>JBAWJQ010006683.1:1332195-2664391 GCA_037783105.1 Bactrocera zonata
AAATAAATATCGATATTCGATATATATATATATATACAGTTTTTGCCTTTAATAATGTGATATTTCCACACTTTTAATTAGGAAAAGTCGGAAAATTGGACAATTTCAAAAAAAAAAAAACTTCCTTTCATATAATTTTTTTTTCAATTTTTGTTTGTTTTGTTTTTCAATATTTTGATTTGTAAATTATTTTAATCGTTCAATTTCGGTCGCTTGCTTTTTTAATCCAGCTATTCAAAAGAAAAATTTTTGAAAATTATTCAGTGAACACTTTATGCGTGTTTCACATAAAAAGATCAATTATAGATTGAAATTTGTTACGAAGCCACGAAGAGGTCGCGCTAATATCGGTCGGCGTTCTGTTTGGCATCAATTTATGGCAGCCTAAGGCAAGGCAATGCAGGAAGTACTCCCAGGATGCGATGACATATAGTACGTGCTGAATTATGGACCGCGATAGCTACTCAGCGATCGTCACGATGTCACAACACGACTTTTCAATCAACAGTTACGATTTTTGATGGACTTTATCTCGAATCAACGTGCTGTTAGATGCTGGATGTACTCTGTTGAGGGACAAAGAAGAGGTTTGCCGCTTCTTCTTTTTTGGATGGTGGATGGTGGTTACATTAGATTAAATTGATGCAATCATTTTTGTGGAAATTCTTGATCGAGAGATAGATCCAGAATTATACGAAGTGGTAAAAACCAATATGGTTCATGAACATTGCGAACACCACAATCCTTCTTCGGTTTGTATGTCTGACAATAAATGCACGAAACACTATCCACGTGCATTTCTGTAGGAAACGCAAACTGGAAATGATGGATATCCACTCTATCAGCGTCCCTCACCAGACGACAATGGCAGAACATTTAGCATTCAATTTAGAGGAGTGAATATCGAAGTTGACAACACATGGATCGTACTATATTCGCCAATGTTGTCTAATTCACATTCAAAACTTGAGTATTACAGTTTGGTGAAATCACTGAAATACGTTTGCAAATACATCACCAAAGAAAGCAACATTGCGATTATTGGCCTTGAATGAGATGAGATCAGTAAGTATCAAATGGGTCGATACGTGAACTGCAATAAAGCGCTTTGTAGGATATTTACTTTTGCATTTCATAAAAGTTTTCCGACTATGGTGCGCCTCGCGGTTCAACTTCATTTAAGTCATTGCGTACTGTGAATGGTAGAGTGTTTGCAAGCCAGCAAGTACAATTACTGGAACATGATAATAGCTGGAATCAAATGATGGACGATGCGATAGCTACTCCGCATGCCACTGAAGTTCGCATACTTTTCGCGAAGATCATTTCGACATATCATCTTTCAAATTCGCGTCAATTAAGGGATACGAAAAAATGATATTGTCGATGACATTTTACATTGTATTCGCTAATGATTGGAAATGGGCAAATTTCGATTGATACTTCCATTGGTTTGATATAAATTTTTCCCGCCTATTGTCAATTCACTTCAACGAAAGAAGAACTTATCACGTTTATCCCAACAATAGCAAATTGTCATAACTGCGATTGCTAGAGAGCCCGCGCAGTTTTAGTTGCCAAAAATACCGATGTTAATGATTTAAACTGGAAGATTCAAAGTCAAATTGAGAAGGGCTCATACAAATCGATCGATCGTCTTGACAATGAAGACAAAGCCGTGAATTATCCAGTGGAATTCCTAAATTCTTTGGATAGGCTTGGTATGCCGCAGCATAATTTGCATCTCTAAGTTAGATCTGTCATTAGTATGTTTCACAATCTTCATTTATTCACCGAAACTGTGTAAAGAACCCTAATAATTGTGACGCAGTTACTGAATATAAGGGGACAGTAATTTCATTTCAAACATATTCCGTTTCCAGAGAAAATTGCATTTGTGATGGCAATCAACAGGACAAAAGGATAGATAGAAGTGTGCCATAAATCTAGAAAAGCCATGTTTTTCACACGACCAGATATACGTGGCGTGTTCACGAGTTGGAAACCCATATTCTCTGTATATTTACGCACCAGAAGAGAAAACAAAAAAATTCGTTTATCAAGCTGCGCTACATTAAAAAAAATAAATGATTTTCAACATAATATAAATTCAACTTTCTTTTCATTTCAAAACACATAAATTCACGCAGGGCAACGACTGCGGGGTTAGCTAGTTTTAAATAGATTTTAAAATGTCTAATTAAATTATAAACAATTTTTACAGTTTTTTGTTACAACTGAATGCAGAAGGTGCGCTAATTCACAATGGTCATGCACAATAGTCATTCACAATAAATTGACCGAATCAGCCGTTCATGTATCACTAGATTCTGCAATGGGTGCTCTTTTGGTCCTGCATATTTCATCGCGCTATCTTGCAAGAGCAAGAGAATCCCCCTATTAAAATTTAGAAATGCTTGACTGTCAATAGTTTTTCCTTCTCTTACCTACGCTTTCTCCCCTTCAATTGAAAATTGTGGAGAATGTAACATTGCTGATGTACAGCAAAAAATTTTTCAATGTTCTTGCACAATTGTTACTTCCGACTTGCAGTGTTGATTCCGTAGCAGAAATGTATGCAACTGGCAACTGCGTTGAACGTACATATACATTTTTATTTAGAGCGATCGATGCAATGTGTGCTCTATTGGAGAAGCATCCGGTAGACCAACTCTCAACTTTTGCATACAGCAACATATTCAATTGACATTTGACGATGGCGATTATGAAGAACTTGTTTACTTCGGTAACGAAGTCGTTGTGGCATACTTATGCATTATATACGCCATCCTTATCGCGGCCTTCAAGGAGACTTTCGGTAAAAAAAACATTTGTGTTAACAAGAACTTAACTGACAGGCCTCTGCTAACCAAACGTACGTGTAAACTATAAATCTCCTCCGGCCCAGTCGTCTTCTTCTTTACTGGCGTAGGCATCGCTTACGCGATTATAGCCGAGTCAACAACAGCGCGCCAGTCGTTTCTTCTCTCCGCTACTTGTCGCCAATTGGATATTCCAAGCGAAGCCAGGTCCTTCTCCACTTGGTCCTTCCAACGGAGCGGAGGTCTTCCTCTTCCTCTGCTTCCCGCAGCGGGTACTGCGTCGAATACTTTCAGAGCTGGAGTGTTTTCATCCATCCGGACAACATGACCTAGCCAGCGTAGCCGCTGTCTTTTAATTCGCTGAACTATGTCAATGTCGTCGTATATCTCGTACAGCTCATCGTTCCATCGAATGCGATATTCGCCGTGGCCAACGCGCAAAGGACCATAAATCTTTCGCAAAACTTTTCTCTCGAAAACTCTTAAGGTCGACTCATCGGTTGTTGTCATCGTCCAAGCCTCTGCACCGTATAGCAGGACGGGAATTATGAGCCTCTGTCATCGTCCAAGCCTCTGCACCGTATAGCAGGACGGGAATTATGAGCGACTTATAGAGTTTGGCTTTTGTTCGTAGAGAGAGGAGAGGCCCAGTCGTACTAAACTAATAATAAGTTTCAATTAATGCATATATTCTGGTATTATAACTAAAATTTTTGATTTGAATTTTACTGCTTTTTTTGAATGTTATTATTAAAAAAAAAAATTTAAAGGTGGATATTACGTTTGGGTTTGTTCCGTACATCGTCTTTAAATTTATATGTTCAATTGGGTATAACAAATTTGAAATTTTGTCGTATATTGCGTTGTGTGCGCAAAAAACATCATTTCTCTCGTGTCGCTGAACAGTGAAGATCGCGGACGAACAATGGCAAGTGTTAAAGGGGAGCCAGCTTCAGAGGCTTCAAAAAATCCATTTCTTTGAAGATTTTTTTGGGACGGAAAGAAATAATTGATTCAAGCGGAAATTAAAAATTCAAAGAAATTAGAACATAGTTTTTAATAATTTATCTTTTAATTAAACTAAGAAAATCACAAAGAAATTGTAAAATTTTAGAAATTTTTTAAAAATTAAAAAAAGGAAGTGGTTTTTGACCAAAAAAATTTGACTTTTTTTAGTTTTTTTTTTAGTTTAAATGGAAGATAATTTTATTCCAAAGATAATAACTTTTGCCCCAATTATATACGACGTTTGGTTTTTTCCTATCCTGCCCGTCAATTATGAATAATCGTAAAAATTAAAAACCGAGAAATCGCGTTTCAAAGTTTTCGCTTTTTGTCCAAACGCTCATATACATATCTGCTAGGCGCTCGGTCACTATTTCCCTTCTAGCTTCGATTATATTTAAAATTCCCATTTATAATTTTGTGGACATATTCTTAGACATTTTTTAAAAAGATTTAAGCAAAAAAAAAAAATCGATTAGTTGAAGCTTCTTAAGCACGCTCCTTCCTTAATAAAAATTTCGAATCAGAATTTCTTGATCTTATATAAAATGAATTAGCAATTTGGCAAACGAAAAGTGATAAATAAAAACAGTAAGTTGAGAAAAATAAAAGTTGGAATAACTTATTAACGAAATACAAAAAAATATAGATAAAAGTGCTACATTAGAAATAAATTCCAAGAAAGGTTCCGCTTGCCTGTCGCACATGTTCACTGTGTGAAGAACGAACGCAAAATGGATTTGTGTGTCGTGTATGGGCGAAACGAATTCATTCAGATCGAGCGCACATGTGCGACGTATATGGGCCCTATAACAAGCACCGACGAAAAAATTACCGATTGGCATACGACCAATGTTTGGTTTGCGTTCAGACCATCTTGCTTAGTTAATGAAATGTGGCAACACGCCTGATGAGTTTCGTAAACAACGGAATCCCTGAAAGTTTTCAAATTGGTAACACTGAAAGCGTAGAAAATTGTCTAATTAAATTCGACACAGTTTACAGTTTTCAAAGTTGCAAGCAAGATGTTCGCGCTAAGAACCGCTATAAAGTCGGACAAGAGTCTTTTACCATTGTTATGTAACTTAAGTAAGTACCATAAAAATTGTTTTGTAACGTTTATAATATTCAGTACCACTGAAACCACAAACTACTAAATGATTTTCGCGGTGGTCGCTTTTGGCAAAATTACGTAACCTAACCACAGCCATGTTCGATCATAGGTTATGTAATTGTGCGTTGTTCATTCTAACTTCACACGTAATTTGTATTAAGTTTACATTGTTAACCCACAAACATGTAATATTTATACATATTTTTAAAATATGGCTTAATAATCTTTGCATAATCATGTTATAAACATATTTTTTTATTAATTGTAGAACGGGGTGCGGCAGTCAAAGCCGCTGCACAAACTGTCGCTGCTTCCAATGGCAAGGTATATTTTAGAAATGAACTGAACATTTGTCGTATTTTATCGATTCTATCTAATTGTGTAGATTGTTGCTGTAATTGGTGCAGTAGTTGATGTTCAGTTTGACGATGACTTGCCTCCAATCTTAAATGCTTTGGAGGTGGAAAATCGTGCTCCACGCCTTGTGTTAGAAGTCGCTCAACATTTGGGAGAAAATACAGTGCGTACGATTGCTATGGATGGTACGGAAGGTCTGGTGCGTGGGCAAAAGGTTCTAGATACTGGTTACCCAATTCGTATCCCAGTAGGGGCTGAAACTTTAGGGCGTATCATCAATGTTATTGGTACGTATATTGGTATATTTGCTTGGTAAAGAAATTAATTTAATTTATATTTTAGGTGAACCAATTGATGAACGTGGTCCCATCCCAACCAATAAAACCGCCCCCATTCACGCTGAAGCTCCAGAATTTGTGGACATGTCGGTCGAACAAGAAATTCTGGTAACTGGAATTAAAGTGGTCGATTTGTTAGCCCCTTATGCCAAGGGTGGTAAGATTGGATTGTTCGGTGGCGCCGGTGTCGGTAAAACCGTATTGATTATGGAACTTATTAATAATGTGGCAAAGGCTCATGGTGGTTATTCTGTGTTTGCCGGAGTAGGCGAACGCACTCGCGAAGGAAATGATTTGTATAATGAAATGATTGAGTCTGGAGTAATTTCGCTGAAGGATAAGACGTCGAAGGTCGCTTTGGTGTACGGCCAAATGAACGAACCCCCAGGTGCTCGTGCCCGCGTTGCATTAACTGGATTGACTGTTGCCGAGTATTTTCGTGATCAGGAAGGACAAGATGTGCTGCTTTTTATTGACAACATTTTCCGCTTCACCCAAGCTGGTTCAGAAGTGTCTGCCTTGTTGGGTCGTATTCCATCTGCTGTTGGTTACCAACCAACACTAGCCACTGATATGGGTTCTATGCAGGAACGTATTACAACTACGAAGAAAGGTTCCATTACCTCAGTTCAAGCCATTTATGTGCCAGCTGATGATTTGACTGATCCTGCTCCAGCAACAACATTCGCTCATTTGGATGCTACAACTGTATTATCGCGTGCCATCGCTGAATTGGGCATTTATCCCGCTGTGGATCCCTTGGATTCCACATCCCGTATCATGGATCCCAACATCATTGGTCAAGAGCATTATAACGTAGCTCGTGGTGTCCAGAAAATTTTGCAAGATTACAAATCTCTGCAGGATATTATTGCTATTTTAGGAATGGACGAGTTGTCTGAAGAAGACAAACTTACAGTTGCTCGTGCTCGCAAGATTCAACGTTTCCTGTCTCAACCATTCCAAGTAGCTGAAGTATTCACTGGTCACGCTGGAAAACTAGTCCCATTGGAAGAAACTATCAAGGGATTCAATCAAATTTTGTCAGGAGAATACGATCATCTTCCTGAAGTCGCTTTTTATATGGTTGGCCCAATCGAAGAGGTGGTTCAAAAAGCGGAACGCCTAGCTAAAGAAGCTGCATAGGCTAATGAAATATGAATTGTAAAAATTTGGCTGATTTAACAAAAAAAAAAAAAAATGATAAAAAGTTGTTTACGCAATATCTAAAATTGAGATAGTTAATCTTTTTCGATGGTGGCATTATAAGTAAAAGTCAAACTGTTCCCGTTACATAAAACCAATTGTAATTTTGCTCAGCTGATCTAAAACCTGCTTAGAGGGGCACAAATGAATTTGCTTTGAAAGATCAATTCCAACGGGGTTGACTTGAGTATCAAAAAATGTCTACTTCTAACAACCATTTTAATTATTTCTTATGTACACATTCATTTAAAGGTGATGTGAAATCCAAGACAGAATTACTTAGCTGTCAGAATTGCAAACCAATTCTGTTGTTGTTGTTGTAGCGGCAGAATTCTGCCGAGTTGACAGTCCTTGGCCGGATAAAAATCCGGGTCCGTTCCGGTTACGTAGACCCGACTGTCGTGGGAACGGTGCAAACCAATTCTGATCTTCGATGGTGTCACAGAACTTGATTAGATTTTCTTCTTTTTGAACATAGGCAAATCAGCTGTTTAGTAATGTCACAAAACTTGCAAATTAATACATTTGGAAGTAATCATATTAAAGTTCTTAATGAGTTCTGAATTAAAGAAAGATTTTAAGAGATAACTGCCCCTATTGCGGTTTTCAACCCGACTTAGTCGAACTGAAGTTAAGGCATTTCAACTTCAGATCAACCAAACTCTTTCGGTATTGCGAACTTCAATTAAGTTCAGTCGAAGTATGGTTGGCGTTGCCAACCTAAGAAAGGGAAATTTGACAGATAGTGAAACAGCTAAAAAATTTTAAACGACATATCTAAACAATTGAATTCAGTTGTCGCTCGCGAAAAAGTGAATAAACATTAAAATAAATAAAAAAAATGGATGTAAGTTCGGATTTATATAACAATGGCGAAAATATTGGGGGCAAAATTGATGTACTACGTATACGAAAAAGCCTTCGTGATCACTCAAATCCATTGGAGCTTCCAAATGCAAAGTAAGCCATAGTTTTTTCACAATTGAGTGGCTTTTTAATAGTATTTGTTGCAGATTCATAAGTTATTTTCGATTAAATAAAGAAGCATTTTGTTTTTTACTGAATGAGATGAAGGAACATTTCCACAAACGTGTGCGAGGAACGGCCATACCTCATATATTAAAATTATGCGCAACTCTGCGTTTCCTTGCTGACGGTGGTTATCAAAAATGCAGGGGAAATGATTTTATCATTGGGTTGGCGCAACCTACGATATCTTTAGTAATTAAAGAGGTTCTAAATATAATTGAACAACGTATTTGTGCCCAATGGATTAAAATTCAAATGACTGAGGAGGAGCAAAACGCTTCAAAAGTTTCATTTTCTTCAAAAAGTGCTTTCCCAGGAGTAGTTGGTTGCATCGACGGGACTCATGTTCGCATAATTTCACCAAGAAAAGAAGTGCAACATCTTTATCTTAACAGAAAGGGCTACTACAGTTTAAACGTGATGATTGTATGTATAAAATCTGAATTATATTAGAAACAAAATGGTATAATTTCTTAAAATTTTAGCTTTTATAAAATGTCTATTCGGTATGTAGATGCTAGGCATGCAGGCGCAAATCATGACTCTTTTGTTTTCAATGTTAGCGATTTGAAAGTGCATTTACAGAACAACATACAGAATAACCCTTGGATCTTGGGTAAGACTTTATCGTATTTATTGCTAAATAATTGGAGTAGAGTAATTTCTTAGGTGACGCTGGCTATCCTCTGCATAAATTTTTAATGACGCCTTATCGCTTGGCGGAAGCTTCTTCACCCCAAGCACGCTACAATACAGTACACTCAAAGGCCCGGAGTATTGTGGAGCGGACAATTGGTGTACTCAAGAGTAGATTTCGATGTCTTTTATCTGTACGATTAACTCCACCAATTTTTCGAATTGCTTTTTGTTGTAACTTTATTTTTTTCTAAAATTTATAAAAAATATTAATTAAAATTAATTTAACATTAATGAAAATAGTTATTTTACCCGTTATCCATTTTTCTTTAATATTTTTTTGTATTTCACTGCACGAATGTTGAACTTCAACTGCTATTAAGCAGTCGAAGTTTATTTATATACTAGTCAACCCCACTTGTACAGGGTTGAAAACCGCAATACCAAAAAAAGTTGAAGTTCGATCATACATCAACCGCAATTTTTTTGACGGATTGAGTTGAAGTCGGCAATACCGAATTTTTAAACTTCGACTGAAATGCAGTTCGGTTGAAAACCGCAATAGGGGCAAACATTTATCGAATGAATAAAGACGCATTTGGGTGTTAAATTACGTTTTGTAAATCTAATATTTTTAAATATCTGGATTTTTTTTCCGAAAATTCAATAAGACATTTCGTGTTTTATACTTCTGTTTTCCCCTATAGATATAAAAATAAATTAATTCGAAGATAACTTGAATTCTTAACTTACATTTCAACAAACCCGTGAGCGACCATCTTCTTGCTTTGTTTCTGATAGCAAAACCGATACTGTAAAATTGGTTTTCGTGACACAAATTCTGTTTCGAAACCAATAAAATCTAAATTCATGACACCTACTACTTTTTTGATCGGTTTCAATTCTGATTCCGACAACTATCAGATTTCACTACACCCCTGATTAAAATAAAATTAAGCGACCCTAACAACGTGTTCCGAATACAAGGGTCGGCTTTAGAATACCGTCCCAGGATTTCGGGAATAAAATGGATATGGTCGGATAGAAGAGAAGAGATAGAGATATATTATAGCCGCAGGAAATTTATAGTTTTCGAGGTATTTGCGTTAAAAGTTGAAATTACCACAATTGAAGTACGTATTTTTGCGACTTAAAATTAATTTTACACTTTTATATCCACTATCACTTCACTAATTCCTTTATACACATTTATTTTATAGTGCGAAAATACTTAACTTATTGTTTAATTCTATTTAGTTAACAATAACGAAAGAGTTACAAACTGTCAAATAATCAGTGTTGACATCTTATGTAAATGAACTAAAAGAAATAAAGAAAATAGATTATACCCTAAAAAAAAGAAATTTTGCAGTTTCGCAAAAAAATCTTTTTATCACTCATCACTGGGGTGTGGCAAGTTTTATTTTTGTGTAAAACTCCGTTTTGCATGGGAGCCTTTCGGCCGGTCTGAGTTCAAAACTTTGCGCACACAAGTCACATAATCGATGTTGAAGAAGTCGCAGGTCTCCCAGCACTGTCTTCATCAGCGACCTCAAAAAGGTCCTCCAAAAAGGCCTGGTGCCTCCGAAACACACCACTTCTTGCTAAAGCAGCATCTGGGTAAGCCTACTCGATCATATCACACGTCTCTGTCGCAGATTTACCGAGTTTCATACAGAATTTAATCGCGTACCTCTGCTCTAACGAACGCTGATGTTTTTTCTTAAAAAATATTTAGTTTTTTATGACTTTTTTACGTTTTTGCTGATCAGAAGTATCAGGCAAAGAAATTGCTTTCCTTCAACAAGGCATAGAAACAGCGAATTGGTGAAGGGCCCTACAGCGAAAAGATAAGTACTGCTATTGAGGAATTGTTTATTAAAGGAGGTGAAATTGAAGCTTGCGTAGAGGACATAAGAAATGTGGGGATGTTCGAGCAAGCAAATAACTGCAGCAATATTGCGACAGTGTTGTTTTTCTGCAGATACTCAGCTGATACTTATATTGCAACAGTTTTGCGTCGAATATGATGCCTTGCGATACTGCCGTAGTCATTGAGACTCGAACATTCCCTGTTTCTGCATTTGGGAGTAACCCGACTACGCCAGCATCAAAGTGTATCTGTGTCAGTAATACCAGGGACGAGTGCCTACCGGGTCCATCGACGTCTACTCAAAGAAATTCACGGATACTGAATAGAAAAAGTAGGAGTGATGAGAAGTTGCCTAAATATTAAATCCTTGTCTGATTTTCAAATAGGCTTGGTTTCAAAATTAGACAAATTGCTGTATTTGCAAGAAAAAACTGTATCTGTACAAAAAGGATTGGTAGCCATATAAGAGGAGAAGCAACGCATTCAACAAGCCACTTTTGAATCCATTTAGAGAAACTGGAGCTCAAACTTTTTTCTTTTTCCCGTTATGGAACCTTATTTATTTTTGTATTATTAAGAATCTAAGTGCATTACCTATGTGATAATAGAAACAAATACAAATTAATGAAATATGGAATGGAAAATAAATGTAATGTAAAATATATATGAATAAAATTTTTATATTTCAGATTGCATTCAAAAAACTATTTACAGGATTAAAGACATATACGGTTTTAACTTAAATTTAACAAATAAAGCTTCCTGGTATGTGATCAGATTTGCAATTTTCAGGATCATAACTTACTTTAAATTTTGTGCAGACATTATGCAATGCCGCACAAACGTTAGTAAAGCTTACCACTCTTAGGATGTACCTTCATCTCTTGTAATATTCTAAAATTCTCCAGCGTTCATTTAAGATTCCAATAATTCATCTTGCCTAGGAATGAATTTCGTTGACCATAGCTTTATTTGCACCATGCGAAGCGTTTCTGTAAAGTGTTATGCACCATGGTTTCGGCGGAAAGTCAGAATTTTTTGCTTAAATGTAAATAAACCAATGTGGTGGAAAAAGCGAAAAGACGATAATGTACCTAAACGCCATAAGTTTTCATTCCTATTCTGCCGAAAACGCTCTTCCAAAACGCTCTTCCAAAACTCTCCTCTAGTCCGAGCTTTTCCAAACAAATGTGTCATGGGCTGCACCACTAATTGATAGCCAAAATTTTGTATATGTTGCCACATATCCAGCATAACAAAATTTAACAAATATCATATTTATTCATGAAATACTGATATTCTAATAGCAATATGGTAGCCTGTTGAAGTATAGGGTGGGCCATATAAAATTTTAAATTTAAAGATAGGGCGTAAAAGATTGAGTGTAGCGTTTGCTGTATGGCACGTAGTTCCGTCCTGCTGGAACCATATGTTGACCAAGTCTTCCTCTTCAATTTACTTGAAGAAAAATTCGGTTCAGTTCGAGATATCGCTCACCATTGATTGATTCTCGACGATTACGTGCTGTTTTTCTGTGCCCCAAATGCGACAATTCTGCTTGTTAACGTAACTAACGAGGTGGAAATGAGCCTCGTCCGAAAGGATGATTTTTCGGTGAAATTGACCATCCTCGGTCAAACGATCTTCTGCCCAATCTGTCAATATTTCCCAGTTTTCTTCTAGTGAATAGCGACCCATTTCGTAAATTTTAGAATTTTTACTGAATATCTTTTACTTTCCGAATGGTATTTGACGTTTCCAATGTCGAAATATAGACAATTCAAGCCGATGTGGTTACCATAAATGCACCCAATAACTAAAAATTTCTAACACTGGAGACCTGCTCTGACGTCAGATTACGTTAAATCTATATAATGTAGGACGCATTCAAAGTTAGCCGAAATCATTTTTAAAATCTGCAAAGAAAACTTTGTTAATGAGGTTTCATAATTTTTATTATACTGCCAAATACGGCGGGCAGCATCAAAGGCCTACGATCTCTTAGCTGCCTCCGTACATTTTTTTACCCCATTTAATGATAACACTGGCTTACAAAAAAAAATGTTTTTGTTTGATGCAGCTCTGTCCGTATCTGTAATCGGTAAAGTAAGTAGTATTAACTGTATTGCTGCAACTAGATGTCAGCTGACAGCTCTGGTTTACCTACAAGTCTTATTTTAATTTTTTCCGGTTTTATTCAAAGCTTGTCAACCTGATTATCACTTTTATGAGATTAATAGTACAAATTTATTATGGAAAGTAAGTCGAGTAGTCGTAGTAATGATCCTGACAAGTTTTGTTATATAATATATGCGGCGAGTATATGTATAATGAAAAATCAACGGAAACTGATTAATGACGTTGTAATTCGCTTGTATTCTGTTTACTTTGGTATTGAAATTGGCAATCAAGATAAAGATAAAACGAGAACCGATATAAGAAATGTGACTGATATTTTTGTATTAGCTTACAAAATATACCTTAAATCAGGTCTAGAAAATGAGTGTAGGCCAGTGTAATCAGTTCCCTCTATTCAAATTCAAATTCTTTATTAAGTAGAAAAAAATAAACTTAAATAGTGTACAATTCACAGAATATGGTATATAAACCTTAATTCTACAACATTTTTCTTTTTGTTATCACAGATTTTATTTATTCTATAAAAGGTATTTCAGAGGAAAGTACTACTATATAAAAACCTCTGCTATAAATCTTACAAACTAGTTTGTATTGTTCGACTAAATGGTGAAAATACTAAATTATTATGGATGTAGATTAGATACTAATATATTGTCAGAGAAAGCACAACGTATCACGAATATGTCAGTCAATACTTGAATTTGTTCCGATATTAGTTTAATGTTAGAATGATTATAAAGTCTTATGGTAGAGAAATCCCAAGCAAGACCAAGCATCATTTTAAGGATTTTATTTTGACTTATTTGCAGTTTTTTTAAATGCGACGCAGCAGCTATGCCCCATGCAGGGCAAGCATATAAAAATATGGATTGGAAAACTGTCTTATAGATTACTAATTTGTTTTCTTTGCTCATACTAGACTTTCTATTATTCAAAGGGTACAGCATTTTTATAGCTATGTTGACTTTCTCTTGTATGTGTTTTATATGTTCACTATATGTAATTTTTTTATCAAAAGTAACACCAAGATATTTCACAGATCTGGCCCAAGGTAGTTCGTGATTTTCCAGTTTGAGCCTTGAGCTTGGTAAATAGCAAGGACTCCTTTTTCTAGTGAAAAAGATAGCTTGTGTTTTAAGCAGAAATGGCAGCTATTAAGGTATCTTCAGATGTACTGCAACGAAGGGCAGCTAAGACAGCGAGCTCGAAGCTAGTCAAGGAGTGTATGACTTCACTATGTAATGATAGGTGTCCAAGACTGTACCATTGCCTCATGAGGTGGAAACATCTAGACACTTTCGCTGTCACTATTGTTCGCCAAACCTAGGTTGAATCATCTTTGTTGCCATACTTTCTACAAACCCGGCGAAATAGCTGGCGTTGGTATTGACCACCTCAATAATTTTGTGGGTAGGTTTAAGCGTTTTGTAGATGCACGACGCTCTTTATTATCTGTATTTAATACTTCCGGGCATCACAACGGACGAGCGTTTTTAGCAATCCAAGTGGGCGTAAAATCGAAAAATAACATTTGAAGCTTTCTCAAAACAATTTTTAGATATTTTCAATGGAGAAATTGCTATACAAGACAATATTGGATGCATAGAATTACCAATGGATTTCTGCACAATCATTAATTCACAAAATACCCGCATTCAACTTCTTATTAGATTTACTCTTGCAGTGGTGATTATAACTTATTACAAGGCCTGTTTGTGGCTAAGATTTGAGTACACAAACCATTCAGTCTGTTGTTATTCGCTAAATAATAAAGTATACTTAAATCATTTACATTCCTCTTTAAATTTTAATTACGTCCCCCAGAAACACTTTGGTACGAGGTGTAATTGAATCCCTTTAGCAAGAAAATATTGGTATCATAAAGTTCTGTTTGTTTTTGTCCAATATTTTGTAAGTAAATTGAATATGCAACGATGTTGTTGTTTCTAAAAACTTATGTTGTTAGTGTTGAAAGTGTTCAACGCTTCGCTACATATCGGGGTAAATTTAGTTGCTGCTTTCATTGGATCTTTAACGCGTAATTTACGTGAGATAAATATTCAATCATCAACCGTTGTGCATATCCTTATGCTGCACCCAGTCAAAAACGCTACTCCCTTCCTTCCTTTTCCTTCCTTATCGGCAAAATGTGTGCACAGTCAAAAACGTGGTAAAAACGCAGAAATCAGCTGTTCTCTTTTGTTTACATTTCATTTGTTTGACATTTCATACAATTCTAAAAATTGTGTCAGCAGCAACATGGAAGTGGACAATAGTGATCAAATGTTTTTAGAATTGTGCGAATTATACTCTTTATATAGTTTATATAAACAGTATAAAAACAAAAAACGAAAGAGAAGGTACAAAATTCGCCCAATCAATCAAAACTGGGGCGTTAGCGGTTACCAGATAAAAACTTTTCTGGTAATGAAAAACAGGGAACCAAAACAACTTTTTTTGCATACAAGGATGCCGCCGGACGTTTATAATTTGCTTCTGAATTTGATATCGAAATCCTTGAAGAAGCCAAGGCAGCGGATTGGACCCGAGGAAAGGCTCTCGTTGGTATTACTGTAAGTTGATTTGTTGTGTTTTGCGAATTAATATACGTATGCATGTATATACATATGTACTTCTCTTACAATTGTTTGCTATTTGTCACAAGGCGTGTCGGTGCAGAGCATTGCATGGAGCTGTAAGTTGGGAAAGTCAACAGTACGCGAAATCATACTAGAGACGTGTGAAGTAATCTGGCAGCTACTTTCCCCAATTTATGTAAGCGAGCCAACAGAGTCTCAATACAAGGACATTACAAAAGATTTTTATAATATGTGGAACATTCCGAATTGTGTCGGTGCAATTGATGGTAAGCACGTTGCAATTAAGTGCCCGGCCAATTCCAATTCGATGTTTTACAATTATAAAAAATTCTTTAGCATCGTTTTGATGGCTGTATGTGATGCGAAATATACGTTTACAGCAGTTAGTATTGGCAGCTATGGAAGTCAAAGTGACGGAGGTACCGTATATTAAATTGATTAACATTATAGTATAATGCATTTCTGTTATTATTTATGCAGGAATCTTTCGACTTACTCCATTTGGCCATGCATTAATACAAAACACTCTGCCTTTGCCACCACCTGTGCCACTGTCTGACGTGTCACCGGAACCTTTTCCTTACTTTTTCGTTGGAGATGCCGCATTCCCATTACGAAATAATTTAATGCGCCCATTTCCTGGAGCTAATCTAACACACACGAAATGTATTTTCAATTATCGATTGTCACGCGCTCGTAGAGTCATAGAAAACTCCTTTGGTATATTGACTGCTCGGTGGAGAATTTTGAAAACAGCGATTGAATGTAATCCAGAAAATTGTGAAAAAATTGTATTGGCTTGCATAGCCTTACACAATTTTATAATGTTGAATGATCACAATCGCTGGTATTGTCCGGAGAACTGTGTAGATCGAGTGGAAGGACATAACATTGTTCATGCCGGTGAGTGGCGCCGGGAAACTGAAAACAACTCTTTACGACCAATGCGAACTTCGGTGCGTAGAGGTCCTTCAACCTACGGCAGAGACTTGCTAACTGTTTTATGAATGAAGGATCTGTACCATTCCAAAACAATTTAGACTCTATTACAGGAGGACCATATGCTCCTGGAGAACTTTATTAAAAATAAATACCATTTTTTTTTAATTCATGAGATCATTTCATTTTTTATTTACATAAGAATTATTATTTACATAAGAATGAATGAAAAACATATATGTATGTAAAAAAAGTAAAATAATAATTTAAAAATAAAAAATTCATTTATATATGTATACTATGAAATTAACTTAATGTTTTATTTTGCAAATCATTCTCCTCTCTGCACTGCAAACGCAGCCTCCAACATTTTTTCAATAGCCCTAACTTGTTTTTCCTCATCCATTTTATTCAAAATAGACACGGCTAAAGTGCTAAACGATTGCACAGCTGGGCTTGTTGGTTGCTGTTGTTGTTGTTGGATCTGCATGGTGGCTTGCGTTGACCATCTCTTTTTAAAAATTTCAATGGCTTCCAACATCTTCTCGTCAACCTCGGCGTTAGTTGGCCCAGATTGACCTCGCTTTCTGCCCTTTTGGGTAGCCACCTGCGTAGAGCAGGATGGTGAGGGAAGCGAGGTGGATGAGGAAGGAGTCGGGGATGGCGGCACGGCGACAGGAGGCGATGGCACCACGGCGACAGGTGGCGATGGCGACGGCAGCGATATTACTAGTGGATTGGGCCATAGCGGTGATGGCACTTCCACCTAATGCACATGGACATGTGGCTGCAATCCACTGTCTTCAGTTGCAATCGGCAACTGACTCTGATCGGTTTCACAAATGTTTTGTGAGAATCTAATCCTGTAAATTTAAGTTTTTATTAATACTTTTTCAAATATAAGTATGTATATTCAATTAATATACTAAAACTTACGGCCGTGGTACAATGTGTGGCTGAATGAACTTCATCGCGTCCAACAAATGCCACTGTCTTTGAACCTCCATCCCGCTACCGCTGGGGGCGTTAGCCTTCCACACGTCCCTCCCATACCGGTCGCGAAGTGTCAGCCATCTTCGGCGACACATTTCTCCTTTATAAAAATAATAAATTATTATTAAAAACATAAACAGTTGTAAATAACATAGCAACTTACCACTTGCGTTTAACTCCCTTCCTATTTCAGCCCACAAAGCGTCTTTCCTAGACTGCAGCTTGTAAAATGGACTGCTCTTATTAAATAATTCACTTCTAGCCTCAACTAGAGCTATTAACTTTTCGTCTTCCATAGTTTTTATTGATTTGCACACACGTATTTTTGTTTTTCAATCAATCCAATAAATGTAATTTGACGTTTGTTTTAATGGCGCTTGTTTACATTTGAACATTGTTGCCATTGCTCAATGCGCATATATAGTTTTGATCACATCTTTCTTTCAATTACAATTTTTTACAATATAAAATCTCAAAACTGAAAACAAACTATTAAAAATAGTTTATATATTTATAAATAATAGCATTCGACTCTGATTTTGAGTTATTTTAAGAAAATTTCAAACATATTGAACAGATTGAATTGTAAAAGTTGATAATTACTGCAGTATATCGATATTGGCAACCCTGCGTTGTGAGAGAGCAATCAGCTGCGACGTTTGCGACGGCAAAAATCCAAATGTCGCGGATTCTCACGTCATCGTCACGTCAGAGAGAAGGGAGTAGCGTTTTTCACTGTGCAGTTACATTGCGCGCCCATAAGATAGGTCGTGCCAGCTGACACGACCCACGATTTTGCGTTTTTGACTGGCTAGCCTATTACTGAAGTGATAAATTACGAGTATTCTTAAAAAATTTCTTTGTATGTAAACTTTTATCTCGACGTGTTTATGTCGGCTATTACACGAAGCAACTTTTGTTGCTAATTCTCGGGCGAATCTCTTTTGCTGTCGCCCATTACCTTCACACGAGCAACTTGTGTTGCGCAACTCTGTTCGAGTTTTTTTCTCATTCTCATTCTCTTTCACTTTACTTTAACCCATTGTCTACTCTTTACTCTAACCCATTGTCGTTTCTTTTTCCTTATAGGTATTTGGGCCACCCTATCACATATGTTAATCAGTTCAGTCAATTAAGAAATACATTTTATTTATAGTTCAAAATTAAAACAAAGATTATATAACAGACCTTCACTAGTATATCACCCTTTTAACTATCATCTGAATCAATTTGTATGGCTTCTTCCATACATTTCGTAATATCTTTAATTAATTCGATTTTTTCGTTATACTCCATTTTCTAAAATATTTATATTACATTATGTATATCTGTATACATATTTGCAAATTACTTACCAAAAGATGAAATTAAATTTTTTAAATATATTCAATATATTAATTTCAAAACAATATACGCAAATGCAACTATGTACTACGAAAGAAAGAACTCGAATGCCGAAAAACGTCGAAGCGAACTGTTACGAATAAGAACACAAAGCGTGTTGCTGAAGACTGGAAACTCGGCGCGATTCTCCTCTTCTTGTCGCCCCCTCGCCAATTAACCAAGAATTGCCGCAACAAAAGTTGCCGTGTGTAAAAATGGGATATGTGCTGATAGGGGAGTTTATATAGAGAAGGAATATGTAAAAATAATAGGGGTATTCAGACCGAAGTCTGTTAATTGGGTAATTCGTTAGTTGATACTTCGTTAAAAGGCTTAACTGTGAACATACTTTTAGTTCTACCTCTGTAGTATGGTAAATTTTATTCCGAAACAGCTGATTCAATTTTATTAAAGAGTAAAAATGCCTCAACAAAGTGAAAAATCAAAAATTGTCAGTCATTTAATTGAAAATTATGTGGAGCAGATCAAATTTATTACTGGTAAGTACTTTAAATTGATGTACAGAGGAGCAGGAGAATAGCTGATGTGATATTACCGAGTAACGAATCAATTATCAAGCTTGCCAGATGGATAGTTCGTTACTCAGTAGAACGATAGTTTTTTAATTTTACAAAAACAAAATATATGTAAAAAACTACGGAATAACGACTAACGAATTAACAAGGCTGGTCTGAATACCCCTAATGTAACTTACACTTTAATTTCTTACAATATTCGCGCTTAAAATTTTAAAAATATTTTTTTTTTTACATTCAAATATACATTTTCAACAATTAAATAAGCTCACATTTTACTTTTATTTATTTTTTTTTTTTAGGCTTAATGTTTTAATTTAAAAATCACTTACGGCACTCATAGCTAAAAAGGTTGAAGTGTTTATAATTATGAGGGAAACGAGCTCTGCCACAACTTAAAAAGCAAGTATGAAGTATTTTTCAACGACAGCGTTTTCTTTGTTTGTACTTTCGCGTGACTATTTTTTCTTTATTAACTATAAAAAAATTCTTTCTATTATTTTCAAGCTATACTTTTTTTTATTGAAACGTAACAAGATATGGTTTTACATTTCATTCGAATTGCAACTAATGACAAATGTACTAACAAGCAATATTTTTCATAACTTATAAGGTAAAACAATAAAAGTTTTATTAAGAAGCTTTTTCAAAACTAAACCTTGTATTAAAAACTAAATATTATAATATTTGTTATTTGCTTAGAGGGCCATAGAACGTTGTTCTGCACCTGCTATTTCTAGCCTCTCCTAGTTGTCGGGCTTCAGTGTTTACGTGGTTTTGCAACCTTGTGGCATGTTTCGATGCCGTTTCGCGAAAATCACGATGTAGATCTGAGTTCCGTATTTACCACGGGGCATTTACAATTTTTCGCAGAACTTTATTTTGGAATCTTTGCACCATTTCGATGTATAACGGTGCAGCGCATCCCCATAGCTGAATTCCGTATGTCCAAATGGGCTTTAACGTTTGATTGTAGACCAAAATTTTATTTGAGGTTGTTAGGGGTGATTTCTTGCCGATTAACCTATTTATTTTTTTGTATTTTAGTTTTTGTTCTACAATTTTTTTTTGTATATGCTCCTTCCACTTTAACTTTGCATCTAGCGTCAAACCAAGATATTTGGCCGAGGTGGAGTACGGAATTACGTCATCCCAATATATAAGGGGATATACGTAGCAGTTTTGTTAGTGAAGTTTAAATATGTATATAGTACTTCAACTCCTTGAGAGTAATATTCCATTTTTGTGTCCATTCTACAATTAGGTTAATTGAAGGCTGCATTCTGTTCGACGCCTCTACTGCATTTTTACCAGTAGTCATGATGCAGACATCATCTGCAAATGTGGCGATTGTGCTGTTTTTCGGCATAGGCAAATCGCTAGTAAACAAAATGTATAAGAGTGGCCCAGGATGCTTCCTTGGGGTCCACCTGTTTTTATTGGCTGTAACATAGTATATGATTGTCCCTGTTTGATTCTGAAGTAGCGGTTGCTCAGGTAAGAGGCAAGTAGCTCAGTTAGATGCTGTGGGAAAAGAAGTCTTAATTTATGAAGTAAGCGGTGGTGCCATACTCTTTCAAACGCCTGAGATACATCATGAAAAACAGGTGTGCAAATTTGCGTTTTTTCCATCGCATCCTCAATTATATCTGTTGTTCGATGAGCTTGATTTATTGTAGAATGTTGCGATCTAAATCCAAATTGATGAATTGGTATAAGGTCCTTTTCTTCAATTATGTTCTGAAGTCTTTTTATAATTACAACTTCAAGTAGTTTGGACAAAATAAGCAACAGTGAGATTCGGCGATATGATGATGCTTCCTGGGCGCTCATCCCGGCTTTTTTTTACCATAATGATTTCAGATACCTTCCATGACAATAGAACGTATCTGAGATTTAAACAAGCGTTTATTATCGATGTAAGTTTTTCTAATGCTTTCCGCGTTAGATTTTTCAGTACCTCAGCTGTCACCAAGTCAAAGCCGGGAGCTTTTCTTGGTTTAAATCTACTTTTGATTATATTTTCCACTTCTTTAATTGTTGCTGGTTGGATTTCTTCCACGCATTGCGATCCTTCCATCTGAGGTAAAGTTCTATAGAACAGAATAGGACTAAACATTTTAGTGAGTTTTTTCTTGAAAAAACTTTCGCTTTTTCTTCGTCGCTTCTGGCCCAGGATCCGTTTGGCTTTCTGAGGGGTGCATTCGACAATATTGGTTTCCTAGGATTTTTTACAGCTTTCCAAAGGGAACAATCCGTATGTTTGTTTGGCGGTTATTTTTCAATATAATTAGAAATATTTTGATTTGTAAATAATTTTATTTTGGTGCTGAGAATCTTAGAAATCGCGTGATTTGCCATTTTTACGTAGTTTTCTCTTATTATTCCGAAACTAGATTCAACCGATATGGTCGTAGTTTGGAATTCTGGGATACTTATATTAATTTCTTCGTAGTGAGGAATGTTATCTCTGATAATTATGGCACTCCCCCTCTCGCATTGTTTTTTGGGTGGTTAGAGCAAAACGTCTTGTAGTTTTTGAATCTAACAAAGGTCTCATTTGTAAAATGGATTTCTGATATAAGACAAATATCAATTTTTTCAACATGGAGTAATGTCTCTAATTCTTTACTACGTTTGAGCAAGCCATTTGCATTCCAGGTCATAATTTTCATCGGTTTCATTTTTGCGCCTTATTTCCGCTGTGCTGTCGCTCTAGTTTAGTAAGACGTTCGTGAGTAAGTCTATTTTGTTCTTCTAGCTTATTAAGCTTGTTGAGAATTAACGAAAAATTGCCAGTAATATCACCAGTGGCATTCGTATTTGTTTGATTTTCAGACAGATGTTGTTGAGCTTTATTAGCACCTTTAGTTATGCTGGCAAATGAGAGCTTTCCAGATTGATGATTTACATTAGTGTCTTCTTTCTGAGGAGCAGTAGAAGTTATGACCTTTATTTTTCCCAGTCGCGTTTTTAATTTTTTGAAGTTGCTTTGTCACTTCACATCCTCTATAGTTCGCAGGGTGATTTTGACTACAGTTACAGCATTTTGGCGGTAGTTCGGCAAGTTTTGTGCAGCTTAGTTTTTAATGATTTCCGGCGCACTTTACACACCTCGGTGGCTTACAAAAATAGTTTCCAGTGTGACCGAACGCCTGACAGGATTTACACTGCGGCATAAGATTCGATGACTTGATAGGCTCGAGTTTAACGACAGGATTTAGAATATGTTTGATTTCGTAACTTTTCTTAATGTTCTCTGTAGGTTCAAAACATACAATCAACATATTTAACGGGGTTTTTGTTCTATATTGAAGTTTGCTTTAGACTTTCGTAACTTTAAGCCCTTGCTTTTGAAGGTTTGTGATGATACTTTCAGGCTCACATGAGTGATGAAGGTCTTTTACCATTACGCGTATATCACGCGATTGTTTGTCTTCGTACGACTACCAAGAAATTTTCGAGTCGTTTAAGTATTCTGTAGTCGGAACTATCTGAAAGATTTATTTTACAGGAATTTGGGTCAGTGAGCTTGAGTGTGTAAGATTTTTTTACATCTGCGTTAATCAAGGAACGCATCAAGGGTTGGTTAAAATTTTCCGATATTATAATTGGCGGAGGGCGATGGCTTACTTTTGCATCTGTTTTATCTTCTGCTGTTCCATACGGAATCGGAGACTTCAGTCTTACATCTGGTGAAGAATCTGCTTTGCGTTTCTTACTTTCCCTACTTTTATTCTTTTTTAGTAGCCAATTAGTTTCTTTTTCAAGCTCTTCTTCGTCTCTTTCGGCTGCAAAGGTCGATTTTGATGGAGAAGACGTTTCATTTGCATATTTGGTTAGCGATTTCTTTAAGTCTTCATTTTGAAGTTTAAGTGCCGCATTTTCGTTTTTCAATTCTTATTGAATTGTGGTTATGTAAAGTAAAAGAAACTGCCTTATCAACTGCTTTACCGACTGTACGTGCAGAAATGTAGTGTCCCTGGCCACTTACAACTCTGCGTAGACAGCTGGTTGCCGTGCGCCAGAAACAGCTGATACCCACTTTAGATGTTCGGAGAAGAACTTTTGTGCGAAAATTAATTGAATGTTTTTAATTTGGTATTATTTTTTGTTATTGTTTTAAATTTCCAAAGATTATGTGATAAATCACTTATGTTGTCAACTATTGGTGGTGGTGCCAACGATGTGAATCTGCTTACAAATTTACCCAGCCGGGATTTCACGTATATTACAAGAAATTGAGGAGCACACTTTACTGTTGACCGTACGCGCGAACGTCTCGATAGAATTGAGTAAGTGCAATAATCCTTACTGCGTTGTCGAGCCAATACCCAGGGTGATTGTAGTACTTTCGAGTAGTACTCCTTTTTGACTTGGCAGAAAAACTTAGAAAAAGGCGTTGGCGAGCCAATATCCAGGGTAATTGTAGTAATTTCGCGTAGTATTCCTTTCTGCGTTGGCGGAAAAACTTCCAAAAAGTGTAAAATGTGAATTTGTTTAAATGTTTACAGTTTATTTTAATAAATTTTCAGTGATAAATGTGCGTAAAGTGTGTTAAATGTAGTGAAATAGCATGTTGAAATGTTTGAATTTTTTGGAATTTTTGAAATTTAAAGTCGAATATTTCGTAAACGAAGCGTTTGCGGTATCTTGATTTTTAATCATGAGGACTTCTTCTTTCCAACGGTACCTTCAGATCGCGGTGCTAAAGAAATCAGAATTTTGCCCAGCAAAGCAATTTATCTTTTATTATCTTTTCTTTTCTCACTTAAGCTTAGTATCCAGCTCTCAAGAAATATAAAAACTTCATATAAAAAAAACGCTTAAGAAACGGTCAAGAAACATTCCTAATTTACTTGTGCTAGTATGCAGCTCTAAAGTAATCTAGTACTAATTTTTAATACTTTTTTCAATAAAATGCGAATATGGCAAACCTGGTTTTGCGAAGAAACATCAAATCAACAATTGTTTCTTGGAGGAAATTCAAAGTAATCGTTAAATTCGTCCTAAATTAGTTAAAGTCATTATTATGAAATATATTTCATTTTGAAATGTTGTATAAAACTTATCAATCATCAACAACATTCCTTAAATCGCAAGGAAAATATTTATGTTACTACACACATACATACATACATATTACGCACACAGTTTAATTTCTTTGTTTATTCTCTCTCGCTCTTATTATGTGGATCATTCACAATGCGTAACCAGCTGTCAAAACTACTTGAAGAAATAATGTAACTTTTTTCTTGAGCAATTACTTGAGAGCTGGATACGAACAGATATGGTTTTAAAAATGCGCTTTTTTTGCATTCGGATGGCCTTGCGTAGATTGTCCTCTGCATTTTCGACCTTCGGGAGTTGAGAAACTGAATCTATTTTACGGAAGAAACATGTATGTATGTACATAAGTATACGGTGCTTCATTATTGAAACTTGCGACTTACCCAGAAGAGCAGCATATAGTTTCTCGTAGGTTTTGAGTCTTTTCTTGCCGTACGTCCCGTCCAAATTGTGGCTGAGGACAACTGAATCGTCAAATATATTCTTCAAATTTCGGGTGGCACTTTGCTGCAGCAGTCTTTTTATGGTGGACACCTGTAAAATAAATAAATAAATTTTGTTATGAGTTAGATGTATACAATTTAATTCACTACTGCTGCTTAACTAGTACTAGAGTTTAACTTGTTTGATTATGTCAATATAACATTTTGCTCGCTTAAATAATAATTATGTTTCAAAATATACACATGTAGATATACAGCTAACTTTGCCGTTGTGCATCTAACTATATAAGTTGCAAAAAATATCATATTGACTTTTACTCCTATTATATTGTGGATAGCTGTATATATACCGGGAAATATATACGACTTTCACACTTACGTAAATCTCCCGATTCTCCGGCAATATTTTTTCCTCTATCGCTTTTAGACTTTCTTCACTTGAAAGTGGGAAAAGCTCTGCGATTGGCGCTCCCAATGACTCCTGGCGAATTAGCTTTTGCGTGACGATTTTCTGTTCCGCCAGAGCACTCATTACAGCTTTATTATGGGCAAGTTGAGTTTCTGAAATTAATAATGATTTGTTATATAATCTTGTGGAATATAAAGCGCTTCTTACGTTCCATTTGATCCAACTTTTTACAGACAAATGATTTTAACTTCCCGATATCCTCTAAAATGAGATATACATACGTATGCTTAATGTTATTTCTTACATACTTCTGATATGTACAATGTACATTGTACATATATGTAGTTATAACTACCTTTAACAGCGAGAAATTGCTCATTTACAACGCTGCAGTTACAGTTAGAGCTGGAACTTCTGGGATCACCGTCTATAATAAAAATTACAGAATGTTTGTTAATAACATAATTATTGACAGTAGTGGCCACCGGTATGTACTTACACTGTGGTTGAATATTTTCAGCCCATCTCTCATTCATTTTTAATTTTTTAAAAGACATTTGGTATTTTCTGAACGCGTTTAAATACATATTTTTGTGCATACAATTTTGTGCGTGTAAAATTAAAGTGTTAATGTTATATTTATTTGTATTATTAAAAATTTATTCTTACAAACTTCCATGCAAAATTGGAATCATGAGTAAGCGGCCTTTATGAGGTAAACCTAACAATTTGCATTCTATTTCGTCTACAGAAAACGAAAATTCTTCTTCTATTGGAGTTAAATCTACTAAACATATTCCTATAGTTGTTGAATCTAGAGGTTCAGTGAAAAAAGTTTCTAAATTTATAAACTTCTTTCCTACGACTAAACCCCCATTCTCGTTTTTAAAACCCGTTATTTCTATATATATATATACTCCTAGTATACGGCTTTATTACACAATAATTATCAGGGTGTTTCGAACTAAAAATACAGTTATTGTGATAGTACTGAAACGTTCTATTTTTAAGTAATTTTAAACCAACACATATGTACAGGTTTTGCTACCAAACTCTCGAGTGAAATTCTATTAAAAAGTTGTTGTAGCACATGCGTTGGTTTCTTTACATATTTTTTTAGGGTTTGCAAATAGTTTTCGAAAGCATATGCAGATGAGCCAGATAAAAAGCCTATTGCTTTAATATTTTCTGCTAAGTGAAGCAGGTGATGAACATTGTATGTCACGCTCATTTCTCCGAATACGACGGGGAAGTTTTGAACAAATAAACACAATAAATGTTTAGCTATATTAATATTCGCAAGGTAGGTTTTAGGGCAATGTAATATCCTACAAGCAGAGTGGATAAGCAAAAATTGATAATGTAGATCATCTGGCGCATAATCCTTTAAAACTGAAATTCCTGTGTAGAGAAGAAATTGGCGAAATTCAGTTGCTTTCCAATTAAATATTTCTTCGAAACCCCTAGGTTTTCTAGCAAATTCTTTGGGAATAAACGGCTTCAAGTCCTTTAAGCTCTTTGAAATAATGTCTTTAGTCACCCTCATATTAGTTTTATCATTTAAAATTCTCAGTAAAAATTTGCGCATTACCCCTAAGTAAAGAAGGTGCATGCTATCTATGTTAACTTGGCTAATCATTTTTATGCCAATTGATTCCAATGGCGTTTCTTTATTCCTATATTTTGGTAAATGATGATTTCCATATACTCTGTTAGTAAAATCGTCATCCGACACTAATTCTCCGCTGTCTACGCTATAAACAAGTGTATTCTGATTTTTTCGGCCCACTTGGGTACATATTGCACAGCCATTTGCCGATACGTGACCAGGAATACCGCAAATAA
Source organism: Bactrocera zonata (assembly GCA_037783105.1). Lineage (NCBI taxonomy): Eukaryota > Metazoa > Arthropoda > Insecta > Diptera > Tephritidae > Bactrocera > Bactrocera zonata. Next base: position 1,358,933 of record JBAWJQ010006683.1, read on the forward strand.
ATGCTTTAGCTGGGGCATCGCACACAATGCAACGAATTTCAACTTTGATGCTGTGGCCTAAAATTTCTACCCCATTTGCTATTATATCCTTCATTTCCTCTACAAATGTACAAATGAATATAAATAGGTTTCAAGGCAGTCTGGCTTTTTGGTACCCAAATTAATTCCAACCGGAAAAACTGAAATGTTTTCAACATTAACTATTCTAATTAATATTGGCCACAGCTGAGTGCGGGAACTTCTGTACAAGGGTAAGCCATCAATATTAATGTCTACTAAAATAGACCTGTAGTTTACTAAAATATTTGATGCTTTCTGTAACTGTTGTCTTACACCGATGTGACAATAGGAACCCGGAGAAACATTTTTGATGATTGCACGCTGTCTACGCTTTGCAAACAATGTCTCAGCACTTCGCGGCACATCGAAGTTTTCGCTACGTAAAATTAGTAACAACTCTTCAAAACTTTCCCGTGAAGGTCTATTTTTAATAAACCATTTCTCAAGTTTTTCTTTTAAACTTGGTTCTTCATTTAATTCACTTGTTTCTTCATTTAACACACTTGTTTCAATTCCAACCTCTGGCTGAATCTCTCCTGTTGCACCAATCACTTCTGATTCTGCTATTTCTACCTCGTCAAACTTTTCACCATCGAACAATCTTTTAATTGTCGTTTTCGCAACCGGTCCCAAACCTGATGCGAAATGACTAGCTCTTGAACTAAATTTTTGGGACTGGTTCTCAATTTTACTGCAGGGGTATCCCTAATACCGTAACGGTCACGATTAGTGAACACCAGTACCAGAACCAGTCAACGTAATTAAACCTCGTGCGAGAGGTAGTACCTATGCGAATAAAGCATTAAAATTAAAAAAAAAAAAACAAGTATCCCAAAAAAGGGAAAAAAGGGAGGAAAGTTAAAACAAAAATTCCAAAACTCCAAAAACGTGTCGTGTAAATCAACAAACCAGAAATAAAAATAAACCAAAAATAAAGTGAAAAATAAAACATCATTAGGCATTGCACGCCAAGCAGCGGCGTAGCCATCGAGGGAAGCCAAAGAACGAAAAATTCATCAGAAGCCAAAGGACGAAAAATTCATTACAAACCAAAGGACAAAAGACGGGGAGAAGAAGGAGTAAGATTACATTAATTAATATATATTCAATATATAGATATAATATTTAAGTCAATAAATTTAAGCAATTAAGTTTAAACCATTAAGAATAATTAAAGGCTCGACCAGCCAAGTAATAAAATATTTCGAAACCGCGATTCGCCACCGCAAGGGGGACCCTCTGGTTTATTACAAAAACTCAATTCTGCGATTCTGAACTCCAGACCCTCCAGAATAAAAGAGTCTCCTTTCCTAGAAAGGATCAAAAATAAAAATTATACCAAAAAAAAAAATGACAGATGCTTTACCAACTGACTTAGACTATAACGAAATAGACAGAATAGTTAGAAATCTTGAAGGATTTGTAGAAGTCAATAGGGTTAACAAAAAGAAAGGGATCCAAATAAAGATAAACTTAAAATTAAATGTATGGAGAAAGTTTTTCGATATATAGGAAAAGATAAGAAGGCCACACTTGAGGATTATTATAATCAGGAGACAATTATGTCTGAGACTATAGAGATGCTACAAGTTTAAAAAAGGAAGAGTTGTTTTAAATGGGAAGTAATACAAGTGCTCCAAAATACGAAAGGTTGCATTATTGTGATTATTGTAAAGGCAACCATAAATTTGAAAATTGTCCATATTTAAAGGAAAAGAAAAGAAAAAATTAACTAATAAAAATTGGCTTTAAGTAGCGAAAATGAGACTTTAGTCGCAAGACTAATTGCCGCAACGAACGCATCACTAAGATTAGAAATATCTAAAATGCGCAGGCAAATAGAAGACTTAACGAAGTCTACAACAATAACCGATTACAAACCTGAAGTAATAAATTCAGAGATTCGCTGTGACGAATCCCTGGAAGTAGTAAAGTCCTTACCAGAATTTGGGGGAAAACAGAATAAATGTGTTAGCTGGAGGGAATCGGCTAACAATGCAATGAGTTTATACGTAAGAGGCAGCCGTAGGCATTTTGCTGCATTGACCATATTAACAAATAAATTACTCACGATGCTAATGACATTTTGCCTAAAGCTTAGTATCCAGCTCTCAAGAAATGTAAAAACTTCATATAAAAAACGCTTAAGAAACGGTCAACTAAGTTTCCTGTGATAAATTTGCTTGTGCTAGTATGCAGCTCTAAAGAAATCTAGTACTAATTTTTTATACATTTTTTCAATAAAATGCGAATATGGCAAACCTGGTTTTGCGAAGAAACATGAAATCAACAATTGTTTCTTAAAAGAAATTCAAAGTAAATCGTTAAAATCATCCTAAATTAGTTAAAATCATTAATTTGAAGTATATTTCCTTTTGAAATGTTGTATAAAACTTACCAATTATCAACAACATTCCTTAAATAGCAATGAAAATATTTATGTTATTACATACGTACATAATACGCACAAAGTTTGTTTTCTTTGTTTATTCTCTCTTGCTCTTCTAATGTGGATCATTCACAATGCGTAACCAGCTGTCAAAATTACTTGAGAAATAATGTATTTTTTTTTCTTGAGCAATTACTTGAGAGCTGGATACCAACCTTAACCACGGAACAGTTTTAAATTTTGATGTTATTTTAGCACGTTTAGATTTCGCTTACGCCGATAAGCGACCAGCTCATATAATTGAGCAAGAAATGAGTATTCTGCGTCAAGGCAATTACTCCATAATTGAATATTATAATAAGGTTAATGAGAAATTAACCTTGCTACTAAACAAAACCATAATGACTTATACTATGTTCAGACCGAAAATTTTAAAGATTAGATTACATTTAAGCATTTCATAATCCAAAAGGGTTCCCACTGCCGTTAGAAAGATCAAAGAACAGCTGTTATTGTCATTCATGAAGTCACATCGCTTAATATTTATCAAAAGAAAAGATTCTCATATAGTATTTTGAAATAAAAGCCGTCTTCTTTTTATATTTTCCATATAATAGAAATAATGGATGCAGTTTTTCGTTTGTTAAGTCGATTTTCAGGTAAAATTAGATTCATTGCTTAAAAAGAAATTGGTTTGTTTACATTTTTTTCCCTTTGTAGTGTCTACATCAGCTGTGATAATGTAACAGATTCCCAGTGCTGCCAAGTAGATTGCGCAAATTCAGAGTCGCACGAAGAGATTTCATTGAAATGATTTGGAACTGCCATTTTTGTATGGCGAAATCTTGATAAATTTTTAAGATTAGTGGGATAATCCATTCAACAGCCGAAATCGTGTGATTAATGTCCCTATTGCGGTTTTCAACCCGACTTAGTCGAATTGAAGTTAAGACAATTCAGCTTCATATCAACCAAACTCTTTTTCGGTATTACGAAATTCAATTAAGTTCAGTCGAAGTATGGTTGGCGTTGCCAACCTAAGAAAGGGAAATTTGACAGATAGTGAAACAGCTAAAAAATTTTAAACGACATATCTAAACAATTGAATTCAGTTGTCGCTCGCGAAAAAGTGAATAAACATTAAAATAAATAAAAAAAATGGATGTAAGTTCGGATTTATATAACAATGGCGAAAATATTGGGGGCAAAATTGATGTACTACGTATACGAAAAAGCCTTCGTGATCACTCAAATCCATTGGAGCTTTCAAATGCAAAGTAAGCCATAGTTTTTTCACAATTGAGTGGCTTTTTAACAATATTTGTTGCAGATTCATAAGTTATTTTCGATTAAATAAAGAAGCATTTTGTTTTTTACTGATTGAGATGAAGGAACATTTCCACAAACGTGTGCGAGGAACGGCGTTTCCTTGCTGACGATGGTTATCAAAAATGCAGTGGAAATGATTTTAACATTGGGTTGGCGCAACCTACGATATCTTTAGTAATTAAAAAGGTTCTAAATATAATTGAACAACGTATTTCAAATGACTGAGGAGGAGCAAAACGCTTCAAAAGTTTCATTTTCTTCAAAAAGTACTTTCCCAGGAGTAGTTGGTTGCATCGACGGGACTCATGTTCGCATAATTTCACCAAGAAAAAAAGTGCAACATCTTTATCTTAACAGAAAGGGCTACTACAGTTTAAACGTGATGATTGTATGTATAAAATCTGAATTATATTAGAAACAAAATGGTACAATTTCTTAAAATTGTTAGCTTTGTGATTATAAAATTTCTATTCCGTAAGTGGATGCTAGGCATGCAGGCGCAAATGATGACTCTTTTGTTTTCAATGTTAGCGATTTGAAAGTGCATTTACAGAACAACATACAGAATAACCCTTGGATCTTGGGTAAGACTTTATCGTATTTATTGCTAAATAATTGGAGTAGTGTAATTTCTTAGGTGACGCTGGCTATCCTCTGCATAAATTTTTAATGACGCCTTATCGCTTGGCGGAGGCTTCTTCACCCCAAGCACGCTACAATACAGTACATTCAAAGGCCCGGAGTATTGTGGAGCGGACAATTGGTGTACTCAAGAGTAGATTTCGATGTCTTTTATCTGTACGATTAACTCCACCAATTTTTCGAATTGCTTTTTGTTGTAACTTTATTTTTTCTACAATTTATAAAAAATATTAATTAAAATTAATTTAACATTAATGAAAATAGTTATTTTACCCGTTCTCCATTTTTCTTTAATATTTTTTTTGTATTTCACTGCACGAATGTTGAACTTCAACTGCTATTAAGCAGTCGAAGTTTATTTATATACTAGTCAACCCCACTTGTACAGGGTTGAAAACCGCAATACCAAAAAAAAGTTGAAGTTCGATCATACTTCAACCGCAATTTTTTTTGACGGATTGAGTTGAAGTCGGCAATACCGAATTTTTAAATTTCGACTGAAATGCAGTTCGGTTGATAACCGCAATAGGGGCATAAGTGTCGGTCTGAACATAGTATTACGGATCAGATAGTGCCGTAACTAAAGAATTTAATGCCAAAAATAGGCGGGATGCCTTACGCACATTCATAACGGGACTAAACGGAAACTTAGCAAATGTATTATTTTCACTATCGCCAAGCGATTTACCAAATGCTTTGGCGAAAGCACAAGAATTAGAATCTAACAATATGCGGACGTCCTTCGCATTACAATTTGGAAGAAATCAAAACTATTCAAATCCCAACAACTATAACAGGCAACATACTTTTAATAACAACAGATTCAATAACGGCAATTTCAATAATAACTTACGGTTCCCACAAGTCCAGCCACAAAGAAATTACAACCAAAGAATGGGTTATCAGAATAACCAACCACGACCTACACCAATGGATGTCGATTCAAGCATCTATACACGCAACCGTATGTTGCAAAAGCCAACAACCTTTAACCAAAACAATTTAGAAAAAAGGCCACATGGAAGTACACAACAGAATGTGCAGCACCGATTAAGACTCAGCGCATTAATAATATTAAGGAGGATCATTTTTTAGGCTAAAATTAACTCTGCCATATATTTTTCTAAATTACAGGGTTACTGGTCAAAATTTTAAAACATTAATAGATACGGGAGCAACTAGTTGCTATACTAAATCAGGAATATACAAAAGAGAGTAAAAACAATAAATGGATTTTCGATAATACGCTATTATCACATTATTACATTATTTGGTAAAAAACAAATATTCTACGAAATCGAAAATTTGGAAGCAGACCTATTAATAGGATACAAATTTTTGAAGGACATTAATGCGGTGATTAACTTGGAAAAAAGAAGTTAATAATAAATAACTAAAAAGATCAGGATATATTTAGCTTAGGATGCGAATATGAGCATCAGAAAAGTAAGGATAATTTAAGGATCGTTAAGCAGAACGAAATTACTTTGGAAGCAAGGACTTCTAAAGCGCCAGCCGATGATAATACCGGCAAAATAAAACAAAAAAAGAATGGTGAAAAACCAAATAAAAATATAAAAATACAAAATTTAAACTACTTGGGAAAAGAAAATCCTAGGACACCAGTCGAAGATAATGCCGACAATAAAATAAAAAAATATACTCCAAAAAAAGGAGGTACTAATATCTTAAAAATAAGTAATTTTAATATTACCGATGAAAATAGTTTCGAAGAAAAAATTGCTCAAATGTATTCAGGCAATAATACAAGCTTCCCATTTCACCCTGGAGAAATAATTTATGAAAAAATAACAGAGAGAGAAATAAACTAAATCCTAGATACAAGAAACAGGTAGTAAAAGAAGACTTAGGGAATAAAGTTAGAATTAACTACAGGAATAGAATAGTACATAAAGATAATATAAAATCTTGATTATATATTTTTAGAGGATGATATCCTTAATTATTCTAACATCAATTACTAATATAATGGCAGACATTGTGGACTACACAAGAGAAGATTACGTATTATTAGAAGACGGAGATGTAGCCCTGTATAATGACTAAGGAAATATTTTTCACATCACTAATTTAACATACTTTAGAGAACTTATAAGTTCAGACACAAATTATTATAATAAAATATTCAGATATAAAAATTTTAAGGAAAATAATGAACAAGACAAAGCATATATTAACGATTTAGACACAGATCCAGAAATGGAACTCATAGAAACATTATTAGAACAACTACAAATTAAGGATACAAGATATAGGAGGGGAATAAATGAAATAGGTACACTATGGAAGTTGATAGCAGGAACACCAGACCATGACGACCTAGTGTTAATAAATAATAAATTAAACGAATTAATTGAAAATAATAATAAACAATACACAACAAATTCTAAAATTTTTGTAATTATTAATCAATTAACTGAAACAATTAATAATATTAATGAAAACTCAAATATTAAAATTCTAACGAAACGGAAAAATCAATTCCTAATAACTGAATTACAAAATATGATTAATACAATAGCTATAGAAAAAATGGGAATTTTAAACCCGACAATTTTAAATTTAGACGAGATTGAAAGCATAATTAAAAATGAACATGGACGATTGACAATAACTGATTTAATAGATATTTCAAATTTTAAAATAGTACAGAATAAAGATGTAATAGTTATATACATATATTAAATACCCAAAAATTATATATGATTGTAAATATTATGAAGTAAGAGCAATTATACAAAAAGATGGTAAATTAATAATTGATAATGAAATTGCGAAATGCAAAAAAGAATATATAAATATAAAAAACTGCAAAAAAGAAATGATAAATACTTATTGTAAAATTAATAATAAAAATACTTGCATATCAAATATTTTGTCCAATAGAAAAGGAAAATGTAAAAAAATTAAAGAAAAACATAAAGACATAGACATAATTAAAGGAGGAGCAATATTTGTCTCTGGAAATCATACTATAGATGGCTCTGCCATAAATGAAGTTTACCTTGTAACATTTGAAAATTATAGAAACATTGATAATATAATTTACGAAAATATTGATTGCAAAATTTGAAATTATTTAAAAAATAATCATTTTTATAACTTTGAAGTTGTAGAACATATTGAAACAAAAAATAAAGAATTTAAATTTGAAAACATAAATATTTTGAGCGAACAAATTAAAGACTTAAAAATTAATTCACTTTTCTGGTACATGATTGTAATACTTGTACTATTAGTAATAATATACATAATCTATAAGATTTTAAAATTTAAAAAATCTTATAAAACTAATAAGCAAAGTAAAGAATTAAAATTCCAAGAATTGTCATATAAAGCTATTTTAGAAAGAATTTACGATATATCAAACAATGATACTGAATTGGGGACGATTCATCTTAGAGAGGGGGGAGTTAACGGCAGCAGCCACACAGACTCTTTATGAATAATATAAACAAATTGTATCTTCCTACGGTATTACTGCCTGGTCAGCAGAATACTTTAATTAATAAGAAATCGATAAGAAAGCATAATTCAATATTCCATTATTTGTTTTGATAATGAGAATAATTGGAAATTCAGTGCTCTGGCATTTCATCACTTAATGTGATGCCAAAGCATTTTTAGTAATAAGCATAGAATTCTAAAGATATAAATATAAGTGATTTTACGAATAGCTTAAATAAGTATTTATTTTCCCCCACCAGTGGTAAGGATTCAAAGAATCATATTTAAGTTTAAAGTTTGATCTTACAAATCAAACAGAGAGTCAAACGTGAACTCTCACAGTACGGTGTTTTTCTGTAAAACGTTTTTAATATATTTTTCTTTTTAGAATTAATTTGCAAGTCAACGTTTAAATAAAATTTGCGGAGAAATCTAACCAAAATATGTACATACATACTTGCCAGAAAATGTCTCCGTACATGCATTAAAAGTATAATGTTCTCATGAAGATAAATTTAATAAAAAAGAAAAATAATCGTTCCGTGAAATATAGTAGGTCAAATTTTAGGAAGAACTCATTCTTCTGTGCAGTACGTCGTACAAAATTTCGAAAAAACTGGTTCCATTACGTTAAAACCTCGTTCTGGCCGACCTAGCAAGCGCTCAGTAAAAGAAAATCCTAAGGTAACCGCCTCTTAAATAAGTTAAAATATCAAAAAATTGTTTATTTATGAGGATATTGTAAGGAAAATATTGAAGAATAATGGCTTCTTTCGTGATACATATAGCACTTGTACATTTCAGACGTAGATAGAAGGAAACGTATGTATAGATTTTGCAAATGAGTGCATGCGAATAAGTCTCCAGAATTTCGGAGAAAAGGTCCCATTCTCAGATATATATATTATATGAAAGGAAGAAAGCTTGTTTGGCGTAAGAGCAGTACAACCCCCGACAAAGAAAACCTTTTACCGACTGTGAAATATGGAGGAGCTGGTGTAATAGTCTAGAGATGTATGGCGGAAAGTTGCAAGCTTATTTTTATTGAGTCAACAATAGATCAAAATTCTTATTTAAATATTTTGAAAACAAATATGAAGGAAAGTGTTGAACAGTTGGGGCTTGGTAACGAATTTTGGTTTCAACATGGCAATGATCCAAAGCATTTAGCAAACAATGTTAAGCTTTGATTGCTCTACAACACTAGGCACAAGTTGCGTACGCTACCACAATCCTCAGATCTTAATCCTATAGAGCATTTGTGAGATCCTGTCGAGGGTAGGATTCATCTGCACAGTATTACCCAGACAAAAACCACGAAACGGAAGAGCGGGCAAATCACGCCACAGGAGCCCCAGTTTTAAAAGGCGACAGCACGAAGGAAGCCGCAGACCAACCTTTCGCTCCAATTTCTCCCGAGGGGGGAAGAAACGGCGCAGATATGAGGTTGCTCTAAAAGGCATCCAAATGGTGGTGCTGCCTCTCAACTACCCGGCGGAGACATCAGAATCGGAAGACCTAACCGTGCTTCAGGAGCTCCTTATTGAAGAGGTATTAAGAGGGACTAAACACGTAGCGTCCTTCCATTGGGTCGATTTCAATGGAGGTATGTTGCAGGTGGACTGCAAGGACGAGATCGCTCCCACGCTAGGTGGCTGTCCTCTGCGCAAGAAGAGGGGATCATGTACAGCATGACGATGTATCTCCCCAGGTACGCAGGCAAGCCGCACAAGTTTACTCTTGGTCTAATTAAAATCAGAATTTGGGCCTCAACACCTCGGCCTGGCAAGTAGTCAGCAGCAAGGTCGATTCGATAGTACCGGATAGAGACTGAATCTATGTATCGCCGAGGAGTCGTACAAGTAAGTCCGGAGAGCCAGCTTCCGCCTGAATTATAAATTCAGCTCGGTGGTCTTGAGGCCTTATAAGTCTACATCGGCCACCAGGAGCAGAGGAGCCGAGAAGATGATCGTGGATGAGGTTACCTCTCAACCCAGCGATAGCATGGCAGATCATGAGGATCACTCCTTATTGAACCGATCCTGTAGTGGCCGTCAATGTGGATGTTGTACAGATGAACCTACATCCACTGTCATAGCGAGAAGGCTCACTTCGGAACTGAACTTTACATAACAAGGAGCCTACGACTGCTAACCAGGCAGGCTTTAGAAGATTCTGTGAAAATTTCACCTCTACACCAGAAGCATCTAGGCATAAGGCAGTGGCCAGAGGCAAGACTGACGCAGTACTAACGATCAAAAGAAGGGACGAAACGTATACCACCAGTGAGGAAGGCAGAGCTGCGGCACTTCCCGGAAATAATTCGGAAACACCAGTTCGAACACAAGAAATCCCACTCAGAATGGGTATTCGCAAAGCAATTATTTGCTGCGGATTCGTTCAAGTGGGCTATGGTTTCGTTCGAGAAACTCAAGTCTCCGGGAATGGACGGTATCTTTGCAGCACTCTTACAATAAGAAGAGCAGATACTATTGCCATACCTTGTTCGGCTGATGAGAGATAGTCTCGCAATGGCGTAGATCCCTGAAATATAAAGGACGGCGAAGGTGATCTTCATACCTTCCTAGACATGGAAGTTACTTTTGACAACAGGTCTCAGAAGAGGAATTCAGCACACTGGAGAAATAGAATGTGGCAGCACCGAGGCGCAAATTAATAGATACTGCGCACTAGAATAGCTGAAACCACAATTGTGTCGTGGATGACCTGGCATTTCTAACTGACAATAGAATCCGCTGAGACATAAATTCGAGGACACTCGCTGTGACCTACTAAAAAGAGGTTTAAACCTGGCAAAAGAGTGGTGTAGTGAGGTTGAATTGAGCATCAACCTCTCTTAGACGACCATTGTCCCGTTCCCGAGAGGTAGGGATGACAGAGGGGATTCAAGTAGCATGCACCTCGGCTATCAAGGCTATTCTGTAGAATGCCTTCAGTGACGCTCTCAATGCTTGGAAATCGCGCTGGCAGCAATGCATCGACGCAGAGGGAGCCTATTCTGAAAGTTTTTATTTGTAACGATTGCTTCAATACTTTTATTTAAATCGACTCAGTCCCCGCTACACGTTGCCAAGGTCGTACACTATGTGACTTTAACGGGTACGATCTTTAGCATTTTTGTCTGTCAGACTATTGTAGGAGGATGGAACTGGCGAATAAGATACGGCGATTTGATATTCTGCACAATATGTGACGAAGCCCTCATCAGAATTATGGGCACCTGTAATAGTTCGTTTGATATTACCGTAGCTAGTGGTGGTAAATAGCATAACCTGGCAACTTATGCTCACTCTCAGACCATCTGCCAATAATTATTTGGATCGAGAACCTCCTGACTTTATTTACCTTCACCGCACTACCCATTCCTACGGATGTAACCTTTGGCGAAAGTCACTTTCAAAGAGGGATCACGGCTGGAAGAATCGCGGAACTTCGACCCAATTTGCTTTATATTCTAGCTAATGAACGCGACACCTCACTCCATGCTGATCCCCGAACAATGGATATCAGTTGGAGATTCGGCAAATGGTAGACCAACCTGAGCGGACAAAATGGACAGAGAGTTGGAAGTCTTGTAATGTATCCACTGCTGTATGTTTCTGACTACTGTCAAGGCCTTGTCAAATCCGAAGAGACATGATGATCGGTTGAAATTTCATTCGATGGCCAGGCCTCCTCGGACCTGAAGAAACAGGCGAGCTATTTTAGCCGACAGTTAACACTGCACCCTTAGACAGACAAAACTAAAATATGTATTACTCGACATCTGCACGCAACTTACGTTCACCGATAAGGAGGTTCGGAATGTCAACAACAAAGCCAAGTTTCTAACCTCGACGCGAGTAATCTTCTTAACCAGGGTCCACAAACTGTTGCTATCCACTATTCAAATACGCAATGGGTGGAAAATCGGAAAAGTTGTCACATTACCCAAACCTAGAAAACTCGCCAACCAAGGGGTGTCTTATCGTCCGACATGGCTTCCACAGCCCCATCACAGCACTAAGCGTCATAAACGCCCAGATAATTCACGGCTTAAATCAAAAGCCACCACCTATTGACACAACCAATTACACAAGCCCAGACCATGAACTATCTGAACTAAATTCGAAACTCTCATTACCACCAGAAGTTTTTATAACGTCAGATGATTGTACGATCAGCTTGCCCAGCAGTGATCTGGAGTATTGATGATATTACTCTGTGTGATCTTTAGTTCAAAATAATAGAATATGAAGTACGCAAACGCAAAAAAAATTTAATTTTAAAAAAATTTCTTCTTTTACTTCTTAGCTTTTTACTAGGGATAAGCATTTTTTTTTTTCAATCAGTATTTAGGATTAAAAATTGTATTTTTAATTTGTTAAACTCGTACTTGGGATTATTTTTTTTTTCATTACGCATTGAGTTAAAATTTTTATGTTTAAATGAAGTTGGTTGTTTTATGGAACACTTCTCCAGCCTGCTGAATGGCAGTGAAAGTGTAACACTAGGAGATGATGAACAGGATTCCCTAGTCGATGACGATGGAGCGAATATTTCATTGCCCGACCATGAAGAAGTTTGGATAGCAATTACTCGTTTGAAGAACAAAGCGATGGGGGCCGATGGATTGCTGGCCGCATACTCAAGTACGGCGGCGAAGAACTGATAAGGAGCATGCATCAGCTACTTTGTAGAACATGGTCGTACGAAAGCATGCCCGACGATTGGAATTTACGTGTGCTCTGCCCACAAAAATAATAAAGGTTCTATCTAGCGTACTGAATGAAAGATTAAAGTCCACCGTCACTAAACTGACTGGATCTTATCAATCTGGCATTAGGACTGGAAAATTCACAACCGACCAGATATTCACCATGCGCCGAACCTTGGAAAAGACCCGTGAAAAGAGAATCGATACACGCCACCTCTTTGTCGATTTCAAATGCCACGTTGTCTGATTATACCACGTTGTCTGATTTGGTATCCCCGCAAAACTAATGCGGCTGTGTAAAGTGACGTGAGCAATACCAAAAGCTCCGTCAGGATCGGGAAGGACCTCTCCAAGTCATTCGATACAAACGAGGTTTCAGACAAGGCGACTCCCTATCGTGTGACTTCTTCAATCCACTGCCGGAAAAAATAATTGGCGCTGCAGAATTTAATCGAGAATCTTTGCAATCTTTTAGAAAAGTGGACAGCTGCTTCCGTATGCCGATGATATTTACTACTGTGCCCAAAAAATAAAGTGAGATTGTATTTATTTTGAAAATTCTTTATTTATTCTTCCAAATCAATTTCATCCCCTTCAAAGTAATACCCTCTAGATGCAATGCACTTATGCCAACGGATTTTCCAATCTTCGAAACATTGGTTGTAGTCACTTTCCGGGATGGCCTTCAGTTTCGTCTTTGCTGCGGCTTGAATCTCCTCTATCGTATAAAAACGGTGTCCCCGGAGCGGTGTTTTGAGCTTGGTGAACAGCCATAAGTCGCACGGCGCCAGATCAGGTGAATACGGTGGTTTCGGAGCGATATGGGTTGAGTTTTTGGTGAAATGATCTCGAATTACTAAGGAAGTATGGAATGGTGCATTATCGTGGCGTAAAAACCAAGAATTGTCTTTCCACAATTCCGGCCTTTTTAGCCGGATAGCGTTACGAAACGACGCATAACGTTCAAATAATATTCCTTGTTGACTGTTTGACCGGTTGGAAAGAATTCATAATGAACAACACCACGATAATCGAAGAGAGCAGTCAACATGACCTTGATTTTTGAGCGACTTTGGCGCGATTTTTTTGGTCTCGGCTCTCTTTTGGCACGATATTCGCTCGATTTATCGGTTGTTTCGGGGTCGTAAGCATAGATTCAAGTCTCATCGCCAGTTATAATGCATTTCATGACACCCTGGTAGTCAGAAAGCATCGTTTCACACACTTCAACGCTACGCTTGTTTTCCAAAAAATTCAATGTTTTCGGTACCAGTCGAGATTTGATGCGCTTGAAGCTCAAAACATCCTTTAAAATGGCTGAGCCTTTCGATATGCCAACTTCACCAGCAAGGTCTCTAATTTTTAATCGACGATTTTTCAACACCAAATCTTTATTTGTTGACCATGAGCTTCGTCGGTTGAGGTTGATGGTCGCCCTGGACGCTCTTCGTCCGAAACGTTCACGGCCGGCTTGGAACTCACTATACCAGTTGTAAACATTTTTGTTAGACATAGCGTCATCACCAAAGGCTTTCTGCACCATCCTCAACGTATCCGCAGCAGAAAATTGATTCCGTGAACAAAATGTAATGAAAATTCTTTGCTCAACAAATTTCGACATCGCAGAAAACGAAAAACTCACTTTTAGCAGCTCACAAAACGACACGTATCTCAAACACTAATCAATATTATGACATGAAATTTTACATAAATGTGACTGAGTGTACTACCAACCTAAAAAAAAAAATAATTATCCAAATCCTTCGACGCGTGCAGTTGAAATTCAAATGTCACCTTATTTTAGGGCACAGTAGTATATCATCGGCCTTAACACCCGCGCCGTTAATTCTGCTTTCTACAGACTGGACAAGGAAGCAAAACAAATGGGTCCGTCAGTGATCGAGAACAAGACGAAATATCTCCTGTCATCAAAAAAAAAAAAACAGTCATCGCACTCACGACTGGGCACTCACGTCACTGTTGACAGTCCTAACTTTGAAGTTGTAATAATTTCGTCTATCTTGGAACCAGTGTAAACACCACCAACAGTGTCAGCCTGGAAATCCAACGCAGGATAACTTGCCAACAGGAGCTACTTCGAATTGAGTAGCCAATTGCGAAGTAAAGTCTTCTCTCGACAATTAAATATCAAACTCTACGAGTATAAGTCATTATTCTCGTGATGACATATGGTGCAGAGACATAGACGATGACAACATCTGATGAGTCGACGTTACAAGTTTTTGAGAGAAAGGTTCAGCGGTAGATTTATGGTCTTTTTCGCATTGGCCACCGCGAATACCGCATTCGATTTAACGATGAACGATATAGTTAAGCGAATTAAAAGACAGCGGATACGCTGGCTACATCATGTCGTCCGAATGGATGAAAACAATCTAGCTCTGAAAGTATTCAACGCAGTACACGACGGGGGAAGCGGAGGAAGATCTCCACTTTGTTGGAGAAGGACCTGGCTTCGCTTGAAATCTCGAATTGGCGCCAAATTGCAAAATGAAGAAACAACTGCCGCGCTGTTGTTAACTCGTCTATAAGCGCGTATCGGAGTCTACGCCAGTAAAGAAGAAGAAGAAAGAAGATGTTCTAGGTTGGGAAAATAAAAATAGTAATATATTTACTCTATTTCTGCTCTAGTTTTAAGGGCATTACGCGCATTTTGCTGTATACTCTACTGTATGCTAATGGCAACGTGCCTGTAACTATTAGTTTAACTTTAAATAACAGTGTAATTTAAAATTTTTATTGGAAAAAGCATGGAAATGCTTTTATTTCACGATTTAGCAAAATCTTCTATTTCATTTTTTTTGCTCAGAAATATCTCTTCTTGACATTTATTATTGACCTTAACATTTACTTGTTACACATTAAATTTCATTTTATTATTAGTTTAGCATTAAATTATTTCCACTAATTGTTTAGTCAATTAGTTATTTAACATATTTATCTATTTTATATTTGCATAAAATACAATATTATTAATGGTGCAGTATTCACAGATTTTCTGGCTTCTATAATATTTTTTTTCACAATTCTTAAGTTGAAATCAACAATATTACTTAAAACAATTTAAACATATTTTTTTTACACATTTAGAATTTAATTCCGTTTTGTTTTTCATTACATTTCAACAATTAAGTTTTCAAAAAGCTAGAGGTAACATAAAATCTAAATCATTTTTTTTTTTTTTTGATACAATGATATCACTATATTTTAAAACTATCGTTTCATAATTTTTTAATATATGTTCTCTTTTTGTCTCTTTTACAACATATTTTTTTATTATCATTAAGCATTTTAGTTTTAACTTTACTGTTACCAAAAATAGTTTTTCTAATTCTTATGGATTTGTATCGGATCTTCTGCTTGTTTTAAGTATGTTATAATAGTATAATAATATTTTTTTAATTTATTACGTTATTCTTCTTAAGATGTGTATGTAATATGAAAATCAATTAATGATTATGAGGAAAATTAAACAGTCTATCTGCTGCGCTCAGTAGACTTTAGGTACTATTTGGAACCATATGCAGTTTCTTTATCCTATATATATTCCTGCATGAAAATGTTTACATATTGCAAATACATGTTTTTGATAGTAAAAACCAAACCTTAAAATGATACGATAGCTAAATAACAATATGAATAATCGTTGATTAGCTTGATTTTATATTTAATTTTTAGCGGTAACCGAAAAAACCATTAATCTTAATTCATAGATGCCAGTATGTAAAGAAGCATCTACGTAACAGCGTCCTTCATTTATATTATCAATTGATCTAACATTTATAGTAGTAACTAGTTTTCTCTTTTTCAGTTTTTCTTTAATTACAACATGAAATAAGATTCATTTTATTAAGTATGCATTCTAATAAAATATAACTTTCAACATTTCCTTGGTTTTGTCGAATTAGAATTTCCATTTGTAATTGTAATTTTTTAATTTTATTTTCTAATGTATAACCTCCGAAATTGTATTTTAATTACATTGCGTAAATTTTATTTTAGACTGTTAGCAGGGGTTTGAATATTATTATCGGCAGTGATAGACGATGTGTCGGACGATTTCTTCATTTTGTCGCAATAGTCGTTAAAAATGTCACGAAAGCGTAGCCAACATTTTTCTGGCACAGTTATAGCAGTGCGAAAATTACTTTTCACCTTAAATGAAATTCAAACATTAAAATTTTAATTGTAGTGTCATACCACGGAAAACTATTTCATTTTTCATTGATAGAAAATACTTTTACCTCACTAATGCGCATATAAACCCCACGATTATTTTGTCCAATATCAAAGTAAAAATTTTTATTGTCCACCTTCATGTGGCGTTCTTCGGGCAGATCACCTTTAAATCTGTTCAAATGTATTGAAGTAAATATGCAGAATGTTACTAAAATTATTATATTATTAGATATATTACCATATAAAGTAGAAGCCCTATAAAACGAAAAACTCGAAATAACGTAGACAATACTAATATTTCCTTGATTTACACCATTATTCCTTTAATAAAATACTTTATATAGCGTCACATTTACTCTTTGGAACGAAATAAGGATAATAATTCGATTTGAAAATTCATATGACGGAAGTCTGACGTTGAGCCGTTACCGAGTAATGAAGAAGCATTGAATGTCGCCAACGTTGCATCATTGCCAATAAAGAATACGTATTATTACAGAAAATATTATATAACTGGCACACAACTTTCAAGCGTAACCAAAAGTGCAAACATATTTCAAAAATTCTTTTCACGGGCCAATATTGATACCACTGTCTGTGGTGTGTCGTCCTATTTAATATGTCTTTTCATTGCAACATCTATAGCACAGAGTATAATAGTTTGGTTAATTAAAGGTTGGTGACACAACAAAACTAATAGAGAAACGATGGATAAAAGAAAAGCTGTAACTTGAGTTAAATTAGAAACGAGTTATCGGACAACTGTCACGCTGTCATTGAGCGAAAATTTATAAAGTGCCATAACTAACCACTGAATTCGGATATAAAACTGTAATTAGACAAAGGGCATCGTAGTAGCATGGGGCACCGGCGAACTAAATATTTTGAGATACTGGGCGTGGTCCCGTCCTATAAAAGGTCTAATATGCATAGCTTCTAAACAATTCAAGCTACAACAACCAATGTCGTTTAGAGCAAATACTATAACTCCGAAAGTGCAAAAATGGATGCAATTGGATGATAACCCCGCCCACCCCCATTTAACGATACTGTAAAAAACTACTAAAAGCGCGACAATTCCCACAACAGCCAGTTCTACGTTACCGAAATTTACCCGGATTTTATACGGCCAAGGGCTGTATTTTCGCACATCTAACCCCGTTTAGATCAGTAAGTTTTAGTATAAGATTGTCATCACTGGAACAACGCCTTGCAGCAGGGTTGCCCTTTATTCTCCTGATTCGTGCTGGCATTAAGTTCAACCCGGTCTCGGAGAAATTTTACTGCTACGTCTGCGACAAACGACTCTATCAAAACTCCCCATCGATTAGGTGTAATACATGCAATGGATGTAGACATATTAAGACCTGCTCAGGCCTTAAAACACACTACTGCGACCTTAGCCTCTACGGCTGTGCAACCTGCACTTCGTTCGCGCACTGTGCTACACTCCATCAAAAAGACTAACAGAGGACTTTCACGGTCCATAGGAGCTCAAATAGGCAGACTGATTCCCATTTTGATCAGTAGGTATCAGCAGTAGTTGGGGTGCTTTCGCAGAAATCATAAAACACATACGCCGATCAGCTCAAGATGCCACGAGAATCTAGAGTGACTCTTGCGCAACTTCGTTCTCCGTACAGTAGTAGGTTATACTCCTGCATCTCCAGAAACGACCCCGACATACTAAATATATGTCTTGCGTGCTATGAGTCCCAGTATGAATCTAATCATCTAACATCCCTTTCCCCACAGGACGACGCCGTCGAAACAGCCAACCGTTAGATGACAACCAACCCGAAGCGGGACCGGATACCGTTACAATAACTACAAGTGATAAAATTAAAAAATAAAAAGCGGAACATAAGATGATTTATGTTTCATTTCCACCACTTTTTGTATAAAACTAAAACAAATAGTAAACAAAATCAATAATTGAATTACATACCCGCCGTCATTGGTACCAAACTCTTCAAGTAAATCTGTGAGCGCATCGCGAAATTCGATCATTCCTTGAGCTGGTATAGCTATTTGTGACCTTGGCCCACCTCTTGTTATAGTCTGCGATACCTGAAATACAAATAATGATTATGAAAACATACAATGCAATCGCATCCACGTCTTTTAGGTTTTGATTTAGCTAAAAAAAATAGGTAATCTTTCCGAAAACAGG
Organism: Bactrocera zonata; assembly: GCA_037783105.1. Lineage (NCBI taxonomy): Eukaryota > Metazoa > Arthropoda > Insecta > Diptera > Tephritidae > Bactrocera > Bactrocera zonata. The sequence continues at coordinate 1,377,911 of JBAWJQ010006683.1, forward strand.
AAAACGCAGCGCTATTGAAAATTGATAATTTGTATACAAATTTAAGCAATATTCCATATGATTGGTTATATTTATACTCTGGTACCTCCTAGCTGAGAGGTTATTGGTGGTCAGAATTTTCAAAGTATCGAAATATATCTACGCAATAACTACAATAGTACAGCAACTGTGTTGCATATTTGCTGATATTACGCTGATGTGCAGGCAAAAATTTACTGTTACCAATTTTTTGCAGAAATTACGCCTAAAAAGTGACGGTGTTCCCATAAATTCGGGCAAAACGTGATACTTTCACAAATTTGCAATACTGTTGTCGCTACAACAAAAAAAATTTGCTCACGACATATCACTTTAGCACCCCTATTGATACTGTAAAAACCTCGTCTACTCCCCACGGTACTGTTACAAACTACGAAAAACTTTTAAAACTCAAAGAGAATGACTAAATATGCCAAGGACATAAAATTTTACAATCGAGATGGCATGAGTGAGCTTTATGGGAGAGGGTGTAAAAATTGGACGATGGGCACCGCCCACTTTAGGGTGAAATCCAATATCTTGGGCATTTTCCTCACATTCCTATGTCACAGTGCGAAAAGGTTCGAAATCGAACTACAACTACGCCTACTTCCCATTTAGCAAAATTTTATTTCAATGAATACAACGGGATAAAACATTGCATGAATAATTCCTTTAGAGTATACACCAAAAATTGTGTAAGTCCAACCAAAATTGTTCAAGCCCCTTCTTCTTCTTCTTTACTGGCGAAGACACCGCTTACGCGATTACAGCCGAGTTAACAACAGCGAGCCAGTCGTTTCTTTTCGCTACGTGGATATCCCAAGCGAAGCCAAGTCCTTCTCCACTTGGTCCTTCCAACGGAGTGCTTCCCCCGGCGGGTACTGCGTCGAATACTTTAAGAATTGGAGTGTTTGCGTCCATCCGGACAACATGACCCAGCATGTCTTTTAATTCGCTGAACTACGTCAATGTCGTCGTGTATCTCGTACAGCTCTTTTGCTACCTTGTCCAGCCTGGAGAAAGCAGAACTAACGGAGCGGCTGCTGAGGCCGATGATATCAATATCATCGTCATACGCCAGCAGCTGTACACTCTTATAAAAGATTGTACCTGCTCGATTAAGTTCTGCAGCTCGAACTATTTTCTCTAGCAGCAGATTGAAGAAGTCGCACGATAGGGAGTCGCCTTGTCTGAAACCTCGTTTGGTATCGAACGGCTTGGAGAGGTCCTTTCCGATCCTGACGGAGTTTTTGGTGCTGCTCAACGTCAGTTTACACAGCCGTATTAGTTTTGCGGGGATACCAAATTCAGACATCGCGGCATAAAGGCAGCTCCTTTTCGTGCTGTCGAAAGAAGCTTTGAAATCGCTGAAGAGGTGGTGTGTGTCGATTCTCCTTTTACGGGTATTTTCCAAGATTTGGCACATGGTGAATATCTGGTCGGCTGTTGATTTGCCAGGTCTAAGCCACACTGATAAGGTCTAATCAGTTTGTTGACGGGGGGCTTTAATCTTTCACACAATACGCTCGATAGAATCTTATACGTGATGTTGAGGAGGCTTATCCTACGGTAGTTGGCGCAGATTGTTGGGTCTCCCTTTTTATGGATTGAGCATAGCACACTTAAATTCCAATCGTTGGACATGCTTTCGTCCGACCATACCTTACAAAGAAGCTGATGCATGCTCCTTATCAGCTCTTCGCCCCCGTGTTCAAGCCCCTATGTACCGAATATGTAGACCCCAGAATCTATAGTTGCCTTTATATCAGTCAATATGTGAGTTATACCATATCAATGAAAATGAGAGAGTGTGTTTTACTCATTTCAGTGCATACATAGTATATGTATATATACAATTGCTTTGATTTCGATCCTCTGGATGACACCACAAGGTATTTTATAGGCTTTGATTCTTGCAAGTTGCAAGAGTATAAAATGTTCGGTTGAACCCTATCTATCTTGTTTTTTTTCGTAATTTCTGCCAAGTCAAGTTGAAAAGTTATGTGTTGTGTTTTACCTCTTATAAAATAAAATAAATTACTGCCAAAATAAAATTATTAAAATTGTAAGTTTTGTGTTTCTGACTATTCCTAACCAAATAATGAAATAATGTGCAGCACTCCGTTTCGTTGCTGACGGTAATTCATAGTGAACGCTTAAAAATCTTTATTGTACTCAATGAATTTAGCAATAATAGAATGCAACCACTTCCTATGTTTGCCAATTTTCTAACAATCTCTGGATTTTACTTGCACTGCCTCAATTTTTGCTTTATCGTTCACGGAGTTTTCGCCACAAGTTCAACTAGTTTTTTACTTTGTTGTTTTGTTGTAACATTCTTCAATGATCGGTTCGTCAAGCTGGGTCGATGTAGTTATGTCGGTCCGTCTGTCCATATTGTACTCATTTGTCGGAACCATCGATATCGGACCACTATAGCATCCAGATTCCATACAAACTAAAAGATAAATTCATGCCCTGGTATGAACTGTTTTATTGACGAGATCAATATTAAGATTTTTTTATACTCTTTTATACTATTAGAAAACAGAAAATATTTTTTCATTCACTTTCGAAATCTTCCAGCACATTTGGTATGTATGGTATATAATATGGTGTTCCGACAAAGCGATCCGATGGTTTACAGCAATAGGTTTGTTTTGTAAACATGAGAAAAGGCGCATGCCATCGGATTCGCGTTTCATAAAAGAATTTGTGCAGTGATTTCAAAAAGTTTTCTTCAACAACCGTAAAAAAAGTATTTAACAAGTATCAATGGGGTATGTCGGTTTTGATGAGCTACGCCGGGTGTGCCCAGAAAACGGAATATATCGCCCATTTAAGGTGCGAAAGGTGTCCCATTTGGCGTCAATGTTAAACTGTAAATCCCCAAAAAGTTACTGTTTAATGTGCTCTACTTGCAGAGGGAATATGTGTCTATTGAAGATCGTCCGAAATATTACTGTTAATATGGAACGCTACAGAGACATGCAATACCGCAGAACTATTTACTATACGCAGATAAGCCCGAGACGATTGACGTCTTGAAAGGGAATATGTGTATGTACGTCGCAATTTCTGCAAAGCCCCAATCTTTATAATACATTCTATTTTTGGTCATAATATTAAAAAAGTCTAACCAAAAACAACATTTTTATCGAGCTGAAGTTTGTTGGGAAGGATGGAATCATGTGTTGAAGTTCACGCAAGTGTAGAAACGGTAGTCTAAGAAAATCCGTTTGAAGGCGAGCTAAAGTAAAAGTCGAAACATTCCTTACTTAGGGTTGTGCGCTGGTTTTGGACCCGCCACGTAAAACCACCCCCAATGAAAAACAACAACAAGCCTCGAATCAGAGACCCCTCTTGTGATGACGACCATGGCAAACGAATAAAGGATTACGATTTGAGGGCATGCACCTGGAATGTCCGGTCCCTTGATTCGGAAGGTGCCGCTGCCAAGCTGGTTGATGTCCTCGTTAGAATGAAGGATGACATCACCGCAGTCCTAGAAATGCGATGGACGGGATTAGCACGCGCGTATGTGCTGCAAAAATCGCACGTCAACAAACACAAGGAAGGTTCGAAGTCGAGAAGCTGCAATCACAGCAGACAGCCGAACGATTTTCTACTCGACTTGCACTCCTATTCTTCGAGAGCACTCGTCAACAATTCCGTATAAACGATCTGTGGGACGGCATTTCAAGTTCCTTACGTATAGCCGTAACCGAAACCATTGGCTTCCGGAAAATGCTGATACGATGAGGCGTGCCGTGCCGCAGCGGAGAGAAAGCAGGCTGCATACCTCGCAACGTTAAAATCGACCACAACACGTGCGAGATGCAATTGATACCGACAGTTGAAGAGAGAAGCGAGACACATTTGTAGACGGAAGAAGAGAGGCCGAAATGCGTGAGTACGAAGAGCTTGACAAACTGGCCGACAGGGATAACGTTCGAAAATTAAAATAAAAAATGCGGCGACAAACAAAAGGTTTCAAGACTGGAGCATACTCTTGTAGAACCCCCAAAGGTGATCTAGTCACCGATGCCCAGAACATACTTAAATTATGGAGGGAACACTTCTCCAGCCTGCTGAATGGTAGTGCAAGTACAACGCCAGAAGAAAGCGAACCCGATTCTCCAATCGATGACGATAGAGCAGACGTTCCATTGCCCGACCATGAAGAAGTTCGAATAGCAATCACCCGTCTGCAGAACGAAAAAGAAGCTATTCACACAGCGGCGAAAAACTGATAAGGAGCATGCATCAACTTCTTTCTAAAATGTCGGACGAAAGCATGCCCAGCGATTGGAATTTAAGTGTACTCTGCCCAATCCACGGAAAGGGAGAACTCACAAACTGCGGCAACTACCGTGGTATAAGCCTCCTCAACATCGCGTATAAGGTTCTATCGAGCGTTTTGTATGAAAGATTAAAGCCCACCGTCAACAAATTGATTGGATTTTATCAGTGTGGATTAGACCTGGCAAATCAACAACCGACCAGATATTCACCATGGGCCAAGTCTTGGAAAAGACCCGTGAAAGGAGAATCGACACACACCACCTCTTCGTCGATTTCAAAGCTGCTTTCGACAGCACGAAAAAGAGCTGCCTTTAAGTCGAAATGTTTGAATTTGATATCCCCGCAAAACTAATACGGCCGTGTAAGCTGATGTTGAGCAACACCAAAAGCTCCATCTGGATCGGGAAGAACCTCTCCAAGTCGTTCGATACAAACGAGGTTTCAGACAAGGCGACTCCCTCCCTATCGTGTGACTTCTTCAATCCACTGCTGGAAAAAATAATTAGCGCTGCAGAACTAAATCGAGAATCTTTGCAATCTTTGACAAAAGTGGACAGCTGCTGGCATATGCTGATGAAACTCATATCATTGGCCTTAACAAACACGCCGTGCATGGGTTGGTAGTGAACGAGGACAAAACGAAATATCTCCTGTCACCAAACAAACAGTCGTCGCACTCGCGACTTGGCTCCCACGTCACTGTTGACAGTCATAACTTTGAAGTTGTAGATAATTTCGTCTATTTAGGAACCAGCATTAAGACCACCAACAATATCAGCCTGGAAATCCAACGCAGAATATCTCTTGCCAACAGGAGCTACTTCAGACTGAGTAGCCAATTGAGAAGTAAAGTCCTCTCTCGACCAACAAAAACAAAACTTTACGAGTTATGACAATTAAGTAATGAGACTGATTCCATAAAAACCGTATATTTGAAAATTATTCTACAACTCTGCCATCCCCTTCAAAGTTGTCCCCTTGGGCAGCCATACAGCGATCCCACGACGATCCCATTAGAGGCCAAATACTGGGACACGCTAAGGGCGGTGTGGCACGGCGCGTTGTCGTGATGAAGGATCCAGTTACGAGCGATGTCTGGGCGCACCCTGTTGACTCGTTTTCGCAATCTTTCGAGTACTTGGCAATAATAGACTTGATTCAGTTTTCCCCGGTGAAACGAATCCTTTGTAGACGATTCCACGGCTATCAAAAAAGGCAATAATCATCGTTTTCACCTTCGACTTGCTCATGCGAGATTTTTTCGGGCGGGGGGCGCGCGGAGACAACCATTGTGAGCTTTGGCGTTTGGTTTCCGGGTCTAAGAGCACTATCACCATACACTCTTCCAATTTTAGCGTACGTTTCCACAGCTGTTTCGGTCAATCTGGCGCTAAATTTCATAGCGACAAGTTGCTATTGATTTCGTTTTTCCATTTTCGTGACGAGCGCTACAAACACACGTCTACTCAACTTGACGCAGCAGGCGAACTAAACAAGCTAGAGCGATGGTACATATATCAATGGAGAGGGGAGGAATGCCGGAAAAAGAGAAAGGGAATTTCAAGGTCACAGGTTTACCACAAGCGCGGCAATAAAATCAGTCTCAGTACTTAATTGTCAAACCTCGTATAAGTCTCTCATTATTCTCGTGATGATATATGGCGCAGAGGCTTGGACGATGACAGAATCTGATGAGTCGACGTTGCGCGTTTTCGAGAGAAAAATTCTGCGGAAGACTTATGGTTTTTTGCGCATTGGCCACCGTGAATACCGCATTCAATTTAACGACGAGCTGTATGACACAGTTCAGCGAATTAAAAGACAGCGGATACGCTGGCTACGTCATGTCGTCCAAATGGATGAAAACACTCCAGCTCTGAAAGTATTTGACGCAATACCCGCCGGGGAAAGCAGAGGAAGAGGAAGACCTCCACTCCGTTGGAAGGACCAGGTGGAGAAGGACCTGGCTTTGCTTGGAATCTCCAATTGGTGCCACCTTGCGAAAACTGGCGACTGGCGCGCTGTTGTTGACTCGGCTATAACCGCGTTAGGGGTTTCTACGCCAGTAAATAAGAAGAAAGTTTGTTGAGAAATAAAGCAAATTTTTTTTTTAATTTCGATTTTTTTTTTTTTGCATGCTAAGTGCTTATCGGATTGGCCAACTAATAATAAATATTGATATATATACTTACTCGTAAAAATCGACCACGCGCATTTTCTTTTAAATCTAAATAATATCGTCTATTATCTTTGATCATCATCTCCGATTTCAATTTTCCATCCTCAGGGAGGTTATCTGGATTTGGTGGCCCTGCGAATTTGACTGCTATGGTTTAAAATGTATGTCTAAATATGTTAGTATATTTTGAAGGTAATGGCTCAATGAAGCATTAGTTTGTTACCTTAACTTCGAAAACTGGCAAAAATTAAAGAAAATGTAACAAAACGCATGAAATAGGTTTGTAGACATCTTTACTTAATTTGCTCCGAAGCTGTTAAAACTTAAAATCTCAATTAGATAGTCGGGATATTCATTTCTACCCATTTGACTTTACATCACATATTGTTCATTAAAGATTTCAAAATAAGTGAACAAAATAATCAAAAGACAGAGATATTATTTAGCTAGTACCTACCTTAAAACAATGATTTTTTTTATAATTATGTGCATGATCCATTAATAAAATAAGCAGTTATAAAATGTAATGGCTAACATTTGTCGCAGCTTTGACTATATTTCCGATCATGAAAACTTTACCTTAACAAACAACTATTTGAAGGGACTTTATTCTCGACGGTAAAAAAAAAATTCCTTAAGAATTCAGAGAGATAATCGAGAATATAAGATCAATTAACTTTCGGAAGAATTTAGAATTACGGAGAATCCAGTCACGATGCTTGCAAAATGTGTAGAATGGAAATGAATGAATGAATTTAAATTTTCAACACGGTATTTGAAAAATTTTAATGATAATTTTCGGGATTACAAATAAAAAAATGATAATTTGAATTCTAATTCGTTTATTTTTTTATAAACTTTTTATAAACATGCTCACAATTATGTTAAAGCTCTCCTTTACCCTTATAATTTTCATTCGCCGTTATTAACGAATCTAACGTTGTCTTGTGTTATTTACGCAAATTTGCTAGCAAAGGCGTTAGTGGCATAAGTCTGTTTAAAATTGCAATCTTTGTATAGTCAACTCCAAAAACTAGGTCAACTTTTTTATCTATTTATTTACCTTATTACATAAATTTTGTTTTGTTTAAATACTTATGATTTTCAAATACTTACCCAAAGAGGCATAATAATCGCTAAATGTTGAAAGATGATCACGGAATTCAGCGGCAGTCGATAAAGCCAAATACACTTGACTACGTCTGCCATCTGCACCAATCTAGAAATAATATATTGAAAAAAAAGTAGTCAAAATTGTTAAATATGATGCATCTCCTTTATTGTACATACCTCTGCGACTTTGATGAACCGCCCACGTCGATTTTGTTTCACATCCAAATAAAATCGTTTCGATTGTATTTGTAGCATTTTTGTTGCCAATTCTTGTTCACTTTGTTGTGCACCGGCTTGAGCTGATATAATTAAATCAATATAAAATGAATGATATGTAATAATAAAGGTTTATCAGTATTGCCACTAAAATGATCCTGCCTTTAAAAACAATCTATATAAAGTATATAAAAGAAAGACCTATTAGTTACACTATTTTTAACCTAAGAAAAGCCGATTTAGCCGAAAATTGTTGGGAAGGTAAATTAGAGCTAGCAGACGAATATACGATTTTTTTCCCGTTCCCAAGGGACGCGACATTAAATGTCGGATAACAATGTGGAATCGGTAAGACATGTCTAATATCACAACAGAAAAAAAAAAAACAAAAAACATAAAATCGCATCACCAAAAAAAAAATGCCGGAATAGTTGCAGCGCTGAAAAAAAATCTTAATTTGAGATCAGCCTATAATGGCTCACAAAGCATCACACACAACAAAACGAAATTCAAACGGCAACGATTTATTTTTCGGTGGTGCTGTCGAGTACTTTAATGATACTATCAAATACATGGTTCCGTTGAAATGGCTACAGTTCTCCTTGTAGCGTGAAAAAACTACAATGTTTATAATTAAATATTAAAAATTTATAACTCAAAGAAAGTGTGCCTAAATAATTTCCGCTATCGGCGGGTTTGACAAGTGGGCAACTTCTTCAGGAGAAAAGGAAGTATGCAATTTCAAATCGATATATCAAAAATTTGGGACTGGATCGCTTATATATGGACAAAGGGACAAACGGACAGACAGACGGACATGGCTAAATCAACTCAGCTCGTCATGCTGATCATTTATATATATTTATTTTATAGGGTCATCCACGTTTCCTTCAGAGCATTAAAAGTTTCGTGGTAAACTTAAAGTACCCTTTTCAGGGTACTTACAACTTAAATACTTACTTACAAATTAAAATTTATTTCTAGTGTAGGAAAGATTAATTTTATCTTTTAAGATAAGAATTTTTAATTTCGCACAATTTTATATAAATGTATACAATCAAATTGCATTAAATATTAACCAAATATCCGGAAATGTTTTGGGATAAAATGTTCAATGTATTGTGAAGGTTTAAGTCGACCCAGAACAGAAACAGAAATAGGAATTTTTATTATATTATTAATTTTATCTTAATATATAAAAATCACGTGTCACGTTGTTTGATTTCGATGGCCTCCTAAACTACTGAACCGATTTTAATGACATTTTTACCACTGTGTACAGTTTGGTCCAACTTGAAAGATAGGATAGTTTATAACTCTCCTTATAGTCGCATTATTAATTTATTACAAATTATTTGTTTATTAAGCCAAAGGCCCTGGCAGCCAGTGCTTTAGCTTGTAAGTGAGGTAATTATTTATAATTGTTTCTCTTTTAAATAAATAAATAAAATAAATATTTGTTTATTATTAGCAAAGAGCTATTCACCAGTTGGTGGCGCTAACAGCGGTATTGAGTAAGTGCGGTATGTTACAGTAGATGGCGCTACATTTCTAGCAGCTGGCGGTGTTTTATCAATTTCAACAGTAAATTTTCATGAATTTAGACTGTCATAACAAAAGCTGCCACTTGCTAAAAACATTAAATGAAAATGCGTTGTTTGAAGTTTATATTATTTGTGGTAAAGTTATACGAGTCTATGACTTCCAATATTCTAAATTTAAGAAAAAATCACATACAATCCGTGAAATAAATAAAATTAAATAATATATATATTGTCACCTAAAATACAAACCAATGTATCATCAAAAATAAATGGAAGTCGCTGACAGATTCAATAACCAAAATTTATCCATTTTATAACGAAAACTGAAATTTTGTTTCAATATTGGATATAAAGTGGTTTTATTGCGTTTGCGGTACCTACAACCCAACTTAGACGTTGGCGGCCTGCCCGGTCAAAAATCATGATATATCAAGAAAAGGGGCAATGATTTATATATTTGGGGTATAATCCTTTTTTTTTTATTAATTTTTATTCGTTTGGTCAATGTGTAATTATGGCAACACTTAGTAGCTGTCAACACAGAATACTTTTGTTATTGTGCATGTAATGAAATTTTTATAAAATATAAAATGCTTATTTTAAGCAAATGTGTAAATAATAAATAAAAAATAAATATGTAGAAACAATGTAATAAAATGTAAGTGCATAAAAAATGCATAATATAAAATAAATTATTACTGGAAATCGAGAAATTGCTAGATGAAATTTGCAAAGTTTTCAACTTTAAATGCAAATATCTCGAAAACTCTAAGTTTGCGGCGGCAACAATTATATATTTTCTTAATCTGGAGCATCAGCTCTATCCAACCATACCACTTTTAACCCTGAAATCGTGGGATGGTATACTAAAGCCGACCCTAAATAGTTGCATTTACATATTTTACTTCTTTTTTAATTTTAAATTTAGGAAAAATTTTTACGTAGCCTGGGCATTATTGATAGGGAGGGTATTACCGAAAAAATTCGGTTTTATTACGACTAAAGAGCACTTAAACACTTCTCAGAACCAGTTATTCGTTATTTTTGTTGGATTATGAACTTGGGAGGCACCCACTTTGCACAGAGCTTTTGCCCCTTTAAGCTTAGCAAATATCTTTTCATCGGTGGATTTCCCTCAGCCCAAATTCAACAGTATTTTTCTCCAAAAAGCAATGATTTATTAACACACGAAATGCTCTATGATCCATTTTTTTGTAAACTAACACAAGTTGCTTCACAGAAATGTTATATTTCATTAACTAATAATTATAATCCAGTAGCAGTATTATCTATGTATCAGCCACAGTGAAGCGTGGACGGGTCCTCTAGTATATTATATAAATAACAGAGTTACCACTCTAGTACGAGTCTCAACGATGGGGTTTGACGACAGATTGTTTAGAATGGTGTTAAGCTTTGTACTGGACAATCCTACGGATTCTCACCCGGAGTTTGACTCCTCTGAAACCCTTAAGGTTCTCTAGATTTTCTGAGACGCATCAAGCTGCAAAACGAAGCTATACCTGGTATAGATGAGTGGCAACTGATCAAGGAGGAAAAACCCAATAAAGCAAGCAGACCAACTCTGGTGGCCATTTTCGATGAGTCCATTGAGGCTCTCAAGAAGAGTGACTGCAAAATCAGCTTCGGAATTCGCAAGGCAGGGCAACAAATTTCCCATGCTTTTGTCCCAATTACAGCACAGCAGATATCACAGTGGTAAAGGTTAAACAAAAGGAAAATCATGTCTTCTTGGTTTCGGCCTACATGGCCCACGACGAGGACATACTACCGGCACCGCTTATAAGACTAGTAGAGGACAACAGGAAGGAAGATGTCCTAATTGGGTGTGATGCAAACGCAAGGCACATCGTTTGGGGTAGCACCAGTATAAACACCAGAGGTGAATCACTCTTACAGTATATTCCGAATAGCAATCTAAGTATCTTGTTGTGATAATCCAACCTTTATTTTCCCAAGCTTCTAAGCTCTGATAGGTTTCAGGGGTAGGAGGAAGTGCTGGACCTCGCGGTATCAACAGACACAGACAGTCTCATTGTCCATGTCGGATCACTCCTGGATACTCTTCAGCGTTCGCGAGAAATAAAGTACTCCTCTCAAAAATCTAACCCTAGAAGAACAGCATGGAAAAATTTAACTGTATAGCAACAAAATGCCTTGAAGATTGAAGATGATTCAGAAGTAGAGAAGTTAGAAAAAATATTAACTACAACTTTCAATAAATCTACTCCGCCTACAGTTCTGAAAAAGAAAAAGTATCTTCCTTGGTGGAACAATGAGCTCAGAAACTTGAGAACGCAACCAGGGAAAGCTTTTAATGAATGTTTTAGTACCAAAATCTGACAACCATATAAAGATATTATGAAAATATACAAAAAAGCAGTCCGGGAAGCTAAGAATGACTCATGGCGATCTTTCAGCATATCGATAGAAAGCTGCAGCAAAACCGCAAGGCTGAGTAAAATGCTATCCAAAGAACATACTAATACTGCCTACAATAAGGCGGAAAGAAATGATTGGACCTCCTCAGCAAAATAGTCTCTGGAGGTATTTATTAAAAGGCACTTCCCTGGGAGTCAGCAAGCGTCTATAACGAGGATTCAACCAGAACCACCGGCAAACGCAGCTAATTACCGAAGCCAGATAGTAAACAAAAGCAAACTCAAATATGCCATAAATAGTTTCCCACTAAGGCTGGAAAATATATATAAAGCTAGCCTTCAACTGTCTTACACCCAAGTTGGCACATAATTAAAGTGGTTTTCCTTCCAAAACCAGGCAGAAAAACACACGATAATGCCAAGGTTTTTACACCTATAAGCCTCACCTCGTTTCTGCTGAAGGTACTAAAAAGGCTAATGGACTTACATATAAGAACAATCATGGCGGATAAGTTATCGAAGTCCCCACTGCTCTTCACGAGGTGATAAGTGTAATCGAAAAATCACTACGCTACACTACAAACCATGTCGGCATTTCATAGATATAGAGGGCGATTTCAATAATATAAAGTAAATGGTATCATCAATTCTCTGTCACACGGTGGCATACGCGACACTGTTTGAGATACAATCGATGCTTGAGAATAGAAAGATTATAGCATTAAACGGCGCTGCAACACAAACAAGTTATGTGAATCGAGGGATTCCTCAAGGAGGGGTCCTCTCCCCGCTTCTATGGGTTGTAGCGCTGAACAAAAACTACTCCAATTAAAAGGTGGAGTGAAAGCAGTAGCACAGCAGAGGATATAGTGTTGTTGGTATCAGGCATATTTCCTTCAACACTCAGCGAGATTATGGAAAGACCACTACGAAGGTTAAACCTATGGGCTAAGAACAATGAATTAGGTGTTAACCCTAACAAAACAGAAGTGATGATATTCACAAGCAGAACCAAAATCCCTCAGTTTCATCTTCTGATACTAAACGGTACAACACTCTCTCTATCCCCTACAACTAAATACTTGGGGGTGGAGATTGTCACCAAACTGCTCTTAAAAATAAATATAGAAAAAAGAATAAATAAAGCATATATGTGACCAGCACATAGAAATCCGGCTAGTGTGTCAAAATGTCGATTATCGGTTTTCAACGAGAATGTACGTAGAACTATATATATATGAGCGTTCGATTACCATGACAACACTCAGACGGCTTCATTGTGCTAAACTGATAACATAGTAACGAACAAGGAGGAAGAGGGAGAGAGAACACGTGCTTCACATCTTTAAACGCCTCTCGTGAAAAATCCTGTTTGGACACTAGCCGGGTTTCTATGTGCGGTTTCACATGGGGTCTACTATACTTGCACGAGATTCAATTATGTGGATGTATACGGCTGTCATAAGACCTATACTTATATATGGAGCTCTGGCATGGAAGCCAGCGCTAAACAAACAACACAACATTAAAATATTAAATGGAATACAAAGAGCAGCATGTGCAGGTGTTACTGCTGCAATCAAGTCATGTTCGACTGACGCGCTCAATGTATGTTCTGCTATAATAAAATAATTGGGTGGTTGGAATCCGCAGAACTATGGACATAGTGGAATCCTAAACAAGCTCAATGTTAATAAATCAGACTACATTCTCCCAATGCTGGATTTCAATAGACACTTCCAGGTGAGGATACCATCTGAACGAGAATGGAGAAGAGGTTCAATAGGGGAGGAAGATACATTCTCAGTCTATACCGACGGGTCCAAAATGGACTGCGGAGTAGGAACGGTGGTATTTTCCGTTAATATAGACATTTCTCTCTCTATCCGTCTACTGAACTCGGCTAGCATCTTCCAAGCAGAAGTACTGGGAACAGCAAAGGCCTGCGAAGCTCTATTGGAAAACCACAAGAGGGTACGTAAAGCAGCAATATTTATAGATAGCCAGGCGGCGCTCCTGGCCTTGTCTTCGCCCATGACAAATTCCAGTATAGTCCATAATTGCAAGAAAACACTTAGCTCAATAAAAGATAAGCTCCACCTATACTTGATCTGGTTTCTCGACCACAGGAACATTTTCGGCAACGAAAAAGTTGACGAGTTGGCAACGGCAGGAGCTTTCCTCAACGAATTCGAGGCGGAGCCAATACCAGGCCCGCTAGGATCAATCAAACGAGCAATAGAAAATTTTAACAAGTTGCAAATAACAGAACAGAAATAACATAACGAAATGTATTATAACAAAACAATTATGGCCAACATATGACAAGAAGAGTTAACGGCTTATTAAATAGGTCTAGGAAAAATATCTACAGAGTAACAGCTACCATAACAGGGCACTGGCCATTTGGAGAACATACGTCCAAAATGGGTATGCCCTTCAACGACATCTGCCAAGGCTGCGGAATGGCAGGGAACAAGGAAACAATTTTGCACTTTTTCTGTGAATGCCTAGCCCTATCACAGATCCGACACAGAAAACTTGGAATCCATCAAGCATCAAACCTTAAGCGGATTTCTACTAAAAGCATATCGGCCATAAGTAGCTTCATCGAAAACACAAAATTGTTTGAAAGAGAAGGTGAGACGTGATAGTAGATATAAAAGGTCTACGAATAGTGCATCAAAATGGCACAGTCAGTGCTAATTGAACCCGAAAGACAAAACCTGCACTCCTACCTACCTACGAATCGAAAAAAATTGCTATAAATACAAAAAATCTACAGCCTTTCCTTGACTCATTTGCTGAATTAAGCATTTTGGTCAATACAATCTAAATTTAATTCGTCAATGTACACTTACCCTTGCCTGTAGAATCGAAGTCACTTCTTCCACTTGTGCCTTCCATGCCGCTTGCATTGTATTCTGAAATAATTAATTATATTAAATATGTAAGATATACTATATCTAAAAATTTTAAATTATAGTACATATTCAATCTAACTGTTTTTAATACATGTTATAATCGAAAGAACGAAAAATTTGTAATAGAGTCAATTCCCAGAACAGACAGTTCGGTTGTTGGAATTGATCCGTATCTTATCCGACCAAGGGCTGTTATTTCAAGAATCTGACCATGTTTGGAGTAAATAAAAAAGAGCTCGTAGAATATTAATTATGTGCAAATAATAACTGAATACTCAGTAAAGTTGTAGAAAAATACAGCAGTTCGTCAAATATAACTCATCTAATAAATAGTAGGAGGATGGAGTCATGTGTAGAACTGCTCGCAAGTGAGGAAAGTTCTCTGATCGCCATTCACTTGGCAGTGGCCAGAAACGATTATTTTACATGTGACTCAAGGAGCTCACGACTTCCGGTCTTTGACCAAGTATCCTCTGGGTAGTCTAAGAACATCCTTTTGAAGGCGAGCTAAAGTGAGAAGGCGAAATATTCCCTACTTAGGGTTGTGCGCTGGGTTTGGGACCTGCCACGTAAAAAAAGCACACCAATGAAAAGGAACAAGCCTCGGCTGAGTGACCCCCCTTTTGATGACGACCATTGCAAACGAAATAAGGACTATGATTTGAGGGCATGCACCTGGAATGTTCGGTCCCTTAATTGGGAAGGTGCCGCTGCCCAGCTGGTTGATGTCCTCGAGAAAATAAAGGCTGACATCACCACCGTCCAAGAAATGCGATGGCCGGGACAAGGACAGAGACAAGTAGGTCCTTGTGGCATTTACTACAGTGGCCATATAAAGGAGCGCAAGTTTGGTGTTGGATTCGCGGTAGGAGAGAGACTCCGTCGCCGAGTACTATCATTCACTCCTATGAATGAACGTCTAGCCACAATCCGCATCAAAGCGAGGTTCTTCAACATATCGCTGATTTGCGCCCACGCCCCGACGGAAGAGAAGGACGATGTGACTAAAGATGCCTTTTATGAGTGCTTGGAGCGCACCTATGAGAGATGCCCCCGCCACGATGTCAAAATCGTGCTTGGCGAAATTAACGCCAGGGTGGGCAAAGAAGGTATCTTTGGCACTACGGTCGGTAAATTCAGCCTCCACGAGGAAACGTCCCCAAATGGGTTGAGGCTGATCGACTTCGCCGGGGCCCGAAATATGGTTATCTGTAGTACTAGATTCCAGCATAAGAAGATTCATCAAGCTACCTGGCAGTCTCCGGATCGAAAAACCACCAACCAGATCGATCACATGATAGACGGAAGACACGTCTCGTGTTTTAGATGTGCGTGCCCTCCGAGGTCCTAACATCGACTCGGACCACTATATTGTTGCAGCTAAGACTCGCACCCGCCTCTGTGCAGCAATAAACGCCCGCCAACAAACACAAGGAAGGTTCGAAGTCGAGAAGCTGCAATCACAACAGACAGCCGAACGATTTTCTACTCGTAACTGTGGGACAGCTGCAACCGAAACCATTGGCTTCCGGAAAATGCTGGTACAATGAGGCGTGTCGTGCCGCAGCGGAGAGAAAGCAGACTGCCTACCTCGCAACGTTACAATCGACCACAACACGTGCGAGATGAGATTGATACCGACAGTTGAGGAGAGAAGCGAGACACATTTGTAGACGGAAAAAGAGAGAGGCCGAAATGCGTGAGTACGAAGAGCTTGACAAGCTGCCCGACAGGGGTAATGTTCGAAAAATAAAATAAATAATACGGCGACAAACAGAAGGTTTCAGGACCGGAGTATACTCTTGTAGAACCCCCAAAGGTGATCTAGTGACCGATGCCCAAAGCATACTAAAATTATGGAGGGAACACTTCTTCAGCCTTCTGAATGGCAGTGAAAATATAACGCCAGGAGAAGGCGAACCCAATTCCCCAATCGGCGATCATGGAGCGGACAGCGAAGAACTGATAAGGAGCATACATGAGCTTCTCTGTAGATTATAGCCGGACGAAAGCATGCCCAACGATTGGAATTTAAGTGTGCTCTGCCCAATCCACAAAAAGGGAGACCCCACAATCTGCGCCAACTACCGTGGGATAAGCCTCCTCAACATCGCGTATAAGGCTCTATCGAGCGTGTTGTGTGAAAGATACATACCGTCAACAAACTGATTAGACCTTATCAGAGTGGGTTTAGACCTGCCAAATCAACAACTGACCCGATACTCGCCATGCGCCAAATCTTGGAAAAGACCCGTGAAAAGAAAATCGACACTCACCACCTTTTCGTCGGTTTCAAAGCTGCCTTTGACAGCACGGAAAGGAGCAGCTTTTAAGCCGCGATGTCTGAATTTTGTATCTCTGCAAAACTAATACGGCTGTGTTGAGATGTTGAGCAACATCAAAAGCTCTCTCAGGATCGGGAAGAACCTCTTCGAGCCGTTCGATACCAAACGAGGTTTCAGACAAGGTGACTCTTTTTCGTGCGCCTTTTTCAACCTACCTCTGGAGAGAATAATTCGAGCTGCAGAACTAAACCGAGAAGGTACAATCTTCTATAAGAGTGTACAGATGCTGGCGTATGCCGATGATATTGATATCATCGGCCTCAACACCCGCGCCGTTAGTTCTGCTTTTTCCAGGCTGGACAAGGAAGCAAAGCAAATGGGTCAGGCAGTAACGAGGGCAAGACGAAATATCTCCTATCATAGAAACAGTCGTCGCACTCGCTACTCAGCACCCAAGTCACTGTTGACAGTCATAACATCGGAGTTGTAGATAATTTCGTCTATCTTGAAACCAGCATCAACACCAAAAACAACGTCAGCCTCTAAATCCAAGGTAGAATATCTCTTGCCAACAGGTGCTACTTCGAACTAAGTAGGCAGTTGAGAAGTAAAGTCATCCCTCAACGAACAAAAACAAAATTCTATAAGTCACTCATTATTCCCGTCCTGCTATATGGTGCAGAGGCATGGACGATGACAACGAGAGACAAGTTCTTTGAAGGATTTATGGTTCTTTTCGCATTGGCCTCGGCGAAAATTGCATTCGATGGAACGATTAGCTGTATGTGATAAACGACGACATTGACATAGTTCAGCGAATTAAAAGACAGCGGCTACACTGGCTAGGCCATGTCGTCCGAAACACTTCAGCTTAGAAAGAATTCGACGCAGTATCCGCCGGGGGAAGCAGAGGAAGAGGAAGACCTCCACTCTGTTGGAAGGACCAGGTGAAGAAGGACCTGATTTTGCTTGGAATTTGTAATTGGCGCCACTTTACGAAAAGAAAAATCGACTGGCGCGCTGTTGAAAAGAAGAAGAATAAATAGTGTAACTTGACGACCTTTGCATCAGCTTCACGGAATTTCTAGCGAAAGTCTTTCCCTCCTTTTTTATTCACCGCCTTGAAAATCAATTTATCTTTTGTTAAAATGTTTTAATAAACAAGCATATAATGAGATTACATAGATAACCAAACAATTTTCTGTTGAATGGTCGACAAAATTCCCTTCCGAAGTGCAGAACGTAGGGTTAGTTCTTAACTGGGCTATCTCTTTAGGTCAGAGCCAAGGAAACAAAATCAGACCGAGCGGCATCAATTCGTTTTATAAATACATAGCCGACAACATTTGGAGTAAATTCAGAAAGAGTCTCGTAATATCACAAATAGTACAAGATCGAATACTGCATAGAAGCGGAATTTTTTGTACTATTATATATTAAGGAGCTATACCAGTGTAACGCATTTGAATATTTCGAACTTCTTTGAACGTAATAAGGTATATTTTCAGCTATGTTTTAAGATTTTTTTTTTTACCAAAATATTGAAAAATAACGGAGTTATGGGCTGTCTTTGGAAATGACAAAAAAAAAGTGCCCAACTGCTGTCATGATTCCGGTCGAATGAGTGGCTGAAACAAAAAAATTTGAAATGTTTATTAAACTTAAAGATATTTCCTATACAATGACCTATGATATTTGAAAAATAATAAAAATTAACAAAATGGTGTAGTTTTGAATAAAAAAAAATCGTTTTTTTTAGGTAAAAATTGGTCGTTTTTTAATGCCAAATTGACAATTTCCAACCAATCAAAAAGATCGTAGGTCATTGTATAATACATAAATAAATTCAAAAATACTCAGTTTTAATTTGATGTCGATCGGTCAATTTCTCGTGGAGTTATGACGCCAGCAATTTTTAAATATGTCGTTTCGAGAAAAACGCGTTTAAAGTTTCACTTATATATGTTTGCACCTCCGAGCGGTCGTTCTTTAGAACGCTGCCATCCAAAAACTATTCAGGATTCAACCTTTATGGAAATATAAGCTATTAAAAAAGCAAATAAAAAAATTTTTTTTTTGAAAGTGTTACACTGGTATAGCCCCTTAAAGGCTTTAGAGCCAAAGCAAAGGTTGATGTATATTCGGCGTTAAATCATTTAATTATTATCACTTAATAACAAGAAGTCGTCGGAATTTTAATTTAAAAGCTTTATCAAAGCCGATAACGTCAATATTAAAATGTCATCTACTCTAGTCAATATATGTTTTATAATATTGCATCTGTAGTGACATTTGAAATACTGTATAATGCCCTGGTAAAGGGGCTAACAAACGGATGTTGTATTAGCAGGTGAAAAGATCAACTTTATGTTATTAAGTTGAATATTCTAAACGTGAGTTGTGACATTGTCCAAAAATAGCCCTTTTTTTATCAAACGTTAGTAGCCACTCGCACGAAATTTTACGAGACATCCAAGCTTTCGATTTTTGAATTCCATTCGACTGGCGCCCTTCCTCAATCGCATTTTTTAAACGCTCGAGGGCATGCCGCTTTTCCGATCACTAACGCTTTTTCTTTATCTCCAGCCATATTGGCACACAATAGCACTGGTAATCTTTCTTTCAATAATCGCTCCAACGCATTTTTCGTTCTTCAAGGCAAGAATCTTATTTGCCGAAGCACGGAAAAAAAGTCCATTTTCATCTGCGTTAAATATATCTTCTGGTCTGTAGCCCAATAACATGTCTGGCAGCTTTTGTTTAAATTGATGCATATCCTCGGGCAGATTCACCACATACACTGTTGAACGTTTTTGCCGAAAAAAGTTTGAAATCCTTATTGACCCGCAATTTGTTTTGCTTTTTTCTTTATAATAGGGGCCGACACCGGTGTATTTTGATTGCTGGCTTCGGCAAACCACTCAAAACACAATTTGTAAATTGTTTAAAAACTTTTTCTTTTTATTTATGTTACCTCCACACAACCATGTTCTTTTAATGTCTTCCTTTTTTCACAATAGTGGCAGCCTGGGTTTTTCCAAAATAGATTCTTTAACCCGGCGTCATTGTGGCTACTAAATAGAACTTGTCCGTTGTGGCCGGGTGTATTTTACCCATGGCCATTGCTGAACACTGAATCAATGTTATGTCAATACTAGTATGCAACATTAAATAATTGGCTAATAATACACATTACTTATAATAATTAAACATTATTTATTAAAAAATCAACAATACAATCAAACAAACAAAAAAACAAAACTATTTATTCTGAGATCAATCAATTTTAAAATCGCTCGGGTACCAGATACCCGGCAACAGTTACGCCGGGTTCAAAGCAAACGAATAAGAATAAAGAAATTTCTACTAACCTTTTTCTGAGAGCACCAACACATTTAAAGTTTCCATTTTTTCTTTAATAGAAAGTATTTTCTTTTTTCGTGGCATCTTTTCCCGGATTAATTAATTAACACGACAAAACGATTTGTGATAAATCGAATGAACCATAATTTTTGATTTTTTCATGTCAATAGCTACAAATTGTTACAAATACATAGATCCCTTTACATTTTAACATGTTATTGTTTGTCCTCACAGTTCTACACATAGTGTGTGTCCGAGTATGTACGCACATAACTCGTATACAGATTTCTGCTGTTCGGTTTAGTTACTCTCCATTTTTTTTGGTCTTCGTTGTCCACAAATAAGAGTTTCAAGTCCGCTTTTCAGATGTTTTTACTGTTTTTTACATTTTTGTTCAGCAATTCAAGTTTCTTGTCCGTTATCGAGAGGTCCGCGTCCGCTTACGAGAGGTAATGAAAATAAAAAGTAGTAAACAAGTAAGAAAGAGCTAAGTTCGGGTGCAACCGAATATTTTATACTCTTGCAACTTGCTAGAATTAAAGCCAGGGAAATATATAAGGAGTAAAACGTCAACCAGAGGATCGGAATCTAAGACATTTTATATATATAATATATAACTTATACAGTGACCTACACATATATTCGGCATAAGATTTGTTAGAAAAACCCAAATCATTATACATAGTCAATTGTATCCATTTTAGGCAGAATGATATACTGTTATGAGTCAAATAGGTTCTGAAATTTTCATTGAGATAACTCAAATATCCAGCATGAAGTCTCCAGGAAGCTCGAAAATCTTTATATTAGGTATATGGGCTCAGGGAAGAATTTACCCGATTTCAACGATATTTTTGATCAAACGTCAACTTTAGGTACACTGGTCTACATATTCGGTACAAAAGGTCTTGAACAGTTTTGGTTGAGTTGTTCAACTTTTTGTCAAAAGATGGTATACACTAAAGGCACTATTCGTGCAAAGCTTAATCCCATTATATTAATTGCTTCTTTATTTGTGTACTGGGAATTAAAAGAATTGCGTGGAATTTAAAATTGTGCTATATGGGAAGTAGGCGTAGTATCGTACAATATATCAATCATTTTCACAGAGTGACATGGAATATGAATGCCACGTTCCAAATTTTGTCGAAATCGGTCACTTTTCTGGCGCATTTAGTTATTGATTTATCGCGCTTTTAATAGTTTTCAACAGTACCTTTAAATGGGGAGTGAACGAGGTTATCCTCCGATTTCATCCCTTTTCACGGTGTCGGTAGAATTTCTTATACGATTTATACTCAGCAAATTTGGTTATCGTAGCTTAAGTGGTTAAGGAGATATGTACATTAAACTTGTTAAAGGGCGGGGCCACGCCCACTTTTTCAAAAAATTTTGCTCACAGGTGCCCTTTGCTACTGTGATTGTCTGTGCCAAATTACAGTTTATATCTTAATTTGATGCTTTGTTATGGCACTTTACATGTTTTCGGTTAATGACGATTTGTGGGCGTGGTAGTGGTCCTAAGTGTCATCGAGATATCTAAGTTTTTACTCAAGTTACAGCTTGCACGGACGGAAGGGCAGACAGACAGTCAACCGGATTTCAACTTTTCTCGTCATCCTGATCATTTATATATGTATAACCCTATATCTATCTCGCTTGGTTTTAGGTGATACGTACATATAAACATTAGGTGAACAAAACAATAACCGATATGTAGGGCAGTCAACAGATAGTTCATAAGATAAGATCTTTATCTTAGGTATATTGAAATTAGGGAAAATATTGACATGATACTATACATTTTTGGCAAAAGGACAAAATATCAGGAAAGTTCTCCATCGTACACGCGTACGTAAACGCGAAAAACTACAAATTTACTTTTTTATTTTAATTATAAACTTGGGATTAAACATTTTTTAGTTCGGTTTTCCAGATTTTTTTGGATTGCATTGTTTGGGATTAAAATTTTGTTTGATAATTTTCAATCCCGTTTTTGGGTTTAAAAATTAGTTTTAAGAAAGATTATAGAGATTACAAAATTTTTATTCAAATCTTAATTCAATTATTTTTAATGTGTTATTGCCACCCTGATGACATCAGCTTGAAAGTGACTCTTCTCTTATCGCTGGCGACTAACCCCTACAAAGTCCCTGCACGAGGAATTACAGTCTGTGCTAAAGATTAAAGTTGGCGACATCACCAACAACATTTCACAAATTCGCGATGTTTTCTGGTATAACTGCCTCTAGAGGTTTTCTTGAATAAGGTGCATTATTTGAGCTGCACCAGATTTGTCGTAACACGGAACAAGACATTGCTATGCGTTAACGTTCACGTTTCCACATCAGGAAACAAACAAACTCTAAAGTCTCTGGATCAGATCAACGAGTTTTCTGCCCATTTAGAAGATTTTTCAATATATACATTGCTTTGGGTGCAATAGTTCTTGTTTAAAGAAACTCGGGCACTTGCAAGTAACTCATACAAAATTAGATCACGAAAATCTCAGAAATTATTTAATCGGATATGAAAATTAAATGTTATTTTTCCTCATTGAAAGAGTATTTATCTTCTTCATTATCTGGTACAAGTAGCACTTGTTGGCATGAGAAATTCTACGAATGATTTCAAAGCTGATATATCGCTTACTCTATTCTTGTTGATCAATCAATAAATTAAACTTGAAAGCAGTTTATTACGAAATGCAATTGTAATGAAAATGTTGCAAAGAGCATGTTTAGGCGATCAGCATGAAAAAACACCAAATTTTGAAACCCGTCTTACGTACTATTTGCATCACTTAGGAACTATTTTACACGTTACCGGTTTTTATTTAAATGGGAGAACGTTTGGTGCTTTAGCAACGATCAAGCTTGTAACAGAGTAGGATTTTAGGACAAGCTACGCTGTACCTAGAGGCAGAATTAACCAAGAAGTAGGATTTCCAGACTATTATCGATGCTTTCGCGGCCGCCAAAATTCGAAAAGTTCAATTCCAAGTCCCAAATAATTGAAAATTTAAAATTTAAGCTCCATGTTCAAAAGAACCATGTTGTCATTAATTAGATCGGTAGGGTTTTCTTTTGACGGCCCTGTATATACATATGTATATTATACGTTCACGTGATGTAGGCAAGGAAGCAAACAAAAGTCCGAGGGGCCATATTTGGGCTGTAGGGCGGCTGCGGAAGCGTTGGGATGCCGTGGTTAGGTAGTTGTTCACAAAAAAGGCGGTGTTATCGAGGAGCAACTTCCAATCGGCTGCGGTGTCATGTCGAACCCGACTAATCTTTCGTTTGACTCTCTTAAGGACTTTCATTCAAAACTTAGCGTTGACGGTTTGTCCAGGAGGAATAAATTCATGGTGAATGATGCCTTTGATGTCAAAAAAGACAATGAACATCGTTTTCACTTTGGATTTGCTCATTCTTCCCATTTTTTGGGCGGAGAGACGCCACCGTGTGCCACTCGGAAGATTGCCTCTTTGTCTCGGGATCATACTCAAAGATCCAGGACTCGTCACCTGTGATTACGTTATACAAACGTTTCTGTCGTAGATTTACCGAGTTTCGAGCAGAATTTAATCGCGTACCTCTGGTCTAACGAACGCTGCATTATCGGCTTGCACCACTCACAGAAACACGTCGAGAGAAAATGTTTGTCCTGACTCTCCAGGTGCTCGGAGACAACTGACCAGCCGCTCAATCGTTAGTTAGGAACGCCCTCTACAGAATTAAGTCGGTGCGCGCACGCTCCGAAGTACGGTCGTGGCGGAAGAAAATCAGTCCTATTACTTTCCGAACAATCCCTATAGACTAGTTTTGTTCACCTAGCGGTTGTTTGTACTATCCTAAACAAATCGCGACCGATATAGAGGTACATATATATATACACATATAAATGATCGTTACGACGAGTTAAGTTGAATTTAGGGTGACTGTCCGTCCGTCCGTCTGTGAGTGACAACTTCAGTAAAATAGCGATGAAACAATCAATAAACCATATGAGCTATGTTGACCAAAGTAGCTAAGGAATATCTTCCCGTAAAATTATTATGTTGAAAACTGTTCAAAGTGTGATAAATTCCTAAATTACCATGTCAGAAGCATAAAATTTTACTGCTAAAATGGAGCTTAACTGTTTCAAAGGATGCGTTGTAAAAATTGGAAAATGGGCGTAGCACAGTCTACCTTTAAATGAAATTCCACAACTCAGGAACTACTCTACCACTTTCAACAATTTCTATGCGTAACATTATATTTGTATTTTATCACAGTGTGAGAATATGCGTAATTACTTACTTCCCATTATCACAAATTTATATCCCATGATTCTTTCACTATACAGTACATAAATTACACTATAGAAACAAAATTTTGCACACAAAATATATTTGAAGTATACGACTTCACGTTCAACAAGTAAGAAAGCGCTGAATTCCTGTGTAACCGAACATTTCATACTTTTGCAAGTTGCCAAAATCAAAGCGGGGAGAAAAACCTTCAGATTACTTAAAAAAAAAACTTTATTTTAAATTGTTGCGAAAGAGTTAACATTTTTGCTCAACGGAATCATGAATGGATATATTGCAAGTAATTTTGTATCTTATTAGCTTGTGTTATAAGTCATCCTCTAAAAAAGTTTTATAACCAAATTCTTCTTTTTATCAGCGAAAATTATATTAAAATCATCATCCACTAGGTTAGGCTACGTCATCAACTAAGGCATATCTGACACAAAATCAATCGAAAAGGCTAAATTTTCTTGAGATGATGAGCAAAACGTCAGTCTGATGATCGGAATTCATTATTTAGGAATATGAGGTGTTTACCAAAGTCGAAACCAATTTTACTCCAATTATAGGCTAAACCACATAATATTTAAGAAAGCTTTTAAGTTAATTTCACTAAAATATCACATATATTGGCCAAGCTAAAAGGTTCAAATAGGTTCTGGCCTGACTGCGAAAACTTTTGGCATTAATCAATACCTGACCAGAAAACATATAGTAGTACATTGAAACAACTTTATAAAAACAATATATAACATATAAGCTGGACGAAATATTCGGCGTATGGTTTGTTAGAATAACGAAAATGATGACATGTAGTCTAAGGAAATTTGGATAGTTCGTGGAACAATTTAACATACTTTCAGCATTAACCTAAAGTATATCCAATAAGGTACGTTTAGTTAATTTTGCAAAAAAATTTCATATATAATATTAAACATAGGCGTGTTTTATTTGGCCAGCAAATTAAGCTAACTATTAGCCAGTTCATCGCCTTTTTTCATTCAAAATGGCTATGATTTTCCCAATAAAAAAAGTAGTTGGCCATAACGATTAAGTTCATTTTGACGGATGAAAATGTAAACCATCCAAAAATACAAAATTTTGATGGTTTGTTAAAGTTAAAATTAATACAAATCTGAACATTTGTTATATTTTGTTGTATTTATATCTTCAAATGAACAAAATAAATATATTTACATAGTAATTAATATACTGTTTACAAATTGAAGAATTCAAACTTGCCTTTTCTCCACATCAGACATTTTGAAACAAATTGAATATCAACTGACTGTTCCCGTCCCGCATTACCAACACACTTCGTTTTTAAGCGAAAATATGAAATAAGCTAAATGCGTTTTATTAGCTATTAGCTCACGATGGTCAAATAAAAACGGCTAATATATGTGGTATTAAGCCAACCAAAAAAAATCTTATAAAAGCTATAAGAGAGATTGGGGTAGCATTGACCTGATTTTATCAATTTGTTATTACTATATCCTATGAACAGAAAAATATGCTCTCTGAGTTTCAATAAGGTATCTCATATACCATCACCAATATATCCGGTATAAAGTTAAATAGATGTTTGAAAATCCTAATTTTAGTTAGATATGGTTATATTATATCTGATTTCAGCTATATCAAGGGCAAGTTTTCATCGATTTCTGAATATGGCTTTGTGTTGTATGTAAATCAATCTGGTCTTGACTTTGACCTAAAATTCATATCCCAGACATTATGACCTCCGATTTTTTTTTGCTATTTCCCTCATATACTCAGTATATTAATTTAGCCCCTATAGATGTAATTATATGAGTTTATATCACATATACCTCATTTGAGTTAATTAGAATGATTTAAAAGGAAATTATGCACACATGAAGCAAAATATACTTTAGTTCCATGCAAATTTTGAGAGTATAAAATGGTCGGTTAAACACGAACTTAGCCTTTCCTTAGCTTACAGGGTAGTCGAAAGAGTCTTTTCGTACTTCAACTTCAAATATGTACCATTTTGCTCGATCAATTTTTGCCATTAGAGACATTATTCCATTAGTGTAAAAAATGTCTGTTTTTTGGCGAAAAACTGCGACAAGTAATTTTCATAGGATTCTCTTGAAACCAACTTTACTCCATTAAAGGAGTTCTGCCTTGACTGACACAAATGGTAGTCCGACGATGCAAGGTCAGGGCTATGTGGTGGATACATCAAAACTTCCCAGCTAAGCTTTCCCAGTTTTTGCCGAGTCATGAAAGATGTGTGTGGTCGAAACCCTTCTATTGATCAGTTCTGACCGCTTTTTTGATTGCTTGCTTCGATCTCATCAGTTGTTGACAGTAAAATGTAGAATTAAACGTTCGACCAGGCTGGAGCAGCTCATAGAGATCGATTCTTTTCCAATCCCACAAAACACTCAGCATAACCTTTCTAGGCGTCAATTCTGGCTTTGCCACCATTTGTTTTCTTCACCACGCTTGGACTATGATCTTTTTCGCACATTATTGTCGTATTTGATTCACTTTTCGAGCGAACCATTGTTGTGCAACACGAACTGATAAATTTCAAAATATAACGAATTTCTTCATTATTTTCACTCATTTTTGAACAGCCGTAACTTTTTTAAACTTCCCGAATTTATTTTTGATGAAATGAAGCTTAAAATATCGTCTTTCCAACACTATATAATATGACACAATGAAAAGACTTTTTCGACTATCCAATATTTTAATAATTGTTATCGATATGAAATTTAAACGTTAATGACTGAAAGCTTTCAAATAAATTAAAAAGTACATTACATTCAAAGAATGTTCTTTGTTTCATAATTTTCCCGACTGCATTTATTTAACTTATTAAAAAATGTTGCCTGGACAAGTGGATACCTTGCAGTGAGATTTATTAAGGGGGTAGTATGGTAAAAGAAACCTTTTTTCAATAATTTTTTTCACATAAATTTTTATTTGAGAGTTCAGGTTTTTCATATGTTATTCTACATGTAATATAGCTCAGAGAAAAAATTTGTTTCTCAATTTTTCTTGATATCCGGTGGAGATATGGGTGACTGGAAGACGCCATCTTTACAGGTGGTGCCCACGATTTCTACATTGTGGATAATCTGAAGCGAACGGGATAAAATTTATTTTAGAGTACATATGAATATGAAAAAATTCTTTGATAAATAAACAAATAGTGCAACTTTTAATTTTTTTGTTTTTCGCCTGTTTTTTGTTACTAAATGTGTCAGATATGTATATAGGTTATTAGATAGCCAAGTCTTTTCTGAAAATTTTAAATAAAAAATTAGACAAATCGGCCAAGACCAAGGAGATTGGCTGGAATCGTGGGTACGAGTTCAAAAAACACTCTTTCGAAAAAAACGCATTTAAAGATCCAGCTGTGCGATTCGAGCGCACGACACCTTGCGGCGGATCTCATTTTTAAAAACTTTCCGTTACCATCTAAGTCGAAGGAAGGTTTCTACAATAACATTAAGGGTTCAAAGTAATCAAAAAAGCAAAAAAAAATCGTTCGATATTTTGAAAAATTTTTACCATAGTACCCCCTTAAGTAGTATAAATTTTACAGATTTGCATTTATACAGAGTTAATGTGCAACTTACTTGAACCAGAAATGCCTTCGTCGCCACTGCCAAGATCAGACATGTTATTGTTGTAAAAAATGTTTTAAATGTTGCACCTGATGATGTTTGTGTACATATATGTGCACATATGATTGTTTGTTATTGGTGTCCTTTCCTCTGACTTTAAAGAAAGCTGTTTTTTCTTATATAAATAGTATATATACACATATATAAATAGATATTAATTGTAAAATTTCTACTTATTTCTTTCCAATAATCTATTGAACAATTTTGAAACGACCAGCGCTTAATAGAGTTTTCGTTTCACAGATACTTACATATATAAAGGTAATCTAAATAGTACAACGATTATTAGATGTTTTTATCGTGCACCGGTTGTAACAAGTCGATGAAGTTCGCGTTATTTGTCGTTTTATGGTGGTAATATTTATGGATTCCAGCAAATTTTTCCAAAAGTTGACGTTGTTGATAAATTTTGTGTTCTTAATTTATTTAAATTAAATTTGAAAATTGGCTTTAATTCAATCTTTAACACTTTATTTATGTTGGAACGGTTAATAATTTAATACATTTTTCCATTCAATTCTTTATTAATTCAAATGAAACTTATATATTTTTCATCCAGTGCCAACTGTTTACTATCAGATATTCAAAACAAAATTTCTGACTGAAACATGCGCCACTCTCGCACCACCACTTTCCACCTGTGGATGACAGGAAAGAAAAGCCAAAATTATCGTAATTACTAAGCAATAAAAGATCAATGAAAAACAAATGTTAATGTATACAAAATCGATTAAATTAATTAAATCTCATACGATATTCTTAAAATATATTAAGGCCCTCACGCAATCCATCGTAGACTGTTTTTTCGGGAAAGATACGAAACTACTATCATGCAATTCGATCAATTCCGAAAGTAAGTTCGAAATTCGTGGAGTGGCATTCACTGAATTCACTCGGAACGGTAAATTTTGAATTTCATTGGAGTTTTTATACGACAAGTTTTTGCTAGCGGAGAAATAAATTTAATAAAAAGAAAATGTAAGTTTTTTTATTAAATTCAAACTATAACATATTTGTTACCAGTAAAATAATCTTTAACGCGATTTCCGCAGGTCTAAGGTAATTACCACCACTAATGGTCGAGCTGTTACAACAAAAACCTGAAATGGCGCAGGGTTTTACCATGTGCCCTAAAGAAGAAGTGGCAGCTTTTTGGAACAATATGGCCGAAGAACTCAACAGTGTTAGTCCACCTGTCAAGGATATTTCCAGCTGGAAGAAGGTAATATAATAAGGTTGTAGTTTTTATTGTTAATTGTAAGCTTAAGCTTGTTTGACTTATTTTTAGCTATTGCTTGACTGGAAGGCTTGCATAACAAGAAAATTGGTCGAAAATAAAAAGGAGCAATAAGCTACTTGTGGCGGCAGAAATAGGCAGCACCATTTCACCGAATTGGAGGAAGCGGCGATTATACTAACGGCATTAGATACGAGTACAAGTGAAATTGATAATACAGTGAGCATGGGCTTACCGGTGGCAGTCGACGTTGGCACTCCAGCACTGCCAAGACGTACACCTAGGCCACCTGATACATGTACATCCGAATTAATAAAAGATCAACTTTCAATTCAAAACAAATTTCAGAAAAAGGTTCTCGATAAAATGGACTATCTTTCATCTGGTATGCGACGACGAGCAATGAAATAGAAAAACGATTTGAAAAAAGCGGATGTGAAAGAAATTGGGAGGCACAACATAGCTATGGAGAATTTGATAGCTGCTAAGAATTCCATAAAACAGCAAATGTTAGAAGTAGAAAAAAAAAATTGCAAGCTATATCAAAAAACAAATATATATATATATATCTAAATAAATTTTTATTTAAAATTATAAATATTTGGCATCAATATTTATTTAGGATATCATATTCGTGTAAGTGGTGCACATATAGCTTCTCTGATTTGTGAAGCTGCATCATTATAAGTTGATGAAAAAAATCATTATTTTCTTTAAAAAAAATATTTGGTTCCGAATTACTTTCTAAAATATCATTATTTACGCGATAGTGAATGCAATCGTTATGTAACGCTGCCGCAGTATTAACGATTTGGGATGCCTTCCATGGCTTGTAGTGAAGCTCACGAGCACCCAGAAGACATCTAAATCGAATTTTAAAAACACCTATTGTTCCTTCTACAGTATTTATCGATTTTGCATGTATTTTATTATATTTCTCTTCTGGGCTTCCTGAGGGATGGATACGGAATGGTGTCATTAACCATGGTTCTAGGGCATATCCAGCATCTGCTGTACAAATACTCGTATAAAACGATTTTTATGTTTGAAAATTTGTAGAGTGTTTTGGGAATTTTTGTAACTTATGTATGTATGTATGTATAATACCCAAAAGCCGAAGGCTTCGTTCACCATCAAGGTATTTTTTCTCATAATAATAACGAGCATTGCTGACATTCCATATGGGGGAGTCGTTATTGCTGCCAGGATACTGAGCATTCACATAACGTATTTTCACATTATTGTCACATATCTGCAAAACATTGATTAGGATGAAATGTGAATTTGTTACCAAAGTTACAATCATGGCATTGATACTAAAGTATCCTTTGCGGTTATAATAGAGAAACTTATTTTTAGTTGGAGTACCTGGAATCCGTATTTCTGAAAGAAATTCCTTTTTTTGTTTATCTTTTTACATCGTTACTTAACATAAGATTTTCCCACTGAGGGCACAAATGGGACTGAAGCAGTCGCAATACATCTTTTAAGATGCAACAAAATGTTAACTGAGCCATTCGATTATCGAAGTCTTTAAATGAAAACCGAAGACAATCGATGAAGTAAAGATATAGATGACGATCTGGAAGAACTTGAATTCCTCTCTAGAACGTCGAGGACATACGTAATAAAGGCCGCCTTATTTAAGCGATAGTTTTTAATAACCTGTCTTAGAAAAATAATTTTAATAAAATTTAGCAATGAATTTTTGTGGATTCTTGAATTGTTTTATTAATCAAAATATAAATTTTTTCTTCTACCCAGCTGATTTCGAAATGTCAAAATTCATAATTAAAAGTTTCGATTCACATGGATTCAGTGATAGCAAATTATGCGTATTCGTAGCTTCGCACGATGGATTGCGCGATAAGGCTGATTATATATTCATTCAATTTCATTGTTTAAATATGCACATACGAGTATAAGTTTTATTTATTTGTTACTGTGACCTGAACATAATAGTTATTGAATTGACTAGTTTATGTTTTGTTATGGTTTGGACAAAACATACGCTTCAGAATTTAGTTTAACAAAGAAACATAAGAAGATTATATTGTTTCTCAAAGACGCTATTATACACATAGCCGAATCAAACTTTCAAATTTTAACAAATATGTATGTACAGTGCGGGAAATAATTACATGGGACAACCGTTTTTCGCTAACTTTAAGATATACAAACTTTTTTTCAAGATGTACTGGATATTTTTGAATTCACGCTAAGGTTCTAAGAATGTTATATGTTTTATTTATTTCCTATAACACATAAACACATATTTAAATGGAAGGGCTAAGTTCGGTTGCAACTGAACATTTTATACTTTTGCAACTTGCAAAAATCAAAGCAATGGAAATACTTTAAGGTGTAAAGCCAATCATACAAGGGTGTTGTGGCATCCAAGACAGAATTGCTTTGCTGTCAGAAGTGCAAAGGAATTCTGATTTTCAAGGCTGTCACAGAAACTGTTTGGATTTTCGTTTTTTCGAACATACGCAAAACCAAGATTCGAATCAGCTAAAGTGACAAAACTTGCAAATGAATACATTAAAGTTTTTAATGAGTTCCGAATTAAAAAAGATTTTAAGAGATAACATTTATAGAATGAATAAAGATATAAATTACGCTTATTAGGTTTTGTAAATCTAATATCTTTAAATATCCGGATTTTTTTCCAACAACTCAATACCCAACCCATTTCGTGTTTTATACTTAACTTACTTTTCAAATCTGTGAGTGACTATCTTCTTGCTCTGTTTCTGATAGCAAAACCGATAAAACTGGTTTCCTGTCACACCCAAAACCGATACAAATTCTGTTTAAAATATCAAACCAATAATATCTGAATTCATGACACCTACTACTTTTTTTTATCGGTTTAAATTCTGATTCCGAACACTATCAGATTCCACTATACCCCTGATTGGCTTATAATGGGTTGTCAAAAAAGTCTTGCGGTAATTTTATTAAATTTTTTTTTGTTTTTTTATTGAAATTGAAATAAATTTTTGATGACTCATGCCCAGCTCTTGACCAATGCTACGGCTGCTACTATGCCGGTCTCTTTCGACCAATTCAGCGATTTTATCGCAATTTTCGACGACAGGCCTTCCGGAGCGTGGCGCATCTTCGACCACCTCTACACCAGAACGAAAACGTTGAAACCATCGTTGTGCGGTGGAAATGGAAACTGTATAGGGTCCATAAACTGCACAAATTTTATTGGCGGCTTGAGATGCATTTTTGCCTTTATCGTAAAAGTACTGTAAAATATGCCGTATTTTCTCTTTATTTTGCTCCATGTTTGCGACGCTATAACTCACGAACGACCTAAAAGAACGACAATCAATCAAACACGTGTTAGCGCGTGAAATGAGCTTTCCAAAAAGGTCTAGCATGACCCGATGCGACGAATAAAACTAGAACTACGCGCTTTCAGCGCCAACTAGCGAAAATACCGCAAAACTTTTTTGACAACCTATTATATCCAGCATAAAGTTAGCTGGAAGTTCGAAAGTCTTAGGTAGGTGGGGGCTCAGAGAAGTCCTATTCGACCAATTCTATGCATGCGGACATACCATTGTCAAAGAAGGATTATCTCTGAATTTCAATTATACATTTCACATATTCATCGATATTTTCGGTCAAAAGTCAAGTATAGATACTGGGCTCTACATATTCGGCACCTAGGGTCTTCAACAGTGTTGGTTGGGTTTGGACAATTTTTGGTCAAAAGGTGCCCTACTTTAAGGGAATTATTACCTCGAAAATTCATTCCGTTTTATTAAATATGTTAAACGGGAAGTAGACGTGGTTGTAGGGCCATTTTGCCTATTTTCAAATTGTAACATAGGATGGTTAGAAAAATAAGAAATGGGATTTCACCAAAAAGTGGGCGGTGTCACGCCCATTGTCAATTTTAACACCAGCTCTCATAAAGCCTTCTCATACCATCTCGGAAATAAAATTTAATGTTTCTGCCGTAATTAGTTATGGATTTATTGCGTTTTAAGTAGTTTTGAACAGTACCGTTATATGGGGAGCGAATCCGGTTTCTTGCTAACGACTAATAACACGAAAGTGGTATTGAAAACCATCGGACCCATCTAAATTAAGCTTTTTCTTCTAACTAAATATGACGGACGAGGATGGAGTCATGTGTAGAAGTTCACGCAAGTGAGGAAAGTTCTCTGATCGCCATTCACTTGGGAGTGGCCAGAAACGATTCTTTTACATATGACTCAAGCAGCTCACGACTTCCGGTCTCTGACTAAGTATCCTCTGGGTAGCCTAAGAACATCCGTATGAAGGCGAGCTAAAGTGAGAAGGCGAAAAATCCCCTACTTAGGGTTGTGCGCTGGGTTTGGGACCCGCCACGTAAAAAACCGCACCAATGAAAACCAACAATCAGCCTCGGATGAGAGACCCCCCTTCTGATGACGACCATGGCAAGCGAAATAAGGACTACGAATTGAGGGCATGCACCTGTAATGTCCGGTCCCTTAATTGGGAAGGTGCCGCTGTCCAGCTGGTTGATGTCCTCGTGAAAATAAAGGCTGACATCACCGCCGTCCAAGAAATGCGATGGACGGGACAAGGACAGAGACGAGTAGGTCCTTGTGACATCTACTACAGTGGCCATATAAAGGAGCGCAAGTTTGGTGTTGGATTCGTGGTGGGAGAGAGACTCCGTCGCCGAGTACTATCATTCACTCCGGAGAATGAACGTCTAGCCACAATCCGCATCAAAGCGAGGTTCTTCAACATATCGCTGATTTGCGCCCACGCCCCGACGGAAGAGAAGGACGATGTGACCAAAGATGCCTTTTATGAGTGCTTGGAGCGCACTTATGAGAGATGCCCCCGCCACGACGTCAAAATCGTGCTTGGCGACTTCAACGCCAGGGTGGGCAAAGAAGGTATCTTTGGCACTACGGTCGATAAATTCAGCCTCCACGAGGAAACATCCCCAAATGGGTTGAGGCTGATCGACTTCGCCGGGGCCCGAAATATGGTTATCTGTAGTACTAGATTCCAGCATAAGAAGATACATCAAGCTACCTGGCTGTCTCCGGATCGAAAAACCACCAACCAGATCGATCATGTTGTGATAGACGGAAGACACGTCTCCAGTGTTTTAGATGTGCGTGCGCTCCGAGGTCCTAACATCGACTCGGATCACTATATTGTTGCAGCCAAAATTCGCACCCGCCTCTGTGCAGCAAAAAACACACGCCAACAAACACAAGGAAGGTTCGACGTCGAGAAGCTGCAATCACAACAGACAGCCGAACGATTTTCTACTCGGCTTGCACTCCTGCTCTCTGAGAGCACTCGTCAACAACTCGGTATAAGGGAACAGTGGGACGGCATCTCAAACTCCTTACGTACAGCTGCAACCGAAACTATTGGTTTTCGGAAAGTGCAAAAGAACAGCTGGTACGACGAGGAGTGCCGTGTCGCAGCGGAGAGAAAACAGGCTGCCTACCTCGCAACGTTACGATCGACCACAACACGTGCGGGATGGGATAGATACCGAGAGTTGAAGAGGGAAGCAAGACGCATTTGTAGACAGAAAAAGAAAGAGGCCGAAATGCGTGAGTACGAAGAGCTTGATAAGCTGGCCAACAGGGGTAATGCTCGAAAATTCTACGAAAAGATGCGGCGGCTTACAGAAGGTTTCAAGACCGGAGCATACTCTTGTAGAACCCCCACAGGTGATCTAGTGACCGATGCCTAGAGCATACTAAAATTATGGAGGGAACACTTCTCCAGCCTGCTGAATGGCAGTGCACGTACAACACCAGGAGAAGGCGAACCCGATACCCCAATCGATGACGATGGAGCAGACGTTCCATTGCCCGACCATGAAGAGGTTCGAATAGCAATTGCCCGCCTGAAGAACAACAAAGCGGCAGGGGCCGATGGATTGCCGGCCGAGCTATTCAAACACGGCGGCGAAGAACTGGTAAGGAGCATGCATCAGCTTCTTTGTAAAATATGGTCGGACGAAAGTATGTCCAACGATTGGAATTTAAGTGTGCTATGCCCAATCCATAAAAAAGGAGACCCCACAATCTGCGCCAACTACCGTGGGATTAGCCTCCTCAACATCGCATATAAGGTTCTGTCGAGCGTATTGTGTGAAAGATTAAAGCCCACCGTCAACAAACTGATTGGGCCTTATCAGTGTGGCTTTAGAACTAGCAAATCAACAACCGACCAGATATTCACCATGCGCCAAATCTTGGAAAAGACCCGTGAAAGGAGAATCGACACACACCACCTCTTCGTCGATTTCAAAGCTGCTTTCGACAGCACGAAAAGGAGCTGCCTCTATGCCGCGATGTCTGAATTTGGTATCCCCGCAAAACTAATACGGCTGTGTAAACTGACGCTGAGCAACACACAAAGCTCCGTCAGGATCGGGAAGGACCTCTTCGAGTCGTTCGATACCAAACGAGGTTTCAGACAAGGCGACTCCCTATCGTGCGACTTTTTCAACCTGCTTCTGGAGAAAATAGTTCGAGCTGCAGAACTCAACAGAGAAGGTACCATCTTCTATAAGAGTGTACAACTGCTGGCGTATGCCGATGATATTGATATCATCGGCCTCAACACCCGCGCCGTTAGTTCTGCTTTCTCCAGACTGGATAAGGAAG
Organism: Bactrocera zonata; assembly: GCA_037783105.1. Classification (NCBI taxonomy): domain Eukaryota; kingdom Metazoa; phylum Arthropoda; class Insecta; order Diptera; family Tephritidae; genus Bactrocera; species Bactrocera zonata. The sequence goes on from JBAWJQ010006683.1 coordinate 1,414,124, forward strand.
CAAAAGAAATGGGTCTGGCAGTGAACGAGGGCAAGACGAAATATCTCCTGTCATCAAACAAACAGTCGTCGCACTCGCGACTTGGCACTCACGTCACTGTTGACAGTCATAACTTTGAAGTTGTAGATAATTTCGTCTATCTTGGAACCAGCGTAAACACCACCAACAATGTCAGCCTGGAAATCCAACGCAGGATTACTCTTGCCAACAGGTGCTACTTTGGACTGAGTAGGCAATTGAAAAGTAAAGTCCTCTCTCGACGAACAAAAGCCAAACTCTATAAGTCGCTCATAATTCCCGTCCTGCTATACGGTGCAGAGGCTTGGACGATGACAACAACCGATGAGTCGACGTTGCGAGTTTTCGAGAGAAAAGTTCTGCGAAAGATATATGGTCCTTTGCGCGTTGGCCACGGCGAATATCGCATTCGATGGAACGATGAGCTGTACGAGATATACGACGACATTGACATAGTTCAGCGAATTAAAAGACAGCGGCTCGCTGGCTAGGTCATGTTGTCCGGATGGATGAAAACACTCCAGCTCTGAAAGTATTCGACGCAGTACCCGCCGCGGGAAGCAGAGGAAGAGGAAGACCTCCACTCCGTTGGAAGGACCAAGTGGAGAAGGACCTGGCTTCGCTTGGAATATCCAATTGGCGCCAAGTAGCGAAGAGAAGAAACGACTGGCGCGCTGTTGTTGACTCGGCTATAATCGCGTAAGCGGTGCCTACGCCAGTAAAGAAGAAGAAGAAGAAATATGACGGATTACCACAAGGTGTCCCAAAAAAGATACTTTTCTGTAAATTAAAGTTGAGCCACGTCGAGTAGTGACTGAAAGATAATTAGCAATGAATTTGCAAGGGGCCCACCGTCAACAAACTGATTGGGCCTTATCAGTGTGGCTTTAGAACTAGCAAATCAACAACCGACCAGATATTCACCATGCGCCAAATCTTGGAAAAGACCCGTGAAAGGAGAATCGACACACACCACCTCTTCGTCGATTTCAAAGCTGCTTTCGACAGCAAAGCGCTTGATTGGTCGAACTTCCCTTTCTTTTATTAAAGATGGTCGGCCCGTTCGAGTAATTTTAAAATTTAAAATATTTTTCTCATTCTCGTTGCAATTTTTCGTATGGACATTTCAGTTTCTGAGCATGCCAGTATTTGGAACTACTCTTTAATAATGAGTTTGATACCGCGTGGCATTTCTGTATAAAAACTGATTTAATGCAGGCATTAAATTTATTTATGCTTACTACTTACCTTCTTTAATATAAATACACAAACAAACACGTATATGGCCAATCAATATTCAACCGATCTGCATCTAATCGCGCCAAAGAATGAACTGTTCCATATACTTATTTCGCTTTGCTAATATGAAATTAATCAAAAATTGCACACTAACATTACTTACAAGTAACTGTTCATACCGTTATGTTAAGTAAGGCCGCTTCAAATATATCCAACTTCAAAATATAGCGACAAATAAACATAATATTATTGCATTGAAGCATTGTCTCACATAATTATTTCGCGCACTGTATATTGTATATCGAGAATTCACATATAACAACGGACTTAAAAAAAATAACTTAAGGAGTTAGGAGCAGTCAGATTTTCAAAAAAGAATTTTTAATTTTTGCATATCAGAAATATTTTCTGAAAATTTTAAATAAATTCGCCAAATACAAATTGCCCATATTTTAAGTATAAAATCTTAAATCTGTTTTTTTTTTAAACTATCAGCCCTATTCTGAGAAAACCTCACAACTGGTTTTTGAGGTTTATTTTGTGAATTATTCTTGCTCAAACCTCGCAAGTGAAATGCTCACCATAAAGCACTTTGCTGTGAACCAGCTTATTTACAAAAACAAACAAGACAAAAAAAAACAAAGAAATGGACACACAAGAAAAGTAAGCAATTTCGCAAATTTATTGAATTTGGTGCATATGTATATAATAATTCAAAATGTACAAAGACAACTTAGGAGAAGCTGCAGCATTACAGCAGATTATTTGAACAAAAATATATTTTTATTCGCACATGTATTAAATAATACATACATACATATTTACAAATAAAATCTTGTCCAAATTATATTAACATAAATATGTATATTTCTTTTTACTCATACTTAGAATGAAGTAAAATATGCAAAGGCCGTAAGTTACATATTTATTGTAATAGGCAAATACTTATATTTATAATAACGCCTTTGGAATACTTCCTTCATACTATTTAACTAACTTCTTCTTACTAATACTAACTAATTTCTTTAAAAAATTTAAATTAACAGTACAAACACACTCGCTTTTGCATTGTGAGGTTTGCTTTCCGACTTCACAAATTTGTGAGGTAGTTTCTGTTTTTAAAAATACCTTAGCATACGGAAAACCTCACAGTAGTGAAGGTGGTGACTTTTAAGAGGGCACGAGAATAAAACTGTGTTTATAGAACCGGTGACCACTAATAGCTCCCTACGTCGAGGAGTATGGTGGTGGTTGTGGTTAACACCTAAATGCGCAAAGAACGGATTTTGTCAGTCGAATGTGGAGTTGTATTGCAACCGAGACCGGACCCAAAGCACGACAGAGGTTTTAGATGGGCCTCAAACCCGACCAAGGCGGTTAGCGTGCCCATTCCACACTGCCAATTGTACTGAGAATGCCTAGCATTTTCAGTGCGCTGATCAACGCATTGATTTGCTTCGATGTGCTTTTAAGCGCCGTGGAGTAAGGCTGTCGTCAGTAGGACGTTAGACACCGGACGTTACCCATGAGGATACTGCTGCGTGAGCTGCTTGAATCATATATAATGTTACGATAAACCACAACACATGCGGGATGGGATGGGTATTGAAAGTGGAAGAGAGAAGCTTGACAAGCTTGCGGACAGGGGTAATGCTCAAAAATTCTACGAAAAAATGCGGCGGCTAACAGAAGGTTTCAAGACCGGAGCATACTCTTGTAGAACCCCCACAGGTGATCTAGTGACCGATGCCTAGAGCATACTAAAATTATGGAGGGAAGACTTATCCAGCCTGCTGAATGACAATGAAAGTACAACGCTAGGTGAAGGCGAGCCCGATTGCCCAATCAGTGACGATGGAGCAGACGTTTTATTGCCCGACCATGAAGAAGTTCGAGTAGCAATTACCGGTCTGAAGAACAACAAAGCGTCTGGGGACGATGGATTGCCGGCCGAGTTTTTAAACACGGCGGTGAAGAACTGATAAGGAGCACGCATCAGCTTTTTTGTAAAGTATGGTCGGACGAAAGCATGCTCAACGATTGGAATCTGCGCCAAATACCGTGGGATAACTATTCTAAATATCGCATATAAGGTTCTTTCGAGCATATTGTGTGAAAGATTTAAGCCCATCGTCAACAAACTGATTGGACCTTATCAGTGTGTGCCAAATATTTACAGGGACCCGTGAAAAGAGAATCGTCCCTATCGTGCGTCTTCTTCAAGCTGCTGATGGAGAAAGTAATTCGAACTGCAAATTAATCGAGCAGGTACAATTTTTATAATAGTGTACAGCTGCTGGCGTAAGCCGATGATATTGATATCATTGGCGCAACGCCCGAGTTTTTTGTTCTACTTTTTCCAGACTAGATAAGGAAGCAAAGCAAATAGGTGGCAAACGAGTGCAAGACGAAATATCTTCTCATGTTATCTCGTGACACTGTCGATAGTCATAACTTTGAAGTTTTGGATAATTTCGTTCATTTTGGAACGAGTATCAGCAACACCAAAAATGTCTGAATGGAAATCCAACGCAGAATACCTCATGCCACTAGGTGCTACTTCGGACTGAGTAGGCAATTGAGAAGTAAAGTCTTCTCTCAACGAACAAAAAAATACTTATTATTCTCACGCGTCCTGTTATAGGAGCAGAGGCATGGACGATGACAACATCTGATGAGTCGAAGTTACGAGTTTTCGTGAGAAAGGTTCTTTGAAAGATTTATGGTCCTTTGTGCGTTGGCCACGGGGAATATCGCATTCGATGGAACGGTGAGCTGCATGAGATATACGACGACATTGACATAGTTCAGCGAATTAAAAGACAGCGGCTACGTTCGTTAGGTCATGTTATTCGAATGGATGAAAACACTTCAGCTCTGAAAGTATTCGACGCAGTACCCATGGGGGGAAGGAGAGGAAGAGGAATATCGCCACTTCGTTGAAAAGACCAGGTGGAGAAGGACTTGGCTTCGCTTGGAATCTCCAATTGGCGCCACGTAGCGAAAAGAAGAAACGACTGTCGCGTTGTAGTTAACTTGTCTATAATCACGTGAGCGGTGTCTGCGCCAGTAAAAAAGAAGAAGGCGAGTATGTGTGTCTTAATTTTTTTTATGCTGAGAACCGCCTTTATCCGTCCATACCATCAGAGCTCGGCGCCAAAGAAATGGTAATCGTGATCCTTTCTGCATCTGATCCTTTGGGCGCGCTTCAAAAATATGAACGTGGTCATTCGTTTCGTTTTCAAAATATGTGAAGTGAACCGAAAAAAATTTGTAGTTATATTTTGACTTTGGAGTTACTTTTCCATAAATTTTAAGCTGCAACCAAGAGTTATACTAATCCCTGTGCGAATGGTAGACACTGCCGTGGTGTAAGGGTTTAACTCGCAAGGCATACTCGGCACCCAAAGCCAAAACTAAACGCAAGTTTAGTTTCCTGGGTATAAAAATACAAAGACACCAATATCCTTATCATTGGTGATTTCATCCTTCGAAATAGCTCTTTAAAGGAATGCCGACAATTTAATACTATTCAAATCGACAATAATATTCTCCTTGATCTCTGTTTTTGTAAACCTGGGCACTTATATATAACACACTCAGGCGATTACCAAAATAGACTAAAACCATCCTGCCCTTGACATCACTACTGAGCTCCAGCGTAACCTCAAGCCGGTAACTGTGCCATTTTCGGCTACAGTAATGCTGAATATGGCAACCTAAATACGTTTTATCTAAACGTCGATTGATCAAAGTCTTTTAAAACATTATTCAAAAAGGTATCTTAACTTATGTTCCAGTTCATACGCCAGTCACTTTACTTACTGAATCACTACCGAATTAAAACATAACTGAAGAAGGAAGCGCCCTTCACTTATAAGGAAAACAATACCGAACTGAATTACTATGTAAAATTAAGCGAACTTAGGCGAGAATGTAAAAAGCTCAATAATCGATTTTACAAGAATTATATAGGCAAAGTAAAACAGCACGTCACAGAAGACAAATGTGTATTTTGGAAATTTGTCAAGCACATAAGAAGATGCAATAGTGATATTCCGTCTAGAATGTCCTAGGAAATCGGACGGCAGACTATGGAATTGAGATTAGAAATAAGGTTGCATCGATTACTACCATTAACGAGTTTGATGTTAGCATTAACGACATCTACAATACACTGTTGTCTCTAAATACGAAGAAGGGCGCTGGTTTGGATGGCTTGCCAAATATCTTCCTCAAAAATCATGCCACCAGCCTCAGTGAACATCTTGTAAACAAATTCAGTTTCGCACTCCGAAATCGTACATTCCTAACTGCTTGAAAATCTTCCTGTGTGCGTACTATTCAGAAGGCCCAAGATCTAATCCTTCTAACTATAGGTCAATTTGTATAAAATCCGCTCTGGCTAAACTCTTTGAAAATATTGCTTTTCATCAACTCACTGCATTCTTTAAGAATATTATCACCTGTAAACCATGTCGTTGGCGGGAGCTCCACTACTTCCAATTTATTAACTTATGTAAATTATCTATTCGAAGCTCTAAATAACAATGAGGCTGTTTATATAGTCTGCACGGACTTCAGCAAAACATTCGATAAGGTAGACCCATAGTATTCTTCTAAATAAACTAAGCAGATACGGCATACGAGATAACGCAATGAGATGGATCCACTTATTTATTATTGGAAGGAAATTTCAAGTAAAAGTTGATGGCCGTCTAACTACCAAGAAAGATGTGACTTTCAGACTAAACATCTACTTTATGCAAACCAGGAAGGATTTAAAGAATCCCAATTCATTACTACGCCTTTTTATATTTATGGTTCTTTCAATTTTGGAATACGGTACCGTTGTTGTTGTTGTTGTTTTAACGGGATTGCTAATCCCCGTTTGGGTGGTAAGGGTCGTTTGTGCTGTCGTCGACGTCAACTAACGGGAGGCCCAGGAAACGTGCTGTTTCGACGGGGTCGGACCAAAGGGAGGAGGGTGTTAGATGAGTGGGGTTCGTAGGGCATGCAAAGAGGTGGCCAGTGTCATGCGGAGACTCGTTGCATGCGGGACATACATTGGGTATGTCAGGGTCTATTCTGGATAAGTAGGAGTTTAACCTGCTACAGTATTCAGAACGAAGTTGCGCTAGGGTCACTCGCGTTTCTCGCGGCAGCTGGAGCTCTTCGTCTGCTATGGGTGGTGATTTGACTCCAAGAACGTCATTCACGGGAAAGGAGTCGATGAAGGTGTTCATGGCTCCGCTGTGAATGGCGGTCAGTACTTGTCGAAAGTCTGTTGCGTCCGAAGTCCGGTCGGCGTACTGTACGACGTTGTCGACGTAGTCGAGGAATGACCTTTTGATGCTCCTAGGAGGCGGCTCCGCTCCAAGCAGGTGGCTGCAGGGGTGATTTCTGCAAAAACATCCCAGCAGGAGCTACCTGGAGAGGAGTTCATTATGCTCCCTGACTGGGAGCATTTGCGTATCACTGTGAAGGTGTTCAATGGGAGACATCAAAAGGCATCCCGTCGTGGTCCGGAGTGCCGTATTCTGACAAGTCTGTAGTTTCCTCATCTGCGTGCCACTGCATCCAGGCGACCATATAGGTGCTGCGTAGTTGAGGACCGACGGCCGATTGCCTTGTATGTTGCCAACAACGTTTCTTTGTCTTTCCCCCATGTGCTGCCGGCTAGCGACTTGAGGATTTTGTTGCGGCTCTGTACCTTGGCGATAATCGCGGTCGTATGGGGAGAGAAAGAGCATAGACTATCGAAGGTTAGGCCTAAAATCTTAGGGTTATTGATAGTCGGAATTTTGACGCCATCGACTGCAATATTAAGTACAAGTCTATACTCCTTCGTCCAGTTCCTAAATATGGTCGCTTTGGATTTGGTGGAGAAAGTGTGAGGTTCCGTGCAGTGAGGAAATGAGAAAGGTCGGATAGGTAGTTGTTTACCTTCGAACACATGTCATCGATTCCATTGCCCGACGTGCAGTCATCAGCGTACGAGGTTGTGAAAACCCCCTCTGGTGGTTGCGGGAGTTTCGAGATATAGAAGTTAAACAGTAGTGGGGAGAAGACACCACCCTGCGGAACCCGCTGTTTAATTCTCCTCAGTTTAGATGTTACACCTCGAAATAGTACGGATGACTGACGACCGCTCATATAGTTCATGGTCCACCTCTTTAGTCCTGGAGGGAGCGTAGTTTTTTCAATGTCCTCCAATATCGTTGTGTGGTTGACCATGTCAAAAGCTTTTGACAGGTCTAACGCTACGAGGATCGTTCATTCGCAGGGTGGTTTCTGGTTGAGACCACGAACTATCTGAGCGTTTATGACGCTAAATGCTATGGTGGTGTTGTGCACTTTTCGGAATCCATGCCGGTGGCTGGCTAGGCTCAGGTGGCGACTGAAAATCGAGAGAAGCAAGGCCTCAAGTGTCTTCACCACTGGGGAGAGGAGAGTTATCGGACGATAAGATTCCCCTTTGTTGGCGGGTTTCCCAGGTTTCAGTAGTGGGACCACTCATCCGATTTTCCACACATCGGGTATTTGAAGAGTGGTCAGCGATAGGTTGAGGACCTTGGTGAGATATCTTATTACCGTCGAGCCTAGATGCTTTAGCATTAGCATGTTGATTCCATCAGGGCCAGTGGATTTGGAAGATATTGCATTGGTGATGACACCCTGAAGCTCCTTATCGGTGAAAGTAAGTGGCGCGCCGTCGATTGGCATTTTGCGCAGCTGTCGGTTAACTTGTCGCTTGGTTTTGTTTACCGAAAGGTGCAGTGTAAACTGCCAACTAAAATAGCTCGCGCACTTCTTCGGGTCCGAAGAGGCATGACCATTGAATTGAACTTCGACTCGGTCGTCGTGTCTCTTCGGGTTAGACAAAGCTTTGAAAGTAGCCCAAAGCTCACTCACACCGGTGGAGAGGTTGCAGGACTTCAGGTGCTCTGTCCTTTTCGTTCGCTTATGGTGGCTTACCATACGCCGAATTTCCAAATTGAGTTCCCTTATTCGGGGATCCCCGGGATCGGCATGGCGTAAGGTGTCGCGCTCGTTGGCTAAAACGGCTGCTTCGGCTGGGAAATTGGGGCGGATTTCCGCTATTCTTCCAGACGGGAAGAAGCGAACGGTAGCTGCTGCGATCACCTTGCGGAATCGACATTCGCCAACGGATATATCCATAGGAATGAGTAGAGCGTTGAAAATGCTCTCAATAAATTCTGTGAAGCCGACCCAATTAGCTTTATTAAAGTTAATGAAGGTGCGGTTGTCCACAGAAACAAAATCGGGAGGCTTCTCGATCGAGATAATTATGGGCAGATGGTCTGATGCGAAAGTTAGCATAGGTCGCCAGGTTATGCTGTTTATCAAACCCCTTCTAGCAATGGTAATATCTGGCGAGCTATTACAGGTGCCTATAACTCTGGTGGGGGCTTCGTCATTCATTGTGCAGAATGTCGAATCGTCAATCTGTTCCGCCAGCTCCATGCCATTACGATCATTTGACAGGCAGGAATGCCGAAGATCATGGTGCGCGTTAAAGTCGCCTAGTACCAAACGGTTCTCACCACGAAGTAGCGCACCTATATTAGGGTGATATCCTGCAGGGCGATATGTAACTCGGGGAATGTATATATTAAATATTTCAAGCTCGACATCGCCTGACCGGATAGCTATACCCTGACATTCTAGGGTAGCATCCCTGCGGTCGATGTCTTCATCGATTAGACGATACTGCACGGTGTTATGCAATATGAAGGCTAGGCCACCACCACTATCTCGCTCGCGATCTTTACGTATAACGTTCAAACCGGCACAACTCAGAAGATCTGAGCGGCTGTTTAACTTGGTTTCAAGACAGAGTGGGAGCTATGTTGCCTGATTGAGCTCCTGGGGACCGTGGAGGTCCTCTATTAGCCACTCGGGCTGATTGGCGGCGCAGCGCGCGAACTATGTGCAGATTGCACAGCCGTAGAGGCTTGGGTCGCAGTATTGCGCAGGCAACATGTGGCCACGTAACGTGGTCCACTCCCTATGTGTCTTAAGGCCAGAACAGGTCTTAAGATGGCTCCATCCATTGCATGTGTTGCACCTGACCGAGGTGAAGTTTGGATAGAGCCGTTTTGCGCATACGCAGCAGAAAAATTTCTCCGGGCCCGGGTTGGACTCAATGCCAGCACGAGCCAGGAGGATACGGAACAACCCTGCTGCAAAGCGTTGCTCCAATGACGACAAACACAAATTAAAACTCACCGATCCAAACGGGGTTAGATCGCCAAAAAAACAGCCCTTGGTCGGATGAAATCCGAGTCAATTCCTGTACGTAGAACCGGCTGTCGTGGGAATTGCCGTAATTTAATCTGCTTTTACAGACACCGCAATAAAACATATCGATAAATACAAATGAAACTCGGAAAGAGCAACCTTTATGACTTTTCTTGAGGGAATAATTCAATAAATGACATCTACGACTATTTCAACAAAACAGTCGTTTCTTAATGGACTTCTGAATTGGATTCCTTTAATCCAGAAATCATCGTATATTTCTATACCTTGGTTTAATGATATTTTTAAATTAAAGATGCATTTAATTGTTGATCCTACTAATTATAAACATTTTTTGTAATATCTTATTTTAGTCGCATAATGCCGATTGGAGTCTATATATTTAAAAACAATGAATAAATAGCCGCCGAAAACTTATAGTTAACGTTTAATTAATTAAAGATTCGGTAAAAGTTTAGAACAGCTTAAAAAAAAATAACGTTGTTGGGCTTGATTGGGGATTTCCTGCGGTAAATTTAGTACTAATTTTTAATACATTTTTTCAATAAAATGCGTATTTGGCAATCCTGGTTTTGCGAAGAAACAATTAAAGGTTCGTAGCCAGCTCCCAAGTAATTGCTCAAGAAAAAAAATCATTATCTTTTCAAGTAGTTTTGACAGCTGGTTACGCATTGTGAATGATCCACATTAGAAGAACAAGAGAGAATGCTGGTCCATTGTGGTAATCGCCTGGGTGTGTTGTATATATGTGCCCAGGTTACAAAAACAGAGATCAAGGAGAATATTATTGTCGATTTGAACAGTATTAAATTGTCGGCATTCCTTTAAAGAGAATCCTTCATATAGAAGGTTCTCACAGTCAATTCGAGTTGAGCTGTTTCGAAGGTTAAAATTACCAATGATAAGGATATTGATGGCTTTGTATTTTTATATCCTGAAGAGGGTATATGTATTAAGATTGCCACGAAATTTGTAACGCCCAGAAGGAAGCGTCGGATACCCTGAGACCCTATAAAGTGTATATTTAAATGATCAGTATGTTGACCTGAGTCGATTTAGCCATGTCCGTCTGTCTGTAAGTATAAGAACTAGTCCCTCAGTTTTTAAAATATCGTTTTGAAACTTTGCATTTTTTTTGATATCGGACCACTATAACATATAGCTGCCATACAAACTGAACAATCGGAATCAAGTTCTTGTATGGAAAACTTTCCCATTTGACAATGTATCTTCACGAAAGTTGGCACAGGTTATTTTCTAAAGGTTCGTATCCAGCTCTCAAGTAATTGCTCAATAAAAAAATACATTGCTTCTTCAAGTAGTTTTGACAGCTGGTTACGCATTGTGAATAATCCACATAAGAAGAGCAAGAGAGAATAAACAAAGAAAATAAACTTTGTGCGTCATACATGTTGTGTGTAATAACATAAATATTTTCCTTTAAGGAATGTTGTTGCTGATTGGTAAGTTTTATACAACATTTCAAAATGATATATACATACTTCATAATAATGATTTTAACTAATTTTGGACGAAGTTAACGATTACTTTTAATATCCTTCAAGAAACAATTGTTGATTTGATGTTTCTTCGCCAAAAACCAGGTTTGCCATATTCGTATTTTATTGAAAAAAAAATATTATAAATTAGTACTAGATTATTTTAGAGCTGCATACTAGCACAAGTAAATTTATCGCAGGAATGTTTCTTGACCGTTTCTTATTCTTTACTCCATCATATATCTTACAAAGGAACCGAGGGAAATAAAGAAAGCAATTAAAATCCCATTGACTGGCGGAAAAATGTACTTGAAAAAAACGTAACCCTGGATAATGAATTTCGTGTTGACGGTATAATCCCTCTTTTCGATGCATTTTTATTCGTTTACAAAATATAATACAGTAAGTTTTGCAATATTTAATACAAATCAAATGTGTAGAACCGAATTAGTGAAGTGTTAGTGGATATAAATGTTAAAAATATATGTATGTGTAAAATCGATTATAAATCAAATGTCTCAAAAACCATAAGTCAGCGTCAATATAGGTATGTATGTATGTTTTCTTATTTTGGAGAACCTCCTCCATCGGCACAATCCCATTTTATACCCGAACACGGGGGATGCTATTCTAAATTCTAGCCATTTTGCGCCGGAAATATACCCAAAATACGTATTTATAGTGCGCTAAAAAATGTATTTTAAAACTTATAATGCACATCCATTTTGGACTGACTCGTCAAAACAATAACCCCTGATCGATGCAACACCGTGGAGTTCCGAATTTTTTCGCGTCCTACTACTTTCGGCATTAGCGGCCTTCTGATTCTGTTTTAACAAACACCAATAAAACCGTGTATATTAATAATTGAAAGTACAATACGAGGATTCTCTTGCTCTTGCAAGATTGCAGGATGACACAAAATGCAAAAAATCCTATACCTAACTATGTAAGGCCAAGATATATGAACGGCTGATTCGGTCAATTTATTGAGAATGACTATTGTGAATTGGTATTCATGTTTAAGGTTGGTATCCAGCTCTCAAGTAATTGCTCAAGAAAAAAATTACATTATTTCAAGTAGTTTTGACAGCTGGTTACGCATTGTGTATGATCCACATAATAAGAGCAAAAGAGAATAAACAAAGAAATTGAACTTAGTGCGTAATATGTATGTATGTATGTGTGTAGTAACATAAATATTTTCCTTGCGATTTAAGGAATGTTGTTGATGATTGATAAGTTTTACACAACATTTCAAACAGAAATATACTTCATAATAATGACTTTAACTAATTTAGGACGAATTTAACGATTATTTTAAATTTCCTCCAAGAAACAATTGTTGATTTGATGTTTCTTCGCAAAACCAGGTTTGCCATATTCGCATTTTATTGAAAAAAATTATTAAAAATTAGTACTAGATTACTTTAGAGCTGCATACTAGCACAAGTAAATTTATCGCAGGAAAGTTTCTTGTCCGTTTCTTAAGCGTTTTTTTATTTGAAGTTTTTACATTTCTTGAGAGCTGGATACTAAGCTCTAAGGTTTGGTTCCAACCGTCAAGTAAATGCTCAAGAAAACAATTCTTTATTTCTTGAGCTGTAGCCAAGTAAATTTGACAGCAGGTTACGCATTGTGAATGATGCACATTAGAAGAGCAAGAGAAAATAAACAAAGAAAATATACATATGTGTGTAAGTGTATAAATACTTTCCTTGCGATTTAAAGAATGTGGTTGATGATTGGTAAGTTTTATACAACATTTCAAAATGAAATATACTTCATAATAATGATTTTAACTAATTTAGGACGAATTTAACGATTACTTTGAATTTCCTCCAAGAAACAATTGTTGATTTGATGTTTTTTCACAAAACCAGCGTTGCCATATCACCATTTTATTGAAAAAATGTATCATAATTAAGTACTAGATTTCTTTAGAGGTGCATACAAACATTTTCCTGCGGTAAATTTTGCTTCACGATTCCTTAAGCGTTTTTTTGTATATAGTTTTACATTTCTTGAGAGCTTGAAACTACCCTCTAACAAAAAACTGTAACAAATCCTTATAATTTAAGTAGAAATTATAAGATCTATTTAAAATTTACCTTCAACAATTGAACGGCGTAATTTGTTTTTATATAAAATGACAGCTTAAACAGGGTTGCAATTATATTCTTACGTGTCATTGCAGGAAAATAAATATGGGTTTTGGTCTGACATATTTTTCAGCCTTTGCAAAAAATTTTATGCGTGTGTTTGTTATTGTGCCGTTGCACACAGAGGAAAATTCTCCAATTCGTGCACCGTGCAAAGATTTTGCAAGAGCAAGATAATACCCATAATATATTTTTAACATCGAAAATGATATTTTTTCAGTAAAACCAAAATTTACAATAGTTGCCGCTGACTTATGAGGGGTATTCTCCGCTCTATTAATATTGCAGAATGCAAAAATACTATACCGAAATATAAAAGGGCACCCATTGCAGAATCTAGTGATATATGAACGACTGATTCGGCCAATTTATTGAGAATGACTATCATGCATGACTATTGTGAATTAACGGACCTTCTGAATTCATTCTTAACAAAGAACTGTAACGAATCTTTATAATTTAAATAAAAATTATAAAATCTATTTAAAACTTAGCTTCCTCAACAATTTAACGACGTAATATGTCTTTATTTAAAATGACAGCTAAAACAGGGTTGCAATTATATTTTTGCGTGACATTGCACGCAAATATACATTGGTTTTGGTCTGAAATATTTTTTGAGATATTTGCATTTGAAGTTCAAAAAATTCAACTATTTGAAACTCGTCTTTTTCTGAGTTATAATAAATTAGTTTTTCGCATAAAAATCTTTACTGCGTTGGTGACCTTTAGCCGCGCTTCAAAAAAACCCCTGGCCGATCCACCATCGGGATTTATCAAGATAATGAAAATTCTGAATGATTTCTGCATTATTCATTACACGATAATGAATTTTGTACTGACGGTATAATGTTTTTTTTTATACTTATTTTTACTCGATTACAAAATATGGTAATACTAATTTTTTGCTTGCTTGCAACCATTTTCTTATCCTATGAATAAATGGATTTCAACGAAAGTTAAATATGAAATTAAATTTATTTTTGCACTATTTAATATGTAGCGGTTCTAGTGAAGTTTTAGTGGATATAAAAGATAAAAATGTTAGTTTAAAATGCATTAAAAATAGGCGTTATGAGTATTATAAATAGCAGATACTCGCATTTTAAGTAGTTGAATTTTTCAACTTTAAATTCAAATATCTCAAAAACCATAAGTCAGCGGCAACCATACATGTACCTACACATATATTTTCTTGATCTAGAGAACCTCCTCTATCCGTCCGTACATACCCATTTAACTGCGAAATCGTGGGATTTTGTATTATTCCTTTTAACTTATCAAAATGATTTTAACTTAATTTTTGTACTTTTCGCTTAATTTTAACTTAAAAATATCATATAGTTATACCCTTGCATTCATGCACTTTACACTTATTTAGTACGTGTACACATGGCCATATGTACACTGACTCACACTATAAATGGGACACCCCAAAAACTATTTGATTTTTTAACTTACGATATAAATAGTAAGCACGGTATGATAATTTTTTCAAAAATTCCTTTTTATTTCAAATAAAACATATATATTTTATTGATATGAAGAAACAAAACCGAAGTTTATGCTATAACAACAGCAGAATGAACATATTTACATTTATTGTGCGTTCAATGGAACTCACACTTGAAATGGGACAGTTATTGCGGCACGTCATAGTACCGTTATTTTGTCTAGAAACTGGACTTAAATTGAAAATGCTTTTAGTAGTACATTAACTGGCAACATAATCAGATTATCAGCGACTAAAATTGGAAAAATGCCTCGCACTACAATTGAAGAAAGGAAAATTATAATTAATAATTACGAAAGTAATAAATCTATAAGGGAAATAGGCGAAATTTTAGGTAAAAAAAAATCTACTGTATTTAACATTATTCAGCGCTTTAAAAAACCCGTACCTTGTGTAATAAAATACCTGACAGAAGTACAAAACGAAAAATTGACGACCGAAGTGCGCGGTATTTGTTGCGAATAATCAAAAATAACCCATATCTGTCTGCTGTAGAGTTACAAAAACAGCTAAAAGAAGAAAAGAAAGTTGAAGTAAGTGCAGAAACAGTTCGAAGATTACTTAGACAAAATAAACTTAACGCTAGAATACCTCGTCGAAAACCACTGATATCACAAAAAAAAACCAGAAAGAAAGAATGGAATTTGCTCTGAAATATCAAGATAAGGACTTTTTTTTGGCGTAAGGTAAACTGTTTTTGAATCTTGATTTATGAAACCTGTTGTGAATTTCAGTTATTCTTAGGTTCTTTTCACTGACGAAACCAAAATTAACATCTTTGGATCGGACGGCAAGCGTTTCGTATGGAGAATGGCTGGCCAAGAGTTGGACGACAAAAACATAAAAAAAACAGTGAAGTTCGGTGGTGGCTCACTGATGATTTGGGGCTGTATGTCGGGGGATGGGGTTGGAAAACTGCATTTTATAGACGGAGTGTTAGATGGTAAAGGATATATAGAAATGATATATGATATATGAAAGCAAATGTTCATTGCAGCGCGGAGAAACTTGGGATTCGTGATTGTTTTATGTTTTACCAAGACAACGACCCAAAGCATAAATCCTGGAATGCTAAAAATTGGTTGCTCTACAATTGCACAAAAGTACTTTGTACGCCTGCTCAATCCCCCGACATTAATCCCATAGAGCATTTATGGGCAGAACTTAAAAAAATACTGTCCAAAAGAAATATTAAAACTAAATCAGAGCTGAAGAAAGCCGTGGAAGAAGAATGGAGCCAAATAGAAGCTTCGGTATGCAAAAATCTTGTGGAAAGTATGCCACGTCGTCTCCAAGAGGTCTTAAATAAGAAAGGAAAATCCACTAGATATTGAACTCCCGCAGACTTAATTTTTTTCTTAACTTTACAAACTGTCCCATTTCGAGTGTGAGTTCCATTGAACGCATAATAAATGTAAATATGTTCATTTTGTTGTTGTTATAGCATAAACTTTGGTTTTTTTTTCTTCATATCAATAAAATATATATGACTTATTTGAAATAAAAAGGAATTTTTGAAAAAATTATCATACCGTACTTACTATTTATATTTTAAGTTAAAAAATCAAACAGTTTTTGGGGTGTCCCATTTATAGTGTGAGTCAGTGTAGATAGTTTCATGAAGGTAAAAAGGAACATATTTTAACCAAAACATATTAAATAAAATATATTAACAGTAATTTTAGGGACGCATATATGAAACACATCAGTTAGTATGAATATCTACACACTTAGTACATTGTACACGCTAGTATATATTAGTATATATACATATATGTATGTATATTATATGTGTCACTAGGGATTCATTTATTGCTTATTTTATTGAAACAATTTTCGCTGTTATATTTTAAATAATCGCTCCGCACATTAATTTGTATTTGTACACATGTTTCCATAGGCACATACAATTTGTTTCAAGTTCAGTTGGGCCGAACATAAGTAGCATTCATAAATTTACAAACACACTTACGACTTATGTACGACAAATACAGGCAGATTCAGATTTGAACAGCTCAGAAATATGAAACGAATGGATAACTATTATAAAGTAACGCTGGGCAACGAAAATTAGTAAGATACAAAATGTAGATAATCTTGCACACATAACGATATAAAGAAAAACCTTGAAGGTTAAACGCCACACAATATAATATAAATCAAGTGCCAATAAAACTTCCATTAATCAGTAATGCAGGTTATCTTTTGCCTCCATAAACACTATGCTTATGATTCCATTAACTGCTTTCCTTGTATTGCGTATACAATGCGTTCATATTTTAAGTGTTATATTATGTATAATTTCTTTCAAACATATTGAAGTTATTCGTGCAATATTTCTCATAAATAGTTTGCCATTTGTTCACAATTTAATCATGGTATAAGAATTCATTTAGCAACTGCTGACATGATTACGTTTAAAGAAACTTTATTTTCTTTTTAATAAATATGTTCATACTTAAACTAAAGTAAACCAACCGTGCGACGAACTTTGCAGAACAGCTAGCATTCAAACGGACTGCCAGGGATATTTATCTCTGCTGACTGTTTTAATGACTAAGGGTCGACCAAATAACCGATTGACAAGACACGGCGAAGAGGCAGGCAAATTTTTTTCAAAGAGACATATATTTCCTTATTCCACGCAGCAACTTTTGTTGCTAATTCTCGGGCGATTCTCTTTTGCTGTCGCCCAGTACCTTCACACGAGCAACTTGTGTTGCGCAACTCTGTTCGAGTTTTTTTCTCATTCTCTTTCACTTTACTTTAACCCATTGTCTACGCTTTATTTTAACCCATTGTCGTTTTTTTTTCCTTATAGGTATTTGGGCCGCTCTATCACATATATTAATCAGTTCTGTCAACTGTTCAATTAAGAAATACATTTTATTTATAATTCAAAATTAAAACAAAGATTATATGACAGACTTTCACATATATCACCCTTTTCACTATCGTCTGAATCAACTTGTATGGCTTTCTCCATACATTTCACAACATCTTTAATTAATTCGATTTTTTTTGTCATACTCCGTTTTCTAAAATATTTATATTATATTACGTATATCTGTATACATATTTGCAAATTACTTACCAAAAGATGAAATTAATTTTTTAAATATATTCAAAATATTAATTTCAAAAAAATATACGCACATGCAGCCATGTACTACGAAAGAGAGGACACGAATGTCGAAAAACGTCGCAGCGAACTGTTACGAATAAGAACACAAAGCGAGTTGCTGAACACTGGAAACTCGGCGCGACCTCTCCTCGTCGCCCCCTCGCCTATAAACCAAGAGTTGCCGCAACAAAAGTTGCCGCGTGTAATAAGGGAAATATATGTATGTACTTATGTATTTTACTAAGTGATACGCTGAACACAATGGTTGCGACAGACGACAAACGACATCTGTCAAATATTAAAATACACACGTTCTTATGGACACTGTTACTTTGACAGCTGCACGACTACACGACGGTAGGCCGACAGTTGTCGTTCTCGCTAACTTCAATATTCTCCTATATTTGCCAACGACAGTAGGACGACAGTAGAGTTGACAGTAGAATGGAAGATAGAGAGATGAGGAAGAGTGGTGGTGCCACTAATATGTAGAATGTAAAATTATTCACAGTTCTTACAAACTTAACGTTATTTTACAAATAAAAGCATAAAATAGCTCTATTATATCATTTGTAATAACAATTGATAATTTAAAACAAAATTATATACCTATTTACTTATTTCTTGCATAAAAAAATTCACTTTGAACAAAATATTAAAATTTCATTGAAGTGCAAGGTATTAGTATGGCCACAACGAAATTGTGTACATGCAAAATGGGGAGCTGTGTTGTCTTGTGTACGTGCGTTCATGTAGTAGGATGCACAACGACGTTTTCAGTTCACTGTCGTGATGCCATGTTGTGTCGCAAGCATTGTATTCAGCATATGAGAGCGGCAGACACTGGCGCGAGAAAAAACTTATTAATGTTTGATTGTGCATTCTGATTTTGGAACTTCAACAAGTGATTCAATAAACCGGATATTAAACTTCTGACATTTCGTCTAATGTTTTAATATATAAAATATCAGTAACTTCGCATTTAGCGCATATCCAGAACTAATAGCACATAAACTCAATTTGTTTGCATTCCCACAAATGAAACATTAATATTTAACCTGGGTGCAAGATTTATAGAATACAAGATTACGCCAAGTGCCATGTTGTGACGTAATTCTTTTAAGTTTGGAAGAAGGAGCCTAGAATAGCATGGAAATTGTAAACAAAAACACAAACACTTATGTTAGTTCGTGAAATTGACTCAATTTTATAAGTTTATAGTGAAAGAGTTAGAGAAATAAATGAAATAATGTTGCCAAAAAAACATTTTAGTTGTCGTATAATAAATGATAAAACTGCCAATTAAATTAATCATTGTAATTACGATGCATCCAGCAAGTTTATTTTATTATACACAAATATATTCATATACACATTGGTAAAATTTTTGATGTATTTAAGTGAAATGATAATGAAAATATTCTGAAATTATAATTACGATTATTAAATTAATTTCGCCTACAAGAAATCAGCCATTTTTGGGAACATTCATGTACGAAAGAAAGAAACAACTCGTTTATAAACATTTATTTTAGTTACTATTTTATACTTATAAATTTAAATAAATACATACAACCTTCGCAAACACAATTCGTTTCAACCATTCACTTAATTTGCAATTTTGTGGTCTAAAGATATATGTATGTATGTATTTATTTTAAAAACATATTTCACATATTCACGAATTATCTTTTTGTTAATAATTTACATTTCTATGCTTCTTCTTTCCAACTGTGAATAATTACGTCACAAGTAGTGATAGTGTAATTTGTTTTTGTAACGATTGTCACAGCCCAAACTGAAAAAAAGTAACAGTAAATCCCTGGGCGCGTTTTATTTGATCTACAAATTAAGCTATTAGCTTATTGCGATGCTTTTAGCTTATTTTGCATGGAAGACTTAAGGCGCGTTTTATTTAACCAGCAAATTAAGCTGTTAGTTTATTTAACATCAATATAAGTGAATATATGGGTAAATTTTAGAATAGCATCCCCGGATTTCGGGGTCAAAATGGGTATGTAGGATAGAGGAGGTCCTCTAGATCAGAGCCGCTCAAAATAATGCGCAATTTATTTACCAACGCATACAATCACACATTTGATATCTGCTAGCGTATGATGGTGTGCGTGCGCTTGCTTAGTACACTGAGTGAAATCGTGCTATTTGTTTATTTTGTTATTAAAAATTTAGAAAAAAATAAATAATTATGCTTTTTGATAAAAAAAAAGCAATTAAGAACAACAATAATTTTAAGTTAATTTTTTTTAACTTTCCATGATTTTTTCCATATCGACTTCAAGATCGTAAGTTTTGATTCTCATTAAGTCCTCTATATGCTTATTCGAAACTGAATTCCTGTATTTTGAGTGTATTTTTCGCGCTGGCAGAATTAGCGTCATAGCGTACATGATTCGACTGCATTTGCTTGCCTATACTCCGAGTATAGGCATGAAAAATTGCGCATTATTTTGAGCGGCTCTGCTCTAGATTAAGAAAATATGTATACATACATAGTTGCCGCTGATTTATGGTTTTTGATACTTTTACTGTGCGATTCTGTACTGTGATACAGTCTCAAGTCTCTAGATTTGAGATTTTAAGTTAGAGACAATTTTTGAGACTTGAGACGATTTTACTATTCTGTAAGTGACAGTCACAAAATCTATTACATTTTATTATTCAGAGATGCTTTGACACTTGAATGAAAATAAATATGTCGATAACAAATATAAAATTTTCTATAACATAGTCAGAAAACATAACTATCAATAAAAATATAAATATATGTTCACTTTGTTTCATAATATTTACGAAATTTATGTAAAATTTATTTATTTTTAATCTTTTCGTGTTTGAGCTGCTTACAAAATATAAAAAAAAAACGACAATCGATTAATATCTATAATGGTCTCTTTTCAGTATATTCAAAATGGCAGACAAGAGTCCTTTTTAATTTTGTGACCTGCTAACTATCAGGTCTCAAATTTGAGGCAATGTTTTGCGACTAACGCTAGAGACTGTTTACTGAATAGTAATTAGTCGCAAATTGAGACTTTACCACAAAATATCTCAAATAGAGACTTTACCACAAATTATCTCAAATAGAGGCTAGAGATTGGTTACAGACTCCCGCTATTATTCAACATTTAACTTTTGTTCATTTATTTTTGTTCGCACAATAACAAAAGGCTTACATCCCTGCAAGACGGGTAGCTGATAGCAAACGTGTAAGCGACTTGTTATTGTTCACTTTTGCATTCGTTAAAATATTGGTTACTGTTGTTCAGAGGGTGGGAAAAAATAACACATAGCTATTTGATTTTCAATGGTTATCTCGTTCTAACCAATGGCAAATATCGCATGCTGCCTTGTTCTAACAGAATACATACATTTGTTAGCAAATTTCTTCACAGTATGTTACGGGTAACAAATTCTTTTGTTAGCGCATAGCTTACCTATGTGTTATAGATAACATAAGGTATTTGTTACCCGAATATTTGTTAGTGTTATTATTTTCGTTATCAATTTGTTACCTATAACATATAAACATATTAGCAAGAACAAGCAGTAACAAGGTTATCTGCTACCCGTTTGTTACTTCTAGCAAATTCAATTCTTTTAAATAAAACTCAAATTTTCTATTCGTTTTATTTAATAATAAAACCAAAATAATCAAATATTTACTTAAATTAATAATTTGCCTATTATTATTACATTCGGCAGAAAAATAATACAAATTAAGTTTATTTCAGTATAAAAATTAGAATTCTAAAAATTCATATTTATAAAAGTAAAATTATAAACTTCAACTTAAAACTAGTATGTACAACTAATATATACAACTTAAAACTAATATGTGCAACTTAAAACTAATTTGTACAACTTAAGACTAATATATATAAGTAATAATAAGAGAACTTATATTAATTTTGTCTTAAGTTTATGCTTTTTTTGCCTTAAACGATTGTGACTTAAGATCACAAATCTCCGGACCTCCCCACAGATAGTGCTTTTATCCTTGTCAGGAAATATATCTAAAATGAAACGGTGTAAGTTAAGGCATTCAAATATATATCAGTAGTCATTTAATTAAAAAATACCGATTAAAAATGTGAACTAATTTATAAAATGAAATGTTAGTACTTTATGTTAATAATATTTTAAAGTTAAGTAGTTCATAGCAACAAATATTAGTTTGAAAAAGATTTTTGATTTGTAAATACTTACAAAAAGTGTCTTTTTAAAAGAGAGTATCTACTTCTTAATTAGTTTTTCTATAATGAGAAAACATTATAAGGGAAAAATTTACTGATTTACCGAATAATAGTATTTCTGTTTAGGACTCACAATTTAACGTTTTTTAACTTGCGAAATATCTTCTTGAGATCAACATCCAAGTAAAGAAGTTGTGTATTTTAGCACTAAGGACAAGACTGCATAATTAGTTTAAAAATAATTAAAATGTAAATATTATCTTTTGGAAAGACACTCCTCATTAGCTTGAAGCAAGCTTGAAAAAGTAGAACGTACGAGACCACTATTATTTATGTAAATTTAATTTTTAAAATCTTGCTTCGGAGCAGAAATGCGTATTTGTATATTCGAACTATGTTCACTTTTATTCATTATGAAACACTAATGTTGTTTTTATTTTAAACAATTTTAGATATTCTGCATACGAACAGATATCTTGGACGAACAAATGAACATTTTTAGTTATAGAGGAGGAATACTCGTGGGAATATTCGAGATATTTGCGTTTAACGCTGAAAATTACCACTATTTGAAGAACGTATTTTTCGATTTTGAATTAATTTTACACTTATATTTCGCATTTTTATGTCAACTAACACTTCACTAATTCGTGTGAATTTTTTTTAATATTAACTTATTGTTCAATTATATTTATTTGACATCAACTAAAGGATTGCATTATTGATCTTCCTCTATCCGACCATACCCATTTTATTCCCGAAATCCTGGGACGGTATTCTAAATTCTACACAATTACAATTGTAACCGCACAATTCAATTTAGATTTTTAGTTTTTTACATTTACATATACCATATGTAGATATTATTACATACTTCACAAAAATTCACTACCTATAACAACTATTTGAATTAAATATGCACTATTTAACTTTAATAATTTAAAACTTACTTATTTGTTTGTTGTACGCAATAGATTTGAATTTTCCAAACGGTCCAAATGATTTCTATAATATTAAAATTATACACACAACATTCAATTCACAATGCTTACCTTTTTCTCCTCCTTAAGCTTTTTCCTTTTCTCTATAATATATGTATATAAAAGAAATTAATAATATATATATAAGAAATTAATTATAAAAATATCAAATTATCAAATAACGAACTTACCTTTTTAAAATCCAAAATAAACTGCGCTTTTCGTTTTCTTCTTCTTGAAAAATTGGGTATTCGTCTTTCCTATTCTAGCAAGTTAACATTACAGTATGTTTAGAATGTCGATAGTTTTTCCCTATCTTACTTACGTAATCTCCCATTCAAATGAAAATTCCAGAAAATGTAACAGAGTAACAGCTGAAAATGTTTCAATGTGTTTGTGCAATCTGTTACCTTCGTCTTGCAGGGATACTAATTAATAATCAGTGCTACCTTACGTTCATATTTTACAGAAGAACCAAAAGAAACAAATAATACCCCAATGACAGGAAATATATAACACATTGGTTTTCCGCATAGAATTCCTTTCTGCATTGGCGGCTTTCGGTCGCGCTTCAAAAAAATAACCCTCGGTTGGACCAACACCTGGGCGCGCTCAGTTCTTTTGCGTTGAACTCCTTTTTTCCCGATCCAACACCGGTATTTATCAAGATAATGAGAATTCGGAAAGATTTTACATTACTCATCACACGATAATGAATTTAGTTATGACGTCATAATCTTTCTTGTTTCTTATTTTTATTCCATTACAAAATATGGTAACACTAATTTTTTGCTTGTTTACAACCACTTTCTTATTTTATGAATAAATGGATTTCAACTAAAGTTTGATATGGAATTAAAGTTATTTTTGCACTATTTAATATAAAATAAATGATAAGAAACAAGTAAGTGTAGTGTTAGTGGATATAAAAGTATAAAATATAAGTGTAAAATGCATTATAAATGGGAAAAACACGCATTTTAAATGGGGAAACTTTAGTATACCGTCCCACGATTACAGGGTTTAAAATAGTATGGTTGGATAGAGCTGATGCTCCATATTAAGAAAATATATAATTATTGCCGCTGCAAACTTATAGTTTTCGAGATATTTGCATTTAAAGTTGAAAATTTTGCAAATTTTATCTTTCAACTTCTCGATTTCTGGTAATTATTTATTTCATATTATGCACTTTTTATGTACTAACACTTCACTACATTGCTTCTACATATTTATTTTTCGGTAATTATTTAGTTATTTGCTTAAAATAAGCATTTTATATTTCACACAATTTTCATTCCATGCACAATAACAAAAGTATTCCTAATAAGTGTTGCCATAATTAGACATTTATCTAACGAATTAAAATGAATATAAAAACTCAAACGCAGGAAACAAATACCATCTGAAATAAATTTTCTATAGTAATGAAAAAAGTTTTAAGGCTTACTATATGTATGTATAATTGCATCTAATAATTTAACAAACGAATCATGATGATTATTTACAATATTTTTTCTCCAAATATACTCAAAAATTAAATTGGAAAAATCTTCACTATTATTATAATTGTCTTTTATAAAAAAACGTTTAATTACGCGCCACTGGGACTCGATCCGTTGAGTATGGGTCCCGTCCTCGGCGACGAACGGATTATCGGGGTCGCTGTGATTAACCCGTCGGTGCTCATACCCGTGACTGGACAGACAGTCGTATGCCTTCCAACAATCAGTACATACTTATAATACTGTCTTTTGCCACGTGCTTCTCTATCAAAGGTATGAGCACCTCAGCAGACCTGACATTGCCGGGACATACCTCCAGCCTAAGGTCGTCACTCCCATCCTCAATCATCCCAAGAACCCAGTGGCCTTCGACTCTCCGCCCTAAAATAAGAAAAGATATATTAATTACATAAAAAAAAATTATGTTTTTTTTTATTATTACCTTTGTTGTATTTCCTTTTTCCAAATTTGCTTTCATCTATTTGAACAGTTTTACCAGGGCCACCAATTTTACCTACCGCTACCTGGTGATCAACCTGGTATAATACTACGGCTTCGTGGCAGTAATTATACCAGCTACATATAGTAGCGCTAGATAAAACTGGTTCCCTGATAAAACTGTTCTTCCTCACTTCCGCATGCGACCAATGAGATGCATACGCATACATTAGATAGAATACTTGCGGAAGAGGAATTTTCACGTTCTCGAACCAGGTATCGCTCGACCTTGCCAATGCAGTTCGGTTCCGACAACCAACTTTCCGGCAACTGAGCACACCAACAGTGCTACTTTTGTTTAATGACAGCGTTATTGGCACTTTATGCGTACGGCAATTTTTAGATTTTAAAATCAATCCTTGCTCTTCAGCAAAGGAAATACATTTTTCTTTAGAATCAAATGTTTGGATTATTTTTACAATATTTCACATTGCCCTCACTTCCGCCGCTTTAAGCACATTGGTTCGCTTTATGACACCTCGGCTGGTTGACGCTCCGACACAATCTATTTAATTTAATTAATTTGCCTTAAGTTATATGTTTATCAATTTAAAACCTTTATTACTAACCTGATGAATTTGCACTCATTTTTTAAAATACACCTTAACTTATAATATTAATATATTTATATATATTTTAAATTTTATGCACTTTAAATTTATATCCTGGATGCAGTCATAAACGCGGAATTCAAATGAAATGAATATGAAACTTTTTACAAAACGGGAAAGAAGAAACGGTACATTGTTTAGTTGTAACAATACCTGTTATAGAAAGTGCCTTCGGCCGCGCTCTAAAAAAATAATCCTGGACGAGCGAATACCCGGAGTGACTGAATTACTTTCGCGTAGAACTCCTTTCTGCGTTAAAAATAAAAAAATGTATTGAGTTTTTGTTATAAAGTGGTTATTGAAACATGGGTGCATAATAACCAAAAAGTAAACTACTTTATATCAAAAACTCATATTTTAAATTAAATAATATAATATATATCAGTGTTTCCCAAAGTGGGCGATAACGCCCCTTTGTGGGCACTGCAGGTGTCAAGGGGGGCGGTAAGAGACCCAGAAAGAAAATGGGGGCGTTGTGTAGAGGCCTGGGGGGTTATTTGTAATTTTATTTAGCTAGGAAGCCTCTTAGACAACGACTACATGAGCTCTCGACTCAACAAGAACTTGTGAACATCAACTAATGAAAAAATGAAAATCATGTCAATCGGTCGCTCCGTTTCATAACAGGGCATCTCGACAGGATAGAATTTATAGAATACTAACTGTCGAACGTATTGCTATTGCATTGCCAAATCTGTATGTGGGCATTTGCTATCATAATATAATCATTTGCGCAAAGGTGTAGGGAATGTAGGTTCGAGATGATGTAGCGCATGCTTTGAGCTCTTGAAAATTTATTTTATCACTTGCGAAATACCGTCGGGTAGGTAGCTGACGTAGCGCACGTTTTGAGCTTTTGAACTCCTTAAATCTTTTATGTGGAAAATAAAAAAGGATCTTTATCCTTTCTTACAAATGTATTTCTGGGGAAAATAAGAAAAGGAGAAAGATCCTTTTTTCACAAATGTATTTCTGGGAAAAATAAGATAATACGAAAATTAGAAAGATCCTTTTTTTACAAATGTATTTCTGGGAAAAATAAGATAATACGAAAAGTAGAAAGATCCTTTTTTTTTACAAATGTATTTCTGGGAAAAATAAGATAATACGAAAAGTAGAAAGATCCCTTTTTTTACAAATGTATTTCCGAAAAAAATAAGATAATACGAAAAGTAGAAAGATCCTTTTTTTACAAAAGTATTTATGGGAAAAATAAGATAATACGAAAAGTAGAAAGATCCTTTTTATTACAAATGTATTTCTGGGAAAAATAAGATAATACGAAAAGGAGAAAGATCCTTTTTTTTACAAATGTATTTCTGGGAAAAATAAGATAATACGAAAAGGAGAAAGATCCTTTTTTTACAAATGTATTTCTAGGAAAAATAGGAATTCATATTTTTGGACTACTATATGATAATTGTACTTAAGCATTCCTATATAAACAATGTAATATTTATTTTATATTCATTTGTGGCTTTGCGCGCAATAGATGAGCATTACTTACGCCTCTTTTACACTACTCGCGAAGTTAAACTTATTTCTCAAAGCAAAACAATGTCGGAAGTAAAAAAGAAGAGACGGCAATACTGTGCGGAATACATTAAATTCGTATTCTTTGAAAATCCCTCAAACCCATCCTCGCCTTTGTATCTTCCATGTCTAAAAACATTTTCCAATGAAGCAATGAAGCCTTCAAGACTGCAAGATCATTTGAATAAAATGCATCCAGATAAGAGAGACAAGAATGTAGCATATTTTCAAGACCTAGAGAAGAAGCATAATACTCAGCCAAGTGTAGCAAAACTATTTTCGACGGTTGCTAAGCAAGATGGCGACGGACTTCGAGCTGCGTACAATATCTCTTTGTTAATTGCTCAAAAAGGCAAACCACATAACATCGGAGAAGAGTTAATATTGCCAGCAATAAATGAAGTAATAACTACCGTGCTTCATAAACTGGCCGCAGATATTATCCGAAAAATTCCCTTGAGTAATAATTCTGTGCAAAGACGAATTGATGAAATGGCTGAAAACATTGAAGAATCATTGTGCGATCACCTGAAGACAAGCCAATTCTCAATTGAGCTCGATGAGTCCACTTTACCAACTAATGAAGCATTGTTGTTGTCTTACGTGAGGTTTCTTAAAGATGAAGAAATATGTGAAGAACTATTATTTGCTAGAAATTTAGAGACCGATACAAAAGGCGAAACCATATTCAATATATTGGAAAAGTTTTGCGATGAGAAAGAGATTCCTTTGAAAAATATTATTTCAATTGCAACGGATGGCGCTACGGCTATGATAGGGTGCCATAAAGGCTTAATAGCGCACTTAAAAAATGAAATTCCAGATGTCCTTGGTGTACATTGCGTTATTCATAGACAACATTTAGTTGCTAGAAACTTAAGTGAAAAACTATTTCAATCACTGCAATATGTCATCAAAGCAGTCAATAAAATCCGCAACAGCTCTTTGCATGATAGATTATTTCATCAGCTTTGTGTTACTAATGACGAGGATTTCAATCGTTTGTTGTTTCATACTGAAGTTCGTTGGCTATCAAGAGGCAATTGTCTGACTCGATTCTACAACCTGTTTGACTCAGTTATAGAGTTCTTGGAAATTAAAGAAACAGAATTTCAACAAAAGCTCATAACATCAAAGAATGATATAGCTTACATGACAGACCTGTGATAAACTAAATTTAATTAAAACAAATAACGTCGTTGCTGCTTCTACACAAAAAGAATCTGGGCAGACGTGAGTTTCACAATTTTCCGAATTTATCAGTATCATGCAGTAACAACGAATTGTTTGCCTACTGCCAACATTTGGAAAACCTCCACATTGACTTCACCGAACGAAACCAGGACATTTTGAACTTGGAAATACCAGACTGGGTGTTGGATCCGTTTTCAAATGTCAACACAGCAATGTCACCTCAGCTGGAAGAAGAACTTATAGAATTGACAACAATCGAGGAAATAAAAATCAAGTTCAAAAATGGTTACCAAGAGTTGCGACTGTTCTTGAGTAAATTGGAACCTGATATTAACAAACTTATTAAACAGCATGAGATTCATTCTTCACATTAGTTTTTATATATGGATCGATTATTTTAGTTTTATTTTTAATAAAAGATTTTCTGTTTAAATACTTTAAAGTTGTGTTTCAATAATCATTCATCATATTGGCAGGTGGAGCCCGTGAGAGTTAACTTGAGATCTAAGCGCCGTTGTATGTTACCTACTGCGCTCAGGTTTCAAGTTGCTGGTTATAGTAAAAGTTTCGTTTAGAATTCTCCGTTAATATACATATATAGGTCGCAAGAATTAATTTGAAGTTATAGTGGTTTTTAAATAGACAGACAAAATAAGTTTGGGAACCACTGATATGTATATTGTCACCTAAAATATAAACCAATGTATCATCAAAAATAAATGGAAATCGCTGACAGATATAATAACCAAAATTTATCCATTTTATAACGAAAACTTAAATTTTGTTTCAATATTGGATATAAAGTACCTATAACCCATAGACGTTGGCGGCCTGCCCGATCAAAAATCATGATGTATCAAGAAAAGGGGCAATGATTTATGTATTTGGGGTATAATCCTATTTTTCATTAATTTTTATTCGTTTGATCAATGTGTAATTATGGCAACACTTAATAGCTGTCAACACAGAGTACTTTTGTTATTGTGCATGTAATAAAATTTGTATAAAATATAAAATGCTTATTTTAAGCAAATGTGTAAATAATTAGTAAAAAATAAATATGTAGAAACAATGTTATGATGTTTAAGTGCATAAAGTGTGAATAAATAATTATTAAAAATCGAAATATCTCGAAAACTATAAGTTTGCGGCGGCAACAATTATATATTTTCTTAATCTGGTGCATCAGCCTTATCCAACCATACCACTTTTAACCCTGAAATCGTGGGATGGTATACTAAAGCCGACCCATATTCTTGATCTGGAGGACTTCCTCTATCCGTACATACCCATTTTAACCCCAAAATCTGGGGATGTTATTCTAATTCGCAGCCGAATATTTTATACTGAACATTTACCTATGTACATATTCATTTCATTGTATTATTTAATTTTGTCTCTTTGCTGTGTTTGTTTCAACCATATACATTTATGCAAATAAAAAGATTGAGTATTGTGTTACTAGGTATCAATTTATTGTCTTATTTAATTTTCTTTTTTTGCTGTGGATATTTTCAATTAAGTTTATATTTAAGGAACGAATCCTAAAATACATTCTAGCTCTGAAACAGTTCGTTTACTTTCGTGCTACAATTTACAAAATTACTTAAATTTAAGTGCTTCTGAACATAATTTATACATATGTATGTGTGTACCAGAGAACTGCAACGAGTAATAAATTTTTGTTTATACTTAAGTACTGATCCGTTACTCTGTCTGATTCTGACAGCTCAGTACATGTACACGAAGCGAACTGTTTTCTTCAAATCAGCGATAGAGAACAACTTTGTATCACTAGCGATCGACTTATACCTGATTTGTTCATGAACGTTCGTTTCAGCAGAAAATACCCGAAGTGATGCATACTTATGCTTCAATGATTGAAATGATCCACAGCGTCCGGTTTGTATATCATCCCCTAAACACTGATGTAGTCGGGCACTTCTGTTCTATTTCAAATACACATGTTTGTATGTACATGTATGCATGCATATACATATATATAATAGAAATTCCATCAAGGACATACATACAAGAAATGTATGTATATATGTATGTATGTATGTACTAGATGGAATTTCCAACTGACATGATACGATTGAAATCGAAGCCAGCCATACGTTTACACGATCGTGATTGCCGAAGAACAGATTGTTCGTGTTGCATCAGGTCAGTTGACGCTGGCAGATACACGAATTGATTAACAATGTTGTCTATCAGGAATAAAGGGATGTTCAACTTATTCCAGTGTGAGAGCGCCTCAAAATAAGCGTTTTTTATAACATTTTCCATTACGGCCAGATCGAACAAAATAAGAATTTTTGGGCATTTTAAATTAAAACACCCAACATTTAGTACGAATAAAAATTACTATGTAGTGGCTATTTATTGTATGGAGAAACTATTTAAATCTTTTTAAAGTATATTAGAAGAACTGATTTTTGACCTTTCAATACCCAAAACAAAGACTTAGGCTTGTTAGCTCTCATTCATTAATTTTTTTTATTCATTTTCCATTGAAAATAATACTATGATGCTTCAAATTACAAAACGTTTCATCAAATACCTTTAAATATCACTAATTTACTTAATTTTCATTGTTTTAAATTTTTTATAAGTGGTCTTGAACGATGCAACAAATCCCTCCGTTTATATATTTTTTGGTAAGATTTCAATCTGGCCATCGCTCGTTTCCAATTGCTAAACGTCAAAACCACCTAAACTTTGACAGTTGATCGAGTTTAGGTGGTTTTGACGTTTAGCAATTGCTCTCTCATTTCCAGTGAGAGAGGAGTTAAACATCTCTTTATCTCTGTTGTCTATACTGAACTGAATTGATTTGATTGTGTTTTTGGCACGACTGTTTGTTCTGATTTTATCATACTCGTTGCAGCTCTCTGGTATGTACATATATGCAAATCAGTACCATTTAGAGCGCTATTACATGAAGCAACTTTTGTTGCTAATTCTCGGGCGATTCTCTTTTGCTGTCGCCCATTACCTTCACACGAGCAACTTGCGTTGCGCAACTCTGTTCGAGTTTTTTTCTCATTCTCTTTCACTTTACTTTAACCCATTGTCGTTTCTTTTTCCTTATAGGTATTTGAGCCGCTCTATCACATATATTAATCAGTTCTGTCAATTAAGAAATACATTTTATTTATAATTCAAAATTAAAACAAAGATTATATGACAGACTTTCACATATATCACCCTTTTCACTATCGTATGAACCAACTTGTATGGCTTTCTCCATACATTTCACAATATCTTTAATTAATTAGATTTTTTTGTCATACTCCATTTTCTAAAATATTTATATTATATTATGTATACCTGTATACATATTTGCAAATTACTTACCAAATATGAAATTAAATTTTTTAAATACATATATTCAAAATATTAATTTCAAAAAAATATACGCAAATGCAACTATGTACTACGGAAGAAAGGACACGAATGCCAAAAAACGTCGCAGCGAACTGTTACGAATAAGAACACAAAGCGAGTTGCTGAACACTGGAAACTCGGCGCGATTCTCCTCTCCTCGTCGCCCCCTCGCCTATAAACCAAGAGTTGCCGCAACTAAAGTTGCCGTGTGTGATAAGGGACTTACAGAGATAAAGATATATCCAACTCCTATCTCACTGAAAGTGAGAGAACAATTGCTAAACGTCAAAACTTCCTGAACTTTTACAGTTGATCGAGTTCAGAAGGTTTTGGCGTTTAGCAATTGGAAACGAGCGATGGCCAATCTGAAATCTTACCAAAAAAATATGTAAACGGAGGGATTTATTGCATCGTTCAAGACCACTTATAAAAAATGTTAAACAATGAAAATTAAATAAATTTGTGAAATTTAAAGGTATTTGAAGAAACGTTTTTTAATTTGAAGCATAATAGTATTATTTTCAATGGAAAATGATTAAAAACATTTATTGAATGAGAGCTAACAAGCTTAAATCCTTTTATTGGGTATTAAAAGGTCAAAGTTGTTCTTGTATGCTTCAAAAATGTTTAAATATTCGTACTAAATGTTGGGTATTTTAATTTAAATGCCTAAAAATTATTATTTTCTTCAATGTGGCCATAATGGAAAATATTATAAAAAACGCTAATTTTGAAGCGCTCTCATACTGGAATAAGTTGTACATCCCTTTAATGCTGCCATTTACGTCATTGAACACTGCTTGCAAGGTTCTCATTTGCTACATCAACATATGTATCTGTCCGTTTTGAGAGTCCTTCAGAAAAGTGATCCACTTAAGTATAAGACGAATTGGCACAAATTTCGGGGTTGTTGTTACCAAGTTTGTGGCAGATGTACCCTGCCAAATTCTCAAGTCCGTCGTTGTTGAGAATCTCCAAGTCATCATTTTTTCAGTTGGATCGGTGGAATTTAGATCAACTGACACACGTTGAAAAATATTACCTCCAAAAATATAATAAACATACATACATGCGTATAAATAAATGAAATAAATTGTTAGTTATGATTATTATTATAATTAGGATAAGAAACAGTGTATTTGAGTACATACTCGTATTTGCATTTGTTAAAATCAATACATTTTTATATAAGAATGTTTTCTGTAGTTTTAGGTTTATAATACTATGGACTTTTAATATTTTGATAATTACCGGTTATAGATAAGTAATTCCTTTCCAAATATGGTATGTTGTCGACTTCAACATTTCTTTCTTCTGTGATCGCTCCATCGTTGTAACCAAGTATATAGGAACGCAGTCTATAGTATATTTGAACTCCTGCCTGTCAGGGTGATCGTGAAGACCGAAGAAGATTACGCCAAAACAATTTTCTAAAACGTCCTGGTTTAGTCGGTAGGTCAAAACGTAATAAATTTTGTACTGCTGTCTTGAGTCATCCAGCAGAAATTTTAAAGCATTATTGCTTTGGAATATACCAGTAAATCATAAGTAAAATAAAAACAGTAGAAAATCAACTTAGCTATCATCATCTGTTCCAGTACATTATTTTGCTTGTTCAAAGAGTGCAAGCGTTCACTCACTCTATCTTTGGGCACTCTGACATTCATTAGACATTTGTCTACAAAATTAATATTTATTATATATGAACATTTTAATTAATATTTTAAATATTACTTACAATTTTGAAAAGTGGATGGCGTTCCCCCAATTTTCATTAGCGAGAGCAGCTTCAGAATAATGTCTTTTCTAACAATTTTTCCATTGATAGTAAAGCCCTTATCCAAAAAATGATTTCTTTGTAGTTTTATTAAGTGGGGGACATCAGCAACAACCACAGTCCTGTCTCCGTTGTGCGAAAACCTGCAAACTTAAAGTGTATCATAATTGTTTAGTGAATGTACCAAGGTGTTTCCACATTAATTTCAAGATCATTATATAAGCCTCTATTTGATCCACCAAAATCGCTTACAATACATTGCAATGGCAACAATATTGTAACCGCACTTTTTAACGCTTGACAAAATGCTAAACAATACTTCCTTCCTTTTCAATCTATGTACACATGTGTAATGAACTTTAGTATATTTTGCAACATAGTTTTTAGAATTTGGGCACTTACCTGGCCGTTGGTGAAAATGCAGCTAATTTTTTGCTCCAAATTATTTCTGTGGAATTCCGCGGTCTTAATGGAAATCTTAAGGCGTTTAATTTCTGCAACTGCTCGTTTTTGCACTTATTCAAAGTGCTCATAACACTATTTAGCTTTTGCCTAAAAATAATAAGAAATACATACATATTCTTATGTAAGAAAAGATACTTCATCAATATCAATTAGGACTAACATTTCCGTTTCCAAATGCAGTATTTTCTCGTCTTTCTCATCGATGACCTTCTCTCCTGCAGTTTAGGGTGCCTCCTACTTCGTCTTCTTGAACTACTTCAACAGGGGCGGTATTATTCAACATTGTTTCTAACATCTTTTGTTTGGAACGAGATTCCATACGTTTTAGAATTAACACAACACTTGAAAACACAATTCGAATTCACATTCAAAAGCGCGGGCGTCAACAGTGACATCAGCAAGAACAGCTGACTGAAAGCAAATATGCGCATTGCGTAATCTCTTTCTCTATCATTCTTGATGTAAATCGTGTTTTATTTGACCATCATAAGGTAATAGCTAAACCATGGACAAATAAAACGCATTTAGCTTATTTCATATTCTCGCTTAAAAACGAAGTGTGTTGGCGATGTGGGCGGGAACAGTCAGTTGATATTCAATTTGTTTCAAAATGACTGATGTGGAAAAAAGGCTTTGAATTCAATTTGTAAACAGTATAATAAATTACTATATAAACATATTTATTTTGTTCATTTGATGATATTAATAAAAAAAATATAATAAATGTTCAGGTTTGTATTAATTTTAACTTAAATAAATCACAAAAATTTTGTATTTTTGGTTTATTTACATTTTCATCCGTCTACTTTTTTATTGGAAAAATCATAGCTATTGTGAATGAAAAAAGGCGATGAACTGGCAATGCCTCTGGTTCAATACAAAAGCTATGATAGTTGTCATAATTATGTTGGCGGTCTTCCTTACAAAATAAGCTAATAAAACACGCCTGTAGTTTATGACAAGCCAACATAAGGCGTGTTTTATTTGACCTCATTTTGACAGATGAAAATGGAAACAAACCAAAACTACAGATTTTTTGGATGAGTATTAAGTTAAAATTAAGACAAATATGAACACTTGTTTTCAGTTTTTTGTATTCTAGACTTCCAATAACTATAATAAATATACTATATATGTATAGCATACTAGTATGTCAATCTACTGGTTGGCCTTCCTTTCTGCGTAAATATTTTTTCGACGATGCATTCCATGATAATACCAAGGCATTTCCGAATGGAGTTCTCGCAAACGGTTCACTGACGAAATTTAATTTCGCTAATTAATTAATTTTGTTGCTGGCGGTGTTTTCACTGGCTGTACTGTTTGCTCTGGGTTGAAATAGACTCTTTGGTCATTTTCCAAATTAACTGCGAGACGCACAACAATCGGAAAACGTTCATGAGTTGCAAAAGTAAATATCCAACAAAGCGCTTTATTGCACTTCACGTATATCGACCGTATCGTTCAAGACCAATAACTACCATAATGCTTCCTATGGTGACGCAATTACAAACGTATTTTATCGATTACACCAAACTGCAATACGCAACATTGACATGACTTTTTAATGTGAATTAGACAACAGTGGCGAATATGGTACGACCCATGTGTTGTCAACTTCGATGTGTTATTAACTTCGATATTCCCGCCTCTAAATTGAATGCTAAATGTTCTGCCATTGTCGTCTGGTGAGCGACGCCGATACAGTTGATATCCATCTTTTAAAGTTTGTGTTTTCGAAAGAAAAGGATAGTGTTTTGTGCATTTATTGTCAGACATACAAACCGAAAAGGGATTGTGGTGTCTGCAAGGTCTATGAACCATATTGGTTTTCATCACTTCGTATAATACTGGATCTTTCTTTACATCAAGAATTTCCGCAGAAATGATTTCATCAATTTGATCTGATGTAACCACCATCCACCATCCAAAGAAGAATGTGTGTCTTCGCCATACTTCTATTTTGCCACTCAACAGAGTACATCTAGCATCTAACAGCACCACATATATTCTTCTTCTTAATTGGCGTTGATACCGCTTACGCGATTATAGCCGAGTCAACAACAGTGCGCCAGTCGTTTCTTCTTTTCGCTACGTGGCGCCAATTGGATATCCCAAGCGAAACTCCACTTGGTCCTTCCAACGGAGTGGAGGTCTTCCTCTTCCTCTGCTTCCCCCGGCGGGTACAGCGTCGAATACTTTCAGAGCTGGAGTGTTTTCGTCCATCCAGGCAACATGACCTAGCCAGCGTAGCCGCTGTCTTTTAATATCAATATCATCGGCATACGCCAGCATTTGTACACTCTTAGAGAAGATGGAACCTTCTCTATTTAGTTCGGCAGCACGAAGTATTTTCTCCAGAAGCAGGTTGAAAAAGTCGCACGAAAAAGAGTCACCTTGTCTGAAACCTCGTTTGGTATCGAACGGCTCAGAGAGGTTCTTCCTGAACCTGGCGGAGCTTTTGATGTTGCTCAACATCTCAACACAGCCGTATTAGTTTTACGTTGATACCAAATTCAGATATCGCGGCATAGAGGCAGCTCCTTTTCGTGCTGTCGAAAGTAGCTTTGAAATCGACGAAGGGGTGGTGTGTGTCGATCCTCCTTTCACGGGCCTTTTCCAAAATTTGGCGCATGGTGAATATCTGGTCAGTTAATGATTTTCTAAAGCCACACTGATAAGGTCCAATCAGTTTGTTGACGGTGGGCTTTAATCTTTCACACAATACGCTCGATAGAACCTTATAACGGGTGATTTTTTTGAGGTTAGGATTTTCATGCAGTAGTATTTGACAGATCACGTGGGATGTCAGACATGGTGTCAAAGAGAAAGATGCTCAGTATGCTTTGACATTTCATCATGAATAGACTTACTAACGAGCAACGCTTGCAAATCATTGAATTTTATTACCAAAATCAGTGTTCGGTTCGAAATGTGTTTCGCGTCCGTGTCCGATGAGCGATGAGGCTCATTTCTGGTTGAATGGCTACGTAAATAAGCAAAATTGCCGCATTTGGGGTGAAGAGCAACCAGAAGCCGTTCAAGAACTGCCCATGCATCCCGAAAAATGCACTGTTTGGTGTGGTTTGTACGCTGGTGGAATCATTGGACCGTATTTTTTCAAAGATGCTGTTGGACGCAACGTTACGGTGAATGGCGATCGCTATCGTTCGATGCTAACAAACTTTTTGTTGCCAAAAATGGAAGAACTGAACTTGGTTGACATGTGGTTTCAACAAGATGGCGCTACATGCCACACAGCTCGCGATTCTATGGCCATTTTGAGGGAAAACTTCGGACAACAATTCATCTCAAGAAATGGACCCGTAAGTTGGCCACCAAGATCATGCGATTTAACGCCTTTAGACTATTTTTTGTGGGGCTACGTCAAGTCTAAAGTCTACAGAAATAAGCCAGCAACTATTCCAGCTTTGGAAGACAACATTTCCGAAGAAATTCGGGCTATTCCGGCCGAAATGCTCGAAAAAGTTGCCCAAAATTGGACTTTCCGAATGGACCACCTAAGACGCAGCCGCGGTCAACATTTAAATGAAATTATCTTCAAAAAGTAAATGTCATGAACCAATCTAACGTTTCAAATAAAGAACCGATGAGATTTTGCAAATTTTATGCGTTTTTTTTTTTAAAAAAGTTATCAAGCTCTTAAAAAATCACCCTTTATGTGATGTTGAGGAGGCTAATCCCACGGTCGTCGGCACAGATTGTGGGGTCTCCCTTTTTATGGATTGGGCATGCTTTCGTCCGACCATATTTTACAAAGAAGCTAATGCATGCTCCTTATCAGTCCTTCGCCGCCGTGTTTGAATAGCTCGGCCGGCAATTCATCGGCCCCTGCCGCTTTGTTGTTCTTCAGGCGGGCAATTGCTATTCGAACCTCTTCATGATCGGGCAATGGAAAGTCTGCTCCATCGTCATCGATTGGGGAATCGGGTTCGCCTTCTCCTGGCGTTGTACGCTCACTGCCATTCAACAGGCTGGAGAAGTGTTCCCTCCATAATTTAAGTGTGCTCTGGGCATCGGTGACTAGATCACCTTTGGGGGTTCTACAAGAGTATGCTCCGGTCTTGAAACCTTCTGTAAGCCGCCGCATTTTTTCGTAGAATTTTCGAGCATTACCCTTGTCGGCCAGCATATCAAGCTCTTCATACTCACGCATTTCAGCCTCTTTCGTTTTCTTTCTGCAAATGGGTCTCGCTTCCCTCTTCAACTCTCGGTATCTATCCCATCCCGCACGTGTCGTGGTCGATCGCAACGTTGCGAGATAGGCAGCCTCTTTTCTCTCAACATCCCCAAATGGGTTAAGGTTGATCGACTTCGCCGGGCCCGAAATATGGTTATCTGTCGTCGCACTGACGACTTGGCACTCACGTCACTGTTGACAGTCATAACTTTGAAGTTGTAGATAATTTCGTGTGGTTAAGAACCAGTGTAAACACCACCAACAAAGTCAGCCTGGAAATCCAACGCAGGATAACTCTTGCCAACAGGTGCTACTTCGGAATGAGTAGACAATTGAGAAGTAAAGTCCTCTCTCGACGAACAAAAGCCAAACTCAATAAGTCACTCATAATTCTCGTCCTACTATATGGTGCAGAATCTTGGACGATGAATATAACTGATGAGTTGACATTGCGGGTTTTCGAGAGAAAAGTAAGATTTATGGCCCTTTGCGCGTTGGCGAATATCACATTCGATGGAACGACGAGCTATATGAGATATATGGTGACATTGACATAGTTCAACGAATTAAAAGACAGCGGCTACGTTGGCTAGGTCATGTTGTCTGAATGGACGAAATCACTCTGGCTCTGAAATTATTCGACGCAAGACCCTCCGGGGGAAGCAGAGTAAGAGGAAGACCTCCACTCCGTTGGAAGGACAAAGTGGAAAAGGAAAATGTACAAAGTAAGGACAAATTGGCTACGCTTTTAATATCCAATTGGAGGCACGTAGCGAAAACAAGAAACGACTGGCGCGCTGTTGTTAACTCGGCTATAATCGTGGAAGCGGTGTCTACACCAATTAAGCAAAAGATGATATTAATATTCCGTTTACAAATTTGAGATTTCAATCTAAATTGTATATCAGCTGATTAATCGCATAAGCGGTATCTACACCAATTAAGAAGAAGAAAATATAAATATTCCGTTCACAAATTTGAAATTTCAAACTAAACTGTATATCAGCTGATTGTTGTTGTCCGTATTACCAGCCTGATTCAGCGAATATATGGAATAAGCGAAGTGCGTTTTATTTGTCCATGATTTAGCTATTAGCCTGTGATGGTCAATTAAAACACAGCTTTAGCCAACATAATTATGTTGGCATGTCATAGGCAATCTTATAGTGCGCTTCTGTAAGCATTCTGTAGTCACTATTTGAGATATTTTGCGGTAAAGTATTTGAAAGTATTTACTATTCACTAAACAGTCTTAAGCGTTAGTCTCAAAATATTGTCTCCAACTTGTGACTTGATAGTTAGCAGATAACAAAACTAAAACAAACTCTTGTTTGCCATTTTCAATATACCGAATAGAGATCATCATAGATATTAATCGATTGTCGTTTTTTATATTTTGCAAACAACTCTAATTATGGTTAAAAATAAATTAATTTTTTATTGGTAATTATGTTTTTTGACTATGTTATAGAAAATTTAATATTTGTTATCGACATATTTATTTTGAATCAAGTGTAAGAACATCTCTAAATATTGAAATGTAATAGATTTTGTGACTTACAAAGCAAAATCGTCTCAAGTCACAACAACTGTCTCTAAAAATCTCAAATTTAGAGATTTATGACTGTATCACAGTATTGCCAGTTCATCGCTTTTTTTCATTCAAACAGCTATGATTTTTCCAATAAAAACTAGAAAGCAATAACGATACAGTTCATTTTGGCAGAAGAAAATGTGGGATTTTGTGTTTTGTTTAAGTTAATATTAATACAAATATGAACATTTGTTATATTTTTTTGGTATTCTTCTTCTTTACTAGCGTAGAAACCGCTTACGCGGTTATAGCCAAGTTAACAACAGCGCTCCAGTCGTTTCTTCTCTTCGCAAGGTGGCGCCAATTGGAGATTCCAAGCGAAGTCGGGTACATCTCCACGTGGTCCTTCCTACGGAGTGGCTTCCCCCGGCGGCTGCTTCGAATACTTTCAGAGCTGGAGTGTTTTCGCCCATTCGTAAAACAAGACCTAGCCAACGTAGCCGCAGTTTTTTAATTCGCTGAACAATGTCAATGTCGTCGTATATCTCACCCAGCTCATCGTTTCATCGAATGCGTTATTCTCCGTGGCCAACGCTCAAAGGACCATAAATCTTTCGCAGAACTTTTCTTTCGAAAACTCGCAACATCGACTCATCAGATGTTGTCATCGTCCATGCCTCTGCACTATATAGGAAGGCGAGAATTTTAAGTCAATTCCCACAACAGCCCGTTTTACGCACTGGAATTGTCTTGGATTTTATCAACCCAAGGGCTGTTTTTTCGGCGATCTAACACCGTTTGGATCGGTAAGTGTTAATCTTTGTTTGTCGTCATTAGAGCAATGCCGTGCAGAATGGTTGCTCTGTATCATCCTGACTCGTGCTGGCATTGAGTCCAACCCGAGCCCGAAGGAATTTTTCTTCTGCGTTTGCGCTAAAAAGCTCCGTCAAAACTCCATCTCGGTCAGGTCTAATACGTGCAATGGATGGAGCCATCCTAAGACCTGCTCAGGCCTTAAGACCCTACTGCGACTCTAGCCTCTACGGCAGCGCAAACTGCTCATGGTTCGCGCGCTGCACCGTCACTCACCCCGAGTTGCCAACAGAGGACCTCCACGGTCCCCAGGAGCTCAAACAGGCAACATAGCTCCCACTCTGACTTGTTCTCCCCCAACCTACATCCCGCACCAATCCTCGCGCGAGAACCACTCAGCAGCTCCTGGTTGCTCGCACAGTCTGTTCCGTGTGTCAGAGCGTCATACGTCGGAACGTAACATCAGTCAAGTGCAATTCCTACACTGCCTGTTGTCATTTCCCGGCGTGTTCCGGCCTGCGCAGCACTTGTGAGTAGAGTGAGTCGTACGTTGCCCCATGCTGCAGGAGTCCGCTCCCACAACACACAATAGTGGCATCGCCAAACAACACCACAGTGTGATTCAACAGCAGCAAAAAACACCACCTACAAGCCACTCCCTCACCCCAAGGATCACCCACGCAACGGACTCCAGAGCAAGATTGAGAAGGTAGTTGCACTTATGAACCGAGAACGCGTATTGATAGCTGCGGTCCAAGAAACTCAGCTGAACACCCGCTCAGATCTTCTGAATTGTGCCGGCTTGAACGTTACACGTAAAGATCTCGAGCGAGATAATGGTGGTGCCCTAACCTTCATATTGCACAACACCATGCAGTTTCGTCTAATCAATGAAGACATTGACCGTAGGGATACTACCCTAAAATATCAGGGTATAGCTACCCGTCAGGCGACGTCGAGCTCGAAATATTTAACATTTACTTCCCCGCAGTTACATGCTGCCCTACAGGATATCACCCAAATTAACCCCTTTAACGCTCACCACGATCTTAGGCATTCCTGCCTGTCAAACGATCGTAGGGTGATAAAGCTGGCGGAACAGATTGACGATTCGAAACTCTGCCCAATGAATGACATTTCTGTGGACAACCGCACTTTCGTTAACTTAAA
Organism: Bactrocera zonata; assembly: GCA_037783105.1. Taxonomy (NCBI): domain Eukaryota; kingdom Metazoa; phylum Arthropoda; class Insecta; order Diptera; family Tephritidae; genus Bactrocera; species Bactrocera zonata. The sequence continues at coordinate 1,455,853 of JBAWJQ010006683.1, forward strand.
CAAAGCTAACTGCATCGGCTTCACTGAATTTATTGAGAGCATTTTCAACGCTCTACTCATTCCTATGGATATATCCGTTGGCGAACGTCGATTCCGCAAGGTGATCGCAGCAGCTACCGTTCGCTTCTTCCCGGCTGAAAGAATAACGGAACTTCGCCCCAATTTCTCAGCCGAAGTAGTCACTTTAGCTAATGAGCGCGAAACCTTACGCCATGCCGATCCCGGGGATCCCTAGCTTCGCGGACGAAATGGATAGAGCACCTGAAGATCTGCAACCTCTCCACCGGTGTGAGCTAACTCTGGTCTACTGTCAAGGCTTTGTCTAATCCGAAGAGACATGATGACCGAATTGAGGTTCAATTCAATGGTTATGCCTCTTCGGGCCCGAAGAAGTGCGCGAGCTATTTTAGCCGGCAATTCACACTGCCTCTAGTCAAAACCAAGCGATGTGTTACCCGACGGCTGCGCAAAATGCCAAAAGACTGCGCGCCACTTTCACCAATGAGGATGTTCAGAATGTCATCAACAAAGCGAAATCATCCAAATCCATTGACCCTAATGGAATCAGCATGCTTATGCTAAAGCATCTAGGCTTTACGGGAGTAAGCGACTTATTTAACCAAGGTCCTCAACCTGTCGCTGACCACTCTTCAAATACTGATGTGTGGAAAGTCGGAAGAGTGGTCCCACTACTGAAATCTGGGAAACTCGCCAACAAAAGACAGTCGTATCGTCCGATAACTCTTTTTTCTCCAGTAGTGAAGTCACTTGAGGCCTTGCTACTTCCTACATTCACTCACCACCTGAGCTTAGCAAACCACCAGCATGAATTTCGAAAAGTGCACAACACCACTACAGCGTTTAGCGGTCACAAACGCCCAGATAGTTTGTGGCCTCCACCAGAAACCACCCTGTGAGGGAACGATCCTCGTAGCACACAATACTACTGCAGGACACCGAAAAAACTTCGCCTCCTCCAGGACTGAAAAGGTGAACCATGAACTACCTGAGCGGTCGACAATCATCCGTACTATTTGAGGAGAAACACCTAAACTGAGAAGAATTAAGCAGGTGTTTCCGCAGGGGGGTGGCCTCTCCCCGCTACTGTTTAACTTCGTCATTTCGAAACTCCCACAGCCACCAGAGGGAGTTTCCATAACCTCGTACGCTGATGATTGCACGATATTGACGTCGGGCAATGGAATAGATGGCTTGTGTTCAGAAGTAAACAGCTATCTCTCTGACCTTTCTATTTTCCTTGCTGCACGGAACCTAATACTTTCCATAGATACAGACTTGAGCTTAATATATCCGTCGTTGGCGTCAAAATTCCGACTGAAAATTATCCTAAGATTTTAGGTGTGACTTCTGATAGTCTATGTTTCTCAAGTCGTTGGCCGGCAGCACATGAGGAAAAGACAAAACACGTTGTTGGCAATTTACAAGGCAATCGGCCGGCCGGTTCTCAATTACGCCGCACCAATATGGTCGTCTGGTACGCAGATGAGGAAACTTCAGACCTGCCAGAACACTGCCCACCGGACCACGACAGGATGCTTCTTGGATATCTCCCATCGAACACTCACATACTGAGACGCTTATGCTCCTAGTTAAGGAGCATAAATAACTCCTCTTCTAAGCAGTTCCTGTTAGGGTGTTTTCGTAGAAATCACTTGCTTGGAGCGGAACCGCCTCCTAGGAACATCAAGAGGTCCTTCCATAACTACGTCGACGACATCGAACAGTACGTCAACCGGACTTCGGACGCAATTGATTGACAGGTAGGCTGACTTCCTAAACGTATTTTGCTTTGTATTCGAAAAATGTAGCACATTCCCAAATGCAGTTGCACAAACTTTGACAATGTATCGTATTCCTTATGGCAATCCTGCCCGATAAATTTGGAGAAAAAAGCAATCGGCGCATCACTAACATTGTTGATGCATTTGTTCAATACAATGGCGACCGAAGAAGAAAGTTAAGCAAATTTTTAAACTATTTCCTTTTTTACAATATTACAAGTTGAAATTTCGTTTTTATAGCAATAAAATGTGGACGCACGAGCACAAAAGCCTTTTACCCTCAATAAGGTTGGATATGGAGCCAGATTTTCAATCGAAAAGGAAAAAGCGTGTGATCTTGTGGCAGGCGGTGTTGCAAAAAATTGAGGACACCGACTTAGCATTTCCCTTCTCGCGTGATGACATTTCACGGAAATTCCTCAACTTCATGATGACCTACAAGCGCAGAAAAAAGAGGAACAACACCTCAGGCGAAGCTGCGACGACGTGGGAATATTTCGATGAACTAGATAAAGTTTATGGGTCTCGGAGCGATATAACTGTGCTGAGAAGTAATCTAGACTCTTCAATATGTTCAAATTTCAATTCTTTATCGAACGAAAATGCAGAATCAGGGGGCCTATTCTGTATCTCGATTCGAAAGTAAATTCTATTCGAATTTGATATTCGACTCGAATGTGTTTTACCATTCTGTAAAAAAATCGAATTCAGTTTATAAATATGCGAAAGTTGTTCCACCCTGTGCCAGTATTTTCGAATGCTAAATGTCAAAATAAAATGAAATAAAGTTTATATTTATTTGAAAATGGATTCCGTTGCATTGTGGATGGAGGACGAGGAAATTATTGAGGAAAGAAATACGAGAAGACATATAAGAAATGAATTTAATATTATGGAATTATCGCAAAAAAGGTAATTTGTTAAGTACATACATATGTATGTGTTATGTTCGGTTATAAACTGTTTTTACATTTGGTATTATAGCTTCATACAAAACTTTAGACTTTCTAAGGAAGCCTTTGATTATGTCTTAAGAGGCATAACTGAAGAACTAATGGTACCTAGAAGAACCACGGCAATAAATCCAACTATAAAACTTGCTGCAACTTTAAAATTCCTTGGTCAAGGGGGCTATCAACATCAAATAGGGCAAGACCGGTTTGCAGGGTTAGCACAGTCCACTACATCTAAATGTATTGCAGAAGTTTTAAACGCCATTGAAAAAACAATGTGTCCGAAACATATAAAATTTGAAATGAGCTCACAAGAAAAGCGTGAAGCTAAAAATTATTTTTATTCAAAATTTGGATTACCAGGAATAATAGGTGCTATTGATGGAACTCACATCCAGATGGTTAGACCAGTAAAAGATGAACATCTCTTTTTTAATCGAAAGCTAAAGCATAGCGTCAATGCTATGGTGGTAAGTTTACATTACGAAGTTTTATTCAGACTTATTTATTATACTTTATAATTAGATTTGTGACCATAACATGTATATAAGAGCTGTAAATGGAGTTTATGGTGGAGCAGCGCATGATGCCCACGTATGGAGCCTTTCAAACGAACGACAATACATGCTATCCAACTACCAAAATGGAGATAAATCTTCATGGTTAATTGGTGGGTGATTTTATTCAAACCGCTTGTACTCGTATTTATATATAGTCTAAGGATTACTAATTTTTCATCATCTATCTTATTTAAGGTGATTCTGGATATCCATTAGAGCCATGGCTCCTTACGCCTTACCGTAATGCAGAAGAAAATTCACTTGAAAGTTTGTACAATGAAAAATTTACAAAAGCAAGATCAATAATAGAGCGAGTGTTTGGAATTTTAAAAAGTCGTTTTCGATGCCTGCTTGCTGGAAGAGAGCTTCACTATGCACCAAAAAAAGTTACTAAAATTTTGAACGTTTGTTGTGCCCTGCATAACATTTGCCTCATATACAACGTCGAAGCACCAACAGTAATTGAAACTAATGAAGAACGATCTAATTTTGTTTTACCCAACGGTGATCAAAACGAGTTTTCAAGAATTGCGCAAACAATACGAGACCGAATTAAAATAAGCTTGCGTTCGTAATTTAAATAAAGTAACTAAAAAGCAATCCATTTATTTCATTTCTTTCAAATATTCATTCATTTCAATAAGTAAAATTAACGGGTATTAACATTTAACATTTGTTCTTTGATTTTTAGTTTTGCAATTCTTATATTGTTCCTCTCCCTGTCGCTTTTAATTTTGTACTCATGCTTTAACTTTGCAAACTTTAGTTTTTGTCTTTCTAGTTCTATTTTTTCTTCATTTTGTTCAACAAGTTTCTTACTAGATTTAACTAAAGATTTTAAATTGTAATTCACGTCTTTTAAAATCTTAGTACAATCATTGTGAAACTTTATTTGCCCGTCTACTTGCATTTTCAAAAGACTGTTTTTACTTGCGGTACGTGACCGCGCAGTGCTACATTTTGGTGACGTTTGGGGGCGAGAAAGTGGTGTTAATGGTGGTAGTTCTTTTAAATTTTGTAAATCACTTATGTCGTTCTGAGTGCTTGGATCCGTGGTTTCACATTGGTAGCTTTGTGTGACTTCTCTTGTTCCCGCACCGAACTTTTGAGCATCTACCATCCCATCTACCGCTTGGTTTATCTGCAGTAAATCAAATGCTCTTAATTCAACTGCATTGAATGAATAAACTTTTGCAGGCCCACCACCTGTCCCTGACATATGCAACTTATTTTTCCGAGCTTTGGCCTTAATGTGGGTTTTGTAATCTGCCCAAACCTTAAATGCAAAAAAAAAAAAAAAAAATAAAAATAAATAGAAATCAAAGCACAGATAACGTATAATAGCAAAATCATTTTGTTCACACAGAAATTTACCTTTTTCCACGAAAGCATGTCCCGTATGGGTGGTCCATCTCCATTTAATTTTTCACTCAACCGCTCCCACAAATGTTTACTTGCTTGTTTAGCGTCGGCACATTTTACGTAGCCTTTGGCCAAGTTTGGATGTGTTTCCATAAACTCCACCATTATTTCAAATTGGCTTTGTTTAGTGTGCTGACTTTTACTAACCGAGTCCCTATTAAAAATAATATATTTTTTAAACTTATCTATAGTATAATATGCAATAAAACTTATTAAAATACTTACATTTTTTAAAACGTCTTTATTCTACAACTCATAAGCTAACGAATATTTTATACGAAACTCGAATACATTTGACAATCAAATTCGAATTACATAGTTGCAAATTTTCTTAATTCGGATTCACTTTTCGAAATACGGATTGAAAATCCGAAAATAGAGTTACCGAATACAAAAAATTCGAATTCGAGAAAATTCATTTTCGAATCGAGATACAGAATAGGCCCCCAGCAGATTGCTCGTTCAGTGAGAACACTGGTGCCGCTCCGCCAAAAAAACGCTCTCGAAATGTTTTAGACTTTTAGCAAAACGAATCTACATATGAAAAAGAGTTATTGGATGACCTGCTAAAATGCGAAAAGGAAAAAACTGAAATAGAAAAACAAAAACTCGATGAAATTAAAAATCTACGCGAAGCTCTTCTATCACTTAATAAGTAAATACATAACATTTGTATCTTAAATGGATCTCAATTTTTTGGTGTTTATATATACGTAATATAACCAAATAAGATAACTGTGTTTGATTTAATGAATTAAAATAATTGAATGCATAAATGTAATTGAATGAAAATGATTTATTTAATAAAAATGATTTGTTTAATAAAAATTATTTATTTAATAAAAATTATTTATTTAATAAAAATTATTTATTTAATAAAAATTATTTATTTAGCTAAGCTGACAACAAATTAGTCAGCCTTTCTCTTCTTGCTTCGCTTCGTTGGTTTCCATCAGCTGGAAGCGTGTTGACCTCGGTGTAAGGCACGTTTTTAATAATCACCCCGTCAGGAGTTGCCAATTTAATATCGTGAACTTCTAAAAAATTTAATATTCTGAACTTCTTTTTTAGCACACCAAATGCTTATTCCACACAGACTCTGGTCGAACTTAAAATGTTATTGTATGTTCTTTGGTCTTCAGATAGGAACCCTTATATAAGTTTTTAAAGGATAAGCTGCATCACCAAGCAAATGACATTCTGGAGGAAACGAAATGAGACCATTTACAATTGCTCGTTCAATGGGCTAGCTAACCACACTGATGCGTCGTCACACCGACCGGGGTAGCCTATAAAAAGGTCGAGAAACCGCATATTGCTATCAGCAACAGCCTGAAATAATTACATGCGTTATTTGAGAAGTATTAATTTCAGATTTGATTTTTTACCTGTACTATAACAGAATGTGTTCCCTTCCGATTGTAGCAACTAATGCCATGCTTGGTCGGCTTCATAATTTTTATATGAGTTCCATCAATATATCCCAAAACATAAGGGAATGAATGTGATCGGCAAGACTCAAAAGCTTCTATAACCCTCTTTTGGGTCAGTTCAGTCGCTGGAAATTCAATAGTCTGCTTCAGCGCAGATATAATTTGTATGCATTGAATAAAGGCTCTGTAACAAGCTCCCATTCCAATATTGCAACGATCACTAACTTCGCGAAAGCTGCTCTGATTGGAAAGTTTCCATATTGTCATATATAGACTCTTCTTAAACGAACCTCGGGGACGTCCTGTAGATAGCTTACTCCATAAAGGTTCGAGAATATAGTGTATTAAAATATAGTGATAATAATATAACTCCAAGAACGAAATAAAATTTCTTACCTCGAAAGTTGAGATTTGCATTCGGAAATGACTGTAAAACACGTCATTTGACATCCAATTTATAGTTTCCAAATATTTTTTATTTTTTTGGTATGGTTCTTGGCACTTTTTTCTGCGCAAATAATGCAGCCAGTCTTTAAAGCTTTCGTAAAATTATTTTCGACATTAACAATGAATTTCTTGTTTGACCATCAACTAAATTCAAAATTTCTTCTATTAAAATATTTTTTTTGGCCATTTTTGCATTGGTCCGACCCCATCGACACGCTCCCTGGGTTTCACGCTAGATGGCGTGAGCAAAAACCTGGATAACCCTCACTATCCTAACGGGGACTGATAACCGATAAAACTACAACAACAACGAGAATATTGAATGACTTATAGATATTTGTTTTTGTTCGTCGAGAGAGGACTGTACTTCTCAACATCGCGTATACTTAGTCTGAAGGAGCACCTTTTGGCAAGAGATATTCTGCGTTGGATTTCGAGGCTGACGTTTGCTTCGCTGCCTATCCATTCTGGAGAAGACAAAACTAACGGCGCGGTTGTTAAGGCTAATGATATCAATATCCAATACGCCAACAGCTGTACACTCTTATAGAAAATTGTACTTTCTCGGTTTAGTTCTGCAGCTCGAATTATTTTCTCCAGAAGTAGGTTGAAAAAGTCACAAGAAAAAGAGTCACCTTGTCTGAAACCTCGTTTGGTATCGAACGGCTCATAGAGGTTCTTCCTGAACCTGGCGGAGCTTTTGATGTTGCTCAACATCTCAACACAGCCGCTTTAGTTTTGCGTTGATACTAAATTCGGATATCGCGGCTTTGAAATCGACGAAGGGGTGGTGTGTGTCGATCCTCCTTTCACGGGTCTTTTCCAAAATTTGGGGCATGGTGAATATCTGGTCAGTTAATGATTTTCTAAAGCCACACTGATAAGGTCCAATCAGTTTGTTGACGGTGGGCTTTAATCTTTCACACAAATCGCTCGATAGAACCTTAAACGCGATGTTGAGGATGCTTATCCCACGGTAGTTGGCGGAGATTGTGGGTTCTCCCTTTCTGTGGATTGCGCATAGCACACTTAAATTCCAATCGTTGGGCATGCTTTCGTCCGACCATATTTTACAAAGAAGCTGATGCATGCTCCTTATCAGTTCTTCGCCGCCGTGTTTGAATTGCTCGGCCGGCAATCCGTTGGCCCCTGCCGCTTTGTTGTTCTCCAGGCGGGTAATTACTATTCGAACTTCTTCATGGTCAGGCAATGGAACGTCTGCTCCATCGTCATCGATTGGGGAATCGGGTTCGCCTTCTCCTGGCGTTGTACGCTCACTGCCATTCAACAGGCTGGAGAAGTGTTCCCTCCATAATTTAAGTGTGCTCTGGGCATCGGTGTCTAGATCACTTCTAGGGGTTCCACAAGAGCATGCTCCGGTCTTGAAACCCTCTGTAAACCGCCGCATTTTTTCGTAGAATTTTCGAGCATTACCCCTGTCGGCCAGCTTATCAAACTCTTCGTACTCACGCATTTTGGCCTCTTTCGTTTTCTTTCTGCAAATGCGTCTCGCTTTCCTCTTCAACTCTCGGTATTTATCCCATTCCGCACGTTTTGTGGTCGATCATAAGGTTGCGCGGTAGGCAGTCTGTTTTCTCTCCGCTGCGACACGGCACTCCTCGTCGTACCAGCTGTTCTTTTGCACTTTCGGCAAACCAATGGTTTCGGTTGCAGCTGTACGTAAGGAGTTTGAAATGCCGTCCCACAGTTCCCTTATACCGAGTTGTTGACGAGTGCTGACAGACAGCAGGAGTGCAAGACGAGTAGAAAATCGTTCGGATATCTGTTGTGATTGCAGCTTCTCGACGTCGAACTTCCCTTTTGTTTGTTGACGTGCGATTTTCGCAGCACAGAGGCGGGTGCAAGTTTTGGCGGCAACAAGATAATGGTCCGAGTTGATATTAAGACCTTGGATCGTACGCACGTCTAGAATACTAGAGACGTGTCTTCCGTCTATCACAATATGACCGATCTGGTTGGTGGTTTTTCGATCCGGAGACAGCCAGGTAGCTCGATGCTGGAATCTGTGCTCGAATCTAGTACTACAGATAACCATATTTCGAGCTCCGGCGAAGTCGATCAGCCTCAACTCATTTGGGGATGTTTCGTCTTGGAGGCTGAATTTACCGACCGTATTGCCAAAGATACCTTCTTTGCCCACCCTGGCGTTAAAGTCGCCAAGCACGATTTTGATATCGTGGCGGGGCCAGCTCTCATATCTGCGCTCCAAGCGCTCATAGAAGGCATCTTTGGCTGGTTGTTAGTTTTCATTGGGTGTTTTTTTTTTTACGTGGTGGGTCCCAAACCCAGCGCACAACCCTATGTAGGGGATGTTTCGTCTTCTGACTTTAGCTCTCCTTCAAATGGATATTCTTAGGCTACCCAGAGGATACTTGGTCAAAGACCGGAAGTCGTGAGCTGCTTGAGCCAAATGTAATATAAACGTTTCTGGCCACTCCCAAGTGAATGGCGATCAGAGAACTTTCCTCACTTGCGTGAACTTCTACACACGACTCCATCCTCCAATTCAATTACAGATTGAAATTTGTTACAATGCCACGAAGAGGTCGCCCTATTATCTGTCGGCGATCTTTTTGCCATCAACATACATTGGCAGCCCAAAGCACATGCACGAGTACTCGCAGAATACGATGACATGCGTGTGGAATTATGGACGGGCGGATTTGTTTTTTGCATTCATTTTCAATGCAAAATGGCAAAAGATTACGAATATATTGAAGCGCGATCAATCAGCAAGATCGTCACGATGTCACAGCACGACTTTTCAAACAACAGCTCCGATGTTTAATGGACTTTATCTTGAGGTAGCGTAGTTATACTATGTATGGTGCTGTTGGATGAAGGATGTGCTCTGTACTTTTCGTGAGATATTAACTTTTGCAATTCATGAACGTTTTCGGACTGTTGTCCGCCTTGCAGTTCATTTGGAGAATGGCCAAAGAGTGTATTTCAAGCCACGGAATACATTACAGTTAGTGGAAACACCGCCAGCAACAAAATTGACCTTGACGAGTTTTTTCTTACTTCCGTCAGTGATCCGTTTGCGTGAACATTGCTCTATTCGAAAAAGCTTTGATTTTATACATGGAATGCATCGTCGAAGAAATAGTTACGCAGAAAGCAGGGCCAAACAGTGGATTGATATCCAAGTGTATTCTCAACTAATGCCTTAGGACGAATTTGCACAATCCACCCGAAAAAACGACGATCGCTTCTACCTTCGGTTACTATTAATAAATTTACGTGGTTCAATTTCATTTGACTCTTTACTGAGTACTGTGAATGGTACGGTATGTGCAACTTTTTTAGAAGCATATTAGAAATTACATTTGCTGGAACATTATAATCAATGGAATCAAACGATGGACGATTCGCGACTCGATTTCGCGAAGATCATTTCGACATATCAGCCTCCAAATCCGCTTCAACTATGGGATGCGAACAAAATTGACATTACTGAAGACATTTTACATCGTATTCGCTAAAAATTGAAAATGGGCAAAATTCGGTTGATACTTCCAGTGGTTTGAAATCAATTCCACCTGCCTTTTGTCAATTTACTTCAACGAAAGATGAATTCATCACGAATGTTTATCCGAGCATTAGCCAAATTATTGTAACTACGATTGCTTGAGTGCAAGTAAATAAAACACAAGGTTTAGGTTAATTTATTTTTATTTCCCTACTATGTAGGGCAGCCGTTCGCGACGATCGAGTTACTACAACCAACTTTTCGGTGCTGCACCTGAATACCTAACACCTATTAAATCTACTTGCCATCACCTCAGATGGACTGCCGCATGATTCCATAATGCAGATTCGGCAATTCCCTCGGTTTGAGACTGTTGGTGTCGTTTGCTACTGGTGAAACGCTTGCCTTGTTATGTCTGTAACTTGAGCCTCGCACCTTTGATGTTTTGCAATCACAGGCATAACTACACCTGTTGTTGTGGGCTACTGTGATATGTTAGCAACTCCCCCACTAGAAGAGCAGACGTCCACGGATCCTTTAAGAACGGTGCCTATTATTGCAATACTAACGTTTCGCTTTCGGTGCTTGTTGATTATGTGGGCTATTAAGGCAATAACAAAAAAACCAATTATAGATGCGTAAGCTATTGGCCATCTAAACGATTGAGCTTTCACAAAGCCTTTCAATGATACGATGTGTCTTAGGTTTTTTTGGTTGAAATTGTGCAAGTACGGAAGAGATAATAATGTTGTATGATTGGTCAGGTACAAAAATTGTGTGGGCGCGGCTTCTGGATAAGCACGTACCATTTTCCGCCAGTTAGTGTAAGTAGTACCATTAATAGTCACATTTTCTGTAAACTTAATAACAAACGTTCCATTCAACGTTATTGCATCAGAATTTCCTTCATGAACTTCCACCACTTTATCGTTTATAACGATCAGGCCAATGTCAATTTCCTCTATTGGTTCGATAACAGTTTGACAGTATGTGGGCTTTTGGCTTAGTAGATTCAAAAAACAAGAACTGTTTCTTCTTGACATTTGACAAAATATGCTTGACATTGAATTTTTGCAGTTAACAAGCTTTCGAATTTTTTACAACTTGTTTGATTCGTATTTTCTTACAATTTTGTTCGACTATTGGATATTTAATTATAGAATAAATGTTATTGTTATCTTTTAAAATTTTCAATTTAGAGACTGTTAGTAAATCGCTTACTATTATATTTGTAGAGTGCTCGTTGATTAATAAATTCCTAACTTCATCACTATTTAACAAAATTGGATTTATTAACTGTATCTTACCCAAAGTGACTAAATATATGGCTGATTCTATTTCGTCTATCAATGCTCTGTTTCATGCTGATATCAATTCAAATAAGTTTTCAGTATCACGTTGATGCTCTTTTGTGGAGCTACTTATTTTATTTACAGTGTCAGTTAATTGATTTATATTTACTTGTACTCGTAATTGGCTATTGATTTTTGTTCATCATTCGCTTCAATTAAAGATTCTGTCCGTGTTTGGAGCTGGCTAAAATCATCGAAATCGGGAGTTCCCGCTATATACACATATTTGAGAGCGGTGGCTAGAAGGTTAATACGACGAGAGCGTCGGTAGTGAATTCTTAGTGAGTCCAGTAATCTTAAAATGCGGTCTATGTCCAGTTGCAATGTCTTTCGTATGTGTTAGTATAATTTAAAATTTCCAACCGTGCTAATGCAGTAAACATCAGGATCAATTTGTTTCCTAATCTTTTGTTAGATTTAAGAAAGACTTTTTCACCTGGTTTAAAAACCTTGGTTTGCCTATGTCCATTATGGTAATTAAGTTCGGAGTTTTGTGCTTTTATTAGGAGGTTTTTAATTTCGTCGAGGTATTTTGATGAAGCAGAATGAATCACGTCAATAGTTCGTTGCCCAGTTACTTAATGTATCGTCCTATTGTATTTGTAGGCTGCGAGTAGAATAAGATCATTCGTGTCATTAAGTCCCTGGCTTGGTTTAATACAACGACTAATCTCGGAAAGAGTTCCGTGAAATCGTTCTACCTGACCATCTGTTGTGCTATGATGTGGGGGTGTCGTAAATATCGAAATATTAAAATGATCTTTAAGCAGACTTTTTATTATAGCGGAATTCAGTGACTTTTCGTTGTCATAAACAGGGCTTTCTTTGAAAAAAATCATAATTGGTATTAAGGGTTCTTTGATGTCTATTATTGCCCTAGATGAAATTGATTGAACTATTGAAAATTTCGAAAACTTATTTATGCAACACAATTTTTGTTGACTTCGATTTAACACTTGTTTTTGAGTCACTTTTGGCCTCTGAATCCAAAAATAACCTCGCTTTTTGTCTAGCACATCAACTTTTTAAGCTACAGAATATCCTCTTTCTCCCAATAGTCATATAAAATATCCTTACGAAACAAAGTAAAGATGAAAAATTATACTGAATATACTGGTCACAAATTGTAATTTAATTTGAACAAATGCTATTATATCATATTTTTTGTAAAGTGAAATTGTCATTGTAGAAGGGATAAAATGGTCTTCTCAAACCCGGACATCAATATTACGGTAAAAATTTTCTCTTATAACTCTTTCTGGAGTATTCAGTTTGTGGACAATCTCGCTTGATGCTCCAACAATAGTCAGCCATCATGTGCTCATCCCATCTTCCCTGATACCGAGGCTCCATGGTTTGCAGGTCTTGGTGGAAACGCTCTCCCTGCTCATCACTGACTGCACCAAGGTTTGTGGGGAAATTGGCGAAATGACTGTGTAGAAAATGCAATTTGTTGCTCATATTGCAACCTAGCCTTTTGAAACTCTCCAAGAGTTGGTTGACAATGTCAATGTAGTTCTCTGCTCTAGTATTTCCAGGAAAATCTTTGATAATGGTTTTGAATGCCAACCAAGCGTTCTTTTGGAGTTCTTTCATTGTTTCGATGAAATGTTCATCTTTAACGAGTTGCCGAATCTGTGGACCATTAAGTACACCAGCCTTTATCTTTTCAAAAGACAGTCCAGGAAATGCCAAAATTAAATACTTGAAACAGTCCCCTTCAGAGGACAAAGTTTTAACAAACTGTTTCATGAGCCCAAGCTTTATATGTAGAGGTGGGAATACAATGTTCTTCCTGTCGACAAGTGGTTGATGTAGAATGTTCGGATCACCAGGTTTTAGCTCAGATCTTGGCGGCCAATTCGACTTCATCTAATGCTTCTCGCGAGCTCTGCTGTCCCACATACACAAAAACAGGGATACTTTGTGTATCCTCGTTGCTGACCAAGAAGGAAGCAGACCATTTTAAGGTAAACACAGATGATCCACTTATGCATGTCATATTGTAGCAAATCAATTACTCTCTTTATGTGTTCATATGCTTCTGGTAAACGAACAGAATGGCCGATTGGAACTGCACCAAAGACATTTCCATTGTGCAATAGTACACACTTCAAGCTCCTCTTTGAGTTGTCTATGAAAAGTCTCCATTCAGTTGCGTTATATATTGGAATTCCCAACACATTCATCAATCCTTGTACGTTACAGCAATACACAAACCCTGAGTCATTTCGAAAATATGGCAGAAATTCATTTTCTCTGGATCGAAAGTAGGATACCGTAGCTCCTTTTTCAAGCAAGTTCTTCTCATACAGTCTGGATGCCATCAGCTTTGAAGCTTTTTTGAATAGTCCCAAATCTCGTGCTAAATCATTCAACTTATTCTGATCAAATCCCTTTCGAGCAGAGTCGTCTTCAATTTCAAAGTCTTCATCGTTGGAGTCACTTGAATCATCATCACACACGCTTTCTTGTATTTCTGATAGGGGTAGTTCTTCGAAAACTGGCACTGGGATTTCAGCTGAATGAGGCACTGGGCGTATAGCCGAAAGTAAACTAGGATACTCTATCTTACATTTATTTTTTTAGTTTTAACCTGACGTTTTCACCATACAGAAATAACAGTCACTTGAATGATCTCTGGGCTCTCGCCAACTCATTGGTATACGAAATGGCATTTTATCACGTGTTCCCTTAGTCCACATTCGTAAACTCTCGACACACTGCTTGCACACCTTGTGAGGGGCCCAAGCTTTATCCTGATCACCGATTTTCATTTTAAAATACGCTAAATAGGCTTGCCTGACAAATGGACTAATGTTTCTCCTTTGACCTGGAATAGTAAAACTGCCACAAATATAGAAAAACGAATCAGCACTGTTTATACACCTTCGACGAGAAATGCCAGAGACAGACATGATCTAAAGGAAAGAGAAGTTGTTCTCAGAAATAAATGTAAAAAAATCTTTGTTTAAAAAACCGGACGTAACGTATGAGCGCAAACAACGTCTGGTGAGATTGTGTGGTGACACAATCCCGCGCGAAACTGAACTTGCTTGTATGGGAAGAAGAGAATGACCCCGTAGGTCACCAACGACAGGTTCATACATGTTCCAACTACCGTCTAGACGATTGTCGTCACAAGCATGAACCTGCTGCTATTCTCCTACAGCGATTTTCACTTATTCCAAATAAAAAAAATTAAACTTCCGTCTATAGAAGAGCGTACCCCGTTTTATGATCTAAGCAGCACACTGCAGGGAGTGGTCTCATTACTATAAGCTGTAGCAAAAAACTTGACGTGATAGAAGAAAACTGACTTCGGATTTGAATTTAACATGCCTAAATAACTCTAAAACAGCTGTAAAATCGAAAGCAACAAAAATTTTGTTTCACATTGTTCCCCAGTGTAATGTTTATTGTCTGTAGAAAAAATAACTACATGCAGAATTTCTCCGGGTCTGTTGCGTATTGGGGCTTTTCCCATTTCAGGATTTGGAGGATGGCGCTGATATTTAGCTTCCTGGCAAGTTTTGCAGTTAAATGTAATTTCCTTTAACATTTGTCGCATCTTTGGAAAATAGTAATTCCTTAATGTTTGCATAATATTTTCTTTGAGAGACCGGTGTGCTCTATTATGTTCTGTATGAAGAATTTATTTTTGATCATCTTCGTTAAAGATGTCAGTAACCAAAGATTTTGAAAGAACGAATTTTACTGATGGAAAGGTGCTTTTAACTTTGTTTTGAATTTTTCCTAAAACAGATGGGTCACATAACAAACAATTTGTAACATTTGGGTTGATGCAGCTGCATAATTGATCAAAAATTTAGTTTATATTTTGAAAACTAATGAATTCGTGATTGAATTAAAATTTCTGTAGTTTTTAAATTTGTATCCCCACATTCAAGAATAATCTGCTCAAAAATGAATTTATTGGATTTATAACCGTGGAAATTACTTCTGTGGATGAATTTTCGCTGTGAACGGTTTCGTCGCCTGAGCTGGGCGTATCCTTGTCTTCTAAACTGTTTATGTGTTGCCTTGACCATGAATCTGCGACAAAGTTTTCTTTGCCGGGTTAGTAATGAAATTTAGGGGAGAACTCTTCTACAAAGACTCTCCATCTTTTCAATTTTGCGTTAGGGTTTTTATCTGATATCGAATAGATAAGTGGTTGGTGATCAGTGAATATATTTGCTCCATATAGATAGTTTCTTAATTTTTGAAGAGACCAAACAATCGCGAGGAGTTCTCGCTTATTTGTTGCATAGTTTTCTTCAGTTTGCGTTTATGTGCGTGATATCATAGTGATGGGTCTGCCATCTTGTGAAAGTACTGCACCCAAGGCGTGTGAAGACGCATCCGTAGTTAAATCAAAAGTCAAGATAAAGAAGAAGTATGTCTTCTGAAGATTAAATATCTTTGATCTTTTGAAACGCCTCATGAGCTTCGATATCGAAAGTAATTTTTTTGATCATGAAAATGTTAGTACTAATTGTACCATTTTCTCCCCGTAGATATTTCTTGAGAGGTTTCGCTATTAATGCGCAGTCTTTTATAAATCGCCTGTAGAAGCCAGACAAACCTAAAAACGAACGAAATGCGCGAGGTGTTTTCGGAACTTCGTAACCAATTATGTTTTTACCTTATCTTTGGAGGTTCTAATCCCGTCTTTTGAGACAACAAATCCTAGGAATTCAACGTCTGATTTAAAAAGTTGGGTATTTTCTAAGGAAACTCTCATGTGGGCTGAATATAATTTTTCCAATACTCGGCTGACGTCTTGCAAGTGCGTTTTATAATCATTGGAAAATACAATAATGTCAACTATGTAAACGTGACAAGTCTTTCCAATTTCCTCTCTCAGTACGTCATCTATTGCTCGTTGAAAAATGCTAGGACCATTTTCCAAGCCAAATGGCAACTTACAAAACTAGTACTTTCCGTTGTTCATGGAAAATGCAGTTTTTTCCCTATCTTTTTCGGCAAGTGTAATCTGGTGGAACCCAGATTTCAAGTCTATTGTCGTAAAAATTGATGATTTTCCTACATTTATTTGTCGCTAATAGTCTTTTCGTTAAGTTTCCTGAAATCTATGACAGTTCGAAGCTTCTTTTTCCCTGCGTCATCCGTTCCTTTCTTGTGAACAACCCATACTGGACTATTGTATGGTGAGCGAGATGGTCTAATGATGCCGTCTCGCAGAATATCATTTACTTCCTTGTTAACAAATTCAGACGCTGCCAGAGGATATGGATAAGACTTAGAGTAGACTGAATCATTGTTAGTTGTTCTCATGGTTGCTATGATGTTTGTATTGAACAGCAATGCCATGTTCGGATCAGAAAATACGGCTACGTATTTCACCTTTAGTCGTTCAACATCTCCTTTTAAAACTATATTATTAACGTACAGCTACAATGGAAATACATTGGTTTTTCTACCCCGTGAATAGAGCTTACTAAAAATTGGGACGTAATGGGTTTTATACCCCTCCAGTTTGCTGGTTTTAAATAATTTTTTGATGCACCGGTATCAACTAAAAATTTCAGTGGTCTTCCTTGAAATATCCTGCTAACATATGGTAGCAGAGGCCTACCTCTAAAAAATTAATCTCGTCCGAAATTTCTTCTGGGTTTTTATCAAATTCGGAGTCATTATCGAAATCTATAAAATCATTATATTCATCTTGTTGATAATTTTTGTAAACTTCGATGGAAGGATATTGATTTAAATGGTTTATGCGTTGCAATTTATTATTAAAGCGGTCGCTATCGCGATGTCTTTTTTGGGCTACCGACACACCGGAGCTTCTTGGGTATTGATCTCCGAAATATGTTCTACCTAAAGGAAAATCTCTGGTATTAAAGGAAGTAGGATTCGATGGAGTGGCATTAAATGAACTCACTTGCGGTGTGCGAGATTCATTCGATCAATCATTTCTTTGAAAAACTCGAAATCTGGAAAGACTTGGGTCTACTTCCATAGGCGTTGGTCGTGTCTGAGATTGACCGTTTGGTTGTCTAGGAAAGTGTACACTGTTTCTCACAAGAGGTCGACTGTAGTCGGAAATTCTTTTATCAGAAAATTAAAATTTGTGAGCAAATAACGAACGCGCCTGATTCGATTCAAGTTCCTGAGCGAGTGCTAAGGCCGATGCCATATCTGACGGCCTTGATGCATAAAATATCACAAAGTGGACGGTTTAGTCCGTATAACTCTTAATTCATCCTGCCGATATTTCGAATTCAAGAGTTTCAAAACATCCTTCTTATTTTGATAGGTCATTCATGTTTTTTTAATAATGGCTGTTAATTTCTTTTCGACTTCATCATAAAATTCGGTTATTGTCTGTCTTCCCTAGCGAAGGGCAGACATTTCCTGTTCCAGTATGTAAACTGGTTTCTTATCCGCATAAGTAAAGTCAAACCTAGCTATGATTGCGTCGAAATTTAGGATGGTGCTAGGAAGACAGGATCGAATCAGCAAATTCCACTATTTTATTCCTTATTATGGCCACTGCCTGATGGTGTTTGGAACTGCCTTGTGCGTTTTGAAAGATTTTATATGCCGTGTGAGCTGCCTGACGCCACGGGTAAGGATTTGACTACGTCCAAGGATTTATCACACCTAGCCGTCGGGTCGATTGTGACCTCATTATATTGCTCTACTTGAGATGGTCTTTCTATCTGCGTAAGTCTATCAGTCTGTGAGTCAACTGTTGCCTGGGATTACCATCTCGTCTGTTCAGTTGCTGCTCGGATTGCGGCACTCATTAAGGTCTAAATTATGTTTTCGTCCATTTTAGGTCAAGATACTGTTAACAACTAGTAGTACCGCATTCTCCTAGTCACTTTGTAAAAATTTTTCTGCAGCTAATATTCTTAATTTTTTCTGTCACTTTGTTACAATATTTATCAGAATAAACTAATGTTTTATACCTTTCTTATTCAAAATATTACGGTATGAGCACTCTACTTACAGCTTCATTTCCAAATAAGTAGTGTCCCTGAAGTTCTCTTCTTGCTTCCTTGATGCTGGGTCGCAGTTTTTCTCTTTCCACTGGAATCGCTTTGTATTCGAATAATAGTTTACGCTAGTTTGCACTGTTTTCCTTTTCACATTAATATTTTTGAAATTAAAGTTTCACATAAATAGCTTTTTATCTTTTGATTTCAAATAAACGGTTTTGTTTTTTATTTCTTCTCTCCATACGAATTTTATTTTTTACGCGAAGTCAATAGTTTTTTTGTTCAAAACACGAATTTTATTTTAACTTCACGTAAATAGATTTTTTGTTCAAAATAGGAATTTTATTTTAACTTCTCGTAAATAGTTTTTTTGTTCAAAATGAGTTCGAACCCACGGCCACAAAGGTTTATCCTTTATAAGGATTTTTTCACGTGGCCGCACGTTGGGCGCCAGTAAAGAAACGCAAGGTTTGGGTTAATTTGTTTTTATTTCCCTACTATGTAGGAAAGCCGTTCGCGACGATCGAATTATTACAACCAACTTTTCGGTGCTGTACCTGAATACCTAACACCTATCAAATCTACTTGCTATTGCCTCACGTGGACTGCCGCATGATTCCATAATGCAGATTCGGCAATCCCTACGGTTTGGGACTGTTGGAGTCGTTTGCTACTAGCGAAACGCTTGCCTTGTTATGTCTGCAACTTGAGTCTTGCACCTTTGATGTTTTTACTTGCGTTGCAATCACAGGAATAACTGCACCTGTTGTTGTGGGCTACTGCGATATGTTAACTTGCACGCGCAAGTATAGCTGGCAAAAATAACGGTGTTAGTGACTGAAACAGGAAATTCAAAGTCAAATTCCGGGAGGTTTGCGCTCATAGAAGTCGATCGATCATCTTGACAATGAAGACGAAGCCGTGAATTATCCAGTGGAGTTTCTAAATTGGTGAGGTTTGATACGCCGCCGCATTATTTGCGTGTCTTGGTTGGATCTGTCATTATTATGTTTCGCAAGCTTCATGCGCCTCAACTGTGTAATGGAACCCGACTGATTGTGACGCAGATATCGAATACAAGGGCGCAGAATGCTTGATTCTACAAATTCCTTTGGGTCCCAACGATTTGACATTTCGGTTCAAACGTAGGGGAAATTGTATTTGCGATGACAATCAACAGGACACAAAGATAGTCACTAGAAATGTGTGGCATACATCTGGAAATGCTATGATTTTCACACGGCCAGATATACGTAGCGTGTTCACGATTTGAGAAACCAAAAAATGTCTCATTGAAAAAAAAAATGTAGAAAAATGGAAAATAAATGATTTTTAACACAATAAAAATTCAACTTTCTTTTTATTTCAAAACACATATTTTCACGCAGTACAGCGCTGCGGGGTCAGCTAGTTATATATGCATCAAATTTAATAGATAATTACTCACTTTGGTTGGTTGTCATTTCGTTATTTTGTCTTGTTTGTTTTTGTTAAACAGCGGGTTCACAGCAAAGTGCTTTTCACCTCATGTGATAAGTCTTTTTTCTTGTGATGTTTGAGCAAGAACATTCTCACAAAACAAATCTCACAAATCAATTGTGAGGTTTTCTCAGAATAAGGTTGTTATTTTCAAGATGCCGTCGCCAAGGAAACAAATTAAAACTCTTGTACCCTTAAAAGTTTCGCAAGAAATAAGTAATTTAACAGAAAAATGTTTGGATGAAACGGCTATTACTAACAATGTTATTAATACACATAAACATTTTCCCAAATTTATTTTAAATGTATATTTACATATTTTTATATCTACTAATAGACTGCACCCCAGTCTGAAGTCTGAAGCCTCGGGATTAATGCCGTTGGATCCCCGCTTTGAAGAGGGATCACATCACCTAAATGGCAACTAGCAGTATATTGGAATTTATCAGTGTGCTGGAGCTATGGGAGTCGTTGTGACTGAAAGAAGAGAACATTGGGTCTTAGGTCGCGGTAAAAACATCATTTATTTATATCTATCTACAATTTGGTTCACAACCGGCTTCAAAAACTTACAAGATAATGCAAGCAGCAATAAAAACCGAAAGAACTTGTGTGCTATTTTTAGATAATTATGTAGGTTCTGGAGCCTTCTTGGAGTTTTTATCAATAATTTTCAGAACTGAGCAATATGGATTTTAACAAAAATAATTAATTTTATTTTTTCAACGTATTATGACTCCGACGGACATTGTGTTCGCGGCAGAGCGCATGTGTTCTTTCTTTTCCTGAAAGTATTAAAATTTGAATATACATACAAGATGTGTTCAAAAAGTGTCGCGAATTTTGTGTTTTTTCAAAAATTATTTATTTATTCATGAATATCTATTTTGTCTCCTTCAAAGTAATCCCCATGAGATATTATACACTTGTGCCAACAGTTTTTCCAATCTTCGAAGCACTTCAAAAAATCATTTTTTTTATCTTCTTCAGCTCCTCCTTCGATGCCGCCTTTATCTGGTCAAGAGAAGCATAACGTCGTCCTTTCATGGGCCTCTTCAGTTTAGTGAACAAGAAAAAGTCACAGGGGGCCAGATCAGGGGAATACGGTGGCTGCGGCATCATTAGTGTATTGTTTTTGGAAAAAAAGTCGCGCACAAGCAACGATGTGTGTGAGAAGAGGCGTTATCGTGGTGCAAAAGCCAATTTTTGTTCTTCCACAAATCCGCGTTTCTGGCGGATTGCTTCGCGCAAATTGCGCATAACTTGCAGGTAATATTCCTTATTGACCGTTCTTCCCTGTGGCAAGAATTCATGATGCATCACGCCCCTGCAATCGAAGAAAACTGTCAGTTACGATTCGCGATACTTTTTAACACACCTCGTAGAACCATTATTAAATTGAAAATCGTAAAAGGAAGTAACTTGTTCTTAGCGAGGGAAATAAAATACATTACCTTTTTTATTGGCGACGATGCTTTCACTTTGGAGCCGTATAGACGAAGCTTGAAATTGAAGGTGTTCCCTAAGGAGAGATGATAGTCAAAGGTGGTTTCGGCCGGCTGTCCAATAGGTTCAGAAATTTTCAGAAAAAAATTAGTTTTTGAAGCATTTTCAACAATTGGTGTTGAAACCCACAAATCATATAAGTATGTGTTCAAATTACTTGAACAATAGTATACAGTCCACTATGTATCAATTGACTGCATACAAAAATGCAGCAAATATAAGAAAAATATGTAATAAGAATACAATACAGAAAAACAACCCTTATGGTGGTTATTGTATTCTTCAGTATAAATCTCAAGTGCCTTAGTCACAAACACACACACACATATACATACTTACATAAACTAACAAATAGAAATGCAATAGATGCACACTAGCAAATGCATACAAATGCATTTGCTGATAAACTATACATCTATTTTTAGATAAGACCAACGCACTTATTATGTGTTATGCGTTGGTCTGATAATTAATTTAAGAACATAGGCTAAGAATTTTTGTATAAAAGGAGCTGTTCAATAAAAGTAAAATCAGATTTGAAAGACAATCTCAGCTTAAAAGACTTCTTTTATTTATATTTTTTACTTCCCCCCACCAGTGGTAAGGGGTAAAAGAAAATAAAAGGAAAGAACTAAAATAAAGAGCAGTGCCTATCACTTATTACCCCCACCCGAGGTAAGGAATAAGTGACGCAGAGCTGCAATATCTTTACTTAACATTTTTTGGTCCATTCGAGCCTCAAAATTTTGAGCTCAAGCGACTATAAACTCAACAATTGAGTATATATAAAGCCTTATATTGAGAATAAGGAACAGGATACGTAAGCCGTAATAGCAAAAGACTATACGCAAAAATCCTCTAATTGCGATTCAAAGGGATACTCAACTGCTGTGAGTCGAGGCACAGCAAGGTCAACTAGGCGACCAATCAATAACCTCCAACGATCCCTTTGAAGAAGAAAAACGCAATAGCACAACAAAAAAGAAGAAGCTGTCAACATGGGAATCAACAGGGGAAAGATCCTTGATAGCCAACTTGACTTAGCGGAGAAAGTCCTGCAAACGTATAATAATATAGCGGGCAAATCGATAAGAAAAACAAAAGTTGAAGAGTTAAATAAATATGTTAGTAAAATACAAAAAGATTTTGACGCTAACCACGAAAAACTAATGGCGGATGGCATAGGTGAAGAGGACTATTTTAAGTCGAATTCTTATGACCGCATAACAGAGCAAATAGAAGAAATGATTCAACAATTCAAACAAGCTCTTAAAGACGAAGTTGAGTTTCCATTGTCAGAAAGAAAACAGAAAACTCAATCTGGCACACTAGAAAAACAGCAAACTATGTCAGATAGAAAAATTGTTATTTTTAGAAGGAAAATTGAGAACCTTCGGAAGCAAATGGCTGACTTGAGTTTCGAATTGGTTATCAACTCTGATCAAATTGCATATTTGGAAACGCTGTTTAATACCATAGAAAATATGTACAGCAGCGATCTTTCAAAACAATTTAATTTGGAAATTGAAGAAGCTTACGACGAAATAGTAGCAGAATATTATAAAGAGCTCCCTCGTCTAAAAAATGGCTTAAAAATTGAAGAGCCAAAAATAGCATTTCGTCATAATTTGGAATTGGAAAAACTGAAAATTCCAAATTTCTATGGGGAAATAAAAGAATGGGCTAATTTTTTCAACGTGTTCCAAGACATGGTACACAACAACGATCAAATATCTAGCTCTGAAAAAATGCTTCGTTTACGCCTTTGCTTGAAAGGTGAAGCTGCTCATCTGATTCAACATTTGCAGATATCAGCCGATAATTACAAAGCAGCGTGGAGTATCCTTCAAGAAAGGTACGACAACAAACGGATTTTGTTCACGACACAGTGGGACAGAATAATGGATCAGCCAGTCATTAATAGTGACAACGCCGAAAGCGTAAGACAGCTGCTAGACACAACAAACGAATGCCTCAATGCAATAAAGTCATTGGGCGTTAAAACAGAAGAGGCTGATCCCTTTATAGCTCGAGTCATTGTACGGAAGCTAGACAAGGAAGGGCTCAGATTATATGAGCAATTTGTAAGAAAGACCAGGGATATTCAGAAATTATCTGACATTCAAGGATTTCTGGACCAGCACTTTCAGACATTAAAAGCAGTAGAAGATAAGCAACAATTGTATAAAAACCGCAAGCTGCAAACATATAAAGCAAACCATATATCTTTCAACGCAAGGCAGCAAAGTATAAAATGTACCTATTGCAAGATATTAGGTCATATAATTACTGATTGCCGAAAATTTAAGAATATATCTTCAGAAGAAAGACGTAAATATGCAAAAGATAAAAAAATTTGCTTCAGATGTCTCAACCATAATTGGTTCGAAAATTGTAATAATAATTTGAAATGCAAAATTTGCAATCAAAATCATAACGAACTTCTACATCCAGAGACTAGGGATAGTAAAGCATCAATGACTACAAATTCAACATCAACAAAAGTAATTCTGGCCACAGCTCAGATAAAAGCAAAAGCAGCGAACGGCGAATACATATTGTTAAGAGCTCTAATTGACCAAGGGTCTCAAATAACATCAATATCTGAAGAAGCAGCGCAGATATTAGGTGCACCAAGGACAAAAATCCAAACAAAACTCTATGGGCTGGGAGGTGTTGTGGTTGGCGAATCAAAATACAAGATTCAAGTACAAATAAAACCAAGATTCTTAAGCCAACATGTGGAAGAAGTAGATGCAGTAATTTTATCATCACTGACCACTGCTCAACCAGATCAATCATTTAAATATGATATAAAACAATGGAAAAATTATACACTTGCTGACCCATTGTTTAATAAAGCAGATAGAATAGACATGGTAATTGGTGGAGACATTTTTAGCAGAATCATTGAAGATGGAGTCAAAAAAAGTGACGGAGTCCTTTGACAAGCAACAAAATTCGGTTGGATTTTATCCGGAATCATCAAACAAAAAGAATTCAGTAGGATAACATCAACGACTACCAACCTAGAGCGATTTTGGGAACTGGAGGAAATACCAGATGAAAACGATATCGAAGAAGGAAATGCATGTTTAAAGCAGTTTGAAGAAACCATCAAACAAGATGATGATGGGCGATTTATTGTAGAAATCCCTTTTAAAGAAGATACAAATTTGGGTGATTCTCGCAAACAAGCTGTGGCGCGCCTCATTTCTATGGAAAATAAATTTCAAGAAAGCAATAAACTAAAAGAGGACTACCATCAGTTCATCAATGAATATAAGGACCTTGGTCATATGGTCAAAGCAAATGATCACTTAAAAGGTAAATATTATCTACCACACCATGCAATAATACGAGAAAACAGCTTAACGACGAAGTTACGCGTTGTATTTGATGCATCTGCAAAATCTTCGAACGGAAAAAGCCTCAATGACATAATGTTTTCCGGTCCTAAATTTCAGAGAGACATATTTGACATTCTTCTCAAATGGAGACTTTGGAAAGTAGTTATCACTGCTGATGTGGAAAAAATGTTCAGACAAATAAAAATTGCTGAAAAGGATCGCGAATATCATAGAATTTTATGGCGCGAAAGTCCTTTGAACGAAATTGAGGAATATAAGTTGACCACAGTGACTTATGGTACTGCATCAGCTCCATATTTAGCAGTGCGCACATTATTTGAAATTGCAAATAAATGTCCAAATAAACAGCTCCAAACACTAATAAAAGAAGACTTCTATATGGATGACCTTATGACTGGAGCAGATTCAGTTAAACAATGTCAAGCCATTCAAGAAGACATCAGCAATCATCTTCAAATCTTTGGATTTCATCTTCGAAAATGGCTTTCAAACTGCAGTAGCATAACACATAATATAAAAGCGAAAGAAGACAACGAAATAATTCAAATTAAAGAAAACGAAGCAGTGAAAACTCTTGGACTATATTGGGATCCAAAACAAGACGAATTCCAATTCAGAATTAATTTGACACATGTCAAAAAGACCACCAAAAGGAGCGTTCTTTCCCAGCTTGCTCAAATATTTGATCCACTGGGTTGGCTCTCACCAATAACAATCATAGCAAAGCTATTCATTCAAAAACTTTGGATGCAGCAATCTGACTGGGATGAGCAGCTGTCAGAAAGTTTACAATCAGAATGGTCGATCTTCCTAGAAAATATAAAAGATTTGGAAAACGTGCGTATCCCACGATGGATAGAAACACATTTGCAGTCCGAGGTTGAAATTCATGGATTTAGCGATGCTTCCGGAAAGGCATATGCTGCAGTCATTTATGTCAAAATTGGCAATTCCGTAAAACTGTTAACCGCAAAAACAAAAGTTAATCCGCTTAAAAATCAGAAAACATTACCTAAACTAGAACTTTGTGCAGCTCATTTGCTGGCGAAGTTAATAAATAAAATTTGTAAAATCATCACAAGAAGTCATAAAGTTTATGCATGGAGCGATTCTACAATAACCCTGAGCTGGATTGACACATTCAAAAACAAAGATAAGTTTGTTAGAAATCGAGTAGAAGAAATCCAAAAACTTATACCACAAGCAACCTGGAGACACGTAAGCACAAAAGATAATCCTGCTGATTCAGCGTCAAGAGGTATATCATCTCCCAAATTACTAGGCATGGATATTTGGTGGTATGGGCCCAAATGGCTAGCATTGTCAGAAAACCAATGGCCAACAGTTGCAGATATCAATATAGCAACAATACTAATGACATCAAAAACCGAAAATCAATTCATCGACAACCTAATAAATCGATATTCTAGCTGGTTAAAGCTACAAAGAGTAGTAGCTTACTTATTGCGCTTCGGTAAGAAAAGAGAAAATCAGCACTCCGTAAATTTGTCTGTAAAAGAATTACAAAGAGCGAAAAATACAATAATTCGACAGTCACAAAAACAATTCTTCAAAGATGAAATGAAACAACTATTGAATAGCAAACAGCTCAGCAATACAAGCAAAATTGTCAACCTAAACCCATTTTTAGACGAAAATGACGTTATGAGAGTTGGAGGTAGGCTCACAAACGCGGAATTGCCTTATAGTTCAAAACACCCAATAATTCTTCACAAATCAACTTTAGCTGCATTAATAATTAAAGATGCACACCATGCTACATTACATGGTGGAAACCGGTTAACAGAAGCAATTATCAGGAGACAATACTGGATAATCGGCGTTAAGAACGCAATAAAAAGTTGTATACGAAATTGTTGTAAGTGTATACGATACAAACAAGTCTCTGTAAAACAAATAATGGGCGATCTACCAGAATTCAGAGTATCAATGTCGAGTCCGTTCACTTATACTGGAGTTGACTACGCTGGACCATTCCAAATGAGATGCTCAAAAGGCCGTGGTCAAAAGTCCTTCAAAGGGTATGTAGCAATGTTTATATGCCTCTCAACTAAAGCTGTTCATCTTGAGGCAGTCAGTGAGTTATCATCAGACGCGTTTTTGGCAGCACTAAGGAGATTTTTCGGCAGAAGAGGAAGGTGTCTTCATATCTACTCGGACAATGGATCCAATTTTGTTGGAGCAAATAAGTGGCTTGATAAAGAATTTAAAGCAGCAATAAAGCAAAACTCAGACGTAGCACCAATTTTGGCCAACGAGCAAATAACTTGGCATTTTATTCCCCCGGCAGGCCCACATTTCGGAGGAATGTGGGAGGCAGGTGTAAAAGGATTGAAATACCATTTAAAAAGAGCCATCGCAGATACAAAATTAACTTTTGAAGAAATGTCTACAGTATTAGCTCAAATAGAGGCATCTTTGAACTCGCGTCCACTATATTCAATAAACGACGATAATGGAATAGATGCATTAACACCGGGTCATTTCCTAATTGGAAGACCATTAAAGTCAATTCCATCTCTCGAACCAGATGTCAACTACTCTACATTAAACAAATGGAAATTAGCACAAAAAATTCAAAGGGATTTTTGGAATCGTTGGAAAAATGAATATCTTCATACACTTCAACAAAGAAATAAATGGAAAACTCCGGTAGACAATATTAAGGTCGGCGATGTGGTAATACTAAAAGACGAAAACTCACAACCAGCCAAGTGGCCTCTTGCTAAAATTATAGAAACTCATCCGGGAAATGATGGTCGCGTTCGTGTGGCAACGTTGAAGCTGCAAAATAGCATATTGAAAAGACCAATCCAGAAGTTGTGTCCTTTGATAAGCGCAGCAGAAGAAGACCGGAAGGAGCAGGTAAAGGAAACTTACTTAGCCACAAATAGTCAAAAGAAAACAAACAGATCGAATATGAATATAATTGGAGTTACACTTCTGGTACTGTTTTGTCTTATATCAAGCAATCTCGCAAACGCCTTGAAAGTAGTGCCAAAAAGAATTGGATCAGTAAGCGAATTGCCGACTAATACAGCAATATTTTTGGATTCACTAGGGAAAATGGACGTAATTACCTCTACTTGGGGTTTGGTAATATACTATGATCTTCGCGCATATTTTGAACAGATGAATGTAATACCGAATTGCTTGTCTAGAATAAAAGATCAGTGTCATCTCTTAACTCAGTTCGAAGAAGCATGTAATGTCATATCATTATCTCTTGAAAGGCGCCTTGAAGCAATAACGCACAATCACAATTTGATTGTATATAACAAGAGACAAAAAAGAGCACCTTTAGAATGGGTTGGTTCCATTTACAATATGCTATTTGGGTTGATGGATGCCGATGACCAAGACCAAATTGAATCTAATCTTAAAGCTCTACTCAGCAACCAAAGACATTTAAAAGAAGGTTTCAAGGCGCAAATTTCTGTAATCAATTCCACAGCAAATATTATCAACAAGAATATATATGAAGTAAATGAGCAATTTACAAAACTTCAAACTCAAATTAATAAGTATCATTCTGAGATAATAAAAGATATTAATCGAGATAAAATGGCTATACAATTTCAAATGCTGGTAACACAAATTAACATTCTCATGAGCGAATGTGAAAACACACAAAGATCCATAACTGAATTACTAATCGATTTGAATCATGGAAGAATTAATCCAGCTCTTTTAACTCCCTTACAACTGAGTGAAGAACTGATGCTCATTAAAGAAAAATTACCAGCAAAACTTCAAATTCCTGGACACCAAAGCGACAGTCAATTACGTGATGTTTATAACCTCATGGAAGCAAGAGGTATTATTATTGACCAAAAATTAATAATTAAAGGAGAGATACCATTGATGCAGAGTGAGTCATCGGAAATTTTCAAATTGATAGCCATTCCTTCCGAATATAAAGGACGTGTTGTAAAAGCGAAATTAAGAAATGAATTTTTAATTTATAACTTTGGGCTTAATTCGTATTTTTTTATATCCCAAGCTCAGCTGAACAAGAACAAGAAGCCTAAACAAACACCTTATCTGTAAAGGAAAAACACCATGGCAGCCTGCATTAGACCAAACTTGCGAGCTTTCAGCACTATTCAACACTAGCCATGCAGACTGTCAGTATGAAGAGACAAAGAAGACACCGTTCTGGGCGGAGCTTAATCCAGATAACACGTGGATTTTCAAAGTATTCAAAGGATCTACATTGCACGTCGACTGTCTAGGAGGTAAAAGAGAAATAATAGAAATCCCAGCACAAGGCGTTCTTTCCATTGAACCTGGTTGCACAGCCCGATACGAAGGCATCACATTTTCAAGTCATCAAATATTTACAACGCAAAATACAATCAGCTTAACGCAAGATCCAATTATATCAGTAATACATGATATTACAGAAGACAAAATAGTGCCGCTTCAGATTGACCGCATCAACAATAACAAAGATGTCGAAAAAATTAAGGAGCAGATCAATAGAATAAGTAATAATGATTTTAATTTAAAGGATTTAAATCTAAAAAATCACAGCGGACACATATCGCTTATATTAGTTATTATAATAATTGTAATTTTAGTCATATGTTATGTACGCTACAAATCCAAACCAAAAGGGAAAATTACGATTAATCTTTCTAATCGCACAAACACATAACTTGTAATTAATTGTATAAATGTAATCAAAAATAATAATAATTATTATATTATTGTAACCACATTTTTTGACCCTCGGCAGTATGTTCAAATTACTTGAACAATAGTATGCAGTCCACTATGTATCAATTGACTGCATACAAAAATGCAGCAAATATAAGAAAAATATGTAATAAGAATACAATACAGAAAAACAACCCTTATGGTGGTTATTGTATTCTTCAGTATAAATCTCAAGTGCCTTAGTCACAAACACACACACACATATACATACTTACATAAACTAACAAATAGAAATGCAATAGATGCACACTAGCAAATGCATACAAATGCATTTGCTGATAAACTATACATCTATTTTTAGATAAGACCAACGCACTTATTATTTTTTGTATAAAAGGAGCTGTTCAATAAAAGTAAAATCAGATTTGAAAGACAATCTCAGCTTAAAAGACTTCTTTTATTTATATTTTTTACTTCCCCCCACCAGTGGTAAGGGGTAAAAGAAAATAAAAGGAAAGAATTAAAATAAAGAGCAGTGCCTATCACTTATTACCCCCCACCCGAGGTAAGGAATAAGTGACGCAGAGCTGCAATATCTTTACTTAACAGTATGTAAGTATGCGTGCAGAGCTGGAGACGAGTTGTCACTATATTTAACAACATACGGCAATGTATATTGTAAAATTATAAGATTGTTAGCTTATTTATACTCACCCTGTTTGAATTGTCAAAAGTTTACCGGCGAGTAAGAGGTGAATTCAGAAAAGCTATCTTATACCAAAATACATTTGAGTATATGAACAGTCTTCTCCTTTCAACATTACTTCTCTCCGCACTGTTTTGATTTTCTTTTTCATATCTTTTCTAAACTAACTATTAATTTAATGCAAAACTTTTAACAATTTTAAGTGGTTTCCAAGATGACGGTATCTTCAAACTATTATTGATTAACAAGTTGCTGACTATGTCACGGCTGTCAATTTGGATAATTGGGTGATCAGCTTGACAAAAAGTTCTTAGTCGTGTAACTGCAGCATCAAAAATAGTTTTACGATGCTGTTTTGAAGGAAAACATTTCAAACTCTTTAAAATTTTCACGAGTAAAATGTCTTAAAAGTAGTAATCTTTTAAATATTCACATTTAATCGAAATAATTGACTAATTATTAAATATGATTTTTTTTGTTTTTAATTTGTTTATTTGTTTACATTTTTTGTGAGCTTAAATTTTTTTGTTTGCTTACGTTTCTTTTGTTCTAATTTTTTTTATTAGTTTGCATTTTGTCTTTGTGTAGTGTCTAAATCATGTTTAAGCTTAGTATCCAGCTCTCAAGAAATGTAAAAACTTCATATAAAAGAACGCTTAAGAAATGGTCAAGAAAATTTACCGCAGGTGTGCTAGTATGCCGCTCTAAGGAAATCTAGTACTAATTTTTAATAAATTTTTTCAATAAAATGCGAATATGGCAGACCTGGTTTTGCGAAGAAGCATGAAATCCACAATTGTTTCTTGAAGGAAATTCAAAGTAATCGTTAAATTCATCCTAAATTAGTTAAAATCATTATATTGAAATGTTGTATAAAACTTACCAATCATCAACAACATTCCTTAAATCGCAATGAAAATATTTATGTTACTACACACACACATACATACATATTACGCACAAAGTGTATTGTCTTTGTTCATTATCTCTTTCTCTTCTAATGTGGATCATTCACAATGCTGTCAAAATTACTTGGCGAAATAATGTATTTTCCTTCTTAAGCAATTACTTGAGAGCTGGATACGAACTAGACTCCTGCATGAATGTACCCATATCTATTTTAACAGACCTGTACAGTAGTGTAAGGTTCTTAAAAATACTAGACACATTCTTTGCTGTACAGTATACCTCTTAGGGCAGAAGTAGGTAGCACAGCATTTAATTGTTCTCACTTAGTGAGAACAGTATATGGTTGTACTCTTCGTGAGTGAGTACCACATTTGTCTTTTTTTTTAAATACGCTGTACATTAAGCGAAATTATAAGGACAGCTTGCCTGTGCTATTATACAACTGTGCAGATGAGTTCGGTATTAAGGTTGGTATTCAGCTCCCAAGTAATTGCTCAAGAAAAAAAAAATACGTTATTTCTCAAGTAATTTTGACAGCTGGTTACGCATTGTGAATGATCCACATTAGAAGAGCAAGAGAGAATAAACAAAGAAAACAAACTTTGTGTGTATTATGTATGTATGTAGTAACATAAATATCTTCATTGCCATTTAAGGAATGTTGTTGATAATTGGTAAGTTTTATACAACATTTCAAAATGAAATATACTTCATAATAATGATTTTAATTAATTTATGATGATTTTAACGATTTACTTTGAATTTCTTTCAAGAAACAATTCTTGATTTCATGTTTCTTCGCAAAACCAGGTTTGCCATATTCGCATTTTAATGAAAAAATGTATTAAAAATTAGTAGGTACTAGATTTTTTTAGAGCTGCATACTAGCACAAGTAAATTTATCGCAGGAAATTTACTTGACCATTTCTTAAGCGATTTTTTAAATGAAGTTTTTACATTTCTTGAGAGCTGGATACTAAGCTTTATTCAACACGTGCATAAGCAGGAATAAAGGGATGTCCAACTTATTCCAGTGTGAGAGCGCTTCAAAATTAGCGTTTTTTATAACATTTTCCATTGTGGCCGGATTGTACAAAATAACAATTTTTGGGCATTTATCAACCCAACACCCAACATTTAGTACGAACAAAAATTACTAAATAGTGGTTATTTATTATATGTATAAATTATTCAAAAAATTTTTAAAGAATATTAGAGCAATTGACTTTTGACCTTTCAATACCCAATAAAAGAATTTAAGCTTGTCAGCTCTCAATCATTAAATGTTTTTAATCATTTTCAATTGAAAATAATACTATGAAGCTTCAAATTACAAAACTTTTCATCAAATACCTTTAAATTTCACAAATTTATTTAATTTTCTTTGTTTAACAATTTTTATAAGTGGTTTTGAACGATGCAACAAATCCCTCCGTTTACATATTTTTTTGGTAAGATTTCGATTTGGCCATCGCTCGTTTCCAATTGCTAAACGTCGAAACCTCCTGAACTCGATCAACTGTCAAAGTTTAGGTGATTTTGACGTTTAGCAATTGCTCTCTCACTTTTAGTGAGAGAGGAGTTGGACATCTCTTTATCTCTGTGCATAAGCATGGATGGTAAAGGAAACGACGCTCGTGCAATGAACGCACAAGAAAATGTAAATTTTTATTGCAATAAAATTATGTATTACCATTATATTACATACAAGCTCGCAAATAAATTGACAAAATTCACAGAATTAGAAAAGGAACAGGTTGTCAAAGACATTGAAGAAATGATGATAGCTATTAATATAAATAGCCAAAATGATGATATTAAAAAATTAATTAAACCCACACAGGAAATAGATAATATTTTTTCAGATTATTCCCAACCTATTCAGAGCACTAATATCATATCTTATATTCAAGATGAAATTCAAACGTATAAAAATGTTAATAAAACTTACAGTGAGGATTTTGATGTTCTGCAATGGTGGTCAATTGACAAAGGCCGTTTTCCGTTGCTCTACTAAATTAGCTGCAAGATATTAGCAGCTTCGGCGAGCAGTGCAGCATCGGAAAGGGTTTTTTCTGTAGCAAAAATTTAATCAGCGAAAAACGCTAAAACTTGCCACCACGGAAGACTTGGTAAACAAATAATGTTTCTTCAATCCAATATTAATGAATTAAAATATAATCTTTTGTAGCATAAAATAATTAATATAATTACTTTGAATTAAAATATTATTAGTTGCTAAGCTCTATGTTATATAATAAATACATTTTCAACGAAAAAATAAAACCAATGATTTTTTTTAATTCTTACATATGACATACCAGTCATGAAGTTTCTCTCACTGTACAGTAAGTAAACTGCACACCAAAACAATGTACAGTGCGTTGACTGCACATCAATTTTGCTGTACTCATTAATAGCTGTGGAACTATGAAGTGACTGGAAACACTGTCTGTCAATCCAGTCAATATTTCCCTATTCACTCACACTCAATTATACTGTGCAGAAAAAGAAGTGTGCCTACTTCTAGAATAAGTAATTCATTTGCCGTTATGGGTGCATTCATGAAGAAGTCTAATACGGACCTTTACTGTCAAACA
Source organism: Bactrocera zonata (assembly GCA_037783105.1). Lineage (NCBI taxonomy): Eukaryota > Metazoa > Arthropoda > Insecta > Diptera > Tephritidae > Bactrocera > Bactrocera zonata. The sequence goes on from JBAWJQ010006683.1 coordinate 1,489,543, forward strand.
AATGAAGCTAATACCGAAAGTTTAAAAGATTAGATTACTAGCGGGATTCTGTAACCAGTCTCTAGTCTCTATTTGAAACATTTTAATGTAAAGTCTCCATTTGTGACTGTTACTATTCACTAACCAGTCTCTAGCGTTAGTCTCAAAATATTGACTCAAATTTGAGACCTGATAGTTAGCAGGTCACAAAGTAAAAAGATCTCTTGCTGCCATTTTGAATATACTGAATAGAGATCATAATAGATATTAATCGATTTGTCATTTTTTTTATATTTTCTAAGCAACTGAAACACGAAAAGGTTAAAAATAAATCAATTTTACATAAATTTTTTAAGTATTATGAAACAAAGTCAACATATATTTTTATTTTTATGGATAATTATGGGTTTTGACTATGTTATAGAAATTTTAATATTTGTTATCGACATATTTATTTTCATTCAAGTGTAAAAACATCTCTGAATAATGAAATGTAATAGATTTTGAGACTGTCACTTACAGAATAAAAAAATCGTCTCAAGTCTCAAAAGTTGTCTCTAACTTAAAATCTCAAATTTAGAGACTTGAGACTGTATCATGTTACAGAATCGCACGGTACATTTAAGCATTTCATAACCCAACAGTGTTCTCACTGCCGTTAGAATGATCAAAAAACAGCTGTTATTGTCATTCAAGAATTCACATCGCTTAATATTTATCAAAAGAAAAGATTGTCATATAATATTTTGAAATAAAAGCCGTTTTTTTTAATATTTTCCATATAATAGAAATAATGGATGCATTTTTTCATTTGTTAAGTCGGTTTTCAGGTGAAATTAGATTCATTGCTTCCAAAAAATTTGGTTTGTTTACATTTTTTGCCCTTTGTAGTGTCTAAATCAGCTGAGATAATGTAACAGATTTCCAGTGCTGGCAAGTAGATTGCGTAAAATCAGAGTCGCATAGAGAGATTTAGCGTGGATCAGTTTCAAATCATTTCAATGAAGTGATTTGGAACTGTCATTTTTGTATGGCGAAATCTTGATAAATTTTTAAGATTAGTGGGATAATCCATTCAACAGCCGAAATCGTGTGATTAAGTGTCGGTCCGAGAAAACCTCGCAACTGGTTTGTGAGAATATTCTTGCTCAAATATCACAACCAACCACAAGAGGTCGAAAGCACTTTGATGTCAACCATCTATTTTACAAAAACAAACAAGACAAAATAAAGAAATGGATAACCAAGAAATATGAATAATTCTGCAAATGTATTAAATTTGGTGCATATATAATAATTTCATTTATTTTTATTATTTCAAATGTGAAAGTATTATTTCAACATAAATATCTTTTTATCAGCACATGTATTAAATACATACTACTGTGAACAAATTGAAAGGGGAATTCAAATCGGTAATTTTTTTCTTTCCATAAGTTGGTAGTACTGTTAGTGACATCTATACTAATTTTCATGTCAAAATATTCCTTAGTATTTGAGATTCTCCGTTAGAATCGGGAAGGACCTCTCCGAGCCGTTCGATACCAAACGAGGTTTCAGACAAAGCGATTCCCTATCGTGCGACTTCTTCAACCTGCTTCTGGAGAAAATAGTTCAAGCTGCAGAACTAAATAGAGAAGGTACCATCTTCTATAAGAGTGCACAGCTGCTGGCGTATGCCAGCCTCAACACCCGCGCCGTTAGTTCTTCTTTCTACAGACTGGACAAGGAAGCAAAACAAGAGGGTCTGTCAGTGAACGAGGGCAAGACGAAATATCTCCTGTCATCAAAAAAACAGTCGTCGCACTCGCGGCTTGACACTTACGTCACTGTTGACAGTCCTAACTTTGAAGTTGTAGATAATTTCGTCTATCTTGGAACCAGCGTAAACACCACCAACAGTGTCAGCCTGGAAATCCAACGAAGGATAACTCTTGCCAACAGGTGCTACTTCGGACTGAGTAGGCAATTGAGAAGCAAAGTCCTCTCTCGACGAACAGAAGCCAAACTCTATAAGTCGCTCATAATTCCCGTCCTGCTATATGGTGCAGAGGCTTGGACGATGACAACAACCGATGAGTCGACGTTGCGAGTTTTTGAGGGAAAAGTTCTGCAAAAGATTTATGGTCCTTTGCGCGTTGGCCACGGCGAATATCGCATCCGATGGAACAATCAGCTGTACGAGATATACGACGACATTGACATAGTTCAGCGAATTAAAAGACAGCGGCTACGCTGGCTAGGTCATGTTGTCCGAATGGACGAAAACACTCCAGCTCTGAAAGTATTCGACACTGTACACGCCGGGGGAAGCAGAGGAAGAGGAAGACCTCCACTCCGTTGGAAGGACCAGGTGGAGAAGGACTTGGCTAGGCTTGGAACATCCAATTGCCGCCACCTAGCGGAAAGAAAAAACTACTGGCCTGCTGTTTTTAACTCGGCTATAATCGCGTAAGCGGTGTCTACGTCAATTAAGAGGAAGAAGATTTGAGATATGCGTCGTTTGTTGGGGCTCCAAAAGGGAGTTCTTCGATTTTTATTATGTCCGAATTTATTGAACAAAGAAGTTCGACAAAAAAAGTGCACCATCTCATATTGCATTGGTTATTCTTGATCTTTTCGCCACATTTTCAACCAATATCGTGCCGGAGCCACCGCATTCGCCCGATTTACCATCGTGTAACTTCTGCAAATTCACATGACCACTCCGAGGACACCGTTTTGACTCAATTGAGGATATAAAAGCTGAATCGAAGAAGGCTCTGATAGCCATTACGACGAAGGATTTTTCCAAGTGCTATGATGACTGGAAAACTCGTTGGCATAAATGTGTTGCAGCGGGAGGAGATTACTTTGAAGGAGATGAAATGAACAAAATTCACCCTTCAATTTGATCAGAGTAGTACATACATGTTTACAAATTAAATTTATTTAAACATAAATATGTTAGGTCTACTTATTCATACTTAGAAGAAGGTAAAATCTACAAACACCGTGAGTTCGATATTTATTGTAATAGACAAGTACTTACTTGTATATTTACAATAGATAACGCCTTTGAAAGAATAGTTCCTCCATTCTGTTTCAATAAAATAATTGCAAATTTCTTTAATAATATTGAAGTTATGAAAACAAACACAACCGAGGTTTGTTTTCACGCATCACAAATTTGTGAGGTAATTGTGAGCATTTGGGTTTTGAAATCACGTCAGCATACGGAAAACCTCAGATATAATAAAAACTTCACAATAGTAGAGTGGTGATTTTTTTTAAGGGCATGAGAATAGGGCTATGGAAGTGGCTATACACGGCATACCCTGCAAGACGGGTAGCTGTTAGCAAACGTGAAAGCGACTTGTTATTGTTAACTTTTCTATTCGTTAAAACATTTGTTACTTTTTTTCAGAGAGTGGGAAAAAGGCTATAGCTATTTGATGTTCAATGGTAATCTCGCTCTTACCAATGGCAAATATCGCATGCTGCCTTGTTTTAACAGAATACATACATTTGTTAGCAAATCTCTTCACAGTATGTTACGGGTAACCTATGCGTTATGGATAACAAAAAGTAATTGTTACCCGAATATCTGGTAGAGTTATATTTATCAGGTTATCAGTTTATTACCTATAACATATAAACATGTTAACAGGAACGAGCAGTAACAAGATTATCTGTTACCCATTTGTTACTTCTAGCAAATTCAATTCTTTTGAATAAAATTCAGTTTTTTATTACTTCGCTTTATTTAATAATAAATTCATATTTACTTAAACTAATAATTTGCCTATTATTATTACATTCGGCAGAAAAATAATACAAATTAAGTTTATTTCAATATAAAAATTTGAATTCTAAAAATTCATATTTGTAAAAATAAAATTAGAAACTTCAACTTAAAACTAACATGTACAACTTAGAACTAATTTACAACTCAAAACTAATATTTGCAACTTAAAACTAATTTATACAACTTAAAACTAATATGTGCAACTTAGAACTAATATTTACAACTTAAAACTAATATATATAAGTAACTTAGAACTAATACATATAAGTAGTTTTAAGAAAACTTATATTAATTTTGCCTTAAGTTTATGCTTTGTTTGCTTAAAACGATTGTGGCTTAAGCCACAAATCTCCGGAGCTCCCCACAGATAGTGTTTTTATCCTTGTCAGGAAATATATCTAAAATGAAACGTTATAAGTTAAGGCATTCAAATATATATCAGTATAAAAACCTAGCAAAAACTAACCCTACGCACTTTAGATTTAGTAGGGATTCCTTCCCCTTGCACCCCTCTAAATTGTAGTGGTACATTAAATCGTCAGAAAACATACCATGCCTTTTTGCGCCCTTTGACTTCAATATTAGCCGCATCTGTAAAAAAAAAATAAAAATTACAGTAAATTTTATTGCAATCTCATAATATTTAAAAACGAAATATTTACCATAGCATCCGTGCATTCCTTTTGTGAAAGTTTGTCTTCCACGAAGCGCACGTGCTCTTCCGATGACATGGGCAGTTTCGAAGCGAGCTCCACGTAATGCTCGTCCTCCAAGTCACCGGTGATGCGGCTAATTAAATGGTACGTTTGCCGCTATGACGCGGCATTCCCGCAATAATTTACTTTATGCCTGCACCTCGGCCTTTTCTGGTATCCAGAAAATTAATATATAAATATTAGCTCCTGTTTTAATTTGGTAATGTAATACTGCGTTACTTACTTTGTCTGTTAGGGACTTTCCAATGGCAGTGAGACGGGTTTCAAAGGCATCCAGCTTCTGGATTATATCTGAAAAACATAAAGGTATTTTTATAAAGCAAATGCTAATATATTTATATATTAATACATTATACCTGCATGGCAGCCAGACGAACACAATGATGATGATTCTACTGGAGGAGCGCAAACGGGATTGTAAGATATTTTTTAAACACTTTATCCGTAAAAAAATATTATCAAAAAATGAAAAATATTTATGTTTAAAACAACCTCTATTTAGACTCAAAGGTTGTGAGTATTCCACTTCGGAATCCATTTCTTCCACGAGGTCATCGAAATTCATTCTATCAAAAATCATAAAAAAGGTGATGAATGAGTTTTATCATCTATAGGTATAGAAAAATACTTATATTTAATAACTAACCTACTTAAAACTACCTCATTTTTTTTTAACTTTAAAGTAAAGAAGTTGTGTATTTCAGCACTAAAAACTAGACTATAATAATAGCTTAAATAACTTAAAATGTAAATATCTTTTTTTGAAAAAACACTCCTCATTTCCTTGAAGCAAGCTTGAAAAAGTTTGATTTTAATTTAATTTTTAATATCATGCTTCGGAGCAGAAATGCGTATATGTATATTCGAACTATGTTCACTTTTATTCATTACTAGCTGACCCCGCATACGTTGTCCTGCGTGAAATCATGTGTTTTGAAATGAAAAGAAAGTAGAATTTACGTTGTGTTAAAAATCTTTTATTTTCGATTTTTTTAAATTTTTTTCAATGTAACGCAGTTTGATAAACAACATTTTTTGGTTTCTATTCAGGAGCGTAAATGTACAGAGAAGATGGTTTTCCAACTCGGGAACACGCCACGTATAACTGGCACGCACTCATGCAATCGTAGTTACAATAATTTGGCAAATTCAGCATAAACATTCGTGATGAGTTCATATTTCGTTGAAGTAAATTGACAAAAGGCAGGTGGAATTGATATCAAACCACTGGAACCGAAATTTGCTTATTTCCAATTCTTATCGAATACGATGTAAAATGTCTTCGGCAACGTAATTTTGTTCGTATTCCAAAATCGACGAGGATTTTAAGGCTGATATGTCGAAATGACCATCGCGAAAAGTGCGCAAACTTCAGTGGCATGCGAAGTGGCTATCGAATCGTCCACCGTTTCCATTGATTATCATGTTCCAGCAATTGTAATTGCTTGCATGCTTCTTAAAAAGTTACACACACTCTACTATTCACAGTGCGCAATGACTTATATGAAATTGAACCACGTACATTTATCAATAGCAACCGGAGGAATTAGCAATCGTCGTTTTTCGGGTGGATTATGTAAATTCGTCCTCAGGAATTAGGTGAGAACATACCTGGATGTCAATCTACTGGTTGGCCTTCCTTTCTGCGTAGCTATTTCTTCGGTTCCTTCGGTGACGTACTTACAAACGTATTTTATAGATTACACCAAACTGCAATACTAAACATTGATATGAGGTTTGAATGTGAATTAGACAATAGTGGAGAATATAGTACGATCCACATGTTGTCAACTTCGATATTCACTACTCTAAGTTGTATAGTCGTCTGATGAGCTACGACGATAGAGTGGATATCCATCATTTCCAGTTTGCGATTTCGAAAGAAAAGCAAGTGGATAATGTTTCGTGCATTTATTATTAGACATACAAACCGAAGAGGGATTGTGGTGTCCGCAAGGTCCATGAACCATATTGGTTTTCATCATTTCGTTTGATACTGGATCTTTCTCTGCATCAGGAATTTCCGCAGAAATGATTTCATCAATTTGATCTGGTGGAACCACTATCCACCATCCAAAGAAGAACATCGTAACTGTTGTTTGAAAAGTCGTGCTGTGACAACGTGACGATCGCTTGCTGATTGACTCCGATCCATATTCCACACGTATGTCATCGCATCCTGGGAGCACTCGTTCATGTGTCTTGGCGTTGATGGCAAAAAGAACACCGACCGATATTAGTGGGACCTCTTCGTGGCTTCGTAACAAATTTCAATCTGTAATTGATCACTTCGTTTGAAACACACATAAAGTTTTCACTGAATAATTTTCAAATTTTTTTTTTTTAAATAGCCGGAATAAAAGAAGAAGCGACCGAAATTGAACGATTCAAATAATTTACAAATCAAAATATTGAAAAACAAAAGAAAAAAGAATTGTATGAAAAAAGTCAATTTTTGGAATTTTCCAATTTTTCGACTTTTTCTTATGAAAAGTTTTTTTTTCGGAATCTTTCCAGACCCACAGCGAACAACTTTTGAAAATTTCATGAAGATTGGTTTCGCCAATCGAGCCTTAGCGTTACTAACAAACAAACATTCATTTTTACTTACATGTGTATATATACAAAATAAAACGTTTGTATGGGAAAAAGAAAAGGGCTGTTTCTAGGGGTTTTGCGGCAACTTTCGTTATTTTCTCTTACATAAAAACTTTCTCCTAATAATAACAAATACAACAAAAAAAATCAGCCAAATCGGTTTAGCCATTCACGCGTGATGCCATGACAACGAAAACGGTTTCATTTTTATATATAAGACTAGCTGACCCCGCAGCCGTTGTCCTGCCTGAAATTATGTATTTTGAAATGAAAATAAAGTTAAATTCATCATTTAATTTTTGGTGATTTTTTTTTTGTTTTCAATGTAACGCAGCTTTATAAACAACACTTTTGGGTTTCTGTTCCAGTGTACAGAAAAGATGGTTTTCCAACTCGTGAGCACGCCACGGCGTGTGAAAAACATAGCATATCCAAATTTATGCCTCACACTATGCGAATATTTTTAGGTCCTGTTGATTGTCATCTCAAATGCAATTTTCACTGGAGACGGAATACGTTTGAACTGAAATGGGAAATCGTTAAAACTCATAGGAACTCGTAGAATCAAGCATTCTCCCCCTTGTATTCGATAGGTGCGTCACAATCAGACAGGTTCCATTACACAGTTTCGGCGCATGAAGATTGCGAATCATAATAACGACGGATCCAACTTTGAGACGCAAATGATGCGGTGGCATACCGAGCCTGTCCAAAGAATTTAGAAATACCACTGGATAATTCACGGCGTCGTCTTCATTGTCAAGACGATCGATCGATTTGTATGAGCGCAAGTCTCCCGGAATTTGACTTTGAAACTTCCAGTTTAAATCAACAACATCGGTATTTTTGGCAGCTAGCATTGCGCGTGCACTTAAGGAATCGTAGTTACGATAATTTGGCCAATGTCCGGAAGTATAAACCGAAATTTTACCATTTCCAATTTTTAGCGAAGACAATGTAAACTATCTTCGGCAATTTCATTTTTGTTCGTATCGCATAATAGACGCGGATTTGAAGGCTGGTATGTCGAAATGATTATCGCGAAAAGTGTGCGAACTTCATTTTCATTCCAGTGATTAACGTGTTCCAGGAATTGTAATTGCTGGCTTACTTCTCCATTCACAGTACGCAATGACTCAAATAAAGTTGAACCGCGTACATTAATCAATAGCAACCGAAGGTAAAAACAATCGTTGTTTTTCGGGTGGATTGTATAAATTCGTCCTAATCCATTAGTTGATAAGATGAATGTCAATCTACTGGTTGGCCTTGCTTTTTGCGTAACTATTTCTTCGACGATGCATTCCATACATAACATCAAGATATTTCCGAATAGAGCAATGTTCTCACAAACAGATGACTGACGAAAGTTGAGAAAAAACTCGTCAATGTTAATTTTGTTGCTGGCGATGTTTCCACTGGCTATACTGTATTCTCTGGGTTTAAATACACTCTTCATGAATTGCAAAAGTAAATATCCTATCACGTATCGACAGTATCGTTTAAGACCAATAATCGCCATGTTGCTTCCTTTGGTGACGTACTTTCAAACGTATTTTTTCAATTTCACCAAACTGCAATACTAAACACTGATATGAGTTTTGAATATGAATTAAACAATAATGGTGAATATACATAGTACGATCCATGTGTTGTCAACTTCGATATTCACTTTTCTATGTTGAATGCTGAATGTTCTGCCATTGTGGTCTGGTGAGCTACACCGATAGAGTTGACATCCATCATTTCCAGTTTGTGTTTCCGAAGGAAAAGCACATGGATAGTGTTTCGTGCATTTATTGTCAAACATACAAACCGAAAAGAGATTGTAGTGTCCGCAAGGCCCATGCACCATATTGGTTTCCACCACTTCATATAATACTGGATCTTTCTCTACATCAGGAATTTCCGGAGAAATGATTTCATTAACTTGATCTAGTGTAACCATCATCCAAAGAAGAATGTGTGCGTGCGGAAAATCTCTATTTGCCACTCAACAGAGTACATCTAGCATCCAACAGCACCACATATACGTTGCTTCAAGATAAAGTCAATCAAACATCGTAACTGTTGTTTGAAAAGTCGTGCTGTGACATCGTGACGATCGCTTGCTGATTAACCGCGATCCATAATTCCGCACGTATGTCGCCGCATCTTGGGAGAACTTCTTGCCTTGCCTTGCCTTGGGCTGCCATACTTTGGTGGCAAAAAGAACACCGACCGATATTAGAGCTACCACTTGGTGGCTTCGTAGCAAATTTCAATCTACAATTGACCTCTTTGTGTAAAACACACGTAAAGTTTTCACTGAATAATTTTCAATAATTTTTCTTTTGAATAGGCGGAATAAAAAAGCAAGCGACCGAAATTCAACTATTCAAATAATTTACAAATCAAAATATTGAAAAACAAAACAAACAAAAATTGAAAAAAAATGTTTATGTAAAAAAGTTACTTTTTGGAATTATCCAATTTGCTGACTTTTCATGAAAAGTTTAAGATATTTTTATTTCTAAACCTTCCTTGATTCACAACGAACAACCTCTTAAAATTTCATCAATATTGGTTCAGCCGTTCTCTTAGCGTTACTAACGAACAAACATTTATTCGTTTGTATGAGAAAAAGAAAAGGACTGTTTTTAGGGGGTTTCCGGAAATAATTCGAAACTTTTTCTCCGCAGAAACCATCTCTGAACCTCAACGAACATTTTCAAAAAAGAATTATCAAATTTGGTAAAAAATTTTAGATATTCTGCATAGGAACAGAACAAATGAATATTTTTAGTTATAGAGAAGGTTCTGCAGCTCAAGAATGTTATATATAGTTATACTCGCGGGAATATTCGAGATAATGGGTTGTCAAAAGTCTTGCGGTATTTTTATTGAATCAATTCGTTTGCACCCATACATCGAGCTTCTTAGTGACTCCAAGCCTCTTCAAATGGCTTATAACGGTTTGATGACTACTGTGCCGGTCTCTTTCGACCAATTCAGCGATTTTATTGCAATTTTCGACGACAGGAGCGTGGCGCATCTTCGACCACCTCTATACCAGAACGAAAACGTTGAAACCATCGTTGTGCGGTGGAAATGGAAACTGTATCGGGTCCATAAACTGCACAAATTTTATTGGCGGCTTGAGATACATTTTTGCCTTTATCGTAGTAGTACTGTAAAATATGCCTTATTTTCTCTTTATTTTGCTCCATGTTTGCGACGCTATAACTCACGAACGACTTAAAAGAAACGACAATCAATCAAACAGGTGTTAGCGCGTGAAATGAGCTTTCCAAAAAGGTATAGCATGAACCGATGCGACGAATAAAACTAGAACTACGCGCTTTCAGCGCCAACTAGCGAAAATACCGCAATACTTTTTTGACAACATAATATTTGCGTTTAAAGGTTGGTACGCAGCTCTCAAGTAATTGCTCAAGAACAAAAATACATTATTTCTCAAGTAATGTTGACAGCTGGTTACGCATTGTGAATGATCCACATTAGAAGAGCAAGAGAGAATAAACAAACTTTGTGCGTATGCAGGTATGTATGTATGTGTATGGTAACACAAATATTTTCATTGAGATTTAAGGAATGTTGTTGATGATTGGTTGGTTTTATACAACATTTCAAAATGGAATATACTTTATAATAATGATTTCAACTAATTTAGGATGAATTTGACGATTACTTCGAATTTCCCTCAAGAAACAATTGTTGATTTGATGTTTCTTCGCAAAACCAGGTTTGCCATATTCACATTTTATTGAAAAAAAGTATTAAAAATTAGTACTAGATTTCTTGAGAGCTGCGTACTAGCACAAGTAACTTTATCGCAGGAACGTTTCTGGACCGTTTCTTAAGCGTTTTTTTATATGAAGTTTTTACGTTTCTTGAGAGCTGCGTACTAAGCTTAAAGCTGAAAATTAGCACTATTTGAAGAACGTATTTATCGATTTAAAATTAATTTTACACTTATGTTTCAGATTTTTATGTCCACTAACACTTCACTAATTCGTGTGATTTTTTTTTTAATATTAAACAGTTATATTATATATATTTAACATCAACTAAAGGATTGCAATATTGATCTGAAGAGCCTCCTCTATCGGACCATGCCCATTTCATTCCCGAAATCCTGGGACGATATTTCACACAATAATAATTGTAACCACACAATTCGTTTCAATTTAGATTTTAAATTTTTTACATTTACATATGTATGTATATATATATATATATATATATATATATGTAGATATAACGAGCAAATTATATATTTCACAAAAATGCACAATCTGTAATTACTATTTGAACTAAATACGCACTATTTAACTTTAATAATTTAAAACTTACTCTCTTGTAAAATATCATGTTATCAAGTAACGAACTTACCTCTTTAAATGTTCGTATCCAGCACTCAAGTAATTGCTCAAGAAAAAATTACATTATTTCTTCAAGTAGTTTTGACAGCAGGTTACGCATTGTGAATGATCCACATAATAAGAGCAAGAGAGAATAAACAAAGAAATTAAACTCTGTGCGTAATATGTATGTATGTATGTGTGTAGTAACATAAATATTGTCCTTGCGATTTAAGGAATGTTGCTGATGATTGATAAGTTTTATACAACATTTCAAAATGAAATATACTTCATAATAATGACTTTAACTAATTTAGGACGAATTTAACGATTACTTTGAATTTCCTCCAAGAAACAATTGTTGATTTGATGTTTCTTCGCAAAACCAGGTTTGCCATATTCGCATTTTATTGAAAAAAATTATTAAAAATTAGTACTAGATTACTTTAGAGCTGCATACTAGCACAAGTAAATTTAGCGCAGGAAAGTTTCCTGTCCGTTTCTTAAGCGTTTTTTTGTATGAAGTTTTTACATTTCTTGAGAGCTGGATACTAAGCTTAAAATCCAAAATAAACTTTCGTTTTCTTCTTCTTGAAAAATTGGGTATTCGTCTCTTTTATTCTAGCAAGTTAACATTACAATATGTTTAGAAGGTCGACAGTTTTTCTCTATCTTACTTACGTATTCTCCCATTAAGTGAAAATTCCCGAAAATGTAACAGTGTTAGTGAACAAGCTGAAAATGTTTCAATGTGTTTGAGCAATCTGTTACCTCCGTCTTGCAGGGTACATGTGTGTTCGATCGGTATGTGTGCAATTGCGATTTACTCGTATCGGCTTATGCCTATACCAATCCATGTTGGCGAAAATGTTTAATTTTTTTACGATCGGTATGCTCACATGTATGTCGTGTATGGCGCTGTGTGCACACAAATCTCATTTTTCTCGTATCGCCGAATAGGAAAGATCGCGGACGAACAATTTTTTGCTTACTTGTCGCATATATTCACTGATTGCAGAACGAACGCAAATGGATGTCGTGTAAATTAATAACTCTGTCGAGTTCTCGTGGGCAGCTACGGGCAACTGCCCGTGGTCAACTGCCTGTGGGCAACTGCTTCGTTTTCTTTATTATGTTTTCTTATATACAATATTTTGCTTAAGTCTAGATACAAATATTAATCTTACATTCAAGGAAGTATATCTACAATCCACTTGAGATAGGACATATGTTACAAGTAGAAAGATTCATCTTACAATCTATGAATTACATTTTGGGACCACCTAAGGCGGACATTATTAGCAAAGTACATATAATGTTTCAATACGGACCATATGGGTCGTAAGTGCCATGTTACATATTTATGACAGATAAAGAATATGTTCATGTAACAGTATTAACAAAGTACATATAATGTTTCAATATGGACCATATGGGTCGTGAGTGTCATGTTACATATTTATGACAGATAAAGAATATGTTCGTGTAATATGAACTGGTGGCATTAACTTGTATGGCGAAACCCGGAATAAAGGAATATCCAACTTATTCCAGTGTGAGAGCGCTTCAAAATTAGCGTTGTTTATAACATTTTCCATTATCCCGATTGAACAAAATAATAATTTGTGGGCATTTAAATTGAAACACCCAACATTAAGTACGAATAAAAATTACTATATAGTGGTTATTTGTTATATGGGGAAACTATTTCAATATTTTTAAAGTAGTATATTAGAACAAGTGACTTTTGACCTTTCAATACCCAATAAAAAGATTTAAGCTTGTTAGCTCTCAATCATTCAGGGGTGTTGTGGAATCCAAGACAGAATTGCTTAGCTGTCAGAATTGCAAACCAATTCTGATTTTAAATGGTGTCACAGAATCTGATTGGATTTTCGTCTTTTCGAACATACGCAAAACCAATATTCGAACCAGCTGTTTACTAATGTGACAAAACTTGCAAATGAATATATACAAGCAATCCTATTAAAGTTTTTAATGAGTTCCGAATTAAAAAAAGATTTTAAGAGATAACATTTATTGAATGAATAAAGACGCATTTGAGTGTTAAATTTCGTTTTTTTTTTCATTTTTACGATTTTTCTTAATTGGCGGGCAGGATAGAAAAAAAACTGAACGTCATATGGGATTGGGGCAAAGTTTATTATCTTTGGCATTAAATTATCTTCTATTTAAACTAAAAAAAACTAAGAAAAGTTAAGTTTGAACATACTTATATTTAAAGTAAAATTTTTTTAGACCAAAATTTTTTTTTTTTTTAATTTTAAAAAATTTTACGCTTTTTATTTTATATTTTCCCAGTTTAACTTGAACATAAGTTATTAAAAAATATGAATCTCTTTGAATTTTTTGTTTCCGATAGAAATCGCGACCTGCATCCTGCCCGCCGTCTGGCATATGTACATGCGATAAGCATCTGGCAATTGCTTTTCAAAGGCAAATGTATAAAATTTCGTATAAAAAAAATTTGCGGATGATATTTAAATATATAACTATAAATCCTAGAAATTTCGCTTCAATCAATTATTTCTTTCCTTCCCAAAAAAACCGATTTTTTTAAGCCTTTAAAAAGGCTCCCCTCTTAAATATCGGCATTTTTTTTCAAAAACTCAATAATTAAGACATTTCGTGTTTTATTCTTATGTTTTCTCCTATAGAAATAAAGATAAATTAATTCGTAACATTAAAATAACTTGATTTCTTAACTGGCATTTCAAATCTGTGTGCGACTATCTTCTTGATTTGTTTCTGACAGCAAAACCGATAAAATTGGTTTCCGTGACACCCAAAACCGATACAAATTCTGTTTCGGATATCAATCCAATAATATCTGAATTCATGACACCCACTGCTTTTTTTGATCGGTTTCAATTCTGATTCCGACAACTATCAGATTCCACAACACCCCTGATTAAATGTTTTTATCATTTTCTATTGATAATAATACTATGATGCTTCAAATTACAAAACATTTCATCAAATACCTTTAAGTTTCACAAATTTATTTAATTTTCATTGTTTTTAATTTTTATAAGTGATCTTGAACGATGCAACAAAGTGCGAAATTTAAATATATTTCATGAAACGTTATGCATTGTAGAATTATATTTCAATTACAAATGATTAAAAAGATTTATTAATTGAGAATTAACAGGCTAAATTCACCTCATTAAGTATTGAAAGATCAAAAGTTAGTTGTTTTAATGTATCATGAAATCATAACCCATTGCAATCGTAATAAATGTTGGGTGTTTTAATTTAAAATGCCCAAAAAATCTTATTTTGAGGCGCTCTCACACTGGAATAAGTTGGGCATTCCATTAACACCATCAGGGTTCCTTCAATCAGCTGTTAGTTAAAAATGTGTGACGGCAGAAGAAAAGCTTTAAGGCGAACTGCCAAAATCAGCGAGTTCTTGAAATTTTGTAGAATTAGACGTCGGTACTTTTTAAAGGGGTAGTAAAGTTATTTTATATTAATGTACAATATCTTAAGATTATTCTGCGAAAATTTGAGAGCAATTAAATAAAATAATTAAATAAAATTAAATTGACAGTGATATACACTTGCTAGTCTCCGCTCTCCGATTTTATTGTGAGCGGCTGTGAAACTTTAAACGTGTTTTTCTCTTCTTCTTCTTTATTTGCCAATTCGTATTCGAATATTGGTGATCATATAACATTTAATAATATGTAAAATATTAATAAGCTTAATTATAATATTGTTGCGATTTTACTGCTTGCTAGTTTACTTTGCTAGGTTCGTACCTCTGGATTTACAAAATAAAACCAAACACTGTTTAATTCAATTCAACAATTCTTTATTTCGCAATTTGTCTTCACTATAACAGTATACTCTTAGCACTGGATGGATACGTTGGCGCTGCCACGGCTTATATAGCCACGCACTTCCCGCTGATGCCGAAGTGTCCTTCCGGAATATTGCGTCTGGCAATTATAAGAACATAATGCTATACGGCGCCAGATGCAGCTATTGTTTAGACAAGCAAACAGCCGCGGCGCCAAATGCAGCTATTGTATAGACAAGCAGACAGCCGCGGCGCCAAATGCAGCTATTGTTTAAGTAGACAAACGCGGCGCCCAATGTTTATAATAAGGGATGCATACAGCAATACAAATACCAAACTTAATACTACTTTTGTAACACTGCCCTCCACTTAAGCCTAATCGTCCCGATTAGGTACAAATCCTCTTGAACCAAATGGGGCGAGCCTTTCTTCTACTACTTTCATTTTACATCGTGCTTTTCATTTCTTTGTATGCGTTATACCACGTCATTAAGTCGTTTCATCACCATATAGGACCCTTCCCAGGCTGTCTGCAATTTCGGGGACAAGCCTTTCTTTCGAAATGTATTGTACAACAGGACCAGATCACCTTCTTCAAAACCTTTTGAATTTGCCGCTTGATCAAACCGGTCCTTCATCTTATTGCTCATCAGATGCGTGTGCTGCCTTACCATTAGATGCAATTCGTTCATTTTTTCCTTTAAGGCAGAGCAATAATCTCCATCATTTCTTACAGCTGCAGGATTCGTTCCAAACTTAAGATCAGCAGGGAGTCGCAGATCAGATCCGAAAATAATCTTCGCTGGCGTGTAACCAGTTGTCTCGTGCTTCGCTGATCTGGATGCACTTGTCCCAATTCCGTTGATCTTTATCAACGATTTTCCGCAGATGTTCTTCGAGCGTTCGGTTGAATCTCTCTACCATCCCATCTGATTTTGGATGTAACGCTGTTGTCCGTGGCTTGTGGATGCCCAATAATGTACAGACCTCTTGGAAAATGGAAGATTCGAAATTCCTGCCTTGATCTGAGTGTAATTCGACGGGCACTCCGAACCTCGTTATCCAATTTTCTACAAACGCTTCGGCTACTGTCTTCGCTTCTTGGTTTGGTAAGGGATACACTTCTGGCCATTTACTGAAATAGTCCATGACAGCCAGTAGATATTTGCTTCCGGCCGTACTGGTTGGGAACGGACCTGCAACATCCATTGCGACTCGTTCAAATGGTGATCCCACGTTGTACTGTTGCGGCCTACCGCAACTTTTGACTTTAGGTCCTTTAGCTTCCATGCACTTTACACAATTACTTATCCATTCTGCTAATGAATCTCGACAACCAATCCAGTAGAATCGTTGTTTAATCTTCTTTATAGTTTTTGTAATTCCAAGGTGTCCTCCACTAGGTCCATTGTGATATTCTTTCAATTTTTTCGGCATCATGGACTTCGGTACTATGATCAGCAGACGAGACTGTTTGCCATCTTCGCTTTCCCAGGTACGATGAAGGCATCCATTAACGAGGTTTATGCTGTTCCATTGGGCCCAATATGCTTTTGCAGTTGGACTCTCGCTACTTATTTGTTCCTGTGGTGGTCGTACCCCATTTTCTTTGGCTGTTATCAGCTTTGCAAGATCAGGGTCCTCCATCTGATTGATTCTGATGCGGTGAGGAGTCCAATCATCTTCAGGTTCTATATTCAGTAATCGCACGTCGATTATACCTTCTTTTTCTTCTGATTTACAGCAATGTTTACATTCCAGGGGACAAGGGCGACGTGATAATGCATCCGCATTTTTGTGGTGAATCCCCTTTCGGTGTTCTGTTTCGAAGTCGTAATTCTGTAATCTTTAAATCCATCGTGCAATTTGGCCTTCCGGTTTCTTAAACTGTAATAACCATTTTAATGCTGCATGATCAGTCCTCAGCAAGAATCGTTGCTCATACAAATACTTGTGGAAATGTTTTACACATTCCACCACGGCTAGTAGTTCTTTTCGCGTCACACAGTAGTTTTTCTCTGGTTTCCCGAGCACTCTGCTGTAATACCCAATTACTCTTTCTTGCCCGTCGATGAGCTGAGACAGGACACCTCCAATTCCATAAGCGCTCGCATCTGTATCCAGGATGAATTTCTTTCCAGGTATTGGATAAGCTAGCATCGGCGCCGTACAAAGTAGTTCTTTAAGCTGCTCAAATGCTTTTTCTTGTTCCCACTGCCATACAAACGGACGATTCTTCTTTGTTAAATCATGTAAACTTCTAGCCACGTTCGCAAATCCAGGTACAAAACGGCGGTAATACGTGCATAAGCCGAGAAAGCTGCGGAGTTCATGTATGTTGGTGGGTCGAGGCCAATCTTTAACTGCTTTTATTTTTCCCTCCTTGGTGTGAATCCCCTCAGTTGACACTTTATGTCCGAGATATGTGACCTGCTTCTTCCATAATGAACACTTTTTGGGATTCAAGCGTAATACGGCTGATGCTATTCGCTGAAAGACTTCCTCTAGATTTCTTAGATGATCATCAAAACTTTTTCCCATGATGATAATGTCATCAAGGTATACCAAACATGTCTTCCAGTTGAGTCCTTTTAACACATGTTCTATCAGTCGCTCGAACGTTGCAGGCGCATTACATAACCCAAATGGCATCACAGAGAATTCCCATAACC
Source organism: Bactrocera zonata (assembly GCA_037783105.1). Lineage (NCBI taxonomy): Eukaryota > Metazoa > Arthropoda > Insecta > Diptera > Tephritidae > Bactrocera > Bactrocera zonata. The sequence goes on from JBAWJQ010006683.1 coordinate 1,507,488, forward strand.
CGTCGCCCATACTGAAAGCGGTCTTTTCACGGTCATTCATCAATCTCGACTTGCCAATATCCACTTTGTAGATCTAATGTAGAAAACCATTTCGCTCCAGACAATATGTCTAATGTATCGTCGATTCTCGGTACAGGATAACTGTCTTTCTTTGTGACATCGTTTAACTTCCTATAATCTACGCAGAAACGGGTGCTACCATCTTTCTTTTTAACTAAGACGATAGGTGAGCTCCATGGACTTATTGAAGGTTCGATTACACCGTTTTTGTGCATGTCTTCAATAATTTTGTTAGCATCCTCACGTTTTGCTAGTGGAACCCTACGCGGAACTTGTCGGATTGGTTTAGCGTCTCCGGTATTTATGCGATGTTTGACAATGCCGGTTCTTTTTGTGTTGTTTCCTTCGTTTGCAAATATGGATGCGTATTTTTCTAATAGTTTTTCTGCTTTTAATTTTTCATTTCCATGCAGTTCGTTCAGCAAATTGTTTAGGAGTGTAGGACTTATCTGCTGTGGCTCAATAGTAGGCTTCTGTTGTGACCGTTCGCATCGTGCTATTGCACTTATATTCTGGCACTGTCCAATTACTGCTCCTTTCTTCAGACATATAGGCGTGTTGAATTCATTCACTACTCTGACCGGAATGTTATCGTCTTCTCTAGTTTTCACAAGCGTTCTTCCTACCAATATGGGTGTATCTATTTTTGTTGGTTCCACAATCCACAATTCTTCAGTCCCACCTCCACCATTCACTTTAGCCCATACAATCGCCTCAGATTTTGGTGGAATACTCACCATCAACAATCACCCTCTTACTTTCAACGTTGGTCACATATCCGGTGTTTATAGGCATCTCCATGTTCTGGCAAAACAGCATTTGCTTGTTTAAATCCAAAGTAACCCCGTGATCAATCATGAAATATACTTTCATTATAATTTCATCCGTGATTTCTGCTACGATGAAGGTTTGATTAACTACCAGGGTACCAATCATCACTTCGCAAAACACTTTTCCCGCAACAGCTGCTTCCTCCCCGGTGGCCGTTCGAAGTTTGCAACCGACTAATGGTTCAACTGTTCCTCTTACCACGTCCGGTCGGATAATTGAATGTGTAGCACCAGTATTCAAAGTAAGCGTTGACAGACGTCCATTTACGATACCGTTGATAGTAAGATTGTTGTCATGGCGACCTATTTGTGATATCGAGATGGCGGGGCAAATAGTTGTGGGAACCAGTTCACGCCCCTTTGAACTGTTCCGTTTTAGTTTAACGACTTGTGAGGTGTGGATACTCTGTCCTCGTTATCTGTTGGTTGTTTCCGTTTTGATGGGTTTTCTTTTATATTGCAATTTCGGGCAAAGTGACCCGCTTTTCCACAGTTGAAACATCTGCCTGTTGCATTTACTCGCGGTGCAGCAATTGTCTTCAGAGTCTTCAATATTTCTTCCATCAGCGCCGGTTGTTCCATTTCAACTCTTTGTACTTTGTGTGCTGGTTTACTTAGTAGAGAAGCTGTTTCCTGTGTGAGGGCGTGCGAAACCGTTTCAGCAAACGTTCTTTTTGGCAATGCATATGTGGCGCGTTTGGTGTCCACATCACGAATCCCATTTATGAAACTTTGAATTTTTACCCTCTCAATGTAATCCACAGGTGCATCTGCATTTGCCAAATGACCAGTCGTTCTATTTCAGTTGCGAACTCTTGCAATGACTCGTTCATCTTCTGACCCCTATTTTGCAGTTCGATCTGGAATATTTGTTTCCGGCGCTCACTACCATATCGTCTTTCTATCGCACTCATCAGTGCCTCATAGTTGTCTCGTTCACAATCTGGAATAGTCTGAAGGATTTCTGCCGCAGGTCCTTTCAATGATACAAACAAGGACGCTATTTTGTCCGCTGCATTCCAGTTATTGGCAATTGCTCTCTTTTCAAACTGAAGTTTGAAAATTTGAAATGGAATACTTCCATCGAATGTGGGTGCCTTCAATCTTGGATTATTTGTTGATGGTGCAGGGCCATGCAGTTGCAATTCTCATATACGATTACTCAATTGAAGAACTTCTGATTTCAAATTTTCTTCGTCATTTTTTAACGTGCTTAATTCGTCTTCAAGTTTTGAAAATTTCTCTTGCACTTGTGTATTATTTTTTAATCTGTTGTACCAAACGCTTTTCTAACTGCGTATTATTTTCAGTAATTTGTTGTGTAAGGCGAGACTCTAACTGTGATGTATTTTAAGCTATTTGCGTCATTTGCTGTGCCAGACGATTTTCTGTTTGCACTACATTTTCTGCTATTTGCTTAATAGCCGCTAACAGCATGTTCATGTCTACACTTGATGATGTTCGTTGTTCTTCTACATTTTCTTCTACCTTTGTAGAAGTTCCTGGCCCATTAAATTCGAACTCATCCACATAAATTTCATCCGCTTCCATTGCTTCATGTAATCGTGCCTGCAGATCCGCCTTTTGCCCGCTTATCGGCAAATTACGCTCCTCCAGTTCCTTTTTTAATTGCTGAATTCTCAATTCTCCGAATTTAACCATCTTGTATTTGGATTATTTGACAATCCCACTTCTGACACCAATTGTTGCGATTTTACTGCTTGCTAGTTTACTTTGCTAGGTTCGTACCGCTGGATTGACAAAATAAAACCAAACACTGTTTAATTCAATTCAACAATTCTTTATTTCGCAATTTGTCTTCACTATAACAGTATACTCTTAGCACTGGATGGATACGTTGGCGCTGCCACGGCTTATATAGCCACGCACTTCTCGCTGATACCGAAGTGTCCTTCTGGAATATTGCGTCTGGCAATTATAAGAACATAATGCTATACGGCACCAGATACAGCTATTGTTTAGACAAACAGAAAGCCGCGGCGCCAAATGCAGCTATTGTATAGACAAGCAGACAGCCGTGGCGCCAAATACAGCTATTGTTTAAGTAGACAAGCAGACAGCCGCGGCGCCAAATGCAGCTATTGTTTAAGTAGACAAATGCGGCGCCCAATGTTTATAATAAGGGATGCATACAGCAATACAAATACCAAACTTATCACTACTTTTGTAACAATATAATAATGTAATGTTTACATGTTAAATATATCTATTGTATATTAAAAAAATAAAAAATCACAGATTTTTAATTATCGCAGCATATTTCTCTCTATCTCTCGCCACATCTATAAGGTTCTGTCCATTGTTGAATGTTTCGAAGCCACGAAAGTTGTTTACGGCCAATACCCCGTTTTCCTTCAACTTTTCCTTGGATAATTATTTGTAGTGGCTCATAATTAAAGTACCTCATAATATGTCCTAGGTAGCCATAGCTCGAAGGACTCCAGCTTGTTCATATCTGTGATTTTAAGAGTCCACGTTTCAATCGCATAGAGAAGCACTGACCAAACATAGCATTTTAAAAAACGTATTTTGGTTTTGAGGTCATGGCTACATAATATGTTTTTGTATTTGAGAAAAGTTGTTCGCGCAAATTCGATTCGATATTTTATTTCTTTTGAACAATCCCATTGATCTGACAACCAAGGTACTTGAAAATTTTGATTCTATCGATTGGATTGTTATTAATTATGATGCGTGTGTCATTGTATATGTTTTTCCTACTAATAATCATGTACTTCGTCTTGTTTATGTTAATGCGTAGGCCATATTCGTCAATACGTAAGTTAACTCGGTTTACAAGTTCTTGTAATCCCATCAAGCTATCGGCTATAAGTGTAGTGTTATCTGCATAGCGTATATTATTTATGAAAATACCATTGACTTTCACACCTTGATCAATACTGGTTACCGATTCTTGAAATATTACTTCCGAAAATATGTTAAATAACAAGGGTGACAGAATGCATCCTTGTCTTACACCTCGTGAAATAGATATTTCTTCGGTTATATCACCATTGATGTTTACATGGGCAGTTTGTTGCTAATGTAGATTTCTTATGCAATGAATCTCTTTGTCATCTATTCCCATAGAATGAAGAATTTCCATAAGTTTATCGTGTTTAATAGTGTCGAAAGCTTTCTCACAATCAATAAAGCATAAAAATACATCTTTTTGGGCATCTTTACAGTTTTGAACCAAAACTTGTATACAGAACAATGCCTCGCGTGTTCCAAGACCGTCTCTGAAGCCAAATTGTGTCTTGCCCATTGACTCCTCACATTTCTTAAGTATTCTGGCGTGAATGACTTTTAGAAATATCTCGAGAGCATGTGACATTAGACTAATTAGTCTGTACTCACTACAATGCTTCGTATTATTTTTCATGGGTTGTGTTATGAATGTTGGTTTTAACCTGTCTTTTGGATACTGGCCATTGTCATAAACTTCGTTAAAAAGTTTTACTAAGAGAGTCATATTTTTGTCACTTAATAACTTTAAAATTTCAGCTGGAACTTCATCCGGACCTTTTGCTTTCTAATTTTTCATCGATTGTATAGCTCTCTCTATTTCGCTTTTCGTTATATAATTGCCAGTTGGTCTGTGATGGAGATCAAGGTTCAATCTACTGTCATCCGAAAAAACGTTTTCAATATATTTCTTCCATACACTTTTCTTTTCATTTATGTCAGATATCACCTCATTGTTTTCATTTGTAAGGATTGAGGGCGAATTTTTACGATGAATACCTGCAGCTTCTTTCAATTTCTTGGCATTCATTGTTTATCCAGTTGGTTTTTGCATTACGGAGCATCATCCTTATTTCTCTATTCTGTTGTCTCTACATGTCAGTGTTTTTATTTTTATATTCCCGGCGTTTACTTATTAGTTTTAATATGTCATCTGTCATCCAATTTTTTTTTTATTATTTTCTTTCTTTTCTATTCCAAGAGAGTTTTTTGCTGTAGTACAAAGTATATCTTTTAGGTCGCTCCATATACTTTCGGCATTTCCTGATGGGATATCATTTATTTTTTCATTAATTTCACTTTCAAATAAACGTTTCACACTTTCGTCTCTCAACTTATCAATATTAAGCTTAATTTTAGGCTTACTTTTTTTAATTACGGCTAGCCTAATACGCAATTTTGCCAGTAGCAAGTTGTGATCCGAAGTTATATCCGCTCCTGGATATGTATTGACCTTTTTTATTGAGGAACAGAAGCGTTTATTTATCAGAATGTAATCTATTTGATTTCTGATGATATTATCAGAGGCGTCCGATGGAGATTTCCATGTAAAACGTCTTCTGGGAGGCAGGCTAAATAATGTGTTCGAAATTATTAATTTGTGTTCTTGGCAAAATTGAATTAGTCGATCTCCTCTATCATTTCTTTCACCTAAGCCGTGTTGGCCTGCAACTCCATTGACTTTTTCTCTTCCAGCTTTTGCATTAAAATCGCCTTGTATTATATTTATTTCGTATGGTTTTGTTAATCGCATAAACTCGTCTAGTTCATCATAGAAAGTTTTGTGTTTTTCTCACACTTCTCTTTTTCGAAGCCGGTGAACTCTGTAGCTCAAAATCTACTAAACCGATCCTTTTGAAATTTTGCACAGTCTTTCTATACATAAATTGTGAGGTAACGCTGCCAAGTTTTTTTTAATTTTAACTTATTTTCAACAACAAAATTTCTGATTTTTTTTGATGAAAAATCAGTATTTTGAGTTCAGAGCGTTGTCAAAAATTGAAAATCATTAGAAAAAACTCGACAGCGTACCTGAGGAAACTTATCAACTAATCAAATCAATTTGGTTTTTTAATTTCAGATGATCCAGACATGAGTTATGCGGTTCACCGCGAATCAATTTTTTTTGGAACGTCTGCGAAAATTCTCTGTCACCGGCTCAGTTTTTGATATTTTTCTATGAAACTTTCACAGAATATTCTTTAAATATCATATAATTATGCTATAATTAGCTGACCCCGCAGCCGTTGCCCTGCGTGAATTTATGTGTTTTGAAATGAAAAGAAAGTTGAATTTATATTGTGTTGAAAATCGTTTATTTTTTTTTTAATGTAGCGCAGCTTGATAAACAAATTTTTTTGTTTTCTGTTCTGGTTCGCAAATATACAGAGAAGATGGGTTTCCAACTCGTGAACACGCCACGTATATCGTCGTGTGAAAAACATGGCTTTTCTAGATTTATGCCACACTTCTATCTATCTATCCTTTTGTCCTGTTGATTGCCATCACAAATGCAATTTTCTCTGGAAACGGAATGTGTTTGAAATGAAATTACTGTCCCCTTATCTTCGGTAACTGCGTCACAATTATTGGGGTTCTTTACACAGTTTCGGTGAATAAATGAAGATTGTGAAACATACTAATGACAGATCTAACTTTGAGATGCAAAGTATGCTACGGCATAGCAAGCCTATCCAAAGAATTTAGAAATTCCACTGGATAATTCACGGCGTCGTCTTCATTGTCAAGACGATCGATCGATTTGTACGAGCGCAAACCCTTCTGAATTTGACTTTGAATCTTCCAGTTTAAGTCATTAACATCGATATTTTTGGCAACTAAAACTGCGCGGGCTCTCAAGCAATCGCAGTTATGACAATTTGCTATTGTTGGGATAAACGTGATAAGTTCTTCTTTCGTTGAAGTGAATTGACAATAGGCAGGAAAAATTTATATCAAACCAATGGAAGTATCAATCGAAATTTGCCCATTTCCAATCATTAGCGAATACAATGTAAAATGTCATCGACAATATCATTTTTTTCGTATCCCTTAATGGATAATTAATTTGAAGGATGTTATGTCGAAATGATCTTCGCGAAAAGTATGCGAACTTCAGTGGCATGCGGAGTAGCTATCGCATCGTCCATTATTTGATTCCAGTTATTATCATGTTCCAGTAATTGTACTTGCTGGCTTGCAAACACTCTACCATTCACAGTACGCAATGACTTAAATGAAGTTGAACCGCGAGGCGCACCATAGTCGGAAAACTTTTATGAAATGCAAAAGTAAATATCCTACAAAGCGCTTTATTGCAGTTCACGTATCGATCCATTTGATACTTACTGATCTCATTCTCATTCAATAATCGCAATGTTGCTTTCTTTGGTGATGTATTTGCAAACGTATTTCAGTGATTTCGCCAAACTGTAATACTCAAGTTTTGAATGTGAATTAGACAACATTGGCGAATATAGTACGATCCATGTGTTGTCAACTTCGATATTCACTCCTCTAAATTGAATGCTAAATGTTCTGCCATTGTCGTCTGGTGAGCGACGCCGATACAGTGGATATCCATCATTTCCAGTTTGCGTTTCCTAAAGAAATGCATGTGGATAGTGTTTCGTGCATTTATTATCAGACATACAAACCCAAGAAGGATTGTGGTGTTCGCAATGTTCATGAACCATATTGGTTTTTACCACTTCGTATAATTCTGATTCTATCTCTGGATCTGGAATTTCCGCAAAAATGATTGCATCAATTTAATCTAATGTAACCACCATCCACCATCCAAAAAAGAAGAAGCGACAAACCTCTTCTTTGTCCCTCAACAGAGTACATCCAGCATCTAACAGCAGATAAAGTCCATCAAACATCGTAACTGTTGATTGAAAAGTCGTGTTGTGACATCGTGACGATCGCTGAGTAGCTATCGCGGTCCCTAATTCAGCACGTACTATATGTCATCGCATTCTGGGAGTACTTCCTGCATTGCCTTGCCTTAGGCTGCAATAAATTGATGCCAAACAGAACGCCGACCGATATTAGCGCGACCTCTTCGTGGCTTCGTAATAAATTTCAATCTGTAATTGATCTTTTTATGTGAAACACGCATAAAGTGTTCACTGAATAATTTTCTAAAATTTTTCTTTTGAATAGGTGGGTTAAAAAAGCAAGCGACCGAAATTGAACGATTCAAATAATTTACAAATCAAAATATTGAAAAACAAAACAAACAAAAATTAAAAAAAAATTATATGAAAAGAATTTATTTTTTGGATTTGTCCAATTTACCAACCTTTCCTAATTAAAAGTATAAGGTATTTTTATTTCTAAACCTTCCCCGATCCACAACGAACACATTAAAAAAACAATTATCAAATTTGGTTCAGTCGTATGAAAATTATGAGCGTACATACATTTTGGCGATTCATTTTTATTTATATATGTAGATTATACAAATAAATAAATATTGATTGTGTCTTAAAAAAAAATTATTGAAAATATGCTTTTTTCGCTCGAATTAACCTTACTACCCCTTTAAAATTATTTATATCAGTGGTGTTGTTTTTAACTCTGTTCAACAAGAATTTTGGAGTGTTATTAGAGATAAAAAGACGCTAGACCACTGATAAAAAAATTTATATATAACAATCAAACTTAAGTGAATTTGTGAAATTTATATGTATTTGATGAAATTTTTTGTAATGTAAAGCATCAAATTACGTACTTTTGTGAAATTTAAATGTATTTGATGAAACGTTTTGTAATGTGAAGTATCATGGTATTAATGTTCAATGCAAAATGATTTAAAATATTTATTGATTGAGAGCTAACAAGCTTAAATCCTTTTATTGGGCATTGAAAGGTCAAAAGTCAGTTGTTTCGTCATACCAGAAAAATATTTAAATAGTTTATTTATGTTTAACGACTTCTATAGGAGGATGGAGTCGTGTGTAGAAGTTCATGCAAGTGATGAAAGTTCTCTGATCGCCATTCACTTGGGAGTGGCCAGAAACAATTCTTTTACATATGACTCAAGCAGCTCAGAACATCCGTTTGAAGGCGAGCTAAAGTGAGAAGGCGAAATATCCCCTACTTAGAGTTGTGCGCTGGGTTTGGGACCCGCCACGTCAAAAAACACCCACAATGAAAACCAACATCAGCCTCGGATGAGAGACCCCCCTTTTAATGACGACCGTGGCAAGCGAAATAAAGAATACGAATTGAGGGCATGCACCTGGAATGTCCGGTCCCTTAATTGGGAAGGTGCCGCTGCCCAGCTGATTGATGTCCTCGTGAAAATAAAGGCTGACATCACCGCCGTCCAAGAAATGCGATGGACGGGACAAGGTCAGAGACGAGTAGGTCCTTGTGACATTTACTACAGTGGCCATATAAAGGGGCGCAAGTTTGGTGTTGGATTCGTGGTGGGAGAGAGACTCCGTCGCCGAGTACTATCCTTCACCCCGGAGAATGAACGTCTAGCGACAATCCGCATCAAAGCGAGGACTTCAACATATCGCTGATTTGCGCCCACGCCCCGACGGAAGAGAAGGAAGATTTGACTAAAGATGCCTTTTATGAGTGCTTGGAGCGCACTTATGAGAGATGCCCCGCCACGCTGTCAAAATCGTGCTTGGCGACTTCAACGCCAGGGTGGGCAAAGAAGATATCTTTGGCACTACGGTCGGTAAATTTAGCCTCCACGAGGAAACATCCCCAAATGTGGTGAGGCTGATCGACTTCCCGGGGGCCCGAAATATGGCTATCTGTAGTACTAGATTCCAGCATAAGAAGATTCATCAAGCTACCTGGCAGTTTCCGGATAGAAAAACCACCAACCAGGTCGATCATGTTAAGATAGACGGAAGACACGTCTCCAGTGTTTTAGATGTGTGTGCGGTCCGAGGTCCTAACATCGACTCGGACCACTATATTGTTGCAGCCAAGACTCGCACTCGCCTCTGTGCAGCAAAAAACGCACGCCAACAAACACAAGGAATGTTCGACGTCGAGAAGCTGCAATCACAACAGACAGCCCAACGATTTTCTACTCGGCTTGCACTCCTGCTCTCTGAGAGCACTCGTCAACAACTCGGTATAAGGGAACTGTGGGACGGCATTTCAAACTCCTTACGTACAGCTGCAACCGAAACCATTGGTTTTCGGAAAGTGCAAAAGAACAGCTGGTACGACGAGGAGTGCCGTGTCGTAGCGGAGAGAAAACAGGCTGCCTACCTCGCAACGTTACGATCGACCACAACACGTGTGGGATGGGATAGATACCGAGAGTTGAAGAGGGAAGCGAGACGCATTTGCAGAAAGAAAAAGAAAGAGGCCGAAACGCGTGAGTACGAAGAGCTTGATAAGCTGGCCGACAGGGGTAATGCTCGAAAAATCTACGAAAAGATGCGGCGGCTTACAGAAGGTTTCAAGACCGGAGCATACTCTTGTAGAACCCCCCAAGGTGATCTAGCCACCGATGCCCAGATCATACTTAAATTATGGAGGGAACACTTCTCCAGCCTGCTGAATGGCAGTCAACGCACAACACCAGGAGAAAACGAACCCGATACCCCAATCGATGACGATGGAGCAGACGTTCCATTGCCCGACCATGAAGAAGTTCGAGTACCAATTGCCCGCCTGAAAAACAACAAAGCGGCAGGGGCCGATGAATTGCCGGCCGAGCTATTCAAACACGGCGGCGAAGAACTGGTAAGGAGCATGCATCAGCTTCTTTGCAAAATATGGTCGGACGAAAGCATGCCCAACGATTGGAATTTAAGTGTGCTATGCCCAATCCATAAAAAGGAGACCCCACAATCTGCGCCAACTACCGTGGGATTAGCCTCCTCAACATCGCATATAAGGTTCTGTCGAGCGTATTGTGTGAAAGATTGAAGCCCATCGTCAACAAACTGATTGGACCTTATCAGTGTGGCTTTAGACTTGGTAAATCAACAACCGACCAGATATTTACCATGCGCCAAATCTTGGAAAAGATTTCGTCGATTTCAAAGCTGCTTTCGACAGCAAGAAAAGGAGCTGCCATTATGCCGCGATGTCTGAATTTGGTATCCCCTCAAAACTAATACGGCTGTGTAAATTGACGCTGAGCAGCACCAAAAGCTCCGTCAGGAGCGGGAAGGACCTCTCCGAGCCGTTCGATACCAAACGAGGTTTCAAACAAGGCCACTCCCTATCGTGTGACTTCTTCAATCTGCTGCTGGAGAAAATTATTCCAGCTGCAGAACTTAATCGAGCAGGTACAATCTTTTACAAGAGTGTACAGCTGCTGGCGTATGCCGATGATATTGATATCATCGGCCACAACACCCGCGCCGTTAGTTCTGTTTTCTCCAGACTGAACAAGGAAGGAACGCAAATGGGTCTGGCAGTGAACGGGGGCAGGACGAAATATTTTCTGTCATCAAACAAACAGTCGTCGCACTCGCGACTTGGCTCCCACGTCACTGTTGACAGTCATAACTTTGAAGTTGTAGATAATTTCGTCTATTTAGGAACCAGCATTAAGACCACCAACAATATCAGCCTGGAAATCCAACGCAGGATTACTCTTGCCAACAGGTGCTACTTCGGACTGAGTAGGCAATTGAAAAGTAAAGTCCTCATTCAACGAACAAAAGCCAAACTCTATAAGTCGCTCATAATTCCCGTCCTGCTATATGGTGCAGAGGCTTGGACGATGACAACAACCGATGAGTCGACGTTGCGAGTTTTCGAGAGAAAAGTTCTGCGAAAGATTTATGGTCCTTTGCGGGTTGGCCATGGCGAATATCGAATTCGCTGGAACGATGAGCTGTACGAGATATACGACGACATTGACATAGTTCAGCGAATTAGAAGACAGCGGCTACGCTGGCTAGGTCATGTTGTTCGGATGGATGAAAACACTCCAGCTCTGAAAGTATTCGACGCAGTACCCGCCGCGAGAAGCAGAGGAAGAGGAAGACCTCCACTCCGTTGGAAGGACCAAGTGGAGAAGGACCTGGCTTCGCTTGGAATATCCAATTGGCGCCACGTAGTGAAGAGAAGAAATGACTGGCGCGCTGTTGTTGACTCGGCTATAATCGCGTAAGCGGTGTCTATGCCAGTAAAGAAGAAGAAGAAGAACGACTTCTATATAGTAAGTTTTAATTGTTATAAATGTTGGTAATTTTAACTTAAATGGCCAGAAGTAATTATTTTTGCCGATCTGGCCATAATAAAAGATGTCTCACAAGACGCTCTCAGACTGGAATGGGCATCGTAAGTGTTCATTTATGTAACGCTCTTATAAGATATGTTGTATTAGCTGATACGTCGCCGTTGACGCTATGACACTATGTTGACGCTATGACTTCGAAGTTTTAGATAACTCTATCTTGTAACCAGCATCAACAACTCAAAAAATGTCAGCAGCAGAATCATTCTTGCCAATATATGGCAATTGAAAAGTAAAGTCCACTATCCATGAACCGAAACCAAACTATTTGTTTCAGAAGTGTGGACGATGTCGATATCTCATAGGACACTACTATGAGTTTTCGAGACAAAGGTTTTGTAGAAGATTTATGACCCTCTAAACATAGATGATGGCGAATGTCTCAGACGATGGAACGATGAGCTGTACAAGTTATACGAGGAAAAGTGGCAAACTTAATATCGAAAAATATTGCGTAAGAGTTCATCATGAATTGTTCGAATATACTGAATAGATTATTTTCAAATTTGGTATCTCATTAACCGATCTCTGTTGTAGGTTCTGAAATTAGTTACATGCTCGAGATATTTGTATTAAAATCTAGCTAATTAAATTCCTTTAACAGGCGTCTTCCGATTTCTCTGCAATATAGAATCAGATACACAGGATTTTACGACTCCATCTTGCAAAAATGGCAGCTTCCTTAAGGGGCTGTACCCATATTTAATAGGTGGCCAAGTAAAAATATAAATCTACCTCGCCATGTGGTCTTTTTACCCATGACTCAATGTTTCGGATCAGTCGGAATGTGGTTTGGTTGGTAAAACCTTTACAGGCTAAATAGAAAAAAACCACCTTTGATTAAAAACAATGAAGAATCTTTAAACTTTTGCCTCTGGTATGTGTTTAAAACTCAATGAAGATTTCATCAAACCTTACCACTGGTGGAAGGAAATGAAAAGACCTTCACTGAGCTGAGAATTATTTCATTCTGATTTTATTATTAAATTTGGAAAACTTATATACTATTTTTCAAAATATCCTAAACAACTGTTGGCTATTGTTTTAACCTATGTTGTCTGACCTCGGGTTTGTTTCAATGTGCGTAGATTTACAAACAGTTGCTAAAATGTATTCTAAGAACCCGTGGGTTGTCATATGCAAACGTCTTATCCTTAGTAATGTTTGTGTTATTGTCTGTTGAATGCTATTGTTTTGCATGACAATGCATTTTAAGTATGTGTCTGTTTCTGTATATGTGTACGTATGTTCAATATATTTGGACATACCCTGCCACCCACGGCTACCCTCTTGTGTCAAATATATCAATCCAACTACATATTTTTTCTCTATGCACTAACACCAACGCACATTTTTGGGTTGTTTTTTGTTTACCTAAATGCGATAAAAAAAAGTTTCTTTCATTTCTGGATTTATTTGAATGAGTGCGAAGGAAAAAATATAATTGTAAATGGTGCCAAAAGAAAATTCAAAAAGGGTAATAAAAAAACGATTGAAAGACGCATGTCATTCGTGCTCATACCCTCGTAAGAAGGTAAGTAGGTGAATTTTATGTGATTTTTTTTTTTAAATAATTTGCAAATAATTACTTTATTTGTTTTCATAGCATTGCAAATCCGAATGAATTGGAAATAGCGGTAATATCAGCAGAAGCAGCAAATATCAGTTTTTAAGTAAGTATGTATGTGGAAAAAAGTGTGTGTTGTTTGAAATTGGACTGCACAGTCCAATATAATACGCAAAAATAAATATGTTCATACATATGTATTTTATGCGTTTAAGGCGGCCTGCACAATCCAATATAATATGTGAAAACAAATGTTTGTTTTATATTTTGAATGATCAAATAATACTTATCTTTTCTTTCAGATGTTATTATTATTTTTATTTAATTATTATTTATTTCAGGTATTAATAACCTTTATTTTGTTTCAATCTTTTTTTAGATATATCCACCCGTATGTCTTTTATTTTCAGGTATTTGTCTTTTACAATCTTTTTCCACTCTTTTATTTTCAGATTTAATAACCTTTATTTTATTTTCAGGTGATATTGCTACTGCCGCTAATTTCCAATTCATTAGGTTGGAACGATTTTAATAATTTTGAATTTCTGTATTGGTATACCTTAGAAAGTTGCTGTTTTAGGTAAATATTAAACACAAGAAAAGTCAGTAATCTCTTGCTATGTTTAGAGGTGCCCCCATCGACTTGAACTTTTGAAAGCTTATGCCAAATACTCACAAATTCGCAAACATTTTATAAACGTTATTTGATGTTCTAAGCAATGCTATGCTAGAGTAAGATGGAAGTAAATGATCTTAAAACATATATGAACTTATATCACTATTTAACCATATTAAAATAACATAGCTACCACTTAGAAATGTGTCTCAAGTCCTGTTTCTCATTTACCTACGTATGACCTACGTGATCTGATGAAATGTTATCTGTTCATAAAATATGATTTGAAGCCCGATAAAACAACAAAGGAGCCAACAGTTCTTGAAATATCTGAAAGATAGCGGGTGTAGTTTTAAAAATATGGCTAACATCTTCACTGCCAACTGTAAGTGTAAAAAGAATTTTACAATTGATTTGTTCCTACTACGCCAAATACAAGAGCTTAATGAAACCCTATCAAGGCCGTCAAGTTAGTTACCAAGAAAAGATTAGAACATTTATTTCAGAGTCCCATAGATTATTTGATACCTGCAGCTGCAAGTGCAAAGGAATTGTTACTGTTTAAAAGGGTGCCGTGTTGACAAGGAGGAAGTAAGTTTCTTACTCGAGCAAAAATCAATCAGAAAAATGATGATAGGCGGAGTCGATTTAGTTTCAACTGTGAAGAATAAGAAAAAAAGATAGAAAAGAAAAAAGTTTTTCGCGTAACACATAGGCATAATATTTTGCCAAACCGTGTTCTCGTTCTTTGGCTGATAATTTTTCAATTGAAAGCAGCAGCTCATGTGATTCATGTTTTTTTCGCACAATCTAGTCTTTATCAAAAGGACCCACAACAAGGCAAGGGAAACTTATCACGAACTCTGAAAAAAACATTAAATTTATCGTCATTAGCCCTTGCTTGTGATCGTACTGGAGTCTCCGACAGAGCCGCTGCAATTATAGCTTCTTCTATCTTAAAAGACGTTGGTATTGTTTCGTCGAACGATTCAAGTTGTGTGATCGTTCAAAGTTGCCCCGTGAAAGAACTAAGGTCAGTTCAATTTTACAAGAAGCGGACTGCAATAAAATGTTTCGTGGTTTGTATTTTAATGGAAGGAAGGATGAGATTTTGGTTCGTATTGATAAAGAAGAGAAATTTTACAGAGAACGACAAATAGAAGATCAATATGTGATATTATCGGAAGCACTATTTTGGTCATATCAACTGTGAGTCGGAGACTGCTAAAAATATTAAACACACTATATTATTATATTTGAAATCTAAGTCGGTAAATGTGAGTGAATTGTGTTGTTGGGTGCGGTGCAACTATAGTGAATGCAGGTTTCAAAGTGGTTTATCTGTCAATTGCATTCAAATGAGTTACCACTACGTCATCTTTCATTACATTTAGACGGAAAAACTACAGGACCTAAATGCTTTTCAGGTGCCATCGGATCTCAATTACAAACTTGTCAAAAAATGCCGATAGTGGAATCTACCGTTATACCTACAATATTACCTGAAATAACTAGGGAAGAGCTCAGTATCGACCAAAAGTATTTATACGGCATAATGACCGCTATCAATACTGGAATATTTTCTTCTGATTTAGCTAATATGAAATCTGGAGCCCTTCTAGATGACTAACAACAGCTAATCGAATTCTAAGGTTGTATACCATTAAAACTGACCCAGGAGAAAAGCTAGTTGTATTAGTCACCTACGCTAAGTTTATGGGCCAGTGTGGTTTACAATAAAATGTAATTCTTCATGCATTAACGGAGCCATAAACATATGGCAAACCATTAAACTAAGTCGTTATTTGAGTTCCGATATGAAAGTTATCGTTGACAAAGTAATCCGACGAAATGAATAATGTGGGCACCCAGAAAATCTTCTCATTTGCCAAACTTGATGATATCAGAAAGATTATAAGAGGTCTTGCAATACGAAGAATTGTAAAAGCAAGATCAGAGAATACTCGAAGACTTCGAACGTTTAAGGTACCTACATTCAACTTTGTTGCCACAGATTACACTGAGATTATTATGTGGCAAGACTGTGATATAATTGAGCCACCTCTGACACGTACCAAGACCATTTTTGACAACGTCTTTCAAGGTTTCATCAGAATATAACCTTGAAAGACGTTGTCAAAAATGGTCTTGGTACGTGTCAGAATATTACAGATTTTCTATGCCACACCCAAGCTGTGGAGCGCTGCATCAAGTTGGTAACAGAAGCATCGAGTACAATTTGTGGGGAAAATAAACGAGATGGTTTCATTAAAGCAAGTCTGCTATCACGTCAACGTATGCCTCATTTCAATACAAAAAAACAGTTTGATGTTTAAATAGTATTTGAGGTAATGTAAGAGAATATTTTTCGTGACAGATATCACAAATATTATAATTTTTTAATTATATTAAAAAAAAAGAAGTGTCGACCAGACCGAGGTGCATCTTTCACATCGAAATTTCCAAGAACGGAAGTGAGCGAACCATTGTTGTGCTATACGAACTGATACAGCATCGTTTCACTTTAAGTTAAGCGAATTGATTGCTATAATTCAAGAAAATAGTGCTCCCAGGCAAATGGAATGCCTTCCAAATATTGGTTTACTTCGCAGGCTTCAATTCTTATTAACAGAATTAGAAAAAAATATTGAAGATTGCGAAATAAACGAAATGTGCTCTCTAGACAGCATAGAGAAACTAATAGAAAAATCTCGTGATACTGAGCTTGAATTTATTAACCAGCACAAAAATGGAGAGTTATCAAGTAAATTCTATGATTTAAGAAATAGATTTTACAAACTCAAATTAAAATCTATTAACAAAAAAAAAGTACTGCTAACTTTACGTTGCTTCAAGTTGACATTCCCATTTTTTCAGGAGAATACGCTCAGTGGCAAACTTTTAATGAATTGTTTGAGCAACTCGTAGTCTCTCAAAATGTTTGTTTGCTTTATTTTAAAAACTAATTTAAGATGATCGGCTGCAAGTTGTATTGCAAATCTGCCTTTAACTTCCACAAATTTTTCAGTTGACTGGAACCTTCTTAAAAAAAATTTACTAATAAAAGGTTACTAGCAAATACTTATTTCAAACAAATTTTAGATGCACCAGTAGTGACTGAGACTGCTTTTAGTGTACGAAAGTTTCAAGAAAAAAATTCTGAAAGTACACAAGCATTGGAAAGTCTCAGTTTGTCTGCATATAATTTGTTACAAGCATTATTAAACTATACGCTTGTGCAAAAATTAGTTAGACAACAATTTAAGACTTAGCTTTGAAAATTCGTTTAAAAACTCAAAGGAAATACCTACCTTAAATTCACTACAGTCGTTTCTGAATCATTAGGGGAATGCTGCTTCAGCACAAGCTTCAAAAACTTCACCAAATTTCTAAACGCAGAATTCAAATGCATAATGGGATGTAATAATCAACACAGTATATTTTATTGTTATACATATAAAACTCTTTCTACACAGGACAAATGGGATGCAGTAATGAAAAACAAATTATGCCCCAAATGTCTTAAAACAGGGTACAATATAAAAGAATGTAAGGGCGAAAGTTAGCTCACATGTCAAGGAAACCATCATTTATGTCTCCACAAAGACAAATCCTTTAAAGCAAAAAGGATTAAAAGTACTAAAAATGGGAGATTAAAAAAAGTTCTAAACATGTCCAGCTAACCACAGCAATTGTTGGTATAAAAGATGGAAGAATAATAAAAGCAGGTGCCTTATTAGATAATGAGTCTCAAGTTCTCCTTATATCCAAATAACTGAAAAATAAATTAAAGCTTCCTTCCAGGAGAGAATCTATGATTATTGAAGAGTTGGTAAAAACAAGACAAATACAAATGAAACAGTTAATATTCATTTAAAATCATTAATAGATCCTTTCCAAACAAATTAAGACACCGTCGTAGTACAAAAGATTGTGTCCAATGTGCCCACAAAATTAATTTAAGTTCAAAAAATTCCAGAGAATATAAAACTAGCAGACCCTTCATTTAAAGTTCCGGGTAAAATTGATTTACTATTAGATGCGGGCATATTTTTTGAATTTTTAAAAGAAGACAAAATAACTATTGAAAATGTGAATTACAAACTCAAAAACAGTGTGTTTGGGTGGTTGATATATGGATCAACTAACAAAAGCTCCAATTTAGCGCATTGTGGTGTTGTGACAAATTTAGATGAAAAACGAGATAATCAACTAAAAAAGTTTTGGAAAATAAAATCCCATCCATAAAACACAGTACGAGAAATACTTTCCTAATAATTTAGAATTCTCTGTATATAGTAAATTTACTGCAGCTTTTCCATTCGAAATGGACAGTATAAACTTAGAAGATTCTTCTTCACAAGCAAAAGGAAGATTAATCTCTCTAGATCTTCTTCTTCTTTACTGGCGTAGACACCGCTTACGCGATTATAGCCGAGTCAACAACAGCGCGCCAGTCGTTTCTTCTCTTCGCTACGTGGCGCCAATTGGATATTCCAAGTGAAGCCAGGTCCTTCTCCACTTGGTCCTTCCAACGGAGTGGAGGTCTTCCTCTTCCTCTGCTTCCCGCGGCGGGTACTGCGTCGAATACTTTCAGAGCTGGAGTGTTTTCATCCATCCGGACAACATGACCTAGCCAGCGTAGCCGCTGTCTTTTAATTTGCTGAACTATGTCAATGTCGTCGTATATCTCGTACAGCTCATCGTTCCATCGAATGCGATATTTGCCGTAGCCAACGCGCAAAGGACCATAAATCTTTCGCAGAACCTTTCTCTCGAAAACTCGCAAAGTCGACTCATCCGTTGTTGACATCGTCCAAGCCTCTGCACCAAATAGCAGGACGGGAATTATGAGTGACTTATAGAGTTTGGTTTTTGTTTGTCGAGAGAGGACTTTGCTTCTCAATTGCCTACTTAGTCCAAAGTAGCACCTGTTGGCAAGAGTTATCCTGCGTAGGATTTCTAGGCTGACATTATTGGTGGTGTTTACGCTGGTTCCAAGATAGACGAAATTATCTACAACTTCAAAGTTATGACTGTCAACAGTGACGTGAGTGCCAAGTCGCGAGTGCGACGACTGTTTGTTTGATGACAGGAGATATTTCGTCTTGCCCTCGTTCACTGCCAGACCCATTTCTTTTGCTTCCTTGTCTAGTCTAGAGAAAGCAGAACTAACGGCGCGGGTGTTGAGGCCGATGATATCAATATCATCGGCATACGCCAGCAGTTGTACACTCTTATAGAAGATGGTACCTTCTCTGTTGAGTTCTGCAGCTCGAACTATTTTCTCCAGAAGCAGGTTGAAAAAGTCGCACGATAGGGAATCGCCTTGTCTGAAACCTCGTTTGGTATCGAACGGCTCGGAGAGGTCCTTCCCGATTCTGACGGAGCTTTTCGTGTTGGTCAACGTCAGCTTACACAGCCGTATTAATTTTGTGGGGATACCAAATTCAGACATCGCGGCATAAAGGCAGCTCCTTTTCGTGCTGTCGAAAGCAGCTTTAAAATCGACGAAGAGGTGGTGTGTGTCGATTCTCCTTTCACGGGTCTTTTCCAAGATTTGGCGCATCGTGAATATCTGGTCGGTTGTTGATTTACCAGGTCTAAAGCCACACTGATAAGGTCCAATCAGTTTGTTGACGGTGGGCTTTAATCTTTTACACAATACGCTCGACAGAACCTTATATGCGATGTTGAGGAGGCTAATCCCACGGTAGTTGGCGCAGATTGTGGGGTCTTCTTTTTTTATGGATTGGGCATAGCACACTTAAATTCCAATCGTTGGCCATACTTTCGTCCGACCATATTTTACAAAGAAGCTGATGCATGCACCTTATCAGCTCTTCGCCGCCGTGTTTGAATAGCTCGGCCGGCAATCCATCGGCCCCTGCCGCTTTGTTGTTTTTCAGACGGGCAATTGCTATTCGAACTTCTTCATGGTCGGGCAATGGAACGTCTGCTCCATCGTCATCGATTGGGGTATCGGGTTCGCTTTCTCCTGGTGCTGTGCGTGCACTGCCATTCAGCAGGCTGGAGAAGTGTTCCCTCCATAATTTAAGTATGCTCTGGGCATCGGTGGCTAGATCACCTTGGGGGTTCTACAAGAGTATGCTCCGGTCTTGAAACCTTCTGCAAGCCGCCGCATCTTTTCGTAGAATTTTCGAGCATTACCCCTGTCGGCCAGCTTATCAAGCTCTTCGTACTCACGCATTTCGGCCTCTTTCTTTTTCTGTCTACAAATGCGTCTCGCTTGCCTCTTCAACTCTCGGTATCTATCCCATCCCGCACGTGTTGTGGTCGATCGTAACGTTGCGAGGTAGGCAGCCTGTTTTCTCTCCGCTGCAACACGGCACTCCTCGTCGTACCAGCTGTTCTTTTGCGCTTTCCGAAAACCAATGGTTTCGGTTGCAGCTGTACGTAAGGAGTTTGAAATGCCGTCCCACAGTTCCCTTATACCGAGTTGTTGACGAGTGCTCTCAGAGAGCAGGAGTGCAAGCCGAGTAGAAAAACGTTCGGCTGTCTGTTGTGATTGCAGCTTCTCGACGTCGAACATTCCTTGTGTTTGTTGGCGTGCGTTTTTTGCTGCACAGAGGCGGGTGCGAATCTTGGCTGCAACAATATAGTGGTCCGAGTCGATGTTAGGACCTCGGAGCGCACACACATCTAAAACACTGGAGACGTGTCTTCCGTCTATCACAACATGATCGATCTGGTTGGTGGTTTTTCGATTCGGAGACAGCCAGGTAGCTTGATGTATCTTCTTATGCTGGAATCTAGTACTACAGATAACCATATTTCGGGCCCCGGCGAAGTCGATCAGCCTCAACCCATTTGGGGATATTTCCTCGTGGAGGCTGAATTTACCGACCGTAGTGCCAAAGATACCTTCTTTGCCCACCCTGGCATTGAAGTCGCCAAGCACGATTTTGACAGCGTGGCGGGGGCATCTCTCATAAGTGCGCTCCAAGCACTCATAAAAGGCATCTTTGGTCACATCGTCCTTCTCTTCCGTCGGGGCGTGGGCGCAAATCAGCGATATGTTGAAGAACCTCGCTTTGATGCGGATTGTGGCTAGACGTTCATTCTCCGGAGTGAATGAAAGTACTCGGCGACGGAGTCTCTCTCCCACCACGAATCCAACACCAAACTTGCGCTCCTTTATATGGCCACTGTAGTAAATGTCACAAGGACCTACTCGTCTCTGTCCTTGTCCCGTCCATCGCATTTCTTGGACGGCGGTGATGTCAGCCTTTATCTTTACGAGGACATCTACCAGCTGGGCAGCGGCACCTTCCCAATTAAGGGACCGGACATTCCAGGTGCACGCCCTCAAATCATAGTCCTTATTTCGTTTGCCATGGTCGTCATCAAAAGGGGGGTCTCTCATCCGAGGCTGTTTAAACTTTTGCATTGGGGGTGTTTTTTTACGTGGCGGGTCCCAAACCCAGCGCACAACCCTATGCAGGGGAATCTCTCTAGATAGAAAACTTAAAAATAATAAACCACAAAAAAGAAGTAAATGCCAAGTTCCTTTTGATAATATGAAAACTGGGACATTGGACAGAATTGAAAACGTGATTTTAAGCCAAGTTTGCAAATGTAACGTAAGGCACATCGTAAAGAGCGATGAACAATGTTTATGCTTTTCCTTCCAAAAAAAATAAAAATACGTAATTAACTCACAGAGAGATATGCGGTCGACTCGAACTAAAAAACAAGAAAAATAAAAAACCTTATATTTCCTTCGTTAAGCTTACTGCTTACTTGTGGTTTACAATGCATAATGTGTTTAAATATAAGTTACTTTAAAAATATTTCTGGAGTATTTTTTGAAAAAGAGGCTATGTTGAGTTGACCAGGACAGCGTGGGATATAATTGCCCACATCGATTTATCAATACTCGGTCGAAAGGCACCAAATTTGAAATTCATTAAAACAATTGAAATACATTCTCAACGATATTTGAAGAGAATTTAGTGAACTCAATGATTCAGTAGCTGCATAACAAATACTTATTGAACAGCTTCACGACATCATCACGTTCACGGGGAGGAGGATGAAAAGAAAGACTAGGTCAGTGTTACCCTTCAAAGGATCATTATACTACTCCTTGTTTGACCTTATAAATGAAGAATACTTATGGTGTATTGAACAGGCCTCATTGTTCTCAGATGGTCAGCTCTTGTACTTGATTCTCGATAATATTGGTGAATGAAAAGTTCCCACAGTAACCGAAGCGCAAAGGGTTTGAGCGAAGAAACTACAACCGGTGTTCACATTTACATGAAATGGTGAAGGAGAAACGTCTCGGTGTGCCAATCAACGTCAACGATTCGGTGACCAAGAGTAAGTTCTATAATCTCTATGGTTATCTCGGGTCGCTAATTGATAGTATTAAACGTCCCACCGTTGTGATATTACTGGCAAAGTGTGCTATGTTGCTGGTTATGTGATATTGGCAAAAGTTGTGCATAAGCTCTGCGTAGTTTCGGCGAAATCGTTATTGTCACCGAAATCAATTCTATCATTGATTTGCAAGCGGCAATGGAAGGCTATGAAGTAACCACCATGGAGCAAGCATACATAGAAGCTGCCTTCGTAACAACAACTGGTTGCAAGGACATAACTACTGGCGCACATTTTGAACACATACCCGACGATGCGGTCGTTTGTAATATTGATAATTTCGATTGTGAAATCGAAAAATGATGATCAAATGATCCTAAAATAATAAAAGATAAGAAGTAGTTGTGTATGCCGTGGGGAACACTTATGTTTAAGATATGTGTACATACTGTCGGTATGTACAGTAGATTAGTATTAAGATATGTGTATGTGCTCTGCATGTAGTGCATACATGAATTAGGATAAGAAAATCTATAAATAAAGGAGCTCTGGGCAACTACAGCCTGGTACTATTTTATAAGTGAAATTAAATCGTCGTTCTTACTTAACAGG
This sequence comes from Bactrocera zonata, assembly GCA_037783105.1. Lineage (NCBI taxonomy): Eukaryota > Metazoa > Arthropoda > Insecta > Diptera > Tephritidae > Bactrocera > Bactrocera zonata. Next base: position 1,530,527 of record JBAWJQ010006683.1, read on the forward strand.
AGCTGTGGAATGTTGTAGCTAGAAAAGTGAAACCACAAACCATAAAAATATAACCTCAGACGATATTGATTTCTAAGAATGGAAGTGTTATCTATACTGAGATTCTCAGGGAAAATTAAATCCAACTGTACCCATAGCGAATTCAAAAGGAAAGTTACTCGAAAACGTAAAGCGCAAGAGGCTGAAATGCTGCTGCATCTAAGCGGTTCAACAATGTCAGCCGACTCGCAGAAAACAATGAATAAATGCCTTGGTGACCAAGGAAGCATTAAAATACTGACCCAGGAAACCATTATAGAGTCTAAAGACCTATAAAAATTACAACTAAGGACGAAGACCTTTATGCGCTGCAGAGAGAATTGGGAATAACGATATGGAAATGTAATCCAAACTCCCCTCAACTGGAAAACAAATACATTTTAAATGACTTTGTTCGAATTAATGATATTAACACCCATAGTTGCTATTTGCCTCCCAGCATCAATGACGATTAATTTAAGAACATAATCGATAATCTAGTGACTGATGTCCGAAGTAAAACTGTTTTAGTAATAGCCGTCAATTTTAATGCCAGAGCTATTGGTTGGGGATGCTTTTGCTTCCCTTGATCTTGAGCTCTTAAACACCAACCAACCCACATGAAACAAATTTGGCCAGCAGTCAGTGATAGATCTGGCTTTCGTTTAATTACGTCTAGTTCGTAGAACTCAATGGGAAATAAGTGATCATTATATTATCGTAATCACTATTTCATTATATGGGAAATACGAGGTATGACAATTAAGTAATGAGACTGATTCCATAAAAACCGTATATTTGAAAATTATTCTACAACTCTGCCATCCCGTTCAAAGTAGTCCCCTTGGGCAGCAATACAGCGATTCCAGCGTGTTTTCCATGCTTCGTAATATTTCTGGAACGCTTCGACTGGGATGTCTGCTTGTACCCTCGTCACGCCGCCTGGATGTCCGTAATCGACTCAAAATGTGTTCCTTTGACCACCGATTTTGTTTTAGGAAACAAAAAAAATCACAGGGTGACATGTCGGGTGAATAGGACGGCTGTTGCAACACGGCGATCCCTTTAGAGGCCAAATACTGGGACACGCTGAGGGCGGTGTGGCACGGCGCGTTGTCGTGATGAAGGATCCAGTTACGAGCGATGTCTGGGCGCAACTTGTTGACTCGTTTTCACAATCTTTCGAGTACTTGGCAATAGTAGACTTGATTCACAGTTTTCCCCGGTGGAACGAATTCTTTGTGGACGATTCCACGACTGCTCCGCAGCTTGACTGGTCTCCCACTACGCGCCTCGTCTTCCATCCTCTCACGCCCCTCCTTAAACTCTTTGTACAATTGAAACATCTGGGCACAACTAAGAGCACTATCACCACACACTCTTACAATTTTAGCGTACGTTTCCGAAGCTGTTTCGCCCAATCTGGCGCAAAATTTTATCGCGACGCGTTGCTCTTGATTTCGTTTTTTCATTTTCGTGACGAGCACTACAAACACACGTCTCATTACTTAATTGTCAAACCTCGTAAATGCCGCATATATACAGCAGATTGAACTTTTGACCGTGACCTATTCGAACACGCAATTATACCCACTATTCTACTCGAGAAGCCGCTCCATAATTATGACCCGTCTTAAGAGAGCATGTGACGCATCAATGGCCAAGCATACATGACGCAACCACCACCCAAAACAAAAAAGCAAAAAGCAGCATCTTATATTACTGTCAAAACCAAACAAGACTTTGATAGTCTCGTCCCATTTCCACCATTCTGCATGCTAGACTCCACTGAAAAAATCTTTCAGCGAATTATATATCAACGTATAAATAAAACCATAGATGATATTCTCGGCGTATTCGCGAATCAGTTTGGATTCAGGAAAGCAAGATCCACAAGCGAAGCAGTGAACCTAGTAAAGACACTGGCCGAAAAGGTTATTAGTAGGAAACGATGGAAAGGCGGAAAGTATATGGTTGTAATCCTCGATGTCAAAATTACATTCAATTCAGAATACTGGCAAGGAAAATCCGTAAAGGAAAATCTTGAACAGAGACGATGAAGAGATGGAAATGACGACAGGAGGGTAGTCGATATGGACCCTTAGGATATCTTAGCCAAGAAGACTAAAAAGTCGGTAACGGACTTATCACCCAGAATCGTAAAGGAAAATGCAAGAGGAGAGATGGCGAAGAGTTGGCAACGACGATAAGAAGGTATTGTTGGATGTTGGACGTTGAAGTATGGCAAAAAAGACCACATGGCGACTCCAAAACTAAATGGACCGCTAGAACGTAGACCAAACAATGGGTTAGGTGACAAAAATTGCACGAGGTGGGATCAGAGACCAACAGAGGTGGGGTCACGCTTTCGATGCTTCCACTTCTCAAAAAAAATTGCATATTGTGTAATAAGAATTACGTATTTTCAAGTACACACATCTATAATGTCTTGTATTTGTGCATGTATGCAAGCGTAAAATGCGTATAGTTTTATATTATTTGATTATGTCTATATGCACGTTCTGTACTGTCCTAGTATTGTCTAAAAAAAGCTTGTTCAAATTTAATTGAATACAGTGCTGGGGAAAGAATATTATTAATTTAATTTAGTGGACTGTATTTATCTGATACTCAATCTTATCTTTTTTAAATTTAGTTCTCTGCTGCTTGTCATATCGATGTTTTTTCTCATTGACTTTGGTGCACAGTGTTGAGACGGTCATTGATTTGTATACGTAAATCATTAGCACCATGTCGAGAACGTTTCTTTTTGGTTGTGGTACCAGATTCATTTCAGTCCTCTTTTGCTGATATTTCACCATCTTCGGAGACTTTAAATTCTACATTCAGGGGAATCAGAGTCCAGTTTTGCATCTATGACAACATATTCAGTCGGTGGTCGTATCTTATTTTTGCTGCTTGAAAGCTTCTGTCTCAATTTACACTCAGTATTTTTATACTAGGGGTATTCAGACCGAGCTTGCTAATCTGGTAATTCGTTAGTTGATACTTCGTTAAAACACTTAACTGTGAACATACTTTTTGCTGTACATCAGTAGTGGGTGTAAATTTTGTTTAAAAACAGCTGATTATATTATATTAAATACTTACTTTTGAAAAATTTGTCTGAAACTAGTTTTTAGTATACAGCAAATTAATTTTTTTGCAATGAATTAAGTTAACTTTTGAGGCAACAACGCAAACAAAACAGTTGAGTGATGTTACCAAGTAACGAAAAAACTATCATGCTTGGCAGTCTGGTACTTCGTTACTCGGTAAAACGATAATCTGTTAATTTTACAAAAACAAAACTCACGTAAAAAACTACCGAGTAACGACTAACGAATTAATAAAGCTCGTCTGAATACCCCTATTAATTTGAAGCAATGAAAACGGTCGGATATATACGTATAGTATACTCGTATTCATCAATTTATCATTTATTTTATTAATAACTATAGGACCCGTCCACGCTTCACTGTGTCTGATACATAGATAATACTACTACTACCAACTATTTGATTTCTATTAGTTGGATTATAACTATTAGTTAATGAGATATATTGTAGCATTTTTGTGAAGCAACTTGTGTTCTTAAAAAAAAATGGATCATAAAGCATTTCGTGTGTCAATAAAGCATTGCTTTTTTGGGGAAAATACTGTTGAATTTAGGCTCAGGGAAATCCACCGTTGAGTTGCAAAGTAGGTGCTCGCAAGTTCAAAATCCAACAAAAACAACTAATTCTGAGAAGTGTTTAAGTACTCTCTAATCGCAATAAAGCCGAATTTTTGCATCGGTGATAAAAATATAGCTCCGTCATTTCCCACTGGAGTCCAATCGACAGTCATTCTAAATTTCAATCTGTAATTGATCACTTCGTTTGCAACACACATAAAGTTTTCACTGAATAATTTTCAAAATTTTTTTTTTAAATAGCCGGAATAAAAGAGCAAGCGACCGAAATTGAACGAAAGAAAAAAGAATTGCATGAAAAAAGTCAATTTTTGGAAATTTCCAATTTTTCGACTTTTTCTTAAGAAAGTTTTTTTTTTATTTCTGAACAAACATTCATTGTCAAATGATCGTAGGGGGATGGAGCTGGCGGAACAGATTGACGGCCCGACATTCTGCACAATGAATGACGAAGCCCCCACCAGAGTTATGGGAACCTGTAATAGCTCGCCAGATATTACCATTGCTAGAAGGGGTTTGATAAACAGCATAACCTGGCGACCTATGCTAACTCTCGCTTCAGACCATCTGCCCATAATTATCTCGATCGAGAAGCCTCCTGATTTCATTTCCGTTGACAACCGTACCTTCTTTAACTTTAAAAAAGCTAATTGGGTAGGCTTCACGAAATTTACTGAGAGCACCTTCAACGCTCTACCCATTCCTACGGACGTATGCGTTGGCGAGCGTCAATTCCGCAAGGTGATCGCAGCAGCTACCGCTCGCTTCATCCCGGCTGGAAGATTAGCGGAAATCCGCCCCAATTTCCCAGCCGAAGCAGCGGTTCTAGCTAATGAGCGCGACACCTTACGCCATGCCGATCCCGGTGATCCCCGAATAAGGGATCTCAATTTGGAGATTCGGCATATGGTAAATCAACATAAGCGGACGAAATGGATAGAGTACCTGAAGTCCTGCAACCTCTCCACCGGTGTGAGTAAGCTTTGGGCTACTGTCAAAGCTTTGTCTAATCCGAGGAGACATGACGACCGAGTTGAAGTTCAATTCAATGGTCATGCCTCTTCGGTAGACAAAGCTCAGAGATGTGTTAACCGACGGCTGCGCAAAATGCCAAACAACTGCGCGTCACTTACTTTCACCGATGAGGAGGTTCAGGGTGTCATCAACAAGGCAAAATCGTTTAAATCCATTGGCCCTGATGGAATCAATATGCTAATGTTAAAGCATCTAGGCTCGACGGGAGTAAAATATCTCACCAAGGTCTTCAACCTGTCGCTCACCACTCTTCAAATACCCGATGTGTGGAAAGTCGGAAGAGTGGTCCCACTACTGAAACCTGGGAAACCCGCCAACAAAGGGGAATCTTATCGTCCGATAACTCTCCTCTCCCCAGTAGTGAAGACACTCGAAGCCTTGCTACTCCCGACCTTCACTCACCACCTGAGCCTAGCCAGCCACCAGCATGGATTCCGTAAAGTGCACAGCACCACCTCAGCACTTAGCGTCATAAACGCCCAGATAGTTGTCTACAAACCTGGTCACCAAAATGTAGTAGCTGACGCACTCTTCCGTCAACAAATCAACAATACAAGAGATTGTTCTCAACATTCAGCACAGAGCTCTCCAACTGACCAAATAAAGAGGGTGAAACAACCTTTAAACTCATTCAAAAATCAAATAATACCTATTCTAGATCCCACAAAAGAGGCAATTGACTCCCAAACCATTTTTCCAGGTAGGACGCGTCACACATTTTATTACAAAAATAAGCAAGATTTTTTAACAAAACTACAACAAGTAGCTAAACCCAATGTAACTAACGCACTAAGAATAGATGAAGAGTTAATATTCCACTTTAAGGATGTTATTATTTCCCACTTTCCCAATTGTACCTTTGTGATAGCACCAAACTTACTAATTGACAATACTAACCAAAACGAACAATTAGAATTAGCAGAAAAAACACACAGACGTGCATACCGAAATTATAAAAACAATGTGCAAGAAGTATTGCTTAACTACTTTTGGCCTAACATCAGAGAAATGTGCAAGAAAGAAGCGATAGACTGTCAAATTTGTTTGACAAACAAATACGAACGACAACCAAACAGACAACCTATTGGAAAAACACCAATACCAACAAAAACTGCTATCTCCGAAAAATTCATACCAAAGCAAACTGTCACGAACATATTGAAGAAATACTTACACAAGTGTATCCAAATGCAAAACATCTAATGACTGATAACGAAAATGTATTTATCAGCAACATGGCAAAGGCCGTTTATACTCGACTACATATACAACATACTGCCACACCATTAAATCACTCGACAACTAATTCCCTTATTCCACGCAGCTAATTGCTAATTCTCGGGCGATTCTCTTTTGCTGTCGCCCAGTACCTTCACCCGAGCAACTTGTGTTGCGCAACTCTGTTCGAGTTTTTTTCTCATTCTCTTTCACTTTACTTGAACCCATTGTCGTTTCCTTTTCCTTATAGGTATTTGGGCCGCTCTATCACATATATTAATCGGTTTTGTCAATTAAGAAATACATTTTATTTATAATTCAAAATTAAAACAAAGATTATATGACAGACTTTCACATATATCACCCTTTTCACTATCGTCTGAATCAACTTGTATGGCTTTCTCCATACATTTCACAACATCTTTAATTAATTCGATTTTTTTGTCATACTCCGTTTTTTAAAATATTTATATTATTTTACGTATATCTGTATACATATTTGCAAATTACTTACCAAAAGATGAAATTAATTTTTTTTAAATATATTCAAAATATTAATAAGAACACAAAGCGAGCTGCTGAACTCTGGAAACTCGGCGCGATTCTCCTCTCCTCGTCGCCCCCTCGCCAATAAACCAAGAGTTGCCGCAACGAAAGTTGCCGCGTGTAATAAGGGAATAACGCTCAAGTAGAACGGTTGCACAGTGCGTTGATTGAAATCAGAACGAGTTTAGTAGATTAAAGAAATCATTCAGAACAATCAGGAGAAGCTATTGCTATACCACAACAAAGGACGAAGAAACATCACGTATAAACCAGGAGATATCATATATTCCAAAACAGATCGTAGGAATAAAATTGCTAAACGATATAATCAGCACAAAGTTAAGGAAGATCGCGGGGACACGATCCTTACAACGAGAGGGAAAATTATTCATAAATACAACATCCGCAAACAAGCCACACAATGCGATCCGAGACGGTATTAATTAATCTATTTTTATTATTTGTTATATTCCATTCTGATCTAATCACAGATCTTAAATTCAAGAAGTATGTTTTAACAGAGACCGATCCAGTCTACCTATTTGAAAATACGTCTTATCTATACCACGTAGCAAACTTGTCAATTATCCTAGGTCCATACGAGAATATCATGAAATCCAAATACGTTGCAGGAAAAAAAGAAGAAATAATTCTTATTAATAAAATAGAGGCACTTAAGACACAGCTTATACCTTCTAATCGTAGACTCAAACGCTCATTAAACTTTTTAGGTTCTATTCTCAAGTTTGTCACCGGTACTCCTGACCATGACGACTTTATAGAGATCAAGACAGGACTCAATCAGTTGATAGAAAACAATAATCAACAGCGGAAGATTAACAGTCAATTTGAAAAAATACTAGAAACACTAGACCCAAGGTCAATTACTGAAGAATTAATTTTTACAGAAGTTTACAAGGAATTAGAAACAATCACGAATACCATTAATTTTGCTAAAACAGGAAACTTTTATTCTGCTACTCTAAACCTCAAAGACATTCAAGAAATTGCCTCCATAGAAGATTTTAACATACCCATAATTAATATTTTAGAATATTTTGATATTCATGTATGCATGTACAAAGATTCTATAATTACAATATACAAATATCCCGTAATAAATAACCGCTGTAAATTATATAACTTAATCCTTTAGCATACAAACACGGTAAAGTCCGATTGGACTCTCAAGTTGCAAAATGTGAAGCGAATTTCAAAAGAACTTCCAAATGTAAAAATTATCTGGGATTAAATATTTGTAAACAGGAGTCTCCCGACAACTGTACCATCCCATTGTTTGAAAATACTAAGGCAAAATGTAATGTTATTCAAGAAAATAATAGACCGCTTATTGTGTTTGATCACGGAAATATAATTATTGATGGAGAACATCTGTGGAACGGACAACGTGTTAACGGTCCAAACCTGTTACAATTTAATCACAGTACTAATTTAGATAATAAGGTATATTTCAATCACGATCAGGAAATTAAAGATGTGATTCATGCCCACCAAGATGAACAATTGGAAGTTCTAAAAATATTAACCTTCAATTCAGATTATACATTTTCAAATATTCAAAAAATGTATAAATACAAGATTCCTATTGAAGAACACCCAGAAAAGTTCACATTGTACCTAATACTTATTGTAATACCTTTAGCTTTATTAATCTATGCTGCTGTAAAATTATGCGAATGCTATCGAGTACATTTAGAAGATAAAAAGGAACGATTATTCCGCCAAACATACGAGATCGAACTTCGTCGACTCCAAGCCCAGATGACTGGAAATGAGGACATTTCATCTTAACACAGGGGAGAGTTAAGGAATGTTTCATTTCTCCAAAAAAAACCAAAACATCTCTTGTTTATGTCGAACCACGCATAAACAAATAGTGATAAGCAATTCCAATATATGGTGTGAAAAAGAAATGGTATCACACATAACAAGTGTTATCTCCTACACGCTATTCTCTCGGGACTGTTTGTAACGACAAACAATCGACTGTAGATAGTGTGTCTATCTTCAAATAACATACCAGACAGCAAATAGAAACTAGTACCACAAAGAAGTATAGATAGCACTAAGGTGCAAAGTACATACAAAAGAGAATCAATTGTGATTAACTCCAGCGTAAGCGTTGTCTACACCAGTAAAGAAGAAGAAGATTTTGCAACATCCATAAAAAATTGTTTTTTGTATATGTTTACATTTTTGTTTCATCTATGCTACCTTTTTTCAAGGATACAATGTGAAAATTGTTTGTGCCTATTATATTGCTCAATTTGGATACAATCGCATATGAGCTCATGCAAACATATTGGAGGTGGTTTGGCATTCACGACTGTGATGGTACCTTTTACATCGTGGTTAGGCTCTTTGCCGCTTGGCGTGTCTGGTTGAAATTTTTTGGTATTGACCGCTGATTTAATTGGACTAGATTTCCTTTCTGGGCCTACGTAGCCAGTCTGAACAGATAGCCCGTTTTTGCTTGTTACATTCTCACTATGCATTTATACTGCAGGCAGGTTGCTGTCAGCGTATTTGTTGCTCTTCTGCTGACTGCGTCCTTTGCTTCGTTTCCTTTTCAGGTTACCGCCGCGATGACTCATCATCGCCGTTACTTTTTGTATTGCCAGGAATTGTTATTGTTGGCTCGACATTTAAGAAATGCCTACGGCTTTACTGGTGACGCTGCGCAGCATTCAATATTGTTTCTTTTTTTTTTTTTCTTTTATTTCGTGCACTATTTTTTATGTTAATGTTTAATATTTTGTGTGCACTGTTTTTATATGATTGTTTGTTAACAATATAATATTTTTTATTTTACTTTTTGTAAAGACACGGAGCGAATTAAAAACACCTTGAACACTCTAGTGCGAATAAAGCCAATTTGTATCAGGCTAATACGAGTGCAGAACTTAAAGCGCAGATTTTCATATACGACAAAATTCGTTCAGGACGTCAACTCGATTCAAATTTTCCGCAAGGGAAACGTGAAGACTTGGGTCCTACCTACAAATGCTAGAAATCTACGTGTGAGCGATATTAAACGTTACTATCGTTGCGGGGAAATAGGTCATCCGGCCAATATTTGCCATTATCAGCTACCGTCGAATGTTTTGAGTGCAATAAACCGGGACATCAAATGGCAGACTGCCCGAAAAGAAAAGCACTAGGGAAAGAAAAAGCTCCACGTGAGTTACAACTTCTAACGTTATTATAAAATTAACCAAACACCAAGATGATTGTCAAAAAGTTTTTCATCTGCTGAATGAATTGCCTCTCACATTTCCAGGTTGGATTCATTGTCGTTATCTTTTTCTTATTTTTTGTGAGTTCTCAATTCGACTCAAGAAATAAGCTACATAATTATTTTTTACTTTTAAGTATTATTATCATATTTCAAAATTGTATTCCTGTAATTCCAATAACCTCCTCTGATTGCGTTGAGAAAAATCATTCCATTTATATTATATTTATTAACTAGATATTTTATTGGACTATGATCGGTAATAATTTTAAATTGTGTGCCATAAATGTACGGTCTGAAATAGGATATTGAATATATAATGGCTGGAAATTCCTTAGCTGTTGTAGCATATTTCTGTTCATGGTTGTTTAATGTTCTGGAAATGTAGCACACTGACTGACCATGGTGAGAAAGCACTGCTTCCATTGTATAATCACTTGCATCAGTTGTGATAGTAAACTCTTTATCATATTCAGGGAGTTGCGGGTCTCTTGGATTTATTTTATAACCTTTTTTTTTTAAGTATTTTATCATGCAATATGCTACTTTCAAATAGTCTTTAATAAAATTCCATTAATACCCTGTAGCTCCCAAGAAGTTCAAAATCTTTTATTACCAAATTTTTTCTGTATTAGGTTAAATTACCTCTTTTGTTAATGTATGTCCTAAAATTTTAGTTTTTTTTTTTTTTAGTGATAGGATATGCGGAGGATGGAGTCACGCAAGTGAGGAAAGTTCTCTGATCGTCATTCACTTGGGAGTGGCCAGAAACGATTCTTTTACATATGACTCAAGCAGCTCATGACTTCCGGTCTTTCACCAAGTATCCTCTGGGTAGCCTAAGAACATCCGTTTAAAGGCGAGCTAAAGTAAGAATGCTAAACATGGCATAGGGGTGTACGCTGGGTTTGGGGACCGCCACGTAAAAAAAAAACACTCCAATGAAAAAACAACAACAGCCTCGGATGAGAGACCCCCCTTCTGATGACGACCATGGAAAACGAAATAAGGACTACGAATTGAGGGCATGCACCTGGAATGTCCGGTCCCTAAATTGGGAAGGTGCCGCTGCCCAGCTGGTTGATGTCCTCGAAAAAACAAAGGCTGACATCACCGCCGTCCAAGAAATGCGACGGACGGCACAAGGACAGAGACGAGTAGGTCCTTGTGGCATTTACTACAGTGGCCATATAAAGGAGCATAAGATTGGTGTGGGATTCGTGGTGGGAGAGTACTATCATTCACTGCGGTGAATGAACGTCTAGCCAAAAGGACGATGTGACCAAAGATGCCTTTTATGAGTGCTTGGAGCGCACTTACGAGAGCTGCCCCCGCCACGATGTCAAAATCGTGCTTGGCGACTTTAACGCCAGGGTGGGCAAAGAATGTATCTTTGGCGCTACGGTCGGTAAATTCAGCCTCCACGACGAAACATCCCCAAATGGGTTGAGGCTGATCGACTTCGCCGGGCCCGAAATATGGTTATCTGTGGTACTAGATTCCAGCATAAGAAGATTCATCAAGCTACCTGGCTGTCTCCGGATCGAAAAACTATCAACCAGATCGATCAAATTGTGATAGACGGAAGACTCGTCTACAGTAATTTAGATGTGCGTGCCCTCCGAGGTCCTAACAACGACTCGGACCACTATCTTGTTGCAGCCAAGATTCGCACCCACCTCTGTGCAGCAAAAAACGCACGCCAACAAACACAAGGAAGGTTCTACGTCGAAAAGCTGCAATCACAACAGATAGCCGAACGATTTTCTACTCGGCTTGCACTCCTGCTCTCTGAGAGCACTCGTCAACAACTCGGCATAAGGGAACTTATGTACAGCTGCAACCAAAACCATTGGTTTTCGGAAAGTGCAAAACAACAGCTCGTACGACGAGGAGTGTCGTGTCGCAGCAGAGAGAAAACAGGCTGCCTACATCGCAACGTTACGATCAACCACAACACGTGCGGGATGGAATAGATACCGAGAGTTGAAGATTGAAGAGAGACGCATTTGCAGACAGAAGAAAAAGAGACCGAAATGCGTAAGTATGAAAAGCTTGATAAGCCGACAAGGGTAATACTCGAAAATTGTACGAAAAAATGCGGCGGCTAACAGAAGGTATCAAGACCGGAGCACACTCTTGTAGAACCCTCAAAGGTGATCTAGTCACCGATGCCCAGAACATACTTAAATTATGGAGGGAACACTTTTCCAGCCTGCTGACTGGCAGTGAGCGTACAACGCCAGGAGAAGGCGAACCCGATTCCCCAATCGATGACGATGGAGCAGACGTTCCATTGCCCGACCATGAAGAAGTTCGAATAGCAATTACCCGCCTGAAGAACAACAAATCGGCAGGGGCCGACGGATTTCCGGCCGAGCTAGCTTCTTTGTAAAATATGGTCGGACGAAAGCATGCCCAACGATTGGAATTTAAGTGTGCTATGCCCAATCCATAAAAAGGGAGACCCCACAATCTGCGCCAACTATCGTGGGATAAGCCTTCTCAACATCGCATATAAGGTTCTATCGAGCGTATTGTGTCAAAGATTAAAGCCCACCGTCAACAAATTGATTGGACCTTATCAGTTTGGCTTTAGACCTGGTAAATCAACAACCGACCAGATATTCACCATGTGCCAAATCTTGGAAAAGACCCGTGAAAGGAGAGTAGACACACACCACCTCTTCGTCGATTTCAAAGCTGCTTTCGACAGCACGAAAAGGAGCTGCCTTTATGCCGCGATGTCTGAATTTGGTATCTCCGCAAAACTAATACGGCTGACGTACGTACGTTGAGCAACATCCAAAGCTCCATCAGGATCGGGAAGGACCTCTCCGAGCCGTCCGATACCAAACGAGGTTTTGGACAAGGCGATTCCCTATCGTGCGACTTTTTCAACCTGCTTTTGGAGAAAATGGTTCAAGCTGCAGAACTAAATAGAGAAGGTACCATCTTCTATAAGAGTGTACAGCTGATGGCGTATGCCGATGATATTGATATCATCGGCCTCAACACCCACGCCGTTAGTTCTGCTTTCTCCAGACTGAACAAGGAAGCAAAACAAATGGGTCTGGCAGTGAACGAGGGCAAGACGAAATATCTCCTGGCATCAAACAAACAGTCGTCGCACTCGCGACTTGGCTCTCACGTCACTGTTGACAGTCTAGCGTAACACCACCAACAATGTCAGCCTAGAAATCCGACGCAGGATTACTCTTGCCAACAGGTGCTACTTCGGACTGAGTAGGCAATTGAGAAGCAAAGTCCTCTGTCGACAAAAAAAATCCAAACTCTTTAAGTCGCTCATAATTCCCGTCCTGCTATATGGTGCAGAGGCATGGACGATGTCAACAACGGATGAGTCGACGTTGCGAATTTTTGAGAGGAAAGTTCTGCAAAAGATTTATGGTCCTTTGCGCGTTGGCCACGGCGAATATCGCATTCGATGGAACGATGAGCTGTACGATGAGCGGCTACGCTGGCTGGGTCATGTTGTCCGAATGGACGAAAACACTCCAGCTCTGAAAGTATTCGACGCTGTAACCGCCGAGGAAGCAGGGGAAGACCTCCACTCCGTTGGAAGGACCAAGTGGGGAAGGACCTAACTACGCTTGGAATATTCAATTGGCGCCACGTAGCGAAAAGAAGAAACGAGTGGCACGCTGTTGGTAATTCGGCTATAATCGCGTAAGCGGTGTCAACGCCAATTAAGAAGAATAAGACATTTGCTTGCTTGAATTTTTAAATCGTGATTCGCTAAAACCGCGAAAATTTTTTGAAGTGATGGAATGGGGTGTGAAAAAGACCAAAATATCATCCAGATAGACAACATAAATTTTGTTTATGAATTCTCTTAGAATCTCATTCATCATTCTGTGGAACGTGACATACGGACGTACACATAATTTGTTGAATTGGTTTAATAGAATTTTAATCTTGCTTTTTTCATCTGATATTAGATGATCAAGTGCAATATTTTTTTGTTCACTTCCAATGGATAAACCTGTTCCTGAACAGTTTTCATATGGAACGGAATCATTGTTCCATTTTTCAAAGATTTACTCATTTTTTTCTATTTGAATAATTTTAAAATTTTTAAAATAAAATAATTTTCTAATCATAGCATTTTTTCGTAATTAAATTCCGCAGGACAAGGACTTTGTACTTTAATGATTGGGTTCTCAAGTTTGCCATTTAATGTACTTATAACCGTTCTTTCTCGCTCTACAATGAGTAAATTAAAATTTTCAAATCTCTTTTTCTGCTTTATGTATACTAATAGTGGAACCTGCATCTACTAAATTGCACCACTTTGACCAAACAGTGTAGCATTATAATAATTTTTTTATCACAATATCCCGAGGCTAATTGGTAAACCATCTCTAACGTTTGTGTCTTCCGGTTCCTTACTCCGACTCATTGTATCTACTTCCATAGGAGTAGGCCTATTGAAATTCCTAGACCTATAATGTCCAGTGTTATTGTTAGTCCAGATATTCCTAGAGTACTGCCTAGAAAAATTATTTTTATTTTGAAGTCTGCTATTATGTTGACCCGATTCATTTGTATGATCTGGAATATTGTATGTGTCATTAGTTCTATTATTTTTTTGCTGACTTGCAGAATTATTTGTATGTATTGGCCTGTAATTTTGTTTATTGCTAAAACTATTAGCATATCTATGCCTAAAACTTTGTTTGCTTGTAAAATTATTTCTATTACTTAGCACATTGGTTTGTGTCCTATAATCTTGATTTTTTCTTTGGAAGCTATTGTCATCTTGTTGACGTATGCCACTAGTATACTTACTTAGTTCAGTAGATTCACTCTCGTTATAAAATTTATTATGTTTAATTACACAATATATGTATATATATATATATTCTAAGTGTATATGAGTTTTGTTTCGGTTTTCTCCGGAACCCACTGCTGCACACGGTTGGCGAACTCGATGACGCACTTCACTTTCGTCACTTCGCGGTTTTAATAAAAAAAAGGGGGAAATTGCGATGATTGTTGCGGTTGATCAAACGGATAAAACGGATTGCTTCACGGATGAAAACGGTAAGAGGACGATCCCGGTCGGATCAATCCCTTTTGAAGGTTTGGGTGGTGAATAGTTGCTGATTACGAGTCGTCCCGTTGATAATCGTGTGGTTGTTGTGTTGTAGTGGTGTAGTAATGATCGGTGTTAAGTACTGTGTTTGATACGTGTGTGTGTGTATTGGTGTATGCTGTGAACTGTTGTGTGATGAAGTGTTGTGATGTAATGTGACGTGAGGTGATGCGATGTGAGATGTTGCAGTTCGTAGCTCATGTGAACATCCCGGCCCCCCTAGGCGAGTTAATCGGTTAGGAGCCTCTGCAGCTGTTGCAGTGTGTTTAGTACAGCGCTTAATCCTGTTGAGCGTCGTTGTTGCTGATGATGAGCGTGGCGTGGCGGAGATGGCCGTGTGCGTGTTGTGGTTAATTGGCTGCTTCGTCGTCGCCGGATAGCATCGCTGCGTGGTCTGGTACGAGTGTTGGTGCTACTTTCCGATGGATTGGCTCGGCGGGGAAAACGATGAAATAGAGTGTGATGGGGCCGCTGGCAATATTGACAGGCGCCGTCGGCCCAGCACTCGATGGTGGCGTGGTCATCTGCCAGGCAGGTCATGCAATGTCCATGGGCTCTTGCAACCTGTTCTCGCTGAGCGGGTTCATGCTCTTAAAAATGGTGCATCGTTTCACGGCGTGTGGGCGATGGCACAGGCTGCAACATGGAGGCCCCTGTGGCTCCAATAGCTGCTCTTCTCTCATCTCCCTGACTGCTTCGGCGGATGGCGGTGGTCGCATAACCCTGATCCTTGGAGCGGCAACGGGTGCAGCCGACGCTTTGGGTGTAGCGATTTCGGACCTTATGGTGTTGGAGGTTGTTTGGGTCTCCTCTACGTCCATTTCTATGGGAACATAAAATTGTATTAAATTGATTTGTTTATAACATTAGAATGCAGTTGTTGTAGCTACATATCTATACATATGTATATGTATAATAAGTTGATCTTCAACGCGCTTGTTTGAATTTATTTTTTGTGTACGGATTAAAAGCGGATTAATTTCGAAGTAGCGGAATTGATTTATTATTTTTCGATTATTTTTGCGAGTTATTTTGCGGTTTAGGTTGAAGGTGTTTTTCGCTGTTTGGAAGAAAACAGAGTTTGGTGACTGGTCGAGTTAATATGCCGTTTTGTGTTCGAACATCGACTACTCTTATGTGACCATCTGACCCTCGATGAATCTTTTCAATGTGGCCTAGCCGCCATTCTGTTGGAGGAAGGCATTCGACCTATATGAAGACGCATTCTCCTGCATTAGCTTCCTTCTGGGCCGTTTTCCATCGATATCTCTTATGGAGATCTTTGAGATAGTCTTCCTTCCATCTGTGGTTGAATTCGTGATGGAGAATCTTGATTCGTTCCCATCGATTTATTAAAGTGAGTGAGTCTTCTTCTGTCTCAGGTATGGCGAAAAGAGGAGCTCCTCTGAGGAAATGACCTGGTGTAAGAGCTGTGAAATCGGAGGGATCATGCGAGAGTGATGATATAGGCCTTGAATTTAATACGGCTTCGATACGAATGAGTAGTATAGTAAATTCCTCATAATTGAATTTATGATTGCCAGCCGTTTTCTTTAAATGGGACTTAAAGCTTTTTACTGCTGATTCCCAAAATCCGCCCATGTGTGGAGAACATGGAGGTATAAACTGCCAATCGATCCCTTGGGGTGCATATTTGTTAACTAGTTCAGGGAAGACTTCTTTCATGAAGTTTAAAAACTCCTTCTCTGTTGCTCTTTGGGCTCCGACAAAGTTTTTCCCATTTTCGCTCATTATTTTTGAAGGAAATCCGCGTCGTCCGACAAAGCGTGCAAATGCTGCGAGAAAAGCCGCAGTAGTCAGATCTGAACGAAGCTCGAGGTGTACTGCCTTTGTCGTAAAACATACAAAGACAGCCACATACCCTTTTCTAAATGAAGAAGACCTTAACATGGAGGCCTTTATCTGGAAAGGTCCAGCAAAATCAACCCCAGTGATGGTAAAGGGTAGAGCATAGTTGCAGCTTTCAGGTGGTAAAGCTGCCATGATCTGCGTACGCATTTTGTGTTTGTACATGGTACATGGTTTACACATAAAAATCGTCCTTTTGATTTGTGGCTTTAGTCGCGGTATATAAAATTCTTGACGGACCATTTGTTACATTAAGCGATGCTCACCATGTAGTGTAAGATGGTGCAGATATGCTAGAAATAGGTAAGTAAAACGGGATTTCTCTAGAAGAATGATGGGATGTCGTTCGCTATAACTAAGGCTGGAGTTCGCCAATCTTCCATTTGCCCTTATTAATCCCTTAGAATCCAAGAAAGGATTTAAGACGAGAAGAGAGCTTCCCTTTTGGAGAGGTCGCTTTTCGAGCAACTTTGATTTCTCTTTGCTGAAATAGCGAGTTTGTGTATATAATATTAGACTGACCTTGGCATGTTGCAAGTCGGAATGCGTTAGTTGTACGCAAGGATCATTTGGTGCTCCTTTCATTTTTAGTTTAAGTCTTTGAATGAATTTGTGCATGTAAGCGAAGAAAACCGGTGGAGAATATCATCTTTTGGAGTCACATGAAAATTTTCAATTTTCCGACTTTCCGGCGGTATTATGTTACGAGCGGGAGACTTTGGCCAGAATTCTTGTGATTCTGTTAGCCATGTTGGACCATTCCACCAGAGTGTAGTGCTGGTGAGGTGCAGTGGCTTGCAACCTCTTGCCCAAGATCGGCTGGGTTATCTGCACTTGCAACATGTTGCCATTTTGCTGGGCTAACTAAGTCTAAAATTTGGGATATTCGGTTAGATACATAGGTCTTCCTGCAATAGGGTGGTTTTTCTAACCATGCTAAAACTATCTCTGGGTCTGACCAAAGATACATTTTATGATCGCTTAATTTGAGATGGGTTTGGACTATGGAAATTAATTTTGCTAACAGAAGAGCACCATTCAGTTCAAGCCGTGGCAGACTGAGTGTCTTCAAAGGTGCAACTTTGGCTTTGGCTACCAGGAGGTGTGAAGATATTTTATTATCGTACTGAGTGCGTACGTACACTGTTGCGCAATACGCCTTTTCAGAGGCATCACAGAAACCGTGTAATTCTGCGTTAATGTTAGGAGTGAAATTTACCCATCGAGGGACTCGAATTTCAGATATAGTATGTAAAATGTTAGCAAATTGAACCCATTTCGCTAAACGTAAAGATTTTACCTGTTCATCCCATTCAGTGCCATCTTGCCACAATTCTTGAATGAGGATTTTTGCTTGAATCATTATTGGCGAAAGCCATCCTGCGGGGTCGAAAAGTTTTGCCACCGAGGAAAGTATTTGTATTATGAGAATTGATCTGTTATCGCATTCCATTGAATCCCTAGAGTTTTGGTTGTACTAGCCTTTTTAAATTTAAGGAAATTTGTATCTAATAAGTCTTCCTTTTTAATGTCTTTTATTATATCAGGGTGATTTGAAGTAGTTTTCTTTAGAGGGAAACCTACTGAATTTAATGCTTTGATCACTTGCGATAGTGATTCGCATGCTAATGCGATACTTTGGCTACCTGATAGTATGTCGTCCACGTATGTTTGTGTTTGCAACACAGGAGATGCTAAAGGCAAATTTGTTGCATTTGTTTTTGCCACTTCATGTAGTGTCCTGATCGCCAAATAGGGTGCGCAATTGATGCCAAAGGTGACGGTTTTAAGTTTATAGTCGCTGATTGGACTATTACTTGATTTCCGGAAGACTACACGTTGGAAATCTTGGTCATCTTCATGTACTAGAATTTGTCTGTACATTTTTTCTACATCCCCATTGAAAACGTATTTAAACATGCGCCAATTTAGAATTAACAACATGAGATCAGGTTGTAATGTTGGCCCTGTGTATAGCACATAATTGAGTGATTTGCCTGAGCTCGTACACTTTGAGGCATTGAAAACCACTCGTAGCTTTGTTGTAATTTTATCAGGTCTTATTACCCCATGATGTGGCAGATAAAAAGATAAATATCTACCTTCAGATACTTTTTCATATGGTTCAGCTTCTTCCATATTATTGAGGTCAAGATATTCGTCCATCACATTATCGTATGCCGATTTAAGCTCACTTTTCTTTATCAGGCTTTTTTCCAGGCTTAGAAATTGCTGGACTGCTGATATTCTAGAGTGGCCTAGAGCTATGGTTTCAGGGAAAATTGGTTTGAATGGTAATCGTACAACATAACGACCGTGTTCGTTTCTTGTTGTTGTGGATTTGTAATAGGCTTCGCATGCCTGGTCTTCTTCTGAAAGCTGGGTGATTTGGGATAATTCTTCTATTTCCCAGAATTTTTTAAGTTGATTGTTTAAAAACTCGTTTGAGATATTTTCCACTTGTATGGTGAAAGAATTGATTTTTTCAAGGACTTGGCCACTTATAATCCACCCAAAGATTGTATTTTAGGCTAACAATTTATTGGAGATTTTCTCAATACCTTCAAGAATTATTTGAGGTATTAAGTCACTGCCTAATAATATGTCGATTTGTGATGGGGTATGACAATTGGGATCTGCTAATTTGAGATGTGAGCATTTTTCCCAGTGTATTTTATTTACTTCATAGCTTGGAAGCAAATTTGTAAGTTGACTTTTATTAACGTGTCTATTGTATTGCATATTATTGCTGGCTTGAGGTTTGAACAAGTTTTTACTGAGTCATTTTGATGACTTTTCAGATTTATGTTTTTGTTGTCAATTCGCTCAGCTATCTCGTATTTAGCAGTGAGGAATGCTTTCATTTGCTCCCATGTGGGCATTTTTTTCCTTTCCACGAGTGATTGTTCCCATCGTAGTAACGCAGCATCAGGGGTGTTTCTGCACAAATAGTTACTATGATGGGGTCCCACGATTCTGTGGAGATATTTTGTGTTTTTAACACTGATGTGCAATTAGTCACTGTCGAGTATAAATTTTGAAATTCCTGGCTGGTTTCTTTTTGAATTTTTAGTAGATGTAATAATGTTTTTATTGGGTTTTCTATCATAATCCTTCCATTTTCGTATCTTTCGACTAGTGCTTCCCAAGCCAGCTTAAAATTTTCGTCATTTAAAGCGAATCGCTTGACGATATTGCCTGCTTCCCCTTTTGTTTTGTACCTTAGATGGTATAACTTTTGTGCTTGTGAAAGTTTAGGATGGTTTATATAAACGGCAGTGAACATGTCCCGAAAGGACGGCCACTGGTCATAACATCCATTGAAAACTTCAGTATCACAAGCTGGTACCTTTAGATTCATGCCTTTATCTAGGTCTTCTTTTTGTGTTGTAACTACTCTGGGAGGGGGAGTAGTGGCTCTACTTGGCCTTACTAAACTTATTTGTTTAGTTATCATTCCCTTTGTCAATTCGTACTGATCGCGGCAGTTATCAATTTTGGCTGTCGCCGAAGCTTTTGTGTTTTCTGAGAGTTCTGCGTCGTCAGTATCTAGTACTGTATCGTACGCTGCCAGAAGGCGTGCCCATAAATTGTTAACACTTTCTAATTTTATATTTGAAACTGATTCCGTAATGTCAGTAATAGGGGAAGCTTGAAATCTTGTACAATATCTTATAAAACTGTCACTTTCAGTGATGAATCTAGATATTGTCTGATCTTTTGATCTTTTTTGTTTTATACTCTGCTTTGAGCGTGTAGCTTCTGCAGGTGTGCCTTGTGGCTTATCTTCATCAGCCATTTTAGGAATTTCTAATGATAGAGGTGTTTTTGGCTTAACCTCTCTTGATTTGTCAGATTGCATTAATTTGAATAGAGTTTGAAGCTTTTAGCTTAAAGTTTTGTCAACTAAATAATTGTTTCAAAATTAATATTGCTACAGCAATGTAGTCAAATAGAAAGAGTATAAATTAAAAATTTTGTTAAAAGAAGATTTATTTTTGTAAATATATATATATATTTTTGTAAAATATATTATGTGATCAAATTTTCGTTTCCCTACCGCAAAGATTAATTCTTTTTTTTATGAAAAAGTTCTTTTTTTTTTTTTTTTAATGTGACTGAAAATTTTTTGAAGTGTATCGAAGTATCTTCAGTTCACTCGCGCTAATTTGTATATATATATCAGCAAACGAATTAAGAACGCGAAAGAAAAAATACAATACGCAAAATTGTTTGTATGTCTCATTTATTGTCATATGTTTGCATATGCATATGCTTTATATGTTTGCTTTTGTTTAGCTTTGCTCGTATCCCTTGTAGTTATGTATTCGCTATATATGTATGTATGTATATATGTTATAAAAATGTAACATATAACACTACGCTAATCGCACATAAATGTATAAACGCGCGGAAAAAATAGAAATATATAATATGTATATGTTTATACATATATTTATGTACTGATCTATGTATATGTGTTGAATATTTGTTCAAATGTGAACTAAGTATTATTAGAAAATAGAAATAGAAAATTGAAATAAATAATATATGTATGTTTATATATTTATAATTATGTATGTAAGTATATGAGTTGATGTATGTCGCACGGGAAATGCATAAGTTTACCGGCACATACATAGGTACATACATAAATGTAAAGCCTTTTTTCTCTATTATTTCTTTATCCGTTTTTTTTTTTTTTATTACCTACCTTTGCTTGAATGTTCTAAGCGATCCAGCTTATTGCTTTAAAGCCCAAGGGGTATCGCTGGAAATTTGCAAGCAACGAGTACTTGTCTTGTGAATTGTTTTTGTTATGGTTTTTGGTAGTGTGTTTGGAGACATCGATTTGAACATCCAAGCAGGTAGTTTATTTTTATTATTTAGTTTATTATGTGTTATCGCTTTATGCTAAATTATGTATGTATGTACTATATGATTGTGTATGCATATAAACATGTACACATGTATGTACATATATTAAAATTGGAAAATTTACAATTTTATGAGAATATGCTTATATATATGTATGTTTTCTTTTTTATATATGTATGTACTATATATTTCGTTTTCTTTTCGTATCTTCCGCTTTTGCTTAGGGTTTGATCCTGCTTGTTGCTTTTGTTTATAGCCCAAGGGGTATCGCAAGAATTATCGCAAGTTATACTTGACTTAGGAAAAAATTTTTTGTTTTTCTGAAATTATAATGGGGTGCCTAACGACACAAGCTAACCAAAAAGCGGGTACTGTACTTTTTTGCAGTTATTATTTTTTTTGTAGATATATGTACATATATCGAACTGTTAAGAACGGTTAACGGTGTCCCGAAATACCGTCAAAACTGTACTTTAACATACATACATATATATGTGCATAAAAATTGAATTTATATACATATATTTACATATCAAAGTAAATTTGGAACGGACTCACTTTTATTTCCACCAAGGGTTTTGGGTCATTGAACCTTTACTCTTTTTTGTGTTTCTTTCAATTCCTTTTCCTATTATGTACGTCCAGCGCTGTCCCTGCTGATTTGCTGTCTTCCTCTTTGTTGTTTGTTGGTGTAGTCTCCCGTGACTATGTATAATAGTTGTGTTTTGTGTATTAGAGTATGTTAATACACCGCGCCCGTTTGCTATTTTAACTTTAATGTTTGTATATTTTTTACACTTTGTACATAATTATACCGCGCCCGTTTTTGATTTTAGTAGGTTTGGTTTTTGTTAGTTTATTTCGCGCCCGGTTTTGATTTTAGTGGGTATTTTTTTTCACTGTTTCTTTATATTTCAATTTCTTTTATGTATCTTTTTCACATCACTTTCTATTTTCCGTGCGATTCTGCGGTTTGTTTCGTTTTTCACTGTAACTTTGTTCTTTGTCATCAGAAGCGTCAAATATCAATTGTTAAGTAAGTATGTGAAAAAAGTGTGTGTACTTTGAAATTGGACTGCGCAGTCCAAGATAATACGCAAAAATAAATACATACAAATGTACATATGTATTTTATGCGTTTAAGGCGGCCTGCGCAATCCAATGTAACATGTTAAAACTAATGTTTGTTTTATATTTTAAATGATCAAATAATATTTATCTTTTCTTTCAGATGTTATTATTATTTTTATTTAATTATTCTTTCTTTTCAGATTTTATCACTATATTTAATTAATCTTTGCTTGCAGAGTAAATTCTATTTGTATTTAATATATTTTATTTTTTCAGATAATATTAATCTTTTCTTTCAGATATTATTATCATTTTATACAATTAATCTTTCTTTTTCTTTTAGATATTACAAATTCTATGTAATTATTATTTATTTTCAGGTTTTATTACCTTTACTTTATTTTCAGGTATTTGTCTTTTACAATCTTTTTCGACTCTTTTATTTTCTGGTTTTAATATATATATATTTTTTCCCGTAGTTCCTAGGTGGAACATAGGGCCTCAATAAACAAATTATAACTCATTTTATTTACAGCTATAAATTTAATTTCGCTCCAAGAATAACCACTTCTTTGTGCTTCTGCTTCGACTTCCCGTCTCCAGGTGTTGGCTGGTCTTCCACACCTTCGGCTTCCTTGCGGATTCCAATCTAGCGCTGTTCTGTTAATGTCGTCGTGAGGTTTACGCAGAGTGTGGCCGATCCATTTCCATTTACGACGTCGAATTTCGATGTGGACCGGTAGCTGTTTGGTTACGGTCCAGAGGTTAGCATTGCTAATAACGTTAGGCCAGAATATCCGCAAAACTTTTCGAAGACATCGATTAAAAAAGGATTGCAGCAGTTGTAAACCATTCGCTGCAATATTCCACGTCTCGCAGCCATATAATGTAACGGATTTCACGCTTGAATCGAATATTTTTAGCTTCGTACGTATGGATATATGTGTGGATCTCCAGACTTTATCCAACATTCCGAAAGCAGCGCGACCTTTGGATATACGGTTTCGTATATCGGCTGCTGATCCTCCGTTTTTAGATATGATACTACCTAAATAGCAAAACTCGTCGACTTCTTCGAGGCATGTTCCAGCAATCTGTAGGTTTGGCGTTTCGGTTGTGTTGATGCGCATGAATTTTGTCTTCGCTATATTAATTTTAAGTCCAGTTTGTGCGGCGAGATCACTGATAGCTCCGAGTTTCACGGAAATGTGCGAATATTTATGCGACAACACACATATATCATCCGCATAGTCCAAATCTTCAAGGCTACCGCTTAAACCCCAAGATATTCCTCTATTAGTCGCACACGCTTGTCGCATCACCAAATCCAATACCAAATTGAATAAAAGGGGTGATAGCACGCACCCCTGCCTGACACCAGTCCTAACTTGGATGCCGCTACTTAAAATATTTCCACACCTTACTCGACAACTAGCTCCTGAGTACAGCTGTTTTATTAGGTTAATTAATTTTTCCGGAACTCCTTTGCACACTAGGGCTCTCCAAATCGCATCATGTTTGAGAGTGTCGAACGCTTTCTCAAAATCGATAAAGCAAAGGTAGAGAGGAGTTCGCCACTCTACCGACTGCTCTACAATCACTCGTAAAGTATTGATGTGATCGACACATGAGCAATGGGGTCTGAAACCAGCCTGCTCCTTACGCAGTCCATGCATCAGCGAATCAGATAACCTTTTGTGAATTATGTGCGTTATTATTTTATTCACCATACTTAATAGTGTTATTCCTCTCCAATTCTTACATTCCGATAAATTTCCCTTCTTCGGAAGAAGAGTGATAACACCTTCTTTCAACTCGTCTGGTATCTTTTCTGAGGCCCAAATATCTTTAAGTAGAGGAAACAGTATCCGCGTAGTCGTCTGAGGGTCAGCTTTTAGGAGTTCTGGGTTGATGTTATCCGGCCCAGGAGTTTTGTTGTTCTTTAATGCTCTGATAGCAGTCATTATCTCCGTCTCATTCGGGTACGAGGTGTAAATGTCACGTCTTGGTATGTGACGCTGGCAACCGCATGCCTGAATAGCCTCCGACGAAGTTGGTGAAAGCAATTTTTCATAATAACGCTCCCAGATGGTAGTCTACTTATCTTTGGCCGTTGTCAATTTGCCATCTTCATCTTTCAGCGGTTTGGAGGTTTTGAGTGTTGCGTTGGTCAGTTGCCGTATCGTTTGATACAGGTCACGAGTGCGGTACGTTTCCGCGGCCTCCTGTGCTTTTCTAGCTAAGTTGTCACTCCAGATTCGTTTATCCGTTCTAGCGCTTTCCTTTATCAGCTTGTCGGTTTCGCTGTAAGCGTGCTGTAGTGCCGCCTTGGCGGATCTCGTCTTAGCGGAATTTAACTGATTTTTTATATCTCTACGTTCGTTTATTAACCCCCATGTGGAGTCTGAGATCCAGGATTTTCGTTTATATTCTTTGAATCCAATACAGTGTTCCGCTGCTTTTAGGAAAGTTTGTTTTATACTTTTCCAGTCGTTAGTTGGAGTGTATTCTGTTTCATTTAGCGATTCGATAAACCTTGCGCGGGTAGATTCATCTTTCAGTTTCTCTACGTGGAATTTTTTCTGTGTCTTCTTTTTCGAGTTGCTAATTGCCGCAACTTTGAGTCTGACTGACGCAATTAGGAGATGATGGTCACTGGCAATATCAGCTCCACGTTTATTCCGCGTATCCATCAGGGAACCACGCCATTTACGACTGATTGCTATGTGATCAATCTGATTTTCAGTCATTCGATCTGGAGATGTCCAAGTTATTTTGTGGACGCGTTTATGATTGAATAGTGTTCCTCCTATAACAAGACTAAAATTAGCGCAAAGCTCTGTGAACATCTCGCCATTCTCAGTCATCGTGCCTAACCCGTGCCGGCCCATCGTCGCCTCTAACCCCTTATTGTGATGACCAACTTGGGCATTCATATCACCCATTAAGATGACTATATCACCCCTATTGATTTCACTCATTACTTTTGTGAGGCAACTATAAAAGGCTTCCTTAGCTTCCACATCTGCTACATTCGTTGGAGCATAACTTTGTACTACAGTCATGTTTCTAGCTCTTGTGCGCAGCCTCTCTGAGATGATTCTATCCGAGTGAGCTTTCCATTCTATAAGCGCCGCAGAGGCTGACTTAGAAAGAAGAAATCCGACGCCATTTTCTCGTCTTTGAGTGGACTTATTTCCAGAAAAAATGAATTTTTCGCCAGAGGTTGTTGTAACTTCGCCTGATTCGGCCCATCTAACCTCGCAAAGACCAAGAAGAATTAGTTTGTAGCGGTTAAATTCTTTACAAAGTTGCGGTAGCTTAGTTGGTTCCAGCAATGAACGTACATTCCAGGTTCCTATTCGTAATCCATTTTTCATGCTGAAGGTCGTCATCAATTTATCGTTCTTAATCTTCACTTTGTTTATATCGGTTTCAGTAATCAGAGGGTTTAAGATGAGTAGGTGATTAGCCTTCTGCATCCGAGCCTAGTTCCGGGGCTGCCGGTTTCGCCTCTAGGCAGGCAATGGCGTAGGAATTTCCTCCTCGCAGATGCTAAGGTTATACCGCCTTTTTTCGGTCGACAGAGCCTCGTTTGTAGTGAACAGGGGGTACCGCGCGAAGGTGAGGTTGACGTTTGGGAGGGATAGGCTATATAGTCGCATCACCAACCCCATTTGCCCATTTTTGGTATTAGCTGAATGGTTTTAATAACCTTTATTTTCAGGTATTTGTCTTTTATAATATTTTTCCACTCTTTTATTTTCAGGTATGTGTCTTTAATAATCTTTTTTCACTCTTTTATTTTCAGCTATTAATAATTATTTTCTTTAATTAATCTTTTTTCAGATAAAATTCTTTCTTTAAATTAAATATATTTTTTTATTTATGAAATGTTAGCAAAATATTAATTATAATTTTATGTAAATATTTATTAAAATTAATAATTTAAAAATTAAAAATTTTTCTTTGAAATTTTAATAAATTTTTAAAGTAGGAATTAAAAAATGCAACCCTGCATCAGCTGTTTAAAATGCAACCCTGTATTAGCCGTCGATTGGGGATATTAGAGCAGGACAGATATACTTTTTTATATGACACTGCTGAATGAGCGCAACAGAGATGTGTGATCACCAGGGCTGATAAAAATATGCACGAAAAAAAATTTTTTAAGCGCTATAAAATGCTTGATAAATATGCAAAATAAGCTTTCAAATATGCAAAAAAAAGAACGAAAAATTAGTTTTTTAATTTTTATTTATGAAAGAATTTCATAATTTATTTGGACAATTAAATGTTTTTTAATATTGTCGATTGTAAATGATCTTCGGTTGTCATTAAGTAAAGTGACATATGAGGAAAAACTTCTTTCAACATCTGTTGATGTTGTAGGGGCATACTTAAAATAACTTATTTAATAATAACTTATTTAATTTATAGTTTTTTTCATTAAGTTCGTCTAATTGAACTTGAATGTCTTCAATAATTCCTACACTTTTGTTCAAAGGCAATCCTTTTGTCTGTAACTTTTCAATGCTTGTTCCAATACAAGAGAAGGTGTTCTTTATGTATGCTAACTCTCCTATTATCCCATGCTTGGCAAACGCTACTTTTGATTGAATTATAACCTCTGATTCTTCACTGTTTAAATCATCGACAACAGAGCGAACTTCTTCAAAGAAATCACAATAATACTCTGCAGCACTTAGCCATGTGCCCCAGCGAGTTGTACACGGCTGCGGAGGGAGTTTAACATCAGGTAAAACTCTTTTAAACTCGTGACGACGACAAGGAGCCTAAAATAATTTTATCTTGTGAAAAGAAGAGAAAATATATGCCCATGTTTACCTTTGAATAAATAGCCTTAGTTGTTGATATCAGTTTGTTTACGTTTGGAAACTGGAACCGAATAAACTCTGCTAATCTGTGGAGCCCATGAGCAAAACAGGTTACGTGCAGCATTTTTGGGTATAAAACACTTAAAGACCTCATTGCAGCGAGCATGTAAGCGGCAGCATCTGTTACCACAAGAAGGAGTTTTTCATATTCAATTCCTAAAAATAAAATTGTAATAATTTGTATGAAAGAAACACTGTAAGCACTCACTTTCTGGCCATAATATTTGAAGCGAATCGTTTAAAAATCCAGCCATGCTACTTGCATTTGCTCTTTCAATTTCTGTTACGTTTAATAAATAGGATTTGCCTCTTTCTTCTGCACTATCATCCACCACTCCAAATATAGCATTCGCAATCAATCGCTGCTCAATATCAGTAGTCTCATCTAAACTTATCCAAATATATTTATTCTTTGCTTTTTGACGCAATTTTTCAATGCAGCTGTCATATAGAATAGGAACATATTTATTTCTAAGCGTTGATTGGCTGGGTGTTGCATTCTTCGTATGTTTATCCATAAACCCTATTATTGCTGGGTGGCTTATTTTATTTATAGGAATATTTGCCGATAGAAACATTTTGCATAAATCCATATTGAAAATATTTATATTTCCACTATTGCCATGATCTGCTATTAATGTTTGCACAGAATTCTTATTTTGTCTTTCCGCACACGCTTTATGCTTGGCACTTTCAAAATGTTGTTTTACACCGAATATTTTGTTAGCTGTTAGCTTGCAATTGCACACTATACAAAACAGTACCGTTTTATCTGTACGAAGCACACCTTTGTATAGTTGTGCCATTCTTGATAGAAATTCACTATTAGTTTCTTTTTCTTTTGGCATGTTTAAACTGGTTAAACTGGTTTCATCTCCGAAAAAAAGCCAAATAATACAGTGTTGTTGCCATATTCAAGAAATGTCAAATAAAAATGCAAATAAATGCTGCCGCTCTTTTTTCAGTGCTTAGATTTCGGAGATTTCAGAGTTGATTTCTGCAATTACTTCCTTATTGCAAAAAAATGTTTGCTTTTATTTGCTTTTAGGTAGAGAATTTTGTATGGCTTAAAGCAACAATAAGAGTCGCAATAAGAGCTAAACGGGCTAAAAGCTGCAATAGCGCTCAGCAAGAACATGCTATAACTTTTGTAAAAACAAGCAAAATAGGCAATATGCCTAAAAATATGCATCGTTGTCTGAAATAAGCGAAATAAGCTTTTTCAAGCAAAAGCATATTTTTATCAGCCCTGGTGATCACATGTATACGTACGTGTGAGGGGAATATACGGTAAAATATTCGCTCGGCCTAAGACACACTCTATATGTTTACCCCTATGTTACCCACTGATTATCTGGTTTTTTACCCGCTCATGGTTGGCAGGGTAAGTACTGTGTTTGATACGCGTGTGTGTGTATTGGTGTATGCTGTGAACTGTTGTGTGATGAAGTGTTTTGATGTGACGGGATGTGATGTGATGTGACGTGAGGTGATGCGATGTGAGATGTTGCAGTTCATAGCTCATGTGTGTATCATTTTTTAAACGAAGGAACTAACTTACCTTCGTCTAACCCCAGGAAGCTATACATAATAACTGAGTCAATGAAATTGAGTTCCTTATTGCAGGGGTGGGCATATTAGCCCTCAGTGGCATTTTTCCCATTCGGGCACGGGTGCACATTTTGAGGGCTAGGTGAGGGGATCATCGCGGGCAAACATGAAGAGGGAAGTGAGAGCAACGTATTTTACCAATCCATATTTACAAATGAGAGCGCGCACATGTATGTATGGGAAGTTGCACTGTGAGTAATAACTGTAAAATTACCAAACAATTCTAAGTTTCTTTGTAACTACTATAAATTTTTAAAATGTAAGACAAATAACAAAAAGTATAATGAATATTTTATTTTAGTAATAATTTTTTTAATATGTTTTTATAACAGCATTTAATTTAGTTTATTTGACATAATAAATTTTATGTTTGGTTTAATCTCATTTATTGTAGCTACACGCATTATTGTACCAAAATTTAAATTAGATAACCTACTTCTTATTATGTTTTTTTATTTTCATTATTGAAAAAAATTGTTCACAAGTGTAGGTGTTTCCAAACGTAGATATAATTTTCGAAGAAAAAAGTTTCAAACAAGGATATTTCTTTAAACAAAGATCTTTATAAAAAGTAATTCTGTCTGAAATTTGCGCAAACTTATTTTTTTAAAGAATAGATCACTGCAGATCTATTATACATATATATACATAGCAGAGCTTTCCTGACTTAAATACTTTTCTTCCCATACCACATTAAATGGATTAATTTTTCTTTTTAAATTTTAGACACTGCTTTCACTCGCTGATAACATTTCGGCCCATTTAAATTATAATAATTTCAGTTTCTGAACCACTGTTTCTTCAAACGCATATACACAAATGAATCTCTCTCTCTCTCTCATAAAGAGCGCAACACTACCATGGATAATATGATTCGAGAATCTTTGATTCGAGAGAGAGCTGTCAAAACTCGCATTTTTTATAACATTTGCCAATGATGCCACGGCTGAAAAATATTAGATTTTATATTTACAAAATTATACAAAACACTAAATTAAGCACTTTGAAAATGCATACATATATAAATACTATGATGCAAAATCATTAATTAATTTATATAAACATTTATTTTGCCAAAATATGTTCGCACAGTTCAATGAAATTTCGTTACACACTAATTCGGTCAAGTAATTATAGGGGTTTACTTCTGGCATCCCGCCTTTTCTGAAATCAGCTGATCGAAATTCCCTGATCTCCTTCGCTGTCAAATAATCAGGGAACGCGTTTGAGAGAAAAATGAGAGTCAATGCGAGAGTCTCGTATCATATTATCCATGACACTACCTAGTTTGTTTTCAGTTTTGATATTTTACATTATGAAAAATTATAATTGAAAACTTAGATTTGTACAAAACTACATATGCGTATTGAGTAATGGCAACATTGTTCGAATGAAAACGAGAACAAAACGCTTGCCGCTCGTAGCGAAGGGAGAAGATGTTTCTGCCATTAGCGTTGGTATTCTATTTGTGTGCCTTGCCACTCTCAATCAATAATGCCATACCGCGCAAATATATTTTTATTTGATGATTTCTTATATTTTTGAAAATATGTGTTCCCTTTCTATAGCGCGTATTATTATTTTGATACATTTCCAGAGGCAACTTAGATATTTAAAATTTAACAAAACAATTATAGAAAAAACCTCAATTCTTTGAAAATTTTGATAAAACAACCAAACTGAAAATATCACAAATCATATATTTATAGAAGCATTTTCATTAAATGGAACTGCAAAATGTTTAAACAAAATATATATTATGATTACAAGTATCTTTTCTTTGATATATGCAGATATATAAAACTGCCATGTATATGTACAACTTGAAAAGTTTTCCTAATTCCATTAACTGTTCTATCACATGTACAGTAGTGTGAACAAAATAGGAACAACTATAAGATGAGATAAGGTGAAATTTTAAAATGTGCTGTTTTCTGGTTAAATAATATTGTTTTTAGATACTAATATAACTTATATAATTTTTTCCTAACAGTAACTAGAATTTCCCACCATGAAAAGGTAAATAAAAACAAATATTAATGCGAAAATCTAAAACCTGCAAATTATGTTTACTTGTTTTTGTTCACACAACTGTACAATTCCATTATGAAGTAAACTTCCACTCGTTAAGTTGTGTACAATGCCAGTATTGCTGCAACCATTCTGCCAGCGATAATGGGATGCCCAACTTATTCCAGTGTGAGAGCGCCTCAAAATAAGCGTTTTTTATAACATTTTCCATTATGGCCAGATCGAACAAAATAAGAATTTTGGGCATTTTAAATTAAAACACCCAACATTTATTACGATTGCAAATTATTATATATTGAACTTGTAATATATGTCGAGGATGGAATCATGTGTAGAAGTTCACGCAAGTGAGGAAAGTTCTCTGATCGCACTTGGGAGTGGCCAGAAACGATTCTTTTACATATGACTCAAGCAGCTCACGACTTCCGGTCTTTGACCAAGTATCCTCTGGGTAGCCTAAGAACATCCGTTTGAAGGCGAGCTAAAGTGAGAAGGCGAAATATTCCCTACTTAGGGTTGTGCGCTGGGTTTGGGACCCGCCACGTAAAAAAAACACCCCCAATGAAAAACAAACGACAGCCTCGGATAAGTGACCCCCCTTTTGATGACGACCATGGCAAACAAATTAAGGACTATGATTTGAGGGCATGCACCTGGAATGTCCGGTCCCTTAATTGGGAAGGTGCCGCTGCCCAGCTGGTTAATGTCCTCGTGAAAATAAGGGCTGACATCACCGCCGTCCAGAAATGCGATGGACGGGACAAGAACAGAGACAAGTAGGTCCTTGTGGCATTTACTACAGTGGCCATATAAAGGAGCGCAAGTTTGGTGTTGGATTCGTGGTGGGAGAGAGACTCCGTCGCCGAGTACTATCCTTCACTCCTATGAATGAACGTCTAGCCACAATCCGCATCAAAGCGAGGTTCTTCAACATATCGCTGATTTGCGCTTACGCCCCGACGGAAGAGAAGGACGATGTGACCAAAAATGCCTTTTATGAGTGCTTGGAGCGCACTTATGAGAGATGGCCCCGCCACGATGTCAAAATCGTGCTTGGCGACTTTAACGCCAGGGTGGGCAAAGAAGGTATCTTTGGCGCTACGGTCAGTAAATTCAGCCTCCACGAGGAAACATCCCCAAATGTGTTGAGGCTGATCGACTTCGCCGGGGCCCGAAATATGGTTATCTGTAGTACTAGATTCCAGCATAAGAAGATTCATCAAGCTACATGGCAGTCTCCGGATCGAAAAACCACCAACCAGATCGATCATGTTGTGATAGACGGAAGACACGTCTCCAACTGGCGCGCTGTTGTTGACTCGGCTATAATCGCGTAGGCGGTGCCTACGCGAGTAAAGAAAAAGAAGAAGAATATATGGCGAAAGTACTTAAATCCTTTTTTATGATTTTATGGCATATTAACACAACTGACATTCGATCGTTCAGTACTTAATAAGGTGAATTAAGCCTGTTTTTAGTCATTTGTAATTGAAAATTAATTCTAATGTGCATCAAATTACAAAACGCTTCATGAAATATACTTAAGTTTCGCATTTTTTTTTGTTTTCATTGTTTTAAATTTTTATTAGCGATCTTGAACGGCGGCAAAAATTCTTCCGTTCACATATATTTTTGGTGTAATTTCAATCTGGCCGTTCCAGTCATTCCAATTACAAAACGTCGAAACCTCCCCAATCCAGTTAACTGTCAAAGTTTAGGTGGTTTTGACGTTTTTCAATTGTTCTCTCACTTCCAGTGAGAGAAGAGTTGGACATCTCTTTATCTCTGCGTTCTGCGATGAACATTAAGTTACGGGGGAATGTGATGGATTTTTTTCGCAACTTCTTATGCCCTTCTCTCCGTAAACTGATATTCCCCTCATCAAGCCCTCGTGCGCACTTTGCTAACTTTGCGGGCTAAAAATGTGGCCATCCCTGCCTTATTGCATAAGCACAAAACCTTGATGTGATTTGCTTAATACGTTGAATAATACGCTGCTAAGCTCACTAATGCTACCTAGTCGTAATGTATTTATTTCCCTAGTTATGGTCATTTGATATTTCCTAAATAAATGTTGTGTGGCTTAAAATGTTGTTTTAGTTGAAATTGAGTTGCTCCTACAATTTTGAAGTCACTGGGAATTTGAGATTTACTTAACTTTCTACAATTTTAGAATCACTGGGTTTTGGTCTTATATATATATATACATATATAATATAAGAATATATTTCAATATCTAGTTTGATCTTACATTACTTCCCTGCATCTTCTTCAAAGCCGCTTTTGCTGTTGTTTTTTTTTTCTTTCTTTCTTTTTGTTATAGCTGCTGCTGGTGTTGGTGTTTATGGTGCTGTTTGCTGTTCTGATTTTTTCTTGCTTTTATAAATATTTGTAAATTATTTCGCTGCTTTCATTTATGGCTTCCTTTTTATTTATTTTTTTTTACTTTTGCTTATGCTCTTTTTCTGTTACTATTATTAGACGTTGTAAAACAATTGATATTCATTCACTATTGAGTTTTGTTACTGAATTGTTATTATTATATGCATACTTATAAATATTAATTTTTTTTGTGTATAACTGCAGTTTTTGTTGTTTAATTTAATTATTGTTTTAACTTCTGTTAACAATTGTCGAGATAATCCTCTTGTCGTTATTGTTTTTGCCCGGTCCGACTAGACTGCGCCAGTTACAACTTCTAACGTTATTACAAAATTAACCGAATACCATGATGATTGTTTAGGAACTCTTTTATTCTTTAAAACTTAAAACTGACTTAATCTAAAAGAATAATAACATTATTCTATATATTAATAAGATGCATTTCTAAAAAAGCTGACTAGTGACATTCCGTCACGTTCAACTTCTAATCCATGCCTCTGTGGCATAGATGTCTTCAAATTACAATTATTAGGGTAGTCATACATAACTCGCGTCAATGCATTGGAATCAGTGTAGATCACACGAACGGGATGCGTTATTTTCAAGGACTTAACTATTAACTATTTTAAGTTTTCGGCATTGTTACATACAGGTTGCGACTTATATCTTATACGATACGACGTTTTCATGATGTTAGAGGATGCTAAATTATCCAAGGAACGGCAGTAATTGAAAGGCATAGGCGGTTGCACTCTAAACACGATGGGCAGCTTTAATCGTGAAATACACATTGGCGGCGTGATTTAGAAACAACCTTGATGTCGTCCATGAAGGTGATAGTATGTGTGTATCAAGCTATTATTGGCAATAACTTATTGAAGTAAGCTGATATGATAATATCGGGAAATAGCGTCAAACCATCTGTAGTTCCTGTGAAAGAAAACCCAGAGGCCGGGAAACTTTTTTTGAAAGAATTGAAAGATTTTTGTTTAGTTTCTATTTCAAATAGCAAAGAAAACATTAACATTGACTTGTTCCATTTAGGGAGCGTCCCCTCAAAAAAATTTAGACTATTATAAGCAAATATGTACCAAAGAAGCAGAATAAATCGCAAGTCAGTATGCAAATTTGTTTAAGTGGCGATACCCTTAATACGAAGGACCACGTCGAATTTCATATTCCGATAGATGCACCTATTATTGTGATTTCTAAGTGTATGTTCCATTTAGAATCTCCAAATCTCCAGCCGTATTTACAAGCTACATCGCTGCAGTGTTCAGGGCCCTTCTTAGTGACGGTACGGTGGTCAGTTACAAGGACGATCTTATTACTCCCCCAAAGGATGTAGGTGAAGATCTTAGGAGGAAAAGACGAAGGGTGGAAGCCTTTCCGGTACCCACTAATAAGAAGGCGGTACAAAGGTTTCTGGGTATCACCTCTTATTTCCGTCAATTTATAAAAGATTAAGCAGTTGTCGTTAAACTACTATCTGATTTTTTACGAAAAGATACTAAGTTTGTTTTTTACGGAAAATCAACAAGCAGCGTTTCAGCAATTAAAAGCTGCTTTGAGCAGTGCCCCAGTTCTAAAACTTTATAACCCTAAGGCATTAACCGAAGTTCGTACTGACTGATCTATGTTCGGGTACGGTGGAGTTCTTCTACAGATAGAAAATGAGGACCAATGGTTCCATCCAATCCCATGTATGAGTAGGAAAACTAAGCCGGCCGAGAAGAAATACCACTTTTATGAATTAGAGGTATTGACAATAATGGAGGGTTTACTTAATTGGACTTCCTTTTAAAATTTCTACTGATTGCAACTCCTTCGCCATGACTATGCGGAAAAATGAAGTTCCAGTAAGTATATCTCGTTGAGCGGTGAGGTTAAAGTATTATGACTAAGAGATCGAACATAGCAGTGGTTCAAGAATGCGGCATGCGGACGCGTTGAGTAGTGTGCAATGTCTGTTGAATACATACATAGGTTAAGG
The DNA here is from genome assembly GCA_037783105.1 of Bactrocera zonata. Classification (NCBI taxonomy): domain Eukaryota; kingdom Metazoa; phylum Arthropoda; class Insecta; order Diptera; family Tephritidae; genus Bactrocera; species Bactrocera zonata. The sequence continues at coordinate 1,566,146 of JBAWJQ010006683.1, forward strand.
CAGACTCAGAAGCAAGACGGGAGGATTAGAGCAATTTACAAGGTTTTGGAAAAGGACGAATATTAGGTGTTTAGTTAACTTACATTTTTTTGGTTCACCCTGGTATTGGTGATATACTCACTTGCACCTTTCGAATGTGGAATATAAAAACAAATACAATCTTTTAGAAAATAAGTTGATAACAATATTTCATCTTAAACAATAAATAAATATATTTTATGTTTTATTTATTAATTTTTTATTATTTGTCTTTCTTATTGTATTGCTCACAAAATTTACTGAATATTAACACTTTTAGTTTCGATTATTCTGCAAACATCATAACCAAAAGCGAAAGCTCCGAGATGACGAGTAAATCAAAAAAGAGACCATTCCGATCTGACTAATCCATTTCTATTCTTTGTGGGTGGTGGAAAAACGAATTGTCGTTGTGTAGTGTGATAGGTTATTGATATGATGTGTGGTTATGGTACTGTTTGGTGGAAGATATGTTGTGTTTCATTGGGTCGTGTGATGTTGGGGTACGTTGTATGTGGGTTGTGTGCGATAGGTGCTGCGAAGAGGATGTGTGCTGAATAAAAGTTGCGAGGTAAAGTAAAATGTTGCGAGGTCAGACGTCGAATGAAGATGAAGAGGACTTTATTAAAAGCCATTATAAAAATCTGGCAAAAGAGTTAATATTTGTACCTTCATTAATGGAAGAGGAGATTATCTGAACGACACACAAGACGGGACACTTCTCGATAAAGAAGACCCAAGAAGAAGTTGAAAAGAATTGTTATACTCCGCTAATTGATTCAAAAGCAATTAAGGTGAAAAGGAGTGGTATCGAATGCGTCGTAACTGACACCAAGACTTGAAGGAAGAAGGGCCAGTAAATCCCATAGCGAAGGAGGATCGGCCATTAAGCACTTTTCATATTGATCATGTTGGACCAATGCATTGCAATGGAGTGAATGAAGAAGGCTTATGATTATATGTTGGTTGTAGAGAGCGTGCTTTCGATCCGATGGGGCTGAGGCAGATACCGACCGTCTATCTAAACAGGCTGAAGTTTTTGGTTATTCCAAGATGGTTTGTAACCGACAGGGGAGCCGCGTTTACAGGTAACATTTTCAAATGCTACTGTGAAAGGGAAAATCAGACTGAGCATCAAGTAGTCATACCATTGTTATCAAAATTGTTTTCGAAGAACCGGGTTGGTGTAGGCAAAATTTAGCAAGTCATTAACAACGACCCGCCGCGTAGTACAAGGTTTGCGCCTTTCAGAATATCGGCTTGGGTGGATATGAGGGTTAAAAGGTTGTCGGAGTTTAATGAGCTACTATACAGACTATTATCGATGAATTACTCACACACTTGACTCAAAATTTTCTAGTGTTAAGCATGTTTGTCAACACTTTGTAGCGGTATTTTTTGCGGTATAGAAATTTTTTATTTAGAAATTAGTTAATGACATGTCATTTATATAAAATAATAAAAACTAAAAACAAAACACATTCAGCTATAGACAAAATCATTTGAAAGTTGGCGAGCTCTACAAAATGAGCTCGAAATGTAAGAGACTGATATGCGATAAAAAAATGATAAATTGTATTTTTTTAATTTAATTTCCTTCACAGTATAATAGAAATTAATGTTTTATTTTATTTTTTTTTTTAATTGAAAAACGAAGTTTAGATGCGTTATTACTTCAAAAACAATAAAATCGGCCGCTTTTGCATAAGTACATGGTTTAAACTCAACAAAAATTTTTCATTCCTTACCACTGGTGTGGGGAATTGAAACGTTTTATATCGAGTGAGAAATTCTAAATTTATTTTGATGTTTTCATTGCTTATATACTTGGGGTACTCACAACGTGTCATAAAGTTAGAAGTCATAAACAAAAATTAAGACAAAAAACAATGGCTGTGAACACGTCGATATAAATTTGTTGTCGTAAATCACTTATTCATCAGATGATTGAAAAAAATGGCTAAATGAGCCTTAGTCGCCGCCCCACACCACACCTACACTCATCTCTAACACGCACACTCACCACACTCGCCTCGACATCACCACACTCCACATCAACACCACCCACACGCAAGAGGATCCACACATTCAAACACACACCACACCACTCCACATAAAAAGGGTCAGGCTATTCAGCAAGCAGTACAGATTCGACCACCGTGAAATCTACGTCGTTTTTCCGCCACCGCTACGCAGCGCTCCAGCTCGATCCACCTGCATACTTCGAAAGTCCGCTAGTGAAGTTTTATTAGAACTTAACATTGTGTTATATTAAGTGCACATATATTTGTTAAAAAAAAAAAAAAAAAAAAAGAGAAACCCACAAATCCAGGGTTGATTCGCTTGTAAGAAAACCCACAAGTAAAGCGTTACATTTAATACATTGTTACGAACCAAGTGTGAATCCCGAGTTTTTTTATTTTAAAAGGAAAGAAAGCGATCAAGTGGTAAGTGAACCAGACATTGAGTGAAACATTGGTCCTTCGAGCCGCAAAGAGCGGCACTATTGAAAAAAAAAAGTGCGGTGAGATTAGCCTACAAAACTTGGTATTAAAAAATGTAAGTGAGGCTACACATACATACATACATATATACCAAAAAATTTAATGCAAGTTAAATTAAAGTGAAGTGGCAAATACTTACATACATACAAAAAAAAAAAACAAAAAACAAAGTGGAAAAACGGAAAACACGAAACGGTTCCCGACCGTTATATCAAAATCAAAAAAAAAAAAACAAAAATAATAATTTTTATCAAAAATCAAAAAAGAAAACATATAAATATATAACAGTGTGACATATAAATATATAAATATACATATAAATACAAAAATACAATACTGTGCTGAACAACTAGACAAAAAATATAAAAAAAAAACCGGGCGCGAAAATTAATTTAACTTTAAAACGGGCGCGAAGCTTAAAAACAAACAAGAAAGGAAAACAGTGACTTCAAAGTGCAATAATTTTCAAAAAAATTTTAAATAAATAAATAATAAAATTAATAATTGTGAAAATAAAGTATATCTACTAAAGACATCTGTACATAAGTACGAACCAAACAACAACCGGAATAGCAAAAAAGAGGAAAGGAAACCATCATCGGCAGCAACACAACAAAAGTTTGGAAGCCAAAAAACATAAAAAACGGAAGGAACCGGATCACAGGCATCGGCACCTTTATCTGCAGAAACATCCCTAGCCCCTTGAAGCGGCTCAAAGTGAGTTGTATCGACTCCACTTTTTATTTAAAAATTATATATTTCATATTTGTATGTTGGTTAACAGATACAGTTTATATACATAACAACTGTATTCAAGTCGGTTAACATTTTAAAAGAACGGTTGCTGCCAAACTGTTTCAACTTACGGTTAATGTCCGGGAAACCGAAGAACAGTTTGGTACACTATATATATTTGTACATCCACATATATGTATGAACAGTATATACTATAATATAATTATATATATACTGGCATATACATATCTAATACAAAAGGTCCTATTTACGCTTACCCTTGTGTATCCAAACACACAAATTTAAAAAAAAAAAAATTTTTCAAGTATACACTTGACCCCGTTTTCCGGCAATACCCCTTATACTCCAAAAGTATAAGCAGGATTGCTTAAATAGTAAGCTTGGACAATTTCGATCCGTAAAAGAAAAAATAAAAGTCATAAAATACAACATACATATATGCAAATACTTATATTCATATTTTATATTTATTTATACATATATTGACATATAAGTACCAACCAAAGTTGGAAAACAACATACACACACATGTATGTATAAATAACAATTATAAAGTTCTGCAAGATTACATATGTTCTCATGTGTACTTAGAGTGCATACCTGCATCTAACCAATTTTCTTCTCCGCGCTATTCGTACGGCAAATAATATATATACATACACACGGCATACAATTTGCCTATGCCGCTATATACATACATATAACGTACATAGTGTACATAAATAAATTAAATTTTAACTTACAATTTAAATATTTCGAAAAAAAAAAAAATCGGTGCGGTAAATGCAACCGTAAAATCTTTTTACAATATATACGGCATATTAACATTTCATTTTATATTAGACATATATCCAAAGGCCAAATCGGCATATTTTAAGCAATACCTCTTGTTCTTGCTAAAGCACAAGCAAGCAGGATTGCAAACGGAAGAAATCTTTTATATACAAAGGTCATTAACCCTTTTCTCTTTCTTTATTATCGCCCGTATACGCAATTATAAAAGAACGAGTGCGAAGCAATAAATAAGATCGAAAAAACAAGAACAAACTAATAGCACAACTATTAGGGATAACGAAAACGAAACACTTGCTCGTTAGTTCGGCCATTGCGTATACGGATACAACAATAATACAATATTATAATAAGGAAAACGAAACACTCGTTCGTTGGTTCCTAACATACGGATACAACAATAATACAATATTATAATAAGAAAAACGAAACACTCGTTCGTTGGTTCTTACCTTGCGTATACAACAAAAATATAAGATCATAATAAAGAAAACAAAATACGCGTTCGTTATTAGATACTGGTGTATACAACAAACATACAAACCGCGTATCTTAAAGATTCAAACGTATCTATTGCTACCATAATACACTGAGAGAAGTTTTTTCTGTCTCATATTTTCAATTTTTATCTATTATCTAAATGAACGGAGATTCTAAGGAATCTAAATCGATTCAATATCTAAAAGTACAAAAAATGATTTCTGAAGAAAAGAGCCCATGTACACCTGCTGAAGCTACACGCTCAAAGCAAGGTGCTACAAAGCAAAAAAAAATTAAAGACATTTCATATACTAAGTTTATTGCTGAGAGTGACAGTTTAATTCGATACTGCACTCGATTTTCATCTTCACCGATTCAGGACAATTCTGAATCGGTACTAGAAATCAAAAAAGAAAATCTAGGCAATTTCTGGACACGTCTCCAAGCTGCGTATGACGCAATTCTAGAATCTGACGAATCAGATCTTCCGGAAAATTTTAAATCCTCGGCTTGCTCCAAGTACGAAAACTGCTTAGACCAGTACGAGGAAACGAGAGCTATGATCTCCGATCAATTGAGATTAATAAAAGCAATTGCACCTACTCCACAACCGAGAGTAGAGCTGCCTCCAATTCAAAGCCAAGAGGCGAGTTCCGGCATTCACCTTAAAGTGCCAGCTTGTGATACAGAAATATTTCACGGAGGTTATGAACAATGGCCGTCCTTCCGGGACATGTTTACGGCCGTGTACATAAACCATCCTAAATTATCACAAGCGCAAAAATTGTATCACCTCCGATATAAAACAAAAGGTCAAGCAGGCGTAATAGTCAAACAGTTCGCTCTTAATGACGAAAATTTCAATTATGCTTGGGAAGCTCTAAAAGCTCGTTACGAAAACGAAAGAATATTAGTCGACAAACAAGTCACAATATTAATGAATTTACCAAAGATTCAGAAAGAAACAAGTGAAGAATTTATAAAACTTCAATCCACTGTTTCAAATTGCTTGTCGGTTCTAGCGACACAAAATATTCCCACACACAATTGGGACCCCATACTAGTAAATATATGCTCCGCGGCACTACCGGAAAAATCTTTGCTTCTGTGGGAGCAATCGCTCTCATCACGAAGAAAATGCCCAACGTGGCAACAAATGAAAGATTTCTTAACTGCTCAATATGAAATTGCGGAAAGGGTAGATAAAAAAATGGTCAGAACTAAAAACGTTCAACAAGACCTAAATCGAAGTTTTATTAGACCCCAAGCTAGTAACAACCACAATTTAAATAGAAGCTTCTTTAAAAATCAAACGTTCACATCCGAACAATACAAACAAACGTCATGCGAACTGTGTAAAGGAGGGCACAAGCTAAAAGCTTGCGAAAAGTTTAAAAAACTTAATATCAATGAAAGGAACAACTTTGTCAGAGCAAAAAGACTCTGTACAAACTGCTTGTCCCACTCACATAATCTCAATAATTGCGAAAGCAAATTCAATTGCGTATATTGCCACAAGAGGCATCATTCAATGTTGCATTTCAATAACTTTCCTAGCACACCCCAAAGTAGCGCTTTCTCCAAAAGAGCCACGGGTTTAGTTGCAACCGCAACTCCCGAAACACAAAATCCCGAAATTTGCCAAGAGACACCATGTTGCTCAAAGGCCTTAAAAACACAAACGCTTCACAGCGAGAACCAAAGTAGGGTACTACTACCCACAGCAGTTATCTCCATCGAACACCGAGGAGAACTTTTCAAATTGAGAGCCCTAATAGACCAAGGATCACAACGATCATTCATAGCGTCTAGGGCACAAAATAGGCTAAAACTGCCAACAAAACATGCCAATTATGAAATTACGGGAATGGGTGGAAGAGTAGTACAAAACTCAAATAAAATCTGCCCCATTACCCTAATTTCCCCCAAGCGGATAAGCGCATTCAAGCAGAAGCTATAGTCTTACCGCAACTTACGAACATGCTGCCAAGCTATCATATAAATAGCAAGCATTGGCAAAAGGTTACACACCTAAAGCTAGCAGATCCTAACTGCAACACCCCCGCTCAAATAGATCTTCTATTAGGCAGCGACCTTATTCCTCAAATTATTCTAGAAGGGGTTGAGAAAATTTCAAACACCCTTCTAGCACAAAATACTATATTCGGTTGGATACTAAGTGGACTAGTAACAGAACCAGTTACCGCCATGACAACTCAAGTGGAAGAGATATCCAATGAATTCCTTAATTCACAATTAAGGAAATTTTGGGAATTAGAAGAACTCCCCCATTACCATTACAACGCCAGAAGATCAGTATTGTGAAGACTTTTACAAAGCCACAACTACTAGATCAAGAAATGGTCGGTATGTCGTACGACTACCATTTAAACAACAATTTCCAGATACACTCGCCATAGGTCACTCTCGCACCTCTGCAATACAGCAGTTTCTAAGTATGGAAAAAACCTACTTAGAAAGGGTGAGCTCAAACAACATTATGATGGTGTCTTAGAAGAATACCTCCATTTAGATCACATGGAGGAAGTAAGCCCATGCGAAAAAATCATAAAAGGCAAATATCACTCATTCTACTTGCCACACCATGCAGTAGTTAAGCCTGACAAAAAACAACAAAAGTTAGAGTTGTCTTTAATGCCTCCAGATGCACTAGCTCGGGGAATTCGCTCAACGATATTCTATTCACGGGCCCCACACTCCAACCAGATTTAATGCTCCTCATACTAAATTGGCGTATATACAAATACGTTTTCAATGGGGATGTTGAAAAAATGTATCGACAAATAGTCGTACACAAAGATGATCAGGATTTTCAACGAATTATTTTCCGAAAATCTCCCAATAGTCCATTACGCGACTTTAAATTAAAAACAGTTACCTTTGGCGTAAACTGTGCCCCATACCTCGCCATTCGTACACTCCACGAACTGGCAGAAGACACAAAGTCAGAATTTCCTCTGGCAACACAAGTCTTAAAAACACATACGTATGTAGACGATATCCTGTCTGGGAGCCACAGCCTCTCACAAGCATACGAGTCCTTATCACAAGTGATAAAGGCCCTCAACACCGCAGGGTTTCCTCTAAAAAAGATCACAGCTAATCACCCAAGTATCTTAAAAAATATACCAAACGATAACAAATTGGATTCTAATTTCCTTATATTTGAAAAGGAAAGTATAACAAAAACACTGGGCATCCAATGGAATGCGATATCGGACCAGTTCTCATACACGACAGAGTCCATAACCGCATTATCCGCCATAACAAAGAGGCAAATTTTATCCTCAATGGCAAAACTTTTTGACCCCGCAGGATGGCTTGCGCCAATTATGATACAAGCGAAAATCCTGATTCAAGAATTATGGCTAGACGGAACAGACTGGGACGAACAAGTGAAACCTCTTCGCTTAGAGAAGTGGTCCCGGTTTGCTAATAATCTAAAAGACATCTCGCAGATACAAATTCCACGGTGGGTAAATTACTCCCCCGAATACAAAGTGGAACTACACGGCTTCTGCGATGCCTCTGAAAAGGCATATTGTGCCACGATCTATGTGCGCGCACAAAGCGACACCGCAACCACAAGCCACCTACTAGCCGCAAAAGCAAAAGTAGCACCTCTAAAAACGATAAGTCTACCACGACTTGAACTCTGTGGCGCTCTGCTACTAGCCAAGCTGGTTTCCATAGTGCAGACCCACATGAACATGACCAAATGCAAATTATATCTATGGTCCGATTCCGAAATCGTTCTAGCCTGGTTAGAAAAGCCACCACACTCGTGGAAAACATATATTTCTAATCGAACCTCTCAAATACTTGACCTAGTAGGAGCAGCCACATGGCGACACGTAGCCAGTGCCGACAATCCTGCTGATCTAGGTACAAGAGGGTGCAAACCCCTGGATCTTGCCACCACCACGCTCTGGTGGAATGGCCCCCGATGGTTAACCGAATCCTCAGATTCTTGGCCACAATCGACAATGCGCAACATAATCGCCCCAGAGAGTCGAAAAATCGACACCTATCATACAATAGTGGATGATAATGAAATCCTTGAACGATTTTCATCGTTCCCCCGAGCCCTCAGAGTTGTCGCATATATGCTCAAATTCATTGAGCAACTTAAACTTAAAGTTAAAGGAGTAACTTACACTCATTGCGATACATTGACGCACCAGGACTTACAAAAGGCAAAGGTCGCGCTTATCGCCTCAACCCAAACGCGCTGCTTCAGTCGCGACATATCGTTACTAAGAGAATCGAAGCCAATTGACAAAAAGAGCTCACTCCTAGTACTAAACCCATTTTTAGACACGAAAGGTCTGCTTCGTGCCAATGGTCGGCTCGCTAATTCAAGCCTGACTTACAACGAACGCCACCCCATCATAATACCTGAGAAGTCTCCTTTTGCCACATTACTCCTGAATTACATCCACATATTAATGTTGCACGCCGAACAGCGCCTCATGCAACACATGGTACGCCAAGAGTATTATATTCCCCGTCTTAAGCCCCAGATCAAAAAATGCATTTTCATGTGCAAAATCTGCACTATGCATAAGCAAAAAATGCGAACTCAGATTATGGCAGCACTTCCACCTGAACGCTGCAATTTCGCTCCGCCTTTCACGACCACAGGTGTCGATTTTGCTGGGCCTTTTCAAATAAAGGCGTCCATGCTAAGATCTCCCACTCTCATGAAAGGCTATGTGGCTGTCTTTGTATGTTTCACGACAAAGGCAGTTCACCTTGAGCTGTGTACTAATCTGACGACGGAGGCTTTTCTCGCGGCATTTGCTCGTTTCGTCGCTCGACGTGGCTTCCCCTCCAAAATCATGAGCGATAATGGCAAAACATTCATAGGAGCCCAACGAGCCACAGAAAAACAGTTTGTGGATTTCTTAACACAAGTGTCCCCTGATATCGTACAAAAGTACGCCCCTCAAGGTATCAATTGGCAATTTATACCTCCAAGCGCTCCTCATATGGGTGGTTTATGGGAATCAGCTGTAAAGAGCTTCAAATCTCATTTCAAGAAGCTAGCCGGCAGCTATAAATTTAACTATGAAGAATTCACGACATTATTAGCTAAAATTGAAGCCGTTCTCAACTCACGGCCGCTCACAGTACTATCACAAGATCCCTCCGACTTCACAGCCCTAACTCCAGGGCATTTCTTAAAAGGAGCACCCATTCTGGCCACACCTGAGCCAGGCGTGGAGTCGCTTTCCTTATTAAATAGATGGGAAAGAATTAAAATTCTCCATCATAATTTCAGTAGCCGATGGAAAGAGGACTATATAAAGGACCTCCACAAGAGGTACCGGTGGAAAAATACAGAAAATGCGCCAAAAGTTGGAGATTGTGTCCTGATTCACGACGATTGCCTGCCACCTACCGAATGGCGGCTGGGCCGCATAGAGAAGCTTTATCCAGGCTCCGACGGTCATATTCGCGTAGTCGATCTCCGTACGCAATCCGGAAAGCTAACAAGACCGCTCGTCAAACTATGCTTCTTACCGATCGCCGATAACCGCGAAACAAAAACCGATAAACCGCTTAAATAAACCGAATAGAAAAACAAATAAAATAAAAATTTATATAAATACGTATACATATATATATTTAAAATACCACACAAATGTAGTCGATTAATCTAACGACTCACTCATGCCGCATAACGTGGCAGCCATGCTCATATGTCCTATATGCAACCAAATCCTAATTGAAATAACCCTCTTTCAAACAGGTCAATATGGATGTAGACATGCCAGCAGCCCCGACACCAACCACTCGTTCGGCTGTCAATGTGCCACGCCAGGCGGCTGCCCCAGTTGCGGCTGCTCCAGTTGCAGCGCCCCGAACAACCACACCAACGGCGCCTCGGAATGGAAGGGTAGCATTGCCGCCAACACCCGCGCTTGTCGTCGACCCACAACGCCGTAGATGTCCCCTATGCCGTCGACCCCACCGGCTGCCACAATGTGTCATCTTTAAGGGGTTACCGCCTCAACAACGCCAGTTGGTCGTGCAGGCGCACGGCCATTGTCTGAATTGCCTGACGCCGGTCCACCAAACTCACGAGTGTACGTCGGGCAATCTGTGCCAAATGTGTATGCGCCCGCATCACACTATGTTGCACCGTACACCTCGAAATGGCACCAGCCAACCTCCTGCCGGCCGCAACCGCGGCGCAGTACAACGACCGCCATTAAGCCGGGATGCACGGCCCCGTCGAACCATAGGGCCATCATCATCCCGTGCCCGGCGTCCACATAATGGGGCGTCCACACGACGCCAGCAACAACGACCGCGTCCGCGCCACACCTCAGGCCTCAGCAGCGTCGTAGCCACTCTGCAGCAGCTTCAGAGGATTCTAGGCTGAAATATTCGCCTAGGGGGGCCGGGATGGCTAAATGAGCCTTAGTCGCCGCCCCACACCACACCTACACTCATCTCTAACACGCACACTCACCACACTCGCCTCGACATCACCACACTCCACATCAACACCACCCACACGCAAGAGGATCCACACATTCAAACACACACCACACCACTCCACATAAAAAGGGTCAGGCTATTCAGCAAGCAGTACAGATTCGACCACCGTGAAATCTACGTCGTTTTTCCGCCACCGCTACGCAGCGCTCCAGCTCGATCCACCTGCATACTTCGAAAGTCCGCTAGTGAAGTTTTATTAGAACTTAACATTGTGTTATATTAAGTGCACATATATTTGTTAAAAAAAAAAAAAAAAAAAAAAGAGAAACCCACAAATCCAGGGTTGATTCGCTTGTAAGAAAACCCACAAGTAAAGCGTTACATTTAATACATTGTTACGAACCAAGTGTGAATCCCGAGTTTTTTTATTTTAAAAGGAAAGAAAGCGATCAAGTGGTAAGTGAACCAGACATTGAGTGAAACACATAAATTACAATATTTGCAAAAATAAGTATTTCGCAGTCAAAATGCCAAGAAGAGGGGAAAATTTTAAAATAACGGATGCGCTGTGCAAGAATCAGGCATTGAACCTGATGATTCTTGACTCAAGTGAGTTTTACCATTATAAACAAGTCTCACTTTGATATTTATTTACGTAAAAATTAACTTCCAGGCGACGACGAAGATGCGGACGAAATGTTTGAAAATTTTCATTTAGTTTACTTTGTTTATTAAACACTCGTAGAAGTGTTCATATCGGAATACCAAAGTCATCCGACATAATGTACTTAGGAACTTTGACGACAGCCGTTTCAACGAAATGATTCGTGTTCGCTCGGACGAATTTCGTCGCATACTAGATCATATAAAGGACGATAGTGTATTTAACACAATGTCAAGTGGAGCGCAACTTCCTTTAAAATTACAATTAAAAATAGTGCTATTTAGGTTGGTATCTTCCGGAGATGGATTATCTATACGAAACGTTGCTTCTATGTTTGGCGTGGGTGATGAGGGCACTATTAAAATTATAACTAAGCGCGTATTTAAAGCAATATTGAAATTAAAAGAGAATTTTCTCTTTTGGTCAAATGAAAATGAACGGTTGGAAATTGTTACTGCAACGCGGAAAGAGATGCTACGTTGTATAGGATATATTGATGGATCCGAATTAAAGTTGGCTGAAGTGCCAGCCAAAAAGCATGAACTTCTTTATTTACGAAAACGCCAATATGCTATTAAAATGCAAGCTGTTTGTGACTATAGGTTACTAATAAGACAAGTCTTAATAGGATACCCTGGAAGTGTTCATGACGCCAAAATCTTTTTGCATAGCCCTCTTGCAAAACATTCTCAACGATTCTTATCTGACTCCCAGTGGATTGCTGGAAATAGCGCCTATCCACTCAAGGAATTTTTATTGACACCGTTCAGGCAAAATCGTACGGACTACACTACGGAAGAAAGAGAAAGTGTCAATAAGTACTTTTCAAAATATCGTGTGCGAATTGAGAATTGTTTCGGCATTTTAAAAGAAAAATTCGGTAGCTTGAAAGAATTGAAGTTTAGAATGATAAATGAGCAAAATAAAAAAGAATGCAATGAGTGGATCATGGTATGCTGCATTCTCCATAACATGCTTATCAATTTCCAAACTGAAAATGAAGAAAGCGTTGAAATTAACCCACCTCAATATAGCTTACCACCAGGAAGTAACACAAGATCTAGCCTTCTTGACTTCATACAAAATCATAGATTAAATTAAAATACATCATTTTTTAAACGTATATTTACTATTCATTAATTTAATAAATACATATATAAAAATGAATTATTTTTTATTTAAAAATTAACATAAAAAGTAATTATTAAAAATAAACTTCAGGTACATTAATACCCTTCAGGTAATTTAAAATTCTTTTGCACCACTTCTGCCAATTCTTCCACTTATTTGTATTTGTGTTTCAATTTCTCCATTGCCAATCTTTCTTTCATTTGTATTTCCATTAGTTTTAACTTTTCATACCTTCTTTTCTTTCAATTCTTTTAGTTTCATCTCCATTTCTTTGTCCTTTAGTAATAATTCTTTCTTTTCCCTTAACTCCACTTCTTTTTCTTTAATCATCAATTCCCTTTCTCTAAATTCCAACTCTTTCTCCTTAAAACTTATTTCTTGCTCAATTTTCTGCTTTTTCAACTGTTTTATTTCAGACTGAAATTGCAGAATAACTGATGCCGCAGTGCTGGAATATATTCCTTTACGAATTGTCTTATTTACACATTCGCCTTCGCATGCAACTGCAGAAGACGCTGACTCGTTGAGGTCTGTTCTCCAAACTGCCGTCGATTAATGCTCAACACTCTACCGCCAAAAATTTCATCCATTTCATAAAAAGACGTACACATTTTAAGTAAAGTGGCTGAAATAAAAATGTCTAGTTATTCTAAGTACCACTAGAAGAATGAATAACATTTAAATTCTCAAGTTTTGATGCTATTTACTAGTCGTTCCGCTTCATTTTATGGTTTGAACCATTTACGCAAATTCGCAATTGTCCTCAATACTATTTGCTTTTCTTCTATACGCACGCAGAAACAGTGAAAATTTAGTTTTATTTACAAAACAAAATCTTACCCTTCATAGTTTCGCCTTCCATACTCCCTGCACCCGTCCAGCCTTCCCATGATTTTGCTTTGTTATATGTTGTACGCATATAACGAACCTTCGAGCGTGTCGGCTTTCAGTCCAACGTAATGTTGCTCTTCTTTGAAAATCGTCTATAATACATTTGAGACGTTGGCTTCTATAATGAAAATTATAATAGATTACTTCTAAGTTGTATTTTAATTAATAGATTTACCTCAAAATCCCTGTTTCGTGTCAAAAATTTTATCAATGCCTTTTCTTTGTCAAACAGCTCCTTTCTGGTTGGGTTGGAACGCACCTGCTTTGCTTTTGTTTAAAAGCGCATTTAATTAGTTAAATTTTATTAATTATGAATTTTTATGTTACCTGTATAACATTATATTGCTCCATTATTCCGAAAACCCTCGACAAAAGAAAATTGAAAGAAATTTAAATTTAAACACAAATGCAACCAGAACACAAAAGCAAACTGATGTAAACAGAAATCAGCTGATCAGTTATGACGAATTTTTTACACTTATGATTTTATGATTTTACGATGCTTGAAGACACGTTGTGAGTACTCCAAATACTTTAGGAAACTATTCTAAATAACTAAATATATTTGTATGTGTGTATGTATGTATGTATTGCAGAATATTGTTTATGCTGCTTGATACCCTGCCAACCATGAGCGGGTAAAAAACCAGATAATCAGTGGGTAACGTGGTGGTAAACGTGGGGGTAAACATATAGAGTTTGTCTTAGGCCGAGCGAATATTTTACCGTATTTTCCCCTCACACGTACGTATACATGAGAGAGATGTATGATCCATCTCTGTTGCGCTCATTCAGCAGTGTCATATAAAAAAGTATATCTGTCCTGCTCTAATATCCCCAATCGACGGCTCATGCAGGGTTGCATTTAAACAGCTGATGCAGGGTTGCATTTTAAACAGATGATGCAGGGTTGCATTTTTTGATCCCTACTTTAAAAAGTTATTAAAATTTTAAAGAAACTTTTTAATTTTTCAATTTTTAATTTTATTACTCTTAATAGATATTTACATTTATGCAATATATTTAATTTACATTAATAATTTCATCTGAAAAAAGATTAATTAAAGAAAGGATTATTAATAGCTGAAAACAAAAGAGTCGAAAAAGATTGTAAAAGACAAATACCTGAAAATAAAGTAAAGGTAATAAAACCTGAAAATAAATAATAATTACATTGAATTTGTAATATCTAAAAGAAAAAGAAAGATTAATTATATAAAATGATAATAATATCTGAAAGAAAAGAATATTATCTGAAAAAATAAAATATATTAAATACAAATAGAATTTACTCTGCAAGCAAAGATTAATTAAATATAGCGATAAAACCTGAAAAGAGAGAATAATTAAATAAAAATAATAATAACATCTGAAAGAAAAGATAAATATTATTTGATCATTTAAAATATAAAACAAACATTAGTTTTCACATATTATATTGGATTGCGCAGGCCGCTTTAAACGCATAAAATACAAATGTACATATGTATGTGTTTAAATGAGTTAAGCATCCACCCCCTCTACTCGGTAAAACTGGCGCATCCTAATGCTACATCGAAATTCACCACAGCTGATGACACTACAGCATAACTCAACACATCTGCGCAAACCCACTCATCAAAAAGGATAGACAACAGGAGAGGAGACACATTCGCTATATACTCACCGCACATCAACATTCGCTTACACACTACGCCGCGTCGACACCTTCGTCACACGTATTCGATGAGATTACCAACGCCAAATTCACGCTCCGGCTGCCGTTTCGAGGAAGTGGATTCTCGCCGTACCGCTTGCCGATATTTGTTTAGATCGACATTAAAATTTAAAACGCTTATAACATTGCATACTGTGGTTATTTAAATATATTGTTAACATAGAAATAAAACTCATTTTTGTTTAAGAGCGTGTGCTCTAAAGAAATTTTGTATTTAAATTAAACAGTATGTATTTATTTTTGCGTATTATCTTGGACTGCGCAGTCCAATTTCAAAGTACACACACTTTTTTCACATACTTAACAATTGATATTTGCCGCTTCTGATGATATAGATGCTTCTGCTACTGCCAATTCAGTTCTGATTTCCAATGCTATAAAAATAAATGAAGTAATTATTTTCAAAATATTGTTAAAAAATCACCTAAAATTCATTTACTTACCTTCTTGTTGTACGAGCCTCCTTTACGATGGTACGATCACGAACGACATGCGTCTTTCAGTCGTTTTTTTTTATCACCCTTTCTGGGATTTTCCATTGTCACTATTGACAATTATGTTTTCTCCTTCGCACTTATTTATTCAAATAAATCAAGAAATGAAACAAACTTTTGTCATCGCATTTAGGTAAACAAAAAATAACCCGAAAATGTGCGTTGGTGTTAGTGTATAGAGGAAAAACCGTTTTGCTTCTGTGCATGTTGCATTGTAAGATTTTCATGTCCTTATTTTTTCTCTATACGACTCGCTTGACCGAGACCCTGAGATGTGATCTGTTTGTGTATGCTTATGTTCTACGCAGGTGTCCGAAGGATTCGCAAGCCAGCTGCGCGAGTGGAAAGTTTTGGAAGACTATACTGGTAGCGACCACCATTACATATCCTACCTCATAGGCCCAGATAAAAATCCAGCAACGACGATAAGAAGAGGAACACGTAAATGGAACGCTTCCAAGCTAGACTCAGATAAGCTCCTCGCAGCCTTAGATGAAAACCCACCAAAACACTACGCAAGTAGCACAGCTAGCCTGATCGTCCAAGCAACTCTGAGCACCATCACTGAGGCATGTAAAGTAGCAATGCCCAAAATAAAAGGCGGACATCCAAAGATAGCAGTCTACTGGTGGACGGACGAAATTCGAAACCTTAGACAAACTTGCCTGCGCAAAAGACGACGATTCACAAGAGCCCGAAGAAGAGGAAGAAACGGAATGGAAGAGCATATGGAATATAAAGCTGCGAAAACTGAGCTGAAAGACGCAATAGCAAAGACAAAGAAAGATAAATCGGAAGAGCTACGTAGCGATATAAACAAGAATCCATGGGGTCTCGGATACAAGATCGTGATTAAAAAACTCGGAGCAAAACAGTCCACCCCTGAGTTAAATGCCGCAGCTATGGAGAACATCGTAAACACCCTGTTCCCAACCCATGATCTGGGAAGAGACCCACCAGAACATACGCAAGAGAGCTCGTGCCCGCCTTTCACCTTGGAGGAAATGAACACTGCAGCAAACACTCTAAAGACCAAAAAAGCCCCTGGGCCTGACGGGATACCAGTGGAAGCGTTAAAGCTAATCGCTACGGAACGCCCGCACTTACTTCTATCCATGTACACCAGGAACACCATCAGCATACTGACCTCTATGCATGCTAGATACAGCAGGAAAGCTGCTAGAAAGACTGCTGAAACCCCGCATCATAGCCGCCATAAACGACGCTGGAGGCCTATCAGAGCGACAGCACGGCTTCAGACCAGGCAGGTCCTCCATCGGAGCTGTGGAAGACGTCGTGCGCAGGGTGGAGGAAGCTCATCGAAAGAACAACTTCTCGAGACGAATAGTCCTCCTCGCAACAAATATGATCGACGCACTAGAAAGACACTTCAAAACGCCCCTCTATTTGATGAAAATGATACAAAGCTATCTTAAAGACAGGAAACTACTGTACGACACGAATGACGGCCCACAAAGTAAGGAAATAACCTCTGGAGCAGCGCAGGGATCTATACTTGGACCAGATCTATGGAACGCCAGCTACGACGGAATTTTGAACGTTGAAATGCCTGACGATTGCTACCTCGTAGGCTATGCAGACGACATCGCCGCCGTCATAACCGCGCGTAATACCGACATGGCCAGGCGCAGACTGACACAAGTTATGCTGCGAACACAGACATGGTTGGACTCACACGGCCTCAGCCTAGCTGCTGAAAAAACAGAACTGATCCTGCTCACTAGGAAACATATCCCACTGGAGGTAAACTTGCATGTTGTCATGTCATTCGGAAACTATTAAAACGACGAAAACCTTAAAATACCTAGGAATAAGAATGGACAACAAATTGACGTACTGGGCTCAAATCCAACATGCTGCAAAAAAGTCAGCCAATATAACCATGGCGCTATCAAGACTCATGGCAAACACCGGAGGCCCACTTGCAAGTAGAAGGAAATTACTTATGGACACAACACAGTCAGTGCTACTATACGGCAGCGAAATATGGGCCGATACATTAAATGTAGAACACAGACGAAAAGTGCTTGCTAAAGTGCAGAGAACAGTAGCCCTGAGAGTCGCCTCGGCGTACCGCACTGTATCCGAATCCGCAGTGCTAGTAATAAGCTACGTCATCCCAATAGGCCTTCTCGCAAAGGAGAGAAGACAACTCTGGCTATGGAAGAAAGACGGAAGAGAAATACACATGGCCACAAGACAACAGGCGAGGAAGCAAACTCTTGAACTCTGGCAAGATCGGTGGACAAGGGAGAGCAAAGGAAGATGGACCGCCAGACTGATTAAAGAAATAGAGAAGTGGCACAGTAGAAAACACGGCGAGGTAAACTACTATATAACACAGATGCTGTCCGGTCACGGGTATTTCCGAAAATACCTATACAACATGAGAAAAGCAGAAAGCCCAGCATGTGTCTATGGAGACGAACCACTAGACGATGCAAACCATACCATTTTCAAGTGCCGCCGGTGGAAAGAAGCACGAAGGACTGTACAAAATAAACTTTGAGAACTAAGTGCGGAAAATCTCTTAGAAAAAATGGTATCTAGTGGTACGTGGAACATGTTCTACGCACTAAAAAAAGAGACATGGACGCGGACTCCCAATAGAAGACGAGCCAAATAGCTTGATGCTGGCTACAAAATCGTAGGCATCCCTGGACGCAGGGAGAGTAGAAATTGACTTATAATGGGTCCACCTTGGAAACCTTGCCCTGAAGTAATGCGAAAGCGGTCCCGGGGTAGGGGGAAAAATTCCATGATAGAAGGGGGGAGTGTTTTAGTGGGTACACCACTAACGTAGGATGACGATCCCTATATGGTGCGAAGGCATTACGGCCTAAATATGTATGTATATTCAATATATTTAAAAATAAATATTTATTGCTGATAAGTAAGCATGTTCAATTATATTTGAACATATTGCCGAGGAAAAGAAATGATTATTTAAAAGAATTAGGGGACTGTATATGGATATGTATGTATATCATACTTAAACTTAACTTTCTTAAATTTAGTCCTCCTTTTGTGTTTGCAATATCGATGCTTCCATTTCTTGACTTTTGTGCCCAATTTTGCTGCAGTCGTTGGTGTGCATCTGCTTCGTCTACCACTAAGCCCACGTTGAGGTCCTTTCCTTTTTGTTTGTCATTGTTCATCTTCCGCATGTTTCTGCATTTTAGCAGTTTTGCGAACTGTAATTGTTGGCTGCTTTCTATAATTTACGAAATCTTTTCCTTTTTTGGTAAGATTCGGATTTGGCTCAACTAATACATCTTTCCGCTTTTTCAGCAATTGTGTTGGTTTGTTCAACACTTGTATTTTCTCTACCTGCTCATACCATAGCTTTGTCCTCATCTTCAAACGATTTAAATTGGACTTCACTTTTCCACATTTCCCCAAAATGTGAGCCTGCCGGAAAAGATAGATGACAAGTTACTAATTCACTTGGGTTTTTCTCAGTTTTTGAAGGTTTATCAAGTTCTTCAAGTGATTCCTCTTCAACTTCATTTTTTTGTTTTTGTCTTCCTCTATTACTTCTGCTGTTTTTTCCTCAGCAGAAGGTAGATATATACAAAGTAGATAAAAGATTGAAACTTTTGTACATTTTAAATCCGAGTCAAAACGGTACAAAATTTCTGGTTCTTCTTCTATCGTAAAATCTTCTAACAGCACGCTTCTTGTAATCTCGCTATACAAAGTTTGAGATTTTGGAAATATTTCGACATTATTTCAAAATACAAATTTTCAACTCCAAGAAAAAATTTTGAAAAGTACTTTGTGTGAAAATTGTGCATTTGAAGAAACACAATTTTCATAAGTTTGACATCATCACTTTTTTTTGTAGTGATTTTGTGGAGATCATCCATTACTTTTCTGAGGAGTTGAATTTTCCTGTTGAATATGAAGATTCAAAGACTCAAATCAAATGTATCTGATTTGTATTTATTTTTCATGTCAGACTTTGTTGGAAAAGCGTTGGCCGTGTGCAATACCGTTTCAGATAAATCCGCTTGGGCATCAAGAATTTTGTTCCTGTTTATACCCATGATTTTTTCCGCAACACTCTTCGTATTTGTGCTGCTGGTATTCTCCAAAGAAATCGTTGGAGGTATATTGATTTGGTCACCTAGTTGACCTTGCTGTGCCTCGACTCACGCCGCTGAATATTTCTTGGATAGCAGCTAGATCACTGCGTTTAGTCTCTGCTAAAACGGCTTACATATGTGATCAGTTTAATTTGCAGGAATATACACCCGTCTTACAATTTTTATTTTAGTGTTATTAATATGCGGGAATATACACCCGTCTTACAATTATTTTTATTTTTTGTTGCTAATATGCGGGAATATACACCCGTCTTACAATTATTTTTGTTTTGATTTGCCTGTATTTTGAACAGGGCTTTTTTGTATATTGCCTGTTTTGTAAATACAGGACTTTTTAATTTTGGCCGAACTCTTTATCCGGCTGGAAGGACCAAATGTTTAAACTCAACAAAGATTTGTTGTTCCTTACCACTGGTGGGGGGAATTGAAACGTCTAAAATCGAGTGAGAAATCTTTTATTCTAATTTATTTTGATGTTTTCATTGCTTATGTACTATTTTAGGAAACTATCCTAAATAACTAAATATATTTGTATGTATGCATTTCAGCATATTGATTATGCTGCTTGATATGGTTGTCAAAAAAGTCTTGCAGTATTTTTATTGATGTGTTTTTATTGAAATTGAAATGAATTTTTGATAACTCATGCCCAGCTCTTGACCGATGCTACTATGCCGGTCTCTTTCGACCAATTCAGCGATTATATCGCTTTTCGACGACAGGCCTTCCGGAGCGTGGCGCATTTGCGACCACCTCTACACCAGAACGAAAACGTTGAAACCATCGTTGTGCGGTGGAAATGGAAATTGTATCGGGTCCATAAACTGCACAAATTTTATTGGCGGCTTGAGATGCATTTTTGCCTTTATCGTAGTATTACTGTAAAATATGCCGTATATTTTCTTTATTTTGCTCCATGTTTGCGACGCTATAGCTCACGAACGACTTAAAAGAAACGACAATCAATCAAACACGTGTTAGCGCGTGAAATGAGCTTTCCAAAAGGTATAGTATGACCCGATGCGACGAACTAGAACTACGTGCTTTCAGCGCCAACTAGCGAAAATACCGCAAGACTTTTTTATAATTTTTATAATATATGTGTGCATCTTTAATGTTATCTGATATGTAACTTTATGACTTGTCTTTACCCATGCATTATTATTATTATCATGAGTATGTTTATTTATATACATATGTACATATATATATATTCAATATATTTAAAAATAGATATTTATTTTCAATAGTATTTCGGCTTTGCTGATAAGTAAGCATGTTAAATTATATTTGAACACACATAATATAATTTAGTTTACTTATGCTTACTAAAAACATAAAAAAAAACAAAACTGAAGGAAATCTCGAACAAAATAAAAGGAAATAAAAAATTGTTCTCCAGGTTTATAATTCAATAATCTTTATTAACCAAACTGTTTCTCCACTTTAAACTTTAACATTTTTCAATTTAATTTTACTAAGCACTATGTGCTCCTCTTAAAGTCTAGCTTAAGACTAAAACTTAAAAATATGACCCCTGTCTGATTCCCTAAGCTTTGGCAATTCTACTGTTACTGCACCTGATACTGCTGTTGTTGTTGTCGTTTAGACAACAGGTGAATCGCTGCTATCGCGCTGATATTGGAGTAGCGAATAATTTGCCAGTTGATGTGAAAATGCTGACGCGGACTATTCTCACGCTTACTGGCTGGTGTGGAGTAGCTCTAAGAACGCTACAGTGGGCAGACTAGCAGACTAATGTGTTAACTTACATGAAGCAGTGGAAGCCTTCGTTCAAGCCGAACGAATAGGAAGCGTGCGTAAAACAAGAAAAACCAGAAGAATCTTAAAATCAAGCAGCCGACAGAGACACTCCTTCTGCCGACATATACACCGGACAGAGAAAATTTTTTAGGTAAAAAATAAAAGTAAGCCCATATATTTCTTTATATATAAAAAGTACGTGTGACGTTGTTTGTCCGCGATGGACTCCAAAACTACTGAACCGATTTTAGCAAAATGTAGTACACTGTGTTCAGTTCGAACCAACGTAAAATATAGGATAGTAAAAACAATTCATGAATAAAAAATACAGTGATATATTAAATGGAAGCTCTATTAAGTGGACATCTCCATTAACCATTCACATTGTTGATATTTGTTAAAAACTCAAACGTATGTAGACGATATTCTGTCTGGAAGCACTCTTCCAAACTAATACGAATCTTTATCACAAATAATAAAAGCCCAAAAATCCGCAGCGTTCCCACTAAAAAAGATTACAGCAAATCACCCAAATGTATTAAAAAATATACCAAACGAAAATTTGTTGGACACTAATATCTATATATTCGAAAAGGAAAGTACAACAAAAACTCTGGTCATCCAAGGAATGCGATGTCGGATCAGTTTTCCATAGCAGCATAATCCGCCATAGCAAAAAGACAGATTTTATCCTCGGCGGCAAAAGTTTTCGACCCCGCAGAATGGCTTTAGTCAATAATGACAAAAAAAAAAATTCTGAAAAAATTCCTAGGCAGTGGTGTGCTACTACTTGCGGAGTTAGTGCATACGAGCCTTCAATTGTATATACAATATAATAAAATTGCCCGAAAAGTCCATAAATCGGCTCCTATCGTACAGTATTGCCCAATAATTTTCAAGTTTATAAGACAAATCAAAAATAAGGTTAAGAGATCACTACATTCCCAATGTTCTAAGGAGCGCTTATGTAAATGCGTCCTTAAACTAGTAATTATGGTAATCAGCTGTAAAAAGCTTGAAATTATTTATGAGTATTAGCAAGAATCGAAGCAGGTCATTCACTCTACGCTCCGAAGATCCCATTTAACAGCCCTAAGCTCAGAGCATGTTTTCAGAGGAGCACCCATTCTGGCCATACCTGAGTTAGATGTGGAGTCACTATCCTTAATATGCCGATCATAAAAAAAATGCAACAATCGGCAATCATACAGAAAAGACAAATTATAAATAATCTACATAATAAACCGACAAATTCAATAAGTCGTCAGCAATAATCCCGTAAAATAAAGTTGCTTATCTTAAGCACCTATTCGCAAATTAAAGCACATTTTCAAATAAATGTGACATGTTTTAAACCAAAAGACATTTCTACGCACCAGAATAAATATGAGAATATTACAACTCCATCATTAAATACTTTTGCAGTCACAAAGTATTCTGCGCTTCGGCTACTCCACCAACAGTACACCCAAATACAATACTAAATGCACGTATAAATAAGTTAAGCCTCCCCCTACTCTACCCGAGAAAAACTGACGCAACACTTCACAATAAACCACATCCGATGACACCATTCTCATATGTACATCATCACACAACTCACCGCACTTCAACCCACTCAACATAAAGAATGGTCCCCTGAGCGGGTTTTCTACACTGCGCCGTACTAACATACATTCCGATTATTCACTGATCCTGTGTGCTACGATAATTCGAGTCCTCAGCGCTACGTTAAGTCATCGATCCACCAGCAACCATCGGGCTGCATTCGGTAAAAACATCATCTCACCTGGCTGAATATGGACACCTTCTCGTCGACTCTCCTTGTGCATTTATTTATATTGAACTTATATTTATAAATCAATTAAAATCATTTAAAAAATAAATTACATTTGCAAGTAGTGAGTGAATTATTTGCAGTGGTAGTGAGTGAATTATTGAAAAAAAAAAAACAACCAGTGAGTATCTTTTTCTTCTTCTTCTCCTTAATTGGCGTAGACACCGTTTCCGCGATTATGGCCGAGTTTACAACAGCTCGCCAGTCGTTTCTTCTTTTCGCTACGTGGCGCCAATTGGATATTCCAATTGAAGCCAGGTCCTTCTTCACTTTGTTATTCAAACGGAGTGGAGATCTTGCTCTTCCTCTGCTTTCCCCGGCGGGTACAACGTCGAATACTTTCGGAGCTGGAGTGTTTTCGGCCATTCGGACAACATGACCTAGCCAGTGTAGCCGTTGTCTTCTAATTCGCTGAACTATGTCAATGTTGTCATACATCTCATACAGCTCATCGTTCCATCGAATGCGATATTCGCCCGCCGTGGCCAATGCGCAAAGGACCATAAATCTTTCGCAGAACGTTTCTCTCGAAAACTTGCAACGCTAACTCATCAGTTGTTGTCATCGTCCAAGCCTCTGCACCATATGGCAAGACGGGAATTATGAATGACTTATAGAGTTTGGTTTTTGTTCGTCAAGAGAGAACTTTACTTCTCAATTGCCTACTCAGTCCGAAGTAGCACCTGTTGGCAAGAGTTATCCAGAGTCGGATTTCCAGGCTGACATTGTTGGTGGCGTTTACACTCGTTTCCTAAATATACGAAACTATCTACAACTTTAAAGTTATAACTGCCAACAGTGACGTGAGTGCCAAGTCGCGAGTGCGACGACTGGTTGTTTGATGACAGGAGATATTTCGTCTTGCCCTCGTGTACTAATAGACCCATTTGCTTTGCTTCCATGTCCTGTCTGGAGAAAGCAGAACTAACGGCGCGGGTGTTGAGGCCGATGATCGATTAAGCTCGATATAGTTCTGCAGCTCGAATTATTTTCTCCAACTATTGAGTATACACTTAAATAATGTTGTCATTGCTCAACTTGTATAAATGGTTTTGTGCATGTATAGTTTTTAAGTTATAATTTTCAAAAGGTAAAACATTAAAATTAAAATTCAATTATTAAAAATAGTCTACTTATAGATAATTGTATTTGACTGTAGTTCAAATAATGTATATTGAATCTAAGTCGATGTAAAGAGTTCACTCGTTTCAATAGAAAAAATCCAATTTTCCCAAATATCCACGTTACGTACGGTAGAAGCGGAGTTGAGTCTTCGTTTAAATTGAAACAGCAACAATGCTTAAATAAGAACAACAACAGCTGCGTTGTTGCTACCGAAGGGCGGCACATGGGTAACTAATTGACGCATTAGACTGGATCGATCATAGGAATAAAGTGGAAATTAGAAGAAGAAAGGTAAGATATATTGCCACAATATTAAAAATAATAGACCTGAATGAGAGTAATTTATACAAGGAAAATAAATAATTTGATCTGCAAAACTTAATCGAGCGGGTACAGTCTTCTATACGAATGTGCAGCTGCTGGCGCATGCCGATATTGATATCACCCGCGCCGTTAGTTCTGCTTTCTCCAAACTGGATGAGGAAGCGAAGCAGATGGCAGTGAACGAGGGCAAGACGAAATATCTCCTGTCACCAAACAGACAGTTGTCGCACTCGTGACTGGGCTCCCACGTTACTGTTGATTGTCATTACTTCGAAGTTGGAACCAGCTTTAACAGCAACAACAATGTCAGCATGGAAGAAGCGGCGCATGTTTTACCGCTCAGCGTTAACGCCGACGCATTCTTAAATAAAGCCGCAAACTTTCATCATATTTTCACCAAAATCAGTGCAAAAAAAATTCAATTCAGTTAAAGCTGAAATAGCTCTCTCTGTTCTTGTAGAGAATCGACAATTCTAACCGAACGTCTTGTGTACCTGTGATCGTTTATCTTTTTCTTACGCAGTGGCGTTAGTCTCCACGCCAGTAAATATTACTTTTTAGTAGTATTATCAGTGATACTACTTAAAGACGATCTAATGAAAAATATAATAAAAATGCAGGAGTTTGCTTAATATTACGGAAAGCAAACTATCAAACTGATCTGAATTAAATAAAAGTGATATTAAACGTATGAGTTGATCACAAGATCTTAAATTATATATATAAAAAAAAGCTATTTTGAGTGACCAAGGATGGGATACAAACATTTAATGGAAGAGCCGATCCGCCAAAGAATGTAATATTGGATTCCAATTGGAATATTTGACAACTTACTTACATTCATCTCTCATAGGCAGATGGAAGTTCGCTACCAGAAAAAGCAAAGTGCAGGGAGTTATACGTTATTTTTTACAATTACAAGTAACATGTGATTTTGTATAAAAAAGGTTATAGTACAGTCATTTGGTCGAAAAAATAGAGGTTACCTGGAAAGTTTTCCGGTAGTTTTGGAATTTGGCAATTTTATAGATTTTGGTATGCTCTTGCCAAATTTCAACTTTGCCACCTCGTATGTTTGCCGCTCACGCCGCCATAATAACTCTTTTCCGGCTTATTTTACAGGAAAAACATATGTATCTATACAAATTAAAAGTAGAGGAAATTTTCTACAATTTATGTCTTAACCTTTTCATTCCTAAAATCAATAGTTTCGACGTATGAGCGCCGTAAAGTGTAATTCAATACACGTTTCGGCAGAAATACTCACTTCCACTCCCCCATGAGGTAGAGAAATCGGCGCATTTTTTTTATCCTGGTATCCCCAGTAGGTCTAATCCACATCTGACTCACTATTTAAATATTTAGGTCAATTTCCGTAGCTTCATTCTTCTTGACGGACCAGGTGTTGGGGTTTCATCGTCTTCAATACCGATTGAACTATCGAAGACGGAAGTTTCTTCGGCATCATCGACGACAGGATCATCAGTTTCATTGTGGTCCTCTTCGTTCTCGATTTCATCGTTTATTTGCTCGATAATAGGGTCCGTTTCTTCTTCTTCAATGTCGTCTTGTGACGGAAATGGCGAATTATCGCAAGAACCACCACAGTTCGTGCACACAACCAGCACTTTAGTCCTGCTTTTCTACATCCGCAAGCTTTTTGTCAACCTTTCTTGTATTTGCAAGAAATAAGCTTCAGTAAGCTTTCCGGAGCAGGGGGATCGAATGTAGTAACAGGAATGAGCCCGTTCTTTTTTCCATCCCCATTGTTCTGCATTTTTTTCGTTTCCATACCATTGCTGAATTTGGTGATATGTTCGAAACGAATGTTGTCGTGCTGCTGCTTCTGTTGGTGGTAGCGACGCAATATTGAATTTTCTCTTATATGCTGATGCTGTGAAGCATGCATTATCTATATTTATTTAGAGATGTACTCTTCCGACTTTTCACATCGCTGTAGCTGTATAATGCGACAAGGAAACGTTCTCCAGCTTTAGCAATGTTTTCTGGATCTGAATTTGGATTTTCAAATACTTCGATAACCTCGTTTAAATCTGGGTTTTTTTGGAGTACTTTAATAAATTTCATTTTTCCTTGATAAAGTAATGCCAATGTGGTATCACAACCACTAAAGGCATGTAAAAATGCAATATGATTTGAGACTGTTTTATCCTTTATACGGTTTATGGAGTATATTTGTCGTGAAATTTTTCCTTTTCCTGGTTTGGGGACATATATATATTTATATAAATTATTTTTAGGCACTAGTGCGCTTTATTCAGGCTCGATCACAACTAACTCTAAAACATTCTTACTCTTAAGTCTAAGCCTAAGCCGTCCTCACTGCCGCTGCCGTCGTCGCTGTCGTTGCTATGTTTTGTCAGATGCAGTGTCAGCGAATCCCACGATTACGCCGACTTGCGTGTAGTATAAGTCGTCGCTTGTTTGCGCTATATTTGTGCTGCGCCAGCGATTCCTACGATTACGCCGACTTGCGTGTAGTGTGAGTTGATGCTTGTTTGCGCTATATTTGTGCTGCGCCAACGGATCCCACGGCTACGGTAGCTTGTGAGTATCGTTTGTTGTTGCTTGTCATTGGATCATAACTCGGGCCGTTGGTCATGGATTGGGGTGGTGTTAATGTTCAGCATTGCCTGAAACGGATGTTAGGTAGACAATGCTGACTTGGTATTTTGGTGGTTTGCGTTTCGAGTTAACTCCTCCCTTCCTAAGTGGGAATCGTCTACGATTCTCTCGGTGACCTCTCTTACTAAGACATTCATTGCTTTTTCGCGGTGTGTTTTTTATATTTGCTTAGAGCAAGTCGCAAGATTACTAGGATAAAGATTGATGCTATCATTACTATAAAAAGCAATGTTGTTGAGTTGACGTCTACTCGAAGAGCGCCAATATGGTTGATATTTTCCGCACTCATTTCATGAAGATAGTTCAAACTCAATGTCTCTATATGTCCTAAAAGATTGACTCTTTGAGCCGTTGGAGTGCCAGGAGTACGAGTAGGAGTATGATTTCGATTGTGATACTCGGTCCAATTTACCTTTACTGACTAATCGAAAGTCAAAAGGTAAGTACCGCTGACGGTTCTGCTATCTCCTTTTTCAACCTCTATCGTTGCTGTGGCATTGTTGATAATGACAATGCCGTCATCGATTTCTTTGATGCCCTTATCATGATTGGTAGTAGTTGAACAATTTGCTACAGCACCTGTAAATAGTTGCTGACAACAAGTAGGGGTTGTTTGCTTCTTGCAAAAAGTTGCAAAAGTTGATTTTTCACATTTAACAGCATACGCTTCGTTTCCGCACTCAGCGACGGTATTAGTATCCCCAAAGTGTAGGACTCGTCCTTCGTGAGGCACGGCGAATAAACTATTTTTTAAAAACAATTTGAGGGATTGGATACTTAACTACAAAGTACAAATTATTCTTATTTTGTAAAGCCTTAATGCTAGACATTCCTATTATTTCTAACGGGTGATTTTTTTGAGGTTAGGATTTTCATGCAGTAGTATTTGACAGATCACGTGGGATGTCAGACATGGTGTCAAAGAGAAAGATGCTCAGTATGCTTTGACATTTCATCATGAATAGACTTACTAACGAGCAACGCTTGCAAATCATTGAATTTTATTACCAAAATCAGTGTTCGGTTCGAAATGTGTTTCGCGTCCGTGTCCGATGAGCGATGAGGCTCATTTCTGGTTGAATGGCTACGTAAATAAGCAAAATTGCCGCATTTGGGGTGAAGAGCAACCAGAAGCCGTTCAAGAACTGCCCATGCATCCCGAAAAATGCACTGTTTGGTGTGGTTTGTACGCTGGTGGAATCATTGGACCGTATTTTTCAAAGATGCTGTTGGACGCAACGTTACGGTGAATGGCGATCGCTATCGTTCGATGCTAACAAACTTTTTGTTGCCAAAAATGGAAGAACTGAACTTGGTTGACATGTGGTTTCAACAAGATGGCGCTACATGCCACACAGCTCGCGATTCTATGGCCATTTTGAGGGAAAACTTCGGACAACAATTCATCTCAAGAAATGGACCCGTAAGTTGGCCACCAAGATCATGCGATTTAACGCCTTTAGACTATTTTTTGTGGGGCTACGTCAAGTCTAAAGTCTACAGAAATAAGCCAGCAACTATTCCAGCTTTGGAAGACAACATTTCCGAAGAAATTCGGGCTATTCCGGCCGAAATGCTCGAAAAAGTTGCCCAAAATTGGACTTTCCGAATGGACCACCTAAGACGCAGCCGCGGTCAACATTTAAATGAAATTATCTTCAAAAAGTAAATGTCATGAACCAATCTAACGTTTCAAATAAAGAACCGATGAGATTTTGCAAATTTTATGCGTTTTTTTTTTTTTAAAAGTTATCAAGCTCTTAAAAAATCACCCTATATTATAGTTATGTTAGTCGAGTGCTCATTGATAATATTATTGATATCAATATCATCTATTATTATTGGGTTCACTAGGTTCAACTTAGCTAGGGCTATTGAGATTGTGATTGATTGCACTTCGAGGATTATTACTCTATTTCTTGCAAGTATTGTTTCGTAAAGATGACCTGTGTCTATTGCTTCCTTTCTTGTTGAGTTTATAATTGTGTTTATTGTTTGCGTGATTTCCAAGATTTTTTGCTGAATATGCGTATTAATTTGGTACTGTCTGTTATTAGAGTCAATGAGCATATCCTGTCTTAATTGTAGTCTTTGGAAATCGTCAAAGTCCGGGGTGCCGGCGACCACTTTTAGTGCAGTACCTAAAAAGTTTAAGCTTCGTGCCTGTCGATGGTGAATGTCAACGGTTCAAAGTAAAGTCTCGATGTATTTTATGTCTGCTTCTACTATTTTCTTCATGTGTGTCAATGGGAAAAGGTCCATAAATCCTGCCGTCTCGTCGTTCAATGTTGCATATAGTGTCAAGTTGGTAAAGTGCGTCAAATAACCGTAATGTTCCCATACTATTGCGTTTCCGTCCAAAATTGGGATGTAGTTGGAGTTGGTATAGTCAGTTAGCTTTTGTGTTAAAATGGTCGTCAATAGGAATGTCGATATTATCCTGTAATTTAAAATACAAGACTTAAAGTAATAAAGTGATTAATTAAGGTGGACGACGGTTGTCTTTGTGGTGCCTAGGTCCTGTTCGACTACTTCTTCTGAGAATAGTGTTGAGAGTTTATTGCCTAGCCTTCGATTAACTTTCACTAGGACCTTGTCGCCAACGTTATACGTCACATTCTGACGACCCTTATTATGGTATTCGCGATCCCTGGCCTGTGCTTTTTCGATACGATTTCGAACTAGTTCCGTAATGTTAGCTGAGCTGGGATGAAGGATGTCTATTGGTTTTTCGTGGGTTATTGAATGAATTGTCTTATTATATTCTATGGTGGCAAGCAAAATCAAGTCAACAGTGTCATCGAGATTTCTTTCTAGTTTTAGACACCTAGTTATTTCAGTTAAGGTACTGTGAAAACGCTCCACTTGCCCATTTGAGGTGCTATGCAGTTCACATTGTTGTAATTTAGCAAAGTTGATTTTATAGCATTTGAGTTAAGTGACTTTTCGTTGTCACAGTATATAGTTTTAACGTTTGGAAAAATGTTTATTAGCTGTAGTATAGGTGGTTTTACGTCTATGATGGTTCTAGACGCGATTTTCTGCACTATAGCAAATTTAGAAAACTTATCGACGCAAGTTAGAAAATATTTCTGGTCTGTGGAGAGAATATCGACGTGTAATACTTCACCAGGATTACATGAAACCGGTGTTGCCGCAATAACATGCTTCTTTGGATGTCTAATGTATTTAGACTTTGAACATATTCGGCAATTTGCTACTACTTCCCTTGCCTTTTTATTTATCTTCGGGAAAAAATAGTCAGCCAAGATCTGCTTCACATTTTCTTGTGCTGCCCTATGAGCTCTGTTGTGTTCAGCAAATATAATTTCTTGTTGATCACTTTCGCTGAAGATGTCCGTAACCATCTTTTCGGTATGACGGAATCTTACGTTGAGGTGAAGTTCTACCAGTCGGTGTTGAATTTTTGCCAACACTGGTAGGCTGCAATGTATTGCGTTAACTACGCCATCATTAATGACTTCTTGCAGCGTTTTTAGTAATGACTCTACGTCGCAAAATGAAATTACATGTCTGCCAAATTTTTTTTTGAACCAAATAATATAAAGGTCTGTTTTGACTGGCTTTCGCTTTCTTGAAGAATTATCTGGTTTCTATAGCAATTTACGGGCTTATCCACCGTCTCTATAGTGTAGGTCAGTGACTCCTCACTGTGCATGGTGGCGCAGTCGGAGCTTGCCTCCATTTCAATTCCTACCATATTCATGTGCTGTCTGGACAACGCGTCAGCGACATGGTTTTCCTTTCCTGGTTTATAGAAAATTTTTGCGTTGAAGCTTTCTATTACAGACTTCCATCGTTTGATTTTTGCGTTCGGGTTTTTATCAGAAACTGCAAACGTCAGAGGCTGGTGGTCAGTGTAGATATTCAACTGGTTAACACCGTACAGGTAGTTCCTCAAAGTGTTAAGAGCCCTTACGATCGCCAAGAGTTCTCTTTCATTTGTTGCCAAATGCTCTTCTCTATCTCTAAGTGCTCTTGAGATCATGGTAATGGGTTTTTTCTCTTGTGAAAGGACGGCCCCCAAACCCCTTGAGGATGCATCGGTTGTTAAGTCAAATGGTTTAGTGAAGTCGGGATAAGTTAACGTGACATCTTCTGATGCCAGAATTTCTCTAAGTTTATTAAATGCATCTATACCTTCTGGTGCTAGTTGAATTTTAATTCTTTTGGACTGTGTGGCACTTACTTTGCCATTTTCTCTCTTTAGCATATCAGTCAGAGCAAGGCTGGCAAAATCTTTAATGAAACATCGATAGTAGCTAGCCAATCCAAGAAAGGAACGTAGTCCTCGAAGAGTGGTTGGCTGCTCATAACATTTAATTCCATTGACTTTATCGGGGCTCCCTTTGAGACAACAAATCCTAGGTATTCTACCTCGGTCTTGAAGAATTTCGATTTTTCGGCGGATATTCTCATATTTGCCTCATAGAGACTCCACAACACCCATTCGATATCTTTCAAATGGTCTTCTGCCGTTTTTGAATAGACAATTACGTCGTCAACGTAAACGTGGCAGGTTTTGCCAATTTGCTCCCTGAGGACATCGTCGATTGCTCTCTGGAAGATGCTTGGGGTGTTTCTTAGCCCAAAAGGTAAACGACAGAATTCATATTTACCGTTGTTAACGGAGAAAGCGGTTTTCTCCCTGTCTCTTTCTACTAACTCGATCTGGTGAAACCCAGATTTAAGGTCGAGGGTGGTAAAATATTGTGCACCTCTTAAGTTTGACAAGATTACCATTGCGTTTGGCATAGGGTATTTATAATCGACTGTGACCTCATTCAGTTTCCTGAAATCAATCGAAAGACGTTTCTTCTTATTTCCCGTTTGATCTACTCCCTTCTTATCAATGACCCAAATTGGGTTATTGTAAGGGGACCTTGAGGGTCGAATGATACCATTGACGAGAAGTTCAGCCACTTCTTTGTTTACAAAGTCGGCTACACCCATAGGATATGGGTAAAGTCTCGAGTAAACCAGTTCATCGGTTTTTGTTCTATTTGTACCAATTATATTAGTGTTGAAGGGTCAGCAAACGCCTTATTTCTACTTTTGATAATTGAGCAAATCGAACCCAATTATGCCGTCGAATGTTGTTATATTTGGTAGTATAAAGAAATCTGCAGTTACGCCAAACATCTTAATTCTATACTTTTGTGTTACAGGACTATTGCCGTGCAAAGACTTTACTATAAATGGTGTGGACGCTGGAATTATATTTTTTAGCTGTAACTATAACCCTGTCTACTATTACTTTGATTCTGTTGTTGGTATTGGTTGGCTCTCTGTGATGGTTCCCAACGCCAATTTACATTTTGTCTTAGTCTTGAAACTAATGGGTCAACGTCCATGGGGGTCACTTGTTCTTGCTTGTAAGTCGTAGTATCATTTGTTCTGTGCTGTTTATTTGCAAAATGCGGACTTTTTTGTTGCTGTTGCATCTTTTTCTCCGAATTATTGTTTATTCTTAGTTTATATTGGTCTTCAATAGACGTTGCGAAATTTGAAGCAAATAAGTACCTTTCCCTATTTGACTCCACCTCCTGGGCTAATGTCAGAGCGCTAGGTAGGTCTTTAGGGCGAGAGGCAAATAGTATGTCACATAAAGGTCTTTTAAGGCCTGATATAAAACTCTTAAAGCGGCTGCTCTATATTTTTCGCAAATTGATTCTGATACTTGACCCTCATGGGTCATTATGGTTTTATTCGTGAGGAGAGTTAATATTTTCTCACCCTCGTCGAAATATCGAAGCACAGATAGGTTACCCTGTCGTAAGGTGGATAATTTTTGTTCAATTAAATATATCGGTCGTTTGTCTGCGTACGTAAAGTCTAGTCTCGCGAAATTTAAAACAGTGTTGAAGGATGCCAAAATGGCATCAGCAGATGCTTTTATTTTATTTCTTATTATACCAACTGCTTGGTAGTGTCAAGAACTTCCCTGGTAACTACTGAAAACTTCGTAAGATGTATGGGCAGCTTGTCGCCAAGACACATATGTACTGATTTGCCCGTCAAATTCTGGTAATGATTTTACCAGATCAAGGAGTTCGTCACACTTTACGCTCGGTAATATTTTTACCGGTTGGTATATTTTTGGCGTTTGACCAGTGGTCAATGTAGTCATTTGCTCCGTTAATCGTTGGAGCTTAACCTCGAAAGTCTGTCTTTGTTGTTCAAGAGCGCTTGAGACGGCTGCTTGAACCATTGCGGTTACCTGATTTGAATCCATTTTACTGGTCACCTGTAGTTTAATAATTCCTTCTAACAGGTTTTCTAATTCTGAGTCACTCATAGACTTGGAAATTAAAATTGAATAGAACTTGTAACCGTTCCTATAGTCGAATCAATCAATCACACTCTTTTGTTGATATGGCTAGATAATTTCAGTTATTTATTACAATTTTCTTCACAAATTCTGTTTCTAAACACAATGTTTTTAAGAAAAGACTACACTGTTTCTTTTTTATTAATCTCTGGAAAATTTGTTTCACAAAATTTTATGATAAGCTCCTTATACTTTTAAAATAAATTCCTTTCCGTCTATTTTGAAAACTTAGTTTTAGTTCAAAAGAAATTCTAATGTTTTTATTTTAATACGCACTCTACTTACATTACTCGAAACATGTTTTTTATTATAAACTGCTTTCTGATGAATCCTCGGATCCTTGGAGTCCTTGTAGGATACGTTTTTAAAGATTATAGCGATTCTCTGTGAGTCCTTGTAGGATACGTTTTTAAAGATTGTAGCGATTCTCTGTGAATCCTTGTAGGACACGCTTTTAAAGATTGTAACGATTCTCTGTGAGTCCTTGGGTCCTTTGAAGTCATTAAAGACACTCCACCGCAAAATACCTTGGTGATTTTTACTTTCTAGAGAATCCTTCGTATCTTCTTTACCCGGTTGGGCGCCAATTATTTTAAGGCACTAGTGCGCTTTATTCAGGCTCGATCAGAACTAACTCGAAAACATTCTTACTCTTAAGTCTAAGCCTAAGCCGTCCTCACTGCCGCTGCCGTCGTCGCTGTCGTTGCTATGTTTTTTCAGATGCAGTGTCAGCGAATCCCACGATTACGCCGACTTACGTGTAGTGTAAGTCGTCGCTTGTTTGCGCTATATTTGAGCTGCGCCAGCGGATCCCACGGCTACGGTAGCTTGTGAGTTTCGTATGTTGTTGCTTGTCGTTGGATCATAACTCGGGCCGTTGGTCATGGATTGGGGTGGTGTTAATGTTCATCATTGCCTGAAATGGATGTGAGGCAGACAATCCTGACTTGGTATTTTGGTGGTTTGCGTTTCGAGTTAACTTATAAATTTGGATGCGTTGATAGCGCTGTCAAAAGATCGAGGAGATCAATATCTTCACCGACAACTACAACGAAATCGAATGCCGATGAGAAGTTTATTGCGGTATAATTATTAACGTATCCGCATCTTCGGTGGCTTGTTTAACCACGAAGTGTTCAGCTAATATTATTGTCTTCAACATTTCAATGAGGCGGTTCTTGTTTGCATCGTTACCCAGGAATTTACTTTGGGATACAGTTGGCGTCATTGTTTCGTCGAAAAGTATGTCTACTAAAGCAGTTTTTCGTGATGGTCGGGATCGTTCTACTACATACTTGGTACTACGGACTGCTACATCTTCTGGAAATCCGTCAAAGACTATAATGGCATTGGAGGTATAGTGCGATCGGACGTAAGCAATATATTTATTGCAAATAGATGAAAATGATTCGCCCTGTTGCCAAACGACTCGGTGTAATAAGCATCCTCCATCGATGATGTATATCGTATTTTCAAAATTGATATCGCCAGAATGGTGTTCAAATGCCTGATATATCGTGGATTTGATACATTTGCGCATGCCCTCGTCATTGAAAAGGGATAACGGAATTGGAGAAAGTTCGTACGTAAGAAAATTTTCAAGATCATTTTCAGAATCTTAGCGATGCACATTCTTTGGAAAAATAACAAAGGATTAAAAGGATTACCAGTCAGCTGATTGCTGAATGCTGAATGATCAATATGATTGTGTCCTCCTTTTAGCCTTGTATTCGTCGGCTAAGAGTTTCACTCTAGCTTAGTGAATGCAAATGTAAATCTACAATATGTAAACTATAAACATACATATATAATGTATGTATGCACATATGTATCATGTGGCGTGATGCTACAATCCGTTAACCAAATGTATGTTTAAGGAGGTATTCAATAAAGTAGCGGCCTTTTTCGTGATAGGCGGTTATACGATCCTGATGTGCTTTTTTTAATTGACGGAATTAATACAACTTCTGTACAGCACATGCTCAATTTTGTAAATATTACACGTTGGTGTGGATGTATAATGGCTTACGGTGCTCGTACGCCGAAACTATTGAATTTAGGAAAGAAAAGGATAAGACATAAATTGTAGGAAATTTCCTCTACTTTTAATTTGTATAAAAAAGTAAATTTGGCAAGAGCATACCAAAATCTATAAAATTGCCAAATTTCAAAACTCCCGGAAAACTTTCCAAGTAAAAATACTAAATACTGTACTAATATTAAGTTAACTAGAAATAAATACAGACACTCTGTTCAAAATTGAATGTAAAGGTTATAGCAGAAAACTAAAATTTAATAACTAGATATGGTTATGGTTGTGGTCATGGTGGTATGGTAAGCCACCGCCCTTGTTTGTTTTGAGCTCTATCATGTTTGTGTTTTATTTTGAAAATAGTGTTAGGTGTGAGTGCAATTTAGGACTGTTTTCAAAATGTCTTGTTAGCAATCCTCGATCTGATAAATCCTGGTTAACTTAACCAAGACTACTCTTTTCGGTAAAGTTAACCAGAACTTTATTGGCAGATGAGTGCCCACCAGACATTGAGAAAACGACCTTTAGACAGCGAGATTTAAAAAACCTATAAGAAAAAATAAAATGAGGTTTATTTATACTTAAACTTTTAATAAAACTAATAGTAAAGAAACAGAAGACATATCGTCGCATTTCCGCGAAAGTATCGTATGTTACTTTTTATCGAAATTGAGATTTTAATGCCAAATTGTTAGAAAACTTATGTCTCACTATCCTGCAAAATAATATAACTGAAAACGCTATAGTTCCAATAAAAACTAAGTTTCAATTTTATCGTATGTAACTGTGAATTTTTCTGTTCGCGCAAAATTATCGTATGTCCATACAATTTTTTTTTGCATGTGGAACGAATTACTGCAAACGCACAAAAATATAGAGAGATAACAACATTTTCATATCTTCATTATGTGCTCTTTCGATTTTGCCGTTAATTCCTCTTTACGCCGTTAATTCTTGGTGTACGTTTTGATATACATTGATCTATCTGGTGATAAGTGAAGCTGTGAAAGCCCAAATTAGTCTTCATTTAGTTTCAAACACATCAATAGTGAACAAAATATAAACAGTTGTGATCAACAAATGATTTATTTGTTATGGAATTTACCCATGGAAAAGTAAGTAGTTACTTATGTTTCACTTAATTATTGTCGAGTTATTCATTCTGTGTGTATTTGAATGTATGCCTATAATTGCTTCGTTTAGCTAGCTCATGAAGTGTTTTTAGATAGATGTGCAGTGTAAGTAAATGTAACAGTATAAATGTATTAATTGCAGTCTATAAAATTAAGTTAAACTAACAAAATTTTAAACACCATAGCTTGTGAAATCGCTAGTCCCATATAGTGATAGCGATAACGATGATGAAGAGTGCTGCGTTGGAAAACGTGGACTTAAGCGCAAACCAGTGAGAAAGGAAAAGAAGAAAAATGACAATAGAGTACTTCCTAACCCGTGTATAAATACCAAATGTAAGAAGGATTGTCGAAGTGTGCCAGACATCTCCCGGCAAAATATTAACGAACATTACTGGGGTATGTCAAACACAAGACGGCTAACATGGCTTCATGCAAATATCAAACGAAAGCAAATTAAAAAAAGCGAGCTGCTCAGAAAGCAAAACGTGTGCAAAGGCGAAACTGGACGTTTGAATATTCCTTATTTTGGGATGGAAAAATATTTAAAGTTTGCCAAAATTTTTTTTTGAAAACTTTAAATATTTCTCAAATGGTTTTGAGACATGCATTAAAGAAAACTATTAGTTTTGAAAGCCGAAAAAAAACACCAC
This sequence comes from Bactrocera zonata, assembly GCA_037783105.1. NCBI lineage: Eukaryota > Metazoa > Arthropoda > Insecta > Diptera > Tephritidae > Bactrocera > Bactrocera zonata. The sequence goes on from JBAWJQ010006683.1 coordinate 1,604,060, forward strand.
ATAATAAAACAGACCATCGTAAAATAGAATTTATCAAAGATTACATAAAAAAGTTGGCAGCAGTACCATCACACTATTGCCGTAAAAATAATCAAAAAGTCTATTTACCAAGGGAATTCAGAAATGTATCCAATTTATATAAATTGTATCTTAATTATTTGGAAGTTCAAGACTTAAATGAGTTCACAGTATCTTGCCGAATATTTCGAAATGTTTTTAATACAGAGTTTTCAATTGGCTTCCATTTGCCAAAAAAGGACAAATGCACGATTTACGAAAATATAAAGTATATTAACAAAGATGATAGAGAAAAAGTTCAGAATTCAAAAGAATTTCAAATTCATATAAAAATTAAAAAGCAAAGTACAGCTACTTTTCTCAAAGAACAAGCGGAAAGTAAAATGGGACAAAAATTTCTTTGCGCTAGTTTCGATATGCAAAAGGTTTTGCATACTCCTTTTTCCAAAAATGTTACCCTTTTTTATTCACGCAAATACGCTTACTACAACCTAAGTGTGTATGAAAGTGGGACCCGAAATGGATACTGTTTTTTGTGGGGCGAAATCGATGGCAAGAGAGGCAGTAATGAAATATGCTCAGCTCTCTTGAGGTATCTTCTTATTCTAGATAGTCGGAAAAAAACCGATGATCTGAGCCTTTATTGCGATAGTTGCGCAGGCCAAAATAAGAACAAGGCTGTGCTAGCAATGATATCATATTTTTTAAATTCTTCTATTTTCCTGAAAACAATAAAGATTACCTATTTACTTCCCGGACACACTATGATGCCGGTAGACTCAGTGCACAGCACTATAGAATCTTTTATTAGAAACCGTACTGTTTGGGCACCCAGTGAATGGCCGACACTGATTAGAAATTCAAGAACAAATCCGTCAGGGTACGAATGCATAGAATTACATCACACTGACTTTAAGAATTGGAAACTTTTTGCGAACTCACTATTTAAAAATAAAACTTTAAACTTAAGTAAATTACGTACCGCTATTATTAGAAAAGAACAATTGTCAATAGATTTAAGCTACGAGTATTTCCAAAACTCAAAAAAAAAAAAAATTTTTAATTTGTTCAACGTTAACCAAAACATTGTATAGTTGTAAATTAAATATATCAACAAAAAAATTCGTAGACTTAAGTAATTTATGTAATAAAAATAGTATACCACGTATACCACAAAAGTATCATAAGGAATACTTAAACCTTCCACATTCAAATTTAATAAAGGACTGTTTGGAGGAAACGGATGAAGAAGATTATACTTAGTTTAATTATTTGGTAATAATAAAGTATATACTGTAATAATAAAATGATTGCACTACCTTTGTTAGCTTATTTCGTACAATAAATATTTTTTTTGCAATTATCGTATGTCATACTTCTTGCGGCTAAGCCCACAAAAACTTAGCACGCGAAAGTATCGTATGTTTAAATATCCTTATTTTTTTAGAAAAATGCGCCATTACTGACAAAAATTAAGCTGGCGTTCGTTCCTGTAGCTAATGCAATACAACCTAAAAAATTTTTAATATGATTTTCCCATTCTAAGCTGAGTAATTTAAAAAAAACCTCTTCTTTTAAAATTTCGTTTTTTTACATACGATACTTTCGCGGAAATGCGTCGATATAAGCAAAGCCCTTCAATTAATTCGAAGGAACAAGGCCTTGTTATATTTATGGCATTCATTATTACTTAGTAATAACATTTATATACTTTTAGTCCGAACAAATCCAAAAACCACGTTTTATACAAGCAGCCTATTAGAAGGACTCCTTTTAAAATTTTAAGGAACAATGGAACAGAAAATTCACAAAATTCTTACAACATTTACCTTCCGTGTTCAAAATTACTTATTTTTATGATTGTGAAATTTTTAAATATTGTATTTTTATTTTGACTAAATAAAAATTTAATAACTTTATGTTTTCGTAGAAGTTCAATGCATGTTGGATAAACATGCTGCCATTGAAAAGCGGATTTACAAAATGGAGAAAAACGTAGATATCCAGAAAAGCGTGTCGCTTTTTGTTTTTTGCGGCAATACTTTTCTTTAATATTTTACCAAGAAAAAAATTGTGCCACATCAGGTTACTAAATAAGGGTTTTCAATACAATATAGATTAAGGTATTTTCTGAAAAACTGAAATTTTCTTTAAATTGTATTGTTTTAAGCAAATTATTAATTAGTAAGTAAAGGTTGGATTCCAGCTCTCAAGTAAATGCTCAAGAAAAAATATCCTTATTCCTTGAGCTTTAGTCAAGTAAATTTGACAGCAGGTTACGCATTGTGAATGATGCACATTAGAACAGCAAGAGGCAATATACTTATGTATGTGTACATTTTCCTTGCGATTTAAAGAATGTGGCTTTTAACCAATTTAAGATAAATTTAACGATTACTTTGAATTTCTTTCAAGAAACAATTGACAATGACCATTTCTTAAGCGTTTTTTATATGAAATTTTTATATTTCTTGAGAGCTGGAAACTGCCCTTAAGCAAGTAATAGATGTGATATTAAACTTTCTTGACAACTGATAAAATAAAATGGCTGTAGTTTCAAAAGACGGGAATTATCTTCTTTCAGTAACAAAAACAAACTAAAATAATTCTCTGCCAGATATTCCGTGCAATTCTGTACTGTGATACAGACAAAAGTGTCTATTTTTGAGATTTTAAGTTAGAGATAATTTTTGTGACTTAAGACGATTTTGTTGTCAAAAAAGTCTTGCGGTATTTTTGCTAGTTGGCGCTGAAAGCGCGTAGTTATAGTTTTATTCGTCGCATCGGGTCATGCTATACCTTTTTGGAAAGCTCATTTCACGCGCTAACACGTGTTTGATTGATTGTCGTTTCTTTTAAGTCGTTCGTGAGTTATAGCGTCGCAAACATGGAGCAAAATAAAGAGAAAATACGGCATATTTTACAGTACTACTACGATAAAGGTAAAAATGCATCTCAAGCCGCCAATAAAATTTGTGCAATTTATGGACCCGATACAGTTTCCGTTTCCACCGCACAACGATGGTTTCAACGTTTTCGTTCTGGTGTAGAGGTGGTCGAAGATGCGCCACGCTCCGGAAGGCCTGTCGTCGAAAATTGCGATAAAATCGCTGAATTGGTCGAAAGAGACCGGCATAGTAGTCATCAAACCGTTATAAACCATTTGAAGAAGCTTGGAGTCACTAAGAAGCTCGATGTATGGGTGCCACACGAATTGATTCAATAAACATACCGCAAGACTTTTTTGACAACCCATTATGTGTTGATTTTGTTTCATAATATTTACGAAATTTATGTAAAATTGATTTATTTTTGACACTTTCGTGTTTAAGTTGCTTACAAAATATAAAAAAAATCGACAATCTCTAATCAGTATATTCAAAATGGCAAACAAGAGTTCTTTTTAGTTTTGTGACCAGCTAACTATCAGGTCTCAAAGTTGAGTCAATAATTTGAGACTAACATTATAGACTTTTTAGTGGATACTAACTAGTCACAAATTGAGGCTTTATCTCAAAATGTCTCAAATAGTGACTAAAGGCTGCTTACAGAATTCCACTAATTAACTGAATTCATTTAAAAACATATATGTCAACTTAATTTTTTCTTTGAATTAATAATCTTTATACACATAGACGACTGCACAACAGAGAAATTTTCTTGGTCGCATGCCAGCTTCTTGAACATTTTGAAAACGGCCGCGACATTTGATATACACAACTTCGTTGTTCCCGTACTAAAACTTTTCACTTGAATGAATTTTAAATTATTTGTTCAAAATGAAATTTTTCGTAAAAATTAAAAATGTTTTTAATAACCATGCAGAGATAAAGGGATGCCCAATTTATTCCAGTGTGAGAGTGCCTCAAAATAAGCGTGTTTTATATAATGTTCCATGAAATTAAAACACCCAACATTTATTACGATTAAAAATTATTTTATATTGGGCTTTTAATATATGGTGAAATTATTCAAATCTTTTTTATAATTTTTTTGTATATTAAAACAATTGACTTTTGAACTTTCAATACTTAATTAAGTAAATTAAGCCGGTTAGCTCTCAATTATTAATGTTTTTTAACCATTTTTAATTGAAAATTAATACTACTATGCATCACGTTACAAAACATTTCTACAATATATTTAAATTTCGCATTTTATTTAATTTTTATTGTTTCACGTTTTAATTAACGATTTTGAACGGCGGCAACAAATTCTTCTGTTCCCATACATTTTTGGCAGAATTTCAATCTGGTCGGTCCAATCATTCCAACTGCGAAACGTCAAAGCCTAACAGATCCCATAAGAGCATATGTATTCTAATATTTGACAGAAGTTGCCCTATATTTGATCTCTTATATGTGTTCGATGTATTAGTCCATTCAATACAGTATGACTCTGCAAAACGGTATTCTGTTGGCAAACGTGTTAACTACTTGTTACTTTTCACTTGTTTATATAACTGCAAAACCCTTGCACGGTGCACGTATTGCAGAATTTTCCTCTTGGTGCAACGGCACAACAACAAACGCTTTCTGCGTGCGTGCAATGGCTGTGAAATATGTCAGACCGAAACCCATGTTTATTTTCGCGCAATGACACGTAAAAAAATAATGGCAACCCTGTGCTAGCTGTCATTTTACTTATATACATATTTTGCCGTTTAATTGTTGGGGAAGGTAAATTTTGGCACAATTGGCCGATTTCTTTGGCGCCGCGATTTTAAGGTACCGGGAAAGAGGAAGTCCTCCTGATTAAAAAACGTATGGTTATATAGTCCGCAAACGTTTAGTTTACGAGATATTCGACCTTAAAATTCAAAAATTCGCAAAATTCGAACATTTCAAGAAGCTTTTTCACCACGATAAACATTTTATTCACATTTTTTTCTTCAAATTAATTAAACTACACTATAGTCTTTTAAATAAATCCACATTTTACACTTTTAGCAGGTTTTTTACCTAAAAAATCTTTATTTTAAAAATTACATTTTGCACTCGTTTGAACCTCATTTGTTTACCAAAAATTACGACGAAATGGAGCGCTACTATGTGATAATAAGGCAATTCGCTGAAATTCCTTTTTTTCGCAAAAATTCCCCTATTCATGCATATGGATATTTTCTTTTTTAAATTTATTAAGCAAATAAGTAATATTATATACATGTATTAATAATATTATAAAATAATATTATATATACATATGTATAAGTAATATTATATAATAATATTACCTAATAAAGTGTAAAGTATACAGTACACTACGAAAACTCAAATTTTGTTTCAATGTGAGTGCATGATAATCGAAAAATATAACCACTTTATACCCAAAACTCATATTCTAAATATAATAATATAAGTAAATATCGTCGCCTAAAATACAAACCAATGTATCATCAAAAATAAATGGAAATCACTGAAAGATATAATAACCAAAATTTCTCCATTTTATAACGAAAACTTAAATTTTGTTTCAATATTGGATATAAAGTAGTTATATGTATATATTTTTTGGTTATCATGCACTCATATTGAAACAAAATTTCAGTTTTGGATATAAAATAGTTATATTTTTTGGTTATTTTGCACTCAAACTCATATTTTAAATACAATAATATATAAGTATATCGTCACCTAAAATACAAACCAATGTATCATCAAAAATAAATGGAAATCGCTGACAGATATAATAACCAAATTTATCCAAATTATAACAAAAACTCAAATTTTGTTTCAATATGAGTGCATGATAACCAAAAATTATAACCACTTTATAACAAAAAGTCAATAAATTTTTTTTATTTTTAACGCAGAAAGGAGTACTACGCAAAAGTACTTCAGTCACCCCAGGTATTCGCTCGGCCGCCAACGCAGAAAAGAGTACTACGCAAAAGTACTTCAGTCACCCCGGGTATTCGCTCGTAATATTATAACATTGTCACACGATTTTACTTATCTGTGTTTATTAAACAAAAATCACATATTATTCATATATTATAAGTATGTATAACATGTATATGGAAAAGTGTTCACATATTCAATTTTAGCTTGAAAAATCTTCTTTATAGTTTTTTTTATAGTTAATAAAGAAAAAAGAGTCACTCGAAAGTAAACAAACAAAGAAAACGCTGTGAAACGCTGAAAATCCTTCGCTTTTGGTTTTTAAGGTGTGGCAATGCTGATTTTACTCGTAAATATAAGCACTCTAAACTTTTCAGCCATAAATTTGACAAGTGATTTTTAAATTACTAAATTTAGTTGAAAAATTATAAAATAAATGTGAAATGTGAGCTTATTTCAATGCTTAGAGTGTATATTTGAATATACATAGTAAAAAACGTGAAAAAAATTTAGTGAAACATAGAGAAAGAACATGTGTTCCCAGTGCAAATTTTTGAATTTTTAAACGTAAATATTTTAAAAAATATTTGTTATTTTTACATTACTTTTAGATATTCCGCCTCTGGAGAAGCTCCCCTATTCGTACATACCCCATTTATATGGAAATTCGGTTTTTTTTACCCCTCCGCCAAAGTAATCGGAGTCGTGGCTAAATTTTAAATAGACTTTATAATTTCCATTTAAATTATAAAGATTTGTTACAGTTTTTTTGTTAAGAGTGGAAAAAAGTAACTCATTGTCCCTTGGATGTTCAACGTCAAAAATAAAGAGATGATCAACTCTTCTGCCTTTGGAGATGAGAGAACAACTCACCTATCCGACTTCGGCAGTTGACTAGAACGGGTAGGTTGTGACGTTTCGCAAAACGAACGACTGGTACAGCCAGATTGAAATTCTACCAAAATTATACATAACTAGCTGACCCCGCAGCCGTTGTCCTGCGTGAAATTATGTATTTGTGTGAAACACATGTAAATGAAAAGAAAGTTAAATTTATCATTTCAGTGTTTTTTTTTTCATTGTAACGCAGCTTTATAAACAACATATTTTGGTTTCTGTTCCGGTGTACAGAAAGATGGTTTTCCAACTCGTGAGCATGCCACGGCCGTGTGAAAAGCATAGCATATCCAAATTTATGCCTCACACTATGCGACTATCTTTAGGTCCTATTGATTGTCATCTCAAATGCAATTTCCACTGGAAACGAAATACGTTTGAACTGAAATGGGAAATCGCTAGATTTCAAAGAAACTCGTAGAATCAAGCATTCTCCCCTTTTATTGGATAGGTGCGTCACAATCAGTCGGGTTCCATTACATAGTTTCGGCGCATGAAGATTGCGAAACATAATAACGACGGATCCTACTTTGAGACACAAATGATGCAGTGGCATACCAAGCCTGTCCAAAGAATGTTGAAATACCACTGGATAATTCACGGCGTCGTCTTCATTGTTAAGACGATCGATTGATTTGTATGAGCGCAAATCTCCCGGAATTTGACTTTGAATCTTCCAGTTTAAGTCAACAATATCGGTATTTTTGGCAGCTTACAATGCGCGTACACTTAAGGAATCGTTACGATAATTTGGCCAATGTCCGAACATTTGTGATGAGTTCAAATTTCGTGGGCTCATAAACGGCAGATGGAATTGATATCAAACCACCGGAAGTATCAACCGGAATTGATCCATTTCCAATTTTTAGCGAAGACGATGTAAAATGTCTTCGGCAATTTCAGTTTTGTACGTATCGCATAATAGACGCGGATTTGAAGGCTGATATGTCGAAATGATTATCGCGAAAAGTGTGTGAACTTCATTTGCATTCCAGTGATTATCAATTTCCAGCAATTGTAATTGCTGGCTTGCTTCTCAAAAAGTTGCACACACCGTACCATTCACAGTACGCAATGACTCAAATGAAGTTGAACCGCGAACATTTATCAATAGCAACCGAAGGTAGAAACAATCGTTGTTTTGCGGGTGGATTGTGTAAATTCGTCCCAATGCGTTAGTTGATAATACACCTGGGTGTCTATCTACTGGTTGGCCTTGCTTTTTGCGTAATTATTTCCTCAACGATGCATTCCATGTCCTCGCAAACGGATCTCTGACGAAAGTTGAGCAAAAACTCGTAAATGTTAATTTTGTTGCTGGCAGTGTTTCCACTGGCTGTATTGTATTCTCTGGGTTGAAGTACACACTTTGGCCTTCTCCAAATTAACTGTGAGACGCACAACAGCCGGAAAACGTTCATGAATTGCAGAAGTAAATGTCCTACAAAGCGCTTTATTGCAGTGTGTGCATCAACCGTATCGTTCAAGTCCAATAACCCCCATGTTACTTCCTATGGTGACGTACTTTTAAACGTAGTTTATCGATTACACCAAACTGCAATACTAAACACTGATATGAGTTTTGAATATGAATTAGACAATAATGGAGAATATAGTATGATCCATGTGTTGTCAACTTCGATATTCACTCTTCTAATTTGAATGCTCTGGTGAGCGATGCCGAAAGAGTGGACATCTCTCATTTTTAGTTTGTGTTTTCGAAAAAAACGTGGATACTGTTTCGTGCATTTATTGTCAGACATACAAACTGATGTGGGATTGTGGTGCCCGCAAGGTCATGAAACATATTGGTTTTCATCACTTCGTATAATACTGCACCTTTCTCTGCATCAGGAATTTCCGCGTGACCATCCACCATCCAAAGAAGAATGTGTGCGTGCGGCAAACCTCTCTTTTGCCACTCAACAGATTACATCTAGCATCTAACAGCGCCATACATACGTTGCTTCAAGATAAAACCATCGCTGTTGCTTGAAAAGTCTTGCTGTGACATCGGGACGATCGCTTGCTGATGGACCGCGATCCATAATACCGCACGTATGTCATCGCATCCTGGGAGTACTCGGTCATGTGCCTTGGGCTTCTAATGTATGTTGATGCCAAAAAGATCACCGATCGATATTAGCGCGACCTCTTCGTGGCATCGTAACAAATTTCACTTGCACTTTGTGTGCAACACACGTAACATTTTCACTGAATAATTTTCAAAAATTTTTGAAGCAAACGACAAATTTGAACGATTCAAATAATTGAAAAACAGAACAAACAAATTAAAAAAAAATTTGTATGGAAAAAATTAACTTTTTGGAATTTTCCAATCTTCCGACTTTTCCTCATGAAAATCATACAGGTTTTTTATTTCTAAACCTTCATTTATCCACAACGAACAACCTCTTAAAATTTCATCAACATTGTTTCAGCCGTTTTCTTAGCGGTACTAACGAACAAACATTCATTCGTTTGTATGAGAAAAAGAAAAGGGCTGTTTTTAAGGGTTTTCCGGCAATTATTCGAATTTTTTTTCTCCGCAGAAACCATCCCTGAACCTCAGCGAACATTTTTAAAAAAGAATTATAAAATTTGGTTCAGTCGTGTGAAAGTTATGAGCGTACATACATTTTGACGATTCATTTTTATTTATATAGATTGAACGGAGGATTTCTTGCCGCCATTTCAAATCATCAAATTTAAAAGAATAAAAATTATAGAAAGTCATGTTTACTGTATTAGTTTTCCATCTGTTACCACCAACAAATGCATGTGTTGGCATTTCGGATACTTTTTGTTTCTATTAGAAATTCGTATTCTTTTTAATAAAAATCTGCATTTTTTTATATTATTTTGCTTTATTTTATTGCAAAATCGTATTTTCTTAAACTTTATTTTTTATAACTTCTAGAGGACCCGTCCACGCTTTACTGTAGCTAACGCATAGATACTACTACTAGCAGCTATAAGATTTCTATTAGTTAGATTATAACTATAAGCTAATAAGATATAGTATTTTTGTGAAGCAACTAGGTTAGTTTACAAAAAATGGATCATAAAGCACTTCGTGTGTTAATAAAGCATTGCTTTTTGGAGGAAAAGACTGTTGACTGGCTCTGCACCTGAGAAATCAACCGTTGAAAAGAGATTTGCTAAGTTGGAAAGAGGGGGAATGAGTACTGAAAACAATACCCTCCTAAACAGGTGATAGCTTTGTGCAAAGTGTGAGCCTCGCACGTTCATAATCTAATAAAACCCACTAATTGCTGATTCTGAGAAGTTGTCGGAGTGTTGTTTAATCGTAATAAAACCGAATTTTTGCATCGGTGTGTAACAATAGAAACACCAATTCGCACTGGATTCCAATCGACAGTCATTCTAGTGGACTGCGCATGATGAACCGTTTCTCATGCGTGGAAAAACGAAAAAGTCGTCTGGCAAGGTTATTACATCAGTTTTTTGGAATGCACGTGGTATAATGTTCAGCGACTGATTACTGAGCCAGTTATAATCCATTGGCCTGCGTATTTGGCTGCAATATTATTATATTATTTAGCTATTGTATTATTTTTGAGGAAGGATCAGTTTAAAATTGGTCGCATATACCTCATCGTTTCCTTAAAATATTCCTCGCCAGAGAGCTCCGATAATAAACGCGTCCGATCGCTGCTAGATTCAAAGTGCTTTAGCCGCGGCTTCCGACATCAAGCTATCTGGCTATCTCCGGATCGAAAAGCCACCAATCAGATCGATCATGTTGAGATAGAAGGAAGACACGTCTCCAATGTTTTAGACGTGAGTACGCTCCGAGGTCCTAACATCGACTCAGACCACTATATTGTTGCAGCCAAGATTCGCACCCGTCTCTGTGCAGCAAAGAACGCACGTCAACAAACACAGAGAAGGTTAGATGTCGAGAAGCACAACAGACAGCAGAACGATTTTCTACTCGACTTGCACTCCTGCTCTCTGAGAGCACTCGTCAACAACTCGGTATAGGGGAACTGTAAGACAGCATTTCAAACTCCTTACGTACAGCTGCAACCGAAACCATTGGTATTCGGAAAAAGCAACAGAACAGCCGGTACGACGAGGAGTGCCGTGTCGCAGCGTCGAGAAAACAAACTGCTTACCTCGCAGTGGATCAACCACAACACGTGCGGGATGGGATAGCTACCGAGAGTTGAAGAAGAAAGCGAGAGGCATTTGCCGACAGAAAAAGAAAGAGGCCGAAGTGCGTGAGTATAAGGAGAATGACAACCTGGCCAACAGGGGAAATGCTTGAAAATTCTTCGAAAGAATGCGGCGCCTAAAAGAGGATTTCAAGACCGTAGTATACTCTTGTAGAACCCTCAAAGGTGATCTAGTCACCGATGCCGAGAGCATACTAAAATTATGGTGGGGACACTTCTTCAGCCTGCTGAATGCCAGTAAAAGTAAAACACCAGACGAAGGCGAACCCGATTCTCCAATAGATGACGATGGAGCAGACGTTCCATTGCCGGACCATAAATAAGTTCGAATAGCAATTACCCGTTTGAAGAACAACAAAGCGGCGGGACCGATGGATTGCCGGCCGAGCTATTTAAACACGGCGGCGAAGAACTGATAAAGAGCGTGCATCAGCTTCTTTGTAAAATTTGGTCGGACGAAAGCATGCCCAACGATTGGAATTTAAGTGTGCTCCACCCAATCCACAAAATGGGAGACCCCACAATCTGCGCCAACTACTGTGAGATAAGTCTCCTAAACATCGCGTATAAGGTTCTACCGAGCGTATTGTGTGAAAGATTAAAGACCACCGTCAACAAACTGATTGGACCTTATCAGTGTGGACTTAGACCTGGAAAATCAAAAACCGACCAGATATTCACTATAGGCCAAATCTTGAAAAAACCCATGAAAAAAGAAACGACACATCACCTCTTCGTCGATTTCAAAGCTACCTTTGACAGTACGAAAAGGATCTACTTTTTAGGTATCCAAAAGCCCGGTCAGGATCGGGAAGGACCTCTCCAAGTCGTTCGATACCAAACGAGGTTTCAGACAAGGCCCCTATCGTGCAACTTCTTCAATCTGCTGCTGGAGAAAAAATTCGAACAGCAGAACTTAATCGAGCAGGTACAATCTTTTATAAGCGCGCCGTTAGTTCTGCTTTCCTCAGACCTGATAAGAAAGCAAATGTGTCTGGCAGTAAACGAGGCCACCACGAAATATCTCCTGTCATCAACCAAACAGTCGTCCCACTCGCGACTAGGCTATCACGTCACTGTTGACAGTCATAACTTCAAAGTTGTAGATAATTTCGTCTATCTTAGAACCAGTATAAATACCACCAACAATGTCAACCTGAAAATCCAACGCAGGAAACTCTGGACAACAGGTACTACTTCGGGCTGAGTAGGAAATTATAAAGCAAAGTCCTCCCTCGCCGAACAAAAATCAAACTCTATAAGTCACTCATTATTCCCGTCCTGCGATATGGTGCAGAGGCATGGACGACATTACAAGTTTTGGAGAGAAAGGTTCTGTGAATGATTTATTGTCCTTTGCGCGTTGGCCACGGCAAATATCGCATTCTATGGAACGATGAGCTGTATGACAGCTACGACAGCGGCTACCCTGGCTTGGTCATGTTATCCGAATGGACGAAAACACTCCAGGGGGCCTATTCTGTATCTCGATTCGAAAATGAATTTTCTCGAATTCGAATTTTTTGTATTCGGTAACTCTATTTTCCGATTTTTAATCCGTATTTCGAAAAGTGAATCCGAATTAAGAAAATTTGCAACTATGTAATTCGAATTTGATTGTCAAATGTATTCGAGTTTCGTATAAAATATTCGTTAGCTTATGAATTGTAGAATAAAGACGTTTTAAAAAATGTAAGTATTTTAAGTAAGTATTTTTTTAGTATTTTCTTCGCGGGGGCCCGAAATATGGTTTTCTGTAGTACAAGATTCCAGCATAAGAAGATTCATCAAGCTATCTGGCTACCTCCGGATCGAAAAGCCACCAATCAGATCGATCATGTTGAGATAGAAGGAAGACACGTCTCCAGTGTTTTAGATGTGAGTACGCTCCGAGGACCTAACATCGTCTCGGACCACTATCTTGTTGCAGCCAAGATACGCACCTCCCTCTGTGCAGCAAAAAACCCACGTCCACAAACATAAGCAAGGTTCGACGTCGAGAAGCTGCAATCACAACAGACAGCAGAACGATTTTCTACTCGGCTTGCACTCCTGGTCTCTGAGAACACTCGTCAACAACTCAATGTAAAAGAAATTGTGGGAAGACATTTCAAGCTCCTTACGTACAGCTGCAACCGAAACCATTGGTTTTCGGAAAATGCAAAAGAACAGCTGGTACGACGAGGAGTGCCGTGTCGCAGCGGAGAGAACAGACTCCCTACCTCACAACGTTACGATCGACCACAACACGTGCGGGATAAGATGGAAAACCGAGAGTATAAGAACGAAGAGTGGCGCATTTGCAGACAGAAAAAGAGAGAGGCCGAAATGCGTGAGTACGACGAGTTTGACAAGCTAACCGAAAGGAGTCATGCTCAAAACTTGCACGAAAAGTTGCGGGTTGCGGCAACAAAGAAGGTTTCAAGATCGGAGCATACTCTTGTAGAACCCCCAGAGGTGATATAATAACTGATGCCCAGATAATACTGACGTTACGGAGGGAACACTTCCCCAGTGTGTTAAGTGACAGTGGAAGTATAACGCCAGAAGAAAGCGAACCCGATCCCCGGTGGAGCAGACGTTCCATTTCCCGACCATAAAGAAGTTCGAATAACAGTTACCCGTCTGATGAACAACAAAACGGCGGGGCCGTACTTGAATAGGCGGCTCACCGCCGGTCTCAAAAGGGAGACCCCACAATCTGCGCCAACTACCGTGAGATAAGCCTCCCTAACATCGCGTATAAAGCTCTATCGAGTGAATTGTGTGAAAGATTAAAGCCCACCGTCAACAAACTGATTGGATCTCATCAGTGTGGCCTGGCAAATCAACAACTGACCAGACATTCACCATGCGCCAAGAACTCTTCGTCGATTTCAAAGGCGCTTTCGACAGCACGAAAAGGAGCTGCCTTTATGCCGCGATGTCTGAATTTGGAATCCCCGCAAAACTAATACGGCTGTGTTAGCTGACGTTGAGCAACACCAAAAGCTCCGTCAGAGTAGGCAATTGAGAAGTAAAGTTCTTTCTTGACGAACAAAAACCAAAGTCTATAGTTACCGTCCTGCTACATGATGCAGAGGCATGGACGATAACAACATCTGATGAGACGTTACGAGTTTTCGAGGATAAGATTCTGCGGAAGATGTATGGTTCTTTGCGCGTTGGCCATGGCTAACATCGCATTCGATGGAAGGATGTGCTGTATGAAACATACGACGAAATTGACATAATTCAGCGAATTAAAAGACAGCAGCTACGCTGGCTAGGTCATGTTGTCCGAATGGACGAAAACACTTCAGCTCTAGAAGTATTCGACGCAGTACCCGCTGGAGGAAGCAGAGGAAGGGAAGGACCTTCACTCCTTTAGAGGGACCAGGTGGAGAAGAACCTGGCTTCGATTGGAATCTCCAATTTTCGACACCTTGCGAAAAGAAAAAACGAATGGCGCGCTGTTGTTAACTCGGCTATAATCGCGTAAGCGGTTTCTACGCCAGTAAAGAAGAAATATATAATAATATAATTATATAATTATGTATGTGGGTTTACTTCTATTTTTAAAAATAGTTACCAGTTAATAGAGTTTTCCTCTCAATAAATTGTACTTAAGTTGGCGGAGGAAATTCTGACTTTGTGTTTTCTGTCGATTCGTGGAGTTTTCGAATGGTTAGACATGGTGCACAATTAACGCCAAAGGTAACTTTGAAGTCGCGTATGGGATCTTCGGAACATAATTCGTTGAAAATCTTGGTTGTTTGCGAATAAACATTTTGTCAATGTATTTCAACGTATTTCAATATACGCCAATTTAATATCAGGAGCATCAAATCTCGTTGAAATGTAGGTCCCGTAAATATGAAATCATTTAGGGAATTCCCCGAGCTAGAGGTTTGTGAATTCCTCTATTATATTCGTTTGAGATTTTCTCAACACGAGCTGTCATAATGGAAACTGGTTCCATAACTAGCCCGCTTACGATCCAACCAAAAATAGTATTTTGTGCCAGAAGTGTATTTGAAATATTCTCAATACCTTCGAATATTATCTGTGGTATGAGATCTCTACCTAATACTTAGAAGATATATTTGAGCGGGGGTGTTGCAGTTGGGGCAGGGATAATGGGATGCCCAACTTATTCCAGTGTGAGAGCGCCTCAAAATAAACGTTTTTTATAACATTTTCTATTGTGGCCAGATCAAATAAAATGAGAATTTTTGGGCATTAATATTAAAACAGCCAACATTTATTATGATTGCAAATTATTATATATTGGACTTATAATATTTGGCGAAACCCTTCTTTATGATTTTATAGTATACTAGCTGACCCCGCATACGTTGTCCTGCGTGAAATTATGTGTTTTGAAATAAAAAGAAAGTTGAATTTACGTTGTGTTAAAAATCTTTTATTTTCGATTTTTCTAAATTTGTTTCAATGTAACGCAGTTTGATAAACAACATTTTTTGGTTTCTATTCAGGAGCGTAAATGTACAGAGAAGACGGTTTTCCAACTCGGGAACACGCCACGTATAACTGGCACGCACTTATGCAATCGTAGTTACGATAATTTGGCCAATTTGGCATAAACATTCGTGATGAGTTCATATATCGTTGAAGTGAATTGACAAAAGGGAGGTGGAATTGATATCAAACCACTGGAACCGAAATTTGCCTATTTCCAATTCTTATCGAATACGATGTAAAATGTCTTCGGCAATGTAATTTTGTTCGTATTCCAAAATTGACGCGGATTTTAAGGCTGATACTTATGTCGAAATGACCATCGCGAAAAGTGTGCGAACTTCAGTGGCATGCGAAGTAGCTATCGAATCGTCCATCGTTTGATTATATTTATTATAATGTTCCAGAAATTGTAATTGCTTGCATGCTTCTCAAAAAGTTACACACACTCTACTATTCACAGTGCGCAATGACTCATATGAAATTGAACCACGTACATTTATCAATAGCAACCGGAGGTATTAGCAATCGTCGTTTTTCGGGTGGATTATGTAAATTTGTCCTCAGGAATTAGTTGAGAACACACCTAGATGTCAATCTGCTGGTTGGCCTTGCTTTCTGCGTAACTATTTCTTCGGTTCCTTTGGTGACGTACTTACAAACGTATTTTATAGATTACACCAAACTGCAATACTAAACATTGATATGAGTTTTGAATGTTAATTAGACAATAGTGGAGAATATAGTACGATCCATATGTTGTCAACTTCGATATTCACTACTCTAAGTTGTATAGTCGTCTGATGAGCTACGACGATAGAGTGGATATTCATCATTTCCAATTTGCGATTCCGAAAGAAAAGCAAGTGGATAATGTTTCGTGCATTTATTGTTAGACATACAAACCGAAGTGGGATTGTGGTGTCCGCAAGGTCCATGAACCATATTGGTTTTCATCACTTCGTTTGATACTGGATCTTTCTCTGCATCAGGAATTTCCGCAGAAATGATTTCATCAATTTGATCTGGTGGAACCACTATCCACCATTCAAAGAAGAACATCGTAACTGTTGTTTGAAAAGTCGTGCTGTGACAACGTGACGATCGCTTGCTGATTGACCCCGATCCATAATTCCACACGTATGTCATCGCATCCTGGGAGTACTCGTTCATGTGCCTTGGCGTTGATGGCAAAAAGAACACCGACCGATATTAGCGCGATGTCTTCGTTGCTTCGTAACAAATTTCAATCTGTAATTGATCACTTCGTTTGAAACACACATAAAGTTTTCACTGAATAATTTTCAATAATTTTTCTTTTAAATAGCCGGAATTAAAAAGCAAGCGACCGAAATTGAACGATTCAAATAATTTACAAATCAAAATATTGAAAAACAAAACAAAAAAGAATTGTTTGAAAAGTCACTTTTTGGAAATTTCCAATTTTTCCTTATGAAAAGTATATGGTTTTTATTTATATCTAACCCTTTCCAGAGTGGCGCGCTGTTGTTGACTCGGCTATAATCGCGTAAGCGGTGCCTACGCCAGTAAAGAAGAAGAGAACCCTTTCCAGATCCACAGCGAACAACTTCTGATTTCATGAAGATTGGTTCCGCCGTTCTCGAGCGTTAGCGTTACTAACAAACAAACAATCATTTTTACTTACATATGTACATATGTATGTATGTATATACAAAATAAAACGTTTGTATGGGAAAAAGAAAAGGGCTGTTTTTAGGAGTTTTCCGGCAACTTTCGTAATTTTTTCTTACATAAGAACTTTCTCCTAATAATAACAAATACAACAAAAAAAAAATCAGCCAAATTGGTTCAGCCATTCACGCGTGATGCCGTGACAACGAAAACGGTTTCATTTTTATATATAAGATTAAAACAACTGACTTTTAATATTTCAATACTTAATAAGGTGAATTGACCTTTTAGTTCTTAATTAATAAATGTTTTTAATCATTTGTAAATGAAAATTAATTCTATTGTGCGTCAAATTGCAAAACGTTTCATGAAATATATATAAATTTCGCATTTTCTTTGATTTTCATAGTTTTAAATGTTACTAGTGATCTTGAACGGCGGCAACAAATTCCTCCGTACACATATGTATATTTTGGTATAATTTCAAGCTGACCGTTCCAGTCATTCCAATTGCAAAACGTCAAAACCTACCCAATCCAGTCAACTGTCAAAGTTCGGTAGGTGAGCGGTTCTCACATTTCCAGTGACAGAAGAGTTGGGGATCTCTTCATCTCTGAGTTGGAGTCTGCTAGCTTAGGGTGTAAAACTTTTTGCCAATGCTTGCTATTTATATGATAGCTTGGAAGCATATTTGTTAGTTGCGGTAAGACTATAACTTCTGATTGAATGCGCTTATACGCTTTAGGGGAAATTAGGGTAATATGCAGATTTTATTTAAGTTTTGAACTTAAGATCGTTGTAATCCGTGGTCTTATAGGGCTCTTAGTTTAAACAGTTCTCCTCGGTGTTCGATGGTGATGACTGATGTGTTTAGTTGTATTCTCGCTGTGTAGCGTTGGAGTTTTTAATGCCTTTGAGCAGCAAGGTGCTTCGTGACAATTTTCGGGATTTACTGTTGCAATTAATCCCGTAGCCCTTTTAACATTATTTTGAGGTAAGCTGGAATAATTTGTGATATATAACATTGAGTGATGTCTTTTATGGCAATATATTAAATTTGCTTTCGCGATCTTTAAGAGTATGCGCATATGACAAACAGTTGGTACAAAGTCTTTTCGTTCTTACGAAATTAATCCTATCGCTAATATTCAATTTTTTGAGTTTCTCGCAAGATGTTAGCTGGTGCCCTCCTTTGCACAGTTCGCATGACTTTTGTTTATACTGTTCGGATATGAACGAGTGCGTTTTGTGAAATATTTTGTTTAAATTGTTTTTGCTTCTAACTTGAAGTCGTTTGAAGCTTCTATTTTGGTGTTTTATGTTTCTAGTTCTGACTATCTATTTGTGGCAGCTCTACTCTCGGATAAGTAGGCGCTATTGTTGTTATTAGCTTTAATTAATCGGAGATGATAGCTTTGGTTTCTTCGTACTGATCTATACAGTTTTCGTATATTGCGTAAGCCGATGTTTTGAAAATTTGTGGTAGATCTGAATAATCAGAATGTACTATGGCGTCATGAGCCGCTTGGAGGCGAGTCAAAAAATATTTCAGATTTTGGTTTTTTTTTCTAATAATAATTCAGAGTTTTCGTAAATCGGTGAGGAGGCAAATCTAGTGTAGTATCTTAATAAACTGTCATTTTGTTAAATAAATGTAGCAACCTCTTTAGGGCGTGTAGCTTCTGCAGATGTATTTTCATTGTTATCAAACAAAAAACGTAAGTTTATTTCTATTTTCTCCGTCGGTTCAAAGATTTCAGAGTTGCGTTTTCGATCAGTTGTGCCACCCTACAATACGCGAGTCACAAATTCACTACTATATTTATAAAGTTTCATCTCTTATACCACTACATATCCATATCTAACTTTTTATTTTGAAATGAAAATGTAAGAGTAGCAACATTCATCATACATAACTTTTGAATCTGTAAGAATGAGACGTTGGAGGATGGAGTCATGTGTAGAAGTTCACGCAAGTGAGGAAAGTTCTCTGATCGCCATTCACTTGGGAGTGGCCGGAAACGATTCTTTTACATATGACTCAAGCAGCTCATGACTTCCGGTCTTTGACCAAGTATCCTCTGGATAGCCTAAGAACATCCGTTTGAAGTCGAGCTAAAGTGAGAAAGCGAAATATCCCCTGCTTAGGGTTGTGCGCTGGGTTTGGGACCCGCCACGTAAAAAAAACACCCCCAATGAAAACCAACAATCAGCCTCGGATGAGAGACCCCCCTTTTAATGACGACCATGGCAAGCGAAATAAGGACTACGAATTGAGGGCATGCACCTGTAATGTCCGGTCCCTTAACTGGGAAGGTAGCGCTGCCCAGCTGGTTGATGTCCTCGCGAAAATAAAGGCTGACATCACCGCCGTCCAAGAAATGCGATGGACGGAACAAGGACAGAGACGAGTAGGTCCTTGTGACATTTACTACAGTGGCCATATAAAGGAGCGCAAGTTTGGTGTTGGATTCGTGGTGGGAGAGAGACTCCGTCGCCGAGTACTATCCTTCACTCCTATGAATGAACGTCTAGCCACAATCCGCATTAAAGCGAGGTTCTTCAACATATCGCTGATTTGCGCCCACGCCCCGACGGAAGAGAAGGACGATGTGACCAAAGATGCCTTTTACGAGTGCTTGGAACGCACTTATGAGAGATGGCCCCGCCACGATGTCAAAATCGTGCTTGGCGACTTCAACGCCAGGGTGGGCAAAGAAGGTATCTTTGGCACTACGGTCGGTAAATTCAGCCTCCACGAGGAAGCATCGCCAAATGGGTTGAGGCTGATCGACTTCGCCGGGGCCTGAAATATAGTTATTTGTAGTACTAGATTCCAGCATAAAAAGATACATCAAGCTACCTGGCTGTCTCCGTATCGAAAAACCACCAACCAGATCGATCATGTTGTGATAGACGGAAGACACGTCTCCAGTTTTTTAGATGTGCGTGCGCTCCGAGGTCCTATCATCGACTCGGACCACTATATTGTTGCAGCCAAAATTCGCACCCGCCTCTGTGCAGCAAAAAACGCACGCCAAAAACACAAGGAAGATTCGACGTCGAGAAGCTGCAATCACAACAGACAGCCGAACGATTTTCTACTCGGCTTGCGCTCCTGCTCTCTGATAGCACTCGTCAACATTTCGGTATAAGGGAACTGTGGGACGGCATTTCAAACTCCTTACGTACAGCTGCAACCGATACCATTGGTTTTCGGAAAGTGCAAAAGAACAGCTGGTACGACGAGGAGTGCCGTGTCTCAGCGGAGAGAAAACAGGCTGCCTACCTCGCAACGTTACGATCGACCACAACACCGCATATAAGGTCATGTCGAGCGTATTGTGTAAAAGATTAAAGCCCACCGTCAACAAACTGATTGGACCTTATCAGTGTGGCTTTAGACCTGGTAAGTCAACAACCGACCAGATATTCACCATGCGCCAAATCTTGGAAAAGACCCGTGAAAGAAGAATCGACACACACCACCTCTTCGTCGATTTCAAAGCTGCTTTCGACAGCACGAAAAGGAGCTGCCTTCATGCCGCGATGTCTGAATTTGGTATCCCCTCAAAACTAATACGGCTGTGTAAACTGACGTTGAGCAGCACCAAAAGCTGATATTAATATCATCGGCCACAACACCCGCGCCGTTAGTTCTGCTTTCTCCAGACTGAACAAGGAAGCAACTCAAATGGGTCTGGCAGTGAACGAGGAAAAGACGAAATATCTCCTGTCATCAAACAAACAGTCGTCGCACTCGCGACTTGGCTCCCACGTCACTGTTGACAGTCATAACTTTGAAGTTGTAGATAATTTCGTCTATTTAGGAACCAGCATTAACACCACAAACAATGTCAGCTTGGAAATCCAACGGACTGAGTAGGCAATTGAAAAGTAAAGTCCTCTCTCGACAAACAAAAATCAAACTCTATAAGTCGCTCATAATTCCCGTCCTGCTATATGGTGCAGAGGCTTGAATGATGACAACAACCGATGAGTCGACGTTGCGAGTTTTCGAGAGAAAAGTTCTGCGAAAGATTTATGGTCCTTTGCGCGTTGGCCTCGGCGAATATCGCATTCGATGGAACAATAAGCTGCGCGTCTACGCCAGTAAAGAAAAAGAGGAATGAGACGCACATATTGTAAATGAAACTGGTAAAAATTGAATCGCCATTTGAAGAGATTCAGGAAATTTGATAATTTTCTTTCATTTTTAATATTTTATTAATGTTAAAATCTTTTCAAAGCTGGAAAAATCGAGCAGGAGAAACCTAAAATACTTCTACAAGATTTAGGACAGAACTGGTGCTGAAGACACCAATAGCATACAAGGGGAGCATAGATCCATCTATTATACCAAATCAGAAAGACGGCTGCTATAACATATAAAGCAAAAGCAGGAATAAAGGATGCCCAACTTATTCCAGTGTGAGAGCGCTTCAAAATTAGCGTTTTATATAACATTTTCCATTATGGCCAGATTGATCAAAATAATAATTTTTGGGCATTTAAATTGAAACACCCAACATTTAGAACGAATAAAAATTACTATATAGTGGTTATTTAATATATTATATAGAGAAACTATATAAATATTTTTGTAGTATATTAGAACAAATGATTTTTGACCTTTCAATACCCAATAAAAGGATTTAAGCTTGTAAGCTCTCAATCCTTAAAAGTTTTTAATCATTTTCCATTGAAAATAATACTATGATGCGTCAAATTACATAACGTTTTATCAAATACCTTTACATTTCACAAATTTATTTAATTTTCATTGCTTTACATTTTTTATAAGTGGTCTTGAACGATGCAACAAATCCCTCCGTTTACAAATTTTTTGGTAAGATTTCATTCTGGCCATTGCTCGTTTCCAATTGCTAGACGTCAAAACCTCCTGAACTCGATCAACTGTCAAAGTTCAGGAGGTTTTGACGTTTAGCAATTGTTCTCTCTGAAATTGGACATCTCTTTATCTCTGGCAGAAGTAAGCAATTGACAAGTAAGGTTATGTTAGAATTTTTTATAATGGAATAATTTTATATATTACTTACTAGTAAATTATTAATGTCCTTAGGTTTTTTTAGATTGCAACCAAAGTGTCTCTGCAACAGCAACAACATCAATAATAATAATAAAGAAGTTGCGGCCAAAATACGTATGTAGAAGGTGTTAAAATCTTTGTATGAATTGTAAATAGACAGTGCATAATTTCAAATTATTCATTCAATATTATTATTTGAATATTTATATTATAACATTTAGTATAAGCTATGCTATTTCACATGCATTAATTTGAGTTCGAAAACTATTAGTTTGAGGGAAGATTATATAATATATTTCTTAATTAGAAAGCCTTCTGCATTTATCCATCCATATTACCAAATCGTGGCTCCAAAGAAACATGTGCAATCAGTATAATAAATGAATTGCTTGCATATTAAACTTATAAGTGGTGCATGGCAATACACCCCATAATGTGTAATAAAATATAAAATTAACAAAGTTTGTTAATATATATGCATATATTTGAGTGAAAGTGGGGGATTCCGTGATACGAGTATATCCCGAATTAGGAGATAAAAAGGGGATAGACGTACAAAGTAAGTTCTCCAGATTAAGAATGTAATGTTCCAAAGTAAACAGGACAAATGGTTTTTTCGGTAAAATCAATTTATTTTATTCAAAATAGTCTTCTTCTGCTCCAATACAGCTTTTGGCACGGTCTAAAAGCATATCGAACGAGTGTTTTAGCTCGCTGGCCGGTATTACCGCCAGTATGCCGGTGCAAGCCTTTTGAATAGCCTCTACATCTGCATAACGCTTTCCTTTCATGGGAAAATGCATTTTTCCGAAAAGAAGAAGCCGCACGGTGCCATATCAGGTGAATACGTGGAGTAGTTAGTGGTTAAAAGTGGTTAAAATGTGATTTTTGGTCAAATAATCGTCCTCCGAATGTTGGATTCTGAGCAATTTTTCGTCGTCAATTAATTTGTGCGGAACAAACCGTGCACACACCTTTCGTAAGCCCAAATGTTCGTTCAAAATGCGATAAGTCAATGTTTTGGAGATGTTCAATTCCATTTCCATGAATTTCAATGCTGATTTTTGATGAATTCACGCATAGTTTCGATGAAATTTCCGGTGATGACGGATTTTAATTGGCCCACATGTTGATCGTTATTTATGTCCTCACGACCACTTTGAAAACGTTGAAACCACTCGTGCGCTCTGTTACGGAATAAGCAATCATCGCCATAAACTTGTTTCATCAATTGAAACGTTTCGGTAAAAGTTTTACCAATTTTACCTCTTTGTTCGAAGCTCATTTTCGCACCGCTAACATAATCATACCGACACTTAAAACGCAATAACTTCACTTCCAATCAATGAAATGTCACAGGTCAATTGACAAAGACAGCAGATTCTATGGATAGCGCCACCAGGGGCGCTAGATTCAAAAAGTCCTGTTTACTTTGGAAAGCTCCTTGTATATATAAAGCCGGGGTGGACTTATAGTTTAAGGTATATCCACATTTAATCCAAAAATTGGAATGTTTATAATCTGTAACATAAAAATGAATCGCAAAATGTGTTGGTAAGCGCATAACTCAAATCGCCAGAACCAATTTGGCCAATTCTTTTTTTTAAATGTTCGTTGAAGTTCAAAGATGGTTTTCGAATAATTAGCGGAAAAACTCCTAAAAACACTCCTTTTCTTTTTCCCATACAAACGTATATAAAAATATATATACATGTATATTTACTATATTTATATATAAACTAAATTTTTAACAGCATTGCAAATATTTTTTGCAGAAGGAGTAGTTAATTTTAAATTTAACACATTTTATAGCGTTAAGTCATAATAGAAATAAGCAATTTAAATATAAATAGAATTAAATTAAGTCTAATTATGTTCTTCTTCTTCTTTACTGGCGTAGACACCTCTTACGCGATTATAGCCGAGTTAACAACAGCGCGGCAGTCGTTTCTTCTTTTCGCTACGTGGCGCCAATTGGATATTCCAAGCGTAGCCAGGTCCTTCTCCACCTGGTCCTTCCCCCGGCGAGTACTGCGTCGAATACTTACAGAGTTAGACGGGAATTATGAGCGACTTATAGAGTTTGGTTTTTGTTCGTCGAAAGGGGACTTTACTTTTTAATTACCTACTCAGTCCGAAGTAGCACCTGTTGGCAAGAGTAATCCTGCGTTGGATTTCCAGGCTGACATTGTTCTTGGTGTTTATACTGGTTCCTAATTGGACGAAATTATCTACAACTTCAAAGTTATGACTGTCAACAGTGGCATTCGTTAGTTGACTGTCGACGCGGATAGACGTGCGTGCGCATCGTTGCGATATTTTCCAAGTGTTGTTTTCGGTGATTTTCTTTTTGCGATTCTCTTTTGTGCGGTCGTTTGTTTACGCAGTTTAGCTGGCACCGTTAGTGCCTGGCGCGTGTGCGGTGAAATTGTTTGTGCGGTCGTGGGTAGCGAGGGTTAGTGACCGCAAGTGTTTGTGCGGGTACACATTTTTTGTACAATTTTGTGCACTGACTCGTTGAGTATAGCGGTAAGTTATATTATTATTACTAAGTTATATACGGGCAACGTGGTCATCCACGTTGTTGTTATTGGCGGATTCCGGTTCCAGTGCAGCACCATGTTGTTGACATTCTTGCTGACTGGACTGCCTGCCAGTGGTTCTGTGCTGTGCATCTGGTGTTTAGTTGTAATCTGTACAGCATTGCCCAAAGGGTGCAAGCGTCTGTCCAGCGTTGGAGATTGCGACTCCTGTGAGGACCAACGGTCGTATCAGCGAACCGTCGACTCCGGACCGTTACAGGGACATTGTCCGGCCGGCGGCCAATTGAGTGGCCTTAATCCGACCACTAGTGGGAGTTGTGGGCTGTGCCACGGCGAGCACGCAATAATCGATCGCTGGGTGGTCGCTTTTACTGAGAGGGCCTGCACGTGAGTTGCATTTTTCAGCGCGTTCAGACGCAAGTACCTGGAGAGCAGCTGCTCCAGAGTCTTTCTGTCCGAGAGCCTTCTGCGCTAGTGGTACGCCGGCGAGGTGAGTTGGGAAGCGAGATGCCTCCTGGAGGGAAGAAGAGCGCGAAGACCGTCGCTGGAAGCGGAGAATCCGCAGCTTCTACAGTCGTGGATGATTCCACGTCGGGTGGCGAAGGGAAATCGCCGGAAGCGTTAAGGTCCCCACCGCGGAGTAAGGCGCGTTTGGGGTCGCCACGGTAAGAGGGCGGAAGCGAAGGAGGGAGCCATTGTGGCCACCACCGAGAAAGCGACTGCCTGTGCGTGGTCGTCGCGTAATATGTGCGGAGATGAGGAAGGGAGCGGGAGCTGTGGTGGGAGTGCCACTGTGGCCACCGCTGAGAAAACGGCTGTCCAACCGTCTAGAACGGTTGGCAAAGAAACGGTCGGCAGGCGCGCTAAGTAGGCCGGTAGGAAAGGGGGCGAGATAAAGCGGGATATTTCGCGGGGAGCGATTGTTGTTGGGGGCGGGGCAGTCAGTCATGTGGTGGCTGCCAAGAGGATAACGGGAAAATTGAATGGGCTCGTGTTCGATGCAAAAATTTTGTTGTTGCAACAGCGAAGGGGCTGTTGGAGCTTGCCTCAAAGTATGAGGCGCTCCTGATGACGGTTATAACCGAAAATGCTCATCTTTGCGGCAAAGTAGATGCCCTTAGGGGAAGTTGTGGGAGACATTCCTCGACGCCGAGCAGGTCAATGCCGGCTCCGTGGGCACCGATGCCTGCGCCTCCAGCACCTGTTCTGGAAGCAATTGCACCGATGACGCCGAAGCCTGTGGAGACTTGGTCGGTCGTTGTCAGGAGTAAGGGGCCTGCAACTTCCTCTAAGGAGGTTATTCAAAAAGTGGTCAAGGAGGTGCGTACCTCGCTTGGTGTGAGAGTTCACGAAGTTAGACGAATTAAGGGTGGTGGGGCGGTTATTCACACTCCCTCTGTTCTAGAGAAAGAGAGAGTGGCGAATAACAAGAAATTCGGGGAGGTGGGCTTGGACTTCTCTGTCAACCGGAGGTTGCGTCGTCGGGTGGTAGTCCAGGGGGTCCATACGGAGATCCCCCATGAAGAATTCATGGAGGAACTACTCCGTCAGAACCTCCAGAATTTCAGCCCGGCGTCCCAGAAGTTGGACGTAAGGATGGTCAGTCGTCCCTGGAAGGTGACCGCTGACGGCAGCACCAATGTCATCCGAGGGTACGGACAAGTAATGTCCGCTCTCCTGGAGACAGTTAAGTGCTATATAAAGTGGTTTTCTTTCAGGGTGCGACCGGATAGCCCCGTTTCAGGCTGCTTCCGCTGCATGGGATTTGATCACAGGGTGGCTGAGTGTAAGGCTAAAGCAGATGTCTGCCGGAAGTGTGGTCAAGGAGGCCAAACCTGAGTTTGAGGGTAAGCCAGCTGGGCATCTAATGATGTCAGCTATCTGCCCTATATATTGTGGCATTGTTGAGCGCGTCCTCGCTGGACACTGATGGGTGGGATCATCCAGCTTAACTGTCAGGGCTCCTATGCCATAATGTGTGAGTTGGGAGGTTGCATGGTTGAGGGTCGAAGCAGTATTGCTATACTGCAAGAGCCCTACGCCAGCAATGGTGTGCTTCCTGGAGGTTTTAAGGTCTTCACTGATCTTAGAGCTAACGCCGCAATAGTTGCGAATAATTCACGCTACGATTACGTAGTTGTGGATTCTTCACAACTGGGTATATGTGTCGCTATAGAAGGCGGGTTCAGTAGGATGATTTTCGCTAGTAGTATTAAATATAGCGAGCCCCTAGAGCCCTACCTGGGCTACATGGATAAGCTACTACTACTTGCGAGTAGTAGCCCATTTATCCTACGGCTGGATGCGAATGCTTCGTCCTCGATGTGGTTTAGTAAGGTATCCCGGCACTTGTCTGGATACCAAAGCCACAACCGAGGCGAGGCATTAAGCAAATGGATGGTGGCTAATGGCCTCCACAATGGTATACGTTCGATGGGCCTGAGGGCGTGAGCGACATTGACGTGACGCTTATGAATGAGGCAGCAAGTAGGGCTCTCAGCGTTAGAAATTATGGTTGCCCCTCAATCCCCCTCCCTTGCCTTATGGGAGTCCATTGCGGCGATGACGTACCACTGGTACTGACTGGAACCAATATGGACTCTCGGTTAGGGAAGCGATATCTTGTATACTGCTTAGTGAGTTTGAGGAGTTGGGGGTGGACGAGCACATTGCTCGTATATATGGAGTAGTTTGGGGGTTAAATGAAAGGGTATTTAGGAGGTGTGAAAGTTATAAGACTAGTAAGATTAAATGGTGGACGCGTGAGTTAACCTTGAAGAGGAGGATGATGGAGGCGAAATTTTCAACGCGCCCTACGGTCCAATTCTGTTAGGCTGTCCCAGCTTAGGTATGAATTTAGTAGTGCAGATAGGGAGTATAAGGAAATCTTAGTTAGAATAAAAGAGGAAGAGTGGAGGAGTTTTGTTAGGGAGAATAGGAACGACCCCTAGGGTCAGGTCTATAGGATCTGCCGTGGTCGTAGAAGGGAGGATGTCACCTCTCTTCGCGTCGGTGACACTCTATTATCGTCGTGGAGAGAGAGTGCGAGAATTCTGTTAGGTGCGTTCTTTCCTAGGTCAGAGGTCCACGTACCTCAAGCACAAGAGGTGCCTGTCCCTCCTTTAGATAATGGCTAGTTGGGGTACGCCTTTGGCCTGGTTAGGTGTAAGCGGTCTCCGGGTTTTGATGGTTTGAACAGAGAGATGTGTAAAAGCTTATGGAAGTTCATTCCAGAATACCTGGAGGCCATTTATAATAAGTGCATCTGAGAGGGATATTTTCCACGCGATTGAAAAAGTGTTAGGGTTGTTCCTCTTCTGAAGTCCCCCGAAAAGATCAGGAGAGATCCTCGATCTTATCGGGGCATCAGTCTCCTTACAGTACTTGGAAAAGTGCTGGAAAGGGTCATGGTGGAACGGCTTCAGGAGCTAACGCGGGGTATGTGGTCGGATAGGCAGTTTGGGTTCAGGAAAGGCCGCAGTATAGAGAATGCGTGGTTTTTTGTTCAGAATGTCGTGAGGGAGAATGTCAACAAGTATGTCCTTAGCATATATGTTGACTTCAAGGGGGCGTTTGATTACCTAACCTGGGATCGGGTGATGCAACGGCTAGAGGAGCTTGGCTGTCCGGAAATTACTTTTTGGCGGAGCTATTTTTCGGACAGAAAGGCCTCTCTTGTCGGCATGAATGGGAGTGTGGAGACTGGAGTTGTTCGTGGCTGCCAGCAGGGTTCCATCTGTGGTCCATTTATTTGGAACCTTACTGTGGACACTCTGCTTGGGCAGCTCGAGCCACTCTGTAAGTGTTGTGCGTATACGGACAACCTTCTTCTTATTGTTGAAGGTCGCTCGAGGTCTGAGTTAGAGCGGGTGGAAGGAGATCTCTTAGAGATCGTTAATACTTGGGGTGTAGGTGTGGGGGTTGACATATCGAGGGGAAAAACGGTGCCAATGCTGCTTAAGGGCAGACTGCCACCGGTTCGTCCACCGATTGTCCGTGTGAATGGGAAAGGATGTATTTTACTCCACACTTAGCGAATGTGAAGGAGCGACTGCAGGCAACCGTAGGCAAAATACGACGCATTTTGAGGAGCGATTGGAGTCTCGGACGTCGTGTTGTCCCGCACCATATATCGTGGCTTGTTTGTGGCCTGTGCCACATATGGAGCCCCTGTATGGTATCTCAAAAACTCCTCTCAATACAGCGTTGTATGATACTTGCTTGTTTGCCTGTATGTCGCACCGTCTCAACGGTTGCGATGCAGGTTTTATTAGGTGCACCCCCTCTTGATCTGATTGTCGTACATGGAGCTTTTGGTGTAGCATTCAGGTTAAGAAGGGGTTTGAGTGTGTCATTGCTGTGGAATTATTGGATTTCCGACGATGATGTCGAGAGGGAGGGATATCTAGGGAGCAAGAGGCTTCTAGATGATAGGGTTAGGTGAAGGTGGCAAGAACGTTGGGACAATAGTCCTAACGGCCAAGTGACGTATGAGTACATTCGGGACGTTGCGTTCGTTGAGGATAACGCAGACTTCCGATTTTGTATGAGTCTGGGTTTTCTGCTTACGAGGCTTGGACCTCTGAATGCATTTTTGCATGGCGCGCGTGTTGAGGCCGATAATATCAATATCATCGGCATACGCCAGAAGCTGTACACTCTTATAAAAGATTAAACCTGCTCGATTAAGTTCTGCAGCTCGAATTATTTTCTCCAACAGAAGATTGAAGAAGTCGCACGATAAGGAGTCGCCCTGTCTGAAACCTCGTTTGGTATCGAACGGCTCAGAGAGGTCCTTCCCGCTCCTGATGAAGCTTTTGGTGTAGCTCAACATCAGTTTACACAGCCGTATTAGTTTTGGGGGGATACAAAACTCAGACATCGCGGCATAAACGCAGCTCCTTTTCGTGCTGTCGAAAGTAGCTTTGAAATCGACGAAGAGATGGTGTGTGTCGATTCTCCTTTCACAGGTCCTTTCCAAGATTTGGCGCATGGTGAATATCTGGTCGAATGTTGATTTGCAAGGTCTCGCTTCCCTATTCAACTCTCGGTATCTATCGTGTTGTGGTTGACCGTAACGTTGCGAGGTAGGCAGTCTGTTTTCTCTCCGCTACGACACGGCACCCCTCATCGTACCAGCTGTTCTTTTTCATTTTTTCAGTTGCAGCTGTACGTGAGGAGTTTGAATTGCGATCCCTTGTACCGAGTTGTTGACGAGTACTCTCAGAGAGCAGGAGCGCAAGTCGGTTAAAAAACCGACCGAATTCTTTTCGATTTTGATACCGTGGCGGGGGCAGCTCCCATAAGTGCGCTCCAGGCTCAGTCCTTCCCCCGTCCATCGCATTTCTCGGCCGGCGGTGATTCACTCCAACGAGGACGTCAACCAGCTGGGCAGCGATAGAATTGAGGCACCTTCCCAATTGAGGGCCCGGACGTTCCTGGTGCATGCCGTCAAATCGTAGTCCTTATTTCGTTTGGCATGGTCGTCATCAAAAGGGGGTCTCTCATCCGAGGCTGTTTAAACTTTTTCAATGGGGGTGTTTTTTTACGTGGCCGATCCCAAACCCTGCGCATAACCTGGTGGAGGGGCGTATCTCAAATACTAATGAATACTTTGCCGTGAAATTAAGCATAGATGACAATGATAACCTAACGGATAACGAAGGCATTAATTACTGATACGAGGGCTGCTATATATATTTCTGGCCTAATAGTGAAAATAGGCATATTTATCAACAAAATTTTTTTTTTTTTGTTTTTGTCTTTGGATTTGGCTCGTCTTGGAAGACCCACACGGTCGATTGCTGTTTTGTTTCGGACTCATACGCATAGATCCATGATTCGTCACCTGTGACGATCTTACAAACGTCTTTTGAAGCACCGCAATCGTATTTTTTCAGCATTTCTTTACACCAATCCACACGAGCCTATTTTTGAGCGATTGTCAAATTGTGCGGGATCCAACGAGAACAAACCTTTTTTACGACCCGGTGTTCATGCAATATCGAATGTATGCTGGTGGTAGAAATGCATAGGCATGCCTCTATCTAAAGGTATGTTACATGACGGCCTTGCAGTATCAGTTCACGTACGGCATCGATGTTTTCTGGCACAACGGCTGTTTTTGGACGACCTTCACGGAATTCGTCTTTGAGCGAGCGTCGGCCACGATTGAATTCGTTGTAACAGTTTTTCACAGTGCTATAGGATGGTGCTTGATAGCCATACAAAGATTTTAGTTCATCGATGCACTCTTGTCGTGATAATCCACGTCGAAAGTTGTGAAAAATGATCGCACGAAAATGTTTACGAGTTAATTCCATTTTTTGGCTGAATTTTTTAATTCCCTGTAAATAAAACAATTCACGATTAAATGACAAAACGTTCTGAGTGATGTTATGCTAAAAAATTTCAAACTTTCCAATGGAAATGTCAGATTGCACCTGGCAACACTTAGTGTTTGCTAGTCCAGAAAGATATATAGCAACCCATGTAGCCTATCGATGACTAGTTACTTAACTACTACCAGTCTTGTAGGGCACATTAACAAATTAAAAAGAAATAAACAGCAAGTTTGTGCGCGTCTACGTGCCAACCAATCAATTTCAACATGAGTGACCCCAAATCTTCACCTTAGTTCAAAAGCATGTTTTTTCTCTTATTAAACACTGAACATAACTGATTTAAACAGTTTAATATGTGTATTTCATAGATACACCCTCTAGTGGAAGGTAAATATGAATGAAAAGAGAAATAGTTAATTTTACCAGTATATCTCTACTTCTAATTGCGTCTACATATGACCGAGTAATTGTGTAATTCTACAGGAAGGCTGTCTAATGTTGCAGTCTTTCCAAGTTCCTGGCACCTCAACACCATTTTCAACGTGGTCCATGCATTGCCGGTTTTAACACTACCAGAGCCCTGGGCGAGATTTCTACGGCGCCCTCCAACTGCGATGCAAACCCATTCGAAAAAAGAGAAAACATTTAATGAAATAACCGTTTATTAAAAGAAATAATTATTTATTATAAAAAATAACCATTTATTACAAAAACACTAATAAAATTTTACTTTTCTGGCCTTTCTATCAGCGAACTCTTTTATAAGGTTGTCAAAGTCGATGTTTTCAGCAATTTCGTTTTCAATTGACAAAGTTGCTAAGTTTGTCAATCTAGAATGAGAAATTGTTGATCAAAGATAGGTTTTTATCAGCTTCAGCTCCCCACTAGCAACCGTTACAGGTATAGTTAATAATATTCGAAATGCTATCCATACATTTGGATACAGTTCTTGTAAGTTGCAATCTTTGATGAAATTTAAAACAGAAATGGGAGTAACTACATTTTGATCAGGCAAAAAGGATATCAGACTGTCTGATTTAGAGTCTACAGTTAATTTTAATTGTTTAATATGTTTTAATATTGTACAAAAAAGACCAAGATTCCGAGTACTCATTTAACTGTTTGAACCTTTCATTGACTGAAATTAATGTAGTGTCCAAAAGACAGTTGAAAAATTCAACCTCAAATTTTTTTTCTGGAGAAGTTATGGGGTCATCGCATGCAATTTCACTAGCTTGACGCTTAACACGTCGAATTCTTGTTGTAGCTCGAAATACAGGTTCAAATAGCGCTTTTGAAGCCTGTATTTCTGTAGTCTTCCAAGAAATTGCAGAATTTTTTCAACATTTCTCTACATTTACCAAGATTCATATCTGTCGACTGTAGAGATTTACTTACAATATTTATTTGATAAAGTATGTCATACCAAACAACCAATGAAACTATGAAGCTGAAATCTTTTAGCTGTTCGGCCAGAGTAGTAGCCTCATGAGACACTTAAACATCAGTTTTCTGAGTTTCAAGAGCTAAAGTAATCAAAGCATCATGGATAGTACTAATTTGATAACGGACTGCTTTAACACTACTTATTCTTGCTTCCCAACGTGTGTTACTGAGCTTTTTTATAGTATATAGTCCCAAGTGATCGATTAGAATTTTCCATCGATGAACAGAAGCTGAAAACAATATGAAAAACCTCTGAAGTACCCCAAACAAAGTGACTGATCCTACGGATGACTTAGCGACATCGCATAGTACTAGATTGTAGCTATGACAGCCACACGGCACATAAACAGCTAAGGGGTTTATGTCGAGAATTCTCCTTTGAACCCCAATAGTTTTCCTTTCATATTCGCCCCGTTGTCATAACCCTGACCCCTGCAGTCGTTCAATTCTAGTCCGTATTTATTTAAAACATTAATAATAACTTCAGTCAGTCTTTCACCAGTTAACTCATTGACAGGTATAAATTCCAAGAAATGCTTTTTTACTGATATTTTTTCATTATCGTCTGATAAATCAACAAATCGGGTAATGTCAGCGAAAGTTGTTCTACATGGCTAATGTCAGGAGTACAGTCAGTTATAATAGAATAATATTTTGATTTCTTTGTGTGTAATATGATTTCTGACTTCACTTTTTCTCCCATCAGCTCTATTAATTCATTTTCAATGTCTTTTCCACAGTAGTGGTCTGAAATATCACCCTTCATAGCTAATCGAAAGTGCTTCTGCATGACTAGATCAAATTTGGCTAGTAGTGTGATATGCATCAATCTAGACAAAACATTATTCTACCTTGTAGTTTCCTTTCTAATCAAGTGTTGCTCTTGGCAGTCTATTGTTTTTCCTATTTTTAATCGTAGTTCAGCATCAATCCATGAAAGGTAAAACTTCTTATGAAAAGTGCTCTTTTCATGAATTTTTAACATTTCAGACAAGTGTTTCCAGTTGTTATACCCTTCAGATACAAAGTTCGACGTTGAGCTACTATCAAATAGTCTACAACAAAAACAATAAATTCGATCCTTAGAAACGGAGTAAAGTAACCAACGGCGCTGAATTGTTTCATTGTTTGCAAGATTTTTTGTGAATGGGAATTAGAGAAATGTTGGCCCGTATAACTCTTCGGATAATTATCAATGTGAGTTTGCACTGGGCCACTAGTAATTATATGATCAATGATTTTGCCATTTCGAGTGACTGGCCAAGTGGCAGGATCCGATATATTGGCGACAACAGTACTAACGTAATTTAGAATTTGTATTGGTTGTACACCACCAATGGAGTCATCCGGAGCAGTATTTGTAATTGTACCACAGCTTATCATCTCACTTTGGGAAACCTTGTCCACAATCTCCTTAACACAATCTTCAGTTATCTGATTTGACTTGTCAGATAGAGGCTCCGCTACTGATGCATTAATTTGTGTTCCAGATGTAGATGGCATATTCAGGTCTTAATTTTTTGTTGTGATATATTTATCTATGTATATTCATGAACTTATTTGTTCTCTGAAATTTCTTCCCTTTTTCTGCTTTCCGTTTTCTATATTCAAACCCAGATGGTTTCTTTTTTTTTCTCAACGTTTTCAGACATTTTGTACTAATAAATTTTTGTAAATCAAGAAAATCTGCAACAAATTAAACCTTTAATTTCCAACAATTTCTAAAAATAGATAAATACAATAAAATTTACAAATCAAACAACTTTAAACAGATTTAAATCGTATATTAGGTTTTTATGCAAAAATAATTGAGTTATTATTCGTTTTTTTTTTTCAAAAGACTTCGAACTTTTTGTATGGAGCTTGGCATAGGCCAAAATTTTAAGTACCTAAAATGTCGTATTTTGGTGTACACATAGGTGTACGTAAAACGTACGAAAATCGACAAATAATATACATACATAATTACAAACAACAAATATTTTTTGACAAGATGTCGTAAATGATATACTTTCTGAGATATTTCTGTTTGAAAATGTAAAATAAAATAATGTATTTTCTACAAAAAATTATAGGTATTGCAATTATAATAACATGTATAACCAATATTACAATTTTTAGAAGCCACTTATTTCTCCGCCACCCCACGCCAAACATTTAAACAAACAAATGTTACCTCTTTATTATAATAATTATAGATATATAAAAGTACTTACCTAGTTAAATAATCCGACCAAAAACAAACAAGTATATTCTTTTACACCATACCACTTTTTAGATAAAACTAATGTCACTCGATAGTAGAAACGGATAGTGACGAACATAACATCGCAATGGGACATGGACCGTCTGGTTACTACCTCGCGTCTGTTTGTTTTAAAATAATTGTTTTGTATGTGCACCAGTTTTTTAATGCGAATGAGCTGAGTTTGTTACGTTTCGCTAAAATAACGCTAGCTCTTTTTAAACAAAAAGTTAAAAGGAGATAGACAATGTGTTTTTCTATGATTGGGGATTCCCCGTAAAATGAACTCCGATTGAACAGATTGAATAGTGCGTTCCTTTCAAGTGTTGCTAACATAAAAAAATCCGCTTAATTTAGGGAATTTACGACTAAGCAGACCTCGAACTATGAGCATGAGCTGGGGGGCGCCTGCGGCGCCCCTTTTGACCGGCGCCCTTAGGCGGTCGCCCAACCGCGCCCTACCCTAACACCGTTACTGGATCCATGAGTTGTTTAGTAAAGTAGGCTCGTTTTCCTTGCTTTTTTTCAATGTACATTTCATATATTGGGTACATTATGGTGATTATTTTCGTTATATTCAAATTCTATTCCTATTTTCGTTTTCAGTTTAATACCATGTCCAGACCGATTTTTAATCACACGATTTCGGCTGTTGAGTGGTTTATCCCACTAATCTTAACGGGGCATCTCGACAGGGTAGAATTTATAGAATACTAACTGTCAAACGTATTGCTATTGCCATTGGCAAATCTATATGTGGGCATTTGCTATCATGACATAATCATCTGCGCAAAGGCGTAGGGTAGGTAGGTTCGAGCTGATGTAGCGCATGCTTTGAGCTCTTGAAAAATTTATTTTATCATTTGCGAAATTCCGTCGGGTTGGTACCTGATGTAGCGCACGTTTTGAGCTATTGAACAGTTTAAGTGGGCATTTGTTATCATAACGGTAACAGCTATAGAAGCGCTTAAAAATTTGAAAAGGCAATTCTTGTCCCGCATATCTCGAAAAACAATTAGTACCTTTATTCCGGAGGTATTGAATTCTATAATAAGCGCTCTTCAGAAGGAGTACCTAAGGGTAAAGTTATAAAGTTAATTGCAGTGTACATACATACATACTATATGTATATTATAATAAATATTCTAAATGTGGCTAATGATTTTGATGAACTTTGGCAGTTTCTACACACTGTTGGTGCAATCGATGGAAAGCATATACGTATAAAAGCGCCTCCCCATTCCCCGGACTTCTTTAATTATAAAGGGGTTTTCAGCATAATTTTGCTTGCAGTGGTCGACGCACATGGCCGATTTATTTATGTCGATATTGGAGCAAATGGAAGAGCATCTGATGTTGTGGCATATAAAAACAGCTCATTATATGATAAGCTTTCCAGAGGCCAACTTAATATATCATCCGATAAACCTTTAAAAGGGCAGATTTCTCAAACACCATTTTATTTTATTGGCGACGATATTTTTGGTTTAAACCGACATATGTTAAAAGCTTTTAACCGTAGTTTGGAATTAAATACTGCACAAGAGGCTTTCAATTATAGGCTAAGTAGAGCTTGAATGACGGTTAAGATGGCGTTTGGAAAACTATCTGGGCGTTTTCGAATATTTCATCGACCAATTGAAGTTTCAATAGAAACGTCTAATAAAATCATAACAGTATCCTGTATTTTACATAATTATTTGTCGCGAAAAATAAATGTATCGTCGAATACCCATTATGAAAAATATCATGAACACCTTCCGTCCACCATAACATCTCTACCAATTCCGGAAAATGATACATACAAATATGCTAGCAAAATAAGATATAATATACTCGTATGTAAACATTGTATTAGCGATGGAGGGTGTGTTCGTTCAGTAAATATTGCGGCATTGTTACTTTTTATGAGAAAGCATCACGTTCGCCGCGAAAATTTCGGCAACAGTGGCAACGTCCCACGTTCGTGCAAGAAAAGGTAATCAATCTGTTGCTCATCACTAGCCAATCAAACGCAACACAAAAAAAATTTCTGCGCATTTGAAATGGAGGACGAAATGTAAGTAAACATCGCAATATTTGATATTTAATATAGAATTCTATGTAATTTAAATATTAAATATTTCTTTTTGTTATTTTTAGAATAAAATTAAGTTCAGCTGAGTCCAAATTGTTGGTCAGGTGTCGACTGGACATGGAGCAAGAGTTTTCTTGCGGCAAAAGAAAAAAATCGGTTCTTTGGAGCAAAGTGTTGGACAATGTAAAGACTCAAGCTCCTGATTTAACTGCGACAAAAGAGAAACTCCAAAGAAAATTCCTCAACATGCTAGCAACTTACAAAAGAATAAAAAGGCGGAATAGATCAACAGGTAGAGATGCAACCACTTGGGATTGTTTTAATGATTTTGATGAAGTTGACGGCAATAGACATTCAGTTGATTCTCCATGTGAAAACCTACAAAACTCATTAGATCTTCCAAGCTGCTCGACTGCAGAAGACATAAGAGCAAACGGAATGTGCCGAGAGGACAATGATGTTGTGGAGAGTGTCTCAGTATCGGGAAATGAAACGTTGGAATTTTTAAAAAAGGAATCGGAAGAAGAAAAACTCCGGCATAGAGAAGTGATGATGTTTGAAAGAGAAAAGTTGGAATTTGAAAAAGAAAAAGCTAAAATAATGCTAGGATTAAAAGAAGTGCTGGATAAATTTTTGCAAAAGTAACATTTGCAAGTATTTAGCAACAAAATTAATGAAAAGAAAATCAGTTTTCTTAACCATAGTTTTAATTCATTTATTAAATACAATCCTGTGAATTTAGTTTTAGTTTTTTAATTTAAATCAAGTGGAGTTCAAAATATATTGTTTTGAAAATGCATACAAAAAATTAATGAAATAAAAAAAGTGAATTCTTATGAAATGAACAACATTTTCAACATTTCTCCGAGAGATACCTTCGCTGCTGTCGTTAATATTATTTATAATTTTTGTTTCAGGATTATCATTAGTATTTGGTATTATTCGATTGCTTTCGACAATACTCGTATTTGAGTCTTCGTCATTATTTATTATAAAATTATGCAAAATAGCACAAGACAACACCACTTTAGAGACACTCTTTAAAGAAATTACATCAATATGATTAAGTATTTTGAATTTTTGTCGTAAAACACCAAATGCTTGTTCTATAAGCACTCGGGTAGAGCTAAGGTAGTAATTAAATTTCCCATCATCAGTAGTAAGGCGCCCATTGTCCCTAAATGGGACTATTAAATATTTAGACAGGGGATACGCTGAGTCAGCTAAAATTATGCCACCACTAGCTATTGGAACCTCGCCGGATGTGATTCCTTTAAAAATTGGGCAGCTTTCCCAAACGTTAGCATCGTGGCAACTTCCAGGAAAGCCAATAAATACATCCAAAAACCGAAGCTTACTGTCGCATATAGCCTAAAATAATTTTTTTTTACAAATTTATTAAAGCAAATCAATTTATTAGGAGCCTGCATAATCATAGAATGTACTCCCTTACGGTCGTAGTACCTAATTGCATCATGTTTTGGTGTATTTATTTTAAAGTGAATTCCATCCATACACCCAATAACGAAAGGAAAGGAGTTCGCTCTTATTGTTTGGAAGCTTTCCATTATTTGCTGTTGCTCAGTAACCGTGGGCCACGAAATTTCGCCTTTAAGACAGCATATTGCTTTTATAGTTTTGAAAAATAATTTATGAGATGTTCCTTTGCCCACATCAAAGCGATCAGATAGTTCGCGATGCGTTGTTCTGCTGTTACCCAGTTTCCATAATGTAATATATAGGGATTGCTTCAATGAATATTTGGTATCCATTGGGGACTAAAAAGGGATAAGAGCGTTTTCCAACTTCTAGATAAAATAAATTTCATTGTGTAAAACAAAGATACACATTTAGCTATGAAAATACTTAATTTACAACAAATACCGGGCGAGCCATCCGAAAATGAGAGAGAAAAATATCATTTGGATATGACTCTACAATTTTAAAAAAATTGCGTACTTTTGTCACTTTTCTTCTTTTACAGCTTTCCTTTAACAAAAGCTCTCTTCTCCGTATCATAATCCTTCTTCTTTTGTTCCTATTTTTTAAAAAATTGTCACTTTGCTTTTCCATAATCTCATCAGTTATTAAATACGTTAAAATTTCCATTTTAACAATGACTTTTAAAGCATTACGTTCTGTGAAAATTATGCTCGCAATATTGCTGCAAACTATCAGCTGAGTATCAGCAACAGAGTATCAAGTAAGTAACAGGGTTGCAATATTGCGGTATTTATTGTTAAACTCGAACATACCCGCAGATGTTCCTTTCCAATGGATTAAAACAGCGAAATAAAAACCTAAGTCTTTTTATATGTTTACATATTTATTATTTATTCATCTCCTTGTGTTTCTTGCAATTCATGGGAATTCCCTGTTTCGCTAGAATTTCAATTATTCTTCGGAGAAAGGACCTTTTCTTTGGGAATTCGAATTCTTCCTTCGAATTCTTAGAAATACTCCAGAATATGAATATCATTAAATAAAATTGACTAACATCACCAAATTCCCAAAGAAGAAGTTAATTATCCTTTCTCCCAAGAATTTTTTAAATACATAACATTACATCATTCTCTTGGAAAACCCTGTCATTATTTTTACACAGAAACCATTTTTGTAAAAGAGGCAAACCATTTTTTTAAACTAGAAAAATCCTATAGCCAAAACAAAAAAAATAACATCTGGTTTATAAAAATTCAGTCTTGTATTTCTTTTTTTCTTAATTCAAGTTACAAAATTGTAAACTTACATCTAACATAAATATATTAAAATAAAATAAAAATTCGTAAATATTATAATAAAAAACATAACATAAATACATATCACAAAAATACTAAATATTAATATTAGTCAAATCCTTTTTTTGTATTTGAAATACCTGTAACGAAACACACAATATTAATTACTTGTGATTGATAATTATGAGAATACAACTTACATCACATTATTATTCGATATTCGCGTCGTCCATCGCAAATTGCAGTATGTCAGATTGAGGTCTTTCGACTCTGCGTGTTGAAAGATGGAGAACAACCCTCTGTGTTCCAATGTTGTGAATTTCCTACATCACCCCGTCGCTTCTATAAGTGGCAATTGCTCCAACTGCATTGCGATTGTCCTCGAGAATGAGGAAAACACCCTGTCATTCTCGTTTTTTGAAACTGATGAGACTATGGCATCTATGGCTTCGGAGAATTTTCGATGTTCGCTTGTTCCGTCTCCTAGCCACTACTGCCGAAGTGGATGGAGCAGGTGAGGAGGACGGAGCCGGCAAGCACGCTGGTAAACTGTCCACTGGTGATAGCGATGGCATCTGTGAGCAATCTACTTCAAAATTATCAATCGTTGATAAATTGAACACACTCTCCTCAGATTCACCGGCTACTTTTGCGACGGTCTTTTGAAAATATATGCATATGAAAACAAATTTTGAATATTATTATATTTTAAAAAACTATATCTCATTACTTGAAGTCGTTCTCAGTTCTACAACAGGGTCGAGAAACGACATTTCTTTATAATAAAATAATGTGGTTCGTGCACCAATCAGCCGACATCCCGGACTATTTACACCTGTCCACCTTCTTTTTTCCACGACCTATGTCGTTCGCAGATTTTTAATTTTTTTTTTTTAATTTCCGCAGTAACCCACACTCTTTGGATATTTGCGTCCAGACACTTCTTTTCAAATCAATTATTTTGTAAGAATTACTTTTAAAGTTCCACAAGCATTCAAATTGCTTGTACAAATTAATTAAATTCAAAATCTCGCTCGTTCGCTAATCCATAGTATAGTTTTTCTTCAAATGATTAATATTATAAAATTTAAAAAAAATATTAAATTATTTTGAAAATGTACTTACTTATTCGTGTTTTTTATTATTTTAATTAACACTCTTAGTACTCCCGATATCAAACTTAAATTAACCGAAATAAAACTTTCGTCGGTATATAAAGGGTGATTTTTTTGAGGTTAGGATTTTCATGCAGTAGTATTTGACAGATCACGTGGGATGTCAGACATGGTGTCAAAGAGAAAGATGCTCAGTATGCTTTGACATTTCATCATGAATAGACTTACTAACGAGCAACGCTTGCAAATCATTGAATTTTATTACCAAAATCAGTGTTCGGTTCGAAATGTGTTTCGCGTCCGTGTCCGATGAGCGATGAGGCTCATTTCTGGTTGAATGGCTACGTAAATAAGCAAAATTGCCGCATTTGGGGTGAAGAGCAACCAGAAGCCGTTCAAGAACTGCCCATGCATCCCGAAAAATGCACTGTTTGGTGTGGTTTGTACGCTGGTGGAATCATTGGACCGTATTTTTCAAAGATGCTGTTGGACGCAACGTTACGGTGAATGGCGATCGCTATCGTTCGATGCTAACAAACTTTTTGTTGCCAAAAATGGAAGAACTGAACTTGGTTGACATGTGGTTTCAACAAGATGGCGCTACATGCCACACAGCTCGCGATTCTATGGCCATTTTGAGGGAAAACTTCGGACAACAATTCATCTCAAGAAATGGACCCGTAAGTTGGCCACCAAGATCATGCGATTTAACGCCTTTAGACTATTTTTTGTGGGGCTACGTCAAGTCTAAAGTCTACAGAAATAAGCCAGCAACTATTCCAGCTTTGGAAGACAACATTTCCGAAGAAATTCGGGCTATTCCGGCCGAAATGCTCGAAAAAGTTGCCCAAAATTGGACTTTCCGAATGGACCACCTAAGACGCAGCCGCGGTCAACATTTAAATGAAATTATCTTCAAAAAGTAAATGTCATGAACCAATCTAACGTTTCAAATAAAGAACCGATGAGATTTTGCAAATTTTATGCGTTTTTTTTTTTTAAAAAGTTATCAAGCTCTTAAAAAATCACCCTTTATTTACATATGTATATGTAAATAAGAGCTAGGTAGCTTAAATTTTTATGTGGAAAATAAAAAAAGGATAAAGATCCTTTTGTTTACAAATGTATTTCTGGGCAAAATAAGAATTTTTATCTTTGGACTACTATATAATAATTGTGGCATACATTTTATTAACCAATTAAAATAATAAATTTAAAATTAGAAATTATATTTTGATTTATGCTTGTATAAGATTATTAAATTTAAGACTTCGCTCATTCCCAACCCAATTTGCATAATTTTTCTGTAAATTAACAAT
Organism: Bactrocera zonata; assembly: GCA_037783105.1. NCBI lineage: Eukaryota > Metazoa > Arthropoda > Insecta > Diptera > Tephritidae > Bactrocera > Bactrocera zonata. The sequence goes on from JBAWJQ010006683.1 coordinate 1,646,008, forward strand.
ATTAAACTAAATATTAATTTTTTGAAAAAATATTATTTTGAAAATGTACTTTATTTTTATAATATAACACAACCGTCTTAATACTCGCTCTTCTAATTTCCATATTACCGAAATAAAAATGCCGTCGGCATATGTGCAAATGGGATATGTTGCCTCTTCGAAATTTTCATCGAAATGAAAACCAGAGATAAAGAGATGTTTAACTCCTCTCTCACTGGAAATGAGAGAGCAATTGCTAAACGTCAAAACCACCTAAACTCGATCAACTGTCAAAGTTTAGGTGGTTTTGACGTTTAGCAATTGGAAACGAGCGATGGCCAGATTGAAATCTTACCAAAAAATATATAAACGGAGGGATTTGTTGCATCGTTCAAGACCACTTATAAAAAATGTAAAACAATGAAAATTAAGTAAATTAGTGATATTTAAAGGTATTTGATGAAACGTTTTGTAATTTGAAGCATCATAGTATTATTTTCAATGGAAAATGAATAAAAAAAAATTAATGAATGAGAGCTAACAAGCCTAAGTCTTTGTTTTGGGTATTGAAAGGTCAAAAATCAGTTCTTCTAATATACTTTAAAAAGATTTAAATAACATCGCAATGGGACATGGACCGTCTGGTTACTACCTCGCGTCTGTTTGTTTTAAAATAATTGTTTTGTATGTGCACCAGTTTTTTAATGCGAATGAGCTGAGTTTGTTACGTTTCGCTAAAATAACGCTAGCTCTTTTTAAACAAAAAGTTAAAAGGAGATAGACAATGTGTTTTTCTATGATTGGGGATTCCCCGTAAAATGAACTCCGATTGAACAGATTGAATAGTGCGTTCCTTTCAAGTGTTGCTAACATAAAAAAATCCGCTTAATTTAGGGAATTTACGACTAAGCAGACCTCGAACTATGAGCATGAGCTGGGGGGCGCCTGCGGCGCCCCTTTTGACCGGCGCCCTTAGGCGGTCGCCCAACCGCGCCCTACCCTAACACCGTTACTGGATCCATGAGTTGTTTAGTAAAGTAGGCTCGTTTTCCTTGCTTTTTTTCAATGTACATTTCATATATTGGGTACATTATGGTGATTATTTTCGTTATATTCAAATTCTATTCCTATTTTCGTTTTCAGTTTAATACCATGTCCAGACCGATTTTTAATCACACGATTTCGGCTGTTGAGTGGTTTATCCCACTAATCTTAACGGGGCATCTCGACAGGGTAGAATTTATAGAATACTAACTGTCAAACGTATTGCTATTGCCATTGGCAAATCTATATGTGGGCATTTGCTATCATGACATAATCATCTGCGCAAAGGCGTAGGGTAGGTAGGTTCGAGCTGATGTAGCGCATGCTTTGAGCTCTTGAAAAATTTATTTTATCATTTGCGAAATTCCGTCGGGTTGGTACCTGATGTAGCGCACGTTTTGAGCTATTGAACAGTTTAAGTGGGCATTTGTTATCATAACGGTAACAGCTATAGAAGCGCTTAAAAATTTGAAAAGGCAATTCTTGTCCCGCATATCTCGAAAAACAATTAGTACCTTTATTCCGGAGGTATTGAATTCTATAATAAGCGCTCTTCAGAAGGAGTACCTAAGGGTAAAGTTATAAAGTTAATTGCAGTGTACATACATACATACTATATGTATATTATAATAAATATTCTAAATGTGGCTAATGATTTTGATGAACTTTGGCAGTTTCTACACACTGTTGGTGCAATCGATGGAAAGCATATACGTATAAAAGCGCCTCCCCATTCCCCGGACTTCTTTAATTATAAAGGGGTTTTCAGCATAATTTTGCTTGCAGTGGTCGACGCACATGGCCGATTTATTTATGTCGATATTGGAGCAAATGGAAGAGCATCTGATGTTGTGGCATATAAAAACAGCTCATTATATGATAAGCTTTCCAGAGGCCAACTTAATATATCATCCGATAAACCTTTAAAAGGGCAGATTTCTCAAACACCATTTTATTTTATTGGCGACGATATTTTTGGTTTAAACCGACATATGTTAAAAGCTTTTAACCGTAGTTTGGAATTAAATACTGCACAAGAGGCTTTCAATTATAGGCTAAGTAGAGCCTGAATGACGGTTAAGATGGCGTTTGGAAAACTATCTGGGCGTTTTCGAATATTTCATCGACCAATTGAAGTTTCAATAGAAACGTCTAATAAAATCATAACAGTATCCTGTATTTTACATAATTATTTGTCGCGAAAAATAAATGTATCGTCGAATACCCATTATGAAAAATATCATGAACACCTTCCGTCCACCATAACATCTCTACCAATTCTGGAAAATGATACATACAAATATGCTAGCAAAATAAGATATAATATACTCGTATGTAAACATTGTATTAGCGATGGAGGGTGTGTTCGTTCAGTAAATATTGCGGCATTGTTACTTTTTATGAGAAAGCATCACGTTCGCCGCGAAAATTTCGGCAACAGTGGCAACGTCCCACGTTCGTGCAAGAAAAGGTAATCAATCTGTTGCTCATCACTAGCCAATCAAACGCAACACAAAAAAAATTTCTGCGCATTTGAAATGGAGGACGAAATGTAAGTAAACATCGCAATATTTGATATTTAATATAGAATTCTATGTAATTTAAATATTAAATATTTCTTTTTGTTATTTTTAGAATAAAATTAAGTTCAGCTGAGTCCAAATTGTTGGTCAGGTGTCGACTGGACATGGAGCAAGAGTTTTCTTGCGGCAAAAGAAAAAAATCGGTTCTTTGGAGCAAAGTGTTGGACAATGTAAAGACTCAAGCTCCTGATTTAACTGCGACAAAAGAGAAACTCCAAAGAAAATTCCTCAACATGCTAGCAACTTACAAAAGAATAAAAAGGCGGAATAGATCAACAGGTAGAGATGCAACCACTTGGGATTGTTTTAATGATTTTGATGAAGTTGACGGCAATAGACATTCAGTTGATTCTCCATGTGAAAACCTACAAAACTCATTAGATCTTCCAAGCTGCTCGACTGCAGAAGACATAAGAGCAAACGGAATGTGCCGAGAGGACAATGATGTTGTGGAGAGTGTCTCAGTATCGGGAAATGAAACGTTGGAATTTTTAAAAAAGGAATCGGAAGAAGAAAAACTCCGGCATAGAGAAGTGATGATGTTTGAAAGAGAAAAGTTGGAATTTGAAAAAGAAAAAGCTAAAATAATGCTAGGATTAAAAGAAGTGCTGCATAAATTTTTGCAAAAGTAACATTTGCAAGTATTTAGCAACAAAATTAATGAAAAGAAAATCAGTTTTCTTAACCATAGTTTTAATTCATTTATTAAATACAATCCTGTGAATTTAGTTTTAGTTTTTTAATTTAAATCAAGTGGAGTTCAAAATATATTGTTTTGAAAATGCATACAAAAAATTAATGAAATAAAAAAAGTGAATTCTTATGAAATGAACAACATTTTCAACATTTCTCCGAGAGATACCTTCGCTGCTGTCGTTAATATTATTTATAATTTTTGTTTCAGGATCATCATTAGTATTTGGTATTATTCGATTGCTTTCGACAATACTCGTATTTGAGTCTTCGTCATTATTTATTATAAAATTATGCAAAATAGCACAAGACAACACCACTTTAGAGACACTCTTTAAAGAAATTACATCAATATGATTAAGTATTTTGAATTTTTGTCGTAAAACACCAAATGCTTGTTCTATAAGCACTCGGGTAGAGCTAAGGTAGTAATTAAATTTCCCATCATCAGTAGTAAGGCGCCCATTGTCCCTAAATGGGACTATTAAATATTTAGACAGGGGATACGCTGAGTCAGCTAAAATTATGCCACCACTAGCTATTGGAACCTCGCCGGATGTGATTCCTTTAAAAATTGGGCAGCTTTCCCAAACGTTAGCATCGTGGCAACTTCCAGGAAAGCCAATAAATACATCCAAAAACCGAAGCTTACTGTCGCATATAGCCTAAAATAATTTTTTTTACAAATTTATTAAAGCAAATCAATTTATTAGGAGCCTGCATAATCATAGAATGTACTCCCTTACGGTCGTAGTACCTAATTGCATCATGTTTTGGTGTATTTATTTTAAAGTGAATTCCATCCATACACCCAATAACGAAAGGAAAGGAGTTCGCTCTTATTGTTTGGAAGCTTTCCATTATTTGCTGTTGCTCAGTAACCGTGGGCCACGAAATTTCGCCTTTAAGACAGCATATTGCTTTTATAGTTTTGAAAAATAATTTATGAGATGTTCCTTTGCCCACATCAAAGCGATCAGATAGTTCGCGATGCGTTGTTCTGCTGTTACCCAGTTTCCATAATGTAATATATAGGGATTGCTTCAATGAATATTTGGTATCCATTGGGGACCAAAAAGGGATAAGAGCGTTTTCCAACTTCTAGATAAAATAAATTTCATTGTGTAAAACAAAGATACACATTTAGCTATGAAAATACTTAATTTACAACAAATACCGGGCGAGCCATCCGAAAATGAGAGAGAAAAATATCATTTGGATATGACTCTACAATTTTAAAAAAATTGCGTACTTTTGTCACTTTTCTTCTTTTACAGCTTTCCTTTAACAAAAGCTCTCTTCTCCGTATCATAATCCTTCTTCTTTTGTTCCTATTTTTTAAAAAATTGTCACTTTGCTTTTCCATAATCTCATCAGTTATTAAATACGTTAAAATTTCCATTTTAACAATGACTTTTTAAAGCATTACGTTCTGTGAAAATTATGCTCGCAATATTGCTGCAAACTATCAGCTGAGTATCAGCAACAGAGTATCAAGTAAGTAACAGGGTTGCAATATTGCGGTATTTATTGTTAAACTCGAACATACCCGCAGATGTTCCTTTCCAATGGATTAAAACAGCGAAATAAAAACCTAAGTCTTTTTATATGTTTACATATTTATTATTTATTCATCTCCTTGTGTTTCTTGCAATTCATGGGAATTCCCTGTTTCGCTAGAATTTCAATTATTCTTCGGAGAAAGGACCTTTTCTTTGGGAATTCGAATTCTTCCTTCGAATTCTTAGAAATACTCCAGAATATGAATATCATTAAATAAAATTGACTAACATCACCAAATTCCCAAAGAAGAAGTTAATTATCCTTTCTCCCAAGAATTTTTTAAATACATAACATTACATCATTCTCTTGGAAAACCCTGTCATTATTTTTACACAGAAACCATTTTTGTAAAAGAGGCAAACCATTTTTTTAAACTAGAAAAATCCTATAGCCAAAACAAAAAAAATAACATCTGGTTTATAAAAATTCAGTCTTGTATTTCTTTTTTTCTTAATTCAAGTTACAAAATTGTAAACTTACATCTAACATAAATATATTAAAATAAAATAAAAATTCGTAAATATTATAATAAAAAACATAACATAAATACATATCACAAAAATACTAAATATTAATATTAGTCAAATCCTTTTTTTGTATTTGAAATACCTGTAACGAAACACACAATATTAATTACTTGTGATTGATAATTATGAGAATACAACTTACATCACATTATTATTCGATATTCGCGTCGTCCATCGCAAATTGCAGTATGTCAGATTGAGGTCTTTCGACTCTGCGTGTTGAAAGATGGAGAACAACCCTCTGTGTTCCAATGTTGTGAATTTCCTACATCACCCCGTCGCTTCTATAAGTGGCAATTGCTCCAACTGCATTGCGATTGTCCTCGAGAATGAGGAAAACACCCTGTCATTCTCGTTTTTTGAAACTGATGAGACTATGGCATCTATGGCTTCGGAGAATTTTCGATGTTCGCTTGTTCCGTCTCCTAGCCACTACTGCCGAAGTGGATGGAGCAGGTGAGGAGGACGGAGCCGGCAAGCACGCTGGTAAACTGTCCACTGGTGATAGCGATGGCATCTGTGAGCAATCTACTTCAAAATTATCAATCGTTGATAAATTGAACACACTCTCCTCAGATTCACCGGCTACTTTTGCGACGGTCTTTTGAAAATATATGCATATGAAAACAAATTTTGAATATTATTATATTTTAAAAAACTATATCTCATTACTTGAAGTCGTCTCAGTTCTACAACAGGGTCGAGAAACGACATTTCTTTATAATAAAATAATGTGGTTCGTGCACCAATCAGCCGACATCCCGGACTATTTACACCTGTCCACCTTCTTTTTTCCACGACCTATGTCGTTCGCAGATTTTTAATTTTTTTTTTTTAATTTCCGCAGTAACCCACACTCTTTGGATATTTGCGTCCAGACACTTCTTTTCAAATCAATTATTTTGTAAGAATTACTTTTAAAGTTCCACAAGCATTCAAATTGCTTGTACAAATTAATTAAATTCAAAATCTCGCTCGTTCGCTAATCCATAGTATAGTTTTTCTTCAAATGATTAATATTATAAAATTTAAAAAAAATATTAAATTATTTTGAAAATGTACTTACTTATTCGTGTTTTTTATTATTTTAATTAACACTCTTAGTACTCCCGATATCAAACTTAAATTAACCGAAATAAAACTTTCGTCGGTATATATTTACATATGTATATGTAAATAAGAGCTAGGTAGCTTAAATTTTTATGTGGAAAATAAAAAAAGGATAAAGATCCTTTTGTTTACAAATGTATTTCTGGGCAAAATAAGAATTTTTATCTTTGGACTACTATATAATAATTGTGGCATACATTTTATTAACCAATTAAAATAATAAATTTAAAATTAGAAATTATATTTTGATTTATGCTTGTATAAGATTATTAAATTTAAGACTTCGCTCATTCCCAACCCAATTTGCATAATTTTTCTGTAAATTAACAATATTAAACTAAATATTAATTTTTTGAAAAAATATTATTTTGAAAATGTACTTTATTTTTATAATATAACACAACCGTCTTAATACTCGCTCTTCTAATTTCCATATTACCGAAATAAAAATGCCGTCGGCATATGTGCAAATGGGATATGTTGCCTCTTCGAAATTTTCATCGAAATGAAAACCAGAGATAAAGAGATGTTTAACTCCTCTCTCACTGGAAATGAGAGAGCAATTGCTAAACGTCAAAACCACCTAAACTCGATCAACTGTCAAAGTTTAGGTGGTTTTGACGTTTAGCAATTGGAAACGAGCGATGGCCAGATTGAAATCTTACCAAAAAATATATAAACGGAGGGATTTGTTGCATCGTTCAAGACCACTTATAAAAAATGTAAAACAATGAAAATTAAGTAAATTAGTGATATTTAAAGGTATTTGATGAAACGTTTTGTAATTTGAAGCATCATAGTATTATTTTCAATGGAAAATGAATAAAAAAAATTAATGAATGAGAGCTAACAAGCCTAAGTCTTTGTTTTGGGTATTGAAAGGTCAAAAATCAGTTCTTCTAATATACTTTAAAAAGATTTAAATAACATCGCAATGGGACATGGACCGTCTGGTTACTACCTCGCGTCTGTTTGTTTTAAAATAATTGTTTTGTATGTGCACCAGTTTTTTAATGCGAATGAGCTGAGTTTGTTACGTTTCGCTAAAATAACGCTAGCTCTTTTTAAACAAAAAGTTAAAAGGAGATAGACAATGTGTTTTTCTATGATTGGGGATTCCCCGTAAAATGAACTCCGATTGAACAGATTGAATAGTGCGTTCCTTTCAAGTGTTGCTAACATAAAAAAATCCGCTTAATTTAGGGAATTTACGACTAAGCAGACCTCGAACTATGAGCATGAGCTGGGGGGCGCCTGCGGCGCCCCTTTTGACCGGCGCCCTTAGGCGGTCGCCCAACCGCGCCCTACCCTAACACCGTTACTGGATCCATGAGTTGTTTAGTAAAGTAGGCTCGTTTTCCTTGCTTTTTTCAATGTACATTTCATATATTGGGTACATTATGGTGATTATTTTCGTTATATTCAAATTCTATTCCTATTTTCGTTTTCAGTTTAATACCATGTCCAGACCGATTTTTAATCACACGATTTCGGCTGTTGAGTGGTTTATCCCACTAATCTTAACGGGGCATCTCGACAGGGTAGAATTTATAGAATACTAACTGTCAAACGTATTGCTATTGCCATTGGCAAATCTATATGTGGGGATTTGCTATCATGACATAATCATCTGCGCAAAGGCGTAGGGTAGGTAGGTTCGAGCTGATGTAGCGCATGCTTTGAGCTCTTGAAAAATTTATTTTATCATTTGCGAAATTCCGTCGGGTTGGTACCTGATGTAGCGCACGTTTTGAGCTATTGAACAGTTTAAGTGGGCATTTGTTATCATAACGGTAACAGCTATAGAAGCGCTTAAAAATTTGAAAAGGCAATTCTTGTCCCGCATATCTCGAAAAACAATTAGTACCTTTATTCCGGAGGTATTGAATTCTATAATAAGCGCTCTTCAGAAGGAGTACCTAAGGGTAAAGTTATAAAGTTAATTGCAGTGTACATACATACATACTATATGTATATTATAATAAATATTCTAAATGTGGCTAATGATTTTGATGAACTTTGGCAGTTTCTACACACTGTTGGTGCAATCGATGGAAAGCATATACGTATAAAAGCGCCTCCCCATTCCCCCGGACTTCTTTAATTATAAAGGGGTTTTCAGCATAATTTTGCTTGCAGTGGTCGACGCACATGGCCGATTTATTTATGTCGATATTGGAGCAAATGGAAGAGCATCTGATGTTGTGGCATATAAAAACAGCTCATTATATGATAAGCTTTCCAGAGGCCAACTTAATATATCATCCGATAAACCTTTAAAAGGGCAGATTTCTCAAACACCATTTTATTTTATTGGCGACGATATTTTTGGTTTAAACCGACATATGTTAAAAGCTTTTAACCGTAGTTTGGAATTAAATACTGCACAAGAGGCTTTCAATTATAGGCTAAGTAGAGCCTGAATGACGGTTAAGATGGCGTTTGGAAAACTATCTGGGCGTTTTCGAATATTTCATCGACCAATTGAAGTTTCAATAGAAACGTCTAATAAAATCATAACAGTATCCTGTATTTTACATAATTATTTGTCGCGAAAAATAAATGTATCGTCGAATACCCATTATGAAAAATATCATGAACACCTTCCGTCCACCATAACATCTCTACCAATTCTGGAAAATGATACATACAAATATGCTAGCAAAATAAGATATAATATACTCGTATGTAAACATTGTATTAGCGATGGAGGGTGTGTTCGTTCAGTAAATATTGCGGCATTGTTACTTTTTATGAGAAAGCATCACGTTCGCCGCGAAAATTTCGGCAACAGTGGCAACGTCCCACGTTCGTGCAAGAAAAGGTAATCAATCTGTTGCTCATCACTAGCCAATCAAACGCAACACAAAAAAAATTTCTGCGCATTTGAAATGGAGGACGAAATGTAAGTAAACATCGCAATATTTGATATTTAATATAGAATTCTATGTAATTTAAATATTAAATATTTCTTTTTGTTATTTTTAGAATAAAATTAAGTTCAGCTGAGTCCAAATTGTTGGTCAGGTGTCGACTGGACATGGAGCAAGAGTTTTCTTGCGGCAAAAGAAAAAATCGGTTCTTTGGAGCAAAGTGTTGGACAATATAAAGACTCAAGCTCCTGATTTAACTGCGACAAAAGAGAAACTCCAAAGAAAATTCCTCAACATGCTAGCAACTTACAAAAGAATAAAAAGGCGGAATAGATCAACAGGTAGAGATGCAACCACTTGGGATTGTTTTAATGATTTTGATGAAGTTGACGGCAATAGACATTCAGTTGATTCTCCATGTGAAAACCTACAAAACTCATTAGATCTTCCAAGCTGCTCGACTGCAGAAGACATAAGAGCAAACGGAATGTGCCGAGAGGACAATGATGTTGTGGAGAGTGTCTCAGTATCGGGAAATGAAACGTTGGAATTTTTAAAAAAGGAATCGGAAGAAGAAAAACTCCGGCATAGAGAAGTGATGATGTTTGAAAGAGAAAAGTTGGAATTTGAAAAAGAAAAAGCTAAAATAATGCTAGGATTAAAAGAAGTGCTGGATAAATTTTTGCAAAAGTAACATTTGCAAGTATTTAGCAACAAAATTAATGAAAAGAAAATCAGTTTTCTTAACCATAGTTTTAATTCATTTATTAAATACAATCCTGTGAATTTAGTTTTAGTTTTTTAATTTAAATCAAGTGGAGTTCAAAATATATTGTTTTGAAAATGCATACAAAAAATTAATGAAATAAAAAAAGTGAATTCTTATGAAATGAACAACATTTTCAACATTTCTCCGAGAGATACCTTCGCTGCTGTCGTTAATATTATTTATAATTTTTGTTTCAGGATCATCATTAGTATTTGGTATTATTCGATTGCTTTCGACAATACTCGTATTTGAGTCTTCGTCATTATTTATTATAAAATTATGCAAAATAGCACAAGACAACACCACTTTAGAGACACTCTTTAAAGAAATTACATCAATATGATTAAGTATTTTGAATTTTTGTCGTAAAACACCAAATGCTTGTTCTATAAGCACTCGGGTAGAGCTAAGGTAGTAATTAAATTTCCCATCATCAGTAGTAAGGCGCCCATTGTCCCTAAATGGGACTATTAAATATTTAGACAGGGGATACGCTGAGTCAGCTAAAATTATGCCACCACTAGCTATTGGAACCTCGCCGGATGTGATTCCTTTAAAAATTGGGCAGCTTTCCCAAACGTTAGCATCGTGGCAACTTCCAGGAAAGCCAATAAATACATCCAAAAACCGAAGCTTACTGTCGCATATAGCCTAAAATAATTTTTTTTTACAAATTTATTAAAGCAAATCAATTTATTAGGAGCCTGCATAATCATAGAATGTACTCCCTTACGGTCGTAGTACCTAATTGCATCATGTTTTGGTGTATTTATTTTAAAGTGAATTCCATCCATACACCCAATAACGAAAGGAAAGGAGTTCGCTCTTATTGTTTGGAAGCTTTCCATTATTTGCTGTTGCTCAGTAACCGTGGGCCACGAAATTTCGCCTTTAAGACAGCATATTGCTTTTATAGTTTTGAAAAATAATTTATGAGATGTTCCTTTGCCCACATCAAAGCGATCAGATAGTTCGCGATGCGTTGTTCTGCTGTTACCCAGTTTCCATAATGTAATATATAGGGATTGCTTCAATGAATATTTGGTATCCATTGGGGACTAAAAAGGGATAAGAGCGTTTTCCAACTTCTAGATAAAATAAATTTCATTGTGTAAAACAAAGATACACATTTAGCTATGAAAATACTTAATTTACAACAAATACCGGGCGAGCCATCCGAAAATGAGAGAGAAAAATATCATTTGGATATGACTCTACAATTTTAAAAAAATTGCGTACTTTTGTCACTTTTCTTCTTTTACAGCTTTCCTTTAACAAAAGCTCTCTTCTCCGTATCATAATCCTTCTTCTTTTGTTCCTATTTTTTAAAAAATTGTCACTTTGCTTTTCCATAATCTCATCAGTTATTAAATACGTTAAAATTTCCATTTTAACAATGACTTTTTAAAGCATTACGTTCTGTGAAAATTATGCTCGCAATATTGCTGCAAACTATCAGCTGAGTATCAGCAACAGAGTATCAAGTAAGTAACAGGGTTGCAATATTGCGGTATTTATTGTTAAACTCGAACATACCCGCAGATGTTCCTTTCCAATGGATTAAAACAGCGAAATAAAAACCTAAGTCTTTTTATATGTTTACATATTTATTATTTATTCATCTCCTTGTGTTTCTTGCAATTCATGGGAATTCCCTGTTTCGCTAGAATTTCAATTATTCTTCGGAGAAAGGACCTTTTCTTTGGGAATTCGAATTCTTCCTTCGAATTCTTAGAAATACTCCAGAATATGAATATCATTAAATAAAATTGACTAACATCACCAAATTCCCAAAGAAGAAGTTAATTATCCTTTCTCCCAAGAATTTTTTAAATACATAACATTACATCATTCTCTTGGAAAACCCTGTCATTATTTTTACACAGAAACCATTTTTGTAAAAGAGGCAAACCATTTTTTTAAACTAGAAAAATCCTATAGCCAAAACAAAAAAAATAACATCTGGTTTATAAAAATTCAGTCTTGTATTTCTTTTTTTCTTAATTCACGTTACAAAATTGTAAACTTACATCTAACATAAATATATTAAAATAAAATAAAAATTCGTAAATATTATAATAAAAAACATAACATAAATACATATCACAAAAATACTAAATATTGATATTAGTCAAATCCTTTTTTTGTATTTGAAATACCTGTAACGAAACACACAATATTAATTACTTGTGATTGATAATTATGAGAATACAACTTACATCACATTATTATTCGATATTCGCGTCGTCCATCGCAAATTGCAGTATGTCAGATTGAGGTCTTTCGACTCTGCGTGTTGAAAGATGGAGAACAACCCTCTGTGTTCCAATGTTGTGAATTTCCTACATCACCCCGTCGCTTCTATAAGTGGCAATTGCTCCAACTGCATTGCGATTGTCCTCGAGAATGAGGAAAACACCGTGTCATTCTCGTTTTTTGAAACTGATGAGACTATGGCATCTATGGCTTCGGAGAATTTTCGATGTTCGCTTGTTCCGTCTCCTAGCCACTACTGCCGAAGTGGATGGAGCAGGTGAGGAGGACGGAGCCGGCAAGCACGCTGGTAAACTGTCCACTGGTGATAGCGATGGCATCTGTGAGCAATCTACTTCAAAATTATCAATCGTTGATAAATTGAACACACTCTCCTCAGATTCACCGGCTACTTTTGCGACGGTCTTTTGAAAATATATGCATATGAAAACAAATTTTGAATATTATTATATTTTAAAAAACTATATCTCATTACTTAAAGTCGTTCTCAGTTCTACAACAGGGTCGAGAAACGACATTTCTTTATAATAAAATAGATGTGGTTCGTGCACCAATCAGCCGACATCCCGGACTATTTACACCTGTCCACCTTCTTTTTTCCACGACCTATGTCGTTCGCAGATTTTTAATTTTTTTTTTTTTAATTTCCGCAGTATCCCACACTCTTTGGATATTTGCGTCCAGACACTTCTTTTCAAATCAATTATTTTGTAAGAATTACTTTTAAAGTTCCACAAGCATTCAAATTGCTTGTACAAATTAATTAAATTCAAAATCTCGATCGTTCGCTAATCCATAGTATAGTTTTTCTTCAAATGATTAATATTATAAAATTTAAAAAAAATATTAAATTATTTTGAAAATGTACTTACTTATTCGTGTTTTTTATTATTTTAAGAGTGTTACTTAGTACTCCCGATATCAAACTTAAATTAACCGAAATAAAACTTTCGTCGGTATATATTTACATATGTATATGTAAATAAGAGCTAGGTAGCTTAAATTTTTATGTGGAAAATAAAAAAAGGATAAAGATCCTTTTGTTTACAAATGTATTTCTGGGCAAAATAAGAATTTTTATCTTTGGACTACTATATAATAATTGTGGCATACATTTTATTAACCAATTAAAATAATAAATTTAAAATTAGAAATTATATTTTGATTTATGCTTGTATAAGATTATTAAATTTAAGACTTCGCTCATTCCCAACCCAATTTGCATAATTTTTCTGTAAATTAACAATATTAAACTAAATATTAATTTTTTGAAAAAATATTATTTTGAAAATGTACTTTATTTTTATAATATAACACAACCGTCTTAATACTCGCTCTTCTAATTTCCATATTACCGAAATAAAAATGCCGTCGGCATATGTGCAAATGGGATATGTTGCCTCTTCGAAATTTTCATCGAAATGAAAACCAGAGATAAAGAGATGTTTAACTCCTCTCTCACTGGAAATGAGAGAGCAATTGCTAAACGTCAAAACCACCTAAACTCGATCAACTGTCCAAGTTTAGGTGGTTTTGACGTTTAGCAATTGGAAACGAGCGATGGCCAGATTGAGATCTTACCAAAAAATATATAAACGGAGGGATTTGTTGCATCGTTCAAGACCACTTATAAAAAATGTAAAACAATGAAAATTAAGTAAATTAGTGATATTTAAAGGTATTTGATGAAACGTTTTGTAATTTGAAGCATCATAGTATTATTTTCAATGGAAAATGAATAAAAAAAATTAATGAATGAGAGTTAACAAGCCTAAGTCTTTGTTTTGGGTATTGAAAGGTCAAAAATCAGTTCTTCTAATATACTTTAAAAAGATTTAAATAGTTTCTCTATACAATAAATAGCCACTACATAGTAATTTTTATTCGTACTAAATGTTGGGTGTTTTAATTTAAAATGCCCAAAAATTCTTATTTTGTTCGATTTGGCCGTAATGGAAAATGTTATAAAAAACGCTTATTTTGAGGCGCTCTCACACTGGAATAAGTTGAACATCCCTTTATTCCTGATGAAAACTGTGATGTCAAACTGCTGAAGTGACAGCTTATGGCTTACGCTATATGGCTAGTTAGTATTCTATATCTAGTAAGCAATGAGCAATGTGCAGTCTCCACAGGCAATAAGCACGGCAATGCAGCTAGTATTCTACAAATTCTATCCTGTCGAGATGCCCCGTAAGAATTTATCAAGATTTCGCCATACAAAATTGACAGTTCAAAATTACTGTTTTGAAACTTATCCACGCTAAATCTCTCTTTGCGACTCTGATTTTGCGCCATCTGTTGGCCACATTTGTTTAATCGCAGCTGATTTCAACACTATGAACTGTCAAAATTTTAAACTAACAGACAAAAAACATGAAACAAAAAGTTATCGTTTATTACAAACAAAAGTACAAATTAAAAAAAAAATAAAAAAATCTAAAACAGAAAAGAGTTATAGGGAGTGAAGTTGCCGAGGCCGACGTATTAGAGATATGGCAACAAAAAATGGCAGAGCTGCGATCTACGAGAAAAAACAATCATATACATATATGAGGAAATGTCTTGTGCAATGCTTTTGGCTGGACACGATTATACGTCCACGGAAGTAAAGATTAAATTGCACAATTTGACTAACAAATAGAGGTAAGTAATAAATTATGAGCTTCAGACAAGGCGACTCTCTATCGTGCGACTTCTTCAATCTGCTGCTGGAGAAAATTATTCGAGCTGCAGAACTTAATCGAGCAGGTACAATCTTTTATAAGAGTGTACAGCTGCTGGCGTATGCCGATGATATTGATATCATCGGCCTCAACACCCGCGCCGTTAGTTCTGCTTTCTCCAGACTGAACAAGGAAGCAATTCAAATGGGTCTAGCAGTGAACGAGGGCAAGACGAAATATCTCCTGTCATCAAACAAACAGTCGTCGCACTCCCGACTTGGCTCTCACGTCACTGTTGATAGTCATAACTTTGAAGTTGTAGATAATTTCGTCTATTTAGGAACCAGCATTAACACCACCAACAATGTCAGCCTGGAAATCCAACGCAGGATTACTCTTGCCAACAGGTGCTACTTCGGACTGAGTAGGCAATTGAAAAGTAAAGTCCTCTCTCGACGAACAAAAGCCAACTCTATAAGTCGCTCATAATTCCCGTCCTGCTATATGGTGCAGAGGCTTGGACGATGACAACAACCGATGAGTCGACGTTACGAGTTTTCAAAAAAAAAAGGTTCTGCGGAAGATTTATGGTCATTTGCGCATTGGCCACGGCGAATATCGCATTCGATGGAACGATGAGCTGTACGAGATATACGACGACATTGACATAGTTCAGCGAATTAAAAGACAGCGGCTACGCTGGCTAGGTCATGTTGTCCGGATGGATGAAAACACTCCAGCTCTGAAAGTATTCGACGCAGTACCCGCCGCGGGAAGCAGAGGAAGAGGAAGACCTCCACTCCGTTGGAAGGACCAAGTGGAGAAGGACCTGGCTTCGCTTGGAATATCCAATTGGCGCCACGTAGTGAAGAGAAGAAACGACTGGCGCGCTGTTGTAAACTCGGCTATAATCGCGTAAGCGGTGCCTACGCCAGTAAAAAAGAAGAAGAATAAATTATGAGGTAAACATATAATATTAAATATATTTTTTTTATTTTTAGACAAGAAAAGCAGAAAATTGGCCCATTGGGTGGCTCTCCTAGTCCGTAGAAACATTATGAGACGCTACACCAATCAGGAGGCGGTTTTAAAAGTTTTTGTTCCGCCGAACTTGTGCAGGAGAGCATTATGGGTAAGTTTTAAGCGTATTGGAGTAGATTCCAATATTCATAATAAAATGAAAAACATTTATGAAATGTTTCCTTATACTTTTATTTGTTTGTTCTATTTTCAGTTGACATGGAACCAAGTTACGTGGAGGCCGATATGGAAGGAGAGTCGCCGCTCCTAAGCACAGGCGATGGTCCTTCTACGTCGCGTGGTTGCGCCCGGCCATCGTCAAGCGATCCTGTTAGGAAAAAGTAATCAGCAATAACAATAATGGAGGAAATGAGGGATAACTTTGTAAAGGGGACTGAAGCGATGAAGGAAGCCGATGAAAAGCGTCTTTCTCTCCAAGAAACATTCATTAAGGATTCAAAGGAAGTGAAGGACGCTTTCATCGACTTCCTTCGTCGCCAAAAATAGATTAAATTTTTTTTTTAAGTTTTAGTTTTAAGATATACATATATAAATAAATGAATACGAAAATGGATTTTTTTTTTTAATAAAATTGAAAAAGGTAATTAATTACAATTACAATTTATATGTATATAGCCCTAGCGGTTAAGCCATCAGCTTTACGTTATTATGGTTTTGATATTAGTAAAACATTTATAATTCAAAGTACAATCTAATTTTGCTTATAATGTATATAAATCTCTTTATATTTTCTTCGCTTACTTCTGTAAGAAGTTCTTCTATTGTGCGGTTTGTTGTAGATTGTCTTATTGAGTTTACTGCAGTACAGCTTGTGACGATATGTTTGATAGTAAGTATCCCATCGTTGCAGAATTGACAAGTTTGTGGGCTGCCTCTTTGAAAAAGATACTTGTGCGTTATCCGTGTGTGCCCTAGGCGAAAGCGAGTGTATATTATGATGTTTCGTATTGAAATTGTTGTTGGGAAGATTGGAGGAACCAAGTTTGGGTCTATGCATTTGTAGTCGTGGTTTTTATTTTGCCAATGTTCAACCATAAGTTTCCGATTTACTTAATTGATTGTGTTTTTTAGGTCTTTCTTTAAAGCTGATTGTTATGTGTAACGGTGTGTTGGTGGCAAGTTTGCTGCTGCGTCTGCCGAGGTGTTGCCCTTTATACCGATGTGGCTGGGAATCCATATCAACTTAATTTTTGTAGCATTGGAATTATCATGGTATTTTGCTGTCTCAATTAGTCTTTCTATTGTTGGTTCCTTACGTGTTTTACGTTTTCGTTTCAGCCTCTTTTTCACTAATGATTTCAGCACTGAGTCATTGTTTTGTGTAAGTATAATTGCCATACAACCGGTAATATAATTTATCCTATCTTTGAGGAGTGAAAGTCCCGCTTCGGTGAGAAGGTTGAGAGTGGGAGTGGTGCGAAAAGCACCCAACGCCAAGCGAACTGCAGAATGGTATACAGATGATATTTCATATAGATTTGCTGGTGACGTGGTGCTATAAAATGGCAGGCCATAATCGATTTTTCCAAGTATAATGGCTTTCACAATGTTTAGAAGTGAGTTTGTGCTACTTTTCAGCTTGATGTTACTTAGGCATTTCATTATATTGAGTCTACTTTGTAGTGATTTTTGTAAATAGGTAATGTGATCATTCCAGTTGTATTTTTTATTAAAGAATATGCCAAGTATCTTGAGTGATGTAACATTTTGTATGTAGGTGTCGCCTAGGTTTAAAGTAAAACTTTGGCAAGTATGTTTGTTGCAAATGTGCAGATGATTAGATTTGGATATCTATGGATATCTTAGCTCCGCTAGCGTTGCACCAGTTTATTATCTCTACGAGGAGGTTATTAAATTCGGTTTGGAAGACCGTTACATTTTGAACTCTACATAAGTCATCTACGTATAAGACATGTTTGAAGAACTTGTTTTCATTTATTACTCGACTCAGCCTGTCAAAGGCAACTAGAAAAAGAGTGACGGATAATGGCGAACCTTGAGGAATGCCGTTTTCCAATGGCCAACAATCTGTAGTGGCACCGTTTTCTTTTACTCTGAATTTCCTATTTATCAAAAAGTTTGTAACGTGGCTTTTACCACCTTACAATAATTTACTTCAACTTCACTCCACAGTACATCATTTACCCTCACCATACCTCAACGTAGAGCTTTCCACCATACGTACTAATCTTCACCTCACCGCATTGACTACGCACACAACTTACCTCACTACGGTGACGAAAGCTGCGCGATGCAAACAATCGAATTAGGCAGTTTTCGCAGGCGTTGTGTTGAAAGGGTATTACACCAAATCAGTGTAACACCAGTGCTCGCAATGACTCTGCCGTTTTGTTAGTTTTCGTGTGATATCGGTACGCGCAAAGGCTCGACCGTAGTTGCGTTGTGATACAGCGACATCACAGCTGCGCTGCCTCAAACAGCGTCAGTACCGCTGCTTGCACACCGTAGTGCACCGTTACCAAACTAACGCGACTAACAGGCGACTCGCATGTAAGTACAGTGCTCGTTGAGTTGCAGAGGAGCCCGGAAAACACTACCCAGCTTCAACAAGAGTCAACGCCTGGCACGCTAATTTCACTCGCTTTCATCACCGCCGTATACATCACAGTGCCAGCTTCAACAAGCGTCAACGCCTGGCTCGCTAATTTCACTCGTTTTCATCACCGTGCCAGCTTCAACAAGCGTCAACCCCTGGCTCGCTTATTTCACTCGTTTTCATCACCGCCGTATACATCACCGTGCCAGCTTCAACAAGCGCCAACGCCTGGCACGCTAATTTCATTCGTTTTCATCACCGCCGTATACATCACCGTGCCAGCTTCAACAAGCGTCAACGCCTGACACGCTAATTTCACTCGCTTTCATCACCGCCGTATACATCACCGTGCCAGCTTCAACAAGTGTCAACGCCTAGCACGCCAATTTCCCTCTCTTCCCTCACCGCCGTATACATCACGCTGGTCTGGCTGTCCACATAAGGGGGGTGTGGATACATCTTAACGAGAGTAAACTCGTTTCTTTGCTAAGGGTTCGTGGGTCCCAAGGCTGACCCTGGAGCGGCTGAGCATACCTCAGCTATGGACGAAATCCCATTACAAGTTTTTAATAAAATTTTTAATTTTGGGGCCTAACTTCCAGGCCAAAATTTGGTCTAATACGGAGTGCAAACCGACTCTATCGAATGCTTTTTACATGTCTAGGGAAATAATTGAAATGTGGTTCCTGCTGGAAATATTATCTGCGATATGTTCATCTAGGCGAAGTAATGCTTTGGTAGTGTTGCTTCCAGGTATGAAAGCGGTTTAGTTGCTCGAGAGTAGCTTGTTTGTGTGAAGGTACCACATAAGCCTCCTAGATATCATTTTTTCCATGACTTTTGATAGGCAAGAGATGAGGGATATGGGTCTATATCTTTCGGTAATACTTTTCGGCTTATTAGGTTTCGGTATAGGTACCGTAAGAGCAATTTTCCATTGTTGCGGTATGGTATGTGTGTTAAAGATGTGGTTATACAGCTCACAGAGCTTGCTTTTTGCCAACAAAAGGGAGTTGTTTCAGCAATTCATAAGGGATGTTATTTTGGCCGGGACTCTTTCCTTTTAGCGAAGCTAGACATCCATCGAGTTCTTGTATTGAAAAGTTTTCTTTCATTGCGTTGGATGTTTTACTTAGTGGATATACTACATTTATAACATTTTTATATCGGTTTTTATGTTCTACGAACTGTTCCGAAAAAATAGAGTTTTTTGAGTAGTTTGACCATGCTCTTGCTAACGTGTTGCCTATTTCAAGAGGGTCGGAAGTTGGTAAATTGTTTTCCTTTTCAATTGAGTGAATGAGGTTGTGAGGGCGGTTCCCGTGTAGTAGATTTACTTTATCCCATAGAACTTTTGATGGAGTGTTGCAATTTATATCCTCAGTGAAGGTCGCAAAAGCATCTCTTTTTGAAGTTTTTACTTCGCGCTTAAATATAGCATTCGCTCTTTTGTATTTTAGTATATTATCAGCGGTAGGGTGTTGCTTGACCGGTTTCTTGTTTTGTTTTCCTTAGTGTAGTTAAATTATCATTCCACCAATATGTTGTGTGTTTTCTTTTATTCGGAGTTGACATTGGAATCGTTTTATATGCACTTTGCTTATTTTTTTTAGTGAAGATAGCAGCGGCTTTATTGGGATTCATCGAGTTGAAACTCATATTTTCCACTTCGCTGGTTAGAAGGGTTTGTTGTTGGTCCCACTTTGCATCTTTTAATTTGAATCTTTTGGGAGTGTGGTAAGTTGTGTTAGGGGCCGTGTTGAACAGTGTTAAGCTAATCGGGAAGTGGTTGCTACCGCATAGTTCATCGTTAACTTTCCAATTTGATGCAATATTAAGAGGAGATGTACACATGGTGATATCAATGTGGGTTAGTGTGCAGTGCGTAGACCAGTGGGTTGGACTTTTGTCGCTTAAAATTAAAAGGTTTGTATTTTCAATAAATTTAGTGACAATTTTACCCTTACTGTTAAATCGTGGAGATCCCCATTTTGGGCTCCAAGCATTCAGATCACCCACTATTAGTAGTGGCCCGTTCACGTATGAAATGAGTTCGTGCAAGTCGTGCTCAGCAAATTGCTCATCAGATGGTGAATAAATATTTAAAAAGGTGAAATTTATCTGGGACTTAACTTTGATTCTATTGCGAGTAAACTAGTATGTAGCTCAAGGGGAGTAAATTCTATGTTGTCTGCTACAAGGAAAGCGACTCCTCGCTTTGCATTTTCTTATGTTGATGTGTTATTATATCCGTATATTGAAAAGTTTTTTGGTACATATCTTGTGGGAGGGCTTTCCTTAAGATGAGTTTCCTGTAAAGCTATGATTTTATAGTTATTTTCTTCTATAAGTAAGCGTAGCTCGTTATTATTGTTGTGGTATCCATTAATATTCCACTAGAGAACTTTAAGTACCATATTGAGAATAACTTATTAATTTGTTTTCCTCTTCTAACGTATATCGAGAAGATCTATAGGTGAGAGGAAGCTATGTTAATATTGATGCGTTTCGTTGTTGTATTCTAATGTTTGGGTTGTGGACTCTAAGTTTGTGAACTCTAAGTTTGTGAGTGGGTTGTGGGTGTTTGTTGTATTAGTGCATTTGTTGGGCTGTTGGGATGGCTAATATATTGCTCGAAATGTTGTAGAAAATTCGGTTGTAAATGTAATTCGGTTGGTGGTATTGTAGAATTGATTGAAGTTTGATACATGTTTTCTTTTCGGCTTATTTCGTGGTTTGCGCTGTGTAAAGTAATTGTATTTGTTTGTTTATGAACGTTATTGTTGTCGTTATTGTTGTTTACATTTGTTTGTGTTTTTTTAATTCTTTTTTGTGTTGCTTCTTCGATGCGTTCTTCTGGTACATTTTTGCTGTAGTCAGTATTATTTTTGTTAATTGTTTCTATAGCTTCCCTAAATGAGCATTTATTGATTGTTTTGTGTTTCAAAATATCTTGTCTTTTTCTGTACGTGGGACATTGTTTGTTGTTAGAGCGATGATTTTGTTTGCAGTTGATACATTGCACTTTCGAACAAGGTGTCAAGTCGTGGATGGTAGATGAACATACATTGCATTTTGCTTTAGAGGTGCAATGTTTATCTGTACGGCCGATTAAAAAACAGTTTTTGCATTGCACGGGCGATGGAATATATGGTTCAACTTTTACTTTCAGCCATCCTATGTTCACCTCTTTTGGTGGAGTAAAAGTGTTGAAGGAGACGATGTGAAGCGGAGTGTCAGTGAGTTTTCCTTCTATGTATTTTCTGATTTTTTTACATTCCACTGCACCTTGTTCTTTTAGACCTTCTACGATTTCTTCTTCACTTAGATGTTTTAGAACTCCAGACTACACCTTTGGATATATTAAGCGTTGGGTGGAGAGAGACAGAAATGTTGCAAATATTTGACAATTGTGTTGTTTTAAGGTATTTGTTCGCTTGTTGTTGAGTTTTTGTTAGTAAAAGTAGGTCTCCATATCTCGTAAATGATATTTCTAGGGGCTTTTCGGTTGTGACTCATTCGAGTGCTTTGCTGACTGCGAAAATGTTATACGATTCCAGTGGTCTTTCGGTTTTGCTTTTTATAAGTAGAAACTTTGGGCATGGTGAGTTTTGCTGAGTACTTGCGTGTTTGTTGAGTTTAAGCGTTGAGAAGTCACAGTTGTTGTTTATATTGTATGCCTTACGTTTTGTTTTTGGTGGCTCGCCTAGGGTGACGAAGTAGTTACTTCTGCCCCTTTCGGGGTCTTCCTCCATGGCAGTTTGCTGATCCTTCTTCTGTCTGGGTGATTTCGTTAACCGGTATTTGTTGAAAAAATTAAGAGAGAGTTGGCGATAAAAAAACACTTTTTTAAGTATTAAATGAAATCGACACTAAATACTACACCAGCGTTGCACTAACGTGACCGCACTCTTCAGTTATCTCGTGGGAACTGAAAATGGAAAATTTATATAAATATGTATATGAATATGAAAATATATATGTAACATACATAAAATATAGAAATATATATATTTTTTTGTACTGGAATTGAATTATGAGATTTGTAAGAATGGATCAGTTTCTGATATAAATAGAATATAATAACTCACCGAAATACGAAACGAAAGTTTGTCTTATTTCCTCTGCTCTTGGGTTAACATTTTCACAAATGTTAGAGACGTTTTCTGGCAACTCCCGAGATTCATTTTCGATTTGTTGTGCAGCAATCCACTTTTCATTAATTTCATCATTTTCCTCATTTAAAAAGTTTGCAAAACGCTGCACGCTTTGATGACAATTCTCGTGTTGGCCGTGTGGTTATCCAAGCCTTTTCCAACCCGTCTAAACCTTCCCTTTAAATGACCGAAAGCATTCTCCACCACTCTTCGGCATTTCGAGAGTACATAGTTGAACGTTCTTTTTTTATCAAAATTGTTATCAAATTTGAACGCAGAGTCGCCCAACAAAACGACTGGAACATTAACGGACGATATTTGTCTACTCATGTTTTTAAATATAGTAGATTGTGGCAACTCGCTTTTTTAAGATGAACCCTCAAATATTGAAGAGTCATTACAACGGCCTGGACTACCAACGATGATGTATATAAAGTGACATCTATAACATTAAAGAAATGCATTAGGTGTCTAAACGAGCTTCATGAAAAAACTTGCCTTGTATCTACTAAAGCCAAAGGAACTGTGGAATACCAGCCTTTGTAATTGTAGTAGTCAACAGCATCTTCTGCAGCTGGGCGAACTTCTATATGACAACCATCTAAAACTTAAAAA
The DNA here is from genome assembly GCA_037783105.1 of Bactrocera zonata. NCBI lineage: Eukaryota > Metazoa > Arthropoda > Insecta > Diptera > Tephritidae > Bactrocera > Bactrocera zonata. Next base: position 1,669,459 of record JBAWJQ010006683.1, read on the forward strand.
TATAAAAAAACTGCAATGTAAAAAATTTAACTTATTACCCATGGCTCCCAACGGCTGTGATTTAGAATAGCATCCCCCGATTTCGGGGTTACAATGAGAAAGTACGGATAGACAAGGTCCTCCAGATCAAGAATATCTATATATATAAAATTCTCGTGTCACAGTTTTTGTTGCCATACTCCTCCGAAACGGCTTGACCGATTTTGATGAAATTTTGTGTGCTTATCCGGTATCTATGAGAATCGGCCAACATCTATTTTTCATCTCTCTAAATGTTAGGGGTAGTCCATCCCAAAATTTTTTTTTTTATTCTTTAGACACAATTTTTAATTTCTATTTTTTTATGATACAACATACAAAAATACATACAATCCTCAATTTTCACCCTTCTACAATCAACCATTATTTTTTAATAGCCATTTTAGTAATTTAATCATTTTTCCTCTCCGGTCGATAACTGATCAATCGTCATTTAATTAGTTATCCCCGCAAGATGTCTACAGGTGTCACTTCTGAACCAGTAAATAGCACGGAGTAGGGATGAGAACGAAGCAGGTCTCCTTTCTTTCTCACTACCTACACAGTTGTCGGCCATCATTATAGTTTATGCATCAAGTGTAGTAGTAACGTTGACAATTATTATTTTGCTATCTCAGTGTAACTCTCATATTAACTTTTAATCATTCCTATTTTATAAATAATATAATTAAATGATCTATTTTGAGAGTATTTTGCACGATTAGTTAATTAAGTGATTTTATAACCTCAAAATTACTAAACACGTGACACGAGCTTCCAATAACAACGGATTTTGTGTTGTAAGTATACTTTTTTTATTTATATCGAAAATGTTGTTGATCTTATAAAAATGTAATTTTAATTTAATTTTATTAAAAAAAAATATAATAGAACAATTAAGATTTTCATAGTTTCCAAAAAATCAATCATTATGAATCTTTATTTTGAAATGTCAATGAAAATACTGGAAATGAAAATGTGCCAATTCAATTCAAACGTATTCAGTTTCCAATTAGATTGGCATTTGCAATGACTATCAACAAATCCCAAGGTCAAACGATGTCTGTTTGTGGATTAGATTTGAGAACACCATGTTTTTCCCACGGACAATTATACGTGGCATGCTCTCGAGTGGGTAAACCATCAAGTTTGTTTGTGTTAGCTAAAGATGGACTAACAAAAAATATTGTTCACGCTATAGCATTAAGAGATTAATATTGTTTAATAGTGTTACTGTCGTAATTGTTTAATTAATGATATATAATTTATTTTAAGGAATAAATTATAATAACTTAAAAATAATGTTTGCATTTTGTTATTTTTATATTCCTTCATCGTTCACAGCGCTCCATGCTTATTTCACGCATATACCACATTCTTACATACATACAATATACACATTCTAACATACATACATACTTGCAATAAGTAAGCTATATTTTGTCTACACTAAAAATTACTAGGAAATTATTTATATGGCAAAACAACGTTTGCCGGGTCTACTAGTATATACATAAAGTTGTCGCTGACTTATGGTTTATGAGTTTTTTGCATTTAATGTTCAAAAAATTAACTATTTAAAGTGCGTGTTTCTCCGATTTATAATGCATTTTACACTTATATTTTATACTTTTATATCCACTTACACTTCACACTAATTCGTTTCTAATCATTTATTTTATATTAAGTGGTTAAGGGTAGTTAAAATTTTCAAAAAAATATATATATTTTTTTTGCATTTTCGTTAAGTGTAATAAAAAGTATTATCTGAAAATTTCACGTTGATTCAATAATTAGTTTTTGAGTTATTCGACAAATAACAAAGAGAGCTCGGGCACTTCAAAGCAAAATGGCAAACTTTTAACGCGTTTTTCTAGCTATGTTTTTTGAACTGGTGACTGTAACTCGAAAACCGCTCAGTAGATTTTAATGAAATTTATACAGCTTTTAGAATACATAATAAACTCGGGCCTGATCGAAGAACTTTTTGTTTTACTAAAATTTCGATTTTTTAAAACCAATTAACTCTTGGTTTTTTCCCAAAAATTTAGAAAAGAAATTGCTGAAGCCGCCATTTTGTTAATTTTTGAAAAAAATAAAATCCCTCCATGAGGCCCAGGATTATATATTTATAAAACTTATTTTTTTGTCCGATTGATTTTAGATGACTCTCCAAGGACTTATGGTTGTCACCGCAAGTACCTTTTTTTGGAACTGGGTCAACACAAACAACTATAACTTTAAAAATTATTTTTTTTTTTAATTTTCGTGACTTCAACTTTTGTAAAATAACATGATTTAATAGCAAAAAAAATTACTGAAAATTCTCACTTTTCGTGCCTCTGACTACCCCTAACCCTTTAAATAGTTTATAAATAACTCTAATTCCATATCAACTTTAGTTAAAATCCATTTATTCTTAAAATAAGAAAATGGTTGTAAACAAGCAAAAAATTTGTGTTACCTTATTTTGTAATGGAATAAAAACAAGAAAAAAGAATGATTATGACGACATAACTAAATTCATTATCGTGTGATGAGTAATGTAAAATCTGTAAGAATTTTCATTATCTTGATAAATCCCGGTGTTGGGTCGGGCAAAAAAGAGTTCAACGCAAAAGAACTGAGCACGCCCAGGTGTTGGTCCGACAGGAGAGTAATTGTTTTGAAGCGCGGCCGAAGGCCGCCAATACACAAAGGATTTCTATGCGGAAAACTAAGGTGTTATATATTTCCTATCATTGGGGTATTATTTGTTTTCTTTATTTCTTTTGGTTCTTCTGAAAAATATGAACGTAAGGTAGCACTGATTATTAGTTAGAATGCAACCCTTTTGTTATTGTATGAATAAAAATAAATGAACAAAAGTTAAATGCTGAATAAGCTATTTTTGCACTATTTAATATAAAATAAATGGTTAGAAACGAATTAGTGAATTAAAGTTAAAAATGTAACTATAAAATTCATTATGTATGGGAGAAACACGCATTTTAAATAGTTGAATTTTTGAACTTCAAATGCAAATATCTCAGAAACCATAAACCAGCGGCAACCAAATACATATGTACATATATTTTCTTAATCTGGAGGACCTCCTCTATCTATACATACCATTTTAGCCCCGAAATCGGGGGTTGCTATTCTAAAATTTAACCCTCCTAACAATCGAGAGAGACCCACTGACTCAAAACAATTTAAATACTCGCGCAATTGAATTTCGTTCATTGGGAGTTTCTTCAAATACAAAGGCTACAAACATCGCAAGACTTCATGACAGAAATCAATTAGAAGGGAACAGACAGTGCTTTTACGAATTCCGAACATATTTCCAATTGTTCGGTATTCTGCAGAAGAGCCAAGAGCATAATATATAATATATTAGGTTGTCAAAAAAGTCTTGCAGTATTTTATTGAATGATTTATTGAATTTATTGAAACGGTTTATAACGGTTTGATGACTCATGCCCAGCTCTTGACCGATGCTACGGCTGCCACTATGCCGGTCTCTTTCGACCAATTCAGCGATTTTATCGCACCAGAACGAAAACGTTGAAACCATCGTTGTGCGGTGGAAATGGAAACTGTATCCGGTCCATAAACTGCACAAATTTTATTGGCGGCTTGAGATGCATTTTTACCTTTATCGTAGTAGTACTGTAAAATATGCTGTATTTTCTCTTTATTTTGCTCCATGTTTGCGACGCTATAACTCACGAACGACTTGAAAGAAACGACAATCAATCAAACACGTGTTAGCGCGTGAAATGAGCTTTCCAAAAAGGTATAGCATGACCCGATGCGACGAATAAAAATAAAAGAACTACGCGCTTTCAGCGCCAACTAGCGAAAGACTTTTTTGACAACCTAATATTATAAAGCAATAGCAATGGGGGTTTCTAATGGAATTGCTTTCCGGTAGTTAGTATTTTTCTTCTCCAAGCCTTTCAACATAATACACAGTTTAATGAAAGAATTGCGCTTCATTCGGAAGTTGTTTTTAAAAAATACATCTGAATTCACCTGGCAGTCGACTTCCCAAAACATTTGGCCACGAATCTGAATTATGTACACATTACGGGGCATCTCGACAGGATAAAATCTATGTCTTAAAAACCGTATTGCTGTGCCTATTGCCTGTGGAGACTCCATAATTAATTAGTTTACCATATATTGTAAGCAATAAGCTGTCACTTCAGCAGTTTGACAGCGCAGTTTTCATTTCTATGAAAATTTCGAAGAGGCAACATATCCATTTGCACATATGCCGACGACATTTTCGTTTCGGTAATATGAAATTTAGTAGAGCGAGTATTAAGACGACTGTCATATTATGAAAATAAAGTACATTTTCAAAATAACGTTTTCCCCAAAAATTACTATTTAGTTTAATATTGTTAATTTACAGAGAAATTATGCAAATTCGGTTGGGAATGAGCGAAGTCTTAAATTTAATAAACTTATACTAGCATAAATCAAAATATCATTGCTGATATTAAATTCATTATTTTAATTGGTATATAAAATTTATGCCACAATATTATATAGTAGTCCAAAAATATGAATTCTTATTTTTCCCAGAAATACATTTGTAAAAAAAGGACGTAATCCCTTTATTTTCCCCATAAAAGATTTAAATAGTTCAAGAGCTCAAAAGATGCGCTACATCAGCTACCTACCCGACGGCATTTCGCAATGTGAAAAAATAAATTTTTCAAGAGCTCAAAGCATGCGCTATATCAGCTCGAACCAGCTCGAGGAGGAAGCATCGAAAGCCTGAACCCAAGTCAGTGTGGAACTTTAATCCGAACTAAACCTCCTACTGTCTTGTACCGAACCCCCCCGGTACCACCGTCAAGTATTACGTCGGGAGGAAGGTTGAGTATTACTCATACGTACGTGATGGTCCTAATGCATTCAGTAGCAAGCTGCATTTACTTGGCCCCACCTCGGTTTGTCTTATACCCCCCTAGTACAGTGATTGTCACCAAAACCTCCTTGTCTGCTCCAGTCATGGTTTGTGTGTCGCGTCTTAGTTGTTCGTTGGAATTTGTAGTAATCTTCTACGTTGTTGTTCTCCAGCTTTTTGCTGCCACTTCGGACACGGCTTTCCACTTGTCTAGGGATTCTACCATTTGAGACACTAGATTTTCTGGGGTTGGGTCTTTCCCGAATGCGTTTTTCAAAAATTGCCTTTCTTCGTCGTATTTCGCACATTGGAACATTGTGTGCTCCACATTCTCGATGCTCTCGCCTCCGCAATAATCGCATACATCGTTGTCCTCATGTTTGAATCGCTTCAAATATGATTTAAAACAGCCGTGTCCAGTGAGAACTTGAGTGAGGTAAAAATCTACTTCTCCATGCGATCTATTAAGCCATAGTTCTATTTTAGGGATTAGGCGGAATGTCTAGCGGCCATTTCGACTGTCTTCCCATCGTTTTTGTCAGCGCTTCACCGTATCTGCTCTGGCTTTCTCTTTTTGGGCTCTGGGCCTTACTCTCTCGATCGAACGGTATGTGTGCTCTTTGGCTAAGAGGCCTAGCGGGTGTAAGCCCGCGATCACTAGGGCAGCGTCTTTGGATACCGTACGAAATGCGGAGAATACTCTTAATGCGCATATGGTGTACGTGGAAAATAGGCCGCGACGATATGATTTGACTTCAAGAGCTTTCTCCCATATTTGGGCGCCATATAGAGCAACTGACTTTAATACTCCGGCTAGTAGTCGTCTCCTATTTTGCTTTGGTCCACGGGTATTGAGCATTAGCCGGGTTAGAGCTCTGCATATTTTCGTAGCTTTTTCGCTTGCATAAGCTACGTGTTCTTTAAACGATAATCTTGCGTCAAGAACGATACCCAAATATTTTATAGCAGGCTGAGTGGTTATGCTTACACCTTTAGAGCAGAATGTAGCAACTTCTCGGACCTTTCTGCCTGTAATAAGTACGACTTCTGTTTTGCTCTCGCCAGATATAATCCATTAGTTTCGAACCAGTCGCTAATTTGAGAAATTGTCGTGTTGGTTATCGAAACTATATCCTCTATGTGTTTAGCTATTACCACCACGGCAATGCCGTCTGCAAACCCAATGATATGAACGTTATCCGGTACTTTGAGTCGCAGTACCCCGTCATACATTATATTCCAGAGGAGGGGCCCGAGTACGGATCCCCTGAGATTTTGTATTTTTTGTAGCCCTGGTTTGTGTTATAGCATAGGGTCCTGTCGTTGAAGTAGTTGACTATCAGGTTGTAGAGATATGCCGGCACAGAGAAATTTTTTAACGCATTTAGTATACTTGGCCATGATGCCGTATTGAACGCATTTTTGACGTCGAGGGTTGCAACCATGCAGTATTTGATGGTACCACCTTTCCATCTTTCCCCACTAATGGCATTTTCCGCCAGTGTCTTCACTAGGGTCACCGCTGCGCTGTTGTTGATCTTGCCTTCCTAAATCCAATAAATTGGGGATAAACCGCCGGCGTTGTCAATGGCCTTACTTAAGCGTTGATAAATGATCCGATAAAGAATTTTTCCCGCAGAGTCCAACATGCAGAGTGGTCGGTAGTGGGACGGGTCTGTCAGCGATTTGTTAGGTTTTGGCAGCAATATTAGGTTCAGCGATTTGTTAGGTTTTGGCAGCAATATTAGGTTTTGCCTTTTCCAAATTGTTGGGAAACAATCATCCTGCATGCACAAATTGAAAAGTGCTCTAAATGGGTCTATGTTCCTAACAATCGCTGTTTTAAGCGCTATATTTGGGATACCATCAGGTCCTGAGGCTTTACGTGGGTCGAGCCGGTCGCATGCCTCTATAACCTCTTCGTTCGTTACTTCTGGTAACAACTCTATTTGTTGCAACATCGCGATCTCTCGAAGTAGTTGGGGACGGGTCGGGAAAAGGACTGAGACAATTCTGTCAAGGGTTGTAGAGGGAGTTGGCATTTGATCTCGAATGCGTAGTTTCCGCATTACTGTCTTGTATGCGAGCCCTCAGGCATTGTTATCAGCATCGTCACAGAGCTTGAGAAAACATTCATGTTTACTTTTTTTGATAGCCTGTTTCAAGAGCTTTCTCTTGGCCTTGAAACTTGATTGTAGGGAGTTGTATTCGTAGGTATCACGAGACCTTTGGTATAAGCGTCTTACTTTTTGGCATTCTTTTCGCAGTTTAGCAATTGAGTCGTTCCACCAGTAAACGGGGGGATGATGATTGCGCCGTGGAAGCTTCGACATTGATATGACACATGCACTCTTAATGCGGCTCATAATCAATGAAGTCGCCTGGTTAACCGACCGCAAGTTGTCAGGCAGAGTAGTGTGTCCAAAGGCTTCTTCGAAGATGTCTGGGTCGAATGTTTTGGGTCGCCATGAACTTCTTGTTAGGGTCTGTAAGTGGAGCCGAGTTTGCGGAGCATTTACCTCAAATATAATGGCATAGTGATCGCTGAAAGTGTACTGGTCGCTAATTTGCCATTGCGATCTACGAACTAGGCTTGAGTTTACGAAAGTAAGGTCTATCACTGATTGTCGGCCGCCTTTGTTGAACGTGCATTGGTTACTTGTGTTGAGTAGCTCAAGATCAAGGGAAGCAAAAGCTGTAGAAACGTCAAGTGTAGTCCGGGGTTGGGTTTCTATTGGAATCCAAGATGGCCGACTTTTAACCGGAAAATGGTTGCATTGTGTTATTTTCTTAAAATTTATGGAAAAGTTGTCACAAAAATATTGGTTATATATAAAAGTTTAATATATTTTCAAAAGAAAATCGTTTTATTTTAATATATATTCTTAAAGATGAGAACAATATGAGCAAATACATGAAAAATTAAGTTTTTTATTTATGCCTCTTTTTAACTGTGGTAAGTTAATAAATGTTCACCACAGAAAAATGTTACGAACAAATAAGCAACCATGCCGAAAAGTGGGGTCCAGATTATGCTCATTCACAGCCATATTTACATTTTTGCCATCGTAACGAAGGTTTTTGCAAGACAATTTGTTTGAGTTTATTTCATGGTCAAATGTTTTACGATGGTTTATTTAGTTATTTGAATCTAGAAGAAGTGTTTACAAATTTCCCTTGGGACGATAAACAACAGATCGGCTGATATTTTATTCCAATAAAAGTACGAAATAACTAAACATGGCCTCGTTAATATTGCTGCGTAATGGGTCAGGCGCTGTTCCAATTTTATGATTTAAAAGATGAAAAAGCGATACGCGATGCTGTGAAGTACTCAAATGTAGTTATCAAATTAGTTGGTCGTGCATTCGAGACAAAATTTTAAACTCAAATTTAATTAAACTTTATTTCAAAAGATTTACCAAGTGTTTTTTAATTTTTTTTTAGAATCAGCAAAGGAGCTGGTGTAGAACGCTAGTCCCAAACCAATGAGATTTGTGCTTGAGGGTGGAAGCAACTTTTTGAAGAGCAAATACTACGGTGAGCACATTCGGATGATGTACAAGCTATTGTCAATTGCGCTAAGGATCCCGATAATGCTGGTCAGGTTTATCAAGCTGTTGGGTAGGTTTTGAGCAATATTGAATTTACATAATGCTAAACACTCAACACCCACCTGCAGATCAAAGCGTTACCAGTTGAGCGAATTAATTGACCGGTTTCATCGTGTTATGCGCAAAAATGAAAAATGGTGGGGATACCGTCGTTAAGACATGCTTTGCGATCCTACCTTCCTATTGAAATCCAAGTTTACTAAGCTTATCTGTCCTTGACAACTTATTGGTGGTTTGGATGTACAATTGACCTCCATGGAAGAGCAAGTACCATGGAAATTGCGACCATATCGTGCTGCGCAATATTATGATGCCGATTTGGGTGAGTGGGAGGAACCAGCTCCACCAAAATCGATAGAAGAACTGCGTATGTTTGCATAAAACTACTATAATGGCAACAACGCTAACAACAACAACCAAGCAAATATTAAACAACACTCATCAAATGAAAGTTGGTGGCGTTGGTGGCCAAGCAGCGATTTAAAAAGAAATATTTGCATCTACGCGAATTACAGTTCGTCTCTACATCTAGTGAATTATGAATATGAAAGTATATAACTTATCGCAGTTATTTGTTTTTATTATTGCATTTAGTTTTACTTTGTGAACAGCAAAACTGGCGGACCCTTTTTCTACCGATTTTATAATTATAAGCCCAAATAAAAAGTAAATTGTAACTAAATGTTTTATTTCAGTAGACTTTATTTATTGTTTCTCTTTCTACATATTTTTGTGCCTATGTTGCATTTTCCACACTACCATGAGGTATGCAACTAGGCGCGTTACCGATTTTTTTTTGGGTGTTCGGTTCCCCCGGAGGCCTATTTGCACCCATATACCTTAAAACTAAGTAACAAATATTTAGATTGCGAATGGTAGGCACCTTGTCGTGGTGCAGGGGCTTAGGCGCAAGGTATACTCGGTGCCCCCCGATCCTGTGTGGTCGGTGCTCCCAAGCACGGACCACGCGGGATGTCGGGTGCCGCATGCGTGCGCTGACCAAGAGCTACCACCTCCTAATCCAGGGTGTTATGCGACTCCCGTGCCCATTGGAACTTTGCAGCCAGGAGGTGAATGTGGCTGTATTCTAACGGAGCCTTCCCAACACCGGGCCGAATTGGGAAGTAACGGTGGCCTTACCGCGCCAAGGGGCTCTGGCGTGGCGGACCTTCCCGTTCCCCATTTTGAACGTAGACCCGACAGCTCACCCCGTTGAGCCAAGGGTCGTAAGAAAAAGATGGACAAATTAAAAACAAAAACAACTACAACAACATCAAAAAATATGGACTTAGATGACGGACAATTGGCAACGGTTAAGGACAACGAACGCGGCATAGAGAAGGAGAGCGGGGCAGCAGAAGGCAAGGGGGGTCGAGGGGCCAAGCGGATGCCTGGCTTCTTCAAGATCCTTACGTCAGAGGAGCGCTCGCTGTTTGAGGAGCACGCCAGGGAGGACGATGATGACGTGCCCTCTTGCAGCGGCGCTCACCTGGTGGTAACGCCCGATGCCGCTGTTGCCGCAACTAGCGACCCAAAGACCCCCGACGGTAGGTGCAGTGCGCCGGCTTCGGGCGAGTCACACCAGGCAGAGCCTGAGGGCGCTGGCAGGAAAAGGAGGAGAAGGCGCAGAAGAGGTGGGCAGCGCCCCCTCCCCGCTGCCGGTCAACCCGGAGGGTGCGACGATCCCCACAGGAAGGGGATGAGTGGTTCCACTATGAAGTGGTACCTACGGCACCTCCGTGATGGGAAAACCCCGGAGGCAGCGGAGGCTCTAGCCAGGAGAGAGAGCAGAGGGAGCAACGCATCCCAGGCAAGCGGCAAAAACGTGCCAGTTCGCGCGCAATTTGGCAGCGGTAACAGCAACCGTGGCCCGGTCAGCACAACCCTGACCGCTATGCGAGGCGATAGCAGCAGGGCAACGCCCGCAGGCACGAATGCCCAAGCCGAGAAGAGGAAGAGCGGCGAAATCACGCCGCAGGAGCCCCCCCGTTCAAAGAGGGTGCGGGGCACGGACGCAAAGGCAGCCGGAGGCCAACCATCCGGACCGGCTCCTCACCGGGTGGAGGAGGGTCGGCGCGGTTATGCGGATGCTGTCAAAGGCATCCGCATGGCTGTCCTGCCTTCCAAATACCCGGCGGAGTCGCTAAAATCGGAGGAGCTCACCGTGCTGCAGGACCTCCTCATGGACGAGGTGTCTAAAGGAGAGGATTACACGGCATCCTTCCTGGGCATCGACTTCAGAGGAGGCATGATGCAGGTGGACTGCCTGGACGAGTCGTCCGCTGACTGGCTGAGGGAGCACGTTCCAAAGCTGGAAAGCTGGACGGGCCCTGTCCTCTGCGCGAAGAGGGTGGAAGATGTGCCAATCATGCATAGCATGACAATGTTCCTCCCTCGGTGCGGAGACAGGACCTACGAATACGCCTTGGGTCTGGTGAGGAACCAGAACCGAGGACTTAGTATCTCGGCCTGGTGTGTTGCCGGCAGTAAAAAGGAGAAGCTAGGTGACATGGAGGGATGGAGGTTGCACTTGTACATAGACGACGAGTCGTACAAGTATGTCCGGGCTGCGAGCTTCCGCCTGTTCTACAGGTACAGCACGGTCGTCATGCGGCCCTACAAGCCTGCTGACGCCGGGAGCAAGGAAGCCAGTAAGCCTGCGGCACCACGTGATAAGGGCGTCGATATTCTGGCAGTGCCGAAGTCCGCCCCGGGTAATAAAGTAATGAGGATGGAAGTGGACGAGATGGCGGAGCAGCCCTGCGGGAGCGGGTCTGGACAGGCAGTGCCTGTAACGACCACAGGCGTCCCCGGCGATGGCCGATACGCGGAGCTACCGTCCACACAGGAGCTCTTGGACGGACTTGGAGGCCCAGTGGACAGCAGTGCGGTTGACGGCGGGGAAGAGGATCTCTCCTTCCTCGAACCCATACTATGATGGCCGTCAACATGGAAATTGCCCAAGTGAACCTGCATCATGCGGCGGCAGCCTCAGCTGTCATAGCAAGCAGGTTCACTGTGGAGAAACTGGGCGCACTGCTGATCCAGGAGCCGTGGACTTATAAAGGAGAGGTGAAGGGCCTCAAGACGGAGGCAAACAAGGTAATCTGGGACCTCTCTAGCGAGAGGCCTAGGACGTGTATAGCTGTTAGAAGCAATATTGATTTCTTTTGCATTTCAGAGTTTCTGACGCAGGACTTGGTGGCGGTGCAGGCCAGGGACACTGAGGGCAAAGACTTCGTCCTGGCCTCGGCATACTTTCCGGGAGAGGCAGCAACGGCACCCCCGGCGGAGGTGGAAAGGTTGGTAGAGCACTGCAGGCTGCACAAGCTCCCCCTTATCATCGGCTGCGACGCAAACGCCCACCATTCGGAGTGGGGCAGCACCGACTGTAACGCGAGAGGTGAGTCCCTTTTAGAATATATAGTAGGCAGTAGCTTAGCGATAGAGAATGTAGGGTGTGAACCCACATTCATTACTATAAGCAGGAGGGAAGTGCTGGACATAACCCTAAGCAATGAACCTGCAACCGGAATGGTCTCGCAGTGGAGAGTCTCAACTGAGCCCTCCCTGTCGGACCACAGAATTGTAAGGTTTGCGCTGAGGGCGGAGGTCAAGCTATTCCCTCCAAGACGTAATCCTCGAAGGACCAATTGGAGCACCTTCAGGGAGAGGCTAGAAGAGGGACTGAAGAGGGAGGAGCAGGCTGAGAGTAGCGTTACGGGCCCGGGAGTGGAGAGCAGATTGGCCGCGCTCAACGGGTCCATCATCAACGCGTACCATGACAGCTGCCCCTTAGGGGTGCCCACAGACAGGCGCAATTGCTCCTGGTGGACAAAGAAACTCGCAGACCTCAGGAAGAAGGTACGCAGCCTATTCAACAAGGCTAAGCGTACAGGGGTCTGGGGAGAGTATAGGAACAACCTGACACTGTATAACAAAGAGATCAGGTCTGCTAAACAGGCTAGTTTTAGGAGGTTCTGTGAAAACGTCTCCTCCACACCAGGAGCTGCTAGGCTGCACAAGGCTCTGGCTAAAGGGAAGACGGACACAGTGCTAGCCATTACAAGGAATGACGGGACATTCACGACCAACGCGGAGGACAGAGCCACAGAGCTCTTGCGTGCTCACTTCCCGGAGACAATTCCGGCTTACCGGTGTCTGCCGGCAATCGAACACAGGCCGTCCCGCACTGATTGGGCTATCGCTAAACAGTTGTTTACTGCGGACTCGATCAGGTGGGCAACGGCCTCGTTCGAAAGGTTCAAGTCTCCGGGAGTGGACGGCATCTTCCCGGCGCTTCTACAACAGGGTGAGCAGATCCTGATGCCACACCTGATTAGGCTGCTGCGGGAGAGCCTTGCGTTGGCCTACATCCCTGAACCATGGAGGACAGCGGAGGTAATCTTCATACCGAAAGTGGGAAGGAAGGACTACTCGATGGCTAAATCTTTCAGGCCAATCACCCTAACCTCCTTCCTACTGAAAACTATGGAGAAGATAATTGATTATCATTTAAGGTCGAAGGCGCTGAAGACTGCACCCCTGCATGCGGCTCAGCATGCATACAGAGCTGGCAGATCAACAAGCACGGCTCTGTACCAGCTGACCTCTGAGATAGAGAGCTCACTGGAGAAAGGGGAGGTTATGCTATGCGCCTTCTTAGATATCGAGGGAGCTTTTGACAACACGTCTCATAGAAGTGTAGCCATGGCACTGGAGGGTAGAAATGTGGAAGCACCGGTGCGTAGATGGATAGAGGCGGTTCTGCGCACTAGGGTTGCTGAGACCACAGCAGGGGGCACAAAGATTCGTCTCGGCACAACAAGGGGCTGTCCGCAAGGTGGTGTACTGTCGCCCCTGCTATGGAGCCTTGTTGTGGACGACTTGTTAGCATTGCTAACCGTCAATGGTATCCGATGCCAAGGATACGCGGACGATATCGTGATTATAGCGTGTGGACACTCTCTGTGACCTAGTGCAACGAGGTTTAAACCTAGCAATGGAGTGGTGCAGGGGAGTTGGACTAAGTATCAACCCCTCGAAGACGACCATCGTCCCGTTCACGAGGCGTAGGTCCCTACCCGGGCTTAGGAACCTCACACTTGGGGGCAGTGAGATCGAAATGACCAACAAGGTAAAGTATCTTGGTCTTACGCTGGATTCCACTTTGCGGTGGAAACAGCACGTGAACCAAACCATGGTCAAGGCGACAAAGGCACTAATGGTGTGCAATCGTCTGGCAGGAAGATCCTGGGGTTGCAAGCCAAGGATTGTCAGGTGGTTGTACACCATGATTGTGCGACCGATAGTCACATATGGAGCGGTTTCCTGGGCCTCCGTGGCGGCACAGGCCTCGGTGGTGTTAAAACTATCGAGGCTTCAGCGGCTAGCATGCGTCTGCATGACGGGCGCTATGCGGACATGCCCAACGGCGGCACTGGAGGTCCTGCTGGAGCTCACACCGCTCCACATAGTGATAGGTCAAGTAGCCAAGCATTCACTCCTGCAAATAACGGCAGAAGGATGCGGCAAAAGCAAAGCAATCTCGTCCCAGAGGATGGAGATGATAAGTGGCAACATTCCAATTGCCCTCCTCCCGAAGGACGGGATTACAAAGACAATAAATTTCACGAGGAAGTTCAAGGTTACCCTTGGCAGCAAGAGCGAGTGGAATGATTCCACTCTTGAGCTGGCGCTGAGGGATAGTACACTAAAGTGGTACACTGACGGCTCCAAGACGTCGGAAGGTATTGGTGCAGGGATCGCAGGTCCACGCACGAGGTTATCCATACCGATGGGCAGATTCCCCAGTATCTTCCAGGCCGAAGTCTTGGCCATAAGTCGGTGCATTGAGATAAATCTCCATCGCAACTATCGTAATGAGCGCATATCCATACTCAGCGATAGCCAAGCGGCACTGAAAGCGATCTCCGCTTACGAGATCAGATCGCTGCTAGTGCAGGAGTGCAGAGAACGGCTAAACAGGTTAGCGGAAGTGAACAAGGTACACCTAATCTGGGTACCAGGTCATAAAGGCATAGCCGGCAATGAACTGGCTGACGAGCTAGCCCGCTCCGCAGCCTCCACAAACATGGTAGGGCCCGAACCGTTCACTGGGGTGGGCCCCCACACTATAAAGGAGCTGCTGCGTAAGGAAGAAAGAGTGGGTAGAGAAGGTCATTGGCAACGGGCGCATGGCATGCGGCATGCCAAGTTGCTAATAGGGGGGTACAACCTTAACAGGTTCAAATCAATAATAAACCTCCCAAGGACTAAACTCAGGCTCTTGGTCGCATTCTATACCGGCCACTGCAAGTTGAATAGACACCTACACAACCTAGGACTGGCCTCTTGCGGCAAGTGCCGGTTCTGCGACAGGAAGCCTGAAACCCCGGAGCATCTGCTAATCGACTGCATCGCAGTCTGGAGACGCAGGTCCAAGGCCCTTGGAACCATATTTCCAAATAGGGATCGCATCGACTCACTAGCTCCCAGCAAAATCTTGGAATTCATCGATTTGCTGGGGCTTGGGGAGTCCCTGTGAGCTAGGAGAGGGCACAATAGACCCAAGGTCGCAGTGCATACCTCAATCTAAATCTAATCTAATCTAACAAATATTTACAGAAAATTAAAATTGAAATTAAAAATAACAAAAACAATTAACTTTGAAAATAATTTAAAGGTAACAAAAACAATTCAAAAATATTGTGTAATAAAATATATAAAAATACATATATAATACTATTTAATATGTACATATGCCAACAGTGGAGATCTAACAAAAGCCTGAAAGTGTTCAAATTTCCTATCGTAATATTTAATTGAGCACTTCAAAATATCAAAATTAAATTACGTTAATAATTTAGAACTCGGACAACTAATGAAGATTTTTTTCAGACAAACACGCGGACAAAGGACTTCAGATAAATTTTACATGTGTGCAACACATAAAAAATTCACATGCTTGAAAGCAGTTGTGCTCGTCTGTTTATTAAAAATTTTTATTGAAAAATACGTTCTTATCCTAATGAAAAGGCATTTAAAAACGTCTGGCTGAGAACCAGTACAGCAATAAAACAGCTCTATGTGTCCATTTTTTCAAATAAACATTTTGAAAACCCACGGACATGATAGCAAGAATCAAAATTCTCGCAAAATATTTCCTCTAATTGTTCGAGGAAGTTTATAAAGTCTGGAGGTGGTTTGACCAGACTGCAGTCGTTATATTCTTTTTTCATAGAAAAAAGAAAACGAGAATCAGTTTCTTCTTCGAAATGAGGAATCGGACTCAAGCAACTATGAAGTTTTAAAAACTTTGAATACATATAGCCGCAAAAATAAACAAATGAATTTTGTTTCAAGAAAAAACTTTCACTTAAATCAATTTCCGCGATTTCAATATTTTGAAGTTGTTCTAAGGGTGATATTGGCAAACTTTGAAAGGTTTGCCAAGAAATATCATTAATCAAAACGTCGTTGCAGACGCTATGAAGGGCGCTAGAACTCAAAGCTTCCCATTCTTCCCTAGGCAGAGGTTCGCAATTTCCCTTAGTTACATAGTTAACAGTCCTAAGGCCCCAGGATTTTCGGAAAAGACATGAGAACATATACGGAGTAGTTCTCACGTTTTTCAGCCCCCCCCTAGGAATCTGTCCGAAATAATGTTCAAGTCTGTCTTGACAAAGATTTCTTGTCCTAATATTTGCGAATCCTTTGGTGGACAAGATCTTCCACAAATTTCATTGCGTGTTTCATTTATGCCACTTTAAATTTCCGAAAATGTTGTTACGTTATTTTGCATTTCAGGTGACGATAAACAAATAAAAAGTTATTTTGGTATGTCCAACGTATGTATGGTAACGTCCAAAACGCAGCACGAAATAATGTAAAAATTTGCACAATTATTTTTTTAACTCCGTCGATTGTGCAATACCATTTGGTGATTACATATATAAATAAGAAAATAAAATTAAATATTCTACTTACATGGGCATTTCTCGTTCCGCAGGAAATTTGTGCAGCGGTAACGAGTCTTCGCACCCTAATACACATTTGCGAGGCATTTTCCTTCTGTAAAAAAGTTTCAATTAGTAATTGGCTATAATTTAACTTATAGCAAACTAACCTGTCGATCGATGTGAACGGGAACGGGATAGGATTGATCTGTGAAAATAATAATAAAGTAATAAATATATTCAAAACTTAAATAACTTGCTATTGAGCATGGCAAAATAGTGTTGCGTAAGCTAATTTAAACTCCTTTTATACTTCTTCTTCTTCTTCTTTACTGGCGTAGACACCGCTTATGCGATTATAGCCGAGTCAACAACAGCGCGCCAGTCGTTTCTTCTCTTCACTACGTGGCGCCAATTGGATATTCCAAGCGAAGCCAGGTCCCTCTCCACTTGGTCCTTCCAACGGAGTGTAGGTCTTCCTCTTCCTCTGCTTCCCGCGGCGGGTACTGCGTCGAATACTTTCAGAGCTGGAGCGTTTTCATCCATCCGGATAACATGGCCTAGCCAGCGTAGCCGCTCTCTTTTAATTCGCTGAACTATGTCAATGTCGTCGTATATCTCGTACAGCTCATCGTTCCATCGAATGCGATATTCGCCGTGGCCAACGCGCAAAGGACCATAAATCTTTCGCAGAACCTTTCTCTCGAAAACTCGCAAAATCGACTTATCCGTTGTTGACATCGTCCAAGCCTCTGCACCATATAGCAGGACGGGAATTATGAGTGACTTATAGAGTTTGGTTTTTGTTTGTCGAGAGAGGACTTTGCTTCTCAATTGCCTACTTAGTCCAAAGTAGCACCTGTTGGCAAAAGTTATCCTGCGTTGGATTTCTAGGCTGACATTGTTGGTGGTGTTTACGCTGGTTCCAAGATAGACGAAATTATCTACAACTTCAAAGTTATGACTGTCAACAGTGACGTGTGTGCCAAGTCGCGAGTGCGATGACTGTTTGTTTGATGACAGGAGATATTTCGTCTTGCCTTCGTTCACTGCCATACTACTGAATAGATATAGCAAATTCAAAAAATAATTATTTTAGGAATCATTTTTATTTAAAAACTTAGCTTGGAACTAAAAATTAATATGGTAAACTAGCTGTTACCCTGTGCGCTTCGCTACACCTAAATCGATTAAAACTCTTAAGGGTTTTTACTTTGTGTTTTATTTATTGTTGTAAAACTGTTACTTATTTATAAAACATTTATAAAACATATTGGTATACAACATTTTTGGTTTTTCCACCTGGCGCGTAAATGAATAAGCACCCACTCTTGAGCATGCGACGAACAATTGGCCGTGGGAGAAGCACGGTTCTTCCAAATTGACGCCGCACACTTGAAACGTTTGCCCTTGCGATTTGTTGATGGTCATCGCCAAGGCAAGACGTACTGGGAACTGCAAGTGCTTAAATTCAAACGGCATGTCCGTTGGAATCAAGGGAATACGTGGTAGGAGTACAACTTCACCTGCTGCCTTGCCATTTAGTATTGTTGCTTCAATCAAATTTGGCCACAATTTTTTGACTGAAAGTCTTGTGCCATTACACAAAGTCGGTGGCTTCAGATTTCGTAAAAGTATAATGGGTGAACCGACTTTCAGGACCAAACGATGCGGTGGCAGACCGGGGGGATCCAAAGAATTTAAGAATTCAGTTGGATAATTGACTACTTCATCTTGATTCAAAACGCTATCAATTGATGTATATGTTGTAGCTTCTGCTGGCAGTTTTTCTTTAATGGCAAAATTGATTTCGTTGACGTGTACATTTTTCGGTGCCAATATTGCGCGTTCACTTAAATAATCGTTGCGTTGATAGTGTTGAACAATATTCGAAAATACACTTTCAATCAATTCTTCTTTCGATTGTAAAAGTGTACAAAAGTTGTTCGGCAATGTGATCAAACCGGTATCATCGATTGGTATTTTGCCTTCGCCAATGTCCAACAACTGCTTCGAAAACGCCGCTGGGGATCGATCATTTTACTATTGGACTCGCATGTTGATGGTAAGAGTCAGCCTTTGAACATGTCTCCACAAAACTGACGATTTTAAACATGCGTTTATTTCGTCGGCAGGAGTTGATCGAAGAATGACTGTTGCCAGTTTGCTGAAAATCGCCGGATAATAAGACTAATGTCCGCCAAAAAGTTGTTGCTTTTGTCGTAAATCTTGCATTGTTCTATTGAATGCTTCTAATGACTTTTTGTTAGCCATTGGGCACTCATCCCATAGAACTATTCCAGCTCCTCGCAAAACTTTTGCCATTGCTGAATTCCTCGATATGTTGCACGTTGGTGTTTCAACGACTTGGATGTTCAACGGTAATTTCAACGTAGAATGTGCTGTTCGGCCGCCATCAAGTAGAGTAGCAGCGATGCCTGACGAAGCAATTGCCAGCGCAATTTCCTGCTGTGACCGTATAGTAGCAAGAATGAAAGAAATCAGAAACGTTTTCCCTGTACCACCGGGCGCATCCAGAAAGTAGAATCCACCGGCGTTATTGTCAACCGCTCGTATAATCTTGTCATAAGCATTTTTCTGCTGAATATTCAATTTGGTAATGTTAGCTTGTATGAAAGCACGCAATTCATTGCAATCGTATTGTTGTTCACGTTGAAGCTCATGGTCAAGCATATCAATCACTGAACGATTGGGCGCAGTTATGCCAAGTTGCGCTAATGCCTTATTCGCAATTGTAAGGCACAGATATTCAACCAATATCAAAGCATCATTATACATTTGTAATGTATATAGCAAGTCTGCGTCCGATGCTCGATTACGCGCCAAGATTAATAAGTCCTCGGTCATGCAGTCTTTGTACTTATTCCACAGTTCTTGCGGATTTGACGGAAGGCATGTAGATATTATTATGGCGAATAGTACGCGTATTTGTTTTGGATGAGATGTAAATGATGCGTCATGAAGTGCGGTGTCCCAATGCATATCATCTTCTAACAAATGCAATCGCTGACATGCTTCACGATACGTCGCACACAACTGACCGTCAACAGTTTTCAAATCATCAAATGATCTTGGTCCGCGCACGTTGACTAATAGCAGACGCAAATAGAAACATTCGGCGTTGTTTGGATGGATGGTGTAAATGCGTCCTATGGCATCGATTTTACGGACATTTGGATAACCGTCAACACGCTCCCCTTGCTTTCGTCGTTGAAATGTTTTCGATGATGGATTCCAAGTGAAATATTGTGGTATTTCGGAATATAGCAATTTTCTTGCAAATTCATCGTTTTCACACAAGTCGAAAAAGGTAGTTAGTGTTGTCCCCGGTGGTCGTGCAGCGCTCTGTTGTACATTGTCTGCAGTGAAATAAACGCGTTGACCATTTTCGAGATGAACGTCTTGATTCCGAACTTTTATGGCCGTTGAATTACCGCCATCTCCAGCGGATCGACGCCGATATAATGGATATCCGTCATTTCCAGTGATTGTATCATCAACTAAAGCTCTAGGATAGCGCTTTGAACACTTATTGTCAATCATGCATGGTGACGTTGGATTAATAGCGCCGCAAGGGTCGTGGATCATGTGTTTTTGTTACAACGTCGAACAATTGTGGGTCGATTGCTTCATCTGGAATTTCCACTGCGATGACTTTATCAATCTGATCTGGTCGTATTTTGCGAACTAACCAAATCAAGATGTGTGCATGCGGTAATCGTCTTTTCTGCCATTCGATCGAGTACATCCAGCATCGAACTTCTCCAAAAACACGAAGTTTCACAATTAAATCCATCATTGCATTTTGCTTTTCCCTGAATACACGTGCTGTTAAGTCGTGACGATCAGTTGTTGATTGACCGAGGAACAAATGGCATTTGATGTCATTCCACTTGGGATTGCACGTGAACGTTATGAACAGATCCGGTCTGCCGTAATGGCGCACATACAACATCGCATCTTGCGCATACTCGTGCATATGGCGCGGACTGCCGATGTATGTGGCTGGCAATATTGTCAGACGTCCAATGCTATTCACATTTGCATCATTCATTACGGCATCTCTCAAATGAATGTACCCTTCAGAAGGCAATTTCGCTTGGTTGAATCGAATAAAGTTGATACGTTCGGTCTCGATCTTCGCATACATGTCAACCAAATATTGATGGAAAAGCTTGCGACATTTCAGGATGTAGTTGTCTTCTTGCGGACGAATCATTATTCTGCGCGAATAGAAGTTCATCGCAATGAGTTTTTTCGGTGTTTTTTGGCCTATAAATGAACAATACACAAAAGATTGAATCGTAAGTAACATTTCTTCTCAGAAATTGTACTTTTTTTACCAGTAGTTGGATTTATCAATCGCATATTGATGTAATAGCCGTCATCACCTCTCCAGAATAATATCGGATACTGTAATGCATCATAACTACGGTGTAGCTCGGAAACACGCTGAAGTTGTTCATTTCTACGGTGCAGTACAATATATCGCGATTCAAACTGTTCGCCAACAATGACGATTGCCACCTCATCGATTGTTGGTGCGTTGAATCGTCTGGCATGCTGCCCCATCGATTCGATGGTTATCAGACGGCATGCGGTCCAATGCGATTTTGAACAATCGAATCAATTCATTGTGTTCATGGAGAAATCTTTGCAAATTTAGTACGATTTCTCGCCTTGTGCCGGTCGCAATTTTACATCGTTGATTTAGTTGCTCAGTTTCATTACCGATGAAATATATTTGCGAAAATTGATAGTCGGCATCGGCAAATGGTATGAGCGAGCCTGCTCGATGGTATATTTGTCCCTGAATCTGTAGAATAAAAATGTCAAATGTTTCACTGGAAATTCCATGCAAAGTAATCACCTTGAACGTCGGCATAAATGGATCTCTAATGATCTTTGTGGCACCAAAAGAAATCATTTGAAAGCATGAATTGTATGCTTGTATGTTCTGCAAGAAATGCTTAGACGTCGGCGATTCTCCAGTGAGCAAGGAATGTAATGGTTCTGGTGGCGGTTCCAATGCAGGCAGTTTCACTTTGTCACTGGAGCAGCACATGCCAGCTGTTTCTCCTCGAAACTTCGCTGCATTGCAATGCATACAAATAATATCCATTGCTCCAACGGCACCATGCAGGCTGTAGTCGCAGTCGGGATCGTAGTGAAAGCCAACATGTTCCATTTGATCGCAAAGGCGGAGCGGAACTCGGCCTTGACGGTAATTTGGCCGTTGATTGTCGGCGAATTCAGCTCTAATCTGTGCACGCCGCTCTCTGTACACCGCTCTACCTCGGCATTCACTTGAGCGCGTTGCTCTTCGCTTTGATTTCTTCTTGATATTGACATTCGACGAGAATCACTCGTATGCCTGCCAGCCGTATTACGTTGGCGTAGTCGAGTCTTTTTCTAGAGTATGCATATTTGAAGTACATAAATAAAAATGGAAAAATTAACCTAAAACTACATCTTGAACTATGTATTTTACCCACACACGCATATGCAATAAGACCCACCAACAGTGTATTTGCAAACCGCATGGAAGCACTTACGAAACAATACTCACTTGCTTTGGTTGTGTTGCACGGTCAGAAGAAAAACACAAAATCGGTTCGAATAAATGTAGCAAATCGATGGAATTAAATCTGGAAAAAACACACTATGTTGAAACACTTTTTTTTACACACACCTCGCATTTTCAAGCGACAATCGAACCGCATGGCATCACATACGAAACAACAACAATACTCACTTCCTTTGTGTTGTACGCAGAATGTTAATCACGTTGAAATCTGAGAAAAATACACACAATATTTAAACATTTCTTTTTGTACACTCAGTGCATTCGGAACACTTACGTTCTGTATGTCTTGTTAGCTTGACAGTCATCCATAGAAAGAACGAATGACAGGCAAAATCGATCAACATGCGATGTCAATGTTTTTTATTAATTGCAAATATCCGCCAGTTGTTTCCGTTTATTGGTAAAAGGCATTTGACAGGACTGCCAATCTTGCGGCAAAACATTATTTCATGAGAATTTGTATAGGCGGGATGTACCATTTTTTTTTTTTTTTTTTTTTGCAAAACGTGTAATGATACACACATTAAATTTCTTATATGCACCCTCCAAACAGACCTCAATCACCCCTGAAAATTTCATTGAAATCGGGCAAGCCGTCTAGGAGGAGTATGCGAACAGGAAGTTTTGCCACTTAATTTTATATATGGGCCATTCCATCAATTGGCGACAACTTTGAGTTTTTCATGGGATCAGAGTCCCATATTTTTGAACACTGATTCTTATGTAAAATTTAACGAGGAATCGAATGGAAAAGTCAAATTTGAAAAAAGTTGGTGGAAAAGCACAAAAAACCGAATTTTTGGGAAAATAATGTTTTTTTTTTGGATTTTGAGCGACAACTTTGCATTTTTTTTTCCTGTTCATGGGATCAGAGTCCCATATTTTTGAACACAGATTCTTATGAAAAATTTAACGAGGAATCGAATGGAGAGGTCAATTTTAAAAAATAGTTGGGGGAAAAGCACAAAAAACCGGGTTTTTGGAAAAAAAATGTTTTTTTTGGATTTTGAAATTTTTTTTTGGATTTTGAAAGTATTTTTATCATAAAGCTGAGATTTTTTTACATAAAATTGGATAACTTAAAAATTTTTTTCACTCAATTTTGAGGTCGTTAAAAAATAACAGAAAAGGTCATTTTTTTGTTTGATCTCAATTTAAAGTGCGCGCCAAAAAACAACGGAGCAACTTTGACCACTAAAAAGTTAACAGATATTCTTATATTGGTCTATATTATGATATTCTAAAGTTTGGAAATCGGAGAACCACGGGTACAAAACCATGTCTCCAATTGATGGAATGGCCCATATATAGATCTGTCAGGATGGTCAAACACTCCATTTGGGAACAAGTAGGATTCCTGATCGCCGGCGTATAGCTAAACTCTGACATATAAAACGTGTATGTAGTTTGTGATTACAAAAATTTATTCTTAAAATATAAGAAACATGACTATTATAGTTATCTCTTGATTTATCTTATAATAAAAAATTGTGTTTTACTGTTCAGACGAATTATTATGGTATGTAATATCAAAGTTTTCCACAATAGTTATCTCTTATGGTCCACTCATTATCAAATATAATTTCCAATTTGTCCATGAATAAGTTAACCAAAACGCTTAAAAATATATAACATATTTATCTATATCATGAAGGTATAATTAATTTTTTTGATAACAGCTATAAACTTTACTCTATAACAAAAATTGAAAATAGTATTTATAAATGAATAAATAAAGGACTACAAATTTATTTATAATTAATTAATATAATTAAATCTTTTGATAACAGCATTAAACATCATCCTATAAGCAAAATTGAAAAATAAAAATTTACAAATGTATACATATAGTACTGTAAATTTATAATTTAATATTATAGCATTTTCGCTTTCTGCAACCCGTTTTGACCTCTCGCCACCCTTATTCACCAGAGGGGGTCATGATGTTTTTTATTGTGAAGGTACACTTGAGGGGTAGGTTAAGGACTGTGAATGGCTCTTTTTCTACCGTGAATGGGACTTTCCTCTACTCCTCTAAACCATGGATTTGACAGTTAGTAAGACATAGATTTTATTCTGTCGAGATGCCCCGTTATAATTAAGCTAAGTAATAATACCAATATTTATATACTTTCCTTTATCCAAATAGACCTTGTTGAATTGGCTCCATATAGACTACCCATTTTTAGTATTACGTGTTCATGCAGCAAACGTTTCATTGCTAAGCGGTTAAAATCAAACATTTCCCAAATTTTGAAAGTGCCCATACACAACACACAAGTGCGTTCGATCGGTATGTGTGCGCATGCGGTTTACTCGTGTATGGGCTTGTGCTTGTACCGATCCATGTTCGCGAAAATGTTTGATTTTTTACGATCGGTGTGCGCACATATGTGTCGTGTATGGCGTTGTGGCCGCACAAAACCTCATTTCTCTCGTGTCGCCGAACAGTGAAGATCACGAACAATGGCAAGTGTTAAGGGAGAGCCTGCTTTAGAGGCTTGAAAAAATCGATTTTTTTGAGGATTTTTTTGAGAGGGCAAGAAATAATTGATTCAATCGAAATTTCTTATAGTAATAAATATATTTCAACATCTTTCACAATTTTTTTTGGATACGAAATCTTTGATATTCTGCCTTTGGGAAGCAATTGCCCGATACATTTCGCATGTGCATTTTTCGGACGGCGTGCAGGATGCAGGTCGCAATTTCTATCGGAAACAAAAAATTCAAAGAGATTCATATTTTTTAACAATGTATCTTCTAGTTAAACTAAGAAAATTCAAAAAAAAGTGTAAAATTTTACAATTGTTTTAAATATTAAAAAAGTGGTTTTTGACCAAAAAAATTTTACTTTATGTTGTTTAAAAATATGTTCAAACTTGACTTTTCTTAATTTCTTTTAGTTTAAATAGAAGATTATTTTAAGCCAATGATAATAAACTTTCCCTAATTCCATACGACGTTTAGATTTTTTTCTATCCTGCCCACCAATTAAGAATAATCGTAAAAATGAAAAACTGAGAGATCGAGCTTCAAAGTTTATGCTTTTTTCCCAAGCGCTCAGATACCTGTTAGACGCTCGGTTTGGGAAAATATTGTTAGATAGTGTTTAAAGAGATTTAAACAAAAAAAAATCGATTGTTTAAAGCTTCTAAAGCAGGCTCCTTTAATAAAGATTTCGTATCAGAATTTATTGATCTTATAACAAAAAATGAAAAAAATATAATAATAAATTTGAGAAATATAAAAGTTGGAATAACTTATTAACGAAAGACAAAGAAATAGATAAAAGTGCTACATTAGAAATAAATTCCAAGAACTGTTCCACTTGCCTGTCGCATATGTTCACTGTGTCAAGAACGAACGCAAAATGGATTTGTGTGTCGTGTATGGGCAAACGAATTCACACAGATCGAACGCATATGTGTGTCGTGTATGGGTCCTTTGAGAGGCGATAATTAAAAAAAAAGATAATTTTTATAACAAGTTACGACATTGCAATAATTTCCTTTAGTAAATACTTTGATGCTTATGGCTGAATGTGAAAAACATCTGCTTTATATATCTCCAATGGCAGTAAGGACAGGGTTGGGTTATGAAGGGATTAAATGTAATCTAATCCCTTCAAATGTATGGTGTGAAGATGGTATAAGATTATTTAACCAATTAATCACTAACAAACACTGCCAAATTTCCCTCATATTAATGAAAAAAATCGGGCTTAGCGTCTCCACTGCAAATGTGTTTACCCACCCGAATTTGACAGCTTGTATAAATCAGGGATAAATCGGATGTTCACCACTCATCGTTCCGTCCGCTACGCAGCATCTTCGCAAGCAATAGACATCGCAAACTTTATGTCCAATATATTGCCATTGTGCTTGGCAATGTATTTTAAGGCCATTTGATATCATAAAATAATAGGGGTATTCGCTTGCTCTTGCAAGATTGCAGATTGCAAAAATACTACCGAAATATACAAGGGCTCGAGAGCACCCATTGCAGAATCTAGTGGTATATGAACCTCTGATTCGGTCAATTTATTGTGAATGACTATTATGCATGGCTATTGTGAATTGGCGCACCTTCTGCATACATTTTTAACAAAAAAAACTGTAACAAATCTTTATAATTTAAATAGAAATTATAAAACCTATTTAAAACTTACTTTCCTCAACAATTTAACGACGTAATATGTCTTTATGTAAAATGAGAACTAAAACAGGGTTGCAACAATTTGTTTGCATGTCATTGCACGCAAATGTACATGGGTTTTGGGCTGACATATTTTACAGCTATTGCAAATAATTTTCTGCGTGTGGTTGTTGTTGTGCCGGAGCATCAAGTGGAAATATATACAATTCTTGCACCGTGCAAGGGTTTTGCAAGAGCTAGCGAATTCCCCTAATAATTCTCATAACGGCGTCGCGTGTATATAATCGGGCTGATGTAGCGCATGTTTGAGGTCTTGGATCGTTAAAAACGTTGAAGAGGATCGCAAACGATTACGTAAAAGATGAAAAGAAGTATAAATCTACATTTTCGAAAAATATATTTTTTGGAAAGGAAGTATGCCAAATAAGAATATAAATATGAATAATCAATTTGGCATGATGTATGCATAACATTTTAACATCATTTAAAGGGGCCATACACGACACACATGTGCGTTCGGTCTGTAAGAAATCGTTTCGCCATACACGACATACATATCCATTTTGCATTCGTTTTTCACACAGTGAACATGTTTCCTATTCGGCGACACAAGAGAAATGAGATTTTGTGTGCTGACAGCGCCATACGCGACACACATGTATGCACACCGATCGTAAAAAATCTAACATTTTCGCAAACATGGATCGATATTCGCACATGCCCATACTCGAGTAAATGGCAATCGCACACATTCCGATCGAACGCACATGTGTGTCGTATGTGGCCACTTTTACAAAATATTATCAAAGTGTAGTCTCCATGGGCAATATAGCTAGCAATACAGAATTCCCGCAATCTTAAATAGATTGCCGATATCCCCCGTAATAAACAGAGAACGTTGCCATATTTAATATGTTCTTACGCTATGGTTTATTATTTTAATTTTAAGCTTAAAATCTAAATTTTCTTAACTAATAAGTTTTTCTTATTAGTTGTAAATTATTATTGAAGGAAAAGTTATATGCGTTAAAAAGGGATGAGCTCATGAAGTCAAACTTACATGTTTTTTCATTACTGTTTCGGTCATGGCTGCCATATTATATGTTTGTAAGTTATGATCAGTTGTATTTGTGAAACCAGCTTGAACGGTTCTTTTTTTGAGTATACGTACTCTGAGTTCATCTAGCTGTATTTGTATGGTGCGTTTGTTCTAATAGATTAATTTGCCACTTTTTTTAACTACGTTTTACAACTAACTAACGAAGAAAAATCCGTACTATTAAATATTTATGCCATTGAAATATTTGAAATACAAATCATAAGTTGTAGTGGGTTGTATCGAAAATATGTGAAATCTTAAAGAGTACTATTAGTGTGTGTTGAATATAATTTGATACGAAAAAAATTATGCTATTTAGGCAAAGATACAAGTGAAAGTAAATTGGTGAAATGTTTGGTGTCTGAGGAAAGTCAATTTCTGTATTTTGAAGTTGTGTTTTTATATATAAAAATTATTTGTTCAAGAAAAGAGTGTACATAAAAAAGCAAAGAATAGACGAGGAGATGGAACATAAAAAAGCAATTAAACCAAAAGGGTTTATGTATACTGGTTAAGTGAATACGATAGCGCTTTGTTTATGCATGCGCGAGTGGGATAGGAAACAACACTGCAAATACCACAAAACTGGAAGGAGCAGTTAAAGCAAAAGCGATACATAAATTTTGAATATATTTCTATATGAAAGTAAGTTTAATTGTTGGGATATTGCAATACAATATAAGTTATATTTCTGAATATCAAGAAGTATTTTTATTTTATTTTTTTAATCTTTCAAAATGTTTTATTTGTTAGTAGTGGCGAATTAAATTTCAATGGTAGCTCAAAGTGGCCACGTATTTGAGTGAAGTTTTGTTGCCAATGGGCTATAGAAATATTTTGGTTTAGGGTAATTTAATAACGAAATAATTTAGTGTAAGCGTTCCTTCGTATTTAATTAACGTTTAATTGACTTTTTAACTAAGCAAATATATGAATTTCCTAAGCATGCAATGAGTGTTAAAAAAGGTTTGAGATTGTGTGATGCCATTGGTATGAGGACTAAAGTATAATCAGTGCTGCAGTATTCTTTTAACGAAGAATTGTCTTAAGATGTTTGAGTAGGTTATACTGGTAACAGTGATTGGTTATATTAAATTGCGGCGAAAATTAAAGAGTTCTCCAGTCTGGCACAGTCATACACATATACACATTATCGACTGAGGCATCGGTATATTGTATACCAATTTTTTGCGTATAGATACATACTAAGTACTACCAGGCATTACGTTTTGTTGTCACCTCGCAGCAGTTTACGTTATAGAAGCGGTCGATGTTGTATTCAAAGCCAACAGAAAATACAGCAAGTATCAAATATTATAACTTAGTAGTGACAACTTCAACGTAGCACTATGCACTAATAACGGAATATATCAGTTATTAAATGTACATATTACAGTCACGAGATTATTTTTTTAATCTCATTCAATTAAGGAGACCCGCAAAAATTTTGTAGAATGCGCTGAGTTTTGACTTAATAAAGGATGAGAGGGTTCTTGGCACGATTCCGATTACTTTGGCGGAGGGGTCAAAAAAACTGAATTTCCGTATAAATGGGGTATGTACGGATAGGGGAGCTTCTCCAGAGGAGGAATATGAAAAAATAATATAAAAATAGCTAATATTTTTTAAAATATTCACGTTTAAAAATTCAAAAATTTGTACTAAGAACACATGTTATTTCTCTGCATTTCACTAACTTTTTCACGTTTTTTACTGTGTATATTCAAATAACACTCTAAGCATTGAAATAAGCTCACATTTCACATTTATTTTGTAATTTTTCAGCTAAATTTAGTAATTTAAAATCACTTATCAAATTTAGCGTTGAAAAGTTTAGAGTTCTTATATTTACGAGAAAAACTAGCATTGCCACACCTTAAAAACTAAAAGTGCAGGATTTTTCAGCGTTTCACAGCGTTTTCTTTGTTTGTGTTTTCGAGTGATTCTTTTTTCTTTATATAACTATAAAAAAACTATAAAGAAGATTTTTCAAGCTAAAATTTAATATCTGAACACTTTTCCGTATACATATTATACATGCATACATATATGATTATGTGATTTATATTTTATACACACAGATAAGTAAAATCGTGTAATAATATTATAATATTACGAGCAAATACCCGGGGTGACTGAAGTACTTTCGCGGAGTACTTCTGCGTTAGCGGCCTTCGGCCGCGCTTTAAAAAAATAACCCTGGCCTAGCGAATACCCGGGGTGACTGAAGTACTTTCGCGTAGTACTCCTTTCTGCGTTGGCGGCCTTCGGCCGCGCTCTAAAAAAATAACCCTGGTCGAGCGAATACCCGGGGTGACTGAAGTACTTTCGCGTAGTACTCCTTTCTGCGTTAAAAATAAAAAAATATATTGAGTTTTTGTTATAAAGTGGTTATATTTTTTGGTTACTATGCACTCATATTCAAACAAAATTTAAGTTTTCGTTATAAAATGTATAAATTTTGGTTATTATATCAGTCAGCGATTTCCATTTATTTTTTATGATACATTGGTTTGTATTTTGGGTGACAATATATATATTATTATATTTAAAACATGAGTTTGAGTGCATAATAACCAAAAAATATAACTACTTTATATCCAAAACTCAAATTTTGTTTCAATATGAGTGCCTGTTAAACAAAAAATATAACCACTTTATATCCAAAACTCATATTTTACTATAAATATAATAATATATATATTGTCACCTAAACTACAAACCAATGTATCATCAAAAATAATTGGAAATCGCTGACAGATATAATTACCAAAATTTATCCATTTTATAACGAAAACTGAAATTTTGTTTCAATATTGGATATAAAGTGGTTTTATTGCGTTTGCGGTATCTATAACCCAACTTAGACGTTGGCGGCCTGCCCGATCAAAAATCATGATATATCAAGAAAAGGGGCAATGATTTATATATTTGGGTTTAATCATATATTTTTTTATTATTAATTTTTATTCGTTTGATCAATATGTAATTATGGCAATACTTAATTGCTGTCAACACAGAATATTTTTGTTATTGTGCATGCAATGAAATTTGTTTAAAATATAAAATGCTTATTTTAAGCAAATGTGTAAATAATAAATAAAAAATAAATATGTAGAAACAATGTAATGAAGTGTAAGTGCATAAAGAGTGCATGATATAAAATAAATAATTACTAGAAATCCAGAAATTACAAGATGAAATTTGCAAAAATTTTCGACTTTAAATGCAAGTATCTCGAAAACTCGTAAGTTTGCGGCGGCAACAATTATATATTTTCTTAATCTGGAGCATCAGCCCTATCCAACCATACCACTTTTAACCCTGAAATCGTGGGATGGTATACTAAAGCCGACCCGAAATAGCTTCTTAAAATGTTCCAATTTTGCGAGTTTTTGAGCTTTAAGGTCGAATATCTCGTAATATCTCGTTTGCGGTACCTATAACCCTATATATTTTTTAATCAGGAGGACTTCCTCTTTCCAACGGTACCTTCAAATCGCGGCGCCAAAGAAATCGGAATTGTACCAAATTTAATAAGCAACTGAGCAATATTAAATAATAATATTACGTAATAAAATAATTAGATTTTTAAAGGAGTACTACGCAAAAGTACTTCAGTCACCCTGGGTATTGGCTCGACCAGGGTTATTTTTTTTAACGGACAGAAGGCCGCCAGCACAGAAAGGAGTACTACGCCAAAGGGCACGATTCCGATTACTTTGGCGGAGGGGTAAAAAAACCGAATTTCCGTATAAATGGGGTATGTACGGATAGGGGAGCTTCTCCAGAGGAGGAATATCCAAAAATAACATAAAAATAACTAATATTTTTTGAAATATTCACGTTTAAAAATTCAAAAATTTGCACTAAGAAAACATGTTATTTCTCTATGTTTCACTAAATTTTTTCACGTTCTTTACACTGTATATTTAAATATACACTCTAAGCTTTGAAATAAGCTCACATTTCACAATTATTTTGCAATTTTTCAACTAAATTTAGTATTTTAAAAATCACTTGTCAAATTTATGGCTGAAAAGTTTAGTGCGCTTATATTTACAAGGAAAACCAGCATTGCCACACCTTAAAAACCAAAAGTGAAGGATTTTTCAGCGTTTCACAGCGTTTTCTTTGTTTCTACTTTCGAGTGATTCTTTTTTCTTTATTAACTATAAAAAAAACTATAAAGAAGAATTTTCAAGCTAAAATTGAATATGTGAACACTTTTCCATATATGTACATGCATATATGAATATGTGATTTATATTTAATAAACATAGATAAGTAAAATCGTGTGACAACATTATAATATACACATATGTTTATGATTGTAATATAACATTTTTATATACATAATACCCGGGGTGACTGAAGTACTTTCGCATAGTACTCCTTTCTGCATTGGCGGCCTTCGGCCGCGCTTTAAAAAAATAACCCTGGCCGAGCGAATACCCGGGGTGACTGAAGTACTTTCGCATAGTACTCCTTTCTGCGTTGGCGGCCTTCGGCCGCGCTTTAAAAAAATAACTCTGGCCGAGCGAATACCCAGGGTGACTGAAGTACTTTTGCATAGTACTCCTTTCTGCGTTGGCGGCCTTCGGCCGCGCTTTAAAAAAATAACTCTGGCCGAGCGAATACCCAGGGTGACTGAAGTACTTTTGCATAGTACTCCTTTCTGCGTTGGCGGCCTTCGGCCGCGCTTTAAAAAAATAACCCTGGCCGAGCGAATACCCGGGGTGACTGAAGTACTTTCGCATGGTACTCCTTTTTGCGTTGGCGGCCTTCGGCCGCGCTTTAAAAAAATAACCCTGGCCGAGCGAATACCCCAGGGTGACTGAAGTACTTTTGCTTAGTACCCCTTTCTGCGTTGAAAATAAAAAAAAATATATTGACTTTTTGGTATAAAGTGGTTATAATTTATGGTTATCATGCACTCAAAATTTAAGTTTTCGTTATAAAATAGTAAATTTTGGTTATTATATCTGTCAGCGATTTCCATTTATTTTTGATGATACATTGGTTTGTATTTTAGGTGACAATATATATGTTATTGTATTTAAAATATGAGTTTGAGTGCATAATAACCAAAAAATATAACCACTTTATAACCAATATTGAAATAAAATTTAAGTTTTCGTTATGAAATGGATACATTTTGGTTATTATATCTGTCAGCGATTTCCATTTATTTTTGATGATACATTGGTTTGTATTTTAGGCGACAATATATATATTATTATATTTAAAATATGAGTTTTGGGTATGAAGTGGTTATATTTTTCGGTTATCATGCACTCAAATTGAAACAAAATTTCGTACTGTACTCATGTACTGTACACTTTATTACGTAATATTATTGTATAATATTACTTATACATATGTATATATAATATTATTATATAATATTACTAATACATGTATATAATATTACTTATTTGCTTAATAAATTTAAAAAGGAAAATATCCATATGCATGAATAGAGGAATTTTTGCGAAAAAGAGGAATTTCAGCGAATTGCCTAATCATCACATGGCAGCACCGCATTTCGTCGTAATTTTTGGTAAACAAATGAGGTTGAAACAAGTGTAAAATGTGATTTTTAAAATAAAGATTTTTTAGGTAAAAAAACCTGCTAAAAGAGTAAAATGTAGATTTATTTAAAAGATTATAGTGCAATTTAATTAATTTGAAGTGAAAAATGTGAAAAAAGTGTGTTTAATGTGGTGAAATAGCTCCTTGAAATGGTCCAATTTTGCGAATTTTTGAACTTTAAGGCCGAATATCTCCTAAACTAAGCGTTTGCGGACCCTATAACCCTATATGTTTTTTAATCAGGAGGACTTCCTCTTTCCAACGGTACCTTCAAATCGCGGCGCCAAAGAAATCGGAATTGTGCCCGCCAAAGTACTTCAGTTACCATGAGTATTAGCTAGACCAAGGTTATTTTTTTAAAGCGAAATACAAAGAAAGAAAAATCGTTGAAAATCTTGAATATTTGGTGATTAAGATGTGGCACTGCTCGTTATCCTCATAATTCATCAATCAATAATCATCTAACCTTTTCAACGATGAGTGTGCTAAGTGATTAATAAATTTAGCTAAAATATAACAAAATAAAGTGAAAAGTGTGAATCATTTTGAAATACTACTTTTTATTAATACAAATTTTTGGGCACGATGACGATTCTTTTGGCGCCGCGATATGAGGGTATGAACGGAAAAAGGAGGTCCTCAGGATTAAAAAATATAACCTCTTCAATCTTATAGTTTTCGAGATATTAGTATTTAAAGTTTCGCAATTTTATATGCAATTCACTCTCATACTTGGTTTATGTAGTTACAAATACCAGTGTTGCCACATATTGTGTTTTGAAAAAATAATCAAAAAATTTTCTGTTGAACATATGTAGAGACAATGGTATAAATGAACTTGTATCTTATGTGTTGTTTTATAATAACCCTGGTCATATTTCTTTTGTGACGAACTACTTTCTGCACTGGCGGTGTTGTTGCTGTTTTAACGGTTTCTCAATCCCCGTTAGGATCGTTAGGGTTATCTATGTAGTCGTCGACCTCATCTAGCGGGATGCTCAGGAAACATGCTGTTTCGACGGGGTCGGACCAAAGGGAGGGGGGTGTTAGATGGGTAGGGTTTGTAGGGCATGCAAAGAGGTGGCCAGTGTCATGTGGAGACTCGTTGCATGCAGGACATACATTAGGTATGTCGGGGTCGATTCTGGATAAGTAGGAGTTTAACCTGCTACAATATCCGGAACGAAGTTGCGCTAGGGTCTCTCGCATTTCTCGCGGCAGCTGGAGCTCCTCGTCTGCAATAGGTGGTGGTTTGACTCCAAGAACGCCATTCACGGGAAGGGAGTCGATGAAGGTGTTGATGGCTCCACTGTGAATGGCGGCCAGTGCCTGTCGATAGTTCGTTGCGTCCGAAGTCTGGTCGGCGTACTGTTCAATGTCGTCGACATAGTCGAGGAATGACCTCTTGATGCTCCTGGGAGGCGGTTCCGCGCCAAGCAGGTAGCTGCAGGGGTGATTCCTACGGAAACAACCCAGCAGGAACTGCCTGGAGAGGAGCTGATTATGCTCCTTTACAGGTAGCATACTTGTCTCACTGTGGAGGTGTTCGATGGGAGACATCAAGAGGCATCCCGTCGTGGTCCGGAGTGCAGTATTTTGGCAGGTCTGGAGTTTCCTCATCTGCGCACCACTGCATCCAGGCGACCATATCGGCGCTGCGTAGTTGAGGACCGGCCGGCCGATTGCCTTGTAAGTTGCCAGCAACGTTTCTTTGTCTTTTCCCCATGTGCTGCCGGCTAGCAACTTGCGGATTTTGTTGCGGCTCTGTACCTTGGCGATAATCGCGGTCGTATGGGGAGAGAAGGAGCATAGACTATCGAGGGTTACGCCTAAAATCTTAGGGTTATTGACAATCGGAATTTTGACGCCATCGACCGCAATATTAAGTTCAAGTCTATACTCCTTCGTCCAGTTAGTAAATATGGTCGCTGTGGATTTGGTGGGTGAAAGTTGGAGGTTTCGTGCAGTGAGAAAACGAGAAAGGTCGGAGAGGTAGCTGTTTACTTTCGAACATATGCCATCGATTCCATTGCCCGACGTCATTATCGTGCAGTCATCTGCGTACGAGGTTATGGAAACCCCCTCTGATGGTTGAGGAAGTTTCGAGATATAGAAGTTAAACAGTAGCGGGGAGAGGACACCACCCTGCGGAACCCCCTGTTTATTTCTTCTCAGTTTAGATGTTTCGCCTCGAAATAGTACGGATGACTGACGACCGTTCAGTTAGTTCATGGTCCACCTCTTTAGCCCTGGAGGGAGAGTGGTTATTTCGATGTCCTGCAGTAGCGTTGTGTGATTGACCGTGTCAAAAGCTTTTGACAGGTCCAACGCTACGAAGATCGTTCTTTCGCAGGGTGGTTTCTGGTTGAGGCCACGAACTATCTGTGCGTTTATGACGCTAAGTGCTGTGGTGGTGCTGTGCACTTTACGGAATCCATGCTGGTGGCTGGCTAGGCTCAGGTGGTAAGTGAAGGTCGGGAGTAGCAAGGCTTCTAGTGTCTTCAGTACTGGGGAGAGGAGAGTTATCGGACGATAAGATTCCCCTTTGTTGGCGGGTTTCCCAGGTTTCAGTAGTGGGACCACTCTTCCGACTTTCCACACATCGGGTATTTGAAGAGTGGTGAGCGACAGGTTGAAGACCTTGGTGAGATATTTTACTCCCGTCGAGCCTAGATGCTTTAACATTAGCATATTGATTCTATCAGGGCCAATGGATTTAGACGATTTTGCCTTGTTGATGACACCCTGAACCTCCTCATCGGTGAAAGTAAGTGGCGCGCAGTTGTTTGGCATTTTGCGCAGCCGTCGGTTAACACATCTCTTAGCTCTGTCTACCGAAGGGTGCAGTGTAAACTGCCGGCTAAAATAGCTCGCGCACTTCTTCGGGTCCGAAGAGGCATGACCATTGAATTGAACTTCAACTCGGTCGTCATGTCTCCTAGGATTAGACAAAGCTTTGACAGTAGCCCAAAGCTTACTCACACCGGTGGAGAGGTTGCAGGACTTCAGGTGCTCTATCCATTTCATCCGCTTATGTTGATTTACCATATGCGGAATCTCCAAATTGAGATCCCTTATTCGGGGATCCCCGGGATCGGCATGGCGTAAGGTGTCGCGCTCATTAGCTAGAACCGCTGTTTCGGCTGGGAAATTGGGGCGGATTTCCGCTAATCTTCCAGCCGGGATGAAGCGAGCGGTAACTGCTGCGATCACCTTGCGGAATTGACGTTCGCCAACGCATACGTCCGTAGGAATGGGTAGAGCGTTGAAGGTGCTCTCAGTAAATTCCGTGAAGCCGACCCAATTAGCTTTTTTAAAGTTAAAGAAGGTACGGTTGTCCACGGAAACGAAATCAGGAGGCTTCTCGATCGAGATAATTATGGGCAGATGGTCTGAAGCGAGAGTTAGCATAGGTCGGGGGGGGGGATAAGTCAGAGTGGGAGCTATGTTGCCTGTTTGAGCTCCTGACCGTTGAGGTCCTCAGATGGCCACTCTGGTTGAGTGGCGGCGCGGCGCGCGAACTATGTGCAGATTGCACAGCCGTGGAGGCTTGTGTCGCAGTATTGCGCAGGCAACATGGGGCCACGTAACGCGTGGTCCACTCCCCTGTGAGTCTTAAGGCCTGAGCAGGTCTTAAGATGGCTCCATCCATTGCATGTGTTACACCTGACCGAGGTGGAATTTGGATGGAGCCTTTTTGCGCAGACGCAGCAGAAAAATTCCTCCGGGCCCGGGTTGGACTCAATGCCAGCACAAGTCAGGAGGATACGGAGCAACCCTGCTGCAAGGCGTTGCTCCAATGACGACAAACACAAATAATTACTCACCGATCCAAACGGGGTCAGATCGCCGAAAAAACAGCCCTTGGTCGGATGAAATCCGAGTCAATTCCGGTGCGTAGAACCGGCTGTCTTGGGAATTGAAATCGAAATCCTCTGCACTAGCGGTTATTGTGGTTGTTGTAGCGGCAGAGTTCTGCCGAGTTAACGGTCCTTAGCCGGATAAAAATCCGTTCTGGTTATGTTGACCCGATTGTTGTGGGAACGGTCTGCACTGGCGGTCTTCAGCCGCGCTTCAAGAAAAAATAAACCTCATCGATTGAACATCTATGTTAATCAAAAGGAGAGAAATGCTGAAAATACTTTGCATTTTGTAATAAGTTATTTCTGTTTATTGTAATGTTTCTATATACATATATATAGATGTCTATACATACATATATGTATATTGTCGGGTCGGCTTTAGAATACACCGGTCAACACGATTTTTGGGTCTGACATCTATATGTGAAATTTTAGTTTCTCCTATGACAAAAATAAGGAAAATTTTTTTTCCAGTTAAAGTTTGCTTTTGCAGAAATTAGAGCAACTTTTCGATATATTAAATATATTTTATATATTAAAATATACTTATCGATGTAGATCAGCCCAAAGCAAACTTTAAGAACTAAAGATTAATATTTAAGTGTTTTTCAATGTCTAGAATCAGGATTCAAGCATGAGGAGAGAAACCCCAAAAAAAAATATTTTTTTTTTGTTGACCGGTGATACCATCCCAGGAAACCAATAGTTTTCGTGATAGTTGCTTTTAAAGTTGAAAATTACCGCTATTTGAGCTACATATTTTTGCGATTTAAAATTAATATTACACTTATATTTTGCACTTTTATATACACTATCACTTCACTAATTCGTATTTACACATTTATTTAACATTATAAGGTTGGTACCCAGCTCTCAAGTAATTGCTCAAGAAAAAAAATACATCATTTCTTCAAGTTAATCTGACAGCAAGTTACGCATTGTGAATGATCCACATTAGAAGAGCAAGAGAGAATAAACAAACAAAACAAAATGTGCGTAATATGCATGTATGTATGTATGCATGTGTGTTGTAACATAAGTATTTTCCTTGCGATTTGAGAAATGTTGTTTGAGAAATGATGATTGGTAAGTTTTATACAACATTTCAAAATGAAATATACTTCATAATAATGATTTTAACTAATTTAGGATGAATTTAACGATTGCTTTGAATTTCCTTCAAGAAACAATTGTTGATTTCATGTTTCTTCGTAAAACCAGGTTTGCCATATTCGCATTTTATTGAAAAGAAGTATTAAAAATTAGTACTAGATTTCTTTAGAGCTGCATACTAGTACAAGTAAATTTATCGCAGGAAAGTTTCTTGTCCGTTTCTTAAGCGTTTTTTTTTATATGAAGTTTTTACATTTCCTGAGAGCTGGATACTAAGCTATATAGTGAACAAAAGTTTTAATACAATATTTTACTTATTGTTCAAATCTATTTACTTAACAATTACGAAAGAGCTACAAATTGTCAAATAGGCAGTGTTACCATAGATAGATAGATAGATTGATAAATAGTTGAGGAATGCACCGCGACCTTAGGTCTTTTGTGCCCTCTCCTAACTCATAGGGACTCACTTAGCTCCAGCATATTGATAAAATCCAATATCCTGTTGGGAACTAGTGAGGCGATGTGATCCCTATCCGGAAACATGGATCCAAGGGTCTTTAACCTGCGTCTACAGACTGCTATGCAGTCGATTAACAGGTGCTCCGAGGTTTCAGGCTCCCTGTCGCACAACCGGCAATTAGCGCAAGAGGATAGGCCCATGTTAAATAAATGTCTATTCAACTTGCAATGGCCGGTGTAAAATGCGACCAGTAGTCTGAGTTTATCTAGTGTTACCATACTAATATATTTGAACAAGCTATAAAAAAACAATATAAAAAAAGATTAACAAAAAAAAATTTAACGCGAAAAAACTTGACAATCACCGGTGTTGGACCGACCAGGGTTATTTTTTTTGAAGCGCGCCAATTAAAAAAGGAGTTTTTCGCGAAAAAAAACTACACACCCTGGTGTTGGACCGACCAGGGTTATTTTTTTTAAGGCACGATTCCGATCACTTTGGCGGAGGGGTAAAAAACCGAATTGACGTATAAATGGTGTATGTGCGGATAGGGGAGCTTCGCCAGAGAAGAAATACCCAAAAATAATATAAGAATAACTTTTAATTGTTTAATTTTTACGATTAAAAGTTCAAAAATTAATAACACATGGTATTTCTCTATGCTACACTAAATTTTTTCACGTTTTTTCACTTTGTATATTTAAATATACACTCTAAACATTGAAATAAGTTCACATATCACTTTTATTTTTTTAAAATAAAACTACTCAATAGGCTCTAAATGTGATTTTTAATAATTAACTTTCTAATACAATCTATGTAGGAACTAAAATCAGGTGGTGAAATGATGTTTCACTGACTCCGCTCGGCCTGTGAGACCGCTTGTCACCAGTTAAAGATTAAACAGCAAATATGTAAAAATTTTTACGATTTTTCTTTGTTTTCCGCGTGATTCTTTTTTCTATATTAGCTATAATAAAAACTACTTTCTACATATGTATATGTGTAAAATGTGATTGAAGTACTTTCGCGTAGTACTCCTTTCTGCGTTAAAAATAAAAAAATATATATTGATTTTTCGTTATAAAGTGGTCATATTTTTTGTTTATCTTGCACTCATATTGAAACAAAATTTGAGTTTTCGTTATAAAATGGTTAAATTTTGGTTATTATATCTGTCAGCGATTTCCATTTAGTTTTGATAATACGTTGTTTTGTATATTAGGTGACAATATATATAATATTATTATAAATATTACTATATAATATTACTTATTTGTTTATTAAATTAAATAAAGAACATATCCATTGCATGGATAGAGGAATTTTTGGGAAAACAGGAATATCAGCGAATTTCCTTATCATATGGCAGCGCTCCATTTGTTCACTACGAGTGTAAAATGTAATTTTTAAAATAAAGATTTCTTAGGTAAAAAACTGCTAAAATCGTAAAATGTGGATTTATTTATGGTTTATGGTTTAATTTAATTAATTTGAAGTGAAAAATGTGAGTAAAGTGTGTTTGATGTATTAAAATAGCTTGTTGAAATGTTCGAATTTTGGGAAATATCTCATAAACTAAGCATTTGCGGTACCTATAACCCTTTATGTTTTTTAGTTAGGACCTCTTTCCCATAGTACCTTCAAATCGCGGCGCCAAAGAAATCGGAATTGTGCCCATTTCGAAATCGTAGGTAGCTATTTTAAATCTCAGCCGGCATTTTTAATAGTTACATTTTTGAACTTCAAATGCAAATATCTCAAAACCCATAAGTCTGCGGCAATTATATGTGACCTGGTCTACGGAAAGGGGGCTTAGGTGTCAAAAAATCAATTTTCACTTTTTAGTTGATTCGGATGGAAGATGAGATGCTTTTTCACGTGACAGAATCCAAAAAGTCATAACTTGTTTGAAAGTTCCCTAAAAATGTAGAGAAAGAAGAGTAAAAATACGAAAAAATATAATTTTTTTGTAATGAACAAAATACATTGAATTATAAGCTATAAAGACATGATTATACACTAGAAAAACGTATTATGGGCCAAAAATAATAATGCTGAGTAGCTTATGTATTTTTCATTGTTGTCGTTTTCCTTGAGATCTTTTTACGTGTAGATCCTGAGGAATTTGGACCTGGTTCCTCGTCTGGTTTGAAAATGTCTTCACTAGTTTTTGCCTTCTTCATTGTTTTCATCATCCTTTTCATGACTGAACTCCTCATCAACACTCATGTTTCATTTCATGCGAAATGCGAAGACGATAATCAACAGAAACACTTACACAAATGTGATAACAGAACATCCGGAAAGAGAGACGAATGAAAACGAGACAACAGCAGCTGCGCGGTATTAGAGTAAACGTCACTTCTTCAGTGTTACTTTTTTAAATGTTGCACTCTAGCAACTTACACGATGAACTATAATAATATTCCGACCAAAACAACACTTACTGGACGTCCTTGAAGCCTCTGGAAAGGAGAACAATTAATGAGATAACGAGAAAATGACGAAACGAGTTGTTTATTTTTAACAGCTGTTTCCCAGAAAACTAGTTTTCGCACGTTAGCTCCCTTTTGGTAGACCAGGTCACATATATACATTTGTGCTCTTATAACTAAGTCACGCCACTAATAGTATGAAATTTTCTTCCAATCAACTTTTTTAGTACAGAAATTAAACTTAATTTTACAAAAAATATAAGAAATTTTAATTCATTTCTAAACAGAATACATATATTTTATCTAACTTTTAGCATAAAAAATATGGCGTATATTCGCTTATCCCATCCTAAATGTTGTCTTATATAATTAAGTCACCTGGTTATTCTAAGTATACGACATTTTTTTGAAATTATATTTTACCAAAAGCTAGTATTTATTTATTTTTATTTATTTCTTTAGTTATTTTTATTTATTTTTTTTTTTTTTTATTTATTTATTTAATAAACCATACGCCAATCGGTTTTATACATCGAATAGTTAGTAAAATATACAATATTAAGGGGCTATACCAGTGTGACGCATGAAAAATTAGGCGATTTTTCGTTCTATGGACGTAATAAAGTATATTTTTAGCTATATTAAAATTTTTTTTTTTTACAAAAATATTGAAAAATAACGGAGTTATGTGCTGTCTGCGGAAGTGCCGAAAAAAATGGCCTCAACTGCTGGCATGATTCCGATTAAGAAAATGGCGTGATTTC
Organism: Bactrocera zonata; assembly: GCA_037783105.1. Lineage (NCBI taxonomy): Eukaryota > Metazoa > Arthropoda > Insecta > Diptera > Tephritidae > Bactrocera > Bactrocera zonata. The sequence continues at coordinate 1,711,056 of JBAWJQ010006683.1, forward strand.
GAAAAAAAAAATGTTTTTTTTACGAAAAAAATGGTAGTTTTTTTTAATGCCAAATTGACATTTTTCAAACAATCAAAAAGATCGTAGTCCATTGTATAGAAAATGTATTCGACTATACCCAGTATGATGTCAGCAATTTTGAAAAATGTCGTTTCGAGAAAAACGCGTTTAAAGTTTCACTTACATATATATGTTTGCACCTCTGAGCGGTCGCTTTTTATAACTCTGCCATTAAAAAACTATTCAAGATACGACCTATAAACTATCGATAAAGCTAAATGAGTTTACGAGATTAGCAATTCTATTATTTGGTCCGTGGTATACGTAGTGTCGTTGAGTCTTTGTTGTTGTTAACAGTCTGTTATGCCTGAGCGAGAGCGTAGTAGGAGCAATCTTAGAACTGCTGAGTGCTTCCGAATAGTCAATGAGACCGTTGACAATTTTGTAGAATACCGCATCAGAAACCTTCCGACGCGCTGTTAAACTGTTGAGTCTGAAACGGAAGCGGATATCCTCAGTGGAGAGTCCTTGCATCCTTAAAGATTGATGGAACAACAATGTCTTGCAGAATTTGTTTTGTATTTTCTCAACTCTGTTGATGAGTGTATCAGTATGTGGAGACCAGATTACGCAGCCATACTCTAGTATTGGCAGTACAAGTGAGCGGTATAGACTGACCAGAGAATTTGAGTTGTTGAAATCCCTTCCTGTTCTGACGATGAGTCCTAGCATTTTAAAAGATTGCACAGTTATTTTATCAATATGCTTTGCAAATGTGAGTTTATTATCTTCTATAATTCCTAGATCCTTGATTTCGGTCAATTCCTGTAGATACTCGTTGTTGAGTTTGTAGTTGGTGAAAATGTTGTTATGAGAGCGTGAGAAGGATACGTCGGCGCACTTTTTAGCATTGAGATCAAGATTATTTTTAAGGCACCAGGTTGACAGACAGTCGATATCTTGCTGTAGTTGTATGACATCAGAATCGTTAGAATTGATTTTGCATATTTTCAAATCATCGGCATATAGCAGACATTCAGACTGTATATTGTTTACAATGTCATTGATAAAAATATTAAAGGGTAGTGGTCCTAAATGCGATCCCTGAGGAACTCCAGATGTGACCTCATATTCTCTAGACAAATATCCGTCAACCCTGACTTGTAGAATCTTGTCAGTTAAATATGAGTTAAGCCACTTACTGAAGTCAGTGTAGATTGAATGTACCTTTGGTCCTTCATTCAGTGCGTTGAGTATATAGCTGACATACAGGTAGAGATTTGACACGGTTGAGCTGCCACCCACAAATCCATGTTGTTTTGTAGTGATGATTTCCTTGAAAGTTAGAGATAGTTGAGCAAGAACCAACTTTTCGAGGAGCTTGGCTAATGCAGATTGCATGCAGATGGGCCTGTAGTTAATTACTTCAGATCTTGGGCCACTTTTATGTATTGGACTCACATATGACAGTTTCCAGGGACGAGGGAAACTAAACTCAAAATATGTGTGAGGGGCTCACAAAGCTTGATGGCGCAGTTTTTTAAGAAAACGTTTGGTTACCCATCGGGTTCGGTACTTTTATTTGGATTTAATTTCAGTAGCTGCTTGAGAGCATCATTGTATTGGACCTCTGAGCTGTGTACGTTGGTTGACAGCAGCAGCAACGAGCTTATTGCCCTTAGTAAGTGTGGAAAATGTAGTCTTGAAGTATGAGGGGAAAATATTGCTAATATCCAGGCCGGTGTCAGCTATTTAGTCCATCCAGGGCATTGAGGATGGTTTAACAATGCTATTTTGTTTTTTATCCTTTATAAACTTCCAAAAAGCGTTGGTGTCAGACTGGACCATGTTCTCAACTTTGTATATGCCTTAGAGTACTAAAACGGTTGTAATTGAGTTGGTTTTCCTTTTTCTTGTATTGAGTGTGTGCTGATTTTTTGAGTTTAATCTTATTTATGAGTTCATAGGAGAACCAGCAGGGATAGATTTTTTGTAAACAGGTACATATTGTGATATTCCTTCTTCAAGACTAGACCAATTGACTTTACTTTCAATGGTGTCCAGTTCGTACAGTATCGTCTAATTGACTCGATGAAAGAAAGCGTTGAGGCTGACGTAATCAGCTTTCTTGAATGGATTCAAATGTTCTAAGTTGAGTCGAAATTTTAGATTTATGATGATGGCGGGATGATATTTGTCCTCATGAACGAGAGGTAAAGTTTTATCGACGTAAGCCTCAACATTGCTAAAACAGAGGTCCAGACGATTGATCTGGAGGTTGTTTATGTTGTTCATTTGGATGCATCCCAGTAAAGCAAGTCCATCGTATACAAATTTGTCGCAATAGGCTCGGGGGATGCTGCTTGACAAGTTGAAGTCACCCACCTGTACAGTACCTTTTTTACGAAGACCAATTCCAAATCTCTTTCATCAATGGTAATTAAATCAGCATGGATATGACGGTTGACGGCGATGAAGACGCCACCACCACGCTCTAGGCCAGTGCATATAGGATCTCTATCTCTTCTAAAAATAGTATAAGTGCTATCAGTTATCTCGCCATCATTGATTAACGAGTTTAACCACGACTCAGTGATACAGAGTAGATCATAACCACTAGCCGCTGATACTGTCGTAAATTTAGGCAGCTTTGCTCAAAGGCCTCTGGTGTTTTGGTAATAAATCTGAAGAGTCTTCAGGTTTCTTTTTCTCACTGATCGAACGAAAATTCTTGTTCGCTATCTGCGGTACACCTCGAATGTATTTGATGGTTTTGCTTGTGTCACCATTTTTGCCAAGAGTATCGAGTTTGGATCGTGGCCCACAGAGATGAGACTGCTGTGCTGGAGTCTGATCAGATTTGAAAGTAACGTGTCATTACATCACGTTGGCTAAGCTTGAAAATCTCCCTAGCATCAGTCGCTGAATGAGTCTCGATGAGCAGGCGACGTGTACGGCCGGTTAACGGACGACCTAATCTTCGAATCTTAAATTGAGGTATCTTGGCAGAGATTTCGGGAGGTAAGACTGCCGAGAGCGAAATTTTGTCGGCTTCCAGTCTGTCATTACCAGCAACATTAGTAGATTCAGTGATGCCAAGGAAAATGACATTACTCTCTCTCCTTTTTCGATCGTTCATCTCCTTTATGATGTCTTCCAGAGATGATACATTGAAAAGCTTGTGTACTTCTTTCTTGAGTCCAGCGATACTTTCCCCGATGGTTTGTTTAAAATTATCAAGTTTGTTATTTAATATTTGGGAAAATTCTTCGAATTGCTTCTTGAGAATTGTTTCGAATTTATCAATACTGTCATCTCCGCTACCATCTGACTCCTCGTCAGATGCAATATCGATGTCTCTAACACTAACCTCAAATCCACTGCATACGGTGTATCTCCACTGTACATCATGTTTTTTGATATTAGTAGCAATGACTTTAAATTTTTCATTACTCAGTTTTAGACATTCACATCTTAGACCTTTTGTATTTTTTCGTACTGGTTCAGAGCAGCTACCGCATGCGCTAGCATCAACTTGCTTCTTGGGAGGCATTTTGAGTATCAGTGTATTCGCACTTATAAATGTAAACAGACGTGAGTTGATCCCTATTGTTGTGCAACAAGGACTTCTGCCAAATTATACTTATAAATTTACTTATTAATTTTAATTATAAATTAATACTTGTTTTCACTAATGTTTACTTATTATAACGGAGCGTTTTTAACATTTAGTTGGATATCCTTTATTACGTAGCACTTCAGTACATCGCTTCGCCATTGTTTGGGCATATTGGGCGGGGCTTATTTTCCCGTCTATATTAAAAATCGGACCAACGTCTAAAGACGTGAAACAACCTTACACCATCACCGATGGCCCACCATATTTCACAGCTTTTTTTTTTAGCAAACGCTTTTCGTTTTTTAATATTTTTTTCGAAACATTAGGTTTTTGTGTTGCTAGCGGCCATTCAATGAATTTTCTTTCAGATGTCTCGTACAGTTTGCGCTGATATTTTACACTATGGTGCTTCTCTAATTGAGCCCTTATTTCTGTGGAAGTGAAAAATAGATCCGATTTACTCAGCCTAATCAGGACCTGTAGTCAGAACGGTCTTTCTTGGCTTTTCACGGAGCAAATTTTCAAAAGTCCAATTTTTTTCGAAAAATTTAATAGCGTTAATAATTTTACCATGGGAAAACCCTGAATCTTTGGCAATATTTTGATATTTTTGAAAACATTCATAATTGACCTTTCTTTCGATTGGATTTGTGCATTTATTCTTGCCGAAGCGACGATGACTATAAATTTTATTAAAACGGAGTAAATACTTTTAGTAAAAGCGAACAATATTGAACAAAAAACGAAAAAAGTTTCCAACAAATTGACTTATTTATGTGAAAAGAGTTTTAATGGGAAGAAATGCTAAATTGATAAAAACTCTCCGAAACGAAAATACTTAAACTCGCTGTAAATGGCCAACGGTTCTACGATAACGGAACTTTTTCCTCATGCGATATAAGTGTAAGAGTTGTAACATGAAAACAATATACGTTATTTTAATATTGTATAATGTATAAAAGTACTGAATGACTTAATTATATGAGCACAAGTATATATATATATATTTCTGTTGATCTGGAGGACCCCGCCATATTAAACCCGAAATCGGGTGATGCTTTTCTAAAATTTACCCGTTTGAAGACCGAAACAAGCGAATTTTCCAGATTTTTTTCTGAAAACACTTTTAAATTTATTGATTAAAAAATGTCTACACATATTATGGTATATTTTAGTATTAGTAAAAATATTTATTTGGAAAGGAACTACAGCTGATGACGGTTTAAAAAAAAATATATAATGATTTTGGACCAAATTTCGGCTTTAAATTGTTTATAAAAAAAATATTTATCGGTAAGAAAAAAAACTTCGTTTGATTACTAAAGAATATATTTCTAATACATATATGCTCTAACTACCGCTCTCACTTTGATGGGAACCATAGCAGATCAATGTAAAAGTTTGTGCTCTGCTCTAATCGAAGACTAAATAAAGCTACACATGCGAGAGCTGTAGCATATGCAAATTTTAATTAGTTCTGCCCACATACCGCTCCCAATTTTTTGCCAGAGCAAAGCCTAGCTCTTTATTTTTGGATATTGCTACAGCTATAAATTTTTACATAATAAAACTCCGAGCAGAGCAGAGCACAAACTTTTACATTGATTTGCTATGGCTCCCGTAAAAGTAAATTTCAAATAAAATTACTCAAAATTCCCATGACAGCCGGTTCTACGTACCGGAATTGACTCGGATTTCATCCGACCAAGGGCTGTTTTTTCGGCGATCTAACCCCGCTTGGATCTGATGGTCCGAGAAATTTTAAGCTTAAATAAAGACTGAATTCATTCAATATAGATAAATATCTCTTTACAGTTTATAAAAGGATATAACAAAAGAGAATATAAAAAAGGAATACAGAGTTGCAAGAGGTAGAGGTGCATACATAGTTGTAATTTTAAGTACTTATTCATTTAATACTATTTACTAAGAACTACTTCGCCTCCGCAACACCTCCTCTCGAAGTAGAGAGCTTATTCTTCTTCTTCTTGATTGCCTTCGATAAGGCCCAAACTTGATGAACAATTACTAAGCTTCAGTTCCGTAAGACCCTTGGTTAATATGTCCGCTGGCACTTTCTGTGTTGACATATAGTCTAGTGTAATTGCCTTATCGCGTACGCAGGCTCGGATAAAATGATGCCGTACATCAATATGTTTCGTCCGAGGGTGGAAATTCGAGGATACTGTTAACTTTTGTGAACTCTGTTTATCGTTAAATAACTTTACGCTGGTGCACTCAATTCCCACCTCTTCCAAAGCGCCTTTCAAATAAAGGACTTCTTTAGCCGCCTCAGTTATGGCGATGTACTCTGACTCAGTACTGGAAAGCGAAACAGAACGTTGCTTCCGTGCTTGCCAACTTATAGACAACCCAACATATATAAATGCAAAACCTGAATACGATCGTCTGTCTGTTGAATTTGCTCCCCAATCAGCATCGACTACACCATACAAATCTGCACCTCTCTTCTTATACAGTAAACCCTGTTGTACTGTGCCCTTGACGTAACGTAAAATTCTTTTTGCTCTTCAGTGTAGTTGCTGTTAAATTTACTCATAAAATTTACGGCATACGCAATACCTGGTCTTGTAGATACCGCTAAATACATCAAAGCGCCGATTAAGCTTTGGTATGGATATTTCGCCATAATCGCCTCATTTTTTGTTGTAAGAATGATAAGTTTGCAATTCACTTCTATGGGTGTTTTCGAAGGATTGCACCTAAAATTTCAAATTGCTTTACTATTGATTCCGCGTATGTCTTCCGCGATACAAATATTTCGCCTTTCTCTAGATTTTGATGAAAATCTATACCCAAACAATGATTGACGTATCCTTCATATTGAGATGTTGCGAGAGTGTTTTCTTCGTTGTTTTTAACCTACTTTCGTTATTTGATGCTAACAACAAATCATCTGCGTACATAATGGCCAACATAATGTTACCACCTTCTTGCCATACGTAGAAGCATGGATCAAATTTCGTTGATTTTAATTCAAAATTGTTTAGAGTTGCTGATAATTTATGATACCACATTATCCCTGGCTGTCGCAAACCATACATTCTGGAACATCCATGTAGATGTTTTCGTCTAGATCTTCATTCAAATATGTGGTGACCACATCCATCTGATGTATTTGGAGATCCAGCTCTGTACTCAGTGCTGTAAAGAGTCGTACTGAAGTTGACCGTGCAACCGGAGATGAATCTTCGTGAAAATTTTTTTGCAACCAGTCGAACTTTCTTTAAATGTTCATCTTTGGTACGGAACACAATTACTACCAAATACTTTATGATTCGAAGCCTTTTCAACTATTTTCCTAGTTTTGTTTCTCATATGCGCCAAAAATTCGTCTTCAAGCGCCTTTACTCATAAAGAGGCGTCCTCGCACTTCAATGCCTCTGCCAAAGTTTGCGGATCATGAATTATAAAACGTGCTTCGTTGCACTCGTAGAAATCAGTAACCTTCTCCTCTTAATCATTATTAGCGATTAACTGGCGATACACTTTTCGTGGTCGCCCCCTTTGCCCCGTACGTACATACGATGGTCCTCCTCTGCCACGTAGTTTATTACCTATACCTACCTCACAATTAGACGCGTCTACCGATTCTTCATTCCCATATTCGACCTCGCTATCTGTATTGCTATTTTCGAATATAACGTCCATTTTATTTTCATATTCAACGTCTTTTTCATTTTCGTGCTCAAATTCTTCAAAAGTTCCATCAATAGCAGATTTATCCGAGAACTTTACATCACGACTTACTATAATCCACTTTTTAGTCTTTGAATACAAACGGTACGCTTTCGATTCGCATGAGTAGCCAACAAATATACATGGTTCAGCGTGCGAATCGAATTTTCCTTTTGACCATTACAAGCTAATAGCTAAATCTTGGACAAATAAAACGCACTTATCTTATTTTATATATTCGCTTAAAAATGAATTGTGTTGGCAATGCGGACAAGGACAATCAGCTGAAATACAATTTAGTTTGAAATTACAAATTTGTAAACGGAATATTAATATACTATACAAATATACATATTTATTTTATTTATTTGACTAGTCTAGAATACAAAAAATTGAAAACAAGTGTTCATATTTATCTTAATTTTAACTCAATTCTCATCAAAAAAATCTGTAAGTTTGGTTTGTTTACATCCTCATCTGTGAAAATGAGGTTTCTCGCAATTGCCAACTACTTTTTATTTGGGAAAAATCATAGCTATTGTGAATGAAAAAAGCGATGAACTGGCAATGCCTCTGGTTCAATATACAAGCTATGATAGCTTATAAGCTAACATAATTATGTTGGCTAAGTCTTCCATACAAAATAAGCTAAAAGCTTGATTTGCTGGTCAAATAAAACACGCCTAGTATATGGACAATATTCTTGAACTGAAGGACCTTAACTTTAGATGCTTCGGTTAGGTTAACTATGGGAATTTCGACAGGGTGTTCATTCATAATTGATTTCAAATCATCATGGTCAAAAATAGTGGGATTTATTATATCCGCCTTAGCTAATTGTGAGAAAGGTGTTTTAGACACTCGGGACGCGATATGATCGCGAAAATGTGTGACCGATCGCCGTTGTTATCGAATGTGTGAAGAGTCTCCTCGTCGGTTGTCTTTGTTTCCTTTTGTGTGAGAAAACAAGTTGTGTGATTGTGGTTGGTGTACTTGTCTATGGGTGCCAATGTTTGGTACTCTCGTGAGTAGCGTATGATGTGGACTGTAAGTGGTGATATGGTGAAGACGAGTATCAGTGTTGTGAGCTTTGAGACGATGTTGTGTTCTAATGGGATTGTGGTCTAGGCGCTTCCAGTACGATGTTGTATTGCGATGACGCCAGAAATAGGAGTCCTCCATAGCGAATGCTGGCCTTTGCGGTGCCGGTCGCTGGGCTCGTCTGATAACATTACGGTTGCGAGGGGCAAGATGACGCCTAATGTCGGGTCCGACGGTGCAGTGTAGCACCTATAATGGGAACGCATCTGTCGCACATTTCCGCGTGAGCTGGGTAGACAATTTAAGCAATGGCCATGTGGCCATACTCGCGTTGCAAAGATGTCATTCACTTGATGATGACACATTGCGGCGACATAGAGCGCATTGTGTGCATGCCACTAGGCGGAGCCGTTCGCACTGCTCGAGGAGCTGCTGTGGCGATGATTGTTCGTGGCGCTACTACTGGTGTAGCTTTAGAGCGCGGAACAGTAATGGCCGAACGTACTATATAATGGGCGTTAGTGCATTTGGCAAATCCGCATCCATATTTATCTGTTGGAAAATGTTATGTTGTTTATTGGTGGCACGTAATGTGATACGAGTGAGTAGTCATGTGGATCGACTATTTTTTTTTCTGGTATTTATTGCTTGTGGGTTATTTAGTGTTTTTTGGTTAATAGTTACGGTTTATTATTTATAATAAACGTTTCGGTTTTATCGAAGGGTTGGCAAAAAGCATAGTTTAGCGAACGGTCTGGTTAGTTTCCTGTTTGAGTACGGAGATCGACTACTCGAATATGACCCTCGGAGTCGTAGTAGAGTTTCTCTATGCGGCCAAACCGCCACTCGGTTGAGGAAAAGTTAATCGTCATTAATTAAGACACAATCTCCAAGCTAAGGGGACTTTTCTGGTGTTTTCTATCGATACCATTACTTAAATAATCTTCTTTCCTCCGGCATTTTCCATCCTGAAATCATGATGAAGAATTTAATTCTTTCCCAACGCTTTAATGGGGAGAGCGACCCCACGCCTGGATCAGGAGTGACCAGAATGGGCGCTCCTTTAAGAAAATGCTCTGGCGAGAAAGCTGTAAAGTCTGAGGGATCTCGCGAGAGGTCATAAGTTGAGAACAGGTTCAACTTTAGTTAACAATGTCGTGAATTCTTCATTATTAAATTCTTGGTTGCCGGCTAACTTTTTGAAATGAGCTTTGGAGCTTTTTAGAGCTGATTCCCATAACCCACCCATATAAGGAGCACTTGGGTTAGTAAACTACCAATTGATACGATGGAGAGCGCATTTTTGGACAATGCCAGGTGAGCTTTGTTTTATGAAATCCATAAACAAAGACAGCCACAAAGCCTTTCATGAGGGTGAGTGGTGAGCACAGACGCCTTTATCTGAAAAGGCCCAGCAAAGTCGACGCGTATAGTGGTGAAAAGCAGAGCAAAATTTCAGCGTTAAGGTGGAAGTGCTGCCATAATCTGCGTTCGCTTTTTCTGCTTATGCATAGTGCAGATCTTGCACATGAAAATACACTTCTTTATTTGTGGCTCAAGTCGGGGTATTTACAACCCCGTATTTGCGGACGACATATTTATATATTTCGGGAGGCGGTGTTCGGCGTGGATCACTAGTATATGGATATATGTGATGAATAAGGTGGCAAACGGACTCATCTCTAGTATGAATATAGGGTGGCGTTCATTATACAGTGAGCGTCAAAAATAAGTAAACAGCCATCCAATCAATATTAAAGTGTTTATTACCAAGCAGTTTTTAATACAATGATAAAAAGTTTTATTATAGAATTCAAGGCACATATTATAAGAGTTGAACTTAGTATTAATAATAAACAAAAACTAAGCACAGCCAAAAATAATTAGCTTAAACTAAAAATACTCTCGTTTTTTCGCGTCAAAAAAAAGTAAACAGAGTACTGTAAAGTTACAATCTATGTACATAAAGTAAAGTAATATTCATTCTAGTATTTTGTTTACTTTCCTTTGGACTTCTGGACCTCACTTACTCTTCTTGGCATGTATTCTGCAACATTTTTTGTAAATTCTGGAGAGAATTTACTCCATTCTTCAATCAAAGCCTTATTTAGGTCGTCCTTGCTTGAAATGTCCTTCTGCCTGATTTTTCGGGCAAGGTGCTCCCACAGGTGCTCGATTCGATTAATGTCTGGGGTCTGTAGAGGGTTATCCAGAGTTTTGGTGTTCGATGTAACAGCCACCCACTAACAATTTTGGACTCGAGTTTAGGATCGTTATCCTGTTGAAATATTCAGTTTCCTGATAGGCCAAATTTTTCAATGCTTTGAGTAACGCTATTTTTTTAAATGTTGAAATAATCCAATTTGTTAATCGTGGACCCAATAAAAACGAAATTCCGAACACCAGATGCTGCCTTACAGCCCTAGACCACAACCGATCCTCCACCGTCCTTTACTGTGTTGGTAACACACTTATCATCAAAGGCTTTATTTTTGGATCGCCAAATTTTACGAGGTTGTTTCGATTCAAATATTTCGAATTTGCTTTCGTCCGCATAAAAAATGTTTTCCCAGAAGTTTTCAGCCTGATTTGTAAACTTTTTTGCAAATTCCAAGTTCATCTGTTGATTCGCCTTTAATGCATAGGGCATTTAGCATAGTACTCGTCCATGCAAACTGCTTTTGTGCAACGTTCTCCGGATTGTACTGGCATTTACTGGTTTACCCGATGTCTTCCCTATATTTTTTGATATTTGAACAGCGTTTGAAGCTGGATTTGTTTTTACTTCCCGTACTCTTGATGGCGCTTCAGTGTAATTAAGGCGCTTTGGTCGGCACGGTGCTTACAAATTTTCAACAGTCTGGTGTTTACATGTTTATCAATAATTTTTTTTTATTGTGCAATAGTGTCCTCCACCTATTTCTCGGATTTCCCGACAAGATTTACCTTTTTATGCAAATCTAATATGATTTTTTAATCGTTTCATTGGTTGTTCGCTTACCCATTACATATTTTGTATATATTTTAGCGACTTAACCTCAAAAAATACAATAAGGATATAAAAAAATATGTTTTACTACACTCACTCTCTTGAATGGTAACGGGTTCCAAAGGAAATTTGGCGGTTCCCCGAAATAAGTATTAAAAACAAGCAACAGTTGTTGCTACTGTTTACTTTTTTTGACGCGAAAAAAACGAGAGTATTTTTAGTTTAAGCTAATTATTTTTGGCTGTGCTTAGTTTTTGTTTATTATTAATACTAAGTTAAACTCTTATAATATAGGCCTTGAATTCTATAATAAAACTTTTTATTATTTAGGCAATTCACAAGCTTTGTTGTATGTCTTATATCATATTTTAATATTCTCAAAAAATACGACACTTGTGAGCACCCTTAACTGTTGTATGTCATATTTTGTCATATTTCTACACTTAATCAGCTGATAGTGGAAAATTAAGAAGACAGAAATGCCACGAGAAAGTCAGAAACATAAAATTATAGCTTCTTTATGTGAAAATCATGCATTGGCTCTATTAGCAGTTGAATCAAGTGAGTATTTGCATACATTTCTTCATTAAATACAAATATTTATACTTTGCCAGGTGACGAAGAAGACGAAGCTATTGAAAGTTTTGTGATCAGCATGAGCTGTTTGCTGAGCAACAAAAGAAGCGTTCATTTCGGTTTACCAAAATGTTCCAGTTGGCAGCGAAATGTGCCTTCCATACTTCCGGCGCCTGTCGACCCTTACCACTCCTTTGCTTTGTTATAATTAGTGCGCATATTGCGTACTTTTGCGCGCACTACTTTCCATCCTACCGTCAGCTGCGTGTCTTCGATGAAACGACCACAAAAGCTTTGAGCCGTTGGTTTCTTTTAAAACAAAAATTATTTGACTTTGTTTTGCTTTTTTAAAATAAAATTACAAACCTCGAAACATCTTTTTTCCATTGGAACTCCACAAGCGCTTTTTCTTCTGCCGCATTTTACTTATGTACCGGGTTGAAACGGCGGCGTTTTGGTTTACACTGCAATGAAATCATTTGCAACCACATAAACATCAAAATATTTTCATGTTTCACTTATATTCAACTTAATTTACCTGAATATCGTGGTTTTTATCCATATTAATAACGAAATTTATTAAATTTATTAATTTCAAACACTTAAACACCAATAATAAGAAAGTAAACAAATACTGCTGATAGAAAAGCGAACTCAAGAAACATACCACGCAGTGTTGTATCAGTCATATTTTAATTTTGCATGTGAAACAACAACAGTGTTGGTATGACAGTCATAAAAAAATATGACAATATGACGGTATGACACACTATGACACCTTGTGAATGCCCTAATTGTATTAAAGACTGCGTTGTAATAAACACTTTAATAGTGAGTTGCTGTTTACTTATTTTAGGCTTGAATTAGGAAGTGTTGGCGGCGAGATGCAGTGGTTTGCACCTTTTTGTACCTAGATCTGAAGGCTTGTCAGCACTGGCTACGTGTCGCCAAGTGGCTTATCCTACTAGGTCAAGTTTTTGATACGTTCGAATAGAAATATATATATTTTTAAGAAGTCAGTATTCAACAAGTTATCTTTTAGTAAGTTTTTTAAGATACTAGTCGTAATTGTCTTTAAGGGAAATCTTGCGGTGTTAAGAGCTTTTATGACGTGTGATAAGAACTCGTATGTATTCTCACATCGTCTACATAAGTTTTTGTTTTTAATACTTGTGTTGCCAGAGGAAATTCTGACTTCGTGTCTTCTGCCTGTTCGTAGAGTGTACGATTGGCTAAGTTTGTGCGACTTTTTTTTAATTTAAAGTCGCGTAGTGTACTATTGGAGATTTTCGGAGAATAATTCGATAATTCGCTGGAAATCTTGATCATCTATATGTGCGATTATTTGTCGATACATTTCTTCGACATCCGCAATAAAAAAGTATTTGTATACAAGTCAATTTAATATGAGGAGTATTAAATCTGGTTGAAGTGCGGGTCCTGTTAATAAAATATCATTTAGGGAATTTTTTCTCGAATTAGTGCATTTTGAGGCATTGATTTTTTGTTGTTTTTTGTCTGGCTTTACAACTGCATGATGTGCCAAGGTGAATGACTAGTATTTGACCTCATTGATTTTTTCCGCATGGATCTACTTCCTCTGTGTGATCTAAGCAGAGGTTTTCTTCTAAGGCATTATCATAATATTGTTTTGGATCACTTTTTCTAAGTGGGTTTTTTCCATACTTAGAGACTGCTGTATTGCAGAGGTGCGACCATTATCTGATCGAGTAGTTGTGGCTTTGAAAAATTTTTCACAATGCTGATGTTGTAATGGTAATGGAGGAGAGTTCTTCTAACTTCCAAAATTTCCTTAGCCTAGTTGAATATCTATTTGAGCTGGGGTGCTTTAATTGAGATCTGATAGACTACTCTTTATTTTATAGCTTGGGAGCATATTTGTGAGTTGCGGTAAGATTGTAGCTTCTGCTTGAAGGAGACAAGGGAAATGAGACAGATTTTATTCGAGTCTTGGACTAGTCTTCTGCCCTTTCACTATATTTCAAATATTGATTGCTTTGTTCGCAGTTTAAGTTTAAGACGATTGCTATGGCTAATACCCTACTTTGAATTACTCTGCGTTGAGTTGTCTCTTGAAAAATTTTGTGTTTCGGGGGTCGCTGTTGCAAGTAGACCCGTGGTTCTGTTTGAATAAACGCTACTTTGGGGTGTAGTGGGAAGCATGTTATATTGTGACATAGACTAATGTCTTTTATGACAACATACTTACGCAAGTGTATGCAATAATGTTTGTTGTTTTTATTTACCGAACCGTTTATTTATTTTCTGAATTTTTACTATTTAACTAGTGCATCCGGCCACGCATTGCTGTGGTATACATTTTATACTAGTCGTGTTCTATTTGACCATCACAAGCTAATAGCTAAATCATGGACAAATAAAACGCACTTATTCCATGTATTCGTATAAACATGAATTGGGTTGGTAATGCGGACAAGAACAATCAGCTGATATACAATTTAGTTCAAAATTTCAAATTTGTAAACGGAATTTTTATATGCTATACAAATATATTTATTTTAGTTATTTGAGGTCTAGAATACAAAAAACTGAAAGCAAGTCTTCATATATGTCTTAATTTTAACTTAATACTCATCCAAACAATCTGTAATTTTGGTTTATTTACATTTTCATCTGTCAAAATGACGTTTCTCGCAATTGCCAACTACTTTTTTTGTGAAAAATCATAGCTATTGTGAATGAAAAAAGCGATGAACTGGCAATGCCTCTAGTTCAATATACAAGCTATGATAGCTTATGATAAGCCAACATAATTATGTTGGCTAAGTCTTCCATACAAAATAAGCTAATAGCTTAATTTGCTGGTCAAATAAAACACGCATAATACTATATATGGACAATATTCTTGAACTGAAGGACCTTAACTTTAGATGCTTCGGTTAGGTTAACTATGGGAATTTCGACAGAGTGTTCATTCATAATTGATTTCAAATCATCATGGTCAAAAATAGTGGGATTTATTATATCCGCCTTAGCTAGCGTAATTGTGAGTATCAAGTTCGATATTTCATCTATTAATATTATATTTCTTGCTAATAGTGATAGTCAACCAATTCTTTTTTTTTTAGCCTTAACTATTTCGTTCACCATATCAGTAAGTTTATTAATTTGTCTATTGTTTGCATCAATTGAATTGGATTCGGACCACCTTACTTTTTCAAAATCAGAGACATCAGGCGTGTCTGCTATTACTTTGAGTGCTGAGCCCAAGAAGTCTAAACTTCTTGTCATTCTGTTGTGCACTTTTAGTACGGACAATAAATTTCTAATATGTTCTGTATCCACGTCTAGCAGTTTTCGCATGTGCGACTGAGGGAATAATTTGGTTAATTTTACAGTTTCCTCTGCTATGTTAGCAAGGTCTGGTTGAGTGTCTTAAATAATCACGTTGCTCCCATACCAATATCTTAACGTCGATAACCGGGATATCGTTGGAGTGAGAGTAGTCGATAATACGACTATGTACTACCCCTAATGCTACCGTTCCCACGACAGTCGGGTCTACGTAACCGGAAAGGACCCGGATTTTTATACGGCCAAGGACTGTCAACTCGGCAGAATTCTGCCGCTACAACAACAACAACAACAACAACAACCCCTAATACTAATAGGATTGCAAGTCGAATGCTGTAAACGTAAAAGAAGATAGGTAGATATTTGTATATATCAGGAGCCTGCTGGGCGCTACTGAAGTGATTAAATCTCTGTCTTTGTAGATGGAACCCAGGGCATCAAGCCTTCTTCTGCAAATTGCTGGACAATCAAGAATTAGATGTGCTGGTGTTTCCTGCTCCAAGTCGCAGAACCGGCTGTTAGCGCAAAAGACTATGCCCATGTTGGACAAGTACTTCCTAAGTCTGCAGTGCCCTGTGTAGAGCGCGACGAGGAGGCGGAATTTGTCACCGGGGAGGTTAATTAGTTCCTTGAACCTAATAAGGTTATACCCTCTTAGAAGCAGCTTGACATGACGCATTCCTGCTGCCTGCTACCAGTGCTGATCTCTCCTCACTCTCTCCTTCGTGCGGAGCAGCTCCTTATGAGTGTGGGACCCCACCGCGATGCATGGTTCTGGTCCCATCATCTTGGACGCTGCCGCATTGCTACCCCTTTATGCCCCGGCACCCAGATTGGGTGTATCTGGTTGCTACCCCTTTATGCCCCGGCACCCAGATTAGGTGTATCCGGTTGCAAAAAGATAGGCGGTTTAGCCTTCCTATACATTCTTCTACTAAAAGCGATTTGACCTCCTACGCTGAAATCGCTTTTAGTGCCGCTTGATTATCGCTAAAAATGGCGATGCGCTGGTTGTGCTAGTTGCGGTGGAGATTGATATCTACACATTGACTTACAGCAAAAACTTCTGCTTGAAAGATACTTGGAAAGCGTTCCATTGGTATGGATAGCTTGGTATGCGGCCTCACAATTTTGAGCCGTCAGTGTACCACTGGATAGTACGGTCTCTTACCATTATGTCAAGCGCGGAGTCATTCCACTCTGTCTTATTACCTAGAGTAACTCTTAAGTTTTTTATGAAATTAATCCTCTTTGTAAAGCCTTCCCTTGGGAGAAGGGCTAGTGGTGTGCTTTCCGATAGCGCTTTCATCTGTTGAGACGACATAAACTTCAATTTGCCGAAACCCTCTGCTGACATTAGAAGTATGGTATGTTTCGCTACCTGTTTAATCAACAGATGGAGCGGTGACTTCAAGCGCCGCAGTGGGGCAAGTGCGCATTGCCCCTGAAGTACAGACACAGGCAAGCCTTTGCTACTTTAAAGCCTACCGAAGACTGCATTGCCTTGGCAGCCCAAGCAACCGCTCTATAGGTGACAGTGGGCCTTATAATCATGGTATACAGCCATCTAATGATACCTGGCTCGCATCCACAGGATCTGCCGGCCAGGCGTCTGCAGATCATGACTGCCTTGGTGGCTTTCGACAGCGATAAGTCCAAATGCATACTCCACCGTAAGGATGAGTCTAATTTGAGGCCAAGGTATTTGACCTCTTCCTTCCCGGAAGGAATCTTCGCTTAGTAAAAGGGATCAAGGTAGTTTCTGCCGGGTTAATAACTGTAACACAGTACATCATCCCTTTGCTAGAATTAAGCTCCTTTAAACAATGTCACAGAGAGTGTTATCACACTTGGCGCGCGCCATTATGACAATGTCGTCCATTCCAATTCCATTGATAGTAAACAACTCATGGAGCTCATCTACTACTAGGTTCCATAGCAGAGGGGGATAGTACTGCATCATGTGGGCAGCCCCTTGTAGTGCCAAGACGAATCTTGCTCTCCCCCACAGTTGTTTCTGCGACCCTAGTACGCAGTAAGGCTTCTATCCATCTGCCCACTGGCGCCGTAACGTTGCTTTTCTCTAGTGCCTTGATCACGCTAGCGTGACAAGCATTATCAAAAGCACCCTCAAAGTCCAGGAAAGCACAAATCGTAACCTCGCCATTATCCAGCGAATTCTGTAGTTCAGATGTGAGTTGGTACAGGTCAGTATTAGTGGATCTGCCTGCTCTGTACACATGCTGTCTGGCATGTAGGCATGCGATTTTCAGCGCTTCCGATCTTATATGGTTGTCTACTACCTTTTCCATCTTTTTTAGCATGAAGGATGTAAGACTAATAGACCGGAATGATTTTGCAAACATGCCTACCTTCAGGATGAAGATTACCTTCTTACGCTTGGTATTATTGAACAGCCTGCGCACCGTTTGCCTTAGTACCGAGAATTTGTTAGACCCCCAAGGACAGGTTTGTTTTGTTGTTTGTTGAGGTCGGCCCCTGACTTCCACCTTCAGAGCAAAGCGAGTGATTCTGTGATCGGGCATTGAGGGCTCTTTCGACACCCGCCACTATGAGATAAAACCAGTCATGTAGTCATTGCTTAAGGAAATGTCAAGGACCTCCCTACGGGAACTCAAAAAGAGGCTTTCCCCTCGCGATGCAGTCCGTGCTGCCCCACTCTGTGTGATGCGCGTTGGCATCACATCCGAGTGTGAGGGCGACGGGATAATCGACCGTACTCTGAATCGATAGAAAGGGAGGGGGAGGCGGGTGTTGTGGCCGTCTCCCCTGAAAAGTAGGCGAATGCAAGAACGAAGTCTGAACCTTCCCTGTCCTTCACCTCCACCTCCACCAGATCCTGCGTTAGAAACTCTACAACTACACAAAAATGGGGTTTCTCGCTAGAGAGATCCCAAAATACCTTGCTGTTCCTCGAATTGAGTCCTCTTACCTCTCCTCTGTAAACCCATGGATCCTGGATTAAGAGGATGCCCAGGTTATCCCAGTTGAACCTCCTCGCGATATAGCCGAGGTGCCGTCGCGTGATGGAGCTTCGCCTGGGCAACTTCTATGCCGGCGCTGGAGTTCACAGAATTGGCTCGATGAGAGACAAGTCCTCGTCTCCACCATCCTCACCAATCTGCATATCCAGCCTTTCCAGGAGCTCTTGAGTGGATGGTAGCTTCCCATCCTGCATATTCCGAGACTCGTGTCGCTTTCCTTTATCTCCAGCGGCAGTTGCAACCTGCACAGCCGAGGTGGTAAAGTTGGGGGACTCGTGCCGCTCTCCTGCAACCACAGCGGCAGTAGCAACTTGTACAGCTGAGTTGGCGTCGGAGTGAGTCGGTAACTCGTCCGCCCGCATCGCTGGTTGTTTGCTTACCGCAGGTAGGTTTGCTTGCCACCAGCGGCCGGAATCCCTTTTGTAAAATGAACTTATACGACTCATCGTCGATCGTGATGTTGAGATTCCACCCTGTCTTCTTAAGGCTGCTCGCTACCACCTTCCACGCCGAGGTACTTAAGTCCTCATTTTGGTTCTTAACTAAACCAAGCGCGAAGTCGTATGGTTTGCCTGCACCCCTGGGAAAGAATACCGTCATGTTGTGCAGTGGTGGTATGTCTTCACCCCTCTTAACGCACAGGGCCGGACGTTTCCAACCCTCCAGCTTCGGAGTGATCTCCGCTAGCCAGGTGGCCGACTTCTCGTCCTGACAATCGACCAGTAGCAAACCCCCTTTAAAGTAAATGCCATTGAAGGAGCCGGTGTATCCGTCTCCCATAAAGAGACGTCTGCTCTTCAAACCTCAAGACCTCCCTCTGGTAGTTGTGGGGCAGCACTACCGTCCGAATGCTTTTTAAGGCCTCCGAGTATCTGCGTTGTACCATTCTCGCCGGCGGGGGATTTGGGGTGGAGCGTCTTCCTCCGATCGCCTGTGGTTTGCTTTCCTTGACCCTCTTCGACCTTGGCGGCTCCTAAGGGGAAATCTGGTCGCTTTTCCGTTTTGCGGACCGACTTGTTGCATACCGAGGTGCCAACCTTCCGATGCTGACCTTTTGCTGTTGCATTCAGGTTAAGAAGGGGCTTGAGTGTGTCATTGCTGCGGAATGACTGGCCCCTCGGGGAGTATCGTGGTGCTTGTGGTTAAAACCCAAATGCGGGAAGAACTGGCTTTGTCAGTTGAATGTGATGTTGCATTGCAACCGGGTGCCGGACCTACGGCAGAGGTTTTAGATGGGCCTCGAACTCTACCAAGGTGGTTAGTGTGTCCATTCCACACTGCTAATTGGTACTGAAAATGCTTAGCATTGTCAGGGCGCTGACCAACACATTGATTTGATCCGCTGTGCTTTTGAGCGCCGTGGGGTAAGGCTGTCGTCTGCAGGTACCCACGTTAAACACACCGGACGTTGTCCCTATCTACTGCGCTATGAAAGCGGTACGTCGACGACGATATTTTTACAGTGCTGGAATTTGGTTGCCGGAAAATTTACCACCAAATCATGTATACTGGCTAGTGTTGGTAGATCGCAGTGTATTGCCTTTACTGCGTCTGTGTTAATGATTGGCCTTGTTGTTTCGAATAGGGTGTTTTTGTCTGCGAAATTTATAAGGGGACGTATTTTTTGGCCAAATAGTATGATAACTCGTTTCAATGGGATTTTTAATTCTTCAAGAACGATTTGATTTTTGAAAAAATTGAAAGGCTATTCTGTCGTTTCGAACGTGTAGGTCAACGAATTTTCGCTGTAAATCGTTGCAGCGTCTGACTGTATCGCGTTTTGTAAGGTGTTTAAATTTTGCCGTGGTAGGACATCCGCCTCGTAGTTTTCTTTGCCTGGTTTGTAGAACCCTTTTGCGTTGTGTTCATCAATGAATGCCTTCCATCGTTTGAATTGTGCATTCGTGTTTCTATCTGAGATGGTAAAGGTAAGTGGCTGGTGATCAGTGATATTTTCTATTATATATATCTTTATTTATTTCTCTTGCTCCATAGAGGTAATTTTGCAATTTTCCTATAGCGCAGACAATACCTAACAATTCTCGCTCATTCGTAGAACAGGACTAGACCAATGCCATCCATGGAGGCGTCAGTAATTAGAAGATCAAAGGGCTGCTTGAAATCTGGGTGCATGAGTAAGACATCTTCTAATTCCAGGAGACCTTTTTGGATATATACTTGCTCACCGAACCATTCTCTCCTTTGAGAATGTTGGCTAAGGATGTTGCTATTGCTGTGAAGTTCTTGATAAAACCCCTATAGTAACTAGCTTAACCAAGAAACGACCGCAGGCTGAACAGATTTTTCGGCTCAGTATACTCTTGTATCGTTCTAACCTTTTCAGGGTCAGTTTCAGCCCCGTTTTGAAGCCCAAGAATTTGACGCTCTCTTTAAAGAACTTAGTTTTTTCTTGCGTTACTCGCATGTTTGCATCGGTCAAGCATTTTAAGACCGTATCAATATGTTGCACATGGTCAGTTTCGTTTTTTGAAAAGATTATTACGTCATCTACTTAAACATAACATATCTTTCCTATGTGCTTCCAGAATTTTTCAAGCCAAAAGGCAGACGGCAAAATTCATATTTCCCGCCGTTCACTCGCGGTCTTGTTCCGCTAGATAAATTTGGTGATAACCGGATTTTAAATCTAGAATCGTAAAAATTTCGCATTTCCTATCGGTCGGCTATAGTTCGTTCATTTACTAACCGTTTATTTCGGTTTCCATTGCTGTCAAGACCTTTTTGTCAACAACCCAGACTGGGCTGTTGTATGGGGACTTTGATGGTCTAATGATACCATCTTTAACATCTTTAGGAAACTGTTTGATTTCGTTGTTTACAAAATCTGAAACTCCCATAGGGAAAATTTTCATAAGGCACTTACTAGTTACTTTGCTTGAACCATGTATCGAGCTTACGGTGAAAGGACTTTCAACAGGAATTACTTCTCGTAGCTCTTTTATGGGCTTAATGTAGTTTTTTGCCGCCCCTGTTTCAATTAATATTTTTCCCACCCAGCTGTCGCTTGATATATGGCAGCCGGGAGCGTTCTCTAAAAAATGCAATGAGTCATTGTCGCATGATTCCCTATCGTCTTCGATTTCGATTACAGCGGCTTCCGCGGACTTTTGATATTCTTCCGAATCTAGGGCGCTCTGAACAACATTGTTCAATCGCTGCCGCTTTTTGACCTGTTCGCCACTAGTTTGGTGCTTTGGAGGAGTTGTAGCCTGCCTAAACTTAGAAGATGAGTCAACTCTGGGGCAGGAATTTTTCCTTCATTATTATTGTCAGTTTATACAAAGAATTATTTTTCACTTTTTAGTTTGATATGCTTTTAAAGCATATTTAATTTTTTAACCTATATTTATTTTAAATTTTTAGTATGATGTGAGAAACGCCAAATTTGTTAAAATATGAACTATGACAGGGATGGGCACATTTTTAGCCCGCAAAGTTAGCAAAGTGCGCACGGGGGCTAGATGAGGGGAATATCAGTTTACGGAGAGAAGGGCATAACAAGTTGCGAAAAAAATCAATTACACTCCTCCGTAACTTATGTTCATCGCAGAGTGGTTGCGGCAATACTGACATTGTACACAAATTAAAGAGCGAAAGTTTACTTCATATCGGAATTGTATAGTTGTGTGAACAAAAAGAGGTAAACATAATTTGCAGGGTTTAGAGTTTCGCATTAAAATTTGTTTTTATTTACCTTTGCATGGTGGGAAATTCTAATCACTGTTAGGAAAAAATATATAAGTTATACTTGTATCTAAAAACAATTTTATTTAATAAGAAAACAGCACATTTTAAAACTTCCCAACACCTATAGTTGTTCCTATTTTGTTCACACCACTGTACGTGTGATAGATCAGTTAATGGTGGTGATGCCAGTTGTAAAAATTCATTTTAGTTACAATTGGGAAAACTTATCTTAAGTTGTGGGCTTTTATACGTACATATGCATATCTGCATAAATAAAAAAGAAAAGATACTTGTTACCATTATATATATTGTGTTTCAACATATTGCAGTTCCATTTAATAAAAATGCTTATATAAATATATGATTTGTGATATTTTCAGTTTGGTTGTTTTATCAAAATATTCAAAGAATTGAGGTTTTTTTCTATAATTGTTTTGTTAAATTTTTAAAATTTAAGTTGCTTCTGGAAATGTATTAAAATAATAATATGCGCTATAGAAAGGGAACACATATTTTCAAAAATATAAGAAATCATCAAATAAAAATATATTTGCGCGGTATGGCATTATTGATTGGGAGTGGCTAAGCACACAAATAGAATACAAACGCTAATGGCAGAAAAATCTTCTCACTTCGCTACGAGCGGCAAGCGTTTTGTTCTCGTTTTTATTCGAACAATGTTGCCATTACTCAATACGCATATGTAGTTTTGTACACCTCTAAGTTTTCAATTATAATTTTTCATAATATAAAATATCAAAACTGAAATCAAACTATTTAAACTAGTTTATATATTTGTAAATAATAGCATTCGATTCTGAATTTGAGTTATTTTAAGAAAATTTCAAATATATTGAAGACAATTTTTATAATTACTAAAGTATATCAAGCCTGGCAACCCTGCGGAAAACCCCGAGTCGTTGGAAATTCGACGATTGACGAGTGGTAAAAGGGTTGTTGGGTAATTATTTGAATGAATGCAGATGAGGAATGCACTGCGACCTTTGGTCTATTGTGCCCTCTCCTTGCTCACATTGACTCGCTTAAACCCAGCCTATTGATAAAGTCCAGCAGACTTCCAGGCGGTAGCGAGGCAATGCGATCCCTATCCGGAGACAGCACTCCAAGGGCCTCTGATCTGCGTCTACAGACTGCTGGGCAGTCAAGCAGCAGATGCTCCGGGGTTTCAGGCTCCATGCCGCAGAATCGACAGCTGGCGCCAGCTGATAGGCCCATGCTATGCAGATGCCTGTTCAGCTTGCAGTGACCAGTGTACCATGCGACCAGTAGCCTGAGTTTGTTCCTTGGGAGGTTTATTATAATTTTGAACCTTTTCAGGTTGTAACCTCCCATTAGCAGTTTGGCGTGTCTCATGCCATGAGTCTGTAGCCAATACTCCTTTCTGCCCACCCTTTCCTCTCTACGGAGCAGCTCCTTCAAGGTGTGGGGACCCACCCCCGTAAAGGGTTCGGGTCCTACCATTCTGCTGGAGGCCGCGGAGCGGGCGAGCTCGTCCGCCAGTTCATAACCGGCTATACCTTTATGCCCAGGCACCCAGACCAGGTGTACCCGGTTTCTATCCGCAAGGCAATTCAGCCTATCCCTACACTCCTGCACTAGAAATGATTTGACCTCGTAAGAGGAGACCGCCTTTAGCGCCGCTTGGTTATCGCTGAGAATGGCTATCCGCTCATTGCGATAGCTGCGATGGAGGTTTATTTCTATACACCGGCTTATGGCATAAACCTCTGCCTGGAAAATGCTCGGGAACTCGCCCATGGGTATGGAGAGCCTAGTACGTGGACCCACAATCCCTGCGCCGATTCCCTCCGCCATTTTCGAGCCATCGGTGTACCACCTTATGGTGCTTTCCCTCAGCACCATCTCGAGGTTGGAGTCACTCCACTCGTCTTTGCTGCTGAGGGTAACCTTGAACTTTTTCTTGAGGTTGACCTTTTTGGTAGCGCTATCCCTCGGGAGGAGGGCCACAGGTAGGCTGCCGCTTATCCTTTCCATCCTCTGGGATGAGACTACCTTGCCTTTACCCCACCCCTCTGCCGTTATTTGCAGAAGGGTGTGTTTGGCTACCTGACCAATGACCAAGTGAAGCGGTGTCAGCTCCAAGAGAGCCTCTAATGCTGCCGTTGGACAGGTACGCATTGCGCCCGTCATGCAGACACAGGCCAGTCGCTGTAGCTTCAGTAGCTTAGCCCTAACCGATGTCTGCGATGCAACCGAGGCCCAGGCTACCGCCCCATACGTGATCATCGGTCTCACTATCATGGTGTACAACCACCTGACTATCCTTGGCTTACAGCCCCAGGACCTGCCCGCCAGTCGATTGCACACCATTAATGCTTTTGTCGCCTTGACCAAGGTCAGGTTAACATGCTGTTTCCACCTCAAGGTGGAGTCTAGCGTCAACCCTAAGTATTTGACACTGTTGGTCATTTCTAACTCAGTGCCCCCCAGTGAGAGAGTCCTAAGGCCGGGTAGGGTCCTGCGTCTCGTAAACGGAACTACTGACGTCTTGGAGGGGTTGATGTTCAGGTCAACCTCCCTACACCACCTCTTCGCTAGATTGAGACCTCTTTGGACCAAGTCGCAGAGAGTGTCTTCATATCTGCCTTTTGCTATAATTACAATGTCGTCCGCGTACCCTTGGCAGCGGATCCCATTGTCCGTAAGCAGTGTCAGCAGGTCGTCTACGACAAGACTCCATAGCAGGGGTGATAACACACCCCCCTGTGGGCAGCCCCTTGTTGTGCCTAGACGAATTCTGCTGTCCCCTACCAAAGTTTCGGCAACCCTTTTACGTAGTACGGCCTCTACCCATCTGCGTACAGGTGCCGCCACATTCCTTTTCTCCAGTGCCGTGATTACACTCTTGTGGGAAGTGTTATCAAAGACACCTTCGATGTCCAGGAAGGCGCAAAGCGTCACCTCCCCATGCTCCAGTGAACTCTCTATTTCAGAGGTCAGCTGGTACAGAGCAGTACTGGTAAATCTTCCCGCTCTGTAGGCGTGCTGAGCCGCATGCAGCGGTGAGCTTTTCAGCGCCTTCGCCCTTATTTCCTGTTCCACGATCTTCTCCATGGTTTTTAGTAAGAAGGACGTTAGACTTACTGGCCTAAAAGATTTCGCCAGCGAGTAATCCCTCCTTCCCACCTTGGGTATGAAGATCACCTTCGCTGTCCTCCATACCTCCGGGACGTACGCCATGGCGAGGCTCTCTTTCAGCAGCCGAACCAGGTGAGGCAGCAAAAGCTGCTCCCCCTGTTGTAGCAGCGCCGGAAAGAGGCCATCCACTCCTGGAGACTTAAATCTTTCGAACGAGGCCATCGCCCACCGGATCGAGTCCGCCGTAAACAGCTGCTTAGCGATACTCCAATCCTCGCGGGATGTCCCATCGTCGCGTTTGATGGCAATTTCAACGTCCTTCGTGCCTTTGGCCAGAGCTTTGTGCAGCCGAGCCGCTTCTGTCGTGGTGGCGACATTCTCGCAGAAACTCCTGAAGCTGGCCTGCTTTGCAGAGCTAATCTCCTTGTTGTACAAGGTAAGATGGCTCCGGTATTCCGCCCAGACCCCCGTACGTCTTGCTCTGTTGAATAAGCTGCGCACCTTTTTCCGGAGGTCCGCTAGTGCCTTCGTCCACCACGGACAGACTCGTCTGTCGGCGGGCGCTTTTAGGGGGCAGCTGCTGTTGTATGCGCAGATTACGGCCCCGTTCAGGTCAGAGAGCTTATTCTCTATCCCATGGCCCGAAACGCTATCGTCAGCCTGTCCCCTACTGCCTAACTCCCTGCTTAATATTTCCCTGAAGGCTACCCAGTTCGTCCTCCGAGGGTTGCGTCTGGGGGGGAGTTGTCTAACCTCTACCCCTAGCTTGAACCTTATGATCCTGTGGTCTGACAAGGAGGGCTCTGTCGCGACTCTCCATTGTGAGACCAGTCCCCCCGCAGGCTCATTGCTCAAGGTAAGGTCCAACACATCCCTCCTGCCTAAAGTTATGAACGTGGGTTCACACCCTTCGTTCTCTATACCTAGATTGTTACCTACAATATACTCTAGTAGAGACTCACCTCTTGCGTTGCAGTCGGTGCTGCCCCACTCCGTGTGGTGGGCGTTCGCGTCGCATCACATAATGAGGGGGAGCCTGTACCGTCTACAGTGCTCCACCAGCCTTCCAACCGCCTCCGGGGGAGCTGTAGGTACCTCCCCTGGGAAATAAGCCGAGGCCAGGACGAAGGCCCTGCCCTCAAAGTCTCTGACCTGCACCGCCACCAAATCCTGCGTCAGGAACTCTGAAATACAGAAAAAATGAATATTGTTCCTGACAACTATACATGCCCTAAGTCTCTCGCTGGAGAGATCCCAGATTACCTTGTTCGCTTCCGTCTTGAGGCCTTTGACCTCTCCTCTGTAGACCCAGGGCTCCTGGATCAGCAGTGCGCCCAATTTCTCCACTGTGAACCTGCTTGCTATGACCGCCGAGGCTGCGGCCGCGTGATGCAGGTTCACTTGGGCAGTCTCCATGTTGACGGCCATTATAGAATAGGCTCGAGGAAGGGCAGATCCTCTTCCCCGCCGTCAATCTCACTGCTGTCCATGGGTTCTCCCAGCCCGTCTAGGAGCTCCTGCGTTGAGGGTAGCTCTGCCGTTCGACCAGTTACAGGGGCGTCGATAGTCGCTGTCGGCACTGCCTCCTCCGTCCCGCTACCGCAGGACCGCTTTTCCACCACGTCCACCTGCGTTCTGACTGCCTCAGGCACTGCCTGCTTGACAGATTCTTTGCCCTGGAGAGTCACGGACGTTGCAGCTCCCTTGCTCCCGGTGGCTGCTGGCTTGTAAGGCCGCATGACCACCGTGCTGAACCTGTAGAACAGGCGGAAGCTCGCTGCCCGGACGTACTTGTACGATTCATCGTCGATGAAAACGTGCAATCTCCATCCTCTCATCCCTCCTATCTCCTCAATTTTGCTGCTGGCAACACGCCAGGACGAGATGCTGAGTC
This sequence comes from Bactrocera zonata, assembly GCA_037783105.1. Classification (NCBI taxonomy): domain Eukaryota; kingdom Metazoa; phylum Arthropoda; class Insecta; order Diptera; family Tephritidae; genus Bactrocera; species Bactrocera zonata. The sequence goes on from JBAWJQ010006683.1 coordinate 1,738,043, forward strand.
CCCGGTTCTGGTTCTTCACCAGGCCCAAGGCGAACTCATAGGGCTTGTCCCCGCACCGAGGGAGGAACATTGTCATGCTGTGCATGACTGGCAAGTCCTCCGCCCTCTTCGCGCAGAGTATGGGGCCCTTCCAGCCTCCCAGCTTTGGAGCGTACTCCCTCAGCCAGTCCGCGGATTCCTCATCCATGCAGTCCACCTGCAGCATACCTCCTCTAAATTCGACGCCCAGGAAGGACGCCGCGTAGTCCTCCCCCCTAAACACCTCCTCCATGATGAGGTCCTGAAGCGCGGTGAGTTCCTCCGGTTTTAGTGACTCCGCCGGATAGTTCAGAGGCAGTACAGCCATGCGGATGCCTTTCACAGCATCCGCATATCTGCGCCGCCCCTCCTCCACCCGGTGGGGAGCCGGACCAGATGGTTGACTGCCGGCTACCTTAGTGTTGATGCCCCGCTGCCTTTTGGAGCTAGGGGGCTCCTGCGGCGTAATCTGGCCGCTTTTGCGTTTTGCGGCTTGGGCATACGTGTCCGCGGGTGCTGCCCTGCTATCACTCCGCCCTGCAGTCAGGGTGGTGCTGACCGGGCCACGGTTGCCAGTTCCGCTGCCTTGCCCTTTTGCCGGGGATGCGTTGCTCCCTTTGTAGTTCCTCGCCAGATCCTCCGCCACCTCCGGGGTTTTCCCATCGCGAAGGTACCGCAGGTACCATTTCATCGTGGAGCCGCTCATCCCTTTCCTGCGCGGGTCGTCACACCCACCGGGTTGACCAGCTCCTGGGAGGGGGCGTTGCCCACCTCGTCTTTGCCTCCTCCTTCTCTTTCTGCGAGCGCCGTCAGGCTCTGCCCGGTGAGACTCACCCGAGTCCGACCCGCTGCGCCGCGCGGCGGGGGTCTTAGTGTCGCTCGTAGCTGCCACAGCGGTAACAGGCGATTTTGCCAGATGAGCGCCGCTGCAAAAGGGCACGTCGTCGTCATCCTCCCTGGCGAACTCCTCAAACAGCGACCGCTCCTCTGGCGTAAGGATGTTCATATATCTAGACATGAGCCTAGCCCCTCGCACCTCTTTGCCTGCCGCTGCATCGATGTCCTTACTCATGTCCAAGTCCGTGTGCCGTTGTTGTTCCGTGCCGTTCGGTTTCTGTTTTGATTTCGTTGTATTTTGATTGTTGTTTGTGCTCATTCTGTTTCGTACGACCCTTGGCTCCACTAGGAGAGCCGTCGGGTCTATTATTTATAATGGGGAACTAGAAAGGTCCGCCACGCCAGAGCCCCTTGGCGCGGTAAGGCCACCGTTACTCCCCAATTCGGCCCGGTGTTGGGGAGGCTCCGTTAGAATACAGCCGAATGTTCCTCCTGGCTGCAAATCGTTCAATGGGCACGGATCGCATAACACCCTGGATTAGGAGGTGGTAGTTCTTGGTTGCCGCACGCATGCGGCGCCCGACAACCCGTCTGGACGGTGCTAGATAGCACACCATCCACACCGGTTGGGGGGTGCCGAGTATGCCTTGCGACTAAGCCTCTGCACCGCGGCAAGGTGCCTACCACAGCAGAGGTGGGTAATTATTTACATTGCGCTCTCATAAGATTCATTTGGTCATATGTGCTTGAAGAAACAGTGGTTCATAAATTGAAGTTATTATTGAAATTACTTTTTATAAGGAAATTTAAAGAAATAACCTGGTTTGAAACTTTTTGCTTCTAAAATTATATCTAAAATAAGAAGTAGGTTATCTGATTTAAATTTTGATACAATAATGCGCGTAGCTACAGCTAATGAGATTAAACCAAACATAGAATTTATTATGGCAAATAAACCAAATTAAATGCTGTTATAAAGACATATTAAAAAATTATTACTAAAATAAAATATTTATTATACTTTTTGTTATTTGTCTTACATTTTATAAATTTATAATAGTTACAAAGAAACCTAAAATTGTTAGGCAATTTTTCAGTTACTACCCACAGTGCAACTTCCCATATATGCGTGCGCTCTCATTTGTAAACATGGTGTGGGGAAAATACGTTGCTCTCATTTGTAAATATGGAGTGGTAAAATACGTTGCTCTCACTTCCCTCTTCATGTTTGCCCGCGATGATCCCCTCACCTAGCCCGCAAAATGTGCACTCGTGCCCGCACGGGCAAAATGCCACTGAGGGCTAATATGCCCATCCCTGAACTATGACATGTAGTATTGGTTAAGTAAATCGATAATTAAACGATAATGATATTTATGATGTCCCGCGGGAACTAAAAAAGTAACGGTACAAAGTTGGCTTAATCCATTTCCATTGTTCTTGACTAGCACTTATAATTAAAGTTTTCTACCCGGAAAGTAGGTAAACTAGGCAGGTGGGTTGTCTCATTTTCAGGTAGAGTGGTTCAAATATTAGGTAGGTAGAACATTTCTTTGTGTATTTTAAATTTTTACGAATTCTTATTTTATAGTGAAAGAATCTATTTTTTCTTTTATGAGATTTACCAATATTGTAAAATATGAACGAATATAGCTTAAATCATATTCTCCGCCGTTAGATTCGGTGACAATTTTTGAAAAGCTCACATTGACCTGACAGCAGTTGCTTTTCGGAGGCGTTTTGAAAACTTGTGTAAGCGAAGGCAACTCTGTTGTCCAATAAGTGTCAGATAAAATGAAGCAAGTGGCAGCAACCAAAAGGCGCAGTCAAAAAGCAACCGCCAACGAGTGAACAAAGTGAAATAACGAGTACGTTATTTCATATATATTAATAAAGTTTTATATTTTAATTGTTTGACTGTCAATTGTAACGAGTGAGTAGAACTACGGTGTTTCTGTAGTTCAGAAGTGGGATGATAAGCCCCTACACGTCTATGTATATACATAGTAAGTACATGTGCGTTGGTGAAGGGCTACAGGCACCTGCAGATAAGTATATACTATATAAACGATACGATGGCGAAAATTAGTGAGTTGAAGGTGGAACAACTAAAGAGGTTGCCACGGGAAAGGCAACTAGCGATTATTGGCACGCGAGATCAGTTGTTGACATCCAAGAAATCAACGTTACGGAGGAGTCACCCGAGACATCAACGGTGGCACAACTGCAGCAAGAGATGAAGCAGTTACGCGAAATGATGGTACAGCTACTACAAGCACAAAACAACGGCACTGGTACAGCCAGCACGCAAGAAGTACAAAACGCAGCTAGCATAGATAGCGCAGTCGCAGTCAACGGCGGCGCAGGCGTTCAAAATCACGCCACTGACGCTATTTCAACGAACGACGACAGCACGGTGGCAACTAAAAACAACGTTTCAACACACATTCAAAGCAACGGGAATATTTCTGCGAACGGGAATATGAAATTGCAAATACCCTGCCGGAATTTGATCCAACGAATAATGCAAGCATTACGGTAGAGCAATTTATTGACAGAGTCGATCGAGTAGTTAAATCATATAGATGTGACGAGAAATTTTTATTGTTAGCTATTTATACACGTTTAAGAGGAGTTGCACGTATGTGGTTGGATGCATCACCCACATTACACACAACTTGGGAAAATTTTGCTTATGCGTTACGACACGAATTTGGTTCAGATCGGGACAAGGCGGAAATTCATTTCGTTATGGCCAATGCAACGAGGAAGCCAAAAGAAATCGTAAAAGGGTATTGTTTTCGAGTGGCGGCACTAGGTATACGTTACAAACTAAGTGAGACAGCCATTATACGCTACGCAAGATCTGGGTTAAAACATAGAGAACTCCAACAAAGCATTTCGGCAATGAAGTTGACGACAATGAAGCAGATGAGAGAGGGAGTATTCATTAATCGCGGAGGGCTAAGTGATCCATAAGTATATCAACCAAGCAAGCGAGACAACAATAACGAAAAATATGCTGAGTCAACGAAATGATGAATTTAAAGCAAAATTGAAATGCTATAATTGCAACGCACCTGGACATTTCTCAAACAACTGTCCATTGCCGTAGAAACGATATCGCTGTACAACGTGTAACAAAGTTCCTCCAAACGGAGGGAATTGTGAAAAGACGACAGTAGCATTACGACGACTTGGTGCAACCAACCTTGACGAATGTTTCAAGAAATTAGTTTACATAAAAGCGCAACCGTACATCGCATTCATCGACACGGGCAGTCAATGCAGCATCATTCGTAGGTCAGTAGCCAAACTCATCGACGATAAAGCCGTAAAATGCTGCTTACAAGTAAAAGGCATTTGCGGAGGAGTACGTACGTTCACGGAGGCTATTACCATAGACATCACCATCGATGGAATCAACATCGAGACGCAAGCCTACATCGCTGAAGACGAGTTACTAAAACAACACGTTTTAATAGGTCAACATGTTATCATCAATGCAAACATTACGCTAAAAGTTGAAAATGGTCGCACAATATTCGGAAGCAGACGAGCAGTACAGACGACGGTAATAACTGAGAGCAATTTTTCCAAACTAATGTCCAATTTCAGCAATGAAGCAGAACGAAATAAGATGCAAAGTCTTCTGGCAAGCTATGCCGATGTTTTCTCCAGTGGGCTCAAAGATATTGGCAAAACTGACGTACAGTGAGTGTCAGCTTAATTGATGCAGTCAAAAAAATAATCTTTAGATACTAGTAACATTTGAATTAAAAAAAAATATTCCAAAAAATTAAAAGCCAAAATAAATAGCGTTATTTCCTCTTAAAAACAAATATTTCATTTATTTGGAATTTTCAGCATTGATTTTACAAAACTGAAAATAATAAGAAAATATTATTTTTGAAATGAGCAGCTTATTTGAAGCAGCCAACTTCTAACAGTACTTTTCCCGTTGTATTAAAAATTTCCAACAATATATGCTGCTGTGTGTTGTATTAGCTTAGTTTGCGGAATTATTACAGTTTTTAGTGTGAAAGTGTAAGCAGCGTCCCGAGTAAAAATTAATTCTTAATCATGGGCCGGCGCACTAGCTTAGAGCAACGTGAATTAGTTATTCATCACTTTAAGCTTGGGAAAAGCCAGCGTTCTATAGCTGAGATGGTAAATATTCCATCTTCTATAGTCGAGCACATAATCAAGCGGTTTTTGAATGAGAATCGAATGCATAACAACGGCCGGAATGCTCCTAATAAGATATTTACGCAAAGTGATGAAAGATGGATCATTAGAAATATTAGTGAAAATCCCAAATTGTTGGCGCAAAAATTGGCCGATGAAGTAAAAAACTTCTTTGGGAAAGATTGCAGTGCATCAACAATTCGCCGCATCTTACGATCACATGATTTTCATGGTCACATTGCTCTCAAGAAGCCATTCATTAATCAGAAGAACAGAGTTAATCGTCTGACATTCGCCAAAAATCATGTTTTGAAGGACTCAATATTTTGTGACATCGTCATCTTTTCAGACGAGTCCAAATGGTGTGGCGGAAACCAAACAAACAACTGGGTGTGAAGAATCTACGGGCGACGGTGAAACACGGTGGAGGAAGTGTTATGGTTTGGGCTTGCATGGCAGCAACGGGCGTTGATAATCTCGTGTTCATAGACGGAAATATGGACAAAAACATGTATCTTGGCATTTTAAAAGATAACTTGCTGCAAAGTGCTAAAAGACTGGGTCTGCGTGGAAACTTTAGTTTTTATCAGGACAACGATCCTTAACATAAGTCGGGAATTGTTCAGACGTGGCTAATATGGAATTGCCCTCACCTAATGCATAGAGAATTTATGGGATTTACTAGAAAAAAATATCAGAAAACACAACATTTCTAGTAAAGAAACCTTATAAACAGCATTACTCGAAGAATGGTCCAAAATTTCACCGGACGAAACTAAAAAACTAGTAAATTCAATGCAAAGTCGTCTGAGAGCGGCTATATCTCAAAATGGTTACCAAACAAAATACTGAAAAATCGAAAAATTTAATTTCTTATACCTTTTATTGCCGCATCAAATAAGCTGCTCATTCCAATAATATTACACAAGTCTACAAATAAAAATGAAACTGTCTTGGCTATGCGTGCATCGTTATCTTTGAAGGTTCCTAAGTTTGAATTAGAAGGTAAAAAAAAAACATCACGTACAGTTTTCCAGTTACATCAAAAAAAAGTCTTTGAAGAAATATTTCAAAAATGCCCTGTTGACTAATATACTGATAAAATTTAAAAATAAAAAAAAGGTTTTACTTTATGTAAGACGTTTATTATATCGTGTAATAATTACATATAACTATTGAACCTGTTTTGTAGATTTCCTTTTTGCAAATGTTTCTGTTTCCTAAAAAATCCGTGACAGTGCTTCTGAATGATATCCAGGCTTTACGTTGAACGGGGTTTAGTTTCTCTTCAAACTGCTTGTCCTTCAGAATTTTTCGGATTTGGGGTCCAATGAAAATTCCTACTTTTAGCTTGGCGTCACTTAACTTCGGGAAAACTTCTTTGAGGTATTTGAAAGCTTCGCTATTCTTATCTAAAGCTTTAACAAAGTTTTTCATCAATCCGAGTTTTATGTGTAAAGGGGGCAGCAAAACCTTACGAGGGTCAACTAGAGGTATATTCTTGATGTTAGCTTCACCCGGCACGAAATCACCTTTTTGCGGCCAATCTTTTATTTTGTAATGTTTTTCTGTTGCTTTACTGTCCCAAAGGCACAAAAAACAGCAGTATTTAGTAAATCCCCCTTGAAGCCCAAGAAGTAGTCCTATGACTTTAAGATCACCACATATCTGCCACTTGTATGTGTTGTAGTTTGTGCAATTCAATGACATACTTTCATAAGTTTTCTTCATATCAACAGCGTGGGAAAGTGGAATTGAAGATTTAGTGTTGCCATTATGTAGCAAAACGGCTTTTAAACTTTTCTTAGATGAGTCTATAAATAAACGCCACTCTTCTGGACTATGTTGATAGCTTAACTTCTCCATAACACTTGCAGGATCAGTACAAAAGCAAATTTTATCTCGTAATGTAAAGAAAGAGGCAAACTCTTCATTACGGTATCTAAACGCGGTGACCTTTGTACCTTTGTCCAGTAAATTCCACTGCTGTAACCTTGACGCTAAAAGTTCTGCATGTTGTTTAGATAAGTTAAGGTCACGCACTAAATCATTAAGTTCAGGCTGCTCGATCAAATGTGTTTTTTTCTTTTCTTCTTCATCTTCGGAAATCTGATACACAGGAGAATCTTTGCTTCTTTTACGGGATATAATATTCTCTTCTATAGCATCATCAACAGCACAACGTCCAAGTTCTGTATCTAAGTCCTGTGGCAATGGTGAAACGGGAATTGGTAAATTTTCGCCATGAGGAACGGGTCGTTTAGCTGAAGATATGTCGGGATATTGAATTTTGTGCTTATTTTTTTTTTTGAAAATCCACATACGTTTGTCATACAAAAATCGGTAGCATGGTTTGTCGGCCAGATCATCGGAATAGCGAAGGGCATTGATGATCTATTTCCATTAAGCCAGTGGCTTAAGTTTGACATACAAGTCTGGCAACAAATATGAGGAGTCCAATTCCGATCTTGATTCACTATAGGAAAACCAAAATACTTGAGATATGCTAATTCAGTCACTTTAGTTATTAATCTGGCATGAGATTTAGGTGAATACAAGCCACAAACATAACAAAATGAATCAGTCGATGTAATACAACCACGTTTTCGTACTTTAGACATTTTAATCAAAAAATCTCACTTTCCACGGATATCGCAATAAATATACAACTACCTTCAAGTTTTAAATTGATAAACAAGGAAGAATACAGATAAGACATACGAGAAATGTCATAAATACTCTCGACTAACAAATAACTCAAAGTAATTTAATATAAAAACACCAATAGCCAATCAGTTGCATATTGCCTGTAGACTAGTGTTATTTTCTCAGTATTTTTAAGTTTGTGGAAACCAAAATTTGAATTCCAAACAAATTAAATATTTGTTTTTAAGAGGAAATAATGCTCTTTATTTTGGATTTTAATTTTTTTTGAATATCTTTTTTAATTCAAATGTTATTAGTAGCTAAAGATTATTTTTGTCACTTCACCAAATAAGCTGACACTCACTGTAGTTCAAGCTAACATCGAACTGGAGAGCAATCGCACCATATTTCAAGCGCCTTATCGTATCCCAGAACCGAAGCGTGATATTGTCAACAAGATGATTGAAGAACTACTTGAGCGTGATATTATCACGAGATCGACATCCGAATACGCAAGTCCCGTGATCTCAGTCAAGAAGCAGAATGGAAGTGATCGGTTATGTATCGATTACCGACGAATTAATAAGATGACAAAGAAAGAGAATTTTCCGGTCCCGAATATTGAAGAACGGTTACATGAAGCAAAACGTTTCCGATACTTTTCGTCACTCGATTTGAATAGTGGGTACTATCAGATCGAAATGACACCCGATATTCGGAAATACACTGCTTTTATCACAACGGACGGTCTATATGAGTTCAAACGCATGCTGTTTGGTCTAAAGAATGCACCAGCTGTGTTTTATAGACTCATGGCAGAAATCCAAAGACGAGTGGAGACGGGCGACATGCTACATTACATGGATGACATCCTAATTGGCAGCAATTCTTTCAACGAAATGTATACAAAGCTTTCTCGTGTACTCCAAGTACTACGCACCTGTGGATTCACATTGAACGTTAACAAATGTGAGTTGTTCACGCAAACAGTAACATTTTTGGGACATCAGCTAACCCCTGAAAGCATCAGTCCGGGCAACGTCAAAACCAACGCTATCGTAAATTTTCCACGGCCGAGAAATGTCACTGAAGTACGCAAATTCCTAGGTCTCAGTGGCTACTTCCAAAAATTCGTCGCTGGTTATTCCATTATTTCTGAGCCGTTACGCAAATTGCTACGCAACGACAACTCATTCGTATGGGGACAACAGCAAGAGTCAGCATTCAACGAACTCAAAACCGCATTATCATCGAAACCAACCATGGTCAACTACCGCATCGAAGCCGAACACGAACTACATACAGACGCAAGCTCTATCGGCCTTGCAAGCGTTTTGTTGCAAATCGAGAATGGACAACTGCACCCGATCTCATACTTTAGTCGCTCTACTACAGACAACGAAAAACGTTTCCATAGCTATGAACTCAAAGCATTAGCGATTGTGGAATCCTTGGAAAGATTCAAGTACTACGTATACGGAAAGAAAATCAAAGTTATCACCGATTGCAACGCTTTACGAACAACGATGGAGAAACGGGAGCTCACACCACGCATTGCCCGATGGTGGTTGAGAATCCAAGAATTCGACATTGAAATTCAACATCGACCAGGAGCTCGTATGGCCCATGTCGATGCGTTGAGCCGTGCACCTTATGAAAAGGCACACACAGTAGATACCGCGGATCTAAAAATTTCCAAGATGATTATCGACAAAGCAGATTGGTTGTTTAGTGTTCAGCTACGAGACGAAAAAATAAGAAACATCGTTAACGAAATAAAGAATGAGGTGAAACCAGAATATCCCGACTTCGTTGTTGAACTGGGACGCTTATATCGAAAACACGACAACAAACTACTATGGGTTGTTCCGAAGCAGTTAAGGTTCCAAATACTGCACGAATGCCACGATAAGGCAGGTCATATGAGCGTTGAGAAAACAATAAAACGAATTCTCAATCTCTTCTGGTTTCCTCGAATGCGCAATTACGTAAAGAGCTACATCAACTCGTGTGTGGGTTGTGCTTTAAATAAAACCCCTGGCGGACGACGTGAGGGTCGATATCACTACGACAACGTTAAACCAATACCGTTTACGACAATATACATTGATCATTTGGGTCCGTTCCCAAAAAGTTCAAAATGCAACGAGCATGTGTTGGTAATTGTAGACTCATTTACCAAGTTCACGATCCTACGAGCAGTCAAGAGTACCGCAACAAGCCGACCGAGGAACGGCCTTAACCTCGAAAGCGTTCCAAAAGTTTTGCAAAGAAAACAACGTCAAACATATTCTCAACGCAGTGCGTACGCCACACGCTGAACGAGCTAACCGCGTCATCCTATCCATGCTTTTACCTTCTACTGATGACGAAAGATTCTGGGACGACAAATTACGTCAAATACAATGGAGCATTAATACCATCCCGAATAAAACCACAGGCTGTACACCATTCCGACTACTTTATGGGTACGTGCCTCGAGACATCCTGCAGAATCAACTTATCCAGGCACTTCAAGACGATGATGATGACCTGATAAACGACACCGACCTACAGCAACTACGAGTCGACACCGCTCAACGAATAAACGACGTAAGAGAATTCGACATTGAACTCAAAGCTATGAACTCAAAGCCAGGAAGCTATACGACGCAAAGCATAATCAACCGAAGACGTACAACGAAGGTGATCTCGTATTGACTACAAACGAACCAATAAGCTCCGGTACATCACGTAAATTAGAACCACGATTCAGGGGACCGTTCATCATCACCAAGGTCCTGCCAAATGATTGTTATATAATTGAAGACTTACCTCATGCCGAGCGAACGCAACGCCACTACAAAGCCGTATTTGCATCAGATCAACTTAAAACTTGGTGCATGTTACCACCAGATGATCCAGACGACATCGACGACGAAGATGAGAGCACCATGGGCGAGGGCGCCACATGGGGTCAGGAAAGCCGACTGTAAGCGATGGCAACTCTGTTGCCCAACAAGTGTCAGATAGAATGAAGCAAGTGGCAGCAACCAAAAGACACAGTCAAAAAGCAACCGCCAAAGAGTGAACAAAGTGAAATAACGAATACGCAATATTTGAGAACGTTTTTATAAATTTGCATAAATTGTCACATTACATATATTTTAATAAAGTTTTATATTTTAATTGCTTGACTGTCAATTGTAACGAGTTTCTACACTAGTATCTGATTTTTTTTTACTACAAAAATTCTATTATAAGTATTTTTTTATTACCTAAAAGTCACATGTTTTGCATTATTTGATACTAGCTTGACCCCGCAGCCGTTGTCCTGCGTGAAATTATGTATTTTGAAATGAAAAGAAAGTTAAATCCATCATTTAATTTTTAGTGTTTCTTTTTTGTTTTCAATGTAACGCAGCTTTATAAACAACATTTTTGGGTTTCTGTTCCGGTATACAGAAAAGATGATTTTCCAACTCGTAATCACGCCACGGCCGTGTGAAAAACATAGCTTTTCCAAATTTATGCCTTACACTATGCGACTATCTTTAGGTCCTGTTGATTGTTATCTCAAATGCAATTTTCACTGGAAACGGAATATGTTTGAACTGAAATGGGAAATCGTTTGAACTAATAGGAACTCGTAGAATCAAGCATTCTCCCCCTTGTATTCGATAGGTGCATCACAATCAGACAGGTTCCATTACACAGTTTCGGCGCATGAAGATTGCGAATCATAATTACGACGGATCCAACTTTGAGACGCAAATGATGCGTTGGCATACCAAGCCTGTCCAAAGAATTTAGAAATACCACTGATAATTCACGGCGTCGTCTTCATTGTCAAGACGATCGATCGATTTGTATGAGCGCAAGTCTCCCGGAATTTGACTTTGAAACTTCCAGTTTAAGTCAACAAAATCGGTATTTTTGGCAGCTAACATTGCGCGTGCACTTAAGGAATCGTAGTTACGATAATTTGGCCAATGTCCGAACATTTGTGATGAGTTCATCTTTCGTGAATTGATAAAGGGAAGATGGAGTTGATATCGAACCACCGGAAGTATCAACCGAAATTGTACCATTTCCAATTTTTAGCGAAGACGATGTAAACTGTTTTCAGCAATTTCATTTTTGTTCGCATCGCATAATAGACGCGGATTTGAAGGCTGATATGTCGAAATGATTATCGCGAAAAGTGTGCGAACTTCATTTTCATTCCAGTGATTAACGTGTTTCAGGAATTGCAATTGCTGGCTTACTTCTCCAAAACTTGCACACATCGAGCCATTCACAGTACGCAATGATTCAAATAAAGTTGAACCGCGTACATTAATCAATAGCAAGCGAAGGTAGAAACAATCGGCGTTTTCGGGTGGATTGTATAAATTCGTCCTAATCCATTAGTTGATAATAAACCTGGATGTCCATCTACTGGTTGTCCTTGCTTTTTGCGTAACTATTTCTTCGACGATGAATTCCATGCATAATATCAAGGTATTTCCGAATAGAGCAATGTTCTTACTAACAGATGACTGACGAAAGTTGAGAAAAAACTCGTCTATGTTAATTTTGTTGGTGGCGATGTTTCCACTGGCTATACTGTATTCTCTGGGTTGAAATACACTCTTTGGCCATTTTCCAAATTAACTGCGAGACGCACAACAGTCGGAAAACGTTCATGAATTGCAAAAGTAAATATCCTACAAAGCGCTTTATTGCAGTTCACGTATCGACCGTATCGTTTAAGACCAGTAACCGCCATGTTGCTTCCTTTGGTGACGTACCTTCGAACGCATTTTATCGATTTCACCAAACTGCAATACTAAACACTGATATGACTTTTGAATATGAATTAATAATGGTGAATATAGTACGATCCATGTGTTGTCAACTTCGATATTCACTACTCTAAGTTGTATAGTCGTCTGATGAGCTACGACGATAGAGTGGATATTCATCATTTCCAGTTTGTGTTTCCGAAAGAAAAGCACATGGATAGTGTTTCGTGTACTTATCGTCAGACATACAAACCGAAAAGGGATTGTAGTGCCCGCAAGGTCCATGCACCATATTGGTTTCCACCACTTCATATAATACTGGATCTTTCTCTACATCAGGAATTTCCGGATAAATGATTTCATCAATTTGATCTGGTGTAACCATCATCCAAAGAAAAATGTGTTTGCGGAAAACCTCTATTTTGCCACTCAACAGAGTACATCTAGCATCCAACAGCACCACATATACGTTGCTTCAAGATTAAGTCGATCAAACATCGTAACAGTTGTTTGAAAAGTCGTGCTGTGACATCGTGACGATCGCTTGCTGATTAACCGCGATCCATAATTCCGCACGTATGTCGCCGCATCTTGGGAGAACTTCTTGCCTTGCCTTGCCTTGGGCTGCCATACTTTGATGGCAAAAAGAACACCGACCGATATTATGGCGACCTCTTGGTGGCTTCGTATCAAATTTCAATCTGCAATTGATCTCTTTGTGTGAAACACATGTAAAGTTTTCACTGAATAATTTTCAATAATTTTTCTTTTGAATAGCCGGAATAAAAAAGCAAGCGACCGAAATTGAACTATTCAAATAATTTACAAATCAAAATATTGAAAAACAAAACAAACAAAAATTGAATAAAAATGTTTATGAAAAAAAGTTACTTTTTTTAATTATTCAATTTGCTGACTTTTCATGAAAAGTATAAGATATTTTTATTTCTAAACCTTCCTTGATCCACAACGAACAACCTCTTAAAATTTCATCAATATTGGTTCAGCCGTTCTCTTAGCGTTACTAACGAACAAACATTCATTCCTTTGTATGAGAAAAAGAAAAGGGCTGTTTTTAAGGGTTTTCCGGCAATTATTCGAAATTTTTTCTCCGCAGAAACCATTTCTGAACCTCAACGAACATTTTAAAAAAAAGAATTATCAAATTTGGTTCAGTCGTATTAAAGTTATAAGCGTACATACATTTTGACGATTCATTTTTATTTATATAGATTATTTCTTCTGGTGCGCGGTTATATACAGTATGTAACACACAATTGAGCAAATAAAATCAAATATTCCTGATTTCAAAATTTTTTTACACTACGCAACTTATTACGAAAAGAATATATATGTATTCGAATAGGTACACTAGTTGAGTTTTTTTCGCGGAAATATAACGGTACAATTTCTCAATATTTTTCTGGCGGCGTCTGGTTTGCGTCACGTGCACATTTGCTCAATTGTGTTATAACATCGGTTGCGTTCAGGCGTGTGAGCATAGCTAAGACCAAATAAACAACTTTCGAGTATTTTAAATACGAGTAGCTCTATTTATCAATTAACTAACGTTTTCAGAAGTATTTTTCATTTTATAGACGGTAAGTAGAATTAGAAAGATTGTTTTTTGTGAAGCTGTTTAACTTCGTGTTTTTTTTTTTTTTTTTTTAGAAAAATGAAGAAAATTTCTAACTATTAAAAAATATGTGCTTCAATGGTTGAATGAAGCGCGCTCTTATCGGCAAGTTGCAAATTTAGCTGAAATTTCATTTGGGTCAGTGAAAAATATTGCTAATTGTCATGAAATATCAGTGCCAAAATATCGATCTGGTCGGCGATCCGTTTTAAATAACCACGATAGACGAACTATCAACCGTCTGGTAGCCTCGGGAGCAGTAAAATCAGGTACTGAGATTCAAAAAGAACTGGAGAGGACTTACGGAAAACAAGTTTCTCGCATGACTGTACACCGCTAGTTGAAAAAACTAGGGTTCAAAGCCAGGCGTAAAATTAAAAAACCTTTGCTTATTAAACGTCATCAAGAACTACGTCTAAAATTTGCTAAAGCGCACCGAAACTGGACTCCAGAACAGTGGCCGAATGTATTTTAGACAGACGAAAGCAAGATTAGTCTTCACGGGTCAGACGGAATACATTACGTTTTGGGGTCCACCGAAAACAAAGGCGGAATTATTTATTAGATGTGTAGAAGTATGGAACTCCATCACTGAAAAAGAATGTGAAGATTTAATCAATAGCGTTCCCAAGCGGATTGAAGCGGTGATTGCGGCCAAAGGAGGCTATACTAAGTATTAAAGCTTATAAAACCTGAATAAATGTGTTACTCTTTTGTTGTTTTCTATTATAGACGGACTGAAGATTGTATTTGAAAAAACTGTAATTCAATTCGCCCAAATTAAATTCACATTTTTTGTAAGAATCGACATTCGTGATTTCATTTGCTCAATTGTGTTACATACTGTATACATATATCTATATAAAATATACTTTCTTTAGGGATATATGTACATACATATATTTCAGTACATACATGTGCTATTCAAATGTCACCAAAACTAGCTTTATATAGATGTTGCATACTTTTGAGCGCATATTTTTGGTGAACTGCTTCAAATTACTATCGCCTTCCTACAGTGTCGCTCAAATATTCTAGGTTTCAGTACCACTTAAAAAGTTACAAACATACATATGTACATACAAGTGAAGCTAATAAAAGCGTATTAAAAAATTGTAATGAACTTACATATTGCGAAACATTCCTATTCTAAGAGTGTAGATTCTCGTTCGTTGAGCGTCAATTATGTTGTGTCCTCTGACGATTATGTTGTATGTTGTAACAGAATTATATTGTGTCGTCTGACGATTACGTTATTGTTCTTTCAGAGTCAAATAAGAAGGCAATGTTATAACGACGAGGCCGGAAGAAGTACGTTTATTATAGATGAAATACAAAATACAAACTGAGCTTAATATTGAACTCCAAAAATATAATTGAACCTAAAATTATAAGTGTGCGTTACTATATCCGGCAAGTCGAATCGCTTGCGACATAGGCAAGTGTCGGGTTACCGCTGCTAGCCGCAGTGGTTGGGCAACAAACATATACGTCAGCAGAATGTTGCAATGTAAACAAAGAGCAAAACCATAAACTGAACTGTCGGTGAAAGTGTGAATTGCTCCACTGTGAATCGCGGTCAGTGCTTGCCGGAAGATAATTGCTTGGGAAGTCTTGTCGGCGTATTGTTTGATGTTCTCGACGTAGTTGAAAGACCTCTTGATGCTCTTAGGAGGCGGTTCGTGATTTCTGCGAAAGCAACCCAGCAGAAATTTCTTTGAGAGGAGTCCACTATGCATGTGTTTGATGGGAGACATCTAGAGGCATCTTGTCGTAGTCCGGAGGGCAGCGCTATGACAAGTTTGGAGCTGCGTTTCACTGTATCCTGGCGACCATATTGGTGCGGCGTAGTTAAGGACCGGTCGCCGATTGAGTCGTGCGCTGCTGGAGCCATGAGTAAAAGAATCGCTTCTGGTCATTCCCAAGTGAATGGCGCTCAGAGAACTTTCTTTATTTGCGTGAGCTTCCATACATGACTCGATCCTCCATTATATATATACAAATGTATAAATGTACCCACATAGTTGTAATTGTAGACGCGTTTTAGATCAGCATTCTGCGATTTAGGGGTTAAAATCAGAGAAGGTTCGCCGAAGAAAAAAAAGAAAAATATTTATATATATGTATTTAGTTGCCGCTGACTTATGGTATTTAAGATATTTGTATTTAAAGTTCAAAAATTAAACTATTTGATGTGAATGTTTTTCGGATTTATATTGAATTTAACACGTTCTTATGTTAACTTTTATACCCACTAACACTATTAATTTGTTTCTACCCATTTATTTTAAATTAAATATTAAACTTTAGTTCAATTCTTTTTATTCACACAACAACAAAAGATTGCATTCTAATAAATAATCAGTGTTACCTTATCTACATATTTTACAAAGGATGTAAATTAAATAAAGAAACAAATAATACCCTACTGGCGGAAAATAAATAACACATTATTAGTTTTTCGCGTAGAATTCCTTTTCGCATTGTATGGTCTGTCCAACACAAGGATGTCTTCAGTTGTTTCGCATAGAACATCCTTTTGCCTTAACGGTCCTGATCCGACCAACATCGAGGCGTTTTCAGTTCTTTCGCGTAGTAAGACGTTTTTTTTCCATAGACATACAAACCCGCAATAAATGAAGCGATACAAGACTCCAGGTTTTCGAAAAAAATATACGAAAAATTTCTTATATTCATTTCATTACTTAATATTTTAAGTGATAGAATAAAAATAAAAAGATCTATTTTTTATTATATTTATCTATTCAAGAATATGTGTACTAGAGGATTTTTCAAAATTGTTTTCGGAGATATACGTATTTGGCTGACCTGGCATTCAAACTGTTTCGGACAGAACTAATGCTGTAAAGGCGTTTTTCTCGAAACAGCCTATTGAAAACGATTCCCACAATTTTTCAGGATTTACTGGACCGATTTACCTGAATTTAATTTTAATTTTTGTTATTTGTAACAGTCAAAAAGAAGCGGCACCAAAGCGTTTTTTAGACCGCCCACAGCTGCTAATTTTTGAAATTTTTATATTTTGATTTTTCGTGTATTCTAATATTAATAATTAGTTATTTTTTAAAAGAACGGATAGGTAAAAAATATTAATTGCTACAATTGCCTGTAACTCATGCTCTCGACTTCAATACCCCCTTAAGTAATTTTGCCAGAATCGTTTGAAGAGCTTTTGTAAACAAAATTTTATCTAGGTTTCTTACTTTATTTTTAGCAGTTTGTTTTTTAAATACTACAATATATTGTTCGTATTGCAAAGTGATGATATTTAGTGACACAAATTTGTTATTTGTTCATAGCATATTACTGTTGTCTTTCACATGATCATATCAAAAAAAGTTTTACGTATTCTGTCTGAAAAACTCTAATTAAAAGTAATTACATGTAAATAAATTAAAAATTGCTTAACAATCTTAAATTGTTATAAAAATAAACTTTCATTTTCAATATGGTAGAACTCGAATTACGAATGTCTGAAATACATCAAAATCATCAAAAACACATTTTTGTTTTGTTTAATTTTCGGTTATAAACTTGGGATTAACTTAAAAAAAATCACTTTTCGCTGTAATATAATTTAAGAACGGGCTCACCTACCCAAACCATTTGACTATTAAGTTGATAGTTTATGTGAAGTTTACAAAAAATTGTTCTCACCGTTTTTCATTTATCACATTTTTCGTAACAAATTCAATATAGATACTATCTGTATACATATATAAAGAAGAGTCGTGTTAGTTATACTGTTTATAACTCAAGAACGACTGAACCGATTTGGCTGAAAATTGGTGAGGACACAGAGCTAATGCGGGAGAACACTAATTTTCGTATGCAAGCATATTTAGTATATGGATTATACTGATTAACTTAAAAAAATAGCGGAATAACTGCAGTGTTGGGTAGTCAGGTGTATTATAATTAGAGATAAACAGAAATATTTTGGAAGCATTGCCCAGAACAGTGCAATATCTAAACGGAAACAGTGAAGTATATGCGTACCATTTCACACTGATCGTTCCTCAAAAATAATACAATTACTAAATATTGGGAATGGTAGAATAGAGCTGCAACCGAATACAAAGTGCAATGAATTATAGCTAGCTCAGTAATCGATGAGTCGTGCATCCCAAAATATTGATATCTGCAAGTTGCAAGAGTATTAAATGTTCGGCTGCACCCTAACTTTTTTTTCAATATCTTTTTTTATTTATTGAATCTGCTTTTTGTTTTGAAAGCCTAACAATAAGTAATAAAATCTTAAACCTATTTAAAAACTAGACAGGCTCAAGCAAGTGATTGAGCTGTTTTGGTGATACATTGCTCCTCAGTACGCGGGCATATCTCTTCTTTTAAGGCGTGTTTGAACGCAGGAATGTACCAAAGCATTAGCCAAAGGGTTTAGATGATCACGGAGTTTAGATATATATTTAATTCTGCATTCTTCTACTTCTTTCTTTACCATAGGGATACCAAGGTCTTTATGGATTTTTTTCATTACGCATGTACCATGGTGAACACGTGATTGATCTAAGCATTTTTGATTGGAACCTTTGTATTATGTCTATATTAGTTGCACAGGTCGTACCCCACAGTTGAATGCCATACTTCCAAATCGGCTTTATGACCGCATTATATAAAAGCACTTTGTTGTCTAGGCTAAGTTTTGAGTTTTTATTTAATAGCCAATTTAAATTTGCAGCTCTTATCTTCATGCAAGTTATTTTACTAGATATATGTTTTTTCCACGTAAGTCTTCTATCTAGGTGAATACCAAGATAAGTTACTTCATTCGCTTGGGGTACTAAAATATTGTTAATTTTTACTGCCGGACACATTTTTGGTCTAAGCGAAAATGTAACATGCTTACACTTTTGTTCATTTACCTTTATACGCCAGTTGGCTAGCCATTCTTCGACAAACCTTAAGTGCTCGGTTAATATTCTTGATGCTATTATGTGGCATTTGTTACGGCTCACTATAGCTGTGTCGTCCGCAAAAGTTGAAGTTAATACATTATTAGCTGTTGGAAGATCTGCTGTATATATGATGTATAGTGTTGGGCCTAAAACACTGCCCTGAGGTACACCAGCCCTTATCTGTCTTTTATCAGATATGAAATCTCCCACTTTTACCATAAATTTTCTATTTTTTAAATACGATTCCAATGTTTTATATAATTCTGAAGGCAGAATATTTTTAATCTTGTATAAAAGGCCCTCATGCCATACCTTATCAAACGCCTGAGCCATGTCTAGAAATATCGCTCAAATGCCCTTCTTATTTCGTTAGTAATTCTATTTACTTGCTCAATCGTGCTATGTTTTTCACGAAACCCAAATTGGTGCGTTGGTATTATATTATTTTCATGGAGGAAAGGAGTCATCTTTGATAGTAACAACTTTTCAAATATCTTAGAATGACAGGGTAGAAAACTGATTGGTCTGTATGAAGACGGCTGTGTTAAGTCTTTCCCAGGTTTGTCTATCAAGATGATCTGCGACTTTTTCCTTGAACTTGGATAGTGTCCGAGATTAAGAATTGCATTGAAGAGTAAAGGGAGCACTTCTACGGCAATATTTGGTAACTCAATAAGCATTTTTGGGATAATATTATCATGTCCTGGCGATTTTTTTGGGGTTAAGTTCTTTTATCATTCTAGTAACTTCAGAAGGTGGGCAATGGCCTCGTTCGAAAGGTTCAAGTCTCCGGGAGTGGACGGCATCTCAGCGCTTCTACAACAGGGTGAGCAGATCCTGATGCCACACCTGATTGGGCTGCTGCGGGAGAGCCTTGCCTTGGCCTACATCCCTAAACCATGGAGGACAGCGGAGGTAATCTTCATACCGAAAGTGGGAAGGAAGGACTACTCGATGGCTAAATCTTTCAGGCCAATCAGCCTAACCTCCTTCCTTCTGAAAACTATGGAGAAGATAATTGATCATCATTTAAGGTCGAAGGCGCTGAAGACTGCACCCCTGCATGCGGCTCAGCATGCATACAGAGCTGGCAGATCAACAAGCACGGCTCTGTACCAGCTGACCTCTGAGATAGAGAGCTCACTGGAGAAAGGGGAGGTTATGCTATGCGCCTTCTTAGATATCGAGGGAGCTTTTGACAACACGTCTCACAGAAGTGTAGCCATGGCACTGGAGGGTAGAAATGTGGCAGCACCGGTGCGTAGATGGATAGAGGCGGTTCTGCGCACTAGGGTTGCTGAGACCACAGCAGGGGGCACAAAGATTCGTCTCGGCACAACAAGAGGCTGTCCGCAAGGTGGTGTGCTGTCGCCCCTGCAATGGAGCCTTGTGGTGGATGACTTGTTAGCATTGCTAACCGTCAATGGTATCCGATGCCAAGGATACGCGGACGATATCGTGATTATAGCGAGGGGCAAGTTTGTGGACACTTTCTGTGACCTAGTGCAACGAGGTTTAAACCTAGCAATGGAGTGGTGCAGGGGAGTTGAACTAAGTATCAACCCCTCGAAGACGACCATCGTCCTGTTCACGAGGCGTAGGTCCCTACTCGGGCTTAGGAACCTCACACTTGGGGGCAGAGAGATCGAGATGACCAGCAAGGTAAAGTATCCTGGTCTTACGCTGGATTCCACTTTGCGGTGGAAACAGCACGTGAACCAAACCCTGGTTAAGGCGACAAAGGCACTAATGGTGTGCAATCGTCTGGCAGGAAGATCCTGGGGTTGCAAGCCAAGGATTGTCAGGTGGTTGTACACCATGATTGTGCGACCGATAGTCACATATGGAGCGGTGTCCTGGGCCTCCGTGGCGGCACAGGCCTCGGTGGTGTTAAAACTATCGAGGCTTCAGCGGCTAGCATGCGTCTGCATGACGGGTGCTATGCGGACATGCCCAACGGCGGCACTGGAGGTCCTGCTGGAGCTCACACCGCTCCACATAGTGATAGGTCAAGTAGCCAAGCATTCACTCCTGCAAATAACGGCAGAAGGATGCGGCAAAGGCAAAGCAATCTCGTCCCAGAGGATGGAGATGATAAGTGGCAACATTCCAATTGCCCTCCTCCCGAAGGACGGGATTACAAAAACAATAAATTTCACGAGGAAGTTCAAGGTTACCCTTGGCAGCAAGAGCGAGTAGAATGATTCCACTCTTGAGCTGGTGTTGAGGGATAGTACACTAAATTGGTACACTGACGGCTCTAAGACGTCGGAAGGTATTGGTGCAGGGATCGCAGGTCCACGCACGAGGTTATCCATACCGATGGGCAGATTCCCCAGTATCTTCCAGGCCGGAGTCTTGGCCATAAGTCGGTGCATAGAGATAAATCTCCATCACAACTATCGAAATGAGCGTATATCCATACTCAGCGATAGCCAAGCGGCACTGAAAGCGATCTCCGCTTACGAGATCAGATCGCTGCTAGTGCAGGAGTGCAGAGAACGGCTAAACAGCTTAGCGGAAGTCAACCAGGTACACCTAA
This sequence comes from Bactrocera zonata, assembly GCA_037783105.1. Taxonomy (NCBI): domain Eukaryota; kingdom Metazoa; phylum Arthropoda; class Insecta; order Diptera; family Tephritidae; genus Bactrocera; species Bactrocera zonata. The sequence continues at coordinate 1,759,613 of JBAWJQ010006683.1, forward strand.
TTTGGGTACCAGGTCATAAAGGCATAGCCGGCAATGAACTGGCTAGCCCGCTTCGCAGCCTCCACAAACATGGTAGGGCCCGAACCGTTCACTGGGGTGGGCCCCCACACTATAAAGAAGCTGCTGCGTAAGGAAGAAAGAGTGGGTAGAGAAGGTCATTGGCAACGGGCGCATGGCATGCGGCATGCCAAGTTACTAATAGGGGGGGTACAACCTTAACAGGTTTAAATTAATAATCAACCTCCCAAGAACTAAACTCAGGCTCTTGGTCGCATTCTATACCGGCCACTGCAAGTTAAATAGGCACCTATATAACCTAGGACTAGCCTCTTGCGCCAACTGCCGGTTCTGCGACAGGGAACCTGAAACCCCGGAGCATCTGCTAATCGACGCAGGAGACGCAGGTCTAAGGCCCTTGGAACCATATTTCCAGATAGGGATCACATCGACTCACTAGCTCCCAGCAAAATCCTAGAATTCATCGATTTGCTGGGGCTTGGGGAGTCCCTGTGAGTTAGGAGAGGGCACAATAGACCCAAGGTCGCAGTGCATACCTCAATCTAATTCTATTCTATTCTATTCTATTCTATTCTATAACTTCAGAAGTAGAAGTCCTAATAGACACATGCGACTCGTTTGCGGTATTGGGCAAGGTTGGCAACTCAAAGTTGTTCTTTGGGCAATTGGGTTGAAATACCTTTTCTAGGTGATTTGCAAAGCAATTTGCCTTATCCTCATCACTACGTGCCCAACTACCATTCAACTGTCTTAGAGGCATGTTGGAATCTACTGGTGGCTTGAAAGACTTTTGTGCTTTCCAAAGAGAGTTTTGCTTGCGAGAATTTGGACACAGTTTCTTTATATAATTTTCAGTGTTGCGTTCCTCTTCGCGTTTAAGCGCTTTTTTTAACTTTCGTATAGCAGATTTCAATTGAAGCAGAGTTGAAGGGGATCGATTTAACTGCCACTCCCGCCTAGCTCGCCTTTTATCATTTACAAGTTTCTCTATTTCATTATTGGTGATCTTTCTAAAACCAACTGGTTTGTTGTTTCTTTTTGGTGGCCAATACAGCTGCATTAGTTATTACGTCATTAATTTTGCTTATATTTTCATCAATGTCTCTTTCTGTATTTATTTTGCAATCAATATTGATGTGGGTGCTGATATACTTTCTATATTTCAACCAGTTAGTTTTATGTGATGTTAGAGAAACTTTCGGCTCAAATATCATGTGCTGTTCGTATAACTTTATCAGTACAGGAGAATGATCAGATGATAAGTCTGTACATGTATCAGCTGACATAAGCGATCTATCTATGTTTTGACTACAGCAAAATCTATTAAGTCTGGTATTTTTCTTATATCACTGGGCCAGTATGTCGGCTTACCAGGAGATGCTATATCCAGCTTATTATGCTTATTCATATTAGTGTAGTACAACTGACGTCCTTTCGGATTAATAAGACGTGAGCCCCAATGCGTGTGTTTTGCGTTGTAATCTCCACCTGCTAGAAATCTTTGACCTAGTGTTCCAAAAAAGTCTTTAAATTCGATTTCTATAATTTTAAAACGAGGTCGACAGTATATAGCAGTAAGATTTAAGTCACAACCCCGATTTTTGAGTGAAATTGTTGTAGCTTGTAATTGCGCTGTGGCATAAGATTCTAATGCGTGGTGATTTAACCGTTTTCTAACCAACACTGCTGTTCCTCCATGTGCCTTTCCATCTGGGTGGTTTGTAACATAGAGCCTAAATCCCGGTATGAAGAAATTGTTTTTGTTCGTAAGGTGAGTTTCTGACAATAGCATTACATCAATATTATTTTCATCCAGAAATTTAATAAGTTCTAGTTTATGTTAGTTAACACCGTTAGCATTCCATAAACAAATGTTCAATACACTCATTTTTTACTTAAAAAAGTTTGCAACATTTGGTTTTGAGATTTGATTATCTCTTGAATCATATTTTGCATTGAAGCCATGAATTGTGACATACATTGGGTAAGGTTGAAAATCATTGTTTCAACGCTTCCATTTGGTTGGTTTTGGGGCAATTGCATTTGTGCAGTATTGCCTTTCACCACGTTTGCATAGCTCCCTTGTGTAGCATTGTCTTTAGGATTAACTAGTTTTGAAATATGGACGAGGATTTCAATATTTTCATTAGGAGGAATATTCAACATTTGGTTACGACGTGCTTGAATGCCCTGTGACAACTTCGATTTCAAATCTTTATATACAGGGCAACCCCTGTAGTTAGCAGTGTGATTTCCGCCACAATTGCTGCATTTTTTATTTAAATCCTCTTTTTTAAGAGTACATTTTGAAGTAGGATGTAGATCACCACACACCACACACCACACAGACACTGCGTAGAGTGCCATATGCTTTCGTGTGTCCATACTCTTGGCAGTTTGTACATTGTACTGGACCATTTCTCTTATGTGGTTCTTCAACGGTGATTCTGCGATTTTTTTTTAATTGGTTACAATTTGGCATCAGTTCTATTTTGAACATTGGTTGTGGGACTTTGTTCCTGTTAAAAATATTTACTACTGATTTGATGCTAAAACCACCTTCTTCCAGTGCTTCTTTCACATCGTTAGAGTCGACCGAAGACTCTATACCTTTTATGACAGCAACTAGGCCTTTTGAGCTCTTCAGTTGGTATGAATAGTAATTCTTGTTTTCATTTGATAAAAATTTAACGATTTCCATGAAACTTTTTTCAGTGTAGGACTGAATTTTTGTTTCATCAATATTGCCTTTTTTCAATGGCACTATATGAAAATTGTTAGTACCTACAATTTCACTTAATTTCGCAACAAGAGTATTACTGCTACGCTCGCGCAAGTATATTGGAGGTGGTTTGGCATTAACGACCGTGGTGGTACCCTTCGCAACGTCGTCTGAACCATTGCTTAGTATGGCAAATCTGTTGCCATTTAGGATTTCTGACTTTGGCGTGCCTGGTTGAAATTTTTTGGTATTGACGGCTGATTTAACTGGACTTAGTTTCCTTTTTACGTTAATATAGCGATCAATACCAGTCTGAACCGACGGCCCTTTTTTGCTTGGTACATTCTCACCTTGCTTTTTGTTTTCCTTCGCTGTCCGGGTGCTTGCTGGTGCCTGTGTACTGTTTGCTGTCAGCGCAATTGTTGTTACCCTTTTGCTGTTCTCTGCTGCTTCCGCTGGCTGCGCTTGCTTGCTTGCTCTTTCAGCTGATCGCTGCGATGATGAGTCATCGCCGTTAACTTAGCCCTTTCTTCCTTGTTAAGGAATCCACTGTAAAAAAACATTCTCAAATTTTGAAATCGAATCTGAAATTATTACGGTCGCTACAGCTTTTATTGTAGAATGGGAACAGAGTGGGAACGGAGCGAGACTATTTTTGAGCGCGTTTTTCTCAGAATGGTGTTTTTCAAAACGGTTTCTGCTCTCAAAGGAAGAGTTTTGAAGATATCTACGAGGTATGACAATTAAGTAATGAGACTGATTCCATAAAAACCGTATATTTGAAAATTATTCTACAACTCTGCGTCCAGCGTTCCAGCTCCTTTTCCATGCTTCGTAACATTTCTGGAACGCTTCGACTGGGATGTCCGCGAGTACCATCGTCACCGCCTGGATGTCCGTAATCGACTTAAAATGGGTTACTTTGACCACCGATCTAATTTAGGAAACAAAAAAAGTCACAGGGTGACATATCGGGCGAATAATGCGGCTGTTGCAACACGGCGAACCCTTTAGAGGCCAAATACTGGGACACGCTGAGGGCGGTGTGGCACGGCGCGTTGTCGTGATGAAGGATCCAGTTACGAGCGATGTCTGGGCGCACCCTGTTGACTCGTTTTCGCAATCTTTCGAGTACTTGGCAATAGTAGACTTGATTCACAGTTTTCCCCGGTGGAAAAATTTTTTGTGAACGATTCCACGGCTATCAAAAAAGGCTATAATCATCGTTTTCACCTTCGGCTTGCTCATACGAGCTTTTTTCGGGTGGGGGGCGCGCGGAGACAACCATTGTGAGCTTTGGCGTTTGGTTTCCACGGCTAAGAGCACTATCACCATACACTCTTACAATTTTAGCGTACGTTTTCGAAGCTGTTTCGCGCAATTTGGCCCAAAATTTAATCGCGACGCGTTGCTCTTGATTTCGTTTTTCCATTTTCGTGACGAGCACTACAAACTCTCACGTCTACTCAACTTGACGCAGCAGGCGAACTAAACAAGCTAGAGCGATGGTACATATATAAATGGATAGGGGAGGGATGCCGGAAAAAAAGAAAGGGAATTTCAACGTCACAGGTTTACCACAAGCGCAGCAATAAAATCAGTCTCATTATTTAATTGTCAAACCTTGTAAAAGGAAAGATACACTACAAGTGTCGTTGTTGAATTCCCGGAACATTTAACTGTGAATACCGTGATCGATCTGATGCCCGCGGATCTGAATTAATGTACAGGGTTTGCACGGAAAATAATAGAACTAAGTCGATGTAAAAAAATGTATTGAAAATGTTTTCTTTAAAAACTTTCAAAATAGGCTTCTTCTGCGTCGAAACAGCGCTGCGATTTCCAAGCATTGAAGCCGTTACGAAAGGCATTCTCCAAAATAGTCTATAGAACCGAAATGCATGTTGCTTGGATCCGCTCTGTCGTCTTAAAACGAAACAAAAAGATTGCCTCTTTGTCTGAGGATCATACTCAAAGATCCATGACTCGACACCTGTAATTACGTTATTCAAAAATTTTGGGTCATGAACCACAGATTTTGATAAATTTAACATCTGGGCAGTCAAACGAATACTTAGTCGACGGTGTGAGTTCAAAACTGTGCGCACACGAGACATATTGCACGTGTTTGACGAAGTCGCATGTCTCCCAGCACGGTCTTCATCAGCGTCCTTTTCGCGGCCCTCCAAAAAGGCCTGGTGCCACCGAAACACACTACTTCTTGCTAAAGCAACATCTGGCTAAGCCCCCTTGTTTATAGCAAACGTCTCTGTTCTAGCGTACCTCTGCTCTAACGAATGCTGCATTTTCGGCTTGCACCCCTCACAGAAACACGTCCTGCGAAAATGTTTGTCCTGACTACAGTTGCTAGGATACAACTGACCAGCCGTTCGTTCATTAGCTAGGAACACCCTCTACCGAATCCAGTAGGTGCTCGCTCCGAAGTACAATGATGGCGAAAGAAAATCAGTCCTATTATTTTCCGGACAAAACCTGTGCACGATGTTTCGCGTTTTACAAAGAGCTCTAGCCGAAATTGATAAATTTTACACCATCAATATGAGTGGTAATATCAAATAAAATTCAACCATTATATTGACCAGTACAAAAAAGTTAATTGATATTAGCTTACTTCTCTTACAGTATTATATTACAATATTACGCACATCGCCGAATAATAAAACGCACATACATATCACTTTGACATATTGACAACACTGCCAACCTACAGCAAGAATTTAGGGGAATTCCCTAGGCATAACTTTTGAATTTTTCTCAACTGATTTGTCATGATTAAAGTGAAGATACGACTTGTCATTTTTATTATGAAAATGGGAAAAATTTTCAAAACTTCAGTTCGATCGGAATGGAATACCACACTTCCATAAGTCTAGCCAAAAGATCATTAGAACGTTGATTTTTTGGCCCGCTCTTATTTTTTTCATCATTCTATGCCAATACTTCAATGCTTGCGATGGAAAACCAATTCTTCACTTCCATGTCTCTGATCATTATTATTATTTTAAATTAGCGTCATTGATGCGTTGATGTGCACAGTTTATGTACAATGTCTTCAATACCGATTTTTTTGTTATTTACATATGCAAATTAAAATAGCACATTAAAAAGGATAACAGATAAGGAGATGCCCGACTCCTCTGTCATTAAAAATGAGAGAGCAACTTCCCTATCCGATTTTGATAGTTGACTGGATTGACTAGGTTTTATCGTTTCGCAATTGGAACGTTTGGAACGACCAGATTGAAATTCAACAAGCCGAAGGGATATGTTGCCTCCAACTAAACTTTTGAAAAGTTTAAAACAATGAACATGGAAAATGTGAAATTCAAATCAATTCGTAGAAATTTATTTAATTTCAATTGAAAATGTTTAAAAAAAATTATTAATTGCCAGCTATCAAGGTTAGATCATTTCTATTAAGTATTGAAAGTTCAAAAGTCAGCTGTTTTATTATGCTATAAAATAATAAAAAATATTAAAATAGTTTTTTTTATATATTAATTGTCTAATATACAAAAATAAATAATAATAAATGTTGTCCTATCTAGCAGCACTGAAAAATTTTACAAAAAACAAATTTTGAGACGCTCTCACACTGATAAATAACTTTCTAGCAAAACTCTGGATTTTCAATACAATCAATAGTAGCCAATTGTCATATTTCAGTGACACGCAAACACTTGAAAAATAAAGCTTCGAAATTTATTAGAAATAAGAAAAAAAATTTCTTCCAATATTTGCTTCGCTTTTGGATGCTACACACTTCGTGGCCCTATAGAGGTAAAAAATATGTATTACTAGAGGACACACTTTGCTGTGGCTAAGGTATACATACATTAATTATTAACTATTCAATACAGTAAAATTGTATTTATGAATAAAAACAAAACGTGTAAAAACAACCCCGTATACTACTTCCAAATTTGGAAATAATTGATACTAATTTTATTCGTTTTGTTATTAACTACAATTAAACATATATTATATTACCTCATATTCATTTTTTGTTTTATTAATTTTGTATTCAACTTGTCCTGTGTAGAGTGATAGACTCCAATAAAGAATAAATCTTATTTATTTTAAATGGCAACAGATTTGCCGTACTAAGTAATGGTTCAGACGACGTACATAGGAGCATATGGTCTCAAAAACCGGACAAAATTATTTAAAGTAATTTTATGAATGAAAATGAATAAAATTGCATGATTGAATATACAGTCTGTCAAGTAAGAGCGTGGTCGACTTTACCGACAGTTAATGAAAGATTTCGCTCTAATTCCTTCGCGAGCCGATAGAGGGAAGCTTTGTCGTTGATGCATTGTCAACAAAGGTTCATTTTCGTTGATCTTCTGAAAGAGAATCACATTAAACGCCATGAGTGCTAAGTACGCGTCGCGCTACGAAGCTGTGTTCCTTTGCATCTACCCGAGAGGTCCCAAAATGTCGATCAGCGGCTGCTAAATATTATATAAATAATATATAAGTCGAAAGCATTTGTACAGAAGTGGATACAGCGATATACAGTGGCTAAAAATGTCGATGATTTACCAGAACCTCGATAGGAAAAGTGAGCAAAATATATGAAAAAAGAAAAGTGAATCTGTTTTCGCAGAATCCTGCTTTAACACTGCGGCAAGGACAAGCTTGGGCGCATGAGAATATTGATAGAGATTTTGAAAATGTAATTTTTACTGATGAATGTTCCATATGGGCACGTTATGTTCTCACGCAAGCCTGGTCAACTTCCACCAATATGCTTGTTCAGCGGACCGTAAAACATGGAATAAAGGTTTATATTTGGGGCTGCTTCTCAAAGCAGGGATTCGGCACTTTGTATCTCTGAGGTTGTCAGCTAAATGCCGAGAAAATGATAAAAATCTACAAAAAGGCTTTACTGCCATCTGCCAAACGATGGTTCATCAGAAAAAATGAAGATTGGATTATGTAGGAGGACAACGTTCGTAAACAGAAAAGCAAGCTCTGTACTCAGTGGAAAACTTAATCTGGCATCCTTACAATGGATTGGCCGTCGCAGTAAACCCTATTGAAAATGTGTGGGCATATATTAAACAGAAGCTTCGTGAAAGACGTACATACACTTTGAAGTAGTCTTACGAAACTCGTAGGATCTGGAGATCCTTGCCATTAGAATACGCCATCAAATTAGTAGAAAGCATGCCTCGGAGATACCAGGCAATTATCGACGCCGGTAGTGACTGGACATATTATTGACCAAATTGCATCATTGTTTGTAATATGTACAATATAATCGTATATATACATAAATATGAAAGTTTCATAAAATAATGTTTTTTATAAATTAACACGACCACGCTCTTACTTGACAGACTTAAATAATTTATTTATTTATTGATTTAATTAAACTTACGCCAATCGGCAATATACATTTGAATAATTAATATTTAATATAAGGGAAAATACAACAAGACAAGGGTAATAATATTAGTTATAAAATTCAAGTTTGATTAATCAATGATAGTTGAGTAGATTGTTCTTCGTGGCTGTGATGAAGCTACTATATGTTCCCCCGTAGAAATCCAGGTCGTTATGTAGCCAGTTGACAAGGTTTGCAATGCGATTGAGCGGTCCAGTCACAACATAGTTTTTAGTGGATTTAGTGGTTTTAAGCAGACGTTTGCGTCTTAGTGTTAAATTTACAGGTGCAAATTCGAAACTACTGTTGATCTCAGGTGCATCAATGAGTCCATTCACCACTTTATAGAAAAATGCCAGATCAGCAATTTGACGGCGTGACCTCTTCTTCTTTACTGGCGTAGACACCGCTTACGCGATTATAGCCGAGTCAACAACAGCGCGCCACTCGTTTCTTCTCTTCGCTACGTGGCGCCAATTGGATATTCCAAGCGAAGCCAGGTCCTTCTCCACTTGGTCATTCCAACGTTACTCATGTAACAAATAAACATAATTTCAATATACCGCGTCTTAGACTATAGGTTACAAATCAGCCGGATGAAAAACTCCGAAAAGAAATCGGTTAAACCACTATACTTTAGGTTCTCATGCTACAGCACAGTTACAAGCTATAACAATATCCCTAAAAAATCGGGGTTGTGACTAAACCTTACTGCTATATACTGTTCACTTCGTTTTAAAATTACATATACGGAATTTAAAACTTTTCTGGAACGCTTGGTCAAAGATTTCTAGCAGGTGTCTTATTAATCCTAAAGGACGACAGCTTTAGTACACTATTATCGACTTAATAACCTGGATATAATATCTTCTGGTAAGCCGATATACTGGTCCAGTGAAAAAAAAATACCAGACTTAATAGATTTTCTGTAGTCAAAAATATAGAAAGATTGCTAATGTGAGCTAATACATGCACAGACTTGCCACCTGATCATTCTCCTGTACTAATAAAGTTATACGAGCAGCCTATGATATTTGTTACAAAAGCTTCTCTAACATTTCATAAAACTACCTGATTGAAGTATAGAAAATATATCAGCAGCCACATCAATATTGATTTAAATTGGCTTTTAAACAAAAATTCTAAACTAAGCCTAGAAAACAAAGTCCTGTTGAGTGATATGATAAAATCGATTTGGATGTATGGCATTCTACTGTGAGGTACGGCCTGGGCAACCAACATTGATATAATACATGCGAAATGAAAACATTCACAAAGACCTTGATATGCCACTTTTTTCAATTTTCAAATAATTGTCGAATTTTATCTTATTTTTGGAATTTTCTTAGTTTAACTAGAAGTTAAGTTATTAACAAATATGAACCTCTGTGCATTTTTTGTTTCAGATAGAAATTGCGACCTGCATCCTGTCCGCCGTCTGGAAAATGCACATATGAAAGAATATAAAAGATTTTGTATCCAAAAAAATTTGCGAATGATGTTTGAATATATAAATATAAACCCTAGAAACTTCGCTTTAATCAATTATTTCTTTCCCTCCCAAGAAAATCCTCAGAAAATTCGATTTTTTTAAGCCTTGGTTGCCTTAGGATAAGTGAAGAATGGCAATCCCAGACAGTGGTAAGACTGCACCAAAAAAAAAACTTAATAGTTGCCGTTTATATCTAGCGTTTTACTGCATTCATTTCAAATTATAATTGAACTTTTTTATCAACCCTGCAGATATATAGATTTGTTATGAATGCTTGTGCGTCGTTCGCCCATAATCTAGCCAAGTGGCCGCAATTCCGATGCAATTGTCAATGCGATTTTCTGTTGTGATATTTAAAATGTCTTACCGATTTACGTGGTGCGTCCTAAAAATCCATCTTTTTCAATTGCAACAACCAGAATAATCCTTGTATACGCAAATTGCTGTAATTTTACGGTAGCTATTGTTATAATTAATTTTTTTAAGTAAAAAAACATTTAAATGATTCTTACAAACATGAATTTTGAATAAATGCTTATGATTTGAAATATAAATTTTGTATTTATGAATCGTTATGTAACATAAAGAGATAAAAAGTATCCTATGTCTAAGCTACCACTCCACCAATTTTCAGCCGTTTTTGAGTTATAAATACTGTAACTAACACGACTTTCTTTTATATACGTAGGCTGATACATATATGGTACTACTAATACCATCTATGTATATGATTTCTGGTCAGCCCCTACCTTTAAAAGATACGTATACAAATTTTGCAACTGAGGAACTATTAGTTACTGAGGTACAGCATTTTGGATGAAGCAAGTTGTGTTAGTTAACAAAAAAGTATTTAGTGTTTTAATAAATCATTGCTTTTCGGGGGAAAAATACTGTAAAATTTGGACTCTGCACCAGGGAAATCAACCTTTGAAAAGAAAGGACAATGAAGGCAACGAACTCTCAAAAGAGGCGAAAACTCTATGCATAGTGGGTGCCGCGCAAGTTCATAATCCAACAAAAATAACGATTTTCTGATTCTGAGGACTACTTTAGTACTTTTTAATCGTAATAAAATCAAATTTTACGTCGATGTGTTTTTTTTTCAAAATTATTTTATTTATTGGATCTGCTTTTTCTTGAAGCCTAACAATAAGTAATAAAATCTTAAATCTAATTAAAAGCTAGGCAGGCTCAAGCAAGTGATTGAACTGTTTTGGTGATACGTTGCTCTTTAATACGCAGGCATATCTCTTCTTTTAAGTCGTGTTTAATCGCAGGAATGTACCAAAGCATTAGCCAAAGGGTTTGGGTGGTCTCGGAGTTTAGATATATATTTAATTCTGCATTCTTCTACTTCTTTCTTTACCACAGGGATACCAAGGTCTTTATGGATGTTTTCGTTACGCATGTACCATGGTGAAAACGTGATTGTTCTAAGCATTTTTGATTGAAACCTTTGTAATATATAAATATTAGTTGCACAGGTCGTACCCCACAGTTGAATGCCATACATCCAAATCGGCTTTATGACCGCATTATATAAAAGTACTTTGTTGTCTAGGCTAAGTTTTGAGCTTTTATTTAAAAGCCAATTTAAATTTGCAGCTCTAATCTTTATACATGTTATTTTACTAGAGATGTGTTTTCTCCACGTGAGCCTTCTATCTAGGTGAATACCAAGATATGTTACTTCGTTCGCTTGAGGTACTCAAATCTGCCGGGCACATCTTTGGTCTTAGCGAAAATGTAATATGCTAACACTTCTGTTCATTCACGTTTATACGCCTGTTCGCTAGCGACTCTTTGACAGAATTTAAATGCTTCGCTAATATTCGTGATGTTAAAATGTGGCATTTGTTACGGCTCACTATAGCTGTGTCATCCGCAAAAGTTGAAGTTAATACATTATTAGCTGTTGGAAGATCTGCTGTATATATGATGTATAGTGTTGGGGCTAAAACACTGCCCCGGGGTACATCTGCTCTTATCTGTCGTTCATCAGATATGAAATCTCCCACTTTTACCATAAATTTTCTATTTTTTAAATAAGACTCCAATGTTTTATACAATTCTAAAGGTAGAATTTTTTTAATCTTGTATAAAAGACCTTCCTGCCACACCTTATCGAACGCCTGAGCTACATCTAGAAATATGGCTGAACAGTACTCCCTGTGCTCAAATGCTTTCCTTATTTCGTTAGTAATTCTATTTACCTGCTCTATTGTGCCATGTTTCGCACGAAAACCGAATTGATGCATTGGTATTATATTATTTTCTTGGAAGAAAGGAGACATCTTTGATAGTAATACTTTTTAAAATACTTTTGAAAGACAGGGTAGAAGACTGATTGGTCTGTATGAAGACGGCTGTGTTAAGTATTTCCCAGGTCTATCAAGATAATATGCAACTTTTTCCATGAAATTAGATAGTATCCGAAACTAAGAATTGCATTGAAGAGCAAAGAAAGCACCTCTACAGCAATAATTGGTAACTCAATTAGCATTTTTGGGGAAATATTATCATGTCCCGGCGCCTTTTTTGGATTAAGTTCTTTGATGATACCAATAATTTTAGAAGGTGAAGTCTTAAGAGACTCGAGCGACTCTTTAGCTGTGTTGGGTAAGATTGACAGCTTAAAGTTGTTCTTTGGCACATTGCGTTGAAATACCTTTTCTAGGTGATTTGCAAAACAATTAGCCTTTTCCTCGTCACTTCGAGCCCAATTTCCACCCAAGTCTCGTATTGGCATGTAGGAGTCAGTTGGTGGCTTCATGGACTTTTGGCTCCCCAAAGTGAGTTTTGCTTGTTTGAATTTGCACACAGCTTCTTTATATAAGTACATTTCGGTGTTCAATTCTTCCTCACATTTGAGCGCTTTTTTTAATTTACATACAGCAGCTTTCAATTGAAGTTGAGTGGAAGGGGAGCGATTTATCTGCCATTCGCGTCTTGCACGCCTTTTTTCATTTACAAGCATTTCTTTTTCTTTATTAGAGATTTTTCTGAAACCAAGCGGATTATAGCTTTTGTTTGGTGTTGCTAAGACAGCTGCACTGGTTATTATATCATTGACTTTTCGTCAATATCTCTTCCTTTATTTATTTTGTACTCAATATTAATGTGGCTACTGATGTATTGTTTATATTTTAGCCAATTCGTTTTATAAGAGGTTAGTCCCACTTTTGGATTAACGAATATGGGGTGTTCACATAACTTGATTAGTACAGGAGAGTGATCAGAAGATAGATCAGCACATGTATCAGCTGTTATATGGGATTTATCTATATTTTTGATTACAGCAAAATCAATTAAATCTGGTATTTTCTTACGATCACTAGGCCAATATGTCGGCTTACCAGGAGATATTATTTCAAGGTTATTGTGCCTATTTATAACAGTTTGATATAGCTGTCGTCCTTTCGGATTAATAAGACGTGAGCCCCAGTACGTGTGCTTTGCGTTGTAATATCCACCTGCTAAAAATCTTTGACCTAGTAATCCAAAACAGTCTTTAAATTCGATTTCTGTAATTTTAAAACGAGGGGGACAGTATATAGCCGCAAGGTTTAAGTCACAACCCCGATTTTTTAGTGATGCTTGTAACTGTGCTGTAGCATGAGATTCTAGAGCATAGTGGCTTAAACGATTTCTAATCAACACTGCCGTGCCACCACGCGCTTTTCCATCCGGATGATTTGTAACATATAGGGATGGCAACGATTAATCATTTGATTAAATTATCGATTATTTTCATTCAATTTACGATTTAATTGCATCGTAACACCTTTTCTAATTACTCGACTATTACTCGAGTAATTGCAAAATAATCGCAAACAGCATTTTGAAATTTAATACATTTTATGTTCATATAAGTTAGCGTACGAGGGTCGAAATTTGTCGCATCAGTCATTAATGAGTGGAAAAATTTGGCAAAAAACGCCATATTCCTTGTTTTGCACACACCCTCAATTTGGTATGTGAAAACTCACTGAACAATCCTGAAGTAAACGCAGTTGTTGTAAAATGCAAAGAAATAGTTAAGTGGCTAAAAAGAAGTGTTAAAGCTAATGATGCTCTTCAAAGTATGCAAGCTGCTGGCGGAGTACCTGAAGGCAAAATGCTAAAGCCAATTTTGGACGTGAAAACACGTTGGAATTCGACCTACTACATGCTTGAATGGTTCATTAAACTATGTTCATATATTAACAAATACTCCTCAACTATTCTGACGCACCGGTAATGATAACATCTAAGGAAAAAGATGATATCATGGAAATAATCAGTATATTGAGACCATAGAGGCAATGACTGTCCAACTAAGTGGTGAACAACGAGCAAAGTTAAGTCAAGTGATTCCATTAGTTCACTGTGGTCGGGAACAAAGAGTGAGAATAACAGCTAAACAGCCAGTCGCTGAAAAACTAAAAGATGTCGTGATAAATCAGTTTGATCGTAGATTTGGCTACATCGAGCATTCCTTTTTGCAAGCTGCATCAACATTACTCGACCCGATATTCAAAATAATTAACTTCGAAGACCCATTAGCGTTGTCCCCAGTTATAAATTTTTACGTATACTAGAATAACAGAGGATGGAGTCATGTGTAGAAGTTCACGCAAGTGAGGAAAGTTCTCTGATCGCCATTCACTTGGGAGTGGCCAGAAACGATTCTTTTACATATGACTCAAGCAGCTCACGACTTCCGGTCTCTGACCAAGTATCCTCTGGGTAGCCTAAGAACATCCGTTTGAAGGCGAAATACCCCCTACTTAGGGTTGTGCGCTGGGTTTGGGACCGGACAAGTAAAAAAACACATCAATGAAAACCAACAATCAGCCTCGGATGAGAGACCCCCCCCTTTTGATGACGACCATGGCAAGCGAAATAAGGACTACGAATTGAGGGCATGCACCTGGAATGTCCGGTCCCTTAATTGCGAAGGTGCCGCTGCCCAGCTGGTTGATGTCCTCGTGAAAATAAAGGCTGACATCACCGTCGTCCAAGAAATGCGATGGACGGGACAAGGACAGAGACGAGTAGGTCCTTGTGACATTTACTACAGTGGCCATATAAAGGAGCGCAAGTTTGGTGTTGGATTCGTGGTGGGAGAGAGACTCCGTCGCCGAGTACTATCCTTCACTCCTATGAATGAACGTCTAGCCACAATCCGCATCAAAGCGAGGTTCTTCAACATATCGCTGATTTGCGCCCACGCCCCGACGGAAGAGAAGGACGATGTGACCAAAGATGCCTTTTATGAGTGCTTGGAGCGCACTTATGAGAGATGCCCCCGCCACGATGTCAAAATCGTGCTTGGCGACTTCAACGCCAGGGTGGGCAATCTTTGGCACTACGGTCGGTAAATTCAGCCTCCACGAGGAAACATCCCCAAATTGGTTGAGGCTGATCGACTTCGCGGGGGCCCGAAATATGGTTATCTGTAGTACTAGATTCCAGCATAAGAAGATACATCAAGCTACCTGGCTGTCTCCGGATCGAAAAACCACCAACCAGATCGATCATGTTGTGATAGACGGAAGACACGTCTCCAGTGTTTTAAATGTGCGTACGCTCCGAGGTCCTAACATCGACTCGGACCACTATATTGTTGCAGCCAAAATTCGCACCCGCCCTGTGCAGCAAAAAACGCACGCCAACAAACACAAGGAAGGTTCGACGTCGAGAAGCTGCGATCACAACAGACAGCCGAACGATTTTCAACTCGGCTTGCACTCCTGCTCTCTGAGAGCACTCGTCAACAACTCCGTATAAGGGAACTGTGGGACGGCATTTCAAACTCTTTACGTACAGCTGCAACCGAAACCATTGGTTTTCGGAAAGTGCAAAAGAACAGCTGGTACGACGAGGAGTGCCGTGTCGCAGCGGAGAGAAAACAGGCTGCCTACCTCGCAACGTTACGTTCGACCACAACACGTGCGGGATGGGATAGATACCGAGAGTTGAAGAGGGAAGCAAGACGCATTTGTAGACAGAAAAAGAAAGAGGCCGAAATGCGTGAGTACGAAGAGCTTGATAAGCTGGCCGACAAGGGTAATGCTCGAAAATTCTACGAAAAGGTGCGGCGACTTACAGAAGGTTTCAAGACCGGAGCATACTCTTGTAGAACCCCCCAAGGTGATCTAGTCACCGATGCCCAAAGCATACTTAAATTATGGAGGGAACACTTCTCCAGCCTGCTGAATGGCAGTGAACGTACAACACCAGGAGAAGGCGAACCTGATTCCCCAATCGATGACGATGGAGCAGACGTTCTATTGCCCGACCATGAAGAGGTTCGAATAGCAATTGCCCGCCTGAAAAACAACAAAGCGGCAGGGGCCGATGGATTGCCGGCCGAGCTATTCAAACACGGCGGCGAAGAGCTGATAAGGTGCATGCATCAGCTTCTTTGCAAAATATGGTCGGACGAAAGTATGCCCAACGATTGGAATTTAAGTGTGCTATGCCCAATCCATAAAAAAGGAGGCCCCACAATCTGCACCAACTACCGTGGGACTAGCCTCCTCAACATCACGTATAAGGTTCTATCGAGCGTATTGTGTGAAAGATTAAAGCACACCGTCAACAAACTGATTGGACCTTATCAGTGTGGCTTTAGACCTGGCAAATCAACAGCCGACCAGATGTTCACCAGGCGCCAAATCTTGGAAAAGACCCGTGAAAGGAGAATCGACACACACCACCTCTTCGTCGATTTCAAAGCTGCTTTCGACAGCACGAAAAGGAGCTGCCTCTATGCCGCGATGTCTGAATTTGGTATCCCCGCAAAACTAATACGGCTGTGTAAACTGACACTCAGCAACACTCAAAGCTCCGTCAGGATCGGGAAGGACCTCTCTGAGCCGTTCGATACCAAACGAGGTTTCAGATACGGCGACTCCCTATCGTGCGACTTTTTCAATCTGCTGCTGGAGAAAATTATTCGAGCTGCAGAACTGAATCGAGCAGGTACAATCTTTTATAAGAGTGTACAGCTGCTGGCGTATGCCGATGATATTGATATCATCGGCCTCAACACCCGCGCCGTTACTTCTGCTTTCTCCAGACTGGACAAGGAAGCAAAGCAGATGGGTCTGGCAGTGAACGAGGGCAAGACGAAATATCTCCTGTCATCAAACAAACAGTCGTCGCACTCGCGACTTGGCTCCTACGTCACTGTTGACAGTCATAACTTTGAAGTTGTAGATAATTTCGTCTATCTTGGAACCAGCGTAAACACCACCAACAATGTCAGCCTGGAAATCCAACGCAGGATTACTCTTGCCAACAGGTGCTACTTAGAACTGAGTAGGCAATTGAAAAGTAAAGTCCTCTCTCGACGAATAAAAGCCAAACTCTATAAGTCGCTCATAATTCCCGTTATGCTATACGGTGCAGAGGCTTGGACGATGACAGCAACCGATGAGTCGACCTTAAGAGTTTCCGAGAGAAAAGTTCTGCGAAAGATTTATGGTCCTTTGCGCGTTGGCCACGGTGAATATCGCATTCGATGTAACGATGAGCTTTACGAGATATACGACGACATTGACATAGCTCAGCGAATTAAAAGACAGCGGCTACGCTGACTAGGTCATGTTGTCCGGATGGATGAAAACACTCCAGCTCTGAAAGTATTCGACGCAGTACCCGCCGCGGGAAGCAGAGGAAGAGGAAGACCTCCACTCCGTTGGAAGGACCAAGTGGAGAAGGACCTGGCTTCGCTTGGAATATCCAAATTGCGCCAAGTAGCGAGGAGAAGAAATGACTGGCGCGCTGTTGTTGACTCGGCTATAGTCGCGTAAGCGGTGCCTACGCCAGTAAAGAAGAAGAAGAGTAACAGTTGCAGATGATACTATGGGAACGGGCAGCGAGTCGTCTGTGGAATCAGTAGAGAATGAGTTTGGCCTCTAAGCTCCTCACAAAAATCTAGTGCACAAAAGAAGAAGGAAGGGCAACGATTTTACATCTCCACAAGATCAATTGAGCATTTATTTGAATTGTCAGGTATAAGAACTAAGTCGAAACACTATTGATGCTTGGTAAGAAATGAAAACCGTTTACCCAAAACTGTACGGACTTTCAAAAAAGTATTGTCATCTACATGATACCTCAGTACCAGCTGAGCGGCTTTTCTCAAAAGCGGGGGCAACTGCGACTGAAAAACGCAATCGTTTGACAACAAAACGTTTACCGAAATTGCTTTTTCTTCAAACTTGGTTGAACAGAGAATAAATTTTCTTGACTTCAATGAATATATTTTCATTTATGCTAAATACAATGTTCGGACCGACATTGAAAAACTTGTGTTTTCGTCCATGTAAAATCTGTCAAACAAAAACACAGTTTTCGCTGAGAACCACTTGAAGACTTGCATTCCACTCTGTTTAAATGAGTTAAGCATCCACCCCCTCCACCCTCTACACGGTAAAACTGACGCATCTTAATGCGACAGCTTAATTCACCACGGCTGAGGACACCAATACAACTCAACATACCTATACACTCACTCATCAAGAAGGCTGGACAAGGAGAAAGCAGACACAATTCGTTCTACACAAGCCGCCCAACCACAACTTTCAAATTTTCGCGCACGCGGAATTCCCACGTATACGTGTACTCGGATTTCAAACAGAACATTCTATTTTTTCATAAGTTTAAATAAACGTTAAATTATTTTACACTTTAAATACGTGCGCATTTTTATTTAACATCGTGAAAGTGATTAGTGCTTTGTTTCCAAATTTTTGGCAACGAAATAACTATGGTCCTTCGAGCCTAAAAGACAGGCACTATAAATTAACAGCCACAAAAATAAAATAAAACAATATCCAGTGAAGTGTGGTAGAAGTGAATTGGCGAACAAACAAAACATAAAAACAAATAAAACAAAGTGCAGTGTTACATATATAACGAACGTACAAAACAAAAAAAAAAAAAAAAAAAAAAAAAACCAAGTTCGGTAAAAAAGTGCACTGACACAAAGTGTAGAAACTAACAAACACATAAAAGAAAACTAAGAACCTAATCAAACAAGCGGAAAACATAAATATACTGAAAAACAGAAACATATTTACAAAAATATAAATATATGGATATTACAAGAAAACAAAAACAAAAGAACTGTGCGCGAATTTAAAACAAAGTATAATAAACAATTTCAACAAACAAAAAACAATAAAAACCACAAAAGACAAAGACAATCGCGCGCGAAAACTTATAGCAAAACATAAATACAAACAAGGTAAAACAAATATTCGGGCGCGAATACAAATTGTCTGCTAACTACAACACAACCAAAACTATTAGCCGTTCTCGTATCCATCAGACTTCAGGAGTGGAAAAGGAATTGGAACAAAACGCCCAGGCTTGTAAACACCTACAGCGTATAAAACGCCCCCTTGAGGAAAAACGAAGTGAGCGTATTTATTTCATTTCCTTAAATCTATTTAATGCGCATATATATATAAAAAATACTTTTGATATAAAATCCGTATTTCGAAATCAGTTTTAACAGCGAAAAAACGGTTGCCAAACTGTACCAGTTTCGAGTTTATTTTGCGGGAAAAACCGAACACAGTTTGGTATAAAGATTATATATCAATATACATATGTTAATAAATAATATTACTGTATTGC
Source organism: Bactrocera zonata (assembly GCA_037783105.1). Lineage (NCBI taxonomy): Eukaryota > Metazoa > Arthropoda > Insecta > Diptera > Tephritidae > Bactrocera > Bactrocera zonata. Next base: position 1,778,897 of record JBAWJQ010006683.1, read on the forward strand.
CGAGGTACTAGCTTACCTTTGTGTATTCAAATACACATATTAACAAATAAAAAAAAAAAATATCGATTTACTCTCATATTTTCCGGCATACCTCTTATGTTTAATAAAACAACAAGCAGGAGTGCATAAATTAAGTAAGCAAAGGCACATACAATAATCAAAAATTGTAACAGAAAATACAAAGCAAGAATTGGAAAAAAAATACATATTCGCATATATACCTAGGGGAGATACATTTCTCCTCATATATTCTTAATATATGTACATACATACATACCACAAAAAATCCACAGAAACCTTAACATACAAATTACATACTTATAAAATCAGAAATATTAGAAAATATGATTATTTACATATGTACATATATGTATATACTAGTACATACGGAAAACATCTGTTTTACCGAATCCGTTTTCCCGCTCTCTTTTCGTTGTGCAAATATATTGCCAAACAAAAAAAAAAAAAGCAATATTACACAAGCTTTACAGCATATTGTTTGCTCGTATACATTAGCACAAACAATTTGTGCATACTAATCAAAAAAGCGAATTGATCTCTCAAACGAGCTCTCAATTGCTTAAGAATATAACAAAACGATAATCATAAAACCACAAACAAGTCGTGCATTTATGTAAATAGCATATTGATCTCTTCAACGAGCTCTCAATTGCACAAAACATAAGCACATACATACATACATACAGGTCCAAGTATTAGGGTGTACCCAAATACTACCATAAGGACGTAAAAGGTATTTATAAATTAAAAGTGCGGGTATTTGCAAACTTAAAACTAAAATGAAATACATAAATATTATTATTTTGCAATAAACAGAAAAGATAGTAATAACAGAAAACATATTCGTTTGTTAGCACCCTAAACTGAAAATAAAAACATTTACCTAAAAAATTCAATTCAATTTCCATATTCAAATCAGTTTACTCTGAGAAAAATTTAATTCGTTTGAGAAATATTTTAATACACAATATATTAAAAATGGTTCATAATGACAAAAAACAATATACACCTGCAGGTTGTTAAATTCATTTCACAAAGTGACAGTTTAATAAGATACTGCACTAGATTTGCCTCTTCACCGATTCAAGAAAACTCTGAATCGTTACTAGAAATCAAAACTATAAACCTGAACAATTTTTGGACACGACTCCAAGCGGCTCATGACGCCATTGTAGATTCTGACCATTCAGATCTACCACACAACTTTAAGTTATCTGCTTACGATATTTACGAAAATTGCTTGGACCAATATGAAGAAACGAAAGCTATGATCTCCGATCAATTAAAGCTCATTAAAGCAATTGCACCTACTCCCCACAGTAGAGTAGAGCTGCCACAAATAGACAATCAAGAGGCAAGTTCAGGCATCCAACTCGAGGTGCCTGCATCTGATACAGAAACCTTTTGCGGAGGTTATGAAGAATGGCCGTCCTTCCGGGACATGTTCACAGCCGTTTACATCAACCATCCACAGCTATCAAACTGTATCACCTCCGATACAAAACAAAAGGTCAAGCAGGCGAAATAGTTAAACAGTTCGCATTAAATGACGACAATTTCAATTTGGCTTGGGAAGCTCTAAAAGCAAGATATGAAAACGAAAGAATACTGGTCGATAAACAAGTAACGACTATAATGAACTTGCCAAAAATTAAGAAAGGAAAAAGTGTAGAATTCATCAAACTAGAATCCACTGTTTCAAATTGTTTGTCGATTCTATCGACACTAAATATTCCCACACACAGCTGGGACCCAATTCTGGTAAACATTTGCACCGCCGCATTACCAGAAAAGTCGTTACTTCTATGGGAGCAATCGCTCTCATCACGAAAAAAGTGCCCAACGTGGCAACAAATGAAAGATTTTCTCACCACCCAATATGAAATTGCGGAAAGGTTAGAAGAAAATATACTCAAAGTTAAGAACAAACACGACCAGAATGAAAGCTTAAATAGACCCCAAGTTAGTAACAAAATCAATTCAAACAAAAACTTTTAGAAAACGCAATCGTTCGCATCCGAACAGAAAAAACATACGTCATGCGAACTATGTAAAAGAGGGCATAAACTTATATCTTGCCAGAGGTTTAAAAACATAAATATTAACGAACGGAACAACTTTGTCAGGTCAAAAAGACTCTGTACAAACTGCTTGTCCCATACACACAATCTTAAAAATTGCAAAAGCAAATACAATTGCTTATATTGTCACAAAAGACACAACTCAATGCTTCATTACAGCACATATCCCATTTCACCCTATAAAAGCGCCTATAAATCAAGAACCACGGGTTTAATTTCAAAAGCAAATCTCGAAAACCAAAATTCGAAAAATAGCCAAGAGACACCATGTTGCTCAAAGGCACAAAAATTTCAAACGCTCAACAGCGAAACACAAAGTGGAAATCAACTCATGGTGAGAAAAAATCAAATAAATACCTTAATTCACAATCAAGGAAATTTCAAGAGATAGGGAAACTTCCCCTAACATTAAACAGAACTAAAAAAGATCAGTATTGTGAGGACTTTTCTAAAGCCACAACTACTCGATCAAATAATGGCCGGTACGTCGTACGACAACCACTAGAGCCACAATTTTCGAATACCCCACATAATGGTAGAGAAAACAAGGTCAGATTCCCTCTGGCTTTCGCCAATAATGATACAAAAATCCTGCTTAAAAAATCTCAAGCTATGTGGCGCGGTACTAAACGTCAAATTAGCTGATAAACAACCGGTATTCCATACCGATGAAATTAGAAATTTTAAATAACTGCCAATGAAATAAATAAAAGCAAAAAAACGCATACACTTGTAAACCTTAATAATAACTCCCCAAAAAAAGCAAAATCAAATAAACAAAATATCAAATAAAAAAAAAGTTGCTTCTCTTCTGCACACCCGAATAAATGTGAGTATATGACAACTCCATCATCAAATACTTCTGCTGTCAGAATGTATTCTGCGTCTCGGCTACTCCACCAGCAGTACGCCAAAATACAGACAACCACATATTCGTGGAAAACTAGGCAAAATATTCGCCTAGGGGGACCAGGATATTTAAATGAGTTAAGCATCCACCCCCTCTACACGGTAAAACTGACGCATCCTAATGCGACAGCTTAATTCACCACGGCTGAGGACACCAACACAACTCACCATACCTATACACTCACTCATCAAAAAGGCTGGACAAGGAGAAAGCAGACACAATTCGTTCTACACAAGCCGCCCAACCACAACTTTCAAATTTTCGCTTCTATACTGCGCCGCGGAATTCCCACCTACTCCGATCACTCAGCGGTCCGGTTGACATCCTCCTCGCTCCGTATACGTGTACTCGGATTTCAAACAGAACATTCTATTTTTTTATAAGTTTAAATAAACGTTAAATTATTTTACACTTTAAATACCTGCGCATTTTTATTTAACATCGGGAAAGTGATTAGTGTTTTGTTTCCAAATTTTTGGCAACGAAATAACTACACTCATTATAATCGGTGCCTGCTCTAGTTTAATCGATTTTTTTGGAGGACATATTTTGCCGGCCCTAAATTGTCACTTGATATTAGAAAGAAATTCAAAGTAAATCGTTAAAATCATCATAAATTAGTTAAAATCATTATTATAATGTATATATCTTTTTGAAATGTTGTATAAAACCTACCAATTATCAACATTCCTTAAATAGCAATGCATATATTTATGTTACTGCATACATACATATTACGAACAAAGTTTGTTTTCTTTGTTTATTCTCTCTAGCTCTTCTAATGTGGATCATTCACAATGCGTAACCAGCTGTCAAAATTACTTGAGAAATAATGTATTTTTTTTTTTTTTCTTCAGTAATTACTTGAGAGCTGCATACCAACTTTATTCTAATAAATATGTACATTGTACTTAAATGAAGAAAGGAAACAATTTTGTTCTACTTTATTGACCTTTGTCTGTAAGAATTTTTAAAACAGTCACAGTCACAGTTTAAAATCACTGCTACTACAAAGTCAGTGTTCCTTAAAAGTCACAACATCGCCCATCACTAATGCTTAATAATTAGCTGAACACGCTGTCTAGTGACTGGTAGGCCTATTTCTACATTTATCTGCCTGCAACTCATACCATCGCTAATTGCTAAGTCTATTATTACACCCGTCAACTTTTGTTGCTAATTCTCGGACGATTCTCTTTTGCTGTGGCCCATTAAATTCACACGAGCAATTTGTGTTGCGCAACCATGTTCGAGTTTTTTCTTATTCTCTTTCACTTTACTTTAACCCATTGTCTACTCTTTACTTTAACCTATTGACGTTTCCTTTTCCTTATAGGTATTTGGGCCACTCTATCACATATATTACTCAGTTCTATCAGTTAAGAAAGACATTTTATTTATTATTCAAAATTAAAACAAAGATTATATAAAAGACCTTCACATATGTCACTCTTTTCACTATCGTCTAAATCAATTTGTATGGCTTCCTTCATACATTTCACAATATCTTTATTTAATTCGATTTTTTCGTCATACTCCATTTTCTAAAATATTTTTATTATATTACTAGCTGACCCCGCAGCCGTTGTCCTGCGTGAAATTGTGTTTTGAAATGAAAAGACAAAAATTCATATTGTGTTGATAATCATTTATTTGCGATTTTTCTACATTTTTTTCATGTAAGGAAATTTTCTGGTTTCTGTTCTGGTGCGTAAACGTACAGAGAATTTGGTTTTCCAACTTGTGAAAAACGTAGCATTTCCAAATTTATGCCACCCACTATACGACTATCCTATTGATCGTCATCTAAAATTCAATTTTAACTGGAAACAGAATACGTTTGAACTGAAATGGCAAATCGTTAGAACTCAAAAGAAATCAAGACGATCGATCGATTTGTATGACCGCAAGTCTCCCGGAATTTGAATTTGAATCTTCCAGTTTGAGTCAACAACATAGGTATTTGTGGCAGCTAACATTGCGCGTGCACTCAAGGAATCGTACTTACGTCCATCTTTCGTGAATTGATAAACGGCATATGGAATTGATATCATACCACCGGAAGTATCAACTGGAATTGACCCATTTCCAAAATCTCTTTGGCAATGGAATTTTTGTTCGTATCCCATAATTGACGCGGATTTGAAGGCTGATCATCGCGAAAAGTGTGCGAACTTCAGTGGCATTCGAAGTAGTAATCGCATCGTCCATCGTTTGATTCCAGTGATTATCACGTTCCAGCAGTTGTAATTGCTGGCAAGATACTCAAAAAGTTGCACACACCGTATCATTCACAGTACGCAATGACTCAAATGAAATTGAACCGCGTACATTTATCAATAGCAACCGAAGGTAGAAACAATCGTCGTTTTTGGGGTGGATTGTGTAAATTCATCCTAATGCATTAGTTGATAATAAACCTGGATGTCCATCTACTGGTTGGCCTTGCTTTTTGCGTAACTATTTCTTCGACGATGCATTCTAGGTATAATGTCGAGGCGTTTTCAAATAGAGCAAGTTCTCGCAAACGGTTCACTGACGAAAGTTGAGAAAAAACTCGTAAATATTAATTTTGTTGGTGGCGGTGTTTCCACTAGATATACTGTATTCTCTGGGTAGAAATAGACTCTTTGATCATTTCCAAATTAACTGCGAGATGCACAACAGTCGGCAAACGTTCATGAATTGCAAAAGTAAATATCTTACAAAACGTTTCATTGCAGTACACGCAGCGACCGTATCGTTCAAGACCAATAACCGCCATGTTGCCTCCTTTGGTGACGTATTTACAAACGTATTTTATCGATTAGAACAAACTGCAATACGCAACATTGGCATGAATTAGACAACAGTGGCGAATATGGTACGATCCATGTGTTGTCAACTTCGATGTGTTGTTCGATATTCACGCCTCTAAATTGAATGCTAAATGTTCTGCCATTGTCGTATGGTCAGCGACGCCGATACAGTGGATATCTCATCATTTCTAGTTTGCGTTTCGGAAAGAAAAGCACGTTGATAGTGTTTCGTGCATTTATTGTCAGACATACAAACCGAAGTGTGACCCCAAGGTCCATGAACCATATTGGTTTTCATCACTTCGTATAATAGTGGATCTTTCTCTGCATCACGAATTTCCGCAGAAACTAGTTCATCAATTTGATCTGGTGTAACAACCATCCACCATCCAAAAAATAATATGTGCGTGCGGTAAACCTCTCTTTTGCCACTCAACAGAGTATATCTAGCATCTAACAGCACCACATATATTAGGTTGTCAAAAAAGTCTTTCGGTATTTTCGCTAGTTGGCGCTGAAAGCGCGTAGTTGTTGTTTTATTCGTCGCATCGGGTCATGCTATACCTTTTTGGAAAGCTCATTTCACGCGTTAACACGTGTTTGATTGTCGTTTCTTTTAAGTCGTTCGTGAGTTATAGCGTTGCAAACATGGAGCAAAATAAAGAGAAAATACGGCATATTTTACAGTACTACTACGATAAAGGCAAAAATGCATCTCAAGCCGCCAATAAAATTTGTGCAGTTTATGGACCCGATACAGTTTCTATTTCCACCGCACAACGATGGTTTCAACGTTTTCGTTCTGGTGTAGAGGTGGTCGAAGATGCGCAACGCTCCGGAAGGCCTGTCGTCGAAAATTGCGATAAAATCGCTGAATTGGTCGAAAGAGACCGGCATAGTAGTCATCAAACCGTTGTAAACCATTTGAAGAAGCTTAGAGTCACTAAGAAGCTCGATGTATGGGTGCCACACGAATTGATTCAATAAAAATACCGCAATACTTTTTTGACAACCTAATACATTGCTTAAAGATAAAGTCCATCAAACATCTTAACTGTTGTTTGAAAAGTCGTGCTGTGACATCGTGGCGATCGCTTGCTAATTGGCCGCGATCCATAATTCCGCACGTATGTCATCGCATGCTGGGAGTACTTCTTGCAAAAAGAACGCCGACAGATATACTGGCTTCGTAACAAATTTCAATCTGCAATTGATCACTTTGTGTGAAACACACATAAAGTTTTCACTAAATAATTTTCAAAAATTTTTCTTTTCAATAGCCGGAATAAAGAAGCAAGCGACCGAAATTGAACGACTCAAATAATTTAAAAATCAAAATATTGAAAAACAAAACAAACAAAAATTGAAAAAAAAATTGTATGAAAAAGGTTACATTTTGGAATTGTCCGATTTTCCGACTTTTCCTCACGAAAAGCATACGGTTTTTTTTTTTATTTCCAAACCTTCCCTATTCCACAGAGAACAACCTCTGAAAATTTCATCAATAATGGTGCAGCCGTTCTCTTAGCGTTACTAACCAACAAACATTTATTCGTTTGTATGGGAAAAAGAAAAAGGCTGGTTTTAGAGATTTTCCGACAATTATTCGAAATTTTCTTGCCGTAAAAGCCATCCTTGAACCTCAACGAACATTTAGAAAAAAGAATGGAACAAATTGGTGCAGGCGTTGTTGAGTTATGCGCTTGCCAACACTTTTTGCGATTCGTTTTTATATATAAGATGTATGTTTGTATACATATTTGCAAATTACTTACCAAAAGATTAAATTAAATTTTTTAAATATATTCAATATATTAATTTGAAAAAAAAAAATATATATATATACGCAAATGCAACTATGTACAACGAAAGAAAGAACACGAATGCCGAAAAACGTCGCAGCGAACTGTCACGAATAAGAACACAAAGCCACCATAATTTTGAGGATTTTTCAAATAATTTGAAACTGTATTAGGATGTCGGTTCACTGACGCAGCAATTCGTTCAATGCTTATGCCGGCTCGTGCACTCCATTTATCCTACTCCGCTCTTCATCCGACAGTTCTGTACCACGTGGAATTTAAACTATATAACTATTCCAAAATAATAAATTATTTTTTTTACGCACTATATTTAATACCTGTAACTTACTTATTTTCCAATTTTTGAGAAAAACTGGTTTTCGCACGAAAACTTGTGTTTTCGTCCATGTAAAATCTGTCAAACGAAAACAAAGTTTTCGCTGAAAACTACTTGAAAACTTACATTCCACTCATTATAATCGGTGCCTGCTCTAGTTTAATCGATTTTTTGGAAGACATATTTTGCCGGCCCTAAATTATCACTTGATATTTGTTTACATTCCATATACAAATACAGCTGCTCATTGTTAAGCGGATTCTCTTGTTCTTGCAAAACCCCTGCACGGTGCACCAATTGCAGAAATTTCTTGTTGATGTAACGGCACAACAAACACACGCAAAAATTTATTTGCAATGGCTGTAAAATATGTCAGACCAAAACCCATGCCATCATATATCACTAGATTCTGCAATGGGTGCTCTCTTGTCCTTGCAGTCGGACATAGGACTTTTGCATTTTGTGTCATCTTTGTCTCTCAAAAAATCAATGTTTGCTTAAATCTTTTTAAAATTTATCAATAATATGTTCCCAAAGTTATAGATGATAATTCGAAATATTGCCGAAGCTAGAAGCGAAATAGTGACCGAGCGCTTTGGCAGAAAGGGAAAACTTTGACGCGCGATTTCTCGGTATTTCATTATCACGATTTTTCTGAATGGGCGGGCAGGATAAAAAAAACTAAATGTCGTATGGAATTGGGGCAAAGTTTATTATCTTTGGCAACAAATTATCTTCTATTTAAACTAAAGAAAAATTAAGTTTGAACATATGTTTAAACAACATAAAGTAATTTTTTTTTTGTCAAAAACCACTTTTTTGCTTTAATCATTTATTTCTTTCCCTCCCAAAAAAACTTCAAAAAAATCGATTTTTTAAAGCCTATAAAGCAGGCTGCCCCCTTAAATATCCGCACTCAATAATTAATTCATTTCGTGTTTTATTCTTATGTTTTCTCCCATAGACATAAAGATAAATTAATTCGTAACAATAAAATAACTTGAATTCTTAACTTACCTTTCAGATCTGTCAGTGACTATCTTCTTGCTTTGTTTCTGATAGCAAAGCCGATAAAATTGGTTTCCGTGACAACCAAAACCAATACGTATTCTGTTCCGAACATAAAACCAATAATATCTGAATTCATGACACCTACTACTTTTCTTATCGGTTTCAATTCTGATTCCGACAACTATCAGATTCCACAACACTTCTGATTATAATTTAAATTTGCAAAAATGTTATCAGCGCGTGGAAACAGTGTCTAAAATTTTAAAAGAAAAATTAATTCATTTAATGTGGAATGGGAAGAATAGGTATTCTCAATGTCTGTTATGTAAAAAACATGTTCAGATGAAGAAATACAATATTCAAAGTCATTATGAAGCGCAATACGAAGAATATGATCGGTATACAGGTTGTGACAACATTAAAGAAGAGGTCTTTAAGTTATTAAGTTGTTCCAAATATGGTATTTTCTGGAGTATGGTACTTTTACGAGTGTTTTATTGATAGCAATCCATGTTAGGTATGCAATTTCACTTAAAATGGTTTTAGGTAACCACTCATATTTCGATGGAGATTTCATTAAAGAATGCATTTTGGGAGCAGCTGGGACTTTAACCAAAGAACATCTTCCGAAATATTTGTTATATTTTTATTATTTGTTTTACATTTTATAAATTTGTGGTAGTTATAAAGAAGCTTAAAATTGTTAGTCAATTTTACAATTGTTACCCACAATGCAACTACCCATATATATGCGCGCTCTCATTTGTAAACAAAAGGCGCTGCTCTCAATTCTATCTTTATGTTTGCCCGCGATGATGCCCTCTAGCCCTCAAAATGGGCACGCGTGCCCGAACGGTGCAAAATGCCGCTGAGGGCTAATATGTTCACCTCTGATGTAAAGGACAGTATAGCTTCAATGCAAGAGTTAAGAGATTCTTTTTAATTTTATTTTCTTAATGCACCTACATATATGTACATATTTAAGAATGCACACAGAAACTTTCATATCCAGTGAATATTTTCGAAGTTACATTCAAATTTGAAAAGGCATTTCTCAAAATGATGTTTTCAAACATTACTCGAAAACGGCTAAACCGATTAGACGAGCTTCTTAAATATATTGTTTGGTAATTAATATTATTTATTTTAATCAACTAATGTTTGTTTATAAGAAACTAAAGTCCGAAATTTTGATCAAAAATCGATATTTTTTTTCGAAACCGCCATTTTGTCAAAAACTTTTGTTCTGCTTATTCCTCCGATTAATTATTAGTTTAACATTACTTTAACGAAATTTCAGAGGATCCAGTTCAGATATATAGTGGAGATCAGCTGTAAGTCCTTTCCAGATAAATATTTTTGCCAATACTAAGCTTAAAATACGGTTAAAAGATACCATGATGTGTGTACAAATTTTTGGGCCCGTAAATTTAAAAGTTTTCTCAGAAAACTTTGGAAAATTCGCTTTTTTGGGTCTGCTAACTGTAAATTACCCGTTAACGTTTTTTCAGTTCTTTTTACTACGTGTTATAATATATAGTTACTTACATAAGTTTCTACTTGTTTTTGATATAATTTATTTTTTAACGAAAAATAATGATTTTATTCATGTTTCTATTTGCAGAAAATTATCGTAACTCTATTCATGTACCATTTAAGTGGAACAAGCTTTGCGATAATATTTTTCATTGCAATAGGACTATCGAAGAACATTTATTTATTATGCATGGAGACCAGAGAGTAAGCTGACTTGCCAGAAGTCTGTAATTGTCTAAATAGCTAATCTTACAATAGAAAAGTGTAAATAGCCAGACTAAGATGAACATGGGTATCGTGGGTAAAGCTGGTCCTGTTAAGAGCAACGGCAAAAGGCATATCAACCATGCGTTGAAATCATTGCACGAAATAAATGATATTTTTCCTACAGAAGATTTCTTTTCGAAAACATCTTGTCATAAATATATCAATAACGCTGATCCATTGCACACCACATATATTAATCGCAGCACCAACAAAAGTCGAGAAGAGAAGATTTTCACGAATTTCAGAAGTAGTACGATCACTGGAAACAACACGATTTTGGGGATCAAAAAGGCGAACAAATCTATACCGCGAAGGGGGTTACCATCGAGTATCGCGATAACCAGTAAACTAGATAGTGGTAATGGTTTTAAAAAATTCTTACAGAGGCAAAGCGAGCAAAAAGTAACGACGTTCGCAACTTCAAGGTTACTAACTACAAATCTCATTGTTGACAGCATTCGTGCTGGGAAGGCAGAAGATATAGCATTATCGAAGCTGCATGTTAACAAAACTTTACAAAAAGGCAGTCATCATAAGGTTAAATGTCGTACTGGTAAATTACATCGAATCCAATCTAGAGTCATTCAGACGACAGCGGGCGATATGGAAACTGTGCCAGCAAATGCAGAAGCGTCAATAAAGCTTCCAAATAAACCACTTATATGCGGTAAAATATCATTAAGGTCGGTGCTCGTATCTGAGAAAGCATTAGGGCAAATTTCGGGGTCTTTAACGAAGACAGCGTTAACACCCACGTCGACATGGACGGCATCATTTGCATTATCGACATTAGCACAAACTTTATTAGACGTGTCTGTTATTCCTCAAGCATGGCAACAATTTGTAAAACTTCTGCAGAATTCTGTTTTAGGATTAAATACTTCATCCAGAGTGGTTACGACAAGCCTTAGCATAGCAAAGAAAAGTACTAGAGTGGTGAGTCAACTAGAAAAGACAAGTACAGCACCCGGAGCATTCGGAACCGCGACGGCAGCGGCACGCTGTAAAGCAGCTGCAACATTTATCTCGTCTTTGCACCCATCGGGAAGCTCATTGCGTACGAAATTGCGGTTGCTCCCCAGTGTGGGTGCAACATCGTTTTTTACATTACTGACGCTCATTTGCCTAGAGACTGTACTACTCTCTACCGTCTCCAATTGCGCAAAAACGTTTTATATGCATTGGAATACATCCAACAGTATGTAAGTATCTCATGTAGTGTAAGAATATTTAAGGTACAGCTGTCCATAAAGTAATAGGAGTGAGAATATTTTATGTTTTTACGTTTTTTTGTACGATATTTTTTTTAATTTGAGCAATAGTACTAAACTCTTTGAAAAAAATTTAACATCAGGGTTGTTATCTGCATTGTCAAGTATACCGACTTTTTCAACCTTGCACAAATCATATAAGGACAACTATAATCAACTTATTCATAGGCGTAGACACCGCTTACGCGATTATAGCCGAGTTTCTTCTTTTCGAAAGGTGGCGCCAATTGGAGATTCTAAGCGAAACCAGGTCCTTCACCACGTGGTTTTTCCAACGGAATGGAAGTCTTCCTCTTTCTCTGCTTCCTCTAGTGGGTACTGCGTCGAATATTTTCAGAACTGGAGTGCTTTCGTCCATTCGGACAACATGACCTAGCTGTAGACGCTGTCTTTTAATTCGCTGAACTATGTCAATGTCGTTGTGTATCTCATACAGCTTATCGTTCCATCGAATGCTATTTTCGCCATGACCATAAGTCGACTCATCAGATGTTAGCATTGTCCATGCCTCTGCACCATATAGCAGGATGGGAATAATGAGTGACTTCAAGAGTTTTGTTTTTGTTCGTCGACCCAGTAGGAAGTATCACCTGCTGGCAAGAGTTATTATGCGTTGGATTTCCAGGCTGACATTGTTGTTGGTGTTGCTACTGGTTCCAAGATTATCTACGACTTCAAAGTTATGACTGTATTTCGTCTTGTCCTTTTTCACCACCAGACCCATTTCTTTTGGTTCCTTATCCATTCTGGAGAAACAAAACTAACGGTTCGGGTGTTGACATCAATATCATCGGCATTCGCTAGCAGCAGCTATACACTCTTATAAAATATTGTACCTGCTCGATTAAGTTCTGCAGCTCGAATTATTTTCTCCAGCAGAAAATTGAAGAAGTCACACGTTAAGGAGTCGCCTTGTCTGAAACCGATCCTGACGGAGCTTTTGGTATTTGTCAACGTCAACTTACACAGCTGTATTAGTTAAGCGGAGATACCAAATTCAGACATCGCGGCATAAAGGCAGCTTCTTTTCGTGCTCTCAAAGTCAGCTTTGAAATCGGTGGTGTGTGTCGATTCTCCTTTCACCGGTCTTTTTTTTCAGACGGGTAATTGCTATTCGAACTTCTTCATGGTGGGGCAATAGAACGTCTGCTCCATCGTCAATAATCATTACATTCACCTAAATTGACAGTTTGGTGGGGTTTTTTTGGTTTTTGATTTATAAAGAAAAATCGGAAAATCCTTTACTACCTCCACTTCATATTAAACTCTGTATGATGAAGCAGTTTCGTAAGGCTTCATGCTAAATGAAAAATTTGATGCAATAGTCATTGCCCTTACTTTTATAATTGCAAACTTATTAGATAAGTATAATATGACATAAAAATTATTGTGACTTGGTGACGGTATCTCTGATTACTGCTGGTAAACGTAATATTACTGAACATACGTGAGGTGTACATAGAATTTCAGGATTAGAGTGCAAAAACAAATATTAATCATGCAAAATGGCTTTATTGTTTTTCAAAATATTCATATATTTATACATTTTCGTATGCGTTTGAACCAATTCTCGAATCACTTTTTCCACTCTGATTGATGTATCTCCAAAACATAAGTTTTGAACGCATCATCCGCCCCTTCAGGTGTCGAAAAAGTTGACCTCTTAGTTTAATTTTTTCGTACGGCAATAAAAATTAGCCAATCGGTGCCGAGTTAAGACTTTACGCTGGATTACTCAAGAATCCGATATTTTAAGTGCTCAAAAATGCAGTTGTTTCAGTCGATGTTTGAGAACACGCATTGTCGTGATGAAGAGTGATACGTCTTCGGTGGTTTGTTTTCCTGTTTTTTTGGAAGATAATTGCAAGGAAATGCTTGCATATCTGTCGGGGTTTACTGTTCTGCGTTGCTTAAGGGGTTATACTAGTGTGACGCATGAAAAATTAGGCGAGTTTCGTGATTTTTTTTTTGAAAGTCGCTCTTTAGAATGCTACCATCCAAAAACTATTCAAGATAGGACCTTACCAATTTCACAGGATATTTATGGACATGTAAGCTATCGAAAAAGCAAATAAAATTTTTTTTTGTTTTTTGAAGTGTCACACATGGTATAGCCCCTTAAGTGGTATGGGTGCGACATATTCAGTTTTCCAAAGAAACTATCAACCATCTACTTGGAAGTGCTTCGTGCGAGTTATCTATATTAAAACATTCGATTCCGAAGAGTGATCAAAACTTAATGCTTTATTGTAATTTTAGTTCGAGTTAATCGTAATAGTTATTGTAATAAGAATGAATAGCTTAAAGAAAATAGGAAAATGTTGTCGGCAACTTAAGTGTAACATAATAAACAATCTTTATAAACATAATTTTTGTAAATATGTTTACATACATAATTTCTCCATCGCTTAAATGTAAAACTCTCCTGAGTTTAATAATAATTTTAAATAAATTTAAATGAGATTTTGATGTTTTCCTTCAAATTTCAATTGTCTTTTTATGTTTGAACTATGAACATTTTGTAAATTAATAAATCTAAACTTAGGTTCGTTTTTATGTCGTAAATATTTATAATTTTTGATATATCCTCTTTTCCTATTATCCATAAATATTTAACCTTTTTCATTTCTTTTTTTAAGATAATTTGTTTTAAATTTCAAAATATTTTCATAAATAATTTTTTTGTTACAATTACACAGAATGATAACTCTTATTATAAAATTTTACAGCCTTACTAATTTTATCTTTTATGTTTAATTCTTTGTTTTCAATACCCAAAATTCTTATTTTTTCCGTTAATGTACTATGGAGTCGCTCAATATCACAATTGCCTGTGTGGTTATTTGGCTTAACAAAATGTTAATCCATGTTTTCAGTTTTAAGAAAATCTTTTATATCAACGCTCTTGAACTCTTTATTAGTTATAATTTTATATAAATTTCCTCTTTGTGATTTGTAAAGACGTAATTTTTCTATTATCATTTCATTATTACGATCTTCCAGATAGAAAGCAGTTGCAAATTCCGAAAAACAGTCTATAAAGGTTAAGAAATTGCATTTGGAATTTGTATACACATCCATATGTACTCTTTGCTTTGTGTCCGTCGGAATATCTGTAAATTTAAACTTTTCTTTAATAGGGTTGCGATCGTATTTACATCTACTACAAATATCGCAATTATTTATAAACTTCTGTATGCATTCTTTAAGTTTAGGGAAATATATCAGCCGTTTTAAACCTTCCTAATTTTCATTTATGCCTGCATGTCCCGTTTCATTCTTATGGTATCTTTTGATCTCTCTATAAACTTGGTCTTCACTTTCTATTTCTTTTGCATTATACGAACATCTTACAAATTTCACATTTCCGTTCCCTTCGAATACGTTTATTATTTTTTGTTGTAAAATATTGTATTTATGATCGTCTAATGCAGTAAATATACCTACTTTTCCAGTACCTATATATTCTGATAATAAATGTCCGAAATTAGTTTCTAAGTCAGCTGAATTATGTTATGTTTATATTCAAAGTCTTTGATTTTATCATCTGTAAAAATTATTTGCGGTTTAAAGCGATTAACACTATGTAAAGGGGTTACGGGTAGTTAGAATTTACAAAAGATTAATTTTTTTTCTTTGCATTTTCGTTAAGTGTAATATCATAAAAATATTCCCTGAAAATTTCACGTTGATCCGATAATTAGTTTTTTAGTTATTCGAGAAATAAGAAAGAGAGCTTGGGCACTTCAAAGCGCTAGTGTGAAACTTTAAACGCATTTTTCTCAAAACTATGTTTTTTCAATCGGTGACAACTGTAACTCGAAAACCGTTCAGTAGATTTTAATAAAATTTATACAGCTTTTAGAATACATAATAAACTCGGGCCTGATCGAAGGATTTTTATTTTTTCCAAAAATTTTGATTTTTTAAGACCAATTAACTTTAGATCTTTTACATGTGATTTGACAAAAAGACTGGGCAGTTGTTGATGATCAGAAAGAATGCCAAATTTAACACCCAAATAAATAAGGTCGAAAATAACCAGTAGCCCAAACAATTGCTAATTTTTTTCAGTGGCAGAATAATTTTTTTCATGGTTATTTAGGGTTATACTAGCGAAGCAAATTTGATGATTTTCTTGCTGCAAAACTGCACCCAGAGCATAGTTGCTAGCGTCTGTTATCAGTTGAAAACGTTTTTTTTAAATGGGGGTACTTAAGTACGGGAGCTTCACTTATTATTGTTTTAAATTTTTTGAAAGCAGTGATGAAATTGGGATCATTAGGATTGACTTTAGCATCCTTTTTTAAAAACTTTATTAGTGGATAAGCTACCTTTGAGTAGTCGCGAATAAATTTTCTGGAATATCCGGTAACACTTAATCTGCTAGACATTTTTTGGTAGTTGCAGCTTTAAAATGCAATCACCTTTTGCCAGATTGGGTTTCACTCCTTCTGGGGTGAGTATGTGGCCTAAGAAAGGAGTTTCTTTTGCAAAAAATTTACACTTATTAATTTGATTTTTTAGGTTGAATATCTTGATTTTTTAAGAATATGCTTAATGTCAACGACATGCTCTTGTAAACTTATGGAGAAAATTAAAATATCGTCAAGGTAGACGACGCACCTTTATTAATATCGTTTTCCAAAACTGTATTAATTAGACGCTGAAATGTGGCCGGTGCATTTTTGAGCCCAAAAGGCATTCGCGTATATTCGTAGTGGCCATGTGGGGTGGAAAATGCCGTTTTCGACCGATCTTCCTCTTTAACGAGGATTTGGTGAAAACCCTTTGCCAAATCTATCGTGGAGAAATATTGAGCTCGGCCTGGTTTATCTAATTCACTTTAAATATTAGGAATAGGTGATTTGTCTTCTACTGTTATTTGATTTAACTTTCTGTAATCTATTACCACCCCTGAACTATCCTTTTTTTGGGCACTATCCACAAAGGTGCATTATAAGGTGATGCACTTTCTTTAGTGATGCCTTGACGCGTAGCATATCATCTATCTGTCTATAAATTTCCTTCTCATGTACAAGGGGGTATCTGTACATTTTACAGTAAACTGGTTTTTCAAACACGGTTTTAATTTCGTGCTCTACACAATTCTTCTTCTTTACTGGCGTAGGCACCGCTTACGCGATTATAGCCGAGTCAACAACAGCGCGCCAGTCGTTTCTTCTCTTCGCTACTTGGCGCCAATTGGATATTCCAAGCGAAGCCAGGTCCTTCTCCACTTGGTCCTTCCAACGGAGTGGAGGTCTTCCTTTTCCTCTGCTTCCCGCGGCGGGTACTGCGTCGAATACTTTCAGAGCTGGAGTGTTTTCATCCATCCGGACAACATGACCCTAGCCAGCGTAGCCGCTGTCTTTTAATTCGCTGAACTATGTCAATGTCGTCGTATATCTCGTACAGCTCACCGTTCCATCGAATGCGATATTCGCCGTGGCCAACGCGCAAAGGACCATAAATCTTTCGCAGAACTTTTCTCTCAAAAACTCTTAAGGTCGACTCATCGGTTGTTGTCATCGTCCAAGCCTCTGCACCGTATAGCAGGACGGGAATTATGAGCGACTTATAGAGTTTGGCTTTTGTTCGTCGAGAGAGGACTTTACTTTTCAATTGCCTACTCAGTCCAAAGTAGCACCTGTTGGCAAGACTAATCCTGCGTTGGATTTCCAGGCTGACATTGTTGGTAATGTTTACGCTGGTTCTCAAATATGCGAAATTATCTACAACTTCAAAGTTATGACTGTCAACAGTGACGTGAGTGCCAAGTCGCGAGTGCGACGACTGTTTGTTTGATGACAGGAGATATTTCGTCTTGCCCTCGTTCACTGCCAGACCCATTTGCGTTGCTTCCTTATCCAGTCTGGAGAAAGCAGAACTAACGGCGCGGGTGTTGAGGCCGATGATATCAATATCATCGGCATACGCCAGCAGTTGTACACTCTTATAGAAGATGGTACCTTCTCTGTTGAGTTCTGCAGCTCGAACTATTTTCTACAGAAGCAGGTTGAAAAAGTCGCACGATAGGGAATCGCCTTGTCTGAAACCTCGTTTAGTATCGAACGGCTCGGAGAAGTCCTTCCCGATCCTGACGGAGCTTTGAGTGTTGCTCAGCGTCAGTTTACACAGCCGTATTAGTTTTGCGGGGATACCAAATTCAGACATCGCGGCATAGCTCCTTTCATGCTGTCGAAAGCAGCTTTGAAATCGACGAAGAGGTGGTGTGTGTCGATTCTCCTTTCACGGGTCTTTTCCAAGATTTGGCGCATAGTGAATATCTGGTCGGTGGTTGATTTACCAGGTCTAAAGCCACACTGATAAGGTCCAATCAGTTTGTTGACGGTGTGCTTTAATCTTTCACACAATACGCTCGACAGAACCTTATATGCGATGTTGAGGAGGCTAATCCCACGGTAGTTGGCGCAGATTGTGGGGCCTCCTTTTTTATGGATTGGGCATAGCACACTTAAATTCCAATCGTTGGGCATACTTTCGTCCGACCATATTTTGCAAAGAAGCTGATGCATGCACCTTATCAGCTCTTCGCCGCCGTGTTTGAATAGCTCGGCCGGCAATCCATCGGCCCCTGCCGCTTTGTTGTTTTTCAGGCGGGCAATTGCTATTCGAACCTCTTCATGGTCGGGCAATAGAACGTCTGCTCCATCGTCATCGATTGGGGAATCAGGTTCGCCTTCTCCTGGTGTTGTACGTTCACTGCCATTCAGCAGGCTGGAGAAGTGTTCCCTCCATAATTTAAGTATGCTTTGGGCATCGGTGACTAGATCACCTTGGGGGGTTCTACAAGAGTATGCTCCGGTCTTGAAACCTTCTGCAAGCCGCCGAATCTTTTCGTAGAATTTTCGAGCATTACCCTTGTCGGCCAGCTTATCAAGCTCTTCGTACTCACGCATTTCGGCCTCTTTATTTTTCCGTCTACAAATGCGTCTCGCTTCCCTCTTCAACTCTCGGTATCTATCCCATCCCGCACGTGTTGTGGTCGATCGTAACGTTGCGAGGTAGGCAGCCTGTTTTCTCTCCGCTGCGACACGGCACTCCTCGTCGTACCAGCTGTTCTTTTGCGCGTTCCGAAAACCAATGGTTTCGGTTGCAGCTGTACGTAAGGAGTTTGAAATGCCGTCCCACAGTTCCCTTATACCGAGTTGTTGACGAGTGCTCTCAGAGAGCAGGAGTGCAAGCCGAGTAGAAAAAGGTTCGGTTGTCTGTTGTGATTGCAGCTTCTCGACGTCGAACCTTCCTTGTGTTTGTTGGCGTGCGTTTTTTGCTGCACAGAGGCGGGTGCGAATTTTAGCTGCAACAATATAGTGGTTCGAGTCGATGTTAGGACCTCGGAGCGCACGCACATCTAAAACACTGGAGACGTGTCTTCCGTCTATCACAACATGATCGATCTGGTTGGTGGTTTTTCGATCCGGCGACAGCCAGGTAGCTTGATGTATCTTCTTATGCTGGAATCTAGTACTACAGATAACCATATTTCGGGCCCCCGCGAAGTCGATCCGCCTCAACCAATTTGGGGATGTTTCCTCGTGGAGGCTGAATTTACCGACCGTAGTGCCAAAGATACCTTCTTTGCCCACCCTGGCATTGAAGTCGCCAAGCACGATTTTGACATCGTGGCGGGGGCATCTCTCATAAGTGCGCTCCAAGCACTCATAAAAGGCATCTTTGGTCACATCGTCCTTCTCTTCCGTCGGGGCGTGGGCGCAAATCAGCGATATATTGAAGAACCTCGCTTTGATGCGGATTGTGGCTAGACGTTCATTCTCCGGAGTGAATGAAAGTACTCGGCGACGGAGTCTCTCTCCCACCACGAATCCAACACCAAACTTGCGCTCCTTTATATGGCCACTGTAGTAAATGTCACAAGGACCTACTCGTCTCTGTCCTTGTCCCGTCCATCGCATTTCTTGGACGGCGGTGATGTCAGCCTTTATCTTTACGAGGACATCTACCAGCTGGGCAGCGGCACCTTCCCAATTAAGGGACCGGACATTCCAGGTGCACGCCCTCAAATCATAGTCCTTATTTCGTTTGCTATGGTCGTCATCAAAAGGGGGGTCTCTCATCCGAGGCTGTTTTTTTCTTTTCATTGGGGGTGTTTTTTTTACGTGGCGGGTCCAAAACCCAGCGCACAACCCTATGAAAGGGGTGTTTCGCCTTCTCACTTTAGCTCGCCTTCAAACGGATGTTCTTAGGCTACCCAGAGGATACTTGGTCAAAGACCGGAAGTCGTGAGCTGCTTGAGTCATATGTAAAAGAATCGCTTCTGGCCACTCCCAAGTGAATGGCGATCAGAGAACTTTCCTCACTTGCGTGAACTTCTACACATGACTCCATCCTCCACTGTCTTGGTGTATCTAAATTCCGCATCAAAAGGACAGGAACGCCTACTTTCAGCCTCAGTTTGTGTGAAGGTACTCCCGACAGTTCTAAAGAATTAAGAAATTCTGCAGGGTGGATGTTACTTGTTCAGTATCCATTACAGTGTCTACAGGGAAAAACTCAACAATATCACCTCCCACGCGTGACATAATTTGCTCATTTATCTGTCCCACCATTTCATTCGTCGGCGCTAAAATTGCTCTTTCACATAACCATTCTCTACGTATTCCTCATATTAGTTAGCAGTTCGTTATAGACGAAGTTATTTAGATCATCTAGATTATGCACAACATTGCAGAATTCACGATCCAATGTAATCATGCAATTACCATCCTTTGCCATACGATCTTCTCAAATTTTAACAGCAGCGTATTGTCCAGATTGTAAATCATTGTGTAGTTGCACTCTCATATTTGTAGACAGACTAAACGTTTTTACGTGCACCCATAACGTTAACGCTTTTAAACACGCATTTATTTCATCTGCAGTGGTGCCTTTAATGATAACCGGCAAAGTCTGTCTAAAGTCGCCCGATAAGAGTACCCCCGCATGGTATTTGGATTACTCTTGATGTCTTTCAAAGTCCGATCTAGAGCTTCAATTGCTCTTTTATGGGACATGGTACACTCATCCCAAACTTAAAATTTACATTGCTGCAACATACGTCCATGCTCACTGTTTTTACTTATAAGTATATAATATATAGTATATAATATAAGATATTACAGACTGGCATTTCTTCATGGGCTAAGCTTAGTGGCAGTTTAAGCACCGAATGTGCCGTTGGACCACCATTGAGCAGAGTGGCGGCTATTCCGGAAGAGGCAACTGCTACAGCAATTCCTTTATCTTTTCGGATTTGGGATAAAAGCAAGTTTAAAAGAAAGGTTTTTCCCGGGACTCCAAGAGCATCCAAAAATAACAAACCACCTTCGCCATCTTCGATTTTTTTGACAACATTGTCAAATACTAACCTTTGTTCTGGGTTCAAACGTGGAACAGACTCTGTTAATCGTAATCTAGTTCCCGTATTAAATCGCTTCTGATTTCCTCGGTTCTCTGTGGTCTGTTCATTCCATAATCTGGTAAATCCTTTCCAGAAATTGTTTTAACCTGATCTTCAATTTTTGTCAGACCCTATTGATCCTATTTATCCCACAATTGTTGATTTGAAAGACCACATGTCGCTACTAATACAGCAAATAGCTCTCTCATCTTGCCTGCTGATTTACATTAAGCAGCTTCTTCCAGTGTCACATCCCAATGGTTATCATTCTCCAGTAATCCTCTTGCCTCACATGTAAACTCGTCTTAAAGCATCTCTAGATTTGACGCCAGGCCAATCCTAAACAGAAGTACCTTGAATGCGGCGTTTCTAAGTTTTCCTAGTTGCATCCCAAGTATAATACCTCGGACCTCGACATAAAGAAGAGTTTTTGGAAACTCATCTCTGATACAAAGATCAAAAAAAGCAGTGAGAGTGGTTTTTGGCGGAGTAGTTATTCGTTCGTGGAAATTGTGTTCATTAAAATAAACGCGTTCACCATTTTCCAAATGCACGCTGAGATGTGTCATGGTGGGATGCCTTTCGTGCAACGGAAATCTTAACAGACGCCACACGGCTTCGTTGCTGCTGACATACCGACCAGACTCATAACTTTGTACTTCATCTACGGGATTCGCAAGATTAGTATTTCTAAAATTGAAAATAGCTTGATCACTATTTTGATCAACATTTATGTGGGCGTTAAACATTTTCCGCATGGACCCCGAATCATATTTTTTACAATTATGTCATGGAGAGTCTTGTCAATGTTAGGATCCGGTATTTTAGCGCTGATTTGTTATCTATTTGATCGGGTCGTAACTTATCTTTTAACCACAATAATATATGGACATGTGGCAGTCCACGTTTCTGCCATTCGACAGAGTACATAAAGCAGCGCACTTCTCCGAACACTCTGCCTTTATTAATCACAGCCATTAGTTTTTTAACTTTTAGTCTAAAAACTCTTGCGACTACATCATGTCTATCTATTGCACATTGCCCCGGCATCAACTCATTGACCATTTCGGGCCAGGCTGGGTTGTAAGTAAACGCGATGAATAAGTCAGGGCGACCATGTGTACGCACATAAACAAACGCGTCCTGAGTATATTCGTGTAAGTATCGCGGGCTATTTACAAATGAAAACGGTAAAATGACCATGCGACCTAAGTTATTTGGATTTAAATTAGCGTCATTTGCCACAGCGTCTTGAAGATGGATGTAATTCTCTGCTCTTAGTTTAGTTTGATTTAATGATATGTACCGTAACCTCTCGCTTTCAACTTTAACGTACATGTCAACGTAAAACTTATTGGCCAGTTGCTTGCATTTTTATAAAATGTTAGTTGTTTTCTCGTATCATCATGTTCTAGGCGTAAAAATCTGTTGGAAGACAACCCTGTCAACTCACATATTCATGCAGCCCTGCATTTTTCATTTTTTACTTTGAATGTACTTTTTCTAACTCACTTGTGTTTTGACTTTGAATCAATAAACTTCATTTTTGTACTTTAATATCAAAAGCAATATTATAGAACCGTTTTATTTGAACCGGGAATATTCCACAAGGTACGACCTTCGAACAAAATCCATGCATGAAACCTTTTTGTTATGCAACGGAAGACCTGTTACAGGATTAATTTGAGGAACTTGAAAGTGGTACCCCTTTTGTCCCTTACTGAATATGATCGGATATTGCAACGCATCATAAAATTTATGAGTATCAGGCACCCTGGTTAATGTGTCATATCGAGCCTGTAAAACTATATCACGGAAAGCAAACTGTTCACCTGTAACCATGGCTGCGACTTCATTTATTAACGGTGCATTATACCGCCTTTCATGTTCCCCAATTGGTGTGCGATCGGGGTGCATCACCAACCTATAATCATCTCCCGGCATTCTTTCTAGTGCTGATTTGAAAGTATTGCTAAGGCGATTATGTTCATGCAACATTTTCTGGATTTTTAAAACAGTATCCCTTTCGATTCCTTGTATATTTTGACACCTGCGATCAGCTTCGTTTTCTTCATCGCCCATGAAATAAAGTTGCAAAAACTTTGGTTGTTCATTATTTGCGGGAAGTAAGGAACCAATCCTGTGATACACCTGTCCTTTGATCGTAAAAGTAGGTGAAAATCGAGGCATTACGACCTCCTTATCTACACCAAATGACGTCATCTGAAAGCAAGAATTATACTTTCTAATCCTGCTTCACTTGGGAGTGGCCAGAAACGATTCTTTTACATATGACTCAAGTAGCTCACGACTTCCGGTCTTTGACCAAGTATCCTCTGGGTAGCCTAAAAACATCCATTTGAAGGCGAGCTAAAGTGAGAAGGCGAAACATCCCCTGCATAGGGTTGTGCGCTGGGTTTGGGACCCGCCACGTAAAAAAAACACCCCCAATGAAAAAGCGTAGCAATTGCCCGCCTAAAAAACAACAAAGCGACAGGGGCCGATGGATTGCCGGCCGAGCTATTCAAACACGGCGGCGAAGAGCTGATAAGGTGCATGCATCAGCTTCTTTGTAAAATATGGTCGGATGAAAGTATGCCCAACGATTGGAATTTAAGTGTGCTATGCCCAATCCATAAAAAAGGAGACCCCACAATCTGAGCCAACTACCGTGGGATTAGCCTCCTCAACATCGCATATAAGGTTCTGTCGAGCGTATTGTGTGAAAGATTAAAGCCCACCGTCAACAAACTGATTGGACCTTATCAGTGTGGCTTTAGACCTGGTAAATCAACAACCGACCAGATATTCACGATGCGCCAAATCTTGGAAAAGACCCGTGAAAGGAGAATCGACACACAACACCTCTTCGTCGATTTCAAAGCTGCTTTCGACAGCACGAAAAGGAGCTGCCTTTATGCCGCGATGTCTGAATTTGGTATCCCCGCAAAACTAATACGGCTGTGTAAGCTGACGTTGAGCAACACAAAAAGCTCCGTCAAAATCGGGAAGGACTTCTCCGAGCCGTTCGATACTAAACGAGGTTTCAGACAAGGCGATTCCCTATCGTGCGACTTTTTCAACCTGCTTCTGTAGAAAATAGTTCGGGCTGCAGCACTCAACAGAGAAGGTACCATCTTCTATAAGAGTGTACAACTGCTGGTGTATGCCGATGATATTGATATCATCGGCCTCAACACCCGCGCCGTTAGTTCTGCTTTCTCCAGACTGGATAAGGAAGCAAAAGAAATGGGTCTGGCAGTGAACGAGGGAAAGACGAAATATCTCCTGTCATCAAACAAACAGTCATCGCACTCGCGACTTGGCACTCACGTCACTGTTGACAGTCATAACTTTGAAGTTGTAGATAATTTCGTCTATCTTGGAACCAGCGTAAACACCACCAACAATGTCAGCCTGGAAATCCAACGCAGGATAACTCTTGCCAACAGGTGCTACTTTGGACTAAGTAGGCAATTGAGAAGCAAAGTCCTCTCTCGACAAACGAAAACCAAACTCTATAAGTCACTCATAATTCCCGTCCTGCTATATGGTGCAGAGGCCTGGACGATGTCAACAACGGATGAGTCGACTTTGCGAGTTTTCGAGAGAAAGGTTCTGCGAAAGATTTATGGTCCTTTGTGCGTTGACCACGGCGAATATCGCATTCGATGGAACGATGAGCTGTACGAGATATACGACGACATTGACATAGTTGAGCGCATTAAAAGACAGCGGCTACGCTGGCTAGGTCATGTTGTCCGGATGGATGAAAACGCTCCACCTCTGAAAGTATTCGACGCAGTACCCGCCGCGGGAAGCAGAGGAAGAGGAAGACCTCCACTCCGTTGGAAGGACCAAGTGGAGAGGGACCTGGCTTCGCTTGGAATATCCAATTGGCGCCACGTAGCGAAGAGAAGAAA
The DNA here is from genome assembly GCA_037783105.1 of Bactrocera zonata. Taxonomy (NCBI): domain Eukaryota; kingdom Metazoa; phylum Arthropoda; class Insecta; order Diptera; family Tephritidae; genus Bactrocera; species Bactrocera zonata. Next base: position 1,804,275 of record JBAWJQ010006683.1, read on the forward strand.
CGACTGGCGCGCTGTTGTTGACTCGGCTATAATCGCATAAGCGGTGTCTACGCCAGTAAAGAAGAAGAAGAATCCTGCTTAAAAACCGGCGCGATTCGTTGCTGTCGTATAAAAGTAAAGGTTTAAGAGGTTCCTCTGGCTCGCCAAGTAATGGAATTTTAACCTTTCCACCAGAACAGCACATACCTGGAGTTTCTTCTTTCCATTTCAGTGCTTCACAATATTTGCATTTTTTTTCATTCTCTCAATGATAACCAATCGGTGATTAACATAGTCGATCAAAGGGTCACACTCAAAAGCGGCACCATTAAATGCCTTCCACGTTCTCATTGAAAACGTACGTCTTCTTTCTGCCTGCCGTTCAGAATTTAAAAGACGTCGTCTTTGTGAATCTTCGGCAGTCTCTGCCAATCAATTGCGCGTGACGTTGCGCGTGACGTTCGGAATCTAAAACTCAACGTGTCTGAGTCTGTTCCACTGTCTCAGAAGCTCTTTGAGATGCGTGGCGTTCAGCATCCAGGGTCTGACGGGCCTGAGTCTGCGTAAACGCCTCAGAGGCTCTTTGAGATGCGTGGAACTGAGAATCTAACATCAGACGCGTCTGAGTCTGCTCTTCAGATTCTTTGCTTCTAGCAACTTTTGCAGTTCGCGCTCCGCTAGAACTACAATTTCGATTGGATTTACGTTTGCGTGGCATATCGAAAACAATAATTAAAGATTTTTTAAATCGGTAGTTTTAAAAACTACAACGTAAGACAATTTTTTATAAAAACTTCGATAAAGCAAACCTTTTTACTTAAAACCTAAATATCTAAATCAATCAATAACGTATTGAACCTAAACAACTATGTTCAAATAAATTGAACAGGCTTATTTTCGGCAATCCTGAGGCAGTACAAAGCAAATACATAAACAGACACATACTTAAAATGCATTGTCATGCAAAACAACAGCATTCAACAAACAATAACACAAGCATTACTAAGGATAAAATGTTTACATATGATAACCCATGGGTTCTTAGAATACATTTTAGCAACTGTTTGTAAATGTACTCACATTAAAACAAACCCAAGGTCACACAACATGTGCACTTGAAAACAATACAATATGAACATGCACATGAATTGAGAATAAACAAATGAAAGCGACTGCAAAAATAAAGAATAATACGTATCTGAGTAAACCTAGAGATATGAATGATTGGTTAAGAAAATACCTACATCTAACAGCTACCTTAACTACCTAATGATAAAAATGTAACTAACTACTATCTATCTCCTAACTAAGCAAAACTCCCAGCAAAAACCATAAAAAAATCACTAACTCAATTCAGTTTTCTGCCTACTTCCTACCCTTCAAGTACGATGACGTGATCATTTTAATCTTATATCCGTTTTTAGGTAACCATCTATTACCTTACTAAATTTCATCAAAATCTGTTCAGCCGTTTAGACGTGAAAGAGCAAAAGTCCCAACAAAAACGACTAAAAATCACTAACTCAACTTAGTTATCTGCCTACTGCCTACCCCCTAAGAACGATGGCGTGATTATTTATAGCCTATGACCATACCAAATTTCATCAAAATCCGTTCAGCCGTTTAGGCGTGAAAGAGTAACATACAGACAGAGTTACTTTCGCATTTATAATATTAATATGGATATATTTTTGTATTTTTGTGACTTTTTTTTTGGGTTCTTTTTTCGACTGCGCCAGTTATGCATATTAAAACATACGATTCAAAAGAGGGATCAAAACTTAATGCTTTATTGTAATTTTAGTTCTAGGGAATCGTAACAGTTATTGTAATAAGAATGAATAGTTTAAAGAAAATAGGTAAATGTTGTCGGCAACTTAAGTGTAACATAATATACAATGTTTATAAACATAATTTTTGTAGACATGTTTACATACACAATTTGCGCGAACAACTTTTGTTGAATTCGGTTCATTTTATAAAACCCATACAATCGACTGCTGTATGGCTTATACGTATAAATCTACGATTCATCACGTTGTCATAGACATTTTTCGAAGCACCGTTATCGTATTTTTGCAACATTTCTCTCTACCAATCGGCCCGAGCCTTTTTTGATCGTTGAATTTCATTCAATTCGACGATCTGACCCTGTTTGAATCGGAAAGAAACATTTTAATACTGTCATTATGAGAGCAACACCTGGCAGCAGAACTCAAGCCAAGTGGCCAAGCTGAACTAGGCAGCATGACTGCCAGCCTGATCATACCAAACATCTCCTAAAAGTCGAGCTTGAAGTATTCAATATATACATCACCCCATTTACTTGTTGCACAACAGGATATCACCCGAACATATGTAGGTGCGCTTCGTCCCTATGTGTGGTTGTTGTAGCGGCAGAAAGCATTCCTGAACTCATTTGAGGCATTGTGCCGAGATGACAGTGCTTGTCCTGACAAAATCAGGGTCCATTCCAGTTATTTAGGCCCAATTGTCGTGCTAACGGAGGTGATCGATGCTTCTACTGCTTGCTTCATTCTCGCTGATCGAAGTCAGGAACTACGACCCAACTTCTTGAAGGAGCAGTCTTTGCCAATGAGCGTGACATCTTAATTTTTTTAATCCTTGAAAATTACTAACGTTATTCTTCTTTTTTGTAAACTTACTGAGTTCAGCTCACTGGGCTTAGATATTATAGTAATACTAGTGGATCCGACCATGGTATACATTTCATACTATTATTAACATAATAAACTATTTTATTTTATACTATTATTAACATAATAAACTATTCAATACAATGAAAATTTTATTTGCGAATAAAGGCGAAAGCCTTTTTGTCGGCTCAATGCTTTCTCAATTTTTGGTTATCAGTCTTTCTGTTAGGACGTGGAACCTTCTTTGTGTTTGTTGACGTACGTTTTTTTTTTTGCTGCACAGAGGAGGGTGCGTATCTTGGCTGCAACAAGATAGTGGTCCAAGTCAATGTTCGGACCTCGGAGCGTGCGCACGTTCAAAACATTGAAGATGTGTCTTCTGCCTGTCACAACATAATCGAACTGGTTGATTCCAAACCAAGCGCTCAACCTTGGGGAGAGATGATTTCCCTTCTCACTTTAGCTCGTCTTAAAACGGATGTTTTTTTGGCTACCCTGAGGATACTTGGTCTAGGACCGGAAGTCGTGAACTGCTTGAGCCATATGTAAAAGAATCGTTTCTGGGCACTCCCAAGTGAATGGCGCTCAGAGAACTTTCCTTACTTGCGTAAACTTCTGTACGCGACATCCTCCAAAATATTGGGTAGTCGAAAAAGTCTTTTCGTATTTTCTCGATATATATCGTCGTATTTCCGCGAAAGTATCGTATGTTACTTTTTATCGAAATTGAGATTTTAATGCCAAATTGTTAGAAAACTTATGTCTCACTATCCTGCAAAATAATATAACTGAAAACGCTATAGTTCCAATAAAAACTAAGTTTCAATTTTATCGTATGTAACTGTGAATTTTTCTGTTCGCGCAAAATTATCGTATGTCCATACAATTTTTTTTTGCATGTGGAACGAATTACTGCAAACGCACAAAAATATAGAGAGATAACAACATTTTCATATCTTCATTATGTGTTCTTTCGATTTTGCCGTTAATTCCTCTTTACGCCGTTAATTCTTGGTGTACGTTTTGATATACATTGATCTATCTGGTGATAAGTGAAGCTGTGAAAGCCCAAATTAGTCTTCATTTAGTTTCAAACACATCAATAGTGAACAAAATATAAACAGTTGTGATCAACAAATGATTTATTTGTTATGGAATTTACCCATGGAAAAGTAAGTAGTTACTTATGTTTCACTTAATTATTGTCGAGTTATTCAAAAGTGATGAGGATTCTGTGTGTATTTGAATGTATGCCTATAATTGCTTCGTTTAGCTAGCTCATGAAGTGTTTTTAGATAGATGTGCAGTGTAAGTAAATGTAACAGTATAAATGTATTAATTGCAGTCTATAAAATTAAGTTAAACTAACAAAATTTTAAACACCATAGCTTGTGAAATCGCTAGTCCCATATAGTGATAGCGATAACGATGATGAAGAGTGCTGCGTTGGAAAACGTGGACTTAAGCGCAAACCAGTGAGAAAGGAAAAGAAGAAAAATGACAATAGAGTACTTCCTAACCCGTGTATAAATACCAAATGTAAGAAGGATTGTCGAAGTGTGCCAGACATTTCCCGGCAAAATATTAACGAACATTACTGGGGTATGTCAAACACAAGACGGCTAACATGGCTTCATGCAAATATCAAACGAAAGCAAATTAAAAAAAGCGAGCTGCTCAGAAAGCAAAACGTGTGCAAAGGCGAAACTGGACGTTTGAATATTCCTTATTTTGGGATGGAAAAATATTTAAAGTTTGCCAAAATTTTTTTTTGAAAACTTTAAATATTTCTCAAATGGTTTTGAGACATGCATTAAAGAAAACTATTAGTTTTGAAAGCCGAAAAAAAACACCACATAATAAAACAGACCATCGTAAAATAGAATTTATCAAAGATTACATAAAAAAGTTGGCAGCAGTACCATCACACTATTGCCGTAAAAATAATCAAAAAGTCTATTTACCAAGGGAATTCAGAAATGTATCCAATTTATATAAATTGTATCTTAATTATTTGGAAGTTCAAGACTTAAATGAGTTCACAGTATCTTGCCGAATATTTCGAAATGTTTTTAATACAGAGTTTTCAATTGGCTTCCATTTGCCAAAAAAGGACAAATGCACGATTTACGAAAATATAAAGTATATTAACAAAGATGATAGAGAAAAAGTTCAGAATTCAAAAGAATTTCAAATTCATATAAAAATTAAAAAGCAAAGTACAGCTACTTTTCTCAAAGAACAAGCGGAAAGTAAAATGGGACAAAAATTTCTTTGCGCTAGTTTCGATATGCAAAAGGTTTTGCATACTCCTTTTTCCAAAAATGTTACCCTTTTTTATTCACGCAAATACGCTTACTACAACCTAAGTGTGTATGAAAGTGGGACCCGAAATGGATACTGTTTTTTGTGGGGCGAAATCGATGGCAAGAGAGGCAGTAATGAAATATGCTCAGCTCTCTTGAGGTATCTTCTTATTCTAGATAGTCGGAAAAAAACCGATGATCTGAGCCTTTATTGCGATAGTTGCGCAGGCCAAAATAAGAACAAGGCTGTGCTAGCAATGATATCATATTTTTTAAATTCTTCTATTTTCCTGAAAACAATAAAGATTACCTATTTACTTCCCGGACACACTATGATGCCGGTAGACTCAGTGCACAGCACTATAGAATCTTTTATTAGAAACCGTACTGTTTGGGCACCCAGTGAATGGCCGACACTGATTAGAAATTCAAGAACAAATCCGTCAGGGTACGAATGCATAGAATTACATCACACTGACTTTAAGAATTGGAAACTTTTTGCGAACTTACTATTTAAAAATAAAACTTTAAACTTAAGTAAATTACGTACCGCTATTATTAGAAAAGAACAATTGTCAATAGATTTAAGCTACGAGTATTTCCAAAACTCAAAAAAAAAAAATTTTTAATTTGTTCAACGTTAACCAAAACATTGTATAGTTGTAAATTAAATATATCAACAAAAAAATTCGTAGACTTAAGTAATTTATGTAATAAAAATAGTATACCACGTATACCACAAAAGTATCATAAGGAATACTTAAACCTTCCACATTCAAATTTAATAAAGGACTGTTTGGAGGAAACGGATGAAGAAGATTATACTTAGTTTAATTATTTGGTAATAATAAAGTATATACTGTAATAATAAAATGATTGCACTACCTTTGTTAGCTTATTTCGTACAATAAATATTTTTTTGCAATTATAGTATGTCATACTTCTTGCGGCTAAGCCCACAAAAACTTAGCACGCGAAAGTATCGTATGTTTAAATATCCTTATTTTTTTAGAAAAATGCGCCATTACTGACAAAAATTAAGCTGGCGTTCGTTCCTGTAGCTAATGCAATACAACCTAAAAAATTTTTAATATGATTTTCCCATTCTAAGCTGAGTAATTTAAAAAAAACCTCTTCTTTTAAAATTTCGTTTTTTTACATACGATACTTTCGCGGAAATGCGTCGATATCGTTGCAAACGTATATCTCCAGTGCTACCAATTACATTGTGTCATACTATATAGGGTAGGGATTGTGAGATTTTAAGCTTCATTTAACTAAAATTGAATTCGATTAAGTTGAAACAAGTTACAGCTGTTCAAAAATTAGTGAAAATAATGAAGAAATTTGCTACATTTTGAAATTTTTGTATAAAAAGGAAAGAATACCGCGCACGCACCAATGAGTTTACGGAGACGATGCTGTATCAGTTCATGTAGCATAACAATGGTTCACTCGCTGCCGTTCTGGAAATTTCGAAATTTCGATTCACACTGATGAAAGTTTTACACTTATGGAATAATGTCTCTATCGGAAAAATGGCAAAAAGTAGTCGACCAAAATGGTACATATTTGTTTATTATTATAAATGTAAAAAAATAAGTTAAAATTTGATCACAAATAAAAGACTTTTTCGACTACCCAATTTCTTCAATAGTGATTTGACGATTGGTCAATTTTATTTTATTAATTTTCTTAACGTTTTCGTTTTTTTTTTCGACGTGCTCATTTTCTACCACTGATAGACATTGCTTTTGTCCAATGTAGCTTCACCATATAGTATGCCACAGTCAACTTTCGAAATGTATCCGCACATTTAATTCTGTTTTTCACACAAAATTGTATTTCATGAAATGTGAAATATGTGAAAAATGTGATTGTATGAAATAAATTTAAATTAAAAATTAAAAAACAGTAAAAAGGCCGACCTTGTCAGCATAATTGAGGGATGTGAGTGCTTACATAACGCAACAAAACAATATAAAAATATATATGTTCATATGTGTCATATAAACTTTGTTTGTTGGCTTTAATATATTGGTTTCCTTACTAGAAAATACATAAGCCTCAGTCTCCATATACGTAAGTTGCGGGATTTGGCAATGGCATGTTGCAATTCGGAAACTCATAATTTCATCGTAAAGTTTGACATTTATGATGGTATGCATACTCAGAACGATTTGACTTGATTTGATTGTAAAAAAAATTGTTTACGTTGGATCCCACACAATTTGTCAATCGGTTAAAAAAAGGTTCGCGTCGATTGGTAGATAGAAAAGTTAAAAAAACATACTATACGAGACTTCTAAATATGTCTATGATATCGTGAACATATAGTCACCCAATAAAGTCTACATACACCTCTGAAAAGTGCAGTTCCGGGCCATTTAGGCACGATGGAACTACCAAATTCATACCAAACGAATAACAATTAAGAGTAAAAATATATTTTGGCCGATATTTCTTCATTTGTTTGTTTTTATTAAAAATATTTCATAAAAGCTGATTTCAAAACACAGAAAAGCCTACATACGGCAGCTCTGAAATTTGAATAAAATGCAACCCTGCATACCAACAGTTCTACTATCTCAATCATCTTAACTGTATTCCGTTATCTATATATAAACTAATTTCTTTACTTTTAATATTTTCACGGTGTTAGTGAAGTGCGGCAACTAGTTATCAATTATCAGAAAGACAACAAATTTCCAAGTGAGAAATGAAAACTAGTAAGACATCAAAAATCAACCATTCAAACAGTAATTAGGAATTACAATCTAACAAAAAGTATACAAAACAAGCCGAGGAGCGATCGACCGCACAAGCTTTCACAACGGGCAAAGCGTTAAATTTTAGTAGCAACTGAGGAAAATCCTCGGGTTTCGGCCATAGAAATTTCGAAAAGCTCAGATATTGCTTCAGTGCATCCAGAAACTGCAGAAGTCTTTAAGAGGTATTGGATTTCATAGCTGGGCGCAGAAGGAAGCCGTTTATCAATACAATAAATAAACAAAAACGTGTTGATTTTACTACCAAATATATTGATGAAGATGTTTTTGGGTCAACGTCATCTTTAGCGAAGAAAGTTCAAAATAAATGCAGATAAAATGGGTCTTTCAGTGGGTTAGTACTTCCAACAGAACAATGACCCAAAGCAAACTGCACATATTGTTAAGCAATGGTTGCTATATAACGTGCTTCATCAACTTCATTCCCTTCCTCGGTCTTCTGATTTGAACCCCATAGAGCATTAATGGAATGAACGAGATCCTCGCACAAAAACAAAAACGATAAAAAATAAGCAGGACCTTCAAAATGCACTACTCCAGGAATTGGATCTTATTTCTAAAGATTATACAAAGTTTTTTCAATGAAAAACAGGTTAAACGTTGTACTGCAGGCAAAGGTGGTCCAACTAAATATTGACTTAAATGTTATTATTACTTTTTTTTGTTGAAAATGCGTTTTTGTTAGGAGTATGTAGACTTTTCTGTGTTTTAAAGTCAGTTTTTATGAAACATTTTTATTAAATATAAAAAAAATAAAAAGCTTCAACTCTTAATTGGAATTCGTTTGGTACGAATTTAGTTGTTCCATTGCGCACAGATGATTATAATACACTTTCCAGGGGTATGTAAACTTTATTGGGCGACTGTACGTGTGTGAGACCGAAAGTAAACAGCAGTATGGATGTCAAGATGGGCGGAATCCAACAAAATTTGTTCGAGAACGAAACACTTCCTATCAAATAGTTATTTATTTTTGGAAAAATGGACATGTAGCAACCATACTACTAGAACAACGCAGAATAGTAAATTATAAGTTTTGTACAACCACTTGTTTGCCAGTTGTCTTTCAGAAAATCAGAAAAACCAACGGCTGAAGTGTTCCGTCTTCACACATCGACTGAAGTAACTGCATTTTGAGCACTCAAAACATACATTTCATGAGTCATCTTCCGCTTAGTCCTGACTTGGCACCGAATGACTTCTTGTTATTCCCGTTCGTAAAAACAAACATTACTCCATCCTCCCAAATCATAAGCATGTGTTCAATATTCATGTAAGATTCATTTGAGTATTTTTTTCTAACAAAAAAAAAATCCTAACATCGCATAGCTACTGGCAGGGTACAGTTATATTTGTTCACATATGTATAGTGATTAGTTGTCACTGAAAAAGAAAAATGTTAATCATAATTTGAGATGAGTGCATTACTACAAACACACGCAGAAAATTATTTGCAATGTTTACGTTTATTTTCGTGCTATGACACGTAAAAAAATAATTGCAACCCTGTGCTAGCTGTCATTTTACTTAAATTACATATTTTTACGTTAAATTGTTGAGAAAGGTAAATTTTAAATAGATTTTATAATTTCTATTTAAATTATAAAGATTTGTTACAGTTTTTTTTTTTTTGTTAAGAATGAATGCAGAAGATGCGCCAATTTACAGTAGCTATGCACAATAGTCATTTACAATAAATTGACCGAATCAGCAACCGTTCATATATCACTAGATTCTGCAATGGATGCTCTCGTGTCCTTGTATATTTCAGTATAGGATTTTTCCAATCTGCAACCTTGCAAGAACAAGAGAATCCCCCTAATGTGTTTTCTTACTACTGTACTGAACTACTCTCTGGGTTTAGCCGTCGATTCTACAATAACATCCGATGAATGTTGAATAAAGCATTACGATATGATTAGACATAGAACGAGAGACGCTTTTCTTCTGCTCTACAACTGCACTGTTACCCTACGTATAATAAGAAGCATATGTATGTGTAACAATCTACGATGCAGATATTGCGACGTATTTTACTTAAAATTTATTTCAGGTGATAAGATATTTGTGAAAAATATAATGGAATAATAGAATTGGCAATATACATATTTTCTGAACTTCGTAAATCACTAAAGGAATGTATGTATGTACGTACCAAGACGTATGATGTGACAGCATTTTTACAAATATCTTATCACCTGAAATAAATCTTTTTAGCGTGAAGAACACATGAAAAATTGTCAATTGTCTAACAAAAGATTAAGTAAAATACTATTATTTAAACAAATGGATCGTGAAAAAATATTTATAGCATAGCAGGAACATTTTAAAATTAACAACTACAATTTTACAACTTTATTGTGCTCTAAATTTCAACCTTCAATAACTTTCTGAAAAAAAAAAAGAATTTTAACGAAATATTTATATCACGCATACCCCGTCTGATCCCCTTCCTAATGAACTGCTAATTTTCAAAATCGGTGATTTTTCGAAATTTTCATGGACAACTTGACGTGGTTTGACCCAGATGCAGTATACCCTGACATCGAGAATTTGCACAAAAAATAATTTTATTGGTTATGTTCTAAGGCAGCAGTGTCACCCAGATAGTGTCAACGAAATAAACGATTTAATTATTCAAAACTTTCCCTGAAAAATAAAAAATATAAATCGATAGATACCGTGACTAATATCACAGGCGCAGTCCATTATCCCCAGGAGTTTTTAAATTCATTAAACCCTTCGTGACTGCCACCACATGAAATGGCTCTAAAAGTTTAAATTCCAATTATGTTTTTGAGGAATTTAAGTCCTCCAAGTATGTGTAACGGGACGACGCTATTTATTAACGAATTGAAGGACAATATAATTATAGCAATCATTATCACCGGCCCAGCAGCTGGTCAACTAGCTCATATACCGAGGATTCCGATGATCCGAAGTAATCTGCCGATCCCATTTAAACGGCTTAAATTTCCAGTGAAAACATCTTTCGCTTTAACTAAACAAGACTCAAGGAACAACTCTCGAGAATGATTTACTCATGGCCATCTTTATGTTTATCTATTGCAGGTCAGAGGTCCTGAAAGACGGTTTATATTGCTGACACAAAAAAATTAACATCAAATATCGTTTACAGGGAAGCTCTGATTTAATAAATTATTTTTCAGAAGCAGAGAAAGTAAAATACGTATATAGTAAACGTCTTTCAACAAAACTTAAAAAATAACAAAAATACAAGAAAAAAAAAATACTTCCATTCGAATTTCTTTCATTTAACTAAAATTTAATGACTCAACGCAAAAACCAAAAAGTATGTGTGGGAGAGTATGTACAAAACTATATCTTTTGAAATGATTGTTTAATACCCTGGTGAAGCCGGTGCGGGCTGTTAGTTTTGTATAAAAATTGGTTGTACTACGTCCTCATGTTTATGTTTGAAAGCTTAGTCGGTTAATACCATTATTCGAGGGCTGCTATATATATTTCTGGCCTAATAATGAAAATAGACGTATTTATCAACGAAAATGTTTTTTTTTTTTTTTTTTTTCGTTGGATTTGGCTCGTCGTGGAAGACCGACCCACGCAGTTGATAGCTGTTTTGTTTCGGGCTCATACGCATAGATCCATGATTCGTCACCTGTGACGATCTTATAAATGTCTTTTGAAGCACCGCGATCGTATTTTTCAGCATTTCTTTACACCAATCCACACGAGCTTATTTTTGAGTATGGTCAAATTGTGCGGGATCCAACGAGAACAAACCTTTTTTACGGCCAGGTGTTCATGCAATATCGAATGTATGCTGGTGGGAGAAATGCATAGGCATGCCTCTATCTGAAGGTATGTTACATAACGGTCTTGCATTATCAGTTCACGTACGGCATCGATGTTTTCTGGCACAACGGCTGTTTTTGGACGACCTTCACAGAATTCGTCTTTGAGCGAGCGTCGGCCACGATTGAATTCGTTGTAACAGTTTTCACAGTGCTATAGGATGGTGCTTCATAGCCATACAAAGATTTTAGTTCATCGATGCACTCTTGTCGTGATAATCCACGTCGAAAGTTGTGAAAAATGATCGCACAAAATGTTCACGAGTTAATTCCATTTTCTGGCCGAGATGAATTTTTTAATTCCCTGTAAATAAAACAATTCACGATTAAATGACAAAACGTTCTGAGTGATGTTATGCTAAAAAATGTCAAACTTTCCAATGGAAATGTCAGATTGCACCTGGCAACACTTAGTGTTGCCTAGTCCAGAAATATATAAAGTAACCTATGTAATAGGTTGTCAAGAAAGTCTTGCGGTATTTTCGGTAGTTGGCGCTGAAAGCGCGTAGTTCTAGTTTTATTTGTCGCATCGGGTCATGCTATATCTTTTTGAAAAGCTCATTTCACGCGCTAACACGTGTTTGATTGATTGTCGTTTCTTTTAAGTCGTTCGTGAGTTGTAGCGTCGCAAACATAAAGAGCAAAAATGAAGAGAAAATACGGCATATTTTACAGTACTACTACGATAAAGGCAAAAATGCATCTCAAGCCGCCAATAAAATTTGTGCAGTTTATGGACCCGATACAGTTTCCATTTCCACCTCACAACGATGGTTTCAACGTTTTCGTTCTGGTGTAGAGGTGGCGGACGATGCGCCACGCTCCGGAAGGCCTGTCGTCGAAAATTGCGATAAAATCGCTGAATTGGTCGAAAGAGACCGGCATAGTAGCAGCCATAGCATCGGTCAAGAGCTGGGCATGAGTCATCAAACCGTTATAAACCATTTCATTAAATTCAATAAATCATTCAATAAAAATATCGCAAGACTTTCTTGACGACCTAATATTTGATTGATCATCATTACTGCACATTTATGAAATATTCTTCAGTTCTTATTTTATAATGTTCGACTATAATTTCTCATTTCAGATTTCGTATAGATAATACAGACCACATAATTGATGTAAACAAAGGAAACTTGGCATTCGAGTTCGATCAAGTGCATATTATATGTCCCGTATATGAACCAGGCACCTTCGAAAATGAAACGGAAAAATATATAATATATAATGTGTCAAAAGTAGAGTACGAGACATGTCGGATAACAAATGCAACTCCGCGCGTTATAGCCATTTGTGATAAACCGCAAAAATTAATGTTCTTTACAATAACATTCCGGCCATTTACACCACAGCCAGGTGGTTTGGAGTTCCTTCCTGGAAATGATTATTATTTCATTTGTGAGTATAATATGTGGTCCATCCATTTTCTTATACATTCTCAAACTTGGATTATGTCATTACAGCAACTTCATCGAAAGACGATCTCTATCGACGAATTGGTGGGCGATGCTCCACAAATAATATGAAAGTAGTTTTCAAAGTGTGTTGTGCGCCTGAAGAGAAAAACAAAACGTTAATAAATACTGGTAGCTCCAGCAGTTCATCTTCTAGTGGTAGCACCAGCGCAGGCGGTACTATTATTGGTATAAACACGGCTGACGGCAATGGCCTTACAACAGGTATTGATAATGCTGCCAATATGGACGTTGCCAGTACTCAGACCAATATAAAGCAACACCAACATATGAGTAATATAAATACAATTGGAATCAATGGGGTAAATACAGGTTTAATGCCAATCGGCGGTGTTCATATTGGCGTCAACAGCGCTGTTGGCGTAAGCAATAGTGGTATTCAAATGAAACCGATGAATGGCGGTAGTGGTACATCAATCAATACAAATATTGATCAGTTCAATCGTATACCAATACAAGCTGGCGGCATTAATGTTATGGGGAATAATGTTGGTGGACTTGGTGGTATTGGCCTTGGTGGCCATAGCGGCGGTGGTATTATGCTAGCACCAGGAGGTCAAGGAGGCATACACATGATCTCGAGTGGTGTAGGTATTGGTATCGGGCAATATCCTGGTCACTCTGGACAGACTGGTATACGCATTAACAACGTCGCGTCCCAGCAACATCATGCAACGCATAAGAACAATAATAATGGTAAGGATACCGGACCAAATGGTGTAGGTGTTAGTGTTAATGGTGGTGGTGGTGGTGATGATGATAATGGTGGTACGTTCATGAATATAAATTTCGGTGATACACAGTTTTTGCCACCTTTTATTAACACAAACCATAGCAATATTGTACAAAGTACAGTTAACTGGCCAGAATGGGGTAGAAGCGGTCCTATACATTCTAAAAATAATAATCTAACAGCAACAACAAGAAACGATCATAATATAAATGAACCAAACAGTAATAATTATTATTCACCGTCCCATAGATCGATTAACAATAAAACAATTAATAAAAGTAAGTAAAAAACTACAAATTTATACAAAATACCACAAACAAAAATCAAACCTTTCAAAAACCCTTACAATTCCCGTACATACATACATCCATACCATACATGCAATGCAATGCAATACATAAATTAATGATTTTGCTGAGTAAATTATATGTACCAGATATTCGTACTCGAAAAAGCTATTGTGTAGGTTAGAACAATAGCTGCACAATCATAGTAATTATAATGTGAGTCTTCTTATACATTTAATAATTCTTCGTATATAGAGTGATATAGAATGCTCTTGTAACGCTAGCATTTATAAATATTTTATGTATAGGAAAAAATTTCATATACGGACAACTAGTTTTAAACAAATATGTTAATTTTTGTATCATTATGCTACAGTTCGAAAGTTTTTCTCAAAAAGGGAACGTAGTAGGCCATATAAAATGTATATGTTTGTATACGATAAGCGTTACGTGCTAAGTGAATTTAGTCATGTCCGCCATTTGTCATGAATATACGCGAAGTGGTCCCTTTGAGATTCTCCAAGAAGCTGCTCATTAGTCAAATCCATCTATCTCTATCCGACTTTCAAACAAAATCAACGATAAAAGTTCAATCTTGTATGGAAAACTTTTTTATTTGACAAGTACTGCAATTTATCATGTACTTTTATCACGTACCTTGCTATATTCGAGATATGTAATTGCTGCTTAACTCAAGAAGACTTTGGTTGCCGTAGGAATGTTAACTGTATGTTAATATTATAAATTGAAATGGATGTATCTCATTTAATGGGTACGAATAAATGCGATATCTGAATATAGGCTTATTATAAACACATCATGTTTTTATACTTTCGAAATCTGGATTGCAAATAATGCATTAAACAATCTATTTAATGAAATTTTTTAAATCTTAAAACCCAAATATAGGACTAAAAAACTCGAAATATGAAAATTTAATTACTCCAAAATTTATTAATTAAAAATTTGCAACCCTGCATGTTGCGACGGAGAGTATAATAATTGTTGGTAAGACCCAAAACTGATTCTGTCCACCCGTATGTCTCTTCAGGCGATAACTTATGTATGTAAATATAACGATCTTAAAGAAACTCGGTTCGAATATTCCAGGTTGATTGGTATTGCATATGAGCGGTATTGTACTGTTGTCTTGCCCATAAAATGCTTTTAATCGAAAATATGGAGAGCGCCTTAACTAAACCATATATGAAAATACGAAGCCGAGTGAAAAAATACATTCATGAGTCGGGGAGGCGTATTGATAGCTGCGGTCCAAGAAACTAAGGCATAGCTATCCAGTACGGCGATGTACTCAAAATATTTGAGAGGTTAGAGGTAGTTAGAATTTTGAAAAAATTATTTTTTTTTGCATTCTCGTTAAGTGTAATATCTTAAAAATATTCCCTGAAAATTTCATGTTGATCCGATAATTAGTTTTTGAGTTATTCGAAAAATAAGAAAGGGAGCTCGGGCACTTCAAAGCGTTAGTGTGAAACTTTAACGCGTTTTTCTCAAAACTATGTTTTTTGAATTGGTGACAACTGTAACTCGAAAACCGTTCAGTAGATTTTAATAAGATTTATACAGGGTTTAGAATACATAATAAACTCGGGTCTGATCGAGATAGTTCATAGCCTGAATCAAAAACCTGTGATAGGACGATCCTCGTGTCATTGGTTTTGTCAACAGTTTTTGACACAATCAACCACACAGAGTTATTTGAGGGCATTGAACAATCCACGCTCAATTCAGGGTAGAAGGGGTGGTGGTGGTGAGCTACCCGATGAGGCAGTATTCATCCGTACTGTTTCGAGGACAAAACTCAAAATTAATGAAAATTGTACGGGGGGTTCTGCAAGGTGGTGTCCTCACACCGTTATTGTTCATTTCTACATTTCGAAATACTCTCAGCCATCGAAAGGAATTTCAATATTGACGACAATGGAATCGATAGTATGTACTCAAAAGTAAACTGCAGTCTTTCCGAGCTTTTTTGCTTCTCTGCACGGGTACTAAGCTTTTTCTCTACCACTAAAATCACAGCGACCATATTCATGAACTGCACGTAGGAGTACAGACTGGACCATATCATTACAATTGATGATGCCAAAGCACTATTCTCGGTGGTTTGTGCGAAAACATCCCTGCATTGACTTTTTGAAGCTAGGCCGTCAAGAGGACCATTCCCACGACAGCTGAATCTACGTAACCTGAATGGAGCCGGATTTTTTTTTTATCTGGGCAAGGACTGACAATTCGGCAAAACACTACCGCTTCAACAATAAAAGCAACAAAAACAAGGTGTTTTTCCGTGAATACGTCGATGATTGATTACATAACTCACTTCATACACACACTCACCACCATTCACAGTGTAGCAATTAACACCTAAAAACTCCTACTTATGTATAATCGACTTCGACATACCAAATATATTTCCGGGGTTAGATTATAGGGAATGGGGTGTTAGATGATGAATCCCACTCAAACCCACGTGAATCCCACTCACCTAACATCCCATTCGCTATTATCTAACCCCGTCGTAATATCACGTTTCCTGGGCCTTCCGTTACAAAAATATATGTAAATTTTTTAACAAAAAATCAAAGCAATTTAATTTAGTTTTTGCTCACAAAAAAGTGATCTATTACAATATAAATTAGTTTTTATATATATGTATTACGATGACAAAAATGTAAATTCATTCGAACTTCCTAAGCCGAAGTTTTATTAGCAGTTGAATGGCATTTAAAAATGTTTTGGCAGATACCAATGTATGGTATCTATGTTTGTTACAAAACTATGTATATTTGTGCACTGTTGATAAAACACCAATGATAAAAAAGTAGTAGATTGTATTCTAATCTTTATATCTGAAATACTTCCCATGATCCTTCTATCCTAATGTTTCTAAATTGTAGCTTATCTTGTCTAGTTTCGAGATTTCATTTTACGAGCTCAACAAAGTTTTTACCTTTCCGTGCCGCCGTGTCACATCGGAGAGAAAACAGACTACCTACCTTGCAACGTTACGATCGACCACAAAACGTGCGGGATGGGATAGATACCAAAAGTTGAAGAGGGATACAAGACGCATTTGCAGACAGAAAAAATGAGAGGCCGAAATGCGTGAGTATGACGAGCTTGATAAGCAGGTCGACAAAGGTAATGCTCGAAAATTCTACGAAAAAATGCGCGAACTAACAGAAGGTTTCTAGAGCGAAGCTTGCAGAACCCCTAGAGATGATCTAGTAACCGATACCCAGAGCATACTAAAATTATGGAGAGAACACTTCTCCAGCCTACTAAATGGCAGTGAAAGCATAATGCCAGGAGATGGCGAACCCGATTCTCCAATCAATGACGATGGATCAGACGTTCCATTGCCCGACCGTGAATTAGTTCGAATAGCAATTTCCCTTCTGAAGAACAATAAAGCTGCGGGGGCCGAAGGGTTGCCGGCCGAGCTATATAATTCGAGCTGCAGAACGAAACAGAAGGTACCATCTGCTATAAGAGTATAAAACTGTGATATTGATATCATTAACCTTAACAAACGCGCCGTTAGTTTTGCTTTCTCTAGAATGGATAAGGCGGCGAAGCAAATGGGTCTGGTGGTGAACGAGGGCAAGACGAAATATCTTCCGTCACCAAAGAAACAGTCGTCGAACTCGCGCCTAGGCACCCACGTCACTGTTGACAGTCATAACTTCGAAGTCGTAGATAATTTCGTCTATCTTGGAATAAGTATTAGCAGCAAAAACAATTTCAGCCTCAAAATCCAAGCAGGATTACTTTTGCCAACAGGTGCTACTTCGGACTGAGTAGGCAATTGAAAAGTAAAGTCCTCTCTCGACAAACATAAGCCAAACTCTATAAGTCGCTCATAATTCCCGTCCTGCTGTACGGTGCAGAGGTTTGGACGATGACAACAACCGATGAGTCGACGTTGCGAGTTCTTTTATAAGAGTGTACAACTGCTGGCGTATGCCAATGATATTGATATCATCGGCCTCAACACCCGCGCCGTTAGTTCTGCCTTCTCCAGACTGGACAAGGAAGCAAAACGAATGGGTCTGGCACTGAACGAGGGCAAGACGAAATATCTCCTGTCATCAAACAAACAGTCGTCGCACTTGCGACTTGGCACTCACGTCACTGTTGACAGTCATAACTTTGAAGTTGTAGATAATTTCGTCTATCTTGGAACTAGCGTAAACACCACCAACAATGTCAGCCTGGAAATCCAACGCAGGATTACTCTTGCCAACAGGTGCTACTTCGGACTGAGTAGGCAATTGAAAAGTAAAGTCCTCTCTCGACGAACAAAAACCAAACTCTATAAGTCGCTCATTATTCCCGTCCTGCTATATGGTGCAGAGGCTTGGACGATGACAACAACCGATGAGTCGACCTTAAGAGTTTTCGAGAGAAAAGTTCTGCGAAAGATTTATGGTCCTTTGCGCGTTGGCCACGGCGAATATCGCATTCGATGGAACGATGAGCTGTACGAGATATACGACGACATTGACATAGTTCAGCGAATTAAAAGACAGCGGCTACGCTGGCTAGGTCATGTTGTCCGGATGGATGAAAACGCTCCAGCTCTGAAAGTATTCGACACAGTACCCGCCGCGGGAAGCAGAAGAAGAGGAAGACCTCCACTCCGTTGGAAGGACCAAGTGGAGAGGGACCTGGCTTCGCTTGGAATATCCAATTGGAGATTCAAGTTTTAAAACATTTAAACCGAGATATAGTTGTGTTGAAACTCGTAAAAGAGGTCCAAAATTTCGATGGCTCTATGGCATTGTACATAACGTCATTTAGTACGTTACGGTACGGAACGGCTTGCTAGAAGACGAAATCAAAAGTATGTGTTCTGCTTACAGGGAACTACTCGACCAATATGACGTGACTAAATCTAGTCGTAGCGTAAGATAGTTGTTGATTTCGAGTCTTATGCCACAGTGTGAAAATGGAAATATATTGAATCGGACTATAACTTTTGAAGTCCAAAGAAATCAAATATATGGATCTCTGTGCCAATGGCTGGGTTAGAACTAGAATTAGAATTTGATTGAGGTATGCACTGCGACCTTAGGTCTATTGTGCCCTCTCCTAACTCACAGGGACTCCCCAAGCCCCAGCAAATCGATGAATTCTAGGATTTTGCTGGGAACTAGTGAGTCGATGTGATCCCTATCTGGAAATATGGTTCCAAGGGCCTTAGACCTGCGTCTCCAAACTGCGATGCAGTCGATTAGCAGATGCTCCGGGGTTTCAGGTTCCCTGTCGCAGAACCGGCAGTTGGCGCAAGAGGCTAGTCCTAGGTTAAATAGGTGCCTATTTAACTTGCAGTGGCCGGTATAGAATGCGACCAAGAGCCTGAGTTTAGTCCTTGGGAGGTTGATTATTGATCTAAACCTTTTAAGGTTGTACCCCCGAATCAGCAGCTTGGCATCCCGCATGCCATGCGCCCGTTGCCAATGACCTTCTCTACCCACTCTTTCTTCCTTACGCAGCAGCTCCTTTATAGTGTGGGGCCCACCACAGTGAACGGTTCGGGCCCTACCATATTTGTGGAAGCTGCGGAGCGGGCTAGCTCGTCAGCCAGTTCATTGCCGGCTATGCCTTTATGACCAGGTACCCAAATTAGGTGTACCTGGTTCACTTCCGCTAAGCTGTTTAGCCGTTCTCTGCACTCCTGCACTAGCAGCGATCTGATCTCGTAAGCGGAGATCGCTTTCAGTGCCGCTTGGCTATCGCTGAGTATGGATATACGCTCATTTCGATAGTTGCGATGGAGATTTATCTCTATGCACCGACTTACGGCCAAGACTTTGGCCTGGAAGATACTGGGGAATCTGCCCATCGGTATGGATAACCTCGTGCGTGGACCTGCGATCCCTGCACCAATACCTACCGACGTCTTCGAACCGCCAGTGTACCACTTTAGTGTACTATCCCTCAGCACCAGCTTAAGAGTGGAATCATTCCACTCGCTCTTTCTGCCAAGGGTAACCTTGAACTTCCTCGTGAAATTTATTGTTTTTGTAATCCCGTCCTTCGGGAGGAGGGCAATTGGAATGTTGCCGCTTATCATCTCAATCCTCTGGGACGAGATTGCTTTCCCTTTGCCGCATCCCTCTGCCGTTATTTGCGGTGTGAGTTCCAACAGGAACTCCAGCGCCGCCGTTGGGCATGTCCGCATAGCGCCCGTCATGCAGACGCATGCTAGCCGCTGAAGCCTCGATAGTTTTAACACCACCGAGGCTTGTGCCGCCACGGAGGTCCAGGATACCGCCCCATATGTGACTATCGGTCGCACAATCATGGTGTACAACCACCTGACAATCCTTGGCTTGCAACCCCAGGATTTTCCTGCCAGACGATTGCACACCATTAATGCCTTTGTCGCCTTGACCAGGGTTTGGTTCACGTGCTGTTTCCACCGCAAAGTGGAATCCAGCGTAAGACCAAGATATTTTACCTTGCTGGTCATCTCGATCTCTCCACCCCCAAGTGTGAGGTTCCTAAGCCCGGGTAGGGACCTACGCCTCGTGAACGGGACGATGGTAGTCTTCGAGGGGTTGATACTTAGTTCAACTCCCCTGCACCACTCCATTGCTAGGTTTAAACCTCGTTGCACTAGGTCACAGAGAGTGTCCTCAAACTTGCCCCTCGCTATAATCACGATATCGTCCGCATATCCTTGGCATCGGATACCATTGACGGTTAGCAATGCTAACAAGTCGTCCACAACAAGGCTCCATAGCAGGGGCGACAGTACACCACCTTGCGGACAGCTTCTTGTTGTGCCGAGACGAATCTTTGTGCCCCCTGCTGTGGTCTCAGCAACCCTAGAGCGCAGAACCGCCTCTATCCATCTACGCACCGGTGCTGCCACATTTCTACCCTCCAGTGCCATGGCTACACTTCTGTGAGACGTGTTGTCAAAAGCTCCCTCGATATCTAAGAAGGCGCATAGCATAACCTCCCCTTTCTCCAGTGAGCTCTCTATCTCAGAGGTCAGCTGGTACAGAGCCGTGCTTGTTGATCTGCCAGCTCTGTATGCATGCTGAGCCGCATGCAGGGGTGCAGTCTTCAGCGCCTTCGACCTTAAATGATAATCAATTATCTTCTCCATAGTTTTCAGTAGGAAGGAGGTTAGGCTGATTGGCCTGAAAGATTTAGCCATCGAGTAGTCCTTCCTTTCCACTTTCGGTATGAGGATTACCTCCGCTGTTCTCCATGATTCAGGGATGTAGGCCAAGGCAAGGCTCTCGCGCAGCAGCCTAATCAGGTATGGCATCAGGATCTGCTCACCCTGTTGTAGAAGCGCTGGGAAGATGCCGTCCACTCCCGGAGACTTGAACCTTTCGAACGAGGTCATTGCCCACCTGATCGAATCCGCAGTAAACAACTCTTTAGCGATAGCCCAATCAGTGCGGGACGGCCTGTGTTCGATTACGGGCAGACACCGGTAAACCGGAATTGTCTCCGGGAAGTGAGCACGCAAGAGCTCTGTAGCTCTGTCCTCCGCGTTGGTCGTGAATGTCCCGTCATTCCTTTTGATGGCTAGCACTGTGTCCGTCTTCCCTTTAGCCAGAGCCTTGTGCAGCCTAGCAGCTTCTGGTGTGGAGGAGACGTTTTCACAGAATCTCCTAAAGCTAGCCTGTTTAGCAGACCTGATCTCTTTATTATACAGTGTCAGGTTGCTCCTATACTCTTCCCAGACCCCTGTACGTTTAGCCTTGTTAAATAGGATGCGTACCTTCTTCCTTAGGTCTGCGAGTTTCTTTGTCCACCAGGAGCAATTGCGCCTGTCTGTGGGCACCCCTAAGGGCAGCTGTCATTGTACGCGTTGATGATGGACCCGTTGAGCGCGGTCAATTTGCTCTCCACTACCGGGCCCGTAACGCTTCTGTCAGCCTGCCCCTCCCTCTTCAGTCCCTCTTCTAGCCTCTCCCTGAAGGCGCTCCAATTGGTCCTTCGAGGGTTGCGTCTTGCAGGGAATAGCTTGACCTCCGCCCTCAGCGCAAACCTTACAATTCTATGGTCTGACAGGGAGGGCTCCGTTGAGACTCTCCACTGCGAGACCATCCCGGTTGCAGGTTCGTTGCTGAGGTTTATGTCCAACACTTCCCTCCTGCTTATAGTAATGAATGTGGGTTCACATCCTACATTCTCTATCGCTAAATTACTGCCTACTACATATTCTAAAAGGGACTCACCTTTCGCGTTACAGTCGGTGCTGCCCCACTCCGAATGGTGGGCGTTCGCATCACAGCCTATGATAAGGGGGAGCTTGTGCAGCCTGCAGTGCTCTACCAGCCTTTCCACCTCCGACGGGGGTGCCGTTGCTGCCTCTCCTGGAAAGTATGCTGAGGCCAGGACGAAGTCTTTGCCCTAAGTGTCCCTAGCCTGCACCGCCACCAAGTCCTGCGTCAGAAACTCTGAAATGCAAAAGAAATCAATATTGCTTCTAACAACTATACACGTCCTAGGATTCAGTGTGTGCCCAGTTTCTCCGCAGTGAACCTGCTTGCTATGACAGCTGAGGCTGCCGCCGCATGATGCAGGTTCACTTGGGCAATTTCCATGTTGACGGCCATCATAATATGGGTTCGAGGAAGGAGAGATCCTCTTCCCCGCCGTCAACCGCACTATTGTCCACTGGGCCTCCAAATCCGTCCAAGAGCTCCTGTGTGGAAGGTAGCTCCGTGTTCCGGCCATCATCGGGGATGCCTGTGGTCGTTACAGGCACTGACTGTCCAGACCTGCTCCCGCAGGGCTGCTCCGCCATATCGTCCACCTCCATCCTTATTACTCCCGGGGCGGACTTCGGCACTGCCAGAATATCGACGCCCTTGTCCCGTGGTGCCGCAGGCTTTTTGGCTTCTTTGCTCCCGGTGTCAGAAGGCTTGTAGGGCCGCATGACGACCGTGCTGTACCTGTAGAACAGGCGGAAGCTCGCAGCCCGGACGTACTTATACGACTCGTCGTCTATGTATAAGTGCAACCTCTATGCCTCCATGTCACCTAGCTTCTCCTTTTTGCTGCCGGCAACACACCAGGCCGAGATACTGAGTCCTCGGTTCTGGTTCCTCACCAGACCCAAGGCGTATTCGTAGGTCCTGTCTCCGCACCGAGGGAGGAACATTATCATGCTATGCATGATTGGCACATCTTCCACCCTCTTCGCGCAGAGGACAGAGCCCGTCTAGCTTCCCAGCTTTGGAACGTGTTCCCTCAGCCAGTCAGTGGACGACTCGTCCAGGCAGTCCACCTGCATCATACCTCCTCTGAAGTCGATGCCCAGGAAGGATGCCGTGTAGTTCTCTCCTTTAGACACCTCGTCCATGAGGAGGTCCTGCAGCACAGTGAGCTCCTCCGATTTCAGCGACTCCGCCGGGTATTTGGAAGGCAGAACAGCCATGCGGATGCCTTTGACAGCATCCGCATGTCCGCGCCGACCCTCCTCCACCCGGTGAGTAGTCGGTTCAGATGGTTGGCCCCCGGCTGCCTTTGCGTCCGTGCCCCGCACCCTTTTGGATCTGGGGGGCTCCTGCGGCGTGATTTGGCCGCTCTTCCTATTCTCGGCTTGGGCATTCGTGCCTACAGGCATTGCCTCGCATAGCGGTCAGAGTTGTGCTGACCGGGCCACGGTTGCTGTTACCGCTGCCTTGCGCGCGAACTGGCACGTTTTTGTCGTTTGCCTGGGATGCGTTGCTCCCTCTGCTCTCGCTCCTGGCTAGAGCCTCCGCTGCTTCCGGGGTTTTCCCGTCACGGAGGTGCCGTAGGTACCACTTCATAGTGGAACCACTCATCCCCCTTTCTGTGGGGATCGTCGCACCCTCCGGGTTGACCGGCAGCGGGGAGGGGGCGCTGCCCACCACTTCTGCGCCTTCTCCTCCTTCTACTTGCGCCCTCAGGCTCTGCCTGATGCGACTCGCCCGAAGCCGGCCCACTGCACCTACCGTCAGGGGTCTTAGCGTCGCTCGTTGCTGCTACAGCGGCATCAGGCGTTACCACCAGGTGAGCGCCGCTGCAAGAGGGCACATCGTCATCGTCCTCCCTGGCGTGCTCCTCAAACAGCGAGCGCTCCTCCGGCGTAAGGATCTTAAAGAAACTAAACTTCCGCTTAGCCCCTCGACCCCCCTTGCCTTCCGCTGCCCCGCTCTCCTTCTCTTTTCCGCGTCCATTGTCCTTTGTCATTGCCCTTTGTCCGTCATCGAAAACCATATTTTGTTGTTGTTTTTGTTTTTAATTTGTCCATCTTTTTCTTACGACCCTTGGCTCAACGGGGTGAGCTGTCGGGTCCATGATCTAAGTGGGGAACGGGAAGGTCCGCCACGCCAGAGCCCCTTGGCGCGGTAAGGCCACCGTTACTTCCCAATTCGGCCCGGTGTTGGGAAGGCTCCGTTAAAATACAGCCACATTCACCTCCTGGCTGCAAAGTTCCAATGGGCACGGGAGTCGCATAACACCCTGGATTAGGAGGTGGTAGCTCTTGGTCAGCGCACGCATGCGGCACCCGACATCCCGCGTGGTCCGTGCTTGGCAGCACCAACCACACAGGATTGGGGGGCGCCAAGTATACCTTGCGCCTAAGCCCCTGCACCACGACAAGGTGCCTACCATTCGCAGAGGAATGGCTGGGTTTCTACCAAAAATATATTAAATATATGAGGTTACTTAGTGAAAGTCAAAGATCATCTTTTTTTTTTGTAAATAATATGTCATGTGCATGAGTAGATTTTCGAACTTCTTGACTGTCTCTGTCTTCAAAACTTTGTCCTTGTGTTGAAAAAGTGTCAAAACGACCCTCATTTGTTTAATGTAGAGTTTTGCCAATACCGGAAAATACCCTGGCTTCGACCTTAGGAAATTGCGATTGTGTAAAATGTTTGGTTACTCTCGATTCTAACCCATTGTTAGGTATACATTTTTGGGCCTAAATTCACTGACTCTACTACTATTATGGAATTAATATATCCAGCTAAGTATTACTGTAGTAATAGTATTAATTAAATTCCATTATAATAAGCTATTCAATGCAGTGAAAATATTATTTACGAAGAAAGGCGAAAACTTTATTCTCGGTGTAAAAATCCAAGGGATTATACCTGAGATTTAATTTTGAAAATGATTCACGCAAATGTTTGTCGGTGGAAAAAGGAATAAATTTATCATTTGGAATTTTACTCGAAGTTATAGGTCGTATGATTAATGTTTGAATTCTGAACACATGTTTAGAAATATTTTTTGTGTCTGTGCCCAAAAAAGGTGACATTGTATTTATTTTGAAAATTCCTTATTTATTCTTCCAAATCAATTTCAATATCCCCTCCCGATGCAATGCACTTATGCCAACGGATTTTCCAATCTTCGAAACACTGGTTGTAGTCACTTTCCGGGATGGCCTTCAGTTCCGTCTTTGCTGCGGCTTGAATCTCCTCTATCGTATAAAAACGGTGTCCCGGAGCGGTCTTTTGAGCTTGGTGAACAGCCACAAGTCGCTCGGCGCCAGATCAGGTGAATACGGTGGTTGCGGAACGATATGGGTTGAGTTTTTGGCGAAATGGTCACGAATTACGACGGCAGTATGGGATGGTGCATTATCGTTGTGTAAAAACCAAGAATTGTCTTCCCACAATTCCGGCCTTCTTAGGCGGATAGCGTTACGCAAACAACGCATAACGTTCAAATAATATTCCTTGTTGACTGTTTGACCGGTTGAAAGGAATTCATAAGGCACAACACAATAATCGAAGAAAACAGTCAACATGACTTTGATTTTTGAGCGACTTTGGCGCGATTTTTTTGGTCTCGGCTTTCTTTGGGCCCGATATTCGTTCGATTGATCGGCTGTTTCGGGGTCGTAAGCATAGATCCAAGTCTCATCGCCAGTTATAATGCGTTTCATGACACCCTGGTAGTCGGAAAGCATCGTTTCACACACTTCAACGCTACGCTTGTTTTCCAAAAAATTCAATGTTTTCGCTACCAGTCGAGATTTGACGCGCTTGAGGCCAAAAACATCCTTCAAAATGGTATTGGCTGAGTCTTTCGATATGCCAACTTCATCAGCAAGGTCTCTAATTGCTAATCGACGGTTTTCAACGCCAAATCTTTGATTTGTTGAACGTGAGCTTCGTCGGTTGAGGTTGATGGTCGCCCTGGACGCTCTTCCTCTTCAACACGTTCACGACCGTCTTGGAACTTACTATACCACTTGTAAACATTTTTTTTTAGACATAGCCTCATCACCAAAGGCTTTCTGCACCATCCTCAACGTATCCGCAGCAGAAAATTGATTCCGTAAACAAAATTTAATGCAAATTCTTTGCTCAACAAATTTCGACATCGCAAAAAACGAAAAACTCACTTTTAGCAGCTCACAAAACGACACGTATCTCAAACACTAATGAATATTTTGACATAAATGTGACTGCCAGTACTACCAACCTAAAAAAAAAAAAAATTAATTCTCCAAATCCTTCGACGCGCGCAGTTTAAATTGAAATTATTTTTGTTTTGTTGTCAAAAAAGTCTTGCGGTATTTTTATACCCTGAACAGGGTATATTAAGTTTGTCACGAAGTTTGTAACACCCAGAAGGAATCGTCGGAGACCCTATAAAGTATATATATAAATGATCAGTATGTCGAGCTGAGTCGATTTAGCCATGTCCGTCTGTCTGTCCGTCTGTCTGTATATATACGAACTAGTCCCTCAGTTTTTAAGATATTGTTTTGAAATTTTGCAAACGTCATTTTCTCTTCAAGAAGCTGCACATTTGTCGGAACGGCCGATATCGGACCACTATAGCATATAGCTGCCATACAAACTGAACGATCGGAATCAAGTTCTTGTATGGACAACTTTCACATTTGACAAGATATATCCACGAAATTTGGTATATATTATTTTCTAAGGCAACAATGTAATCTCCGAAGAAACTGTTCAGATCGGTTAACTATAACATATAGCTGCCATACAAACTGAACGATCGGAATCAAGTTCTTGTATGGACAACTTTCACATTTGACAAGATATATTCACGAAATTTGGTATATATTATTTTCTAAGAATCTCCGAAGAAATTGTTCAGATCGGTTGACTATAGCATATAGCTTCCATACAAACTGAACAAATAGTTACTAACAGAAATGCACCTGTGAAGGGTACTTAGCTTCGGTGCAACCGAAGTTAACGTTTTTTCTTGTTATTGAATCAATTCATGTGGCACCCATACATCGAGCTTCTTAGTGACTCCAAGCTTCTTCAAATGGTTTATAACGGTTTGATGACTGCTATGCCGGTCTCTTTCGACCAATTCAGCGATTTTATCGCAATTTTCGACGACTGGCCTTCCGGAGCGTGGAGCATCTTCGACCACATCTACACCAGAACGAAAACGTTGAAACCATCGTTGTGCGGTGGAAATGGAAACTGTTTCTAATGATGCTTTCTTTTCTCTTATAATTTAGATTTTAATTAACTTCAATTTTCTAGAATTCAACAATAATTTTCCTTTTTTGCTTGCCTTGTTTTCGGTGCTCCTTTTTTTTGGAATTATTGGCTGTGTTTGTGGAAATTTTCACTTTTCGTATGTGTTTGATTAATTTTTTATTTTTATAATTAATACCTTTATATGTTATATACTTAATAATTTTTTTGTTTTTCATATGTTGTTTTCTTTTAGTAAGTTTTAAAATAGCGTTAATTTTCCGGAATTCACCAACAATTTTCCTTTTTGGCTTGCCTTGTTTTCGGTGCCTTTTTTTGGAATTATTGCCTGTGTTATTCCGTCATTTAACAATTTCTGATTTTTGTCTTTGACAAAGTCGATGCAAGTCCATTGGGAATGATGGAGGTTGTCGTTGTTGATATTGATCCCAAAGATTTCTTTGTTGATATTTGTTTACTTTTTTTTGATCCTTTATTTTGGTATGTAGTGATGCTGGTGTCTCCTCTGGGTGGGAATGTGGTATTTTTTGTATTGTCTTTTCCAGGATTCAACGTTGTCCGCTGTTTCAGGGTGTATTGTGAATTTTGCTGAATTCGCCGCTGTCCGTTTTTTCAGGATCTGCTATTGATTCATTCTGGAAGTATTGTCCGCGGTTACAGGACTTTTACTTACATCCATTGCCATTTTTTTCTGCACTTTTTTCAGGCATTTAGTGCTGGATGTCCTACTTCCGGTGGAATTGTTTGATTTATTCCTTTTGGAATAAAATCAGGCTTTTTGAATTGCAAATAAATTTGCATTCCGGTTGAGCCCCCAGTTAATTTTTAAATTTAGTAAAAATGAGTCAAACGAATATATTTTGAGCTGCACCGAAATGTGTGCTCTTTATTTATACTCTTACGACTAACTTATTACATGTTTCTTACTTCTATTTATACTAACTAGTATGTTTACTTATTACTAGTTGAAGTTTGTTAAGATACAGATTATATTAGGGGTATTCAGACCAGCCTTGTTAATTCGTTAGTCGTTACTCGGTAGTTTTTTTACGTGAGTTTTGTTTTTGTAAAATTAACAGATTATCGTTTTACCGAGTAACGAAGTACCCGATTGGCAAGCATGATAACTGTTTCGTAACATTAGTCAGCTGTTTTGTTTGCGTTGTTGTCTCAAAAGTTAACTTAATTCATCGCAAAAAATACATTTGCAGTCTACTACAATTGAATCAGCTGTTTAGAAAAAAAATTTACACCCACTATTGATGTACAGCAAAAAGTATTTTCACAGTTAAGTGTTTTAACGAATTGTCAACTAACGAACTACCAGATTAACAAGTTCGGTCTGAACACCCCTATTATTTGTTTTGGGTTGTTTACATATAATGGGTTGTCAAAAAAGTCTTGCGGTATTTTTATTGAATCAATTCGTGTGGCACCCATACATCGAGCTTCTTAGTGACTCCAAGCTTCTTCAAATGGTTTATAAGGGTTTGATGACTGCTATGCCGGTCTCTTTCGACCAATTCAGCGATTTTATTGCAATTTTCGACGGTTGGCATTCCGGAGCGTGGAGCATCTTCGACCACATCTACACCAGAACGAAAACGTTGAAACCATCGTTGTGCGGTGGAAATGGAAACTGTATCGGGTCCATAAACTGCACAAACTTTATTGGCGGCTTGAGATGCATAGTACTGTAAAATATGCCGTATTTTCTCTTTATTTTGCTCCATGTTTGCGACGCTATAACTCACGAACGACTTAAAAGAAACGACAATCAATCAAACACGTGTTAGCGCATGAAATGAGCTTTCCAAAAAGGTATAGCATGACCCGATGCGCGGAATAAAACTAGAACTACGCGCTTTCAGCGCCAACTAGCGAAAATACCGCAAGACTTTTTTGACAACCTAATAAATGGATTCTGCCACTACCAGTAGTAGTTTTAGCACTATGAACTTTAACAGCGACTAAATAATTAATCTTCAATATTTCTCCTTTTTTTAGACGATCATTATGACAAGCATCCAAATGAAGTAGTGAAAAATGAGGAGTTGACCTATAATAGCGGGGCAGCGTCAATGAAACCATGGTCTTTTTGGACGACCATTAGTACAGCAACAAGTTGGCTTGTCTTCAATATATACAAATGGTTATTGAAACGAAGTAGAACCCCAGGAGGTATATTGTTTCTATCGAGATTTTCCAGCAATTGTGAATGCAGAGAAAGATCACGGACGGCAGCACAACTACAGAGCGAGTATATTCAAATTATAACTAAAGTGTTACAACTTTACCTGCAGTGCTTTTTAAAACTTAAGTATTTAGTATTTAATTACTACGTCTTAATTATCTCTATCAATGTAATAGTTGCTGCAACTATATATGGGTTACAATTTGATATACAAAACACCACCATGAAGGGTAAAACACCTCAATTAAAATTGTATATTGCAACATGTGGATCAAAGTCAAGTTCAGGTGCTAAATTTGTAATCGCGTCTCATTATACACTCGCCATATTTAATTCAAAAGTAAACCGAAATTGTTTGTTTATGTATTTGCCTAGGTCTGTTAAATCCTTAAGATGTTATTCGGCAGGTTTTATTTTCTTTTTGGATGACATATATATATCTCCTAACTCGTCTACTCCTGGGACTATTTCTGCGTTTAGTTCAAAATATTTTCTTATAGTCAGGCAACAAGCAGACCAAATTACATCAAATACCGGCATGCTGCAAAATGCCAGTCTGTCACTAATCAAAAATTCCCGCAGTCAAATATCTAGTGTTAGTGTAAAAGTGAAAAGATTTCGGTGAATATTTCAAGAGAGGTGTATTTTAAAAACGTACCATAACCTTAAATTAAAGCTAATATTTAGAATTAACTAGATTCAGCGTTAAACAGGTATAAATGTTCTAATATTGTGGATGCATGGTAATTGTGTTGTATATACATTTGCACCTATCTCTACTCCAGCTTCACCGCTTGTACATATATTGCTGCTATTATAAAAAGGTCTGTTTTTTTCTTGGTTTACCAAAACAAAATTTCCTTAAATATTTTGTTAAATGATTTGTAGGAATATCTGATGATATATATTTAATATGGCCGCAAAACCTAACTTTGAAGGCAATGACGCTCGCTAATTCAGATCAGCTAAGGAAACAGAAATGGTGTTTGATTTTATTAACAAAATGCAAAAATCTTCTATTCTCCAAAAAAAAAAAATCTGAGACCGCTATGATTTTGAACACGATTGAAAAGTGAAAATTGTAAAACAATTTAGCCTAAATAAACTTTGTGATGATAAATTTATCATTAACAACAAATCGAAACGACTGATGTCAACAGCTTTCCTTAATATAAAAAAGTAGTAGTGACCCTTCTTCTGTCTTGAAAAGTCTTTAAATTTTGAATAGATTAAATAACATTTCGGTGTGTAATAATATATATGAATATATATTACTTCGATTCTTAATGAAAGGGATTGTCTTCTCTCGGGTAAGTCACAAGCTGCAGCTGTCATAAAATTTTTTTAAGTCTATAATTTTACCTGTTACATAAAGGCTCACCACCCCCAGATGTTTGTGGTGCCAACTGTATATGCAGTTTCATTATCATAGCCACGAACTGGCAAAGCCTTATACCATGTTACGACTGTTACGACCAAAACTTTGAAGTGACTGAATTATATTTAATCTAATTGGAGATCTTAAAAAACAAATGTTTTTTAGTAACAAAAAAAATTGTCATCGTTTAATATTTATTACAAGAAAACCTTGTAATGTATTTGCTTGCAGCAGTCGTCTTGCTTTAAATATTTTCCATTTAATGGAAATAATGCATGCATTTTTTGATATGAGAAGACCACAGATGGTTGCTGAAAGACATTTAGAAAACGACTGTTAGCGTGCTAGCCTTACACTAGCTATATGATTCATTTTTTAAACGGTCAATCTTTTGATTAATGAAGTCGATTGCAAGGTTAATTCAGATGCATTGCTTTAAATTCATTTATTTGCTTACATTTCTTTCTTCGAATTTCATTGTATTGTTAGAACGTATACACTACCACTTGATTTCCTTTCAGCAAGCAATTACAAATCTTCAAGCTTATTTATACCCACAATCGTTCGGAGCAAGGCTACAATGATTTTACCATCTGATCAAATTTGATCAGGATTGAATTCATACAACGTCCGGCGCTTAAAGCCACAGTAGATCAAATCAATGCGTTGATCAGCGCCCTAAAAATGCCACGCATTTTTCAGTACAAATTGGCAGTGTGGAATGGACTCACTAACCACCTTGATGGGGCCCGAAACCTCTGTCGTATTTTGGGTTCGGCACCCGGTTGCAATGCAACTCCACATTTAACTGACAAAGTGTCAGTTCTTCTCGCATTCGAGTTTTAACCACAACCACCACGATACTTCCCGAGGGGCCAGCCCACATGAGTAGATTGGAGCGAACTCCAAGTGCTCTTGTTTCCGGTGGTGCCTGAAGCAAGTCTCCGATCAGACCTTGTAGCCGAAAGTACTGCCAGTTGAGCTTCCCTACTGCTCAGGACTTGTGACCTGGGGTTGGACCTCACACGCACACCCCATTCACACAAGAAGATAACCTAAGTTAAACGCCTTCGCGGCCTAAAAAATTCACGGCAATACCTACCCGAACAATTCGGCATTCCAACTAGTGGAGATTAAACCGCTAACATCTAAATGTCCATTAGTCCAGTTAATCCCCATACCCTCAAGATCCCTTGCGTCCAAGTACATCGGGCAATTCGCAATCACATGAACCCAGTCTTAAGACCGTACAACATCGCTTCGATACGATTTGCTACAATATTGCAGTTCCTTAAATGACACAAGCTACATTGGAGCCCATATATCGAACAGCATTAAATGCGTCCTATTTTACCTATGACCTCCTGCATGCCCTCCTTCATTCTCTTTTCTTCTAATAACGACACACACAAATTAACACTTACCGATCCAAACAGGGTTAGACCGCTGAAAGGACTGCCCTTGGTCGGATGAAATCCGAGTCAATTCCGGTACGTAGAACTGGCAGTCGTGGGAATTGCATCATTCTCACTAAGTGTGGTGTAAAGCATATTCTTTCACTCATGGTCAGCCCTAGATATTGGACTTGCCGACAATCGGTGGACGAAACGGCGACAATATGCCCTTAAGCTGCATTGTCCCAGTTTTTCCCATCGATATGCCCCCTTCACACCTAAACCCCAAGAATTAACGATCTCTAAGAGATCTCCTCCCGCCCGCTCCAACTCAGACCTCGAGCGACCTTCAACGATTAGAAGAAGGTCGTCCGCATGCGCACAACACTTACAAAGTGGCTCGAGCTGCCCAAGCAAAGTGTCCATTATAAGGTTCCAAATATATAGACCACAGATGGAATCCTGCGCGCAGCCACGAACCACTTCAATATCCACACTTCCATTCATACCAACTAGAGAAGCCTTTCTGTCCGAAAAATAGCTCCGCCAAAGAGCAACTTCCGAACAGCCAAGCTCCTCTAGCCGTTGTTTCACCCGATCCCAGCTTAGGTAATCAAACGCCCCCTTAAAGCCAACAAATATGCCAAGGACATATTTGTTGACATTTTCCCTAACAACATTTTGAACAAACATCCAAGCATCCTCTACACTGCGTCCTTCCCTAAACCACATACCCCTCGTTAGCTCCTGAAGTCGTTCCACCATTACTCTCTCCAGCACTTTTCCAAGTACTGGAAGGAAACTGATGCCCCGATAAGATCGAGGATCGCTCCAAGCATCTTTTACACTGCGTCCTTCCCTAAACCCAAACTGCCTATCCGACCACATACCCCTCGTTTGCTCCTGAAGTCGTTCCACCATTATTCTCTCCAGCACTTTTCCAAGTACTGGAAGGAGACTGATGCCCCGATAAGATCGAGGATCGCTCCTGATCTTATCAGGGGACTTCAGGAGAGGCTTTTTTCGACTCACGTGCAAAATAACCCTCCCAGACGCACTTATCGTAGATAGCTTCCAGGTATTCTAAGATGAACTTCCACAAGCTCTTACAGATCTCTCTATTCATACCATCAAAACCAGGAGACCGTTTAGACCTAACCAGGCCAAAGGCGTACCCCAACTCCCCATCATCTAATGGAGGGACAGGTACCTCTTGTGCTCGAGGTACCTGCACCTCCGACCTGGGAAAAAAAGCTCCTAACAGAACCCCCGCACACTCTCTCCATGACGATACCAAAGTGTCACCGACAAGAAGAGAGGAGATATCCTGAGTTTTACGACCGCGGCAGATCCTATAGATCTGACCCCAGGGGTCGTTCCTATTTTCCCTAACAAAATTCCTCCACTCATCTTCCTTAACTTTAACTAACATCTCCTTATATTCCCTATCCGCACAACTAAATTCACGCCTAAGCTGGGACAACCTATCAGAATTGGACCGTCGGGCGCGTTGAAACTTTCGCCTCAAACGCCTGACAGTCCTCCTATTTAAGGTCAGCTCACGCGTCCACCATTTAATTTTGCTAACCCTACAAGCCTCATATCTCCCAAAAACCCTATCATTAACCCCCCAAACTACCTCATAAACACAAGCAATTTGCTCTTCCACCCCCAACTTCCCAAAAACCCTAACCACCTACCACCTACAAGAAGTAGAAGCATATCCATATATCCCAGGTGGGGCCCTAGAGGCTCGCTAAATTTGCAGTACAAACTAGTCACAACCATTCTACCGAACACACCCTCAATAGCTACACAAACACCCAGTTGTGAAGAATCCAAAACTGCACAATCATAGTTTGGATTATTCACAACTATTGCAGAATTAACCCCAAAGTCCGAAAAGACCCTGAAACCCCCTTGCTTCTCACAACCACCGACCAAGTCTCCACCGGCTTCGGCGTAACCGGTACAATAGCCCCCAGCAGGCGCAGGCATCGGTGCCGACGGAGCCGGCAAAGACTCACCCGGCGGCGAAATGTGCCCCCCACAACTTCCTCTAAGAGCATCAATTTGACCGCGAAGATGGGCATTCTCGGTTATCACCGTCATCAGGAGTTCCTCATACTTAGAGGCAAACTCCAGCAGCCCCTTCGCAACCTCTTTCTCAAAATTTACCGCCCCAAATACAAACTCACTCAGCTCCCCATTAATTTTTTTCGCAGCCACAACATGGCTGGTAAAAATTTTGTGCAAGCACAAACACCTAAACGAAACTACCTTGTGAAAAACAAAAAGCTACTCAACGAAATGTGAAAATTTGTGTATGAACAATTGAATGCTCACACACAAATACAAGTTTTCACTTCTTTTTTCACACCGCCTACACTTCGATTTCGGAAAAAATAATTAAAAATTAATTCTGAAAATGTCAGAAAACAAAAAATTATGCTACCACGGCCTATGCTAATGCAAAATGAATGACCCCTAGCTCAAAATAACCACAAAAAAACCTACTTACCTGCAACACCCAACACGAAATTCTTATACAAAAAATTCTAATTATTTCCAATAATTCACAAAAACTATGCATGCGCACGTGTTTTCTCTACGAATCACAACTATAGAATCAAGTAGATAGGGACAACTGTTCAGTGTGTTTAACGTGGGATCCTGCTTGCGAAAGCTTAACTTCTCGGTGATCAGAAGCGCAACGGATCAATACAATGCGTTGATCAGCGTCCTGAAAATTGGGTAAGGATTTTCAGTACCAATCGGCAGTGTGGCATGGACACATTAACCACCTTGGTAGGGTTCGAGGCCCATCTAAAACCTCTGCCGTACTTTGGGTCCGGCACCCGGTTGCAATGTAACTCCACATTCAAACTGACAAAGTCAGTTCTTCCCGCGATTTGAGTTTTAACCACAGCCACCACGAATCTCCACAAAGGGCCAAACCCAATGAGCAGATTGGAGTTACCTCCAAGGGCTAACTGCTCCCCGTGGTACCAGGTTAAAGTCTTTGGTATGACCTTGTAACCGAAGCTACGACCAATTGAGTTTCCACACAACTCTGGACTGGTGGCCAGGGGTTGGACCCCATACATACCTCACTTACACACACCAATCATTCAAAAAACTAAAACCCTAATTTCCAGCTAACCGCCTTCGCCGCTTAAATAATTCACGCGCAAACGACCCTAACTGTTCGGTATTCCGACTAGTGGAGATCACACCACTAACATCTAATCGTCCATCAGTCCAGCTAATCCCCATACCACCCAGATCCCTAATGTCCGAGTACATCGGGCACTCCGCAATTAAATGCGACCAAATTTAAAACCCCGCCCCACAAAAACTCCCCGACATATCCGATAGGTGCCTCTGATGCAAAAATGCATTCAGAGGCCCATGCCCCGTAAGCAGAAAACCCCGACTCAGATAAAATCTGAAGTCTGGGTTATCCTCAACGAACCCAACGAATGTCCCGAATGTACCCGTACGTCACTCTGCCGTTAGGACTATTGTCCCTACGTTCTTGCCACCAACACCTGACCCTATCATCTAGAAGCCTCTTGCTCAATAGATATCCCTCCCTCTCCACATCATCGTCGGAAATCCAATCGTTCCGCAGCAATGACACACTCAAACCCCTTCTTAACCTGAATGCAACAGCTCGCTGTATGACGATCAGGTCAAGAGCGGGTGCACCTAATAACACCTGCATCGCATCGGTTGAGACGGTGCGACATGCAGGCAAGCCAGCTAGCATCATACAACGCTGTATTGAGAGGAGTTTTTGAGACCCCAAGACAGTCGTGGCTGCCTCCCACCATACAGGGGCTCCATATGTGGCACAGGCCACAAACAAGCCACGATATATGGTGCGGACAGCACCACGTCCGAGACCCCAATCGCTCCTCAAATTACGTCATTTTGCCTACGGTTGCCTGCAGTCGCTCCTTCACATTCGCCAAGTGTGGAGTAAAAAAAATTCTTTCACTTATGGGCAACCCAAGATATTTGACTTGCGTCACATATCTGATGCTGACCCCGTTCACACGGACAATCGGTGGACGAACCGGTGACAATCTACCTTTCAGCAGCATTGCCACCGTTTTGTCCATCGATATGTAAACCCCCACACCTAAACCCCAGGAATTAGAGATCTCTAAGAGATCTCCTCCCGCCCGTTCTAATTCTAACCTCGAGCGACCTTCAACCATAAGAAGAAGGTCGTCCGCATACGCACAACATTTACAGAGTGGCTCGAGCTGCCCAAGCAGAATGTCCATCATAAGGTTCCAAATATATGGACCACAGATGGAACCCTGTGGCCAGCCTCGAACACAATCTCCACACTCCCATTCATTCCAACAAGAGAGGCCTTTCTGTCTGAAAAATAACTCCGCCAAAGAGTAACTTCCGGACAGCCAAGCTCCTCCAGCCGTTGCACCACTCGATCCCAGCTTAGGTAGTTAAACGCCCCCTTGAAGTCAACAAATATACTTGTTGACATTCTCCCTAACGACATTCTGTA
Source organism: Bactrocera zonata (assembly GCA_037783105.1). NCBI lineage: Eukaryota > Metazoa > Arthropoda > Insecta > Diptera > Tephritidae > Bactrocera > Bactrocera zonata. The sequence continues at coordinate 1,841,321 of JBAWJQ010006683.1, forward strand.
CAAAAAAACACGCATCCTCTATACTGCGTCCTTTCCTGAACCCAAACTGCCTATCCGACCACATACCCCGCGTTAGCTCCTGAAGCCGTTCCACCATGACCCTTTCCAGCACTTTTCCAAGTACTGGAAGGAGACTGATGCCCCGATAAGATCGAGGATCGCTCCTGATCATATCAGGGGACTTCAGGAGAGGAACAACCCTAGCACTTTTACACTCGCGTGGAAAGTATCTCTCCCAGACGCACTTATTATAAATGGCCTCCAGGTATTCCGGAATGAACTTCCATAAGCTTTTACACATCTCTCCGTTCAAACCATCAAAACCTGGGGACCGTTTAGACCTAACCAGGCCAAAGGCGTACCCCAACTCCCCATCATCTAATGGAGGGACAGGCACCTCTTGTGCTTGAGGTACCTGCACCTCCGACCTAGGAAAGAACGCACCTAACAGAACCCCCGCACACTCTCTCCACGACGATAACAGAGTGTCACCGACGCGAAGAGAAGTGATATCCTCCCTCCTACAACCCCTGCAGATCCTATAGACCTGACCCCAGGGGTCGTTCCTATCCTCTCTAACAAAACTCCTCCCCTCTTCCTCTTTAACTTTAACTAACATCTCTTTATACTCCCTATCCGCACAACTAAATTCGTAGCTAAGCTGGGACAGCCTATCAGAATTGGACCGTCGGGCGCGTTGAAACTTTCGCCTCAAACGCCTGACAGTCCTCCTATTTAAGGTTAACTCACGCGTCCACCATTTAATTTTACTAATCTTATGACTTTCACACCTCCTAAATACCCTATCATTTAACCCCCGAACTACCCCGTATAGACGAGCAATTTGCTCGTCAACCCCCAACTCCTCAAACTCGCTAAGTGGTACGCCATCGCCGCAATGGACTCTCATAAGGCAAGGGAGGGGACCGAGGGGTAACTTCAATTTGAATCAAATTATGGTCACTCAATCCCCACCCTCCCTTAACCTCCCATCTAACGCTGAAGGACCTATTTGCTGCCTCATTCATAAGCGTCACGTCAATGTCGCTCACGCCCCCAGGCCCATCGAACGTATAACATCCGCTCGCCTCATTCAAGATGTGGAGGCTATTAGCCACCACCCATTCGCTTAATGCCTCGCCTCCACTGTGGCTTTGGTATCCAAACGAATGCCGGGATACCTTACTAAAGCACATCGAGGACGAGGCATTCGCATCCAACCCTAGGATAAATGGGCTACTACTCGCAAGTAGTAGTAGCTTATCCATGTTGCCCAGGTAGGGCTCTAGGGGCTCGCTGTATTTACAATATAAACTAGCGACAATCATCCTACCGAGCTACAGTTGTGAAGAATCCAGTAGATAGGGACAGAATCCAATGTCTTTTAACGTGAATACCTGCCTGCGAAGGCTCAAATCCACGGTGCTTTCTATTGCTAGAAACACATAGATCAAAACAATGCGTTGATCAGCGCCCCAAAGCATAAGTGCATGCACAACACTACACCTTGGAAGAACCGAAGCATGAGTGCCGCCACATACATTTATCCCTTGGTTCCAATCGGTTCGGGTGAAAACCAAAGGAAACACCCTAGCCACCTTGGTCGGGTTCGAGGCCCATCTAAAACCTCTGCCGTACTCTGGGTCCGGCACCCGGCCGCAGTGCGACTCCACATTGGACTAATGTCCTTCCTGCATTTAGGTTTAAACCACAGCCACCACGAATCTCCCCAAAGGGCCAAACCCAATGAACAGATTGGAGTTTCCTCCAAGGGCAGAATGCTCCGCGTGGTACCATGTTTGAGTCTTTTGTGTGACCTGTAGCTCTCGCTACTGCCAGTCGAGCCCCCAAGAACTCCTGGGAGTTCTTAAGAACCCGGCTGTTTGTATATTGTCGCTTGAACAACAAATATTTGTTATATAATCGCAAACCCATTTCAAGAATATGACATCATTTCAATATAGCACTTTTCTGACTTATTAGACCATGCTGACATTCAAAACAGACCTGTACTTGTCAGACATAGTGCATTTGGATTTTAGTCGCCTCTTACGACAGGCATGCCTTACCGCGGGAATATTCTCTTCCCCCTCCCCGCAGGGGGAGTAGATAGGGACAACAACAATGTAAAGTGTTTTACGTAGGATCCTACTGTCAAACAGTTTAATTCTACGGTGCTCAGAAGCACAACGGATCAATACAATGCGTCGATCAGCGCCCTGAGAGTGCTAAGCATTTTCTGTACCAATTGGCAGTGTGGAATGGACACACTAACCACCTTGGTCGTAAGCGTCACGTCAATATCGCTCACACCCCTAGGCCCATCGAAAGTGTACCATACACTAGGCTCATTCACAACGTGCAGGCCATTGGCTCAATGCCTCACCTCGACTGTGGCTCCGATATCCAGACGAATGCCGTGATACCTTACTGAACAACATCGAAGATAAGGCATTCGCATCCAACCTCAGGATAAATGGACTACCACCTACAAGAAGTAGAAGCATATCCATATATCCCAGGTAGGGCCCTAGAGGCTCGCTAAATTTGCAGTACAAACTAGCCACAACCATTCTACCAAACACCCCCTCATTAGCTCCACAAACACCCAGTTGTGAAGAATCCAAAACTACACAATCATAGTTTGGATTATTCACAACTATTGCAGCATTAACCCGAAGGTCCGAAAAGACTCTGAAACCTCCAGGAAGACCCCTAACCACACCATTAGTGGCGTAGGGCTCCTGGAGTAAGGCAATACTGCACCCACCCTCAATCATACAAACCCCCAACTCACACATTACGGCGTATGACCCCTGACAGTTTAACTGGATAATCCCCCCCATCAGTGTCTGGCGAGGGCGCGCTCAACAATGCCACAATAGATAGGGCAGGCAGCTGACACCATAAGATGCCCAGCTGGCCTACCCTTGAAAGCACAATTGCGGCAATGGGGTGCAATGACGCAACTGGCAACCCTGTGGCCTTCCTGACCGCACCTCCGACAGACATCTGACGTAACCCCACATTCGCGCACCCTATGATCAAAACCCATACACCGAAAGCAGCCAACGGAGCTGTCCGGTCGCACCCGGAAAGAAAACCACTTGACGTAAACCCGACCTGCCTCCAAGAGGGCGAACATTAACTTGTCCGAACCCTCAAGGGCGACATTGGTCCTACCATCATCAGCAGTCACCGCCCAGGGGCGACTGACCAATCTCACATCAGACTTTAGGGCCGCCGGGCTGAACTCCCGGAATAAATCCTCCATGAATTCATCCGTGTAAACCCCCTGGACCACAACCCGAGGACCCAACTTCTGGGTGACAGTGACGTCCAATCCCACCTCCTCAAACTTCTTGTTCTTCACCACTCTTTCCCTCTCTTTGACAGGAGTGCGAAAAATAGTGCGGCGTTAGCTCTAAGGTCAGTGAAGATCCTAAAACCTCCAGGAAGACCCCGAACCACACCATTGGTGGCGTAGGGCTCCTGGAGTAGAGCAATACCGCACCCACCCTCTACCATACAACCCCCCAACTCACACATTACGGCATAGGAGCCCTGACAGTTAAGCTGGGCGACCTCACCCGTCAATGTCTGGCGAGGGCGCGCTCAACAATGCCACAATATATAGGGCAGACTGCTGACATCATTAGATGCCCAGCTGGCTTACCCTTAAACTCACAGTTGCGACAATGTGGTGCATTGACGCAACTGGCAGCTTTGTGGCCTTCTTGACTGCACCTCCGACAGACATGTGATCTAGCCCTGCACTCAGCCACCCTATGATCAAACCCCATACAGCGGAAGCAGCCAGCGACGGGGCTATCCGGTCGCACCCTGAAAGAGAACCACTTTATGTGGCACCGACCTGCCTCCAAGAGGGCGGACATCAATTTGTCCGTACCCTCAAGGACGAAATTGGTGCTACCATCAGCGGCCACCTTCCAAGGACGACTGACCATCCTCACGTCTGTCCTCTGGGATGCCGTGCTGAAGTCCTGGAGGTTCAGCCGGAGTAGTTTCTCCATGAATTCTTAATGGGGGATCTCCGTATGGACCCCCTGGACTACCACCCGACAACCCAACTTCCGGTTGACAGAGACGTCCAACCCCACCTCCCCGAATTTTTTGTTATTCGCCACTCTCTCCTCTCCAGGACGGAGTGAGTACGAATAACCGCCCCACCACCCTTGGTCGGCCTAACCTCGTGGATCCTCACACCAAGTGAGGGACCCACCTCCTTCACCACCTTCTGAATTACCTCTTTAGAGGAAGTTGAACGCCCCTTACTCCTAACGACGACCGACCAAGTCTCCACGGGCTTCGCCGTCACTGGTGTAATAGCTTCCAGCACAGGTGCTGGAGGCGCAGGCATCGGTGCCGACGGAGCCGGCATTAATCTGCCCGGCGTCGAGGAGTGTCCCCCGCAACTTCCCCTAAGGGCATCTACCTGACCGCGAAGATGGGCATTCTCGGTTATAACCGTCATCAAGACCGCCTCATATTTTGAGGCAAGCTCCACCAGCCCCTTCGCAGTCCCCCTATTAAAGCTCTTAGCCTCAAAAACCAGATCGTTGAGCTCCCCAGTTATTCTTTTAGCAGCCGCGACATGGCTGACTGCCCTCCTTCCAGCAACAACTGCTCCCCGCGAATAATCCCGCTTATTTCCCGCCTCTTTAGCACGCCCGGCACCCGTTTCTTTGCCAACCGTCTTTGACGGTTGGGCAACCGTTTTCTCTGTGGTGGCCGCACTGGCACTCCCACCGTTCCTTCCCTCAGTTTCCCTTACAAGACGCGGCGACCCCGTACGCGCAACCGCTTTGACAGCGGTGGCCACACTGGCACTCCCGCTCCCTCCCTCATTTTCCCCAACGTTACGCGGCGACCCTGCACGCGTAACCGCCTTCTTAGCGGAGGCCACGTTGGCACTCCCGCCTCAACTCCCGCTCCCTCCCTCGCATTCGTCCTCTTTACGCGGCAACCCCAAACGCGCCTTACTCCGCGGTGGAGACCTTACCGCTCCCGACGTTTCACCCTCGCCTCCCGACGTGGAATCATCCACGACTGTTGAAGCGGCGGATTCTCCGCTTCCAGCGAAGGCCTTCGTCCTCTTAATCCGTACACGAGGCATCCCACTGCCCAACTAACCTCTCAGCCGAACTGATCCGCTGGCGTACCACTAGCGTAAAAGGCCCACGGTCAAAAAGACTCCGGAGCAGCTGCTCTCCGGGTGCGTACGTCTGAACGCGCTGAAAAGTGCGACCCACGCAAAGGCCCGCTCAATAGCAGCGACCACCCAAGCGGTCGATTATAGCGTGCCCGCAGTGGCACAGCCCACAACCCCAACCAGTGGTCGGATTAAGGCCACCCGGCCCGGACAATGTCCCCGAAACGGTCCGGAGTCGACCGATGTGGCGCTGAGCCGAACCGCACCGTGGGCTAAACGGTTCGCTGATATGACCGTTGGTCCTCACAGGAGTCGCACTCCCCAACACTGGACAGACGCTTGCACCCTTTGGGCAATCCTGTCCAGACTCCCCTGACACCGAGCCGACTAAACGCCAGATGCTCAGCACAGAACTACTGGCAGGCAGTCCAGTCAGCAAGAATGTCAACAACACGGAGCTTCACTGGAACCGTGCGAAGCTTCCGCCAATAACAACAACGTGGATGACCACGTTGACCGTATATAATATAGTAATAGTTAAATTACTTACCGTAACTCGACGACGATTTTGTACGCAAAATTGCACAAAAAAAGCACAAAAATGTGTACAGGCACAAAAACATTCGCGGTCAATGACCCACGCACCCGGCAATCGCACAAACATTTCTACCGAAACCGCTACGCACACGCGCCAAGCAATAACGGTGCAAACCAAATCGCGTAAACAAATACCCGCACAAAAGGGAATCGCAAAAATCACCGAAAAATAACACTTGGAGAATCACAACGATGCGCACGCACGTCTATCCGCGTCGACAGTCAACTAACGAATGACAAGTCGTAAAGTCAGAACTTTCCGCACAAGGACAGGCACCAGCACCTTTTGAACAAAAACTGCCCAAGTCCACCTCGCAACACGAGTAGCTGAACGCTGGACGCACAGCACAACTCTAACTCGACAGGCAAATTCAGCCGGCATAGAACACCAACGATACGGCACAGCACTGAAACTGTGTGACAGCTCAGCACCTACAACCGTACGGCAGTACACCCAACCGCAAAAACTACCTGTTGCAAAAACTACCTTGCACCCACACTCAAAAACCACCTGCTCTACCCGCCTAACGAATTCAATGTTACAAAAAAAACAACTTGATACAAAAACACCTCACACAAAAAATCACCTACTCTATAAAAAACACTTACCACAAAAATTTTGTGCAAGCACACACACCCGAACAAAACTACCTTGAAATACAAAAACCTACTTCAGCAATTGAAAAAATTTGTATATGAACAAACGAGTGTTCATACACACTCACAAGCTTTTACTTGTTTTCTCCCAACGCCTACACTTCAATTTCAGAAAAAATTATTAAAAATTAATTCTGAAAATGTCAGAAAACGAAAAATTATGCTACCACGGCCTATGCTAATGCAAAATGAATGCCCCTTAGATCAAAATAAGCACAACCAAACGTACTTACATGTAACACCCAACACGAAATTATATCACTAAAAATCCAAATTATTTCAATAAATATTGAAAAAATTATTCACAGCTATGCGAGTACACGTGTTCACTCTATGAATCACAACTATAGAAATGAGTAGATAGGGACAACTGTCAATGTGTTTTAACGTGAATACCTTTTTGCGAAGACTCAATTCCACCGTGCCCAGAAGCACAGCGGATCAAATCAATGCGTTGATCAGCGCCCCAAAGCATAAGTGCATGCACAGCACTACACTCTGGGAGAACCAAAGCATGAGCTCCGCCACACACATACACTATATAAAAACTATAATATTATTTCAAGCTAATATTATAGCACTTTTCTGGCACCTCAGACCATGCCGACATTCAATAAACCAGACATGTGAATGTCAGACATAGTGCATTTGGATTTTAGTCGCCTCTTACGACAGGCATGCCTTACCGCGGGAATATTCTTTCCCCAACCCCGCAGGGGAAAGTAGATAGGGACAACTGTCGAGAGTGTTTTACGTGGGATCCTACCTGCAAAGGCCTAAATCCACGGTGCTCAGAAGCACAGCGGATCAAATCAATGCGTTGATCAGCGCCCTGAGAATGCTAAGCATTTTCAATGTGGAATGGACACACTAAACACCTTGGTCGGGTTCGAGGCCCATCTAAAACCTCTGCCGTGCTTTGGGTCCGGCACCCGGTTGCAATGCAACTCCACATTCAACTGACAAAGTCAGTTCTTCCCGCGATTGGGGTTTCAACCACAACCACCACGATACTCCCTGAGGGGCCAGTCCGCATGAGCAGGTTGGAGTTACCTCCAAGGGCTCCTGCTCCCCGTGGTACCAGAATTAAGTCTCCGGTCAGACCTCGTAGCCGAAACTACTACCAGTTGAGCTTCCATACTGCTCTGGACTGGTGGCCAGGGGTTGGACCCCATACATACATCACTTACACACACCAATCATACAAAAATACTAAAGCCCTAAATTCCAGCTAACCGCCTTCGCCGCTTAAATAATTCACGCGCAAACGACCCTAACTGTTCGGTATTCCGACTAGTGGAGATTACACCACTAACATCTAATCGTCCATCAGTCCAGCTAATTCCCATACCACCCAGATCCTTATTGTCCGAGTACATCGGGCACTCCGCAATTAAATGCGACCAATTTTCTAACCCAGCCCCACAAAATCACCCCGACGTATCCGAAAGGTGCCTCTGATGCAAAAATGCATTCAGAGGCCCATGCCCCGTAAGCAGAAAACCCAGACTCAGACAAAATCTGAAGTCTGGGTTATCCTCAACGAACCCAACGTCCCGAATGTACTCGTACGTCACTCGGCCGTTAGTTGTTGCCACCTACACCTAACCCTATCATCTAAAAGCCTCTTGCTCCCTAGATATCCCTCCCTCTCCACATCATCGTCAGAAATCCAGTCATTCCGCAGCAATGACACACTCAAGCCCCTTCTTAACCTGAATGCAACAGCACGCTGTATGACAATCAGGTCAAGAGGGGGTGCACCTAACAAAACCTGCATCGCATCCGTTGAGACGGTGCGACATACAGGCAAGCAAGCAAGCATCATACAACGCTGTATTGAGAGGAGTTTTTGAGACCCCAAGACAGTCGTAGCTGCCTCCCACCATACAGGGGCTCCATATGTAGCACAGGCCATAAACAAGCCACGATATATGGTGCGGAAAGCACGACGTCCGAGACCCCAATCGCTCCTCAAAATACGTCGTATTTTGCCTACGGTTGCTTACAGTCGCTCCTTCACATTCGTAAAGTGTGGAGTAAAACACATCCTTTCACTTATAATACTTGACTTGCGTCACATATCTGATGCTGACCCCGTTCACACGGACAATCGGTGGACGAACCGGTGACAATCTACCTTTCAGCATCATTGCCACCGTTTTGTTCATCGATATGTCAACCCCCACACCTAAACCCCAAGAATTAACGATCTCTAAGAGATCTCCTCCCGCCCGTTCTAGTTCAGACCTCGAGCGACCTTCAACCATAAGAAGAAGGTCGTCCGCATACGCACAACATTTACAAAGTGGCTCGAGCTGCCCAAGCAGGGTGTCCATCATAAGGTTCCAAATATATGGACCACAGATGGAACCCTGGAATCCAATCTCCACACTCCCATTCATGCCGACAAGAGAGGCCTTTCTGTCCGAAAAATAATTCCGCCAAAGAGTAATTTCCGGACAGCAAAGCTCCTCCAGCCGTTGCACCACTCAATCCCAGCTTAGGTAGTCAAATGCCCCCTTGAAGTCAACAAATATGCCAAGGACATACTTGTTTACATTCTACCTAACGACATTCTGTACAAAAAACCACGCATCCTCTATACTGCGTCCTTTCCTGAACCCAAACTGCCTATCCGACCACATACCCCGCGTTAGCTCCTGAAGCCGTTACACCATCACTTTTCCAAGGACTTACGCTTCAATCGCCTGACAGTTCTCCTATTCAAGTTAACTCGCGCAACCACTACTAAAGTTTCCTAGTAAAAAAACATTTACACTTGCTAAAAATCCTATCATTAAACCCCTATAGTATCTCATAAAGACGAACAATTTTCTCATCCACCCCCAACTCCTCAAAGCCATAACTTGAATGAAATTATGATCACTCTGCCCTGCTTACTGCCACATTCATAAACGTCACGTTAATATCACTCACACCCCAGACCCATCAAAAGTATATCATTCACTGGGATCATTCACAATGTGGAGGCTATTAGCCACCACCCGGGATATCTTACTGAACTACATTGAGGACGAGACATTCACATCCAAACCCAGGATAAATAGACTACTACCTACAAGAAGTAGCAGTATATCCATCTATAGGCTCGCTAAATTTCCAGTACAAACTAGCTACAACTACTCTATCGAACACCTCCTCTATATCTACACAAACACCCAGCTGTGAAGAATCTGAAACTGCACAATCATAGTTGGGATTATTCGCAACTATTGCAGCATTAACTCCAAGGTCCGAAAAGACCCTGAAACCTCCAGGAAGACCTCTAACCACACCATTAGTGGCGTAGGGCTCCTGGAGTAAGGCAATACTACACCCATCCTCAGTCATGTAACAACCCCCCAACTCACACATTACGGGATATGAGCCCTGGCAGTTTAACTGGAAAATCCCTCCCATCAATGTCTGGAGAGGGCACGCTCAACAATGCCACAGTAAATGCGGCAGATGAACTTCCTGAACAACAATTCGAGGATCCAACTTCCGGTTGACGCTCACGTCCAACCCCACCTCCCCGAATTTCTTGTTATTCGCAACCTTTTCACTCCACAATGGAGGGAGTGCGAATAACAGCCTCACCACCCTTAAGAGGCCATACTTCATAGATCCTCACTCCCAGTGAAGGACCCACCTCTTTTTCAACTTTCTTAATAACTTCCTTAGAGGAAGTTGCAGGCCCCTTTCTCCTGACTACAGCCTTCAGCGTCACCGGTGTAATAGCACAGGTGCTGGAGGCGCAGGCATCGGTGCCGACGGAGACGGCCCCCATAACAACCTCTAATCAAGAGTGCCTCATACTTTAAGGCAAACTCCTTCGCGACTTCCTTCTCAAAATGCTTCGCACCAAATATCAACTCACTTAGTCCCCATTTAAACATTTTACAGCCACAACGTGAAGAACAACTACCGAAAAACTACTTGCTCCTACAAACACTTGCTCTGCTCGTTTTGAAAATTCAAATTCAAAACAATAAAAAAAAACTACTTGCTCCTACAATCACTTTGCCCATAAGCTACTAGAACGAAGGAGACATTTGTGTATGTACAAATAAATGCACATACACACAAACAAGTTCACAACTTGTTTTTTTTTTCTCACCGCCTATAATTCTATTTCAGAAAAATTATTAATATTAATCTCATCCTCTCTGCTAGAATCTGTTTGTAGTTGTTCTGTGGTAGATTTTTGTTTAGTTTCTTTCTCTTTGTTAGTTGCTGCTGCTGAAGCTTTATTTGTGAGTTTTGCTTTACAAATTTTATCTGTTTTAGTTGGCTGTACGTCGCTTTCAACCAGAAATATGCTGTGTTGACCTCCACTGGATACACGTATGAAACCTGCTGACGACAGCCTTACCCCACGGTACTCAAAAGTACAACGCATCAAATCAATGCGTTGATAAGCCTCATGAAAACTCCAGGTATTTTCAGGACCAATTATCAGTGTGGAATGGAGGCCCATCTAAAACCTCTGCTGTACTTTGGGTTGGTACCCGGCCCAGCGTTCTGTAATTACATGCCCCCAGTCTTCAACATGCGCCCCACAAAAACACCCCAACCTATCCGAAAGGCATCTCTGATGCAAAAATGCATTCAAAGACCCATGCCGCGTAAGTAAAAACCCCAGACTCAAACAAAACCGGAAGTCCGGATTACACTCAACAAACCTAACGTCCCAAATGTACTCATAAGTCACTCTGCAACACTTAAGCCCTTTCTTAACGTTAATGTAACAGCACGCTGTATGACAATCAGGTCAAAAGGGGGTGCACCTAACAAAACTTGCATAGCATCCGTTGATACGGTACGACATACAGGCAAGCATATAACAACATTGCACCTAGAGGGAGTTTTCGTATAGCAGCTCCATAAGTGGTACAAGCTACAAATAAGCCACAATATATGGTGCGAACAGCACGACGCCGAGACCTCATTCAAGTCCTCCTTCATTCTCACCATGTGTGGAATAAAACACATCCTTTCACCCACGGTCAGCAGCAGATATTTGACTTGAGTCACATATCTGATACTGATCCCATTCTCACGGACAACCGGTGGACGAACCGGTGACAATCTGCCGTCGATATGTCAACCCCACACCTAATGCCGAAGTATTTACAATTTCTAACCCAGATCACGAATGGCCTGCAACCAAAAGAAGATCATCCGAATACGCACAACTCCTACAAGGTGGTTTGAGCTGCCCAAGCAGAGATTCCATCATGAGATTCCAAATATGTGGACCATAGATGGAACCCTGCAGGCAGCTACGAATCACTCCGATCTCCACTCTTCCATTCATGCCGGCAAGAGAGGCCTTTTTGTCCAAAAAGTAGCTCCGCAAAAGAGAGATTTCCAAACACCCAAGCTCCTCCAGTCGTTGCAACACTCGATCGCAGCTTAGGCAATCAAACGTCCTCTTGAAATCAACAAATATGTCAATGATATATTTGTTGATATTCACACTAACAGCATCCTGAACGAAAAACCAAGCATCCTCTACACTGCGTCCTTCCCTGAACCCAAACTGTCTATCCGACCACATACCCCTCGTTAGCTTCTGAAGCCGTTCCACCATTAATCTTTCCAGCACTTTTCCAATTACTGGAAAGAGACTGATGCCTGATAAGAACGAGGATCGCTCCTGATCTTATCAGTGGACCTAAGGAGAGGAACAACTCTAGCTTTTTTCCACTCACATGGAAATTATCCCTCCCAAACGCACTTATTATCATAAGTTGAACTTCCACAAGTTTTTGCACAACTCATCGTTCAAACCATCAAAACCTGGAGACCGTTTAGACCTAACCAGTCCAAAGACGTACCCCAACTCCCTATCATTTAACGGAGGGACAGAGAAAGAACGCACCTTATGGGACCCCCGCACACTCTCCACTGACACGCCAACAAAACTCCCCCAATCCCCTTCCTTAACTTTAAGTACCATATCTTTGTATTTTATCATTACACAACTAAATACATACCTAAGCTGGTACAGCCTATCAGAATTTTACCATCGGGGCGTTGAAACTTACGTCTCAATAGCCTGATAGTTCTCCTCTTCAAGGTTAACTCACGCAACCCCCACTTAAGTTTCCTAGTCGAAAAACTTACACACCTCTTAATAATCCTATCATTAAACCTCCAAAGTACCTCATAAAGACGAGCATTTTACTCGTCCACCCTAACTCATCAAAATCCATAATTTGAATCAAATTGTGATCACTCAATCCCCTCCCTCCCTTAATCTCCCACCTAACATCAACTGCCCTATTTGCTGACTGATTGATAAACGTCACGTTAATATCATTCACACCCCAGACCCATCAAAAGTATATCATTCACTGGGCTCATTCACAATGTGGAGGCTATTAACCACCACCCATTCACTTAATGCGTCACCTCGACTGTGGCTCTAATGTGCAGACGAATGCCTGGATACCTTACTAAACTAAATCGAGGACGAGGTATTCGCATCCAACCCCAGGATAAATAGATTGCCACCTACAAGAAGTAGCGGCTTATCCATGTGTGCCAGGCAGGGCTCGTTAAATTTACAGTATAAACTATCCACAACCATTCTACCGAACCCCCTCCTATAGCAATACAAACACCAAGCTGTGAAAAATCCAAAACTACACAATCGTAGCTTGAATTATTCACAACTATTACAGAATTAACCCTAAGGTCAGTAAAGTCCTTAAAAGTCACAGGAAAACCCCGAACCACACCTGTAGCAAGGCAATTCCACACCCACTCTCAGTCATACACCTCGCCAACTCACACATTACGGTATAAGAACTCTGGCAGTTTAACTGAATAATCCTTCCCTTCAGATTTGGCGCAACACTCAGCCACCCTGCGGTCGATTCCCATACACCGGAAACAGCCAACGACGGAGCTATCCGGTCGCACCCGGAAGGAGAACAATTTGTTGAAGCACCTTTTTGCCTCCAGGACAGCGGAGATCAGACAAGCCACACAAGGGCTAGGGGCGTAGCCGTTGGTACCGATAAGGTCGGCATTGACCTTTCTGGTGGCGAGGAGTACCTCCCCAAACATTCGCTAAGAGCGTCGACTTGTCCGCGAATATGGGAATTCTTGGTAATAACCGCCATTAGCAGTGCTTCAAATTGTGAGGCAAGCTCCATCAGCTCGTTTGCGGTTCTCCTTCGAAGTTTGTTGCCCCGAACACCAAACCACTTCTTTCCCCCGTTATGCGCCCAGGAAACGTGCTGTTTCGACGGGGTCGGACCAAAGGGAGGGGGGTGTTAGATGGGTAGGGTTTGTAGGGCATGCAAAGAGGTGGCCAGTGTCATGCGGAGACTCGTTGCATGCAGGACATACATTGGGTATGTCGGGGTCGATTCTGGATAAGTAGGAGTTTAACCTGCTACAGTATCCAGAACGAAGTTGCGCTAGGGTCACTCGCGTTTCTCGCGGCAACTGGAGCTCCTCGTCTGCAATAGGTGGTGGTTTGACTCCAAGAACGCCATTCACGGGAAGGGAGTCGATGAAGGTGTTGATGGCTCCACTGTGAATGGCGGCCAGTGCCTGTCGATAGTTCGTTGCGTCCGAAGTCTGGTCGGCGTACTGTTCGATGTCGTAGACATAGTCGAGGAATGACCTCTTGATGCTCCTGGGAGGCGGTTCCGCTCCAAGAAGGTGGCTGCAAGGGTGATTCCATACGGAAACAACCCAGCAGGAACTGCCTGGAGAGGAGTTGATTTTGCTCCTTTACAGGTAGCAGCGCGTCTCACTGTGGAGGTGTTCGATGGGAGACATCAAGAGGCATCCCGTCGTGGTCCGGAGTGCTGTATTCTGACAGGTCTGGAGTTTCCTCATCTGCGTACCATTGCATCCAGGCGACCATATAGGCGCTGCGTAGTTGAGGACCGGCCGGCCGATTGCCTTGTAAGTTGCCAGCAACGTTTCTTTGTCTTTTCCCCATGTGCTGCCGGCTAGCGACTTGAGGATTTTGTTGCGGCTCTATACCTTGGCGATAATCGCGGTCGTATGGGGAGAGAAGGAGCATAGACTATCGAAGGTTACGCCTAAAATCTTAGGGTTATTGACAGTCGGGATTTTGACGCCATCGACCGCAATATTAAGCTCAAGTCTATACTCCTTCGTCCAGTTTGTAAATATGGTCGCTGTGGATTTGGTGGGTGAAAGTTGGAGGTTTCGTGCAGTGAAGAAACGAGAAAGGTCGGAGAGATAGCTGTTTACTTTCGAACACATGCCATCGATTCCATTGCCCGACGTCATTATCGTGCAGTCATCTGCGTACCAGCACCTCTAATAGCGCTCGCATTGATAGCGCCCGCTTCTTTTACGCCTGTATGAGCGCATCCTTCGTACATTTCTTTTTCGCAGGTATTTGCGGCGTGAGCAATAGCTTTTTCAGCGGTGCTACCTTTACTGCTACCACTATCGCTCCCGCCTACACCCCGAGGAGGGGACCTTAACGGCCTGAGTACCCACCCCTTTCTGTTCTCCACCCGACGTGGAATCGTCTACTACTGAAAAAGGCAATAACGGTGTCAACTCGACAGAGTAAACAAATGACCGCACAAATAAGAATACCCGAAAATCACAAGAAAACAGTCACTATGAAAATTGCTCCTATCCGTCGACAGTAAGCTAATTGAATGTTACAATCTTTTTATGTTCCTGTAAAGATTGATCTCGAAGCGAAAGTACATATTTTTGTTAAGATTGATTTGGAAAAAAATATACACGAAAATTTGTCTGCCGACTTTTACCGTGCAAAAATATTTAACAACGAGTTTGCTTAAAATTTTTGTGATTCACTGAACCATATAATTTTATCATGCTCTTTTGTATTGGTTAGAACGTATACACTAACACCTGATTCCCTTTAAGCAAACATTGCGAATCTCCAAGCTTATTTATGTCAGGCCTGAAATTATTGTACCATCTGATAAAATTTGATCAGGATTGAATTGGAGCAATAAAACACAGCTTTTCACGTCATACATAGTATGTGTATAATCTACTATCTACTAAAGGGCGCATTTTTTATTTATTCTAATTAAAGAACAAACATTTATAATATAGAAAAGTAAACAGAAAAAAGGAAAAACCATATTATTTTGTACAAGACTGTATATATATATCTATGCCATTAACTTTTACTATTTATGTATGACATCATTTTTGTAGATCATTTTTCTTTCCATTGTGTAATTACTTAAAATGGCAGCAACATAATAGAAGACATTTTAATAATTAGGACCACTAGACATAAATATCTAATCTAATAAATGCTTAGTTTGTATGTAGACTTAACCAGATTTATGTGATGGGCTATACTAGTGGTATGTCTTCAAAAAGTCTACTTAAAATATATTACAAGCTGCATTGTTCGAAACATGTAAAATTTAAATACCACTCTGTGAGACTTTGTTTTATACATACATATAAGAGGGACTTCATCCTATATAATCGCAGTAACATATATATTATATATAACACAATATAATAAAATAATATAAAATAACGCTAACATTAAGAAAATAATATACTCTTAAAGATATTAACAATAACGCAAATATTCGTTTATGTTCTAACAGTTTATTATCGGCGATTTTTCAGATTGAATAAACAGTGGAGTTGTAACTGCTCAACTGGTATAAATACGCTAGAACTGTCTTCTAAGAAAAAATTTGTAACTGCTCAACTGGTATAAAGACGCTAGAACTGTCTTCTAAGAAAAAAATCATGTAAAACCGTTATTCCATTGTTAGTTATTATTGTTCCTAAATTTTTGAGGACTGAAATACAGTATTTAAAAACCAATGTCTTGTAGCTTTAAAAATTGTGTCATATATTTTTGACTTAAAATTTAAAAAAAAAATTTGCTTAAGGGGCTATACCAGTGTGACAATTTCAAAAAAAAGTTTTTGGTTTTTGCTTTTTCGACAGTTTATACTATACATATATCCAAAAATATTCTGTGGAATCGGCAAGGTCGCATCTTGGATGGTTTTTGGATCATAGATAAATTGATACGAAACTATTTGATTCCTGAGAGACCTGTCAAAACTCCCATTTTTTTTATAACATTTGTCGATGATGCCACTGCTGAAAAATATTAGATTGGGCATTTTATATATAACTTTTGGGTATTTTGCAATTTCCACACTACCACTGAGGTATGCAAAAAGCGCGCTAATGTATATTATTTTTGGGTGCTCGGTTCCCCAGTAGCCCTATATCACCCATATATATAAATAATTTTATAAACAACTGACTTCTAATTCTACAGAATTTCAATAACACACTAATTTTTACAGTTCGTTTTAGCGCTATTCTGCTGGTATCCCGCCTTTTTCACTAACTGCTGATAGACGATACCCTGATTGTGTTTTGTTGCCAGCTCAGAAAAAAGATCAGGGTCCGCTGCCGGCTGACAAGCGAGAGAGCAGGAAAAGTGTTTCTCGTCAATTTATTTATACCTTCTAAAGAGCGACCGCTCGCAGGCACAAACATATATAAGTGACGACAAAAAACGACAATTTTTTACCTAAAAAAAACGATTTTTTTTAAATTACGCCATTTTGTTAATTTTTGATATTTTTTAAAGATCGTAGTTCATTGTATAGGAAATATCTTTAAGTTTAATAAACCTTTTGAACGGTTTTGTTTCAGCTACTCATTCGGCCGGAATCATGTCAGCAGTTGGGCATTTGTTTTTTGGCACCTCCGAAGACAGTTATTTTTCAATATTAAAAAAAATCTTAAAATATAGCTGAAAATATACACATTCGATCGAGTACTATTTTTTTTTTTAATTCACGAAAATCGCCTAATGTTTCATGCGTTACACTGATATAGCCCTTTAATAAAGTTTTGAACTATAATTGTTCTCATATAAGGTTGACCTAATTGGGCAGGTGCGAATCTCTCCGAATTTTTCCATGCTGAGACGTTTATTGATTTTACTTCATAATGGTTTTACTTGAATCTTTGACATCAATTTTATTTTAAAACCATATAAATCGGATTTAGCTAATTATGTCTCTCCATAAAAATATTTCAATAAGTGAACGCGCCATGTGACACTGTTAATCCATCTGTTTTGTATTGAACAGGCGATGACTTTGATTGAACTCCAATCCCAAATAACTTTCTACAGAATTATTTTTGTGGGGAGCTCAAGGCAAAAATTTGGGCCGAATTCATGGCTAGAGCCGAGATGGTAAAAAATAATAATAATAATAATGGAGACAAAGCAAAATATTTCATTGTTGACAATAATGATAATCGCACTTAATTGGTGTAAGGGGATAGTTACAGTCAGAGACATGAAAAAATAAATAAATTTAAATACTTTTTTTTTAGCAAGTAAATTATTTTATTTTTTAAAGGTTAACACAGAATAGCATTGAATAAGGTTTCTACTTGACTTGATAGATATTTCGTTTTGATTCAGCTCCAACTGAAGCTCCTTGGGATTACCATCACTAACCCTTGGATATCCATCTAAAATAAAACGGACAAAAACAAAAAGTTTTATTAATATATAATCTAGGCACTAGGCAAAAGCTGTACAAACTTCATTGAAATCTGCCGAACTTTTGTCTAGGTACAGTTCAAAAAAACATAGTTTTGAGAAGGCGCAGAATTTTTACATTCAATTCGCCTAAAGTAATATAAAAATTGCACATAATGAAAGAGAAATGACGAATATAAAATGGCCAAATTGAAACACGCTACTAGATACAAGTGTATACAAAACAAAGCAAATAAACCTCGTATTAAATCTTGGGAATATCAGACTATATATGTATAAATAACGTTAACAATGCTTGCTATAATTTCTTGGTAAAAGATTCAATTCAGGACCTAATTTGTTATTGTTCATTATATTGTGTTATTCAAAAGCTGATGAAAACCTATAATTTGCTTTATTTAAACTAAGAGAAATATATTTATCCGATTTTAAATTGTTTTTTACATACACACTTTACATACACGCATCATCTATTTACATAAAAACCCCTACTAACCGTGTAGATAACAGTAGTACATACTAACGGTAACAACTAATTTAGTAAATTAACATTGATTGATGGAATTAGAAAGAAAAAATCAAGGCAGTATTAAGTTGAGGGTAAGTAGGATATGGTTAAAATGGCGATTCATGCAGTTGTCGCTGTCTTCACTCTGTATTGACCAAATCTTAATTAAAATATTTAATGTAATGTAAAATGCTAATAGACAACGGTAGCTGAGTTACCGAAAATAATATAACAGACACAGATGTTATTCTTTGGCGTCGTTGGCAGTCTATGACAAAGTTTGAAACATTTTTATAAGTATAAGTCTTTATTTTAATAACAAGTACTATATAGAATAGATATTTACATAATCATATTTGCGTATTAAACTTACTCACAATTTGTGCGCATAAAGACATACAGTCAGCGTCATAGGTCTACAAGCAGCTAATACAAACAAGTTTTCTTTTAAATAACTATTTTATTGAATTGAAATTGTATTATTCTTGTTAAAAATGACTTCAAAGTCAGTAATTTTATTTCATGCGATTATTTTTTACAATTTTCGACGTTAATTAGTTCATCAAAAGTGTATAGATAAGCTATATTCAATTTTTGATAATGCAGCTCCATCAAAGACCAGTTTTCATCGGTGGTTGGTGAATTCAATAGAGATCGTACATCACTTCAGGAGGATTTTTGGGAAGGTCGTCCAAAATCAGTTGTTGTTCCGGAAGCTTTTGAGGCTGTTAGCAAACTGATATGGCAAGATCGTCATGTGACCTTTACCATTAGTAAGATCAGCATATGTACATTCAATGTTGCATGAACATTTGATTGTAGCAATTTTTTTTACGTAGAATTCAACGTAACTTGTCTATCGCTCAAAAATATCTTGTGTTGTTTGGCCTACAGAAGTCTTTCAAAATGAGCAGAATCTAACAAAAGTTGTTCTCGCAGGAAGCACTTGTCGCAACCATATCACTAAAAACCCCTTATGGGTGGTACACAACAATTTTTTTTTTGCCAGTTGTCTCAATAAATCGGGAAAACCAACCACCGAATACGGTTTTTAATAGTCCTCTTTTCCTTACTCCTGAAATTTGAAAAGTAATCTGCGTACAAGCATGAAGTTTTTACTATGTAATATTTAAATTATGCAATTTAATAACGAGACGGATATCCAAGGGGATTTAGAAACTCTATCAAGAGGTATTTAATTAAACGTAAAAGCATGCACGTCTCCTGAGTTTTCATTTCAGACCACTCTATGTATAAATATGACATTTTTGTGTTTCTATGTACTTGATATTTTGTGTTTTCGTATTTTTGTTTCAAAAAGAGTCACACAATGCTCTTTGTCCTTAGGATTATTATCATGTTAGATTTTACAAACCCAAATTTTCGGCACTTAATCGTTTTAAAATGTCCAATTAAATACGCCTTTTTTTTATTGTTGCTTTCAAAAACTGCAAGTTGCCGATGCCACTGTCTGACATACAACGCCAGAGCAATATATACCACCTCCATTCCTCACATTGAATGAAAACATGCTCTTCTCAAATTTCTTCTCGCAATAACTACAGAAATATTTCGCAAATCTTCCCTATATATTACGTGCAATTGATGATGCAGCTAGTTGTGTATTTTTTTTTACCGCATTTAATATTGAGCGACTTCCATGGGTAGTGAGCTTCGGTAGGCGACTATCGAGGTTTTGACGTGATAATTCTTGTAGATTTGAAGTTTTTTTTTTATCCGCGGTTTTATTTCCCTTTTTGCCGAAATTTATTCATATTGTTTGTTTTGTCGAACCAACTAAAAAACACATTAAAAAAAAAAAAATTTAACGCGCACAATAACCTTTAAGTACTGAGGGCTTGTAGACTTTTGATAGCTTCGATAGTTATGTTGAAAAAAAAAAGTTTCGTTATCTCGTTTATTTGGCGAACATATGCACACAAATTTGGCGTCGTCATTTTACTGTTAACCATTATAAGAAAAATTAAATTTGAATTCAATAAATTATTTAATTTACAAAATATTTTCAAACAAACATTTTTGTATTAGCTTTTAGTAGACTTATGACGGTGACTGTATGTAGCATTGCTGATTACAATCAAATTATGTGTACATATCCATATGCACACAGTAAATGGAAAAGTAAAACATTTTTGTTTTAATAACTTACGCAATTTAGAACTACTTGTGTTGAGCATGATAAAACAACGCTACTGTGAGAAGCGGCAATAAGCGTTACTTTATACTCGTAAGTGAATGGTATAAGTTTTAGCTTAAAAATAAGGAAATTGGAGAAGACGGTGCTTAATAATTTAGGTATTTGAGGCAAAATAATAGTAAAAAACTTTTAAAAATGTAAGTCGGAAAGTCCCAAACGGGGCTAAAAACAGCTATACAAGGTTCCCTTTTGATTTCGTTCCTGATTTAAATGTGAACGCAAAATTGTACTACGAATAGTAAAAAACTTTTCTGTAATATAATATAAACTTATGAAAATTATATAAGAAGAAAATATAACCCTCAGCTATTGTATATACATATATATAAATATTTATAATTATGAATGTTGTTTAAGAAATTTAAAATAAAATACCTATATATGAGTTAGACTGAAACTTTTTTTTTTTTAACAAATTTTCGAAACCTTAGGCCTATTATTTTCTTTTGCCTATCCAGTATATTATTATATCTCATATATGTATGTTATTTTTGTTAATAAACAATTATAAAAAAATTTGTATTAAGAATGTAATCTTTCATCAAGAGATCGTCGCAGTGTGACCCTCCGAAAAATCACTGATTTTCGCGATTTTTGTTTTTAATGTTGAAATTAACTAATCGGTCCGGTCTTTTTTTTTTTATAAATAAATACATTCATACAAAATCATTGTTTTTATGTTTACTTATTAAGTGTATAATAGCTAAATAAATTATTGAAATGACACGTGAAAAAGGTCCTGTACGATATCCACGATTGCGGCCGAATTTTTAATTTAACAACAAAATTTCAAAAAGATTATTAATATGTAGGAAAGTTACTATCGCGCTATGGAAGCTTGTTTTTTGTTTTAAAATTTGACGAAAGGGTGGCGGTTTGAACAAAAGGTATCGAATTTAGCCTATTTTTCGTGGAAAAAGATAGGGAGATTTCGAAAAAAAGCTTCCATGGCGCGATAGAGAATGACATTAAACATGTTCTATAGTAATTTGAACTAGATATCTTCAAAACTGTTCCCGTTTGAGAACAACGCGTTTAAAGATTGGTTGCTCCGTTCCCCACTCTGTTCCGTTTCTACAAGAAACGCTGAAGCGACCGTAATAATTTCAGTTTCGATTTAAAAATTTGAGAGAATGTTTATTACAGTGTAAACTATCCAATAATGCAACTAAAAAATTTTTTTTTCTAATATTTCACACTGAGACGATCTCTTAACTTAAAACCGTTGAGCAGCGATCATGCAAAAATACGAAGGAAATATCAGAAGCTTTATTATCTGAACAACAGAAATTGAAGCTTGCATGATCATAAACTTACGCAAGTATGTATGAAATCCATATAGCTAGATACTCAGGGGTGTTGTGGAATCCAACACAGAATTGCTTAGCTGTCAGAATTGCAAACCAATTCTGATTTTCAATGGTGTCACAGAATCTGATTGGATTTTCGTCTTTTCGAACAAACGCAAAACCAATATTCGAATCAGCTGTCTACTAATGTGACGAAACTAGTAAATGAATACATTTGGAAGCAATCATATTAAAGTTTGTAATGAGTTCCAAATAAAAGAAAGATTTAAGAGATAACATTTATCAAATGAATGAAGACGCATTTGGGTGTTAAACTAATTAATTAGGGTGTTATTTAAACCAAAAAAAACTAAGAAAAGTTAAGTTTGAATCTATGTTTAAACAACATAATGTTAAATTTGTTTGGTCAAAAACAACTTTTTTTTCAAATTTTAATTTTTTTAGAATTTTACACTTTTTTTTTTGAAATTTCTTAGTTTGACTAGAACATAAGTTATTAACAAATAGTAATCTTTTTGAATTTTTTTTTTCCAATAGAAATTGTGTTCTGCATACTGTCCGTCGTCCGACAAATGCACATGCGAAATACATCAGGGCAATTGCTTCCTTAAGGCAGAATATGAAAAAATTTCGTATCCAAAAAATTTTTAGATGATGTTTAAATATATAACTATAAGCCCTAGAAATTTTAATCAATTATTTCTTTCCCTTTCCCAAAAAAAAAAAAAATCAAAAAAAATCGATTTCAAACTTCTAATGCAGGCTTTCACTTAAATATCCGCATTTTTTTTTTTCAAAAATTCAATAATTGAGACATTCTGTGTTTTATACTTAGGTTTTCCCCTATAGAAGTAAAGATAAATTAATTCGAAATAATAAAATAATTTGATTTCTTAACTTACATTTCAAATCTGTATGCAACTATCTTCTTAGTTTGTTTCTGACAGCAAAACCGATAAAATTGGTTTCCTTGACACCCAAACCGATACAAATTCTGTTTCGAATATCAAACCAATAATATCTGAATTCATGACACCTACTACTTTTTTTGATCGGTTTCAATTCAGATTCCGACAACTATCAGATTCCACAACACCCCTGACTAATATTACTTGCCAATTTTAATGAATGTCGAAACTATCCCCAAGTGTTTGACCCAATAAAGTATGTAAAAGTTTCTCTTAAAATAGGTAAGTTCAATCACAGCCATGACACAGAAACACCGGAAAAGCAAGAACACTGCACAGTTGAAAAATTAAACATTCCTATGTTGGCTTTATACAATCAAATTCATAATTTTAATTTAGAATAGACAAAAAAAGAAACAGGTATTTATTTGATACATATTTGAAATTCACAGTTAATTATGAATTTCAGGTAAATATATTTCGATACTGTGATCAGAATTAATATTTCGGGTTTTAAGATTATCAAAAATTAATAAAAACGTTCAATCTTTTGTTGCATTTGTAATGTATAATAATTTAGGGTCATATGAAATTTTAACCCTTTGCGCTTGAGAGGTGACTCTCACTCACCATGGGGTGTGCTGTCGCAATTCGAGAGGGGACTATCGCTCACCACTTGCTTTGCTGTGGTAACTCGATACGCGGGACTAATTGTTTTCGTTTACTTTCTTCCATTATCATCTTAAATATGTAAAAATGCATTTCATATTAAAATATAAAAGTTTTATGTGTTACTTTATGTATGTAATCATTTTAAGTTAGAAATTAAGTTAGAGGTAAGAAATTACCCAAATACGCTATGGAACGCTTTTGAGTTGCTGAAAAAGGTCCCGAATGCAAAGGGTTAATATAAAATACTAATAATGATGTTTCATCAAAAGTTTCATTATATCTTCAAGCAGTAATGTGAGTTATGCAACAATATAAATAAAAAAAATGCAACGGTTTTGAACATTGCTTATCAATATTTTTTATTTATAATTTATTTTATTCAACTAATTTATTTTAGTTCATGAATTTTCATTTGCTTCATTTCTTTACCCAGTTCTTAGTTGTTATAATAAGGAAATATCAGCTTTCCGCAGGAATACTCAAAATTGAATACGTATGTACATAATCACAAACATTTATACATGGATATGTTAGTGAGTAATGACTTACTATCAAGGGCAGATCCACGGGGAAGGGAACTGCGGGGAGTTCCCCATTCACCGTGCCCCGACAAGCCGTCTTCACTTTTAAACATTTATTATTGCATTAAGAATTGCAATAAAGATGTATGCGATCTTTTGTATTAGAGGTTGTTGTTCTTGCAACGACAAAAACCCATCCCTAGGTAATTTCGAAGAATGGTGCCGAGTTGGATTAGAGGTGTTTTGTTTTTGCTAACCGATTTTTTCCAAACACTAGCACTTCCCGTCTCCCCTGGAGATAGTGCGAGACACCATCTATAGAATTTGAGAATTTGATTTTTACATCTGGAATGTGTTAAGTTCTACTTTACATGGCTAGCCAACATTATACCATAAAAAGGATTGGTATCTAAAATTGTGAATTCTTTGTGCTTATGGTTTTTTTAAAAATAAATAGGCTTTAATTTAGCAAACAAATTAAAATATTTTGAGTGGAAATAAGAACACCTGTAATACAACACACGCATGTGTTAAAATGCTATTATAGTATATGTATATCTGTACATTTATATAAATGACTGGCATGAATAAATGTATAATAAATTGTAAAACTTATCAACATACCGCTTGCTTGAATTCATTTGCTTAAGATACTGAATATGATTATTAAAATATATAATAATTCACTGAAATTTCATATAACATTTAAGACTATATACTAATCGTTGATATAGTATATTACGCGATTAGTCCGAACTAAGAAATAAAAAAAGTATATATACTATATATATATATAAATATATAAATAATTAATATACATAACATAATTATGAAACTATAACACATGAATTTAGCAATGAAACAAAGAAAAAACTTGAATGGTCGAAAAATAATGAAATAAATAAAACAAAAATTTATAGAACGTATGTATTAATTCAAAATACTTATATACATATATAAACATAAAATTGTACAGAGTTTTGAATCAAATTAATTTAAAAATCTAATTAGGAAGTTATATCAACCAGATCGAGAAAAAATATGAAAAAGAAATTAAATTAGGAGCATTTATAGTATTAAGTTTAACTCATGAATATGAATATAAATGATTGTTATGTAAGCAGATAATAAAGGAAATACATTTTGGCAAAAAAACTCAATGTTTTCGTAAGGGAGATGAAATTTAAATTGATTTAATTCCAAAACTATTTACAGTACCTTATATATTTTTCATTGGCCGGAAATCAGCGAATATAAATGTAAGGGGGATTACTCTATAAGCCGTTGCGCAATTAAAGGTGTTCCCCAATGCCACTCTGTGAGGCGATAAACACTTTGGAAATTGCGTTTACCATATGCGTTTTTCCCATTCGTAATGGTATCCACCCTGTCATGTGTAGAAGTTCATTCAAGTGAGGAAAGTTCTCTGATCGCCATTCACTTGGGAGTGACCAGAAACGATCATTTTACATACGGCTCAAGCAGCTCACGACTTTCGGTCTTTGACCAAGTATCCTTTGGGTAGCCTAAGAATATCCGTTTGAAGGCAAGCTAAAGTGAGAAGGCGAAACATCCCCTACATAGGGTTGCGCGCTGGGTTTGGGGCCCGCCACGTAAGCAACATCCCCAATGAAAAATAACAACCAGCCTCGGATGAGAGACCCCCTTTTGATGACGACCATGGTAAACGAAATAAGAACTACGATTTGAGGGCATGCACCTGGGTGCCGCTGCCCAGCTGGCTGAGGTCCTCGTTAAAATAAAGGCTGACATCGCCGCCGTCCAAGAAATGCGATGGACGGGACAAGGACTCAGGCGGGTAGGTTCTTGTGGCATTTACTACAGTGCGCAAGTTTGGTGTGGAATTCGTGGTGGGAGTACTATCATTCTCTTCGGTGGATGAACGTCTAGTCACAATCCGCATCAACACGAGGTTCTTCAACATATCGCTGATTTGCGCCCATGCCCTGACGGAAGTGAGAGACGATGTGATCAAAGATTCTTTCTATGAGCGCTTAGAGTGCACCTATGAGAATTGCTCCCGCTCCGATGTCAAATCGTGCTTGGCGACTTTGAAGCCAGGTCGGACAAGAAAGGTATCTTTGGCGCAACAGTCGGTAAATTCAACCTCTACGAGGAAACTTCCCCAAGTGGATTGAGACTGATCGATAGATACCGAGAGTTGGAGAGGGAAGCGAGACGCATTTGCAAACAGAAAAAGAAAGGGGCCGAAATGCGTGAGTATGAAGAGCTTCACTGGGATAATGCTGGAAAATTTTACAAAAAAAATGCGGCGACTAACAAAAGATTTCAAGACCGGAGCATACTCTTGTAGAACCCAAAGATGTGATCTAGTAACTGATGCCCAGAGCATTCTGAATGGCAGAGAAAGCATAGCGCCAGGAGAAGGACCAGATATTCACCATGCGCCAAATCTTATAAATGACCTGTGAAGAGAGAATCGACACTAACCAACTCTTCGTCGATTTCAAAGCTGCCTTTGACAGCGCGAAAAGAAGCAGCCTTTATGCCGCGATGTCTGAATTTGGTATCCCCCCAAAGCTAATACGGGTATATAAACTGACGTTGAGCAATTTCAAAAGTTCCGTCAGGATCGGGAAGGACCTCTTCGAGCTGTTCGATACTAAACGAGCTTTCAGACATGCCGACTTTTTTCGTGCGACTTCTTCAATTTACTATTGAAAAAAATAATTTCAGCTCCAGAACTGAATAGAGAAGGTACCATCTTCTATAAGAATGTACGGCTGCTGGCGTACGCTGATAATATTGATATCATCACCGCGCCGTTAGTTCTGCTTTCTTCAGAATGGATTAGGCAGCGAGGCAAATGGGTCTGGTAGTGAATGAGGGCGAAAAAAAATATCTCCTGTCATCAACCAAACAGTCGTCGTACTCGCGACTGGGCACTCACGTCACTGTTGACAGTCATAACTTCGAAGTTGTATATAATTTCGTCTATCTTGGAACCAGCATCAACACCACCAACAACGGCAGCTTCCAACGCAGGATATCTCTTGGCGACAGGTGCTACTTCGGACTAAGTGTACGCTATGTTGAGAAGTAAAGTTCTCTCTTGATGAAGTTACTCATTATTCCCATCTTACAACACCTGAAGAGTCAACGTTGCGAGTTTTCGAGAAAAAAGTTCTGCGAAAGAGAAAACGCAAAGGAGAAACAATGTCAGTTCGTAGCGTTTATTTGTAATTTAACATCATTGAAATAAGTTATTTTATTAATGAAAGTTGGAACCCAAGAAAATTTATGAAAAAACCGATAGACCAAAATGGGGGAAGGAAATATAAATTAGCTGTTGAAGATTTCGAACAGAAAAAATAATTGATTTTGTAAAAAAGTATTAAAGTTTCCAACATTGCAACTAAACAAAGTAAATGTGAGAAAAAAAGGACATAACCAAAAGCATATTAATATTCAATTATATTTTTTATGTGGTGTAATCATGCGGGTCTATTTCAATGCAATTGAAGTCTGATAGAAACCACCCAGCAAGCGGTCACCACACGACGACGTCGCATGCCGCAAAATCAACAAGAAGGATTTAGATCAGCGTTGTCCACGGCCTATGCGCACAATAGCGCACGGACAGTTATAGACACCTCACACCGACATGTCGCGACAAGTGTCTGTGAAAGCACGATTGTGCTACTGTATTCAACTTCGTAGGCAAGCAAAGCTGAATTTTGCGATCAGTTGTCGCTAGAATAACCAACACAAGCATAACGTGCACACAGTCACGTTGGACAACACTGATTTAGATAATCGCTTACGACACAATTCGCACGTCAACACTCGAATAGACTCTGCCCTTATCAACATTCGACTACAAGATATTCGATTCTACGCGGCGCCACGTCACATCTTCTACAATCTCGCAGCGACCCGGCTTGCGAATCATATCCACCCGCTTCGTACACTCGTCTTTCAAATATATTTTTTATACGTATTAAATAAACAATAAATTCAAATGATTGTACATTTAAAATGTGTGAGCATCTTTATTTAACGATCGCGAAAGTGGTTAGTATTTTTGTTTGGGCAGCAAATTAAACATGGTTCTTCGACTCTCCAAGACAGGTATTATAAATTAACAGCCACCACCCTCATACATATATATATAGTAGTGTGGTGACCAAAACCCAAACAACAAAGTGCATTGACCCAAACAGAACAAAAAAAAAAAAAAAAACAAAACGCACTCACTATATGTACATATGTAAATATATGAGGTGAGATTAAATTTAAGAGCACTTAAATGCAATATAATAGAAAACAAATTAGAAACAAAACCTAATAGAAAACAAATTAGAAACCAAAATAAAGTGCAGTTGAAAAATCAAGCTTAAGAAAGCACCAAACAAACGCGCGAAACCTAAACAACGAAGAAATTGGGCACGAAATCTAAAAACGCCTAAACAATAAAACGTACATTAAAACGAAACAATTGCTTAAAATTAGTAAGCGAAGGCAAAAATTAAAAGTGTAACATCAAAAGCAACAGAAAAAAACAGACTTATATACATACATATTAAAACTCATATTAAAATGCTTATTTACATATAAACATAAGTATATATAATAATGCATATGGAAAATATGTGGTTTACCGAATCCGTTTTTGCCCTAATTTTATTCATAGAGTCCTTCTTCTTCTTAATTGGCGTAGGCACCGCTTACGCGATTATAGCCGAGTTAACAACCGAGCACCAGTTGTTTCTTCTTCTCGCTACGTGGGGTCAATTGGATATTCCAAGCGAAGCCAGGTCCTTCTCCACTTGGTCCTTCCAACGGAGTGGAGGTCTTCTTCTTCCTCTGCTTCCCCCAACGGGTACAGTTTCGAATACTTTTAGAGCTGGAGTGTTTTCGTCCATTCGGACAACATGACCTAGCCAGCGTAGCCGCTGTCTTTTAATTCGCTGAACTATGTCAATGTCGTCGTATATCTCGTACAGCTCATCGTTCCACCAAATGCGATATTCGCCGTGGTCAACGCGCAAAGGACCATAAATCTTTCGCAGAACCTTTCTCTCGAAAACTCGCAACGTCGACTCATTCGTTGTTGACATCGTTCAAGCCTCTGCACCATATAACTGGACGGGAATTATGAGTGGCTTATAGAGTTTGGTTTTTGTTTGTCGAGAGAGGACTTTGCTTCTCAATTGCTTACTCAGTCCGAAGTAGCACCTGTTGGCAAGAGTTATCCTGCGTTGGATTTCTAGGCTGACATTGTTGGTGGTGTTTACGCTGGTTCCAAGATAGACGAAATTATCTACAACTTCAAAGTTATGACTGTCAACAGTGACGTGAGTGCCAAGTCGCGAGTGCGACGACTGTTTGTTTGATGACAGGAGATATTTCGTCTTGCCCTCGTTCACTGCCAGACCCATCTGCTTTGCTTCATTGCCCAGTCTGGAGATAGCAGAACTAACGTCGCGGGTGTTGAGGCCGATGATATCAATATCACCGACATACGCCAGCAGTTGTACACTCTTATAGAAGATGGTACCTTCTCTATTTAGTTCTGCAGCTTGAACTATTTTCTCCAGAAGCAGGTTGAAAAAGTCGCACGATAGGGAATCAACTTGTCTGAAACCTCGTTTTCTATCGAACGGCTCGGAGAGGTCCTTCCCGATCCTGACGAAGCTTTGGGTGTTGCTCAACGTCAGTTTACACAGCCGTATTAGTTTTGCGGGGATACCAAATTCAGACATCGCGGTATAAAGGCAGCTCCTTTTCGTGCTGTCGAAAGCAGCTTTGAAATCGACGAAGAGGTGGTGCGTGTAGATTCTCCTTTCACGGGTCTTTTCCAAGATTTGGCGCCTGGCGAACATCTAGTCGGCTGTTGATTTGCCAGGTCTAAAGCCACACTGATAAGGTCCAATCAGTTTGTTGACGGTGTGCTTTAATCTTTCACCGCTCGATAGAACCTTATACGTGATGTTGAGGAGGCTAGTCCCACGGTAGTTGGCGCAGATTGTGGGATCTCCTTTTTTATGGATTGGGCATAGCACACTTAAATTCCAATCGTTGAGCATGCTTTCGTCCGACCATATTTTACAAAGAAGCTGATGCATGCTCTTTATCAGTTCTTCGCCGCCGCGTTTGAATAGCTCGGCGGAAAATCCATCGGCCCCTGCCGCTTTGTTGTTCTTGAGGCGGGCAATTGTTCATAGAGTCCACATTTGACTTTATACCCTATACTAGGTACTACATGTTAAATTTTAAACAACTTTCATAAAAAGGTGATCGTAATGTTCCTTAAATTATTATTAAGAAATCAGTTTCACAAAATATACATAAGTTTGTGAACACAACCATACCAAGAGCTCGGGTATACAAAAATATTATTAATTTAAACAATATAAGGCTGGTATTTTCACCGGCGAAGCGAATGAAATTCTAGGCGAATTTCGCTATTTCGACTTGAGAGTAGCGAACGCATAGTAAATTCGCCACGAAGTGGCGAAAGAACTAGCGAAAATGAATATTTAGTATTGCCACTTGCGAATTTATAAAATTTGTTTCGGCTCAACTGTCAAAATTTGGCGAACGTTTATTCGATTCGAGAGTGTAATTAAAAATGGAGAAAACGTTAGAAAATTTTGAAAATTTATTTATTGTATTTAATTCATTACAAATTTAATTATTTTTAGAATAAAACGAACTACTCAGAAGCATTTACTGTGTGAAGTTACTGGAAAGAAATCCTGAGTTAGCCAGAGGAATGGCGCCGTTTGGCTCCACAAAAAAAAATAGGTTGGAGTTGTGGGAAGGTATTGGGGCTGAGTTTAACAATATCGGCACTCCAATACGTAGTGGCAGCGAATGGAATAAGGTAAGAATAAACAATTTTTATTGCATATATGTACATACATATCTGTATTAATTTGTGTATTTCTTAGGTTTGGTTGGACTACAAATTGAAATTAAAAAGAAAAATTGCAGAAAATCGGAAAGAGATTGCAGCCACAAGTGGAGGATCTTACACCCAACGCAGCTTAACGCCTTTGGAACAGGCCATGGACGAGTTGCTCAGATTGCAGCAGGCAGTGAATCCAAGCGGAGCCGTATTTGGAAGCACTACACCTGTACCAGCATATTTAGAGGAAGAAATCAGCACACATCTGGAAGATGTCGAGGCTCACCCTGAACAGGCGGAAGAAATTGGAAACGTTAGCATTACGTCTAGGCAGGCACGTACAAACAGAGTGGAGGAGCGCGAAAATTTGCGTATGAAGGCTTTGGAGAAGCAAGCAGAAACGCAAGAAAACCTTGTCGGTATAATGAAAAATATAAAATTGTTGTGCAATGAAATTTCAAGATATAACAGAAAAATTTACGAATTAAAAAAAGAAAAATTGGCGCTATATAAAACGAAAGAAGAAAGAAATAAGGAAGAAAATAATGAAAAAATAGGCGACATAAAGAGAAAATTGAAATAAATCTAAAAGAATTGGAATTAGAAAAACTTAAATACCCAAAGTAAAAAAACGTATTTCCTGCAATTCAAATTTAATTTCAGTTTTTTTATTGTACGTTACATATACATATATTTTACTTATATTTTAGGGATGTAACTACACTATGACAATGCATTCGCAATTTGTCTTCGGCGATGATCTGCTGCTGTTCCACTGAAGTTTCCTTCAACTGGTTCCAGTGGTACTACTACATCAACAAATTTACATTATATTGCTTGCAAATATTGTGTAAAGCACAACAAACATTTACAATCACAGTTGCTTTACTAGGAGGATATCGTAGTTTACGTTCCCTAGTATACAACGAAAACGGCATTTCAGCACTCCAATTGTCCTTTCAACTACGTTCCTTGCTTTGCATGTTTTTTTTTTTTAATTTGATTCCACTGTTCCTGGTAAAGCGTTTTTGAAAGGCGTCCATAGATACTCGTGTAGTGAATAACCAGAATCACCTAAAATATATTTAATTTTAGTATGTATTTATGTACATACATATATAAATTGTAGTTTCCTAAGTAAACCGAATTATGATCTCCTCTTTGGTATGTTTGATCCAGATATGTTTTTAATGAGCTATTATTCCACACAAATGAGTCGTGGCTAGATCCTCCATATCTTGCATCAACAGACCGTATTACCATATCCTGATCGCACGCCTGTTAAAAGTTTATTTTTTAAGACGAAATAATAATAAGTAATAATTTATTTAATTGCTACTTACAGTCATCGCATTTATGCTGTAAAATTCTTTTCGATTTAGATATAGGTGCTTGTTCTCACATGGAGCAATAATTGCAACATGGGTTCCATCAACGCAACCAACCACATTTGGAATTCCTGATCTGGTGAAAAATTTCCCTTTTGTTGTTCGTTTTTGCTCTTCAGTTATGTCTGTTTTGATCCAGACACTGCAAAGAGTGGTTTCCAATAATGGGAGCATTTCCTTGAAAATCAATGAAACAGTGGGCTGCGCAATACCTAGTTGAAAATCATTTCCCACTGTTTGCGATAGGTCACATGAGCCAAAAATCTGAGGACGCAGCACAATTTTAACATTGGCGATGTTGACGACGATACGTTAGTCGGACATTTTTCCTTTACGCTGTCTAGCCAGTGGCGGATTAAGTATTTTGCCGCCCTAGGCCCATTTTAAAGGATGAAATTTTATTTCTTTGAGTCCGTTCATATTACTAAGATATATTATTTATTTCATAAAAGTATAATTGTTAAACTATACAAATAAATATTTATCAACATAAATAACAGTCAGTTTTCTTAAACTATAATGTATAACTTAATTTTTAAACATCTTCGTTCTGGCTTTCGTCTGAGCAAAATCATCAAGTATGTCGTTGTAATCAATTTCTTGAACTAGTTGGGCTTCAATTGACAGTAGTGCTAAAGCATTGAGTCTCTCTTGGCCCATACTTGCGCGTAAATATGTTTTGACTCTTTTCAAGGTGGAAAAAGATCTTTCTCCTGAACAGTTCGTAGCCGGAATATTCAAAAAAATACGTAGAGCAATGTCTACATTTGGATAAACATCTTGAAAATTTTAAGAACGCAAAAAATTGTATATTCCTTGCGCGGAACGAATATCTTTTGTGTTCATTAAAGAATCTTTAAGTTGACAGTGCAAATGAATACATTTATTTGCGCAAGTATCTTCCAAATCATCAGAATATTTAGTAACTAATTCATCTGCGCGAGTTTTTAATTCATTGGTATCTATTTCATATAAATTGTCAAAGAAAATAAATTTTTCGTAAAGATTATGATAAGCACTTTTACGTCCTGTCAATTGTACACTTAAAGTATCTAAAATTAGAAAGTAAACGTTGGTTCGAAAAGTTTCTTCTCCAGATAAAGCTGTTCTTTCAATTTCCCGCGACTAGTCAGCTTGAAGTTTTCGGGTTTTTTTACGACGGGTGTCATAGTGGTAATAATTTTGGTACTCCAGATAGTGCTTTGGCTTTTTTTCATAATCAGAAAATTGTTTATCTCTCATATCTTGGAGAAATAATGCCAAAGAACTATATATTCTTATCACAGATGATAAATCAGCTTGAGAATCCTGAAGCTTCTTACTCGCAGCATTAAAGCGATTCAACAATGACTAGAATTGCTGTTTCTAGATGTTGTAATTTTTGCTGCAGTCCCTTAGCTTCAGCTCACGTAGTAGGTTTTTCATCTTAGTTTTCACCAATAAAGTTTAGTGCAACAATTATTCCAGGCCACTCTTTTTCCAATGTGTAGCATTCATCATGTCGAGCCGACCAACGAGTTTGAGAAAGGCTTTTAAGTCTTAAACTTGTATGCTGTCTTAAAATTTCCCAACGATGTGTCGAAACGGTAAAAAAATTATATAATTCTTGCAAAGTAGAAAAAAAAAGTCAACTGCTTCGGTAACAGATTCAGCTGCACAAGTTCCCACTAAATTTAAAGAGTGACCAGCACAAGGAACATATTCAGCTAATGGATTAGTTGTTTTGATTCGTGCTTGCACTCCTGAATATAAACCTGACATGTTGCTTGCATTATCGTTATATAACCACAACAATTCATTAAATTTATACCATTATCCTCAAGAGATTTTAACAAAGCATCCAATATCTTTAGCCTTATGGCCAGTATTTGGAATTATTTTCAGAAATCTTTCGACAATTTTACCATTGTTATGTATATATATAATAATTATCGTGAGTTGATCAACATGAGCAATATCAGGCGTGGAATCCACAATTGCACCAAAATACTTAGCAGATTGCACTTCTTTATAAATATGTTGCAATACTCTATTTTGAATTAATAATATAATTTCTTCGTAGATTGTCTTAAATAAATACGAAGTATTTCCACAGCCAGGGTGCGCATATAATTTTAAATGTTTTGATAAAAACGGATAAAATTTAGCAAGAAGCTCGACTGAACCTAAAAAATTTCCAAAAGCTTTGTGACATCACATTTAAAAATTTGTGAGGTACAAACGTGAAATTTATAGGTAAACAAAAAAATATTAAACATTTATGAACACAATCTTTGTTTTTTATTACTTAAGTTGTAACGAAGCTTTTTACTGCCCCTGCTTCTTACAAGTATAACTTGCTGAGATATACTCGCCGTGTCCAGGGTTCGTTACAATAAATTTGTAAACATTGGGGCTCTTCTGCGAATCGTACTTTATTTTATTTTATATTATAATTTTAATTAAAGTTACAAAATTGTCTCTCGCGTTGTAATGTCGTCGCCCGAGGAAAGTGCTGTCAGGGTAACGGTTCAGTGTGGTCCGTTAGGGCAATACCGTTTCCCGCTCTGTTTAAATCTCCAAGCATCATCCCATCTGAAACAAGTTCCATATGATAGTTATTGCCCTAGTGTCGAGTCATACGTATTTCAAAGATCGATAAATGATGACGATGCTTTATGGATGGAAGAAAGGATGTTGATACGAAAGATGTTCCTGACATCCAAATTCAGAACGAAAATGAAGTGCCTGATTTACCAGTAATAAATGATTTAAAGGAGTGGGTCAAAAGTCCATGGACACAAGATGATTAAGTTTTGTATTTTTCATTAGCATAATAAGGTATCGTTTATTTCTTGACTAGTCATTCGTTGTCTCTGTACTTTAATATTTAACTAAATGTTGGTTTTTTTTAAAGATTATTCAATAAATATAAGAATAAATAGAATAGCCTGTTTTTTTTATTTATTGATAAATCCATAAAATTGGAAAATGTGTGACGTCACGACAGGGGGAGGGGGAGTTCAAAATGTGACAACTTGTGACAAGGACGGGGAAGGGGTTAAAAAGTCCGTAAATTCGTGTGACGTAATTTATGGATGGCCCCAAATCAGAATTTTCATGAGCTTCAATACGCGCTTTTGAGTTTTTCCAATCTCTAAGCCCTTCACCAGCAAAAGCGTTTACTTCGCCACTCCTACCAAATAGTAAACATAGAGCACAATATACTGATCCTTTACTTTCTGAATAAATTAACCACTCACGATATTGAATTTCTCCGTTCTTTAAATCACGTTGGAAAATGTATTGTCGTTACATAATATCAGATTTAAAATTTTGACATTCTGAAAAATTTGCCGCCCCCAAATTGTGCAGCGTTAGGCCCGGACCTCGCGGGCCTAGGCGGTAATCCATCACTGTGTCTAGCACATACATAAATGCATTCTTGCTTAACCGAAAGTTTTCTTTAAATCTGTTTATAAAAACTTATGTGACGTGATATTTGTTTATGCACTTTTATAGCAATAGATACTTACAACACTGAAGAAAGTTCCATGGGATTGGAGTGATCTCTAATGAACCGTCGCTGTCTAAGTAACTTCGTTATTGTCCTTTCAACATAACTATCTTCAAAATGTAAACTCACGTTGTTAAACATTATTATTCAGCTTTTTAAAATCACCTTAAAATTTCAAAACACACAATAATTAGTTTTAATACGTCAAAAATGTCAATTTCGGATGAACTTGTGTGTCATTTCTCATTTATTTTAGTATGGCAACAAAAAAGTTGAGAGATTGTGTTCATTCGCCAGT
Source organism: Bactrocera zonata (assembly GCA_037783105.1). Taxonomy (NCBI): domain Eukaryota; kingdom Metazoa; phylum Arthropoda; class Insecta; order Diptera; family Tephritidae; genus Bactrocera; species Bactrocera zonata. Next base: position 1,877,522 of record JBAWJQ010006683.1, read on the forward strand.
CACAATATGAACATGGCGAATTTTCGCCTAAAACATTCGACTCGCCAATGCATTCGCTCCCACCAGTGACAATACCAGCATAAGTACTTTCAAACATACTATATTTATTTAAACATACAAATCATTTCCACATTGGCATCTATTCTGCAATACCACTTGTTTTTTAGCAAACAAAAAAAACAGGATTGCTTACAAAAAGCATATCGATTTCTTCGTGAGCTCTCATTTGCTTAGCATAATTACAGTTACATACAAATAATTCGTGCATACTTATGTAAGTTTGTAAAAAGCGCATTGATCTTTTCAACGAGCTCTCAGTTGCACAAAACATAAGTACCTAAATACGTATGTACAAGTACATACATACAAGTCCACGTATTCGAGTGTAAATAAATACAAAACATTCGGACATCAAAAATATTAATAAATAAGAAGCGAGTTTTTTAATTTAACAAACATATGTATAGTCAAACTAAAATATAAATAAAAATAAGAAACGGTAATAACACGAAGTTACATACTAATTTTTTACCAATATAAATCGAAATTCAAAACTATTTACCTTAAAGAGTAATCGGCTTCAAGCAATACCCTATTGCCTCATTTAAATCAGTTACCCTGAGAGAAAAAAAAATTAATTATTTTTACAGATATTTGAAAATAAATCCAAAATGGTTAGTAACGAAAAAAATCGAAATACACCTGCAGCAGCTACACGCTCCAGACAAATTTATTTCAGAAAGGATTTCTAGGCTGACATTGTTGGTGGTGTTTACGCTGGTTCCAAGATAGACGAAATTATCTACAACTTCAAAGTTATGACTGTCAACAGTGACGTGAGTGCCAAGTCGCGAGTGCGACGAGTGTTTGTTTGATGACAGGAGATATTTCTTTTCGCCCTCGTTCACTGCCAGACCCATTCGTTTTGCTTCCTTGTCCAGTCTAGAGACAGCAGAACCAACGGCGCGGGTGTTGAGGCCGATGATATCAATATCATTGGCATACGCCCGCAGCTGTACACTCTAATAGAAGATGGTACCTTCTCTATTTAGTTCTGCAGCTCGAACTATTTTCTCCTGAAACAGGTTGAAGAAGTCGCACGATAGGGGAGCGCCTTGTCTGAAACCTCGTTTGGTATCCAACGGCTCGGAGAGGTCCTTCCCGATTCTGATGCAGCTTTTAGTGTTGCTCAACGTCAGCATACACAGCCGTATTAGTTTTGCGGGGATACCAAATTCAGACATCGCGGCATAGAGGCAGCTCCTTTTCGTGCTGTCGAAAGCAGCTTTGAAATCGACGAAGAGGTGGTGTCTGTCGATTCTCCTTTCGCGGGTCTTTTCCAAGATTAGGTCTAAAGCCACACTGATAAGGTCCAATCAGTTTGTTGACGGTGTGCTTTAATCTTTCACACAATACGCTCGATAGAACCTTATACGCGATGTTGAGGAGGCTAATCCCACGGTAGTTGGCGCAGATTGTGGGATCTCCTTTTTTTATGGATTGGGCATAGCACACTTAAAATCCAATCGTTGGGCATGCTTTCGTCCGACCATATTTTACAAAGAAGCTGATGCATGCTCCTTATCAGTTCTTCGCCGCCGCGTTTGAATAGTTCGGCGGACAATCCATCGGCCCCTGCCGCTTTGTTGTTCTTGAGGCGGGCAATTGTTCATAGAGTCCACATTTGACTTTATACCCTATACTAGGTACTACATGTTAAATTTTAAACAACTTTCATAAAAAGGTGATCGTAATGTTCCTTAAATTATTATTAAGAAATCAGTTTCACAAAATATACATAAGTTTGTGAACACAACCATACCAAGAGCTCGGGTATACAAAAATATTATTAATTTAAACAATATAAGGCTGGTATTTTCACCGGCGAAGCGAATGAAATTCTAGGCGAATTTCGCTATTTCGACTTGAGAGTAGCGAACGCATAGTAAATTCGCCACGAAGTGGCGAAAGAACTAGCGAAAATGAATATTTAGTATTGCCACTTGCGAATTTATAAAATTCGTTTCGGCTCAACTGTCAAAATTTGGCGAACGTTTATTCGATTCGAGAGTGTAATTAAAAATGGAGAAAACGTTAGAAAATTTTGAAAATTTATTTATTGTATTTAATTCATTACAAATTTAATTATTTTTAGAATAAAACGAACTACTCAGAAGCATTTACTGTGTGAAGTTACTGGAAAGAAATCCTGAGTTAGCCAGAGGAATGGCGCCGTTTGGCTCCACAAAAAAAAAATAGGTTGGAGTTGTGGGAAGGTATTGGGGCTGAGTTTAACAATATCGGCACTCCAATACGTAGTGGCAGCGAATGGAATAAGGTAAGAATAAACAATTTTGATTGCATATATGTACATACATATCTGTATTAATTTGTGTATTTCTTAGGTTTGGTTGGACTACAAATTGAAATTAAAAAGAAAAATTGCAGAAAATCGGAAAGAGATTGCAGCCACAAGTGGAGGATCTTACACCCAACGCAGCTTAACGCCTTTGGAACAGGCCATGGACGAGTTGCTCAGATTGCAGCAGGCAGTGAATCCAAGCGGAGCCGTATTTGGAAGCACTACACCTGTACCAGCATATTTAGAGGAAGAAATCAGCACACATCTGGAAGATGTCGAGGCTCACCCTGAACAGGCGGAAGAAATTGGAAACGTTAGCATTACGTCTAGGCAGGCACGTACAAACAGAGTGGAGGAGCGCGAAAATTTGCGTATGAAGGCTTTAGAGAAGCAAGCAGAAACGCAAGAAAACCTTGTCGGTATAATGAAAAATATAAAATTGTTGTGCAATGAAATTTCAAGATATAACAGAAAAATTTACGAATTAAAAAAAGAAAAATTGGCGCTATATAAAACGAAAGAAGAAAGAAATAAGGAAGAAAATAATGAAAAAATAGGCGACATAAAGAGAAAATTGAAATAAATCTAAAAGAATTGGAATCAGAAAAACTTAAATACCCAAAGTAAAAAAACGTATTTCCTGCAATTCAAATTTAATTTCAGTTTTTTTATTGTACGTTACATATACATATATTTTACTTATATTTTAGGGATGTAACTACACTATGACAATGCATTCGCAATTTGTCTTCGGCGATGATCTGCTGCTGTTCCACTGAAGTTTCCTTCAACTGGTTCCAGTGGTACTACTACATCAACAAATTTACATTATATTGCTTGCAAATATTGTGTAAAGCACAACAAACATTTACAATCACAGTTGCTTTACTAGGAGGATATCGTAGTTTACGTTCCCTAGTATACAACGAAAACGGCATTTCAGCACTCCAATTGTCCTTTCAACTACGTTCCTTGCTTTGCATGTTTTTTTTTTAATTTGATTCCACTGTTCCTGGTAAAGCGTTTTTGAAAGGCGTCCATAGATACTCGTGTAGTGAATAACCAGAATCACCTAAAATATATTTAATTTTAGTATGTATTTATGTACATACATATATAAATTGTAGTTTCCTAAGTAAACCGAATTATGATCTCCTCTTTGGTATGTTTGATCCAGATATGTTTTTAATGAGCTATTATTCCACACAAATGAGTCGTGGCTAGATCCTCCATATCTTGCATCAACAGACCGTATTACCATATCCTGATCGCACGCCTGTTAAAAGTTTATTTTTTAAGACGAAATAATAATAAGTAATAATTTATTTAATTGCTACTTACAGTCATCGCATTTATGCTGTAAAATTCTTTTCGATTTAGATATAGGTGCTTGTTCTCACATGGAGCAATAATTACAACATGGGTTCCATCAACGCAACCAACCACATTTGGAATTCCTGATCTGGTGAAAAATTTCCCTTTTGTTGTTCGTTTTTGCTCTTCAGTTATGTCTGTTTTGATCCAGACACTGCAAAGAGTGGTTTCCAATAATGGGAGCATTTCCTTGAAAATCAATGAAACAGTGGGCTGCGCAATACCTAGTTGAAAATCATTTCCCACTGTTTGCGATAGGTCACATGAGCCAAAAATCTGAGGACGCAGCACAATTTTAACATCGGCGATGTTGACGACGATACGTTAGTCGGACATTTTTCCTTTACGCTGTCTAGCCAGTGGCGGATTAAGTATTTTGCCGCCCTAGGCCCTGTCTGATTAGCCGCCCTTTTTAAAGGATGAAATTTTATTTCTTTGAGTCCGTTCATATTACTAAGATATAATATTTATTTCATAAAAGTATAATTATTAAACTATACAAATAAATATTTATCAACATAAATAACAGTCAGTTTTCTTAAACTATAATGTATAACTTAATTTTTAAACATCTTCGTTCTGGCTTTCGTCTGAGCAAAATCATCAAGTATGTCGTTGTAATCAATTTCTTGAACTAGTTGGGCTTCAATTGACAGTAGTGCTAAAGCATTGAGTCTCTCTTGGCCCATACTTGCGCGTAAATATGTTTTGACTCTTTTCAAGGTGGAAAAAGATCTTTCTCCTGAACAGTTCGTAGCCGGAATATTCAAAAAAATACGTAGAGCAATGTCTACATTTGGATAAACATCTTGAAAATTTTAAGAACGCAAAAAATTGTATATTCCTTGCGCGGAACGAATATCTTTTGTGTTCATTAAAGAATCTTTAAGTTGACAGTGCAAATGAATACATTTATTTGCGCAAGTATCTTCCAAATCATCAGAATATTTAGTAACTAATTCATCTGCGCGAGTTTTTAATTCATTGGTATCTATTTCATATAAATTGTCAAAGAAAATAAATTTTTCGTAAAGATTATGATAAGCACTTTTACGTCCTGTCAATTGTACACTTAAAGTATCTAAAATTAGAAAGTAAACGTTGGTTCGAAAAGTTTCTTCTCCAGATAAAGCTGTTCTTTCAATTTCCCGCGACTAGTCAGCTTGAAGTTTTCGGGTTTTTTTACGACGGGTGTCATAGTGGTAATAATTTTGGTACTCCAGATAGTGCTTTGGCTTTTTTCATAATCAGAAAATTGTTTATCTCTCATATCTTGGAGAAATAATGCCAAAGAACTATATATTCTTATCACAGATGATAAATCAGCTTGAGAATCCTGAAGCTTCTTACTCGCAGCATTAAAGCGATTCAACAATGACTAGAATTGCTGTTTCTAGATGTTGTAATTTTTGCTGCAGTCCCTTAGCTTCAGCTCGCGTAGTAGGTTTTTCATCTTAGTTTTCACCAATAAAGTTTAGTGCAACAATTATTCCAGGCCACTCTTTTTCCAATGTGTAGCATTCATCATGTCGAGCCGACCAACGAGTTTGAGAAAGGCTTTTAAGTCTTAAACTTGTATGCTGTCTTAAAATTTCCCAACGATGTGTCGAAACGGTAAAAAAATTATATAATTCTTGCAAAGTAGAAAAAAAAAGTCAACTGCTTCGGTAACAGATTCAGCTGCACAAGTTCCCACTAAATTTAAAGAGTGACCAGCACAAGGAACATATTCAGCTAATGGATTAGTTGTTTTGATTCGTGCTTGCACTCCTGAATATAAACCTGACATGTTGCTTGCATTATCGTTAGATAACCACAACAATTCATTAAATTTATACCATTATCCTCAAGAGATTTTAACAAAGCATCCAATATCTTTAGCCTTATGGCCAGTATTTGGAATTATTTTCAGAAATCTTTCGACAATTTTACCATTGTTATGTACATATATAATAATTATCGTGAGTTGATCAACATGAGCAATATCAGGCGTGGAATCCACAATTGCACCAAAATACTTAGCAGATTGCACTTCTTTATAAATATGTTGCAATACTCTATTTTGAATTAATAATATAATTTCTTCGTAGATTGTCTTAAATAAATACGAAGTATTTCCACAGCCAGGGTGCGCATATAATTTTAAATGTTTTGATAAAAACGGATAAAATTTAGCAAGAAGCTCGACTGAACCTAAAAAATTTCCAAAAGCTTTGTGACATCACATTTAAAAATTTGTGAGGTACAAACGTGAAATTTATAGGTAAACAAAAAAATATTAAACATTTATGAACACAATCTTTGTTTTTTATTACTTAAGTTGTAACGAAGCTTTTTACTGCCCCTGCTTCTTACAAGTATAACTTGCTGAGATATACTCGCCGTGTCCAGGGTTCGTTACAATAAATTTGTAAACATTGGGGCTCTTCTGCGAATCGTACTTTATTTTATTTTATATTATAATTTTAATTAAAGTTACAAAATTGTCTCTCGCGTTGTAATGTCGTCGCCCGAGGAAAGTGCTGTCAGGGTAACGGTTCAGTGTGGTCCGTTAGGGCAATACCGTTTCCCGCTCTGTTTAAATCTCCAAGCATCATCCCATCTGAAACAAGTTCCATATGATAGTTATTGCCCTAGTGTCGAGTCATACGTATTTCAAAGATCGATAAATGATGACGATGCTTTATGGATGGAAGAAAGGATGTTGATACGAAAGATGTTCCTGACATCCAAATTCAGAACGAAAATGAAGTGCCTGATTTACCAGTAATAAATGATTTAAAGGAGTGGGTCAAAAGTCCATGGACACAAGATGATTAAGTTTTGTATTTTTCATTAGCATAATAAGGTATCGTTTATTTCTTGACTAGTCATTCGTTGTCTCTGTACTTTAATATTTAACTAAATGTTGGTTTTTTTTAAAGATTATTCAATAAATATAAGAATAAATAGAATAGCCTGTTTTTTTTATTTATTGATAAATCCATAAAATTGGAAAATGTGTGACGTCACGACAGGGGGGGGGGAGTTCAAAATGTGACAACTTGTGACAAGGACGGGGAAGGGGTTAAAAAGTCCGTAAATTCGTGTGACGTAATTTATGGATGGCCCCAAATCAGAATTTTCATGAGCTTCAATACGCGCTTTTGAGTTTTTCCAATCTCTAAGCCCTTCACCAGCAAAAGCGTTTACTTCGCCACTCCTACCAAATAGTAAACATAGAGCACAATATACTGATCCTTTACTTTCTGAATAAATTAACCACTCACGATATTGAATTTCTCCGTTCTTTAAATCACGTTGGAAAATGTATTGTCGTTACATAATATCAGATTTAAAATTTTGACATTCTGAAAAATTTGCCGCCCCCAAACTGTGCAGCGTTAGGCCCGGACCTCGCGGGCCTAGGCGGTAATCCATCACTGTGTCTAGCACATACATAAATGCATTCTTGCTTAACCGAAAGTTTTCTTTAAATCTGTTTATAAAAACTTATGTGACGTGATATTTGTTTATGCACTTTTATAGCAATAGATACTTACAACACTGAAGAAAGTTCCATGGGATTGGAGTGATCTCTAATGAACCGTCGCTGTCTAAGTAACTTCGTTATTGTCCTTTCAACATAACTATCTTCAAAATGTAAACTCACGTTGTTAAACATTATTATTCAGCTTTTTAAAATCACCTTAAAATTTCAAAACACACAATAATTAGTTTTAATACGTCAAAAATGTCAATTTCGGATGAACTTGTGTGTCATTTCTCATTTATTTTAGTATGGCAACAAAAAAGTTGAGAGATTGTGTTCATTCGCCAGTCACAATATGAACATGGCGAATTTTCGCCTAAAACATTCGACTCGCCAATGCATTCGCTCCCACCAGTGACAATACCAGCATAAGTACTTTCAAACATACTATATTTATTTAAACATACAAATCATTTCCACATTGGCATCTATTCTGCAATACCACTTGTTTTTTAGCAAACAAAAAAAACAGGATTGCTTACAAAAAGCATATCGATTTCTTCGTGAGCTCTCATTTGCTTAGCATAATTACAGTTACATACAAATAATTCGTGCATACTTATGTAAGTTTGTAAAAAGCGCATTGATCTTTTCAACGAGCTCTCAGTTGCACAAAACATAAGTACCTAAATACGTATGTACAAGTACATACATACAAGTCCACGTATTCGAGTGTAAATAAATACAAAACATTCGGACATCAAAAATATTAATAAATAAGAAGCGAGTTTTTTAATTTAACAAACATATGTATAGTCAAACTAAAATATAAATAAAAATAAGAAACGGTAATAACACGAAGTTACATACTAATTTTTTACCAATATAAATCGAAATTCAAAACTATTTACCTTAAAGAGTAATCGGCTTCAAGCAATACCCTATTGCCTCATTTAAATCAGTTACCCTGAGAGAAAAAAAAATTAATTATTTTTACAGATATTTGAAAATAAATCCAAAATGGTTAGTAACGAAAAAAATCGAAATACACCTGCAGCAGCTACACGCTCCAGACAAATTTATTTCAGAAAGGATTTCTAGGCTGACATTGTTGGTGGTGTTTACGCTGGTTCCAAGATAGACGAAATTATCTACAACTTCAAAGTTATGACTGTCAACAGTGACGTGAGTGCCAAGTCGCGAGTGCGACGAGTGTTTGTTTGATGACAGGAGATATTTCTTTTCGCCCTCGTTCACTGCCAGACCCATTCGTTTTGCTTCCTTGTCCAGTCTAGAGACAGCAGAACCAACGGCGCGGGTGTTGAGGCCGATGATATCAATATCATTGGCATACGCCCGCAGCTGTACACTCTAATAGAAGATGGTACCTTCTCTATTTAGTTCTGCAGCTCGAACTATTTTCTCCTGAAACAGGTTGAAGAAGTCGCACGATAGGGGAGCGCCTTGTCTGAAACCTCGTTTGGTATCCAACGGCTCGGAGAGGTCCTTCCCGATTCTGATGCAGCTTTTAGTGTTGCTCAACGTCAGCATACACAGCCGTATTAGTTTTGCGGGGATACCAAATTCAGACATCGCGGCATAGAGGCAGCTCCTTTTCGTGCTGTCGAAAGCAGCTTTGAAATCGACGAAGAGGTGGTGTCTGTCGATTCTCCTTTCGCGGGTCTTTTCCAAGATTAGGTCTAAAGCCACACTGATAAGGTCCAATCAGTTTGTTGACGGTGTGCTTTAATCTTTCACACAATACGCTCGATAGAACCTTATACGCGATGTTGAGGAGGCTAATCCCACGGTAGTTGGCGCAGATTGTGGGATCTCCTTTTTTTATGGATTGGGCATAGCACACTTAAAATCCAATCGTTGGGCATGCTTTCGTCCGACCATATTTTACAAAGAAGCTGATGCATGCTCCTTATCAGTTCTTCGCCGCCGCGTTTGAATAGTTCGGCGGACAATCCATCGGCCCCTGCCGCTTTGTTGTTCTTGAGGCGGGCAATTGTTCATAGAGTCCACATTTGACTTTATACCCTATACTAGGTACTACATGTTAAATTTTAAACAACTTTCATAAAAAGGTGATCGTAATGTTCCTTAAATTATTATTAAGAAATCAGTTTCACAAAATATACATAAGTTTGTGAACACAACCATACCAAGAGCTCGGGTATACAAAAATATTATTAATTTAAACAATATAAGGCTGGTATTTTCACCGGCGAAGCGAATGAAATTCTAGGCGAATTTCGCTATTTCGACTTGAGAGTAGCGAACGCATAGTAAATTCGCCACGAAGTGGCGAAAGAACTAGCGAAAATGAATATTTAGTATTGCCACTTGCGAATTTATAAAATTCGTTTCGGCTCAACTGTCAAAATTTGGCGAACGTTTATTCGATTCGAGAGTGTAATTAAAAATGGAGAAAACGTTAGAAAATTTTGAAAATTTATTTATTGTATTTAATTCATTACAAATTTAATTATTTTTAGAATAAAACGAACTACTCAGAAGCATTTACTGTGTGAAGTTACTGGAAAGAAATCCTGAGTTAGCCAGAGGAATGGCGCCGTTTGGCTCCACAAAAAAAAATAGGTTGGAGTTGTGGGAAGGTATTGGGGCTGAGTTTAACAATATCGGCACTCCAATACGTAGTGGCAGCGAATGGAATAAGGTAAGAATAAACAATTTTGATTGCATATATGTACATACATATCTGTATTAATTTGTGTATTTCTTAGGTTTGGTTGGACTACAAATTGAAATTAAAAAGAAAAATTGCAGAAAATCGGAAAGAGATTGCAGCCACAAGTGGAGGATCTTACACCCAACGCAGCTTAACGCCTTTGGAACAGGCCATGGACGAGTTGCTCAGATTGCAGCAGGCAGTGAATCCAAGCGGAGCCGTATTTGGAAGCACTACACCTGTACCAGCATATTTAGAGGAAGAAATCAGCACACATCTGGAAGATGTCGAGGCTCACCCTGAACAGGCGGAAGAAATTGGAAACGTTAGCATTACGTCTAGGCAGGCACGTACAAACAGAGTGGAGGAGCGCGAAAATTTGCGTATGAAGGCTTTAGAGAAGCAAGCAGAAACGCAAGAAAACCTTGTCGGTATAATGAAAAATATAAAATTGTTGTGCAATGAAATTTCAAGATATAACAGAAAAATTTACGAATTAAAAAAAGAAAAATTGGCGCTATATAAAACGAAAGAAGAAAGAAATAAGGAAGAAAATAATGAAAAAATAGGCGACATAAAGAGAAAATTGAAATAAATCTAAAAGAATTGGAATCAGAAAAACTTAAATACCCAAAGTAAAAAAACGTATTTCCTGCAATTCAAATTTAATTTCAGTTTTTTTATTGTACGTTACATATACATATATTTTACTTATATTTTAGGGATGTAACTACACTATGACAATGCATTCGCAATTTGTCTTCGGCGATGATCTGCTGCTGTTCCACTGAAGTTTCCTTCAACTGGTTCCAGTGGTACTACTACATCAACAAATTTACATTATATTGCTTGCAAATATTGTGTAAAGCACAACAAACATTTACAATCACAGTTGCTTTACTAGGAGGATATCGTAGTTTACGTTCCCTAGTATACAACGAAAACGGCATTTCAGCACTCCAATTGTCCTTTCAACTACGTTCCTTGCTTTGCATGTTTTTTTTTTTTAATTTGATTCCACTGTTCCTGGTAAAGCGTTTTTGAAAGGCGTCCATAGATACTCGTGTAGTGAATAACCAGAATCACCTAAAATATATTTAATTTTAGTATGTATTTATGTACATACATATATAAATTGTAGTTTCCTAAGTAAACCGAATTATGATCTCATCTTTGGTATGTTTGATCCAGATATGTTTTTAATGAGCTATTATTCCACACAAATGAGTCGTGGCTAGATCCTCCATATCTTGCATCAACAGACCGTATTACCATATCCTGATCGCACGCCTGTTAAAAGTTTATTTTTTAAGACGAAATAATAATAAGTAATAATTTATTTAATTGCTACTTACAGTCATCGCATTTATGCTGTAAAATTCTTTTTGATTTAGATATAGGTGCTTGTTCTCACATGGAGCAATAATTGCAACATGGGTTCCATCAACGCAACCAACCACATTTGGAATTCCTGATCTGGTGAAAAATTTCCCTTTTGTTGTTCGTTTTTGCTCTTCAGTTATGTCTGTTTTGATCCAGACACTGCAAAGAGTGGTTTCCAATAATGGGAGCATTTCCTTGAAAATCAATGAAACAGTGGGCTGCGCAATACCTAGTTGAAAATCATTTCCCACTGTTTGCGATAGGTCACATGAGCCAAAAATCTGAGGACGCAGCACAATTTTAACATCGGCGATGTTGACGACGATACGTTAGTCGGACATTTTTCCTTTACGCTGTCTAGCCAGTGGCGGATTAAGTATTTTGCCGCCCTAGGCCCTGTCTGATTAGCCGCCCTTTTTAAAGGATGAAATTTTATTTCTTTGAGTCCGTTCATATTACTAAGATATAATATTTATTTCATAAAAGTATAATTATTAAACTATACAAATAAATATTTATCAACATAAATAACAGTCAGTTTTCTTAAACTATAATGTATAACTTAATTTTTAAACATCTTCGTTCTGGCTTTCGTCTGAGCAAAATCATCAAGTATGTCGTTGTAATCAATTTCTTGAACTAGTTGGGCTTCAATTGACAGTAGTGCTAAAGCATTGAGTCTCTCTTGGCCCATACTTGCGCGTAAATATGTTTTGACTCTTTTCAAGGTGGAAAAAGATCTTTCTCCTGAACAGTTCGTAGCCGGAATATTCAAAAAAATACGTAGAGCAATGTCTACATTTGGATAAACATCTTGAAAATTTTAAGAACGCAAAAAATTGTATATTCCTTGCGCGGAACGAATATCTTTTGTGTTCATTAAAGAATCTTTAAGTTGACAGTGCAAATGAATACATTTATTTGCGCAAGTATCTTCCAAATTATCAGAATATTTAGTAACTAATTCATCTGCGCGAGTTTTTAATTCATTGGTATCTATTTCATATAAATTGTCAAAGAAAATAAATTTTTCGTAAAGATTATGATAAGCACTTTTACGTCCTGTCAATTGTACACTTAAAGTATCTAAAATTAGAAAGTAAACGTTGGTTCGAAAAGTTTCTTCTCCAGATAAAGCTGTTCTTTCAATTTCCCGCGACTAGTCAGCTTGAAGTTTTCGGGTTTTTTTACGACGGGTGTCATAGTGGTAATAATTTTGGTACTCCAGATAGTGCTTTGGCTTTTTTTCATAATCAGAAAATTGTTTATCTCTCATATCTTGGAGAAATAATGCCAAAGAACTATATATTCTTATCACAGATGATAAATCAGCTTGAGAATCCTGAAGCTTCTTACTCGCAGCATTAAAGCGATTCAACAATGACTAGAATTGCTGTTTCTAGATGTTGTAATTTTTGCTGCAGTCCCTTAGCTTCAGCTCGCGTAGTAGGTTTTTCATCTTAGTTTTCACCAATAAAGTTTAGTGCAACAATTATTCCAGGCCACTCTTTTTCCAATGTGTAGCATTCATCATGTCGAGCCGACCAACGAGTTTGAGAAAGGCTTTTAAGTCTTAAACTTGTATGCTGTCTTAAAATTTCCCAACGATGTGTCGAAACGGTAAAAAAATTATATAATTCTTGCAAAGTAGAAAAAAAAAGTCAACTGCTTCGGTAACAGATTCAGCTGCACAAGTTCCCACTAAATTTAAAGAGTGACCAGCACAAGGAACATATTCAGCTAATGGATTAGTTGTTTTGATTCGTGCTTGCACTCCTGAATATAAACCTGACATGTTGCTTGCATTATCGTTAGATAACCACAACAATTCATTAAATTTATACCATTATCCTCAAGAGATTTTAACAAAGCATCCAATATCTTTAGCCTTATGGCCAGTATTTGGAATTATTTTCAGAAATCTTTCGACAATTTTACCATTGTTATGTACATATATAATAATTATCGTGAGTTGATCAACATGAGCAATATCAGGCGTGGAATCCACAATTGCACCAAAATACTTAGCAGATTGCACTTCTTTATAAATATGTTGCAATACTCTATTTTGAATTAATAATATAATTTCTTCGTAGATTGTCTTAAATAAATACGAAGTATTTCCACAGCCAGGGTGCGCATATAATTTTAAATGTTTTGATAAAAATGGATAAAATTTAGCAAGAAGCTCGACTGAACCTAAAAAATTTCCAAAAGCTTTGTGACATCACATTTAAAAATTTGTGAGGTACAAACGTGAAATTTATAGGTAAACAAAAAAATATTAAACATTTATGAACACAATCTTTGTTTTTTATTACTTAAGTTGTAACGAAGCTTTTTACTGCCCCTGCTTCTTACAAGTATAACTTGCTGAGATATACTCGCCGTGTCCAGGGTTCGTTACAATAAATTTGTAAACATTGGGGCTCTTCTGCGAATCGTACTTTATTTTATTTTATATTATAATTTTAATTAAAGTTACAAAATTGTCTCTCGCGTTGTAATGTCGTCGCCCGAGGAAAGTGCTGTCAGGGTAACGGTTCAGTGTGGTCCGTTAGGGCAATACCGTTTCCCGCTCTGTTTAAATCTCCAAGCATCATCCCATCTGAAACAAGTTCCATATGATAGTTATTGCCCTAGTGTCGAGTCATACGTATTTCAAAGATCGATAAATGATGACGATGCTTTATGGATGGAAGAAAGGATGTTGATACGAAAGATGTTCCTGACATCCAAATTCAGAACGAAAATGAAGTGCCTGATTTACCAGTAATAAATGATTTAAAGGAGTGGGTCAAAAGTCCATGGACACAAGATGATTAAGTTTTGTATTTTTCATTAGCATAATAAGGTATCGTTTATTTCTTGACTAGTCATTCGTTGTCTCTGTACTTTAATATTTAACTAAATGTTGGTTTTTTTTAAAGATTATTCAATAAATATAAGAATAAATAGAATAGCCTGTTTTTTTTATTTATTGATAAATCCATAAAATTGGAAAAAGTGGTGACGTCACGACAGGGGGAGGGGGAGTTCAAAATGTGACAACTTGTGACAAGGACGGGGAAGGGGTTAAAAAGTCCGTAAATTCGTGTGACGTAATTTATGGATGGCCCCAAATCAGAATTTTCATGAGCTTCAATACGCGCTTTTGAGTTTTTCCAATCTCTAAGCCCTTCACCAGTAAAAGCGTTTACTTCGCCACTCCTACCAAATAGTAAACATAGAGCACAATATACTGATCCTTTACTTTCTGAATAAATTAACCACTCACGATATTGAATTTCTCCGTTCTTTAAATTACGTTGGAAAATGTATTGTCGTTACATAATATCAGATTTAAAATTTTGACATTCTGAAAAATTTGCCGCCCCCAAATTGTGCAGCGTTAGGCCCGGACCTCGCGGGCCTAGGCGGTAATCCATCACTGTGTCTAGCACATACATAAATGCATTCTTGCTTAACCGAAAGTTTTCTTTAAATCTGTTTATAAAAACTTATGTGACGTGATATTTGTTTATGCACTTTTATAGCAATAGATACTTACAACACTGAAGAAAGTTCCATGGGATTGGAGTGATCTCTAATGAACCGTCGCTGTCTAAGTAACTTCGTTATTGTCTGTTTATGCGACATCCGGTCGTGCGATATTTTGCTACGCCGCATAATCATCCTCGCAGCACTCATCGCACAACATCCACACACAACATACTACAGGTCACACAACCCAATACAACACAACATGTCATCCACACAACCACAGCTACACATCATACCAACCACACTACACACCAACACTTCGCCTTTTTCACCACCCACAACCGATACAAAAGAATTGTTCACATCGGAATGAGGGTTTTTTTCTCGTTCTACCCGTGACCTCTAAGGTTTTTCCGCCATCGAGACGTTCGTCGACACAACGCTGCACAAGTTTTAGAATCGTTAAGTGCGAGTGAAATTTGTACAAAACCATTTTTTAAACAGTTGTGATTACAACATAATTATTAAAAGAGAAAAAGATAATAAATACAACAAATTAATTTGAAGGTGAAATATTTCTTTTCTTTGTTTCAAAAAAATTCGGAGAGTAAAAAATTCCAGGTGACAGTGCAAGTGCAAGTGCATCAAGTGAGTATATCACCGACATCCGAGTGAACAAAAGGTTTGCTATTAAACAAATGGTCCTTCGAGCCTCCTTGAAAGGCACCTAGAGAAACAAAAAAAAAAAAAAGAAAAATACAGAGTACAAGATACTCATACATATATACATATTAACAGTGAAAATAACTTACAATAAACGGCCGCGAAACAAATTGAAACAATCTAACTTAAAACTCTCTAAAAACTAAAAGCGGGCGCGATTTTATAATAAACGGGCGCGAAACAAATTTAAACAAACTAACTTAAAAATCAGTAAAAACTAAAAGCGGGCGCGATTTAATGAGAATAAAGGAAAAGAAAGAACAGAACATTAAGCACGGGAGAGGAAACAAGCAGGAAAGCAGAGAGAAGGAATGCTACAAACAGCAATAACGCCGGAATAAGGAAAAAAAGACTAAACTCAGAGAGCGAGAATGAAGAGGAACATTGGCATTAATAAGTATCTCACCCTCTAAAAGACCCTTGGCGGAAATTAATGTGAGTCCAGTCCAATTTAATTTTTGAAAATTGAAGTTTTATGCACGCATGTATATACATATGTGTGTATTTTTTTTCTTTAAGTAACAGAAATATTTCGGCATACAGTTACCTATAAAAAACCCAACTGTTTTGATAATATATATATATATACATTATATATATACAGTAAGACAGTTCGGTGTATATGTGTGTATGTACCGAAATAACTGACCTGCCTATAAGCTTATTTTGTGTTTCCAAACACACCGCCATATTACTCAAAAAATAAAATAAAATTAAAATTTCACAAAGTCAAGTATACCAACTTGCAACTATCCAGCGATACCCCTTGGGCAAATAAGCAACAAGCAGGATCGTGTACAACTAATAAGCAAAGGCGAACAAAGTAAATAATAAAAAAAAAAATATAAGGAAAATACATATGTATATATAGACATTATTAATATATATATAATAATAAGTGCAACACATTTGTGCATATATTTCCGAATTTTTTATTCTATTACACAAATATGTGTACATGCCTATGTAATTAAATAATCAAGTGGTACATACATAAAATAATAACGCCAAGGTTCAACGACCTGCCTTTTCGCTTAATTCGTGTTTCCAAACACACCACAACACCACAAAATAAAATACAAAAAAAAAAAAAACAGCAACAAATTTCCTAAGTCAAGTATAACTTGCAATAATTCTTGCGATACCCCTTGGGCTAAAGAAACAAAAAAAAAAAAAAGCAACAAGCAGGATCGCTTTAAACATAAGCAAAGGCAAAGAGAGAACCACAAAAGGTAATAAGCAAAATTTATGTATGTTCACATATGTATTTACCTTTACATTTGCATGTCTCCCGCCGAAATTTATACCGCAATCACACTCACCTTTATGCTCATGCTCTTTCCGTACTCAATCTCTCACTAGAGAGATCCTTATAAAAACAATTGATACATACATATGTACATATGGGAACAAATACTTATAATCTTTTTAATATAACACATTATATACATATATAATATTTTCCGCGCTCTCATCGACCGTTTACAGATACATATATACATTTATGTGCATTTAGCATTGTCGCTATATTGCACATACTTTTATAAACATATATACGGGTATATATATATATACAACAATTGCAACAAAAGTTAAAGAAACGTATGCAAATAAATATACAAATATTCTTGCTTATTACGGCTGTCCTTTCGCGTTCTTAAAAGATACAGAACGTAAAAACATAACAAGAATACAAATTAAGCGCGAGTGAAGCGGAGATAAATTAATTTGATACACGGTAAAAAAAAAAATAAAATAAAATAAAAAATAAAACGAAAACAAAAAAAAAAAAAAAAACAGACATATTTACCAAAAATAATTACATACGAATACATACATATATGTATGAAACAAATAATTAATCGATGTATGCGTTCGCAAAGTCATAATCTGTTTCATTTATAATAAAATTTATTATATTTACCAAAAAAAAATTTTTTACACATTTTTTTCACTTTACCAATTTTATAATTGTATTTCAAACGAAATATTTACAAACATTTTTTACAAAAATTTTTAACAATTCCAATTTTACTTCAAACGAAATATTTACAAAGAATTGTTTATATATTTTATTATAATACTACCAATTTTACAATTGTAGTATTTCAAACGAAACATTTTTAAGCTCAAAGCTTCGAATTTAATTTAATAAATGCAATCTGATAAATCTAAAGAGGTTAAACCAAGAACTCCTCAATTATTGGAAATTCCAAAAATGGCTGATGATGATAAATCACAAAGCACGCCTGCAGAAGCTACACGCTCGAAGCAGAGTATAAAACAAAAAAGATCAAAAGATCAGACAATATCTAGATTCATCACTGAAAGTGACAGTTTTATAAGATATTGTACAAGATTTCAAGCTTCCCCTATTACTGACATCACAGAATCAGTTTTGAATATAAAACTAGAAAGTGTGAACAATCTCTGGGCTCGACTTCTGGCAGCGTACGATACAGTACTAGATACTGACGACGCAGAACTCCCAGAAAACACAAAAGCTTCGGCTACAGCCAAGTGTGATAACTGCCGCGATCAGTATGAATTAACAAAGGGAATGATCACTGAACAAATAAGTTTAGTAAGGCCAAGTAGAGCCACTACTCCCCTCCCAGAGTAGTTACAACACCAAAAGAAGACCTAGATAAAGGCATGTATCTCAAAGTACCAGCTTGTGATACTGAAGTTTTTAATGGATGTTATGATCAATGGCCGTCCTTCCGGGACATGTTCACTGCCGTCTATATAAACCATCCTAAACTCTCACAAGCACAAAAGTTATACCATCTAAGGTACAAAACAAAAGGGGAAGCAGGCAGTATCGTCAAGCGATTCGCTTTAAATGACGAAAATTTTAAGCTGGCTTGGGAAGCACTAGTCGAAAGGTACGAAAATGAAAGGGTTATGATAGAAAACCCAATAAAAACTTTATTACATCTACCAAAAATTCAAAAAGAAACCAGCCAGGAATTTCAAAATTTATACTCGACAGTGACTAATTGCATATCAGTGTTAAAAACACAAAATATCTCCACAGAATCGTGGGACCCCATCATAGTAACTATTTGTGCAGAAACACTCCCTGATGCTGCGTTACTACGA
Organism: Bactrocera zonata; assembly: GCA_037783105.1. Classification (NCBI taxonomy): domain Eukaryota; kingdom Metazoa; phylum Arthropoda; class Insecta; order Diptera; family Tephritidae; genus Bactrocera; species Bactrocera zonata. The sequence goes on from JBAWJQ010006683.1 coordinate 1,896,122, forward strand.
TGGGAACAATCACTTGTGGAAAGAAAAAAATGCCCACATGGGAGCAAATGAAAGCATTCCTCACTGCTCAATACGAGATAGCTGAGCGAATTGACAACAAAAATATAAATCTAAAAAGTCATCAAAATGACTCAAGTAAAAACTTGTTCAAACCTCAAGCCAGCAACAATATGCAATACAATAGACACGTTAATAAAAGTCACACTTTCGTGTCAAACCAAACTAATAAATGGCAACCAGTATGTGAAATTTGTAAAGGAGGTCATAACATAAGATCTTGCGAGAAATTTAAAAAATTATCTGTTTCTGACAGAAACAATCTTGTCAGACAACATAAACTTTGCATCAACTGTCTGTCGAATGCTCATACGACAAAAGACTGTGAAAGCAAATTTACTTGTGTGTACTGTCAACGAAGACATCACTCATTGCTTCATATTACAAATTGTCAAAATATGAAGCAAAATCAATTTCATAAAACCACCGGGTTAGTCACTACAACCAAAAGTGATAATCCCGAAATCTCAAACCCCGAAAAAAGGGAAGAACAACCATGTTGCTCTAAAGCAGCAAAAATTCAAGCTCTTCATTCAGAGAATGAAAGCAAAATTCTTTTACCCACTGCGGTCATCGCTATTGAACATAGAGGAGAATTATTCAAATTAAGAGCATTAATAGATCAAGGTTCTCAAAGATCCTTTATATCATCTAAAGCTCAAAATCGGCTAAAATTGCCTGTCAAAAATTCAAATTTCCAAATTTCAGGAATGGGCGGAAGAATTATCCAAAATTCGAACAAAATATGCCCAATTACCATAGTATCTCCAAATGCGGATATTAGAATAGATGCGCAAGCCATCGTTCTACCGCAACTTACAAATTTGCTTCCAAGCTGTGAAGTAAATAAAAAGCAATGGGAAAAATGCTCATATCTCAAATTAGCAGACCCCAACTGCCATACCCCATCACAAATCGATGTGTTATTAGGTAGTGACTTAATACCTCAAATAATTCTTGAAGGTATAGAAAAAATATCCAATAAATTGTTAGCCCAAAATACAATCTTTGGGTGGATATTAAGTGGCCAAGTCACAGAAAAAATTAATTCTTTTACAACTGAAGTTGAAAATATTTCAAACGAATATTTAAATAATGAACTCAAAAAATTCTGGGAAGTAGAAGAATTACCTCAGACTACTCAACTTTCAGAAGAAGATCAGGCATGCGAAGCCTATTACAAGTCCACAACAACAAGAAACGAACATGGTCGTTATGTTGTGCGACTACCATTCAAACCAACTTTTCCTGAAACCATAGCTCTAGGCCACTCTAGAATATCAGCAGTCCAGCAATTTCTAAGCCTGGAAAAAAGCCTGATGAAAAAAAGTGAGCTTAAATCAGCATATGATAATGTGATGGACGAATATCTTGACCTCAATCATATGGAAGAAGCTGTACCATATGAAAAGGTATCTAAAGGTAGGTATTTATCTTTTTATCTGCCACATCATGGGGTAATAAGACCTGATAAAATTACAACAAAGGTACGAGTGGTTTTCAATGCCTCAAAGTGTACGAGCTCAGGCAAATCACTCAATGATGTACTATACACAGGGCCAACATTACAACCTGATCTCATGTTGCTAATTCTAAATTGGCGCATGTTTAAATACGTTTTCAATGGGGATGTAGAGAAAATGTACAGACAAATTCTAGTACATGAAGATGACCAAGATTTCCAGCGTATAGTCTTCCGCAAATCAAGTAATAGTCCAATCAGCGACTATAAACTTAAAACCGTCACCTTTGGCATCAATTGCGCACCCTATTTGGCGATCAGGACACTACATGAAGTGGCAAAAACAAATGCAACAAATTTGCCTTTAGCATCTTCTGTGTTGCAAACACAAACATACGTGGACGACATACTATCAGGTAGCCACAGTCTGTCCTTAGCGTGCGAATCACTATCTCAAGTGATCAAAGCGCTAAATTCAGCGGGATTCCCCTTAAAGAAAATTACTTCAAATCACCCTGATATAATAAAAGACATTAAAAAAGAAGACTTATTAGATACAGATTTCCTTAAATTTGAAAAGGCCAGTACAACTAAAACTCTAGGGATTCAATGGAATGCGATAACAGATCAATTCTCATATACAATTGAGTCAATATCTGCAATGTCCGCCATTACAAAACGCCAAATACTTTCCTCGGTGGCAAAACTTTTCGACCCCGCAGGATGGCTTTCGCCAATAATGATTCAAGCTAAAGTCCTCATTCAAGAATTGTGGCAAGATGGCACTGAATGGGATGAACAGGTAAAACCTTTACGTTTAGCGAAATGGGTCCAATTTGCTAACAATTTACATACTATATCTGAAATTCGAATCCCTCGATGGGTAAATTTCACCCCTAACATTAACACAGAATTACACGGTTTCTGTGATGCCTCTGAAAAGGCTTATTGCGCAACAGTTTACGTACGCACACAGTACGATAACAAAATATCTGCACACCTCTTGGTAGCCAAAGCCAAAGTTGCACCTTTGAAGACACTCAGTCTGCCACGGCTTGAACTGAATGGTGCTCTTCTGTTAGCAAAATTAATTTCAATAGTTCAAACCCACCTGAAATTAACCGATCATAAAACATATCTTTGGTCAGACTCAGAGATAGTTTTGGCATGGTTAGAAAAACCACCCTATTGCTGGAAGACCTATGTATCTAACCGAATATCTCAAATCTTGGACTTAGTTGGCCCAGCAAAATGGCAACATGTTGCAAGTTCAGATAACCCAGCGGATCTTGGGACAAGAGGTTGCAAGCCACTGCACCTCACCAGCACTACACTCTGGTGGAATGGTCCAACATGGCTAACAGAATCACAAGAATTCTGGCCAAAGTCTCCCGCTCGTAATATAATACCGCCGGAAAGTCGGAAAATTGAAAGTTTTCATATCACTCCAGAAGAGGATGATATTCTCCACCGATTTTCGTCATTTGCTAGAGCACTAAGAGTAGTCGCTTACATGCAAAAATTCATTCAAAGACTTAAACTAAAAATGAAAGGAGCACCAAATGATCCTTGCGTACAACTAACGCATTCCGACTTGCAACATGCCAAGGTCAGTCTAATATTATATACACAAACTCGCTATTTCAGCAAAGAGAAGTCAAAGTTGCTCGAAAAGCGACCTCTCGAAAAGGGAAGCTCACTTCTCGTCTTAAATCCATTCTTGGATTCTAAGGGATTAATAAGGGCAAATGGAAGATTGGCGAACTCCAGCCTTAGTTATAACGAACGACATCCCATCATTATTCCAAAGAAATCCCGTTTTACTCATTTATTCCTAATATACCTTCACCAGCTTACACTACATGGTGAGCACCGCTTGATGCAGCAAATGGTCCGACAAGAATTTTATATACCGCGACTAAAGCCACAACTTAAAAAGACGATTTTTATGTGTAAACAATGTACCTTGTACAAACATAAAATGCGTACGCAGATCATGGCAGCTTTACCACCTGAACGCTGCAATTATGCTCTACCTTTTACTATTACTGGGGTTGATTTTGCTGGACCTTTCCAGATAAAGGCCTCAATGTTAAGATAATCTACATTTAGAAAAGGGTATGTGGCTGTTTTTGTATGTTTTACGACAAAGGCAGCACACCTCGAGCTTTGTTCAGATCTGACAACTGCGGCTTTCCTCGCAGCATTCGCACGCTTTGTCGGACGACGCGGATTTCCCTCAAAGATTATGAGCGACAATGGGAAAAACTTTATCGGAGCTCAAAGAGCCACCGAAAAGGAGTTCATAAACTTTATGAAAGAAGTTTCCCCTGAAATAGTTAAAAAATATGCACCCCAAGGGATTGATTGGCAGTTCATACCTCCATGTTCTCCACACATGGGCGGACTTTGGGAATCAGCAGTCAAAAGCTTTAAGTCCCATTTAAAGAAAACGGCTGGTAATCATAAATTCAATTATGAGGAGTTTACTACACTACTCACTCGTATCGAAGCCGTATTAAACTCAAGACCTATATCACCACTCTCGCAAGATCCCTCCGATTTCACAGCTCTTACACCTGGACACTTCCTCAGAGGAGCTCCTCTTCTCGCCATACCTGAGACAGAAGGAGACTCACTCACTTTAGTAAATCGATGGGAAAGAATCAAGATTCTCCATCATGAATTCAGCCACAGATGGAAGGAGGACTATCTTAAAGATCTCCATAAGAGATATCGATGGAAAACGATCCAGAAGGAACCCAGTACAGGCGAATGCCTTCCCCCAACCGAATGGCGACTAGGTCGCATTGAAAAGGTACATCGGGGACGAGATGGTCATATCAGAGTAGTTGATGTGCGAACACAAACTGGCCTACTAACTCGACCACTAGTAAAATTGTGTTTTCTTCCAAATACCGAAGAACCGATCACTGAAAACAAGCGAACGCAAACGCATACATAAAATTAAACCATAATTAATTAAAAAATACACCGTTTACAATCCGTTTAATTCTAAGTACTACCGTTATACAACCTAAAACCAATGAGCGATAACAATTGAACCGAAAAAAATATGTATAATATACGATGATATATGTATCTATCTCTCAAAACAAGTACCCAATTACATAATTCAATATATGAACCATACAATGTTTTAATATAATGTATTCCTATTCCAATAGAAATGGACATAGAAGACATCCAACTTACTCCTAAGACTGTGAAATCCGCCATTGCTGCACCTAGAGCATCAGCTCCACCCATCGCCGCACCAAGGACACGAAGAGTCTTGAGTCCGCCAAGGCACTCATCAGTTGCAACACCCAGGGATACGTTAGAAGATCCATTCGAAGAAAACTTGTCTCCACGATGCAGCTTATGCCATCGGCCCCACGTTCTGAAGAGGTGCACAATCTTCAAAAGCATGAAGCCAGCTCAGCGCCAACAGATCGCTCGCGCACACGGCCATTGCATGAATTGCTTGGGAGACTCCCTCACCACCTTCGAATGTCCAACCGACGGGTCATGCAAATACTGTCAACGCCTTCATCATACACTGTTTCATCGATTCGCTCGTCGAGTCAATCCGCCAGCAAACCACGCAAGTGACAGACACAGACAACACGAGGATCCTGTCCAGCGCCGAAGAGGGCACCATTCCAGACGCACCAGGGGAGCGCACTCACGACCACCTGCACCAACCTACGGTCATCGTAATCCACAACGTAAGCCAACGGGACTGAACGCCGTAGTGAGCACTCTGCAACGGTTGCAAAGACTTCTAGGCGACTAATCCGCCTAGGGGGGCCGGGATGTTTATGCGACATCCGGTCGTGCGATATTTTGCTACGCCGCATAATCATCCTCGCAGCACTCATCGCACAACATCCACACACAACATACTACAGGTCACACAACCCAATACAACACAACATGTCATCCACACAACCACAGCTACACATCATACCAACCACACTACACACCAACACTTCGCCTTTTTCACCACCCACAACCGATACAAAAGAATTGTTCACATCGGAATGAGGGTTTTTTCTCGTTCTACCCGTGACCTCTAAGGTTTTTCCGCCATCGAGACGTTCGTCGACACAACGCTGCACAAGTTTTAGAATCGTTAAGTGCGAGTGAAATTTGTACAAAACCATTTTTTAAACAGTTGTGATTACAACATAATTATTAAAAGAGAAAAAGATAATAAATACAACAAATTAATTTGAAGGTGAAATATTTCTTTTCTTTGTTTCAAAAAAATTCGGAGAGTTAAAAATTCCAGGTGACAGTGCAAGTGCAAGTGCATCAAGTGAGTATATCACCGACATCCGAGTGAACAAAAGGTTTGCTATTAAACATTGTCCTTTCAACATAACTATCTTCAAAATGTAAGCTCACGTTGTTAAACATTATTATTCAGCTTTTCAAAATCATCTTAAAATTTCAAAACACACAATAATTAGTTTTAATACGTCAAAAATGTCAATTTCGGATGAACTTGTGTGTCATTTCTCATTTATTTTAGTATGGCAACAAAAAAGTTGAGAGATTGTGTTCATTCGCCAGTCACAATATGAACATGGCGAATTTTCGCCTAAAACATTCGACTCGCCAATGCATTCGCTCCCACCAGTGACAATACCAGCATAAGTACTTTCAAACATACTATATTTATTTAAACATACAAATCATTTCCACATTGGCATCTATTCTGCAATACCACTTGTTTTTTAGCAAACAAAAAAAACAGGATTGCTTACAAAAAGCATATCGATTTCTTCGTGAGCTCTCATTTGCTTAGCATAATTACAGTTACATACAAATAATTCGTGCATACTTATGTAAGTTTGTAAAAAGCGCATTGATCTTTTCAACGAGCTCTCAGTTGCACAAAACATAAGTACCTAAATACGTATGTACAAGTACATACATACAAGTCCACGTATTCGAGTGTACATAAATACAAAACATTCGGACATCAAAAATATTAATAAATAAGAAGCGAGTTTTTTAATTTAACAAACATATGTATAGTCAAACTAAAATATAAATAAAAATAAGAAACGGTAATAACACGAAGTTACATACTAATTTTTTACCAATATAAATCGAAATTCAAAACTATTTACCTTAAAGAGTAATCGGCTTCAAGCAATACCCTATTGCCTCATTTAAATCAGTTACCCTGAGAGAAAAAAAAATTAATTATTTTTACAGATATTTGAAAATAAATCCAAAATGGTTAGTAACGAAAAAAATCGAAATACACCTGCAGCAGCTACACGCTCCAGACAAATTTATTTCAGAAAGGATTTCTAGGCTGACATTGTTGGTGGTGTTTACGCTGGTTCCAAGATAGACGAAATTATCTACAACTTCAAAGTTATGACTGTCAACAGTGACGTGAGTGCCAAGTCGCGAGTGCGACGAGTGTTTGTTTGATGACAGGAGATATTTCTTTTCGCCCTCGTTCACTGCCAGACCCATTCGTTTTGCTTCCTTGTCCAGTCTAGAGAAAGCAGAACCAACGGCGCGGGTGTTGAGGCCGATGATATCAATATCATTGGCATACGCCCGCAGCTGTACACTCTAATAGAAGATGGTACCTTCTCTATTTAGTTCTGCAGCTCGAACTATTTTCTCCAGAAACAGGTTGAAGAAGTCGCACGATAGGGGAGCGCCTTGTCTGAAACCTCGTTTGGTATCCAACGGCTCGGAGAGGTCCTTCCCGATTCTGATGGAGCTTTTAGTGTTGCTCAACGTCAGCATACACAGCCGTATTAGTTTTGCGGGGATACCAAATTCAGACATCGCGGCATAGAGGCAGCTCCTTTTCGTGCTGTCGAAAGCAGCTTTGAAATCGACGAAGAGGTGGTGTCTGTCGATTCTCCTTTCGCGGGTCTTTTCCAAGATTAGGTCTAAAGCCACACTGATAAGGTCCAATCAGTTTGTTGACGGTGTGCTTTAATCTTTCACACAATACGCTCGATAGAACCTTATACGCGATGTTGAGGAGGCTAATCCCACGGTAGTTGGCGCAGATTGTGGGATCTCCTTTTTTTATGGATTGGGCATAGCACACTTAAATTCCAATCGTTGGGCATGCTTTCGTCCGACCATATTTTACAAAGAAGCTGATGCATGCTCCTTATCAGTTCTTCGCCGCCGCGTTTGAATAGTTCGGCGGACAATCCATCGGCCCCTGCCGCTTTGTTGTTCTTGAGGCGGGCAATTGTTCATAGAGTCCACATTTGACTTTTTACCCTATACTAGGTACTATATGTTAAATTTTAAATAATTTTCATAAAATGGTGATCGTAATGTTCCTTAAATTATTATTAAAAAATCAGTTTCACAAAATATACATAAGTTTGTGAACACAACTATACCAAGAGCTCGGGTATACAAAAATATTATTAATTTAAACAATATAAGGCTGGTATTGTCTAGGCGAATTTCGCTATTTCGAGTTGAGAGTAGCGAACGTATAGTAAATTCGCAAAATGTATATTTAGTATTGCCACTTGCGAATTTATAAAATTCGTTTCGGCTCAATTGTCAAAATTTGGCGAACGTTTATTCGATTCGAGAGTGTAATTAAAAATGGAGAAAACGTTAGAAAATTTTGAAAATTTATTTATTGTATTTAATTCATTACAAATTTAATTATTTTTAGAATAAAACGAACTACTCAGAAGCATTTACTGTGTGAAGTTACTGGAAAGAAATCCTGAGTTAGCCAGAGGAATGGCGCCGTTTGGCTCCACAAAAAAAAAAATAGGTTGGAGTTGTGGGAAGGTATTGGGGCTGAGTTTAACAATATCGGCACTCCAATACGTAGTGGCAGCGAATGGAATAAGGTAAGAATAAACAATTTTGATTGCATATATGTACATACATATCTGTATTAATTTGTGTATTTCTTAGGTTTGGTTGGACTACAAATTGAAATTAAAAAGAAAAATTGCAGAAAATCGGAAAGAGATTGCAGCCACAAGTGGAGGACCTTACACCCAACGCAGCTTAACGCCTTTGGAACAGACCATGGACGAGTTGCTCAGATTGCAGCAGGCAGTGAATCCAAGCGGAGCCGTATTTGGAAGCACTGCACCTGTACCAGCATATTTAGAGGAAGAAATCAGCACACATCTGGAAGATGTCGAGGCTCACCCTGAACAGGCGGAAGAAATTGGAAACGTTAGCATTACGTCTAGGCAGGCACCTACAAACAGAGTGGAGGAGCGCGAAAATTTGCGTATGAAGGTTTTAGAGAAGCAAGCAGAAACGCAAGAAAACCTTGTCGGTATAATGAAAAATATCAAATTGTTGTGCAATGAAATTTCAAGATATAACAGAAAAATTTACGAATTAAAAAAAGAAAAAGTGGCGCTATATAAAACGAAAGAAGAAAGAAATAAGGAAGAAAATAATGAAAAAAATAGGCGACATAAAAAAAAAATTGAAATAAATCTAAAAGAATTGGAATTAAAAAAACTTAAATACCCAAAGTAAAAAAACGTATTTCCTGCAATTCAAATTTAATTTCAGTTTTTTTTATTGTACGTTACATATACATATATTTTACTTATATTTTAGGGATGTAACTACACTATGACAATGCATTCGCAATTTGTCTTCGGCGATGATCTGCTGCTGTTCCACTGAAGTTTCCTTCAACTGGTTCCAGTGGTACTACTACATCAACAAAAGTTTCTTGTTCAGGATCATTTACATTATATTGTTTGCAAATATTGTGTAAAGCACAACAAACATTTACAATCACAGTTGCTTTACTAGGAGGATATCGTAGTTTACGTTCCCTAGTATACAACGAAAACGGCATTTCAGCACTCCAATTGTCCTTTCAATTACGTTCCTTGCTTTGCATGTTTTTTTTTTTTTAATTTGATTCCACTGTTCCTGGTAAAGCGTTTTTGAAAGGCGTCCATAGATACTCGTGTAGTGAATAACCAGAATCACCTAAAATATATTTAATTTTAGTATGTATTTATGTACATACATATATAAACTGTAGTTTCCTAAGTAAGCCGAATTATGATCTCCTCTTTGGTATGTTTGATCCAGATATGTTTTTAATGAGCTATTGTTCCACACAAATGAGTCGTGGCTAGATCCTCCATATCTTGCATCAACAGACCGTATTACCATTTCCTGATCGCACACCTGTTAAAAGTTTATTTTTTAAGACGAAATAATAATAAGTAATAATTTATTTAATTGCTACTTACAGTCATCGCATTTATGCTGTAAAATTCTTTTCGATTTAGATATAAGTGCTTGTTCTCACATGGAGCAATAATTGCAACATGAGTTCCATCAACGCAACCAACCACATTTGAAATTCCTGATCTGGTGAAAAATTTCTCTTTTGTTGTTCGTTTTTGCTCTTCAGTTATGTCCGTTTTGATCCAGACACTGCAAAGAGTGGATTCCAATAATGGGAGCATTTCCTTGAAAATCAATGAAACAGTGGGCTGCGCAATACCTAGTTGAAAATCATTTCCCACTGTTTGCGATAGGTCACATGAGCCAAAAATCTGAGGACGCAGCACAATTTTAACATCGGCGATGTTGACGACGATAGGTTAGTCGGACATTTTTCCTTTACGCTGTCTAGCCAATGGCGGATTAAGTATTTTGCCGCCCTAGGCCCATTTTAAAGGATGAAATTTTATTTCTTTGAGTCCGTTCATATTACTAAGATATATTATTTATTTCATAAAAGTATAATTGTTAAACTATACAAATAAATATTTATCAACATAAATAACAGTCAGTTTTCTTAAACTATAATGTATAACTTAATTTTTAAACATCTTCTTTCTGGCTTTCGTCTGAGCAAAATCATCAATTATGTCGTTGTAATCAATTTCTTGAACTAGTTGGGCTTCAATTGACAGTAGTGCTAAAGCATTGAGTCTCTCTTGGCCCATACTTGCGCGTAAATACGTTTTGACTCTTTTCAAGGTGGAAAAAGATCTTTCTCCTGAACAGCTCGTAGCCGGAATATTAAAAAAAATACGTAGAGCAATGTCTACATTTGGATAAACATCTTGAAGATTTTAAGAAAGCAAAAAATTGTATATTCCTTGCGCGGAACGAATATCTTTTGTGTTCATTAAAGAATCTTTGAGTTGACAGTGCAAATGAATACATTTATTTGCGCAAGTATTTTCCAAATCATCAGAATATTTAGTAACTAATTCATCTGCGCGAGTTTTTAATTCATTGGTATCTATTTCATACAAATTGTCAAAACAAAAAAAAATTTTTCGTAAAGATTATGATAAGCACTTTTACGTCCTGTCAATTGTACACTTAAAGTATCTAAAATTAGAAAGTAAACGTTGGTTCGAAAAGTTTCTTCTCCAGATAAAGCTGTTCTTTCAATTTCCCGCGACTAGTCAGCTTGAAGTTTTCGGGTTTTTTTACGACGGGTGTCATAGTGGTAATAATTTTGAACTCCAGATAGTGCTTTGGCTTTTTTTCATAATCAGAAAATTGTTTATCTCTCATGTCTTGGAGAAATAATGCCAAAGAACTATATATTCTTATAACAGATGATAAATCAGCTTGAGAATCCTGAAGCTTCTTACTCGCAGCATTAAAGCGATTCAACAATGACTAGAATTGCTGTTTCTAGATGTTGTAATTTTTGCTGCAGTCCCTTAGCTACAGCTCGCGTAGTAGGTTTTTCATCTTAATTTTCACCAATAAAGTTTAGTGCAACAATTATTCCAGGCCACTCCTTTTCCAATGTGTAGCATTCATCATGTCGAGCCAACCAACGAGTTTGAGAAAGGCTTTTAAGTCTTAAACTTGTATGCTGTCTTAAAATTTCCCAACGATGTGTCGAAACGGTAAAAAAATTATATAATTCTTGCAAAGTAGAAAAATAGTCAACTGCTTCGGTAACAGATTCAGCTGCACAAGTTCCCACTAAATTTAAAGAGTGACTAGCACAAGGAACATATTCAGCTAATGGATTAGTTGTTTTGATTCGTGCTTGCACTCCTGAATATAAACCTGACATGTTGCTTGCATTATCGTTAGATTGACCACAACAATTCATTATATTTATACCATTATCCTCAAGAGATTTTAACAAAGCATCCAATATCTTTAGCCTTATGGCCAGTATTTGGAATTAATTTCAGAAATCTTTCGACAATTTTACCATTTTTATGTACATATATAATAATTATCGTGAGTTGATCAACATGAGCAATATCAGGCGTGGAATCCACAATTGCACCAAAATACTTAGCAGATTGCACTTCTTTATAAATATGTTGCAATACTCTATTTTGAATTAATAATATAATTTCTTCGTAGATTGTCTTAAATAAATACGAAGTATTTCCACAGCCAGGGTGCGCATATAATTTTAAATGTTTTGATAAAAATGGATAAAATTTAGCAAGAAGCTCGACTGAACCTAAAAAATTTCCAAAAGCTTTGTGACATCACATTTAAAAATTTGTGAGGTACAAACGTGAAATTTATAGGTAAACAAAAAAATATTAAACATTTATGAACACAATCTTTGTTTTTTATTACTTAAGTTGTAACGAAGCTTTTTACTGCCCCTGCTTCTTACAAGTATAACTTGCTGAGATATACTCGCCGTGTCCAGGGTTCGTTACAATAAATTTGTAAACATTGGGGCTCTTCTGCGAATCGTACTTTATTTTATTTTATATTATAATTTTAATTAAAGTTACAAAATTGTCTCTCGCGTTGTAATGTCGTCGCCCGAGGAAAGTGCTGTCAGGGTAACGGTTCAGTGTGGTCCGTTAGGGCAATACCGTTTCCCGCTCTGTTTAAATCTCCAAGCATCATCCCATCTGAAACAAGTTCCATATGATAGTTATTGCCCTAGTGTCGAGTCATACGTATTTCAAAGATCGATAAATGATGACGATGCTTTATGGATGGAAGAAAGGATGTTGATACGAAAGATGTTCCTGACATCCAAATTCAGAACGAAAATGAAGTGCCTGATTTACCAGTAATAAATGATTTAAAGGAGTGGGTCAAAAGTCCATGGACACAAGATGATTAAGTTTTGTATTTTTCATTAGCATAATAAGGTATCGTTTATTTCTTGACTAGTCATTCGTTGTCTCTGTACTTTAATATTTAACTAAATGTTGGTTTTGTTAAAGATTATTCAATAAATATAAGAATAAATAGAATAGCCTGTTTTTTTTATTTTTTGATAAATCCATAAAATTGGGAAATGTGTGACGTCAACACAGGGGGAGGGGGAGTTCAAAATGTGACAACTTGTGACAAGGACGGGGAAGGGGTTAAAAAGTCCGTAAATTCGTGTGACGTAATTTATGGATGGCTTCAAATCAGAATTTTCATGAGCTTCAATACGCGCTTTTGAGTTTTTCCAATCTCTAAGCCCTTCACCAGTAAAAGCGTTTACTTCGCCACTCCTACCAAATAGTAAACATAGAGCACAATATACTGATCCTTTACTTTCTGAATAAATTAACCACTCACGATATTGAATTTCTCCGTTCTTTAAATTACGTTGGAAAATGTATTGTCGTTACATAATATCAGATTTAAAATTTTGACATTCTGAAAAATTTGCCGCCCCCAAATTGTGCAGCGTTTGGCCCGGACCTCGCGGGCCTAGGCGGTAATCCATCACTGTGTCTAGCACATAAATAAATGCATTCTTGCTTAACCGAAAGTTTTCTTTAAATCTGTTTATAAAAACTTATGTGACGTGATATTTGTTTATGCACTTTTATAGCAATAGATACTTACAACACTGAAGAAAGTTCCATGGGATTGGAGTGATCTCTAATGAACCGTCGCTGTCTAAGTAACTTCGTTATTGTCCTTTCAACATAACTATCTTCAAAATGTAAACTCACGTTGTTAAACATTTTTATTCAGCTTTTTAAAATCACCGCAAAATTTCAAAACACACAATAATTAGTTTTAATACGTCAAAGATGTCAATTTCGGATGAACTTGTGTGTCATTTCTCATTTATTTTAGTATGGCAACAAAAAAGTTGAGAGAATGTGTTCATTCGCCAGTCACAATATGAACATGGCGAATTTTCGCCTAAAACATTCGACTCGCCAATGCATTCGCTTCGCCAGTGACAATACCAGCATAAGTACTTTCAAACATTCTATATTTATTTAAACATACAAATCCTTTTTAATTCCACATTGGCATCTATTCTGCAATACCACTTGTTTTTTAGCAAACAAAAAAAAAAACAGGATTGCTTACAAAAAGCATATCGATTTCTTCGTGAGCTCTCATTTGCTTAGCATAATTACAGTTACATACAAATAATTCGTGCATACTTATGTAAGTTTGTAAAAAGCGCATTGATCTTTTCAACGAGCTCTCAGTTGCACAAAACATAAGTACCTAAATACGTATGTACAAGTACATACATACAAGTCCACGTATTCGAGTGTACATAAATACAAAACATTCGGACATCAAAAATATTAATAAATAAGAAGCGAGTTTTTTAATTTAACAAACATATGTATAGTCAAACTAAAATATAAATAAAAATAAGAAACGGTAATAACACGAAGTTACATACTAATTTTTTACCAATATAAATCGAAACTCAAAACTATTTACCTAAAAGAGTAATCGGCTTCAAACAATACCCTATTGCCTCATTTAAATCAGTTACCCTGAGAGAAAAAAAATTTAATTATTTTTTACAGATATTTGAAAATAAATCCAAAATGGTCAGTAATGAAAAAAATCGAAATACACCTGCAGCAGCTACACGCTCCAGACAAATTTATTTCAGAAAGGATTTCTACGCTGACATTGTTGGTGGTGTTTACGCTGGTTCCAAGATAGACGAAATTATCTACAACTTCAAAGTTATGACTGTCAACAGTGACTTGAGTGCCACGAGTGCGACGAGTGTTTGTTTGATGACAGGAGATATTTCTTTTCGCCCTCGTTCACTGCCAGACCCATTTCTTTTGCTTCCTTATCCAGTCTGGAGAAAGCAGAACTAACGGCGCGGGTGTTGAGACCGATGATATCAATATCATCGGCATACGCCAGCAGTTGTACACTCTTATAGAAGATGGTACCTTCTCTATTTAGTTCTGCAGCTCGAACTATTTTCTCCAGAAACAGGTTGAAGAAATCGCACGATAGGGGAGCGCCTTGTCTGAAACCTCGTTTGGTATCCAACGGCTCGGAGAGGTCCTTCCCGATTCTGATGGAGCTTTTAGTGTTGCTCAACGTCAGCATACACAGCCGTATTAGTTTTGCGGGGATACCAAATTCAGACATCGCGGCATAGAGGCAGCTCCTTTTCGTGCTGTCGAAAGCAGCTTTGAAATCGACGAAGAGGTGGTGTCTGTCGATTCTCCTTTCGCGGGTCTTTTCCAAGATTAGGTCTAAAGCCACACTGATAAGGTCCAATCAGTTTGTTGACGGTGTGCTTTAATCTTTCACACAATACGCTCGATAGAACCTTATACGCGATGTTGAGGAGGCTAATCCCACGGTAGTTGGCGCAGATTGTGGGATCTCCTTTTTTTATGGATTGGGCATAGCACACTTAAATTCCAATCGTTGGGCATGCTTTCGTCCGACCATATTTTACCAAGAAGCTGATGCATGCTCCTTATCAGTTCTTCGCCGCCGCGTTTGAATAGTTCGGCGGAAAATCCATCGGCCCCTGCCGCTTTGTTGTTCTTGAGGCGGGCAATTGTTCATAGAGTCCACATTTGACTTTATACCCTATACTAGGTACTACATGTTAAATTTTAAACAACTTTCATAAAAAGGTGATCGTAATGTTCCTTAAATTATTATTAAAAAATCAGTTTCACAAAATATACATAAGTTTGTGAACACAACCATACCCAGAGCTCGGGTATACAAAAATATTATTAATTTAAACAATATAAGGCTGGTATTGTCACCGGCGAAGCGAATGAAATTCTAGGCGAATTTCGCTATTTCGAGTTGAGAGTAGCGAACGCATAGTAAATTCGCCACGAAGTGGCGAAAGAACTAGCGAAAATGAATATTTAGTATTGCCACTTGCGAATTTATAAAATTCGTTTCGGCTCAACTGTCAAAATTTGGCGAACGTTTATTCGATTCGAGAGTGTAATTAAAAATGGAGAAAACGTTAGAAAATTTTGAAAATTTATTTATTGTATTTAATTCATTACAAATTTAATTATTTTTAGAATAAAACGAACTACTCAGAAGCATTTACTGTGTGAAGTTAGCCAGAGGAATGGCGCCGTTTGGCTCCACAAAAAAAAAAATAGGTTGGAGTTGTGGGAAGGTATTGGGGCTGAGTTTAACAATATCGGCACTCCAATACGTAGTGGCAGCGAATGGAATAAGGTAAGAATAAACAATTTTGATTGCATATATGTACATACATATCTGTATTAATTTGTGTATTTCTTAGGTTTGGTTGGACTACAAATTGAAATTAAAAAGAAAAATTGCAGAAAATCGGAAAGAGATTGCAGCCACAAGTGGAGGACCTTACACCCAACGCAGCTTAACGCCTTTGGAACAGACCATGGACGAGTTGCTCAGATTGCAGCAGGCAGTGAATCCAAGCGGAGCCGTATTTGGAAGCACTGCACCTGTACCAGCATATTTAGAGGAAGAAATCAGCACACATCTGGAAGATGTCGAGGCTCACCCTGAACAGGCGGAAGAAATTGGAAACGTTAGCATTACGTCTAGGCAGGCACCTACAAACAGAGTGGAGGAGCGCGAAAATTTGCGTATGAAGGTTTTAGAGAAGCAAGCAGAAACGCAAGAAAACCTTGTCGGTATAATGAAAAATATCAAATTGTTGTGCAATGAAATTTCAAGATATAACAGAAAAATTTACGAATTAAAAAAAGAAAAAGTGGCGCTATATAAAACGAAAGAAGAAAGAAATAAGGAAGAAAATAATGAAAAAAATAGGCGACATAAAAAAAAATTGAAATAAATCTAAAAGAATTGGAATTAAAAAAACTTAAATACCCAAAGTAAAAAAACGTATTTCCTGCAATTCAAATTTAATTTCAGTTTTTTTTATTGTACGTTACATATACATATATTTTACTTATATTTTAGGGATGTAACTACATCCCTATGGATGGAGTCATATGTAGAAGTTCACGCAAGTGAGGAAAGTTCTCTGATCGCCATTCACTTGGGAGTGGCCAGAAACGATTCTTTTACATATGACTCAAGCAGCTCACGACTTCCGGTCTTTGACCAAGTATCCTCTGGGTAGCCTAAGAACATCCGTTTGAAGGCGAGCTAAAGTGAGAAGGCGAAACACCCCCCTGCATAGGGTTGTGCGCTGGGTTTGGGACCCGCCACGTAAAAAAACACCCCCAATGCAAAAGTTTAAACAGCCTCGGATGAGAGACCCCCTTTTGATGACGACCACGGCAAACGAAATAAGGACTATGATTTGAGGGCATGCACCTGGAATGTCCGGTCCCTTAATTGGGAAGGTGCCGCTGCCCAGCTGGTAGATGTCCTCGTAAAGATAAAGGCTGACATCACCGCCGTCCAAGAAATGCGGTGGACGGGACAAGGACAGAGACGAGTAGGTCCTTGTGACATTTACTACAGTGGCCATATAAAGGAGCGCAAGTTTGGTGTTGGATTCGTGGTGGGAGAGAGACTCCGTCGCCGAGTACTATCATTCACTCCGGAGAATGAACGTCTAGCCACAATCCGCATCAAAGCGAGGTTCTTCAACATATCGCTGATTTGCGCCCACGCCCCGACGGAAGAGAAGGACGATGTGACCAAAGATGCCTTTTATGAGTGCTTGGAGCGCACTTATGAGAGATGCCCCCGCCACGACGTCAAAATCGTGCTTGGCGACTTCAACGCCAGGGTGGGCAAAGAAGGTATCTTTGGCACTACGGTCGGTAAATTCAGCCTCCACGAGGAAACATCCCCAAATGGGTTGAGGCTGATCGACTTCGCCGGGGCCCGAAATATGGTTATCTGTAGTACTAGATTCCAGCATAAGAAGATACATCAAGCTACCTGGCTGTCTCCGGATCGAAAAACCACCAACCAGATCGATCATGTTGTGATAGACGGAAGACACGTCTCCAGTGTTTTAGATGTGCGTGCGCTCCGAGGTCCTAACATCGACTCGGACCACTATATTGTTGCAGCCAAAATTCGCACCCGCCTCTGTGCAGCAAAAAACGCACGCCAACAAACACAAGGAAGGTTCGACGTCGAGAAGCTGCAATCACAACAGACAGCCGAACGATTTTCTACTCGGCTTGCACTCCTGCTCTCTGAGAGCACTCGTCAACAACTCGGTATAAGGGAACTGTGGGACGGCATTTCAAACTCCTTACGTACAGCTGCAACCGAAACCATTGGTTTTCGGAAAGTGCAAAGGAACAGCTGGTACGACGAGGAGTGCCGTGTCGCAGCGGAGAGAAAACAGGCTGCCTACCTCGCAACGTTACGATCGACCACAACACGTGCGGGATGGGATAGATACCGAGAGTTGAAGAGGGAAGCGAGACGCATTTGTAGACAGAAAAAGAAAGAGGCCGAAATGCGTGAGTACGAACAGCTTGATAAGCTGGCCGACAGGGGTAATGCTCGAAAATTCTACGAAAAGATGCGGCGGCTTACAGAAGGTTTCAAGACCGGAGCATACTCTTGTAGAACCCCCAAGGTGATCTAGCCACCGATGCCCAGAGCATACTTAAATTATGGAGGGAACACTTCTCCAGCCTGCTGGATGGCAGTGAACACACAACACCAGGAGAAAACGAACCCGATACCCCAATCGATGACGATGGAGCAGATGTTCCATTGCCCGACCATGACGAAGTTCGAATAGCAATTGCCCGTCTGAAAAACAACAAAGCGGCAGGGGCCGACGGATTGCCGGCCGAGCTATTCAAACACGGCGGCGAAGAGCTGATAAGGTGCATGCATCAGCTTCTTTGTAAAATATGGTCGGACGAAAGTATGCCCAACGATTGGAATTTAAGTGTGCTGTGCCCAATCCATAAAAAAGGAGACCCCACAATCTGCGCCAACTACCGTGGGATTAGCCTCCTCAACATCGCATATAAGGTTCTGTCGAGCGTATTGTGTGAAAGATTAAAGCCCACCGTCAACAAACTGATTGGACCTTATCAGTGTGGCTTTAGACCTGGTAAATCAACCACCGACCAGATATTCACTATGCGCCAAATCTTGGAAAAGACCCGTGAAAGGAGAATCGACGAGGTTTCAGACAAGGCGACTCCCTATCGTGCGACTTCTTCAACCTGCTTCTGGAGAAAATAGTTCGAGCTGCAGAACTCAACAGAGAAGGTACCATCTTCTATAAGAGTGTACAACTGCTGGCGTATGCCGATGATATTGATATCATCGGCCTCAACACCCGCGCCGTTAGTTCTGCTTTCTCCAGACTGGATAAGGAAGCAAAAGAAATGGGTCTGGCAGTGAACGAGGGCAAGACGAAATATCTCCTGTCATCAAACAAACAGTCGTCGCACTCGCGACTTGGCACTCACGTCACTGTTGACAGTCATAACTTTGAAGTTGTAGATAATTTCGTCTATCTAGGAACCAGCATTAACACCACCAACAATGTCAGCCTGGAAATCCAACGCAGGATTACTCTTGCCAACAGGTGCTACTTCGGACTGAGTAGGCAATTGAAAAGTAAAGTCCTCTCTCGACGAACAAAAACCAAACTCTATAAGTCGCTCATTATACCCGTCCTGCTATATGGTGCAGAGGCTTGGACGATGACAACAACCGATGAGTCGACGTTGCGAGTTTTCGAGAGAAAAGTTCTGCGAAAGATTTATGGTCCTTTGCGCGTTGGCCACGGCGAATACCGCATTCGATGGAACGATGAGCTGTACGAGATATACGACGACATTGACATAGTTCAGCGAATTAAAAGACAGCGGCTACGCTGGCTAGGTCATGTTGTCCGGATGGATGAAAACGCTCCAGCTCTGAAAGTATTCGACGCAGTACCCGCCGCGGGAAGCAGAGGAAGAGGAAGACCTCCACTCCGTTGGAAGGACCAAGTGGAGAGGGACCTGGCTTCGCTTGGAATATCCAATTGGCGCCACGTAGCGAAGAGAAGAAACGACTGGCGCGCTGTTGTTGACTCGGCTATAATCGCATAAGCGGTGTCTACGCCAGTAAAGAAGAAGAACTACACTATGACAATGCATTCGCAATTTGTCTTCGGCGATGATCTGCTGCTGTTCCACTGAAGTTTCCTTCAACTGGTTCCAGTGGTACTACTACATCAACAAAAGTTTCTTGTTCAGGATCATTTACATTATATTGTTTGCAAATATTGTGTAAAGCACAACAAACATTTACAATCACAGTTGCTTTACTAGGAGGATATCGTAGTTTACGTTCCCTAGTATACAACGAAAACGGCATTTCAGCACTCCAATTGTCCTTTCAATTACGTTCCTTGCTTTGCATGTTTTTTTTTTTTAATTTGATTCCACTGTTCCTGGTAAAGCGTTTTTGAAAGGCGTCCATAGATACTCGTGTAGTGAATAACCAGAATCACCTAAAATATATTTAATTTTAGTATGTATTTATGTACATACATATATAAACTGTAGTTTCCTAAGTAAGCCGAATTTTGATCTGCTTTTTGGTATGTTTGATCCAGATATGTTTTTAATGAGCTATTGTTCCACACAAATGAGTCGTGGCTAGATCCTCCATATCTTGCATCAACAGACCGTATTACCATTTCCTGATCGCACACCTGTTAAAAGTTTATTTTTTAAGACGAAATAATAATAAGTAATAATTTATTTAATTGCTACTTACAGTCATCGCATTTATGCTGTAAAATTCTTTTCGATTTAGATATAAGTGCTTGTTCTCACATGGAGCAATAATTGCAACATGAGTTCCATCAACGCAACCAACCACATTTGAAATTCCTGATCTGGTGAAAAATTTCCCTTTTGTTGTTCGTTTTTGCTCTTCAGTTATGTCCGTTTTGATCCAGACACTGCAAAGAGTGGATTCCAATAATGGGAGCATTTCCTTGAAAATCAATGAAACAGTGGGCTGCGCAATACCTAGTTGAAAATCATTTCCCACTGTTTGCGATAGGTCACATGAGCCAAAAATCTGAGGACGCAGCACAATTTTAACATCGGCGATGTTGACGACGATAGGTTAGTCGGACATTTTTCCTTTACGCTGTCTAGCCAATGGCGGATTAAGTATTTTGCCGCCCTAGGCCCATTTTAAAGGATGAAATTTTATTTCTTTGAGTCCGTTCATATTACTAAGATATATTATTTATTTCATAAAAGTATAATTGTTAAACTATACAAATAAATATTTATCAACATAAATAACAGTCAGTTTTCTTAAACTATAATGTATAACTTAATTTTTAAACATCTTCTTTCTGGCTTTCGTCTGAGCAAAATCATCAATTATGTCGTTGTAATCAATTTCTTGAACTAGTTGGGCTTCAATTGACAGTAGTGCTAAAGCATTGAGTCTCTCTTGGCCCATACTTGCGCGTAAATACGTTTTGACTCTTTTCAAGGTGGAAAAAGATCTTTCTCCTGAACAGCTCGTAGCCGGAATATTAAAAAAAATACGTAGAGCAATGTCTACATTTGGATAAACATCTTGAAGATTTTAAGAATGCAAAAAATTGTATATTCCTTGCGCGGAACGAATATCTTTTGTGTTCATTAAAGAATCTTTGAGTTGACAGTGCAAATGAATACATTTATTTGCGCAAGTATTTTCCAAATCATCAGAATATTTAGTAACTAATTCATCTGCGCGAGTTTTTAATTCATTGGTATCTATTTCATACAAATTGTCAAAACAAAAAAAAAATTTTTCGTAAAGATTATGATAAGCACTTTTACGTCCTGTCAATTGTACACTTAAAGTATCTAAAATTAGAAAGTAAACGTTGGTTCGAAAAGTTTCTTCTCCAGATAAAGCTGTTCTTTCAATTTCCCGCGACTAGTCAGCTTGAAGTTTTCGGGTTTTTTTACGACGGGTGTCATAGTGGTAATAATTTTGAACTCTAGATAGTGCTTTGGCTTTTTTTCATAATCAGAAAATTGTTTATCTCTCATGTCTTGGAGAAATAATGCCAAAGAACTATATATTCTTATAACAGATGATAAATCAGCTTGAGAATCCTGAAGCTTCTTACTCGCAGCATTAAAGCGATTCAACAATGACTAGAATTGCTGTTTCTAGATGTTGTAATTTTTGCTGCAGTCCCTTAGCTACACCTCGCGTAGTAGGTTTTTCATCTTAATTTTCACCAATAAAGTTTAGTGCAACAATTATTCCAGGCCACTCTTTTTCCAATGTGTAGCATTCATCATGTCGAGCCAACCAACGAGTTTGAGAAAGGCTTTTAAGTCTTAAACTTGTATGCTGTCTTAAAATTTCCCAACGATGTGTCGAAACGGTAAAAAAATTATATAATTCTTGCAAAGTAGAAAAAAAAGTCAACTGCTTCGGTAACAGATTCAGCTGCACAAGTTCCCACTAAATTTAAAGAGTGACCAGCACAAGGAACATATTCAGCTAATGGATTAGTTGTTTTGATTCGTGCTTGCACTCCTGAATATAAACCTGACATGTTGCTTGCATTATCGTTAGATTGACCACAACAATTCATTATATTTATACCATTATCCTCAAGAGATTTTAACAAAGCATCCAATATCTTTAGCCTTATGGCCAGTATTTGGAATTAATTTCAGAAATCTTTCGACAATTTTACCATTTTTATGTACATATATAATAATTATCGTGAGTTGATCAACATGAGCAATATCAGGCGTGGAATCCACAATTACACCAAAATACTTAGCAGATTGCACTTCTTTATAAATATGTTGCAATACTTTATTTTGAATTAATAATATAATTTCTTCGTAGATTGTCTTATATGCGCATATAATTTTAAATGTTTTGATAAAAACGGATAAAATTTAGCAAGAAGCTCGACTGAACCTAAAAAATTTCCAAAAGCTTTGTGACATCACATTTAAAAATTTGTGAGGTACAAACGTGAAATTTATAGGTAAACAAAAAAATATTAAATATTTATGAACACAATCTTTGTTTTTTATTACTAAAGTTGTAACGAAGCTTTTTACTGCCCCTGCTTCTTACAAGTATAACTTGCTGAGGTATACTCGCCGTGTCCAGGGTTCGTTACAATAAATTTGGAAACATTGGGGCTCTTCTGCGAATCGTACTTTATTTTATTTTATATTATAATTTTAATTAAAGTTACAAAATTGTCTCTCGCGTTGTAATGTCGTCGCCCGAGGAAAGTGCTGTCAGGGTAACGGTTCAGTGTGGTCCGTTAGGGCAATACCGTTTCCCGCTCTGTTTAAATCTCCAAGCATCATCCCATCTGAAACAAGTTCCATATGATAGTTATTGCCCTAGTGTCGAGTCATACGTATTTCAAAGATCGATAAATGATGACGATGCTTTATGGATGGAAGAAACGATGTTGATACGAAAGATGTTCCTGACATCCAAATTCAGAACGAAAATGAAGTGCCTGGTTTACCAGTAATAAATGATTTAAAGGAGTGGGTCAAAAGTCCATGGACACAAGATGATTAAGTTTTGTATTTTTCATTAGCATAATTAGGTATCGTTTATTTCTTGACTAGTCATTCGTTGTCTCTGTACTTTAATATTTAACTAAATGTTGATGTTTTTAAAGATTATTCAATAAATATAAGAATAAATAGAATAGCCTGTTTTTTTTTTATTTTTTGATAAATCCATAAAATTGGAAAAAGTGGTGACGTCACGACAGGGGGAGGGGGAGTTCAAAATGTGACAACTTGTGACAAGGACGGGGAAGGGGTTAAAAAGTCCGTAAATTCGTGTGACGTAATTTATGGATGGCCCCAAATCAGAATTTTCATGAGCTTCAATATGCGCTTTTGAGTTTTTCCAATCTCTAAACCCTTCACCAGTAAAAGCGTTTACTTTGCCACTCCTACCAAATAGTAAACATAGAGCACAATATACTGATCCTTTACTTTCTGAATAAATTAACCATTCACGATATTGAATTTCTCCGTTCTTTAAATTACGTTGGAAAATGTATTGTCGTTACATAATATCAGATTTAAAATTTTGACATTCTGAAAAATTTGCCGCCCCCAAATTGTGCCGCGTTAGGCCCGGACCTCGCGGGCCTAGGCGGTAATCCATCACTGTGTCTAGCACATACATAAATGCATTCTTGCTTAACCGAAAGTTTTCTTTAAATCTGTTTATAGAAACTTATGTGACGTGATATTTGTTTATGCACTTTTATAGCAATAGATACTTACAACACTGAAGAAAGTTCCATGGGATTGGAGTGATCTCTAATGAACCGTCGCTGTCTAAGTAACTTCGTTATTGTCCTTTCAACATAACTATCTTCAAAATGTAAACTCACGTTGTTAAACATTTTTATTCAGCTTTTTAAAATCACCGTAAAACTTCAAAACATACAATAATCAGTTTTAATACGTCAAAAATGTCAATTTCGGTCATTTGTCATTTCTCATTTATTTTAGTATGGCAACAAAAAAGTTGAGAGAATGTGTTCATTCGCCAGTCATAATATGAACAATGCGAATTTTCGCCTAAAACATTCGACTCGCCAATGCATTCGCTTCGCCAGTGACAATACCAGCATAAGTACTTTCAAACATACTATATTTATTTAAACATGCAAATCCTTTTTAATTCCACATTGGCATCTATTCTGCAATACCACTTGTTTTTTAGCAATTAAAAAAAAAACAGGATTGCTTACAAAAAGCATATCGATTTCTTCGTGAGCTCTCATTTGCTTAGCATATTTACAGTTACATACAAATAATTCGTGCATACTTATGTAAGTTTGTAAAAAGCGCATTGATCTTTTCAACGAGCTCTCAGTTGCACAAAACATAAGTACCTAAATACGTATGTACAAGATGTACAAGTACATACATACAAGTCCACGTATTCGAGTGTACCTAAATACAAAACATTCGGACATCAAAAATATTAATAAATAAGAAGAACAGTTTTTTAATTTAACAAACATATGTATAGTCAAACTAAAATATAAATAAAAATAAGAAACGGTAATAACACGAAGTTACATACTAATTTTTTACCAATATAAATCGAAATTCAAAACTATTTACCTAAAAGAGTAATCGGCTTCAAGCAATACCCTATTGCCTCATTTAAATCAGTTACCCTGAGAGAAAAAAAATTTAATTATTTTTTACAGATATTTGAAAATAAATCCAAAATGGTTAGTAACGAAAAAAATCGAAATACACCTGCAGCAGCTACACGCTCCAAACAAATTTATTTCAGAAAGTGACATTTTAACAAGATGCTGCACTAGATTTGCCTCTTTATTGATTCATGATAACTCGGAATCGTTATAAGAAATAAAAAATTAAAAGCTTAAACAATTTTTCACTCGCCTCCAATCGGCTCACGACGCCATGGAAACTCTAAAAGCTGGATCGTAGACTGTTTTTTCGGGAAAGATACGAAATTGCTATCATGCAATTCGAACAATTCCGAACGTAAGTTCGAAATTCGTAGAGTGGCGTTCACAGAATTCACTCGGAACGGAAAATTTTGAATTTTATCGGAATTTTTGTACGACAAGTTTTTGCAAGCGAAAAAATAAATTTAAGAAAAGAAAAATGTAAGTTTTTATTGAATTCAAACTATAACATATTTGTTGCCAGTAAAATAATCTTTAATGTGATTTCCGCAGGTCCAAAGTAATTACCACCAAGCAGCAATATGCACTAATGGTTGAGCTGTTACAGCAAAAACCTGAAATGGCGCAGGGTTTTACCAAGTGCCCTAAAGAAGAAGTGGAAGCTTTTTGGAACAATATGGCCCAAGAACTCAACAGTGTTGGTCCGCCTATCAATGATATTTCCAGCTGGAAGAAGGTAATATAATAAAGTCGTAGTTTTTATTGTTGTAACAGGATAATTTAAAGCTTGTTTGACTTTTTTTTTCATTAGGTATGGCTTGACTGGAAGCCCTACATGAAAAGAAAATTGGTGGAAAATAAAAAGGAGCAGTCAGTTACTGGTGGCGGCAGAAATAGGCAGCACCATTTCAGCGAATTGGAGGAAGCGGTGATAACACTAACGTCATTAGAGACTAGTACAAGTGGAATTAAAAATACAGTGAGCAAGGGCTGACCGATGTCTGCCGACGTTGGCAATGAGACAGAGGCCGACGTATCAATGCCATCAGTGACCTGCAGTCCAGCACTGCCGGTGACTCCTAGGTCACCGGATACATGTACAGCCGATTTAATAAAAGAACAACTTACAATTAAAAAAGAATTTCAGGAAAAGGTTCTAGATAAGTTGGACGATCTTTCATCTGGTATGCGACGACTAGGCAGAGCTATAGAAAAGCAAAACGATTAAAAAAAGCGGAAGGGGAAGAATTTAGAAGGCACAACATAGCTATGGAGAATTTGATAGCTGCTAAGAATTCCATAAAACAGCAAATGTTAGAAGTAGAAGAAAAAAATTGCAATCCATTACAAAAAATAATTATAATAATTAAATAAATAATTAATTAAAACTATAAATATTTTGTGTTAATATTTACTTAGGATATTATATTCGTGTAAGTTTTGCACATATAGCTTTTCTGATTTGTAAAGCTGCATCATTATAAGTTGATGAAAAAATTTCATTACTTTCTATAAAAATATTTGGTTCCGAATTATTTTTCTAAAATTTCATCATTAACGCGATAATGAATGCAAACGTTGTGTAACCCTGCCGCAATATTAACGATTTGAGATGCCTTTTATGGCTCGTAGTGAAGCTCACGAGCACCTAGAAGACATCTAAATCGATTTTTAAAAACACCTATTGTTCTTTCAACGATATTTCTCGCTTTTGCATGTATTTTATTATATTTCTCTTCTGGGCTTCCTGAGGGAGGGGTACGGAATGGTGTCATTAACCTTGGTTCTAGGGCATATCCAGCATCTCCTGTACAAATATAAAACGATTTTGATGTTTGAAAATTTGTAAGGCGTTTTGGGAATTTTTGTAACATATATGCCCAAAAGCCAAGTGTTTCGTTCACCATCAAGGTACTTTTTCTTATGAAAATAACGAGCATTGCTGACATTCTATATGTGGGATTCGTGATTGCTGCCAGGAAACTGAGCATTCACATAACGTATTTTCATATTATTGTCACATATCTGCAAAACATTGATTAAGATGTTTAAAATGTGAATTTGTCACCGAACTTACAATCATGGCATTGATACTAAAGTATCCTTTGCGGTTATAATAGAGAAACTTATCTTTAGTTGGAGCAACGATTTTAATACATTATGTGTCCCGTCTACACATAAAATCGCGCCTGGAAATCCGTATTTCTGAAAAAAATTATTTTTCGCTTCACTTTTTTCAACGTTACTTAACTCGAGGTTTATCCACTGAGGGCACAAATGGAACTGAAGCAATCCCAATACTTCTTTTAAGATGCAACAAAATGTTGACTGAGGCATTAGAATATCGAAGTCTTCACCTATTCCATGCTGATAGCCTCCTTTAGCTAAAAACCGTAAAACCGAAGACAATTTATTATTCTAATAAAAAAAGTAAACATATAGATGACGATCTTGAGAAACTTGCATTCCTCTCTAGAGCATCGAGGACATACGTAAAGGCCGCCTTATTTAAGCGATTGTTTTTAATAAACCTGTTTTAGAAAAATAATTTTAATAAAATTTAACAATGAATTTTTGTGGATTCTTGAACTGTACATTGTTTCGTCCTCAGTGATTTTCGGTGAATTTTTAGATCACGCCGACTTCTCTCACGTTCTTCCTCAAGCAACATTAATAAAAACGTTAACGAATCCATATTTTGTTCGTAAACTCAATTTGAATATAAACGATTTCAGTTTTATTAATCAAAATTTAAATTTTTTTTCTACAGAGCTGATTTCGAAATGTCAAAATTTAAAATTAAGTCTGGCAACAAAAGTTTCGAATTCACATGGATTCAAAGATAGCAAATTAAGCGGATTGTGTGATAGGGCTGATTACTTCCATGGGATAAATATGAAAATGCGGAAAGAGTAGAGGAAAAATAGTCAAAACTTTAAACACGGCCAAATTCAAAGCGTCAA
Source organism: Bactrocera zonata (assembly GCA_037783105.1). NCBI lineage: Eukaryota > Metazoa > Arthropoda > Insecta > Diptera > Tephritidae > Bactrocera > Bactrocera zonata. Next base: position 1,923,939 of record JBAWJQ010006683.1, read on the forward strand.
TAGACCCCAAGCTAGAAGTAAAAATAAATCAAACAAAAACTTTCACAAAACATAATCGTTCACATCCGAACAGAAAAAGCACTCGTCATGCGAACTGTGTAAAAGAAGGCATACTTATATCTTGCAAGAAGTTTAAAAAGTTAAAGAACGAAATAATTTTGTCAGATGTCACATGCGCATACATATACAAGTTGTAAAACGAAATTTAAATGCTTATTTTGTCATAAAAGACACCATACAATGCTTCATTACAGCACTTATCCCCTCTTACTCAAAAAAGCGCTCATACGAAACAAAACACGGGTTTAAATGCAAAAGCAAATCCCGAAACTCAAAATTATAAAAATTGCTAAGAGACACCCTGTTGTTCAAAAGCACAAAAAGCTCTAGAACTAGTTACCACCATACCAACTCAAGTTGAGTATAATACGAACAAATACCTTAATTCAGAATGAGGAAAATTTCAAGGGTTAAGGAAACTTCCCTCTATAAGGAACAAAACTCTAGAATATCGGTATTGTGAAGACTTCTCGAAAGCCATAACTACTGGGTCAAATAATGACAGGTACGTCGTACGACAAATTTCCAATACTACACAAATTGGTGTAAAAAACAATGTCAGAGTTACCTCTGACAGTCCCTACATTAAAAACTCGTCCAACTTTTCGACCCCGCAGGATGGCTTTCACCAATAATGAAAACAAAAAAACAACAACAATTCTGAACAAATCCTATAGCGGTGGCGAGCTACCTCACGCCAAATTAGTGCATACGCACTTAAATATTATTCATAATAAAATTACCAAAAAGTCGAATCGTATTCCCATCTACATAAGTGCTCCTCACATTGGTGATTAATGGGAATAAGCTTTACAAAGCATTAATTAGTTATGAAGAATTCTTACTACGAATCGAAGCTGTTCTACGTTCATGGCCACTCTCTCGCAAGATCCCTCTAATTTCATAGTCCAAACTCAAGGGCTAAGGAGTACCCATTCTGGCCACATCTGAGCCAGGCGTGGAGATACTATCTTTCATAAGCCGGTTTATATGGCGATAATTCAGAAAAGGACAATAATAAACAATCGTCATACCAAACCGATAAAATAAAAAATTAAAAATAACCGCCAATAAAATGAATAAATGCAAACAACGCATATAACTGCTTACTATAATAATGATTCGTTAAAACAGCAAAATCAAATAAACAAGCAAAATAAAGGTGCTTCTTTAAAGCACCCACATGCATATTAAAAATATATAAAATACATGCGGTATGTTTTAAATAAAAATCAGTTCTTTGCACACCTGGATAAATGTGAGTATATTACAATTCCATCATCAAATACTTCTGTTGTCAGAATGTATTTAGCGCCTCGGCTACTCCATCAGCAGTAGCCGAAATACTAAGCAAAATCTTCTCCTAGGGGGCCCAGGATATTTAAATGAATTAAGCTTTCACCCACTCTACCTGGGGAAAACTGGTGCACCCTAAGAAAACACTGAATAATTAACCACAGTTGATGATACTACAACACAACACCCACACAACTCACCACATACATGGATAGATGGACGAAGTCAAGGCGGATACAATTCGTTCGACACACTGCACACATCTACATCCGTTTTTTGATACACGTCCCGCGCGCTGTAACAAACTCGATCAGCCGAATGAGAACCGGACATTGGCGGAATCGTTTCTTTTACCATCGGACCCGCTTCTTTTTATATACAATCTCTTTAATTGCAATATTAGTTGTTTTGTTACAAGAATAAAATATTTTTTAATATATCAGAGATCAATCGCATTTTTACTTACATAATGGTACTCAACGCGAGTGTAAGTGATTCATCACAAAATTTAAATGATAAATTAGGCATCCAATTAAACAACCAGGGCTGCCGTATACGCATTTTATTGAAAAAATGTATTAAAAATTAGTACTAGATTTCTTTAGACCTGCATGCTAGCACAAGAAAATTTACTGCAGGAAATTTTCCTTTACCATTTATTAGGCGTTTTTGTATGAAGTTTTTTCATTTCTTGAGAGCTGGAGAGCTTTAGGTTGGCAACGCCAATGAAACTTCGACTGAAATTGGTCGAAATATTTAATTCAACTGAGTGGAGTTCAAAACTGTAATAGAGTTATTATTCCCAGATATGCGGTGTCGAAATTTTAACACCAAATGAAAAATCTCTTGAAATGTACATATGTAGGGTGTTTTTTTTTTACCAATTACGCAGCGAAAAAAAAGACAATTATTAGCCCTATTGTGATCTATGGCATACTATCAAGAGTATAGTTGCCATTTGGTAACCGCTACTAAAATGTACATTACGAATTGACATCGATTACACTGAAAGACACATAATTTTAGACATGAAAATTCTTAGGTATTTTTAATGCGCTTTGATGCCCCGAAGGCAAATCTGAAAACAAAATTTTTCTATCTCCCACATATATTCTGTAACCTGCGGCTTTAGATTTTACAAAACATAAAATTTCATTGTACTTGTATTGCATCATCTTATCTTTTAATACGATCAGGGATTTCGTATAATTCGGCTTATACTGCTTCTGCTTGCTTGTTTGAAGTAAACAGCGTATTTTACGATCATTTTATTTTACAAAATTTATTAGTAGACTAACGATATCCGAATCGGTTACGTGTTCTATTTTTGGATAGCAAAACGTTTTTGAGTTCACATTCTTTTACGTTTTTGAAATTACTGTGTTTAAGATTTTTAGGTACAATGCCTAGGCAGTTCGTAAATAGTGTCGACAGTTTTTGTTTGTAGTTTTAGAATTAACTTTTAAATCGCAAAAAAGTCATTTTACTCCACTTGTGCTTGTGTAGTTTGTGTTAAAGCACCAAAGCATGGGCCTCTCATATCTGTTGTGAAACTTCTGTAACATTGTTAACAACTTGGTTAAAAGGTTCAAATCGTAAAATACCCTTTGCAGTGCCAATGGTTTGGAGAGAACTGAAGACCATGTTACAGACTTCTATTTTTACCTCACAACATTAAAGATATTGGACCGAAGTTTAAACATACGGCTAAGTTCTGTAATCTACCATCAGCTTTCCTGTCAAACACAGTGAAAAACTTCCTATTCCAAAAGCACCAGAATCTTGGAGTCTAGATGAAAAACTACAATCGACTAGGTCTTTAAGTGACGTTAAAAAAACCGCAAATGAAATGACAACCGATCCTTTATTTGATTTATCAGGAAGTTCAACAGTGCCGTATTTAATATCACAGGGTGAACTTAATGACTTAGTTCGAGATCTAAGCCTTTCAAAAACGCAGTCCGAATTTTTAGCATCCAGACTAAAATATTGGAACCTTCTCCGAATTGGTGTAAATATTACTTTTTACAAAAAAAGGCAAAAAGACCTCGCAAATTGCTTTTTTCAAGAAGGGGATCTAGTATACTGTTCAGAAGTTAACCTTTTGTTTAACGCACTAGGACAGAAGCATGATCTACGTGATTGGCGTCTATTCATGGATTCCTCTAAACTTACTTTAAAGGCGGTATTGGTTCATAACGGTAACAAATATCCATCTGTGTTCTTAACTCATGTGGTTCATATGAAAGAATCATATGAGAATTCTTTTAGAGTACATCCGTTATCATGAGTATGGTTGTGCAATATGTGGAGACCCAAAAGTAATAGCCCTTCTTCTTGGAATGCAACTAGGATATATGAAATATTCAGGAGTGTTGTGGAATCTAATAGTTGTCGGAATCAGAATTGAAACCGATCAAAAAGTGAGTAGGTGTCATGACTTCAGATATTATTCAGGGGAGTTGTGGAATCTGATAATTGCCGGAATCAGAATTGAAACCGATCAAAAAAAGCAGTAGGTGTCATGAGTTCAGATATTATTGGTTTGATATTCGAAACAGAATTTGTATCGGTTTTGCTGTCAGAAACAAATCAAGAAGATAGTCGCACACAGATTTGAAATGCCAGTTAAGAAATCAAGTTATTTTAATGTTACGAATTAATTTATCTTTATTTCTATAGGAGAAAACATAAGAATAAAACACGAAATGTCTTAATTATTGAGTTTTTGAAAAAAAACGCCGATATTTAAGAGGGGAGCCTTGTTTAGAGGCTTACAAAAATCGGTTTTTTTGGGAAGGAAAGAAATAACTGATTGAAGCGAAATTTCTAGGATTTATAGTTATATATTTAAACATCATCCGCAAATTTTTTTGATACGAAATCTTTTACATTTGCCTCTGAAAAGCAATTGCCAGATGCTTGTCGCATGTGCATATGCCAGACGGCGGGCAGGATGCTGGTCGCCATTTCTATCGGAAACAAAAAATTCAAAGAGATTCTTATTTTTTAATAACTTATGTTCAAGTTAAACTGGGAAAATATAAAATAAAAAGCGTAAAATTTTTTAAAATTAAAAAAAAAAAATTTTTGGTCTTAAAAAATTTTACTTTAAATATAAGTATGTTCAAACTTAACTTTTTTTTATTTTTTTTTAGTTTAAATAGAAGATAATTTAATGCCAAGATAATAAACTTTGCCCCATTCCATATGACGTTCAGTTTTTTTTCTTTCCTGCCCGCCAATTAAGAAAAATCGTAAAAATGATAAAAAAAAACCAAATTTAACACCCAAATGCGTCTTTATTCATTCAATGTTATCTCTTAAAATCTTTTTTTAATTCGGAACTCATTAAAAACTTTAATAGGATTGCTTGTATATATTCATTGGCAAGTTTTGTCACATTAGTAAACAGCTGGTTCGAATATTGGTTTTGCGTGTGTTCGAAAAGACGAAAATCCAATCAGATTCTGTGACACCAATGAAAATCAGAATTGGTTTGCAATTCTGACAGCTAAGCAATTTTTTTTTGGATTCCACAACATCCCTGATTGTTACGAATTAATTAATCTTTATTTCTATAGGAGAAACAAAAGAAAATGTCTTAATTATAGAGTTTTTGGAAAAAAATCCGGATATTTAGAGATATTAGATTTACAAAACGTAATTCAGCACTCAAATCCGTCTTTATTCATTCGATAAATGGTATCTCTTAAAATCTTTCTTAAATTCGGAACTCATTAAAAACTTTAATAGAATTTCTTCCAAATGTATTAATTTGCAAGTTTTAAGTTTTGTCACATTAGTAAACAGCTGATTCGAAAACAGCAGGTTCGAAAAGACGAAAATCCAAACAGATTCTGTGACACCATTGAAAATCAGAATCGATTTGCAATTCTGACAGCTGAGCAATTCTGTCTTGGATTCCACAACACCCCTGATTGTTTCCCTTTGCGATTGGGACAGCCGTACGAGAGACAGTTATTCAGCCCTATTCTGCATTTCTATTACGTTCCCGCATTCCCCTCCGCATCGATTGGAATTAGGTAGTCCGAGATACGATGGAATCGAAAGAAAAAGAGGAAGAGCGATAACCTTTTCGAAATCAGCTCTTTGCCTTGGAATGTGTGAAATTGAAACAAAAACTATTGGTGCTTAAATAAAATAAATTAAATATATAATTGCGTAATGGAATCGATAGCCGCGGCGATATTTCTTGAGGAGGACGGCAAAGCATCCGAGAATGCTGGCGCGAAAGTTGAAAGGAGAAGATTGCGAGAAATGTGTGATCCATTTCAGATGAGTGACGAATTGTAAGAAATTGAGTTTGAAAGTGATAAATCTTAACTCATTGATTTACTTATTTAGATTCAAAAAAAAACTTTAGACTTAATAAGGACGCTTTCAAGTATGTCCTAGATACTTTTGCGGAAGAAACTCAACAAAGTACTTTGACGTCGTTATCTCCGCTTAATCGCGTAGTGACTGCTTTGAGATTTTTTGCGGAAGGCAGTTACCAACATGGAGTTGGTACTGATTATAATGTCGGAATGGGTCAGTCAACTGTGTCAAAGTCACTGTCTCATTTTCTCGAAGTCATGCAACGAAAGCTTTGCCCTGAGTGGATCAAATTTGACCAGAGTGAAGAGGAAAAAATGCAAGCGAAGCAAGAGTTTTATGCGAAGGCTAGTTTCCCAGGAGTCATTATGTGTGTTGATGGTACGCACATAAAAATAGTGAAGCCATTTGGAGAGGGGTTTCTATATTACAATAGAAAAGGATTTTATAGCATCAATGCTATGGTGGTGAGAATAATGTTCATCGCATCAGTGCCATAATTCAAAATTCATTAGTTTTATCAATTTAATTTCACTTTTCAGGTGTGCGATAACAGAATGCGTATAAGAAGCATTGATGCCAGGTATCCTGGGTGCAATCACGACTCGCATGTATGGGGCTTAAGCAAGCTGAGATCGCATATGGAACGGCGATATCGGGAAGGTGAAAGAAACGCGTGGCTGTTAGGTATTTATTTATATACGTTTGTTAAAGTAAGTTTTGAATAGTTATTCGCTTTATTAACAGGTGATGCGGGGTAACCATTGCAGCCTTGGCTAATGACTCCGTATCGATCTGTAACTCAAGGCAGCCCGCAAAGTAATTACAACATGCGGCACTCCACAACAAGGAATATAGTAGAGCGGATGATTGGGGTATTGAAGAACCGTTTCCGATGCTCGTTGGGCGCTCGAGAACTACATTACTCACCACACAAAGTCAGTCAAATAATAAACGTTGCTTGTGCTCTCCACAACATATGCATTTACTACAAAGTGGGAGATTTGAACGCAAATGAATTTAATTTTGAAAGCCGTCAGGAGGAGGAGGAAGAAGAGCAAAGCAGTGACCCCGATTATACTTCCATAGCAAATCGTATTCGAGACAACATACTCTCTACTTTTTAATAAATTTGAGAAACGAGTAAAATAATAAAAACATCTTTATTAAATTCAAAATTGTATGTATATATACTATTCGTATATTAAAAAAATAATTTGCATTCAGTGCATTTCACAACTTGTTACTTAAAGATAATAAATTGAATTCAGTTCATTCACAGCAGTTCAGTTCACAGTTTCTTTCTTAAAGATAATTGAAACAAAAAACTAAAAAAAAATGTTCAGGCACAAAATTTAGGTTATTTACTAAATTACTTCGAATCTGATTTATAATTTGGATCTAACTTTAGCATCTGCATCTTTATTTCCAATTTTTCCCTTACCAATTCTTCCTTAATTTTATTGTGTCGCTTCTGTTCTTGTAGTTGCTTCACTGCGGTGTCCGCCATACATTCTAAAGAACGATTCATGCGACGTAAATATGTCGGCACTTCTTCCATTTTACTAACTGCAGCTTCATTATGGTTTTTGGTGTCCTCGTAAAATTCTTTCTGGAGAGCTATTTGTTCTTTGAGTAAGGAAGAAGCGCTTTCCTTATCAGTTCTTCTTTCTCTGCGCTGGCTGCTAACTCTGCTGCATGAAGGAATTTCATTTCGATCCTCCGAACATGCGGAAATGTCCATTTCGAAGGTTTGGGCAACGTCTTGTACCTGCGCACTATCGCCATAATCCCGCGCACCTTTTATTCCACTTGTACAAGTTTCCAACCCCGTCAAAGCTATAACCTTCTCCTCAAGTGGGCTTATACGTTGCAAACGACATTGACCTCCACCTGTGCTCATAATTTCCTTTTTATTTGCAGACAGCTTGCGTTTTATATAGCACTTCCAGTCAATCCACACCTGTAACAAAACGTTTGAAGTATTTAAAAAATGTATTTTCAGTAGTACAATACCTTTCTCCATGTACTGGAGTCTTTTGATGGTGGACCAAGTGCATTTAGGGCATTTGCAATTTTCTCCCAAAACTCCCTCACTTCTTCCTTCGGTCGCTGTTGGAAGCCCTGCGCAACATCTCTTTTGGTTGCCATTATATCAGCCAATTCTTCATATTGCTCTGGTGTTGTTGTTTTTGACCTACAAATATATCAAAAAACATCATTAAAGCACAAAAAACTTAAATAAATCATGTTGGTGACTTTTAAAACTATGTATCAACAACAAATTTTGGGAAAATTATATTGTAAAAGTACACTAAAACCAAAATATAACCGCTCTCCGCCAACAAAATTTCAACTTACAAAAACGGAACTACGATCGCAATGTAGAATACATAAAATAGGAAGTTTCGAAGATTGATCGAAACTAATCGAAACGCAGAATACCAAAGTTGCCAAACTGAAAAAATTTCCATTCGAGTCGAAATGCAGAATAGGGCTGATTATGTACAGAAGTAGTGGCCAGTACGTCAGGCACTCACTCCAAGAACAGTGAACCTCTAGTTGATCCCAAAAAGGTATTACTCCCACCTTTGCATATTAAATTGTGTTTAATGAAGAGTTTTGTTATGGCAATGGACGTAAATGGTAGAGGGTTCTTGTATCTGAAACAAAAATTTCCAAGAATCTGTGAAGCAAAAATTAAAGAGGGCATATTTGTGGGTTCGCAAATAAGAGAACTAATGAGAGATAAAACATTTGAGGAAATGCTCAATGAAACTGAAATACGAGCCTGGTTTGCCTTTAAAAGCGTTGTTAAAAATTTCTTAGGAAATATGAAATCTGACAATTACAAAGATCTTGTGACTGAACTACTTACTGCCTTTATAATAAATATAGTTTAAAAAAAACTAAAAAACACGCTTTTAAAGCACATCAAACTAAAAAGTGAAAAATAATTATTTGTATAAACTAACAATAATAATGACATGCGTGGCATGCTCGATATACGTATGAAAAATATGTCACAAAGCACCCCACGCTTTTCTCACAATAATGCATTAATTTTTTCTATCAGTATGTACATCGGGACGTAGATTTAACAAGAATTGAAAAATTCCAGCAACTTCGGTCAAGTCTACGTGATGCAGCGTTGGACACCATTCGTTCATTAGTGATAAGTAAACAAAATTATGATAAGGCTATTGATTTGCTACGAGCTAGATTTAATAATAAACGCTTAAATTTCTAGGCTCATATCAGAGATATTTTTCAGCTCAAGAGGGTAGAGGGAGATAGGGTTGCCAAACTTTGAGAATTCAGCGATACCGTAAATGCTCACTTGCGAGCGTCGCAAACGATGTGAACTAAGGAACAGATTGCTGACTGCTTACTCGCTCAACTAGCGTCTCAAAATTTGGAAGTAAAATTTTGCTCGAAATGGGAGGAACCAACACCTGTAAGCGAAATACCTACCTGGAATTCAATGGCTAGATTTTTGGAACAACGCTGCCAGCAATTGGAAAATGTAGAGAATATCCTTGGACTTCCGGAAAAATAGGTAAGCAAGTAATTGTCAAATCACATCAGTCGTAAGGTGCTTTTACCTGCAGCTGTAGCTGGATGCATATTGTGCAGTTTTAGTGAACACCAGTGGCGGATTAAGTATTTTGCCGCCCTAGGCCCTGTTTGATTAGCCGTCCTTTTTAAAGGATGAAATTTTATTTCTTTGAGTCCGTTCATATTACTAAGATATAATATTTATTTCATAAAAGTATAATTGTTAAACAATACAAATAAATATTTAACAACATAAATAACAGTCAGTTTTCTTAAACTATAATGTATAACTTCATTTTTAAACATCTTCTTTCTGGCTTTCGTCTGAGCAAAATCATCAATTATGTCGTTTTAATCAATTTCTTGACTCGGCTATAATCGCGTAAGCGGTGTCTATGCCAGTAAAGAAGAAGAAGAAGAATCAATTTCTTGAACTAGTTGGGCTTCAATTGACAGTAGTGCTAAAGCATTGAGTCTCTCTTGGCCCATACTTGCGCGTAAATACGTTTTGACTCTTTTCAAGGTGGAAAAAGATCTTTCTCCTGAAAAGTTCGTAGCCGGAATACTCAAAACAATACATAGAACAATGTCTACATTTGGATAAAAATCTTGAAGATTTTGAGAATGCAAAAAATTGTATATTCCTTGCGCGGAACGAATATCTTTTGTTGGCAGTTGAGTTGACAGCAACTGAATACATTCATTCACGAAAGTATCTTCCAAATCATCAGAATACTTAGTAACTAATTCATCTGCGCGAGTTTTTAATTTATTAGTATCTATTTCAAATAAATTGTCAAAAAAATTAAATTTTTCGTAAAGATTATGATAAGCACTTTTACGTCCTGTCAATTGTACACTTAGAAAATTTTCTTCTCCAGATAAAGCTGTTCTTTCATTTTCCCGTGACTCGTCAGACTGAAGTTTTCGGGTTCGACGGGTGTCATAGAGGTAATAATTTTGAACTCCAGATAGTGCTTTGGCTTTTTTTTCATAATCAGAAAATTGTCTATCTCTCATATCTTGGAGAAATAATGCCAAAGAACTATATATTCTTATCGCAGATGATAAATCAGCTTGAGAATCCTGAAGCCTCTTACTCGCAGCATTAAAGTGATCCAAAATTGCATTCTAAACAATGATTAGAATTGCTGTTTCTAGATGTTGTAATTTTTGCTGCAGTCCCTTAGCTTCAGCTTGCGTAGTAGGTTTTTAATCTTTGTTTTCACCAATAAAGTTTAGTGCAACAATTATTTCAGGCCACTCTTTTTCTAATGTGTAGCATGCATAATGTCGAGCCGACTAACGAGTTTGAGAAAGGCTTTTAAGTCCTAAACTTGTATGCTGTCTTAAAATTTCCCAACGATGTGTCGAAACGGTAAAAAAATTATATAATTCTTGCAAAGTAGAAAAAAAAAAAACCAACTGCTTCGGTAACAGATTCAGCTGCACAAGTTCCCACTAAATTTAAAGAGCGACCAGCACAAGGAACATATTCAGCTAATGGATTAGTTGTTTTGATTCGTGCTTGCACTCCTGAATATAAACCTGACATGTTGCTTGCATTATCGTTAGATTGACCACGACAATTCATTATATTTATACCATTATCCTCAAGAGATTTTAAAAAAGCATCTTCAATATCTTTAGCCTTATGGCCAGTATTTGGAATGAATTCCAGAAATCTTTCGACAATTTTACCATTGTTACATACATATCTAATAATTATAATGAGTTGATCAACATGAGCAATATCAGGCATGGAATCCACAATTTCACCAAAATACTTAGCAGATTGCACTCCTTTAGAAATATATTGCAATACTTTATTTGCAATTAATAATATAATTTCTTCGTAGATTGTCTTAGATAAATACGAAGTATTTCCACAGCCAGGGTGCGCATATAATTTTAAATGTTCTGATAAAAACGGATAAAATTTAGCAAGAAGCTCGACTGAACCTAAAAAATTTCCATTATGGGGATCTCTAACTCGTTCTGAATGTCCTCTAAATGACAGCTTTCTTATTACGAGAGATTTAATTATCACAATTACTCGATGCAAAACTTTTTTCCAGTATAAAATTTCTTCATCTAGCTGCTCCATTAAACGTTGATCAACACGGCCTTGAATGACAGCTCGAGCTTTGAAGTGACTAATGTTAGTTTTATGAAAATCCGAATTTTGATGAGCTTCAATGCGCGCTTTTGAGTTTTTCCAATCTCTAAACCCTTCACCAGTAAAAGCGTTTACTTCGCCACTCCTATCAAATAGTAAACATAGAGCACGAAACACTGATCCTTTACTTTCTGAATAAATTAACCACTTACGATGTTGAATTTCTCCGTTCTTTAAATTACGTTGGAAAATGTATTGTCGTTACATTATTTCAGATTTAAAATTTTGACATTTTGAAAAATTTGCCGCCCCCAAATTGTGCCGCCCTAGGCCCGGGCCTCGCGGGCCTAGACGGTAATCCGTCACTGGTGAACACACAATCGCAAGGTGCAAGCAGTTTCTGGGCCTTTCCCCTACAATGCGCTATAAAGAAGCAAAACGGTTAAGCCTATGCTTTAATTGCCTTCAATTCGGGTATTCACTTAAAGACTGCAAGTCCAGACACTGTAGACATTGCACGTCGAAGCATCACAGTCTGCTTCATCAAGACACAAATTCTTTCCCTACAACTTCACAACCAATGCCTTCTGATAAACCACCGCAGCTATCACAACCAATCACGTCTAGTTCGTTCCACCCGTACTCATTTTCTTCTTCATCTTTCGGTCCTTCAGCTTCTGCATTCGTCGCATCTGAAGTTCAGGCTAGCGTTGCTGACAGAGAGTTCCTTCTCTTAGCAACCGCCATAATTTATGTAAAAAATCGATTTGGCTCCCTCATTCCCTGCAGGGCTCTGCTAGATTCTGCGTCACAATCCATCACCGATGATCAACCATCTCGTTCTTTAAAGGGTATTAATTGGAATATACTGTTGCGTCAAGCGACATATCTACATCTAAAACAAGAATAATTAAATGAATTGTAAAATTTTGAATTATTAAAAATTAAATTAAGAAAATCTATTATAAAATACTTACCTTAATAATGCATTCATAATACCAATCCATTACTTACCTTAATACTTACCATAATCTGTTACAATATTTAACGAAAGTTGAAAATTATTATTCTTACCCCTTTTTAAATGGTTAGGGGTAGTTAGAATTTTCAAAAAATTATTTTTTTTGCATTTTCGTTAAGCATAATTTTTTAAAAATATTCTCTGAAAATTTCACGTCGATCCGATAATTAGTTTTTGAGTTATTCGACAAATAACAAAGAGAGCTCGGGCACTTCAAAGCGCTAGTGTGAAACTTTAAACTTTTCTCAAAACTATGTTTTTTGAAACGGTGACAACTGTAACTCGAAAACAGCTCAGTAGATTTTAATGAAATTTGTACTGCTTTCAGAATACATAATAAAGTCGGTCCTGATCGAAGGATTTTTTGTTGTTCAAAATGCTATTAAATGCCAAAAATTTAGAAAAAAATTTTCTGCTGACGTCATTTTGTTAATTTAAAAAAAAAAACAAGTCCTTTGATCAGGCCCGAGTTTATCTATTTATGAAACTAATTTCTTTTCTCCGATTGATTTTAGATGAATCTCCAAGGACAAGTTGTCACCGCAAGTACCTTTTTTTCGAACTGGATCAACACAATCAACTATAACTTTGGAAATAAAAAATTTTTTTTTTTGAAATTTTCGTGATTTCAAGTCAACACATTATATAATAATGCCATATTACTACTTTTGTAAAATAACACGATTTAACAGCAAAAACAAAATACTGAAAATTCTCATTTTTTCGTGCCTCTGACTACCCCTAACTCCTTAATACGTATTTATATTACCACTAGTTTAAGCCGTTAATTTTAAGATTTAGGCTTAGCAATTAGATTAACTGAAATAAAGAACTTTCTTCTTGTAATTGGCGGTCCACAGTTCCTCCCAGAAGACCCTGCATTATGGCCAATTAATAACCATTTCCAGCTCTCACCAGAAGACCAATCATTAGAGAAGAAGAAAAATATATTTACATTAATTTCGACTACTGAGAAAAATTCAATATTAGACCTTATTGAAAAATTCTCTTCTCATAAAAAATTGCTTACTGTGGTCGCATACATATTACGATGGATCAGGCGACCACCAAAATCCTTCATGGGACAAGATTTGACTTCAGAAGAGCTAAACTTGAGTTTTCTAAAAATTGCACAAGTGGTCCAACATTCAGAATTTTCGGATGTTATTCAAAAATTGCATAACGGTACCACCCTTCCCGCAAACTTGCAAAAACTCAACCCGTTTTTGCATGAGTACTCGGATATGTCGCTGTCATTCAAATTAATCCGAGTAGGAGGTCGCCTATTAAATGCACCTCTCTCATAAGATGCCAAATTGTCGACTTTATTAAATAAAAGTACGCACTTCGTTAACGTGTTTACTGTTCCTGCATATTCGAAATCACCACGCTGGGACTAAAGCGTTGGTTGCGCTTCTTCGAGAACGCATATGGCTAATTAATGACCGAGAAGCTTGCAGTAGAACGGTAAGAATTGTTTTCATTATAAGCCGAAGTTGCGAAACCAAATAAAAAGACTTCGAGGCGTTTCTAGCAATGGGTCTAGAACTGAAGAGATTCGCAGCAGATGAGGGGTGCAGCTTCATCTTTATACCACCGCTCGCGCCGCACTTCGGCGGATTATGAGAAGCCTCGATGAAGTCCGCCAAACACCACATCGTTCGCGTAACCGGCAACGCGCTACTCACAGCAGAGGAGTTAGCAACAGTGTCAGTAGTACCTCTGAGCCAAGATCCCAACTAAGGCGAGGCGTTAACACCAGCGCATCTATTAATAAGATGCTCCCTGCGGGCATTATCCCCAGAGAAGATGCCAGTGGACTCAGTTCATTGTTGCGAGAGATGGCAACTTGTTTGCTGTGTCAAGTAACAGTTCAGGCGACAGTGGTTCAAAGAAAAACTGACGGGCCTTCAGGAGCGCAACAAGTGGCTGCACCCCAAACGCAATATGCAGCTCAACGACCTCGTTCTCGTCCACGAGGACAACGTGCCGCTGCAGCATAGGGTCCTAAGGCGCGTCGTTGCAACCGTCAAAGGGCAAGACGGCAAGGTGCGAGTCACAGACGTAGCGACTAAGGCGGGCACAATTAAGCGTCCCATCCACAAGCTGGCCGTGCTTCCAATGGAGGTTGAAGGAACCTGATCTTGTCAAGGTGGCCGGTGTTGCGTCAAGCGACATATCTATATCTAAAACAAAAACAATTAAATGAATTGTAAAATATTGAATTATTAAAAATTAAATCTGTTACAATATTTAACGAAAGTTCAAAGTGATTATTCTTTCCCCTTTTAAATACATATTTATATTACCACTAGTTTAACCCTTATGTTAGTAACCAACTTTACCAACGTCGTTTAGCAACCGGGTACCGGGGTACCCACGATATGAGTATTAAAAATTTTGTTTGTTTTATTTAAAAAAATGTTTTCTAAAAACTTTCTATAAAATTTTGTTCTTCAAATATTATTAGTCGGTGACAATTTAAAGAAAAAAATAACAACGTAGAATCGTGAATGATATCTGAAACCTTTTTGGGTTACCCCAGGTAGTCGGCCGTTTTTTAATTTTCGGAGCCGAGAAGATGCCGGAAAAGCTCAAGGTTATTTCTACGTTTTCTTTCGCGCACTAGATTTGAGCAGTTTTTAGTACGTAACAGATTTTTGGTGGGATCAGACCTGTTTCATTTGGTGTTCTCTTGACAGTGAAAAATAAAGCTATGGAACAATTATCGAGAGCTCATTATGCTCGGTAAGTAAACGTTACATATATTTAACATTTGTAAATATTTTAATTAAAATTTTGTGTAATATAATTATGTACGACATATACCGCATAATATTTAATTTATTAGGTTAAGTGCAACCGAAAGGAATGAGTACTTGAGGAAAATACTTGGAGAGGGAGTAGTGATTCGAGTAGGGTTTCTGATAGCGATGACGAAGACTAGATTCCAACAAATAGAGGTAGATATCAAAATCAACGAGGTTATTTAGTGCGTAACGATCCAGAAGATTCTGAAGATACAGAAGAAATCACTGAAGAGAATTCAGCAGTGGAACAAGAAGAATTTGAAAGTAGTGAGTGTGATGATGACGACAATGAAGTAGAAACAGCTGAGCCTGAAGGTAGTAAAATATTGGTCCTCATCGCAGAACGGAAACGTTGTCAATTAGCGAGACTTTCAAACAAATTTTTACCTACGAAAATTTGTGATGCAGAAAATGCATATCCTTTGCAAGGGATCATTTACACTGGTAAAACGCACAATACTCGAGAAAACTATCAGGGTGAAAGAGTAGTGAAAGAATTGGGGGCTCCGTACCAAGGTAGTGGTAGAAACATCTGCATGGATAACTTCTTTACTACTGTACCAGTTGCTAAACATTTGTTGTCGTGGAATATTACCATTGTTGGCACGCTAAAAAAGAATAAACCTTACATCCCTAGTGTTATGGGAGCGAATAAAACACGGGAGCAGTATTCGACAGTTTTTGGGTTTCACGAAAAGGTTACCATGTGTTCCTAAAACAAATAAAGCTGTCATTCTGATATCAACAATGCATTCAGATATATCAATTGGTGATGACGCTAAACAAAAACCAGAAATAATAAATTTTTATAATAAATATAAAGTTTGAGTTGACACAATGGACCAAATGGTGCGGAGATACACTAGTCAACGACGACCTTCGAGATGGCCAATGGCTCTGTTCTTCAACATGCTAGATATTTCTTCACTTGCGGCATATATAATTTATTATGAAAATAATAAAATGATTGTCAAAAAACCGACAGAACTTCGTCAATTTATGCGCAAACTAAGTGAAGAACTAGCATTGCCGATGATTGAACATCGCACGGCGAATCCACAAGTAATGAGCCACTTCTCCACAAAAATTGCCGCTGAAAGTGTATTAGGCCATACACTGACAGAAACACTTGTGATAAATCCTGGTCCAGAGACTCCAAAAGATAAAACTGGAAGGAAAAAAGGAACAGAATCTTGTCATATCTGCAATGCTTTGCCAATAAAAAGACGGCGAAAGGCACGGAAGGCCTGTGCCGATTGTCCCCAACCTGTTTGTGACGAGCACTCAGTTAATCGTGTACAAAGTGTTCAATGTCATTAATTATAAAAAAAGTGTAATATTTCTTTATTTTTTAAATAAAATTTAGTTGCATGCATTAATAGAAATTATATGCAATTTATTTCCTATGCTTTCTACTGTGGGTACCCGGGTACCCGGTTGCTAATAGGGCGATGGCTAAAGTTTAAGCTTATTTAAAAAAAAAAAATAAAATAAATCAATTAAATGAACTCACAAATAGCTTTCTTTTAAGTTAAAAAACGACGATCTGAGAGCTTAAAATGAAATTTTGAATTTTTTTAAGCTATTCACATAAATACACCGCGGTGGGTACCGGGGTACCCGGTTACTAACATAAGGGTTAAGTCAGTTTTAAGATTTAGGCTTAGCAATTAGATTAACTGAAATAAGGAACTCTCTTTTTGTAATTGAACCGTGGAACCGTACGCACGTATTTTAATTTGTCTGTATTTTAACTTTACTTTTTCAAGACAGGCAATTGGTGTGTTTCTTTTAATTTCTAATCGCGCATCCCAATTTAAAGTACTTTTCGTGTCTCAAAAACTCTTGAGAAATTTTCATGTACCACAAAACATACGCTTAGCAGATCCACACTTTTTCGAACCGCAGCGCGTTGAAATGCTCATTGTACTCATTCATTAAGGAGTACTTTAATTTGAACTATATGTCAGTCGTTGACACTATACCAAAGCAAATTCCAATTAATTTTATGCCACATTACTGTGTTTTAAAGGCTGATAGCACAACAACAAAACTGCGTGTGGTTTTTGATGGCTCTGCGCCAACCAGCAATGGACTTACAGGAAGGAACCTTTATACTTATACGAATTATTCAAAAGGCGCATCTTCGAGATGAATACAAAGCAACCGAATCCAAAGAGGCGATAAAGTCTTCATCTGAAATTCGTTCGCCCGTTCCCTTTCTCGACGAGCGCGGTCTGCTTCGAGTTCGTGGAAGACTTCAGCATTCAAATTTCGACTTTTCATCGAAACACCCAATTATTTTGTCAAAACGTCACCCGGTCACTGTCGTCACTGACGCAATCATCAGCAGTTTTCATAGAAAACTTTTACACGTTGGACCTCAATCGCTATTAGCATCTATTCGTCTACAGTATTGGCCTATTGGCGGGCGTAAAACCGTAAGTCAAATTATTAACAAATGTATTCGTTGTTTTTATGTGAAGCCTAAGCTTATGGAACACTTAATGAAAAATTTACCATTGAAATGCAATCGAGCATTCCTAACTATCGGAGTGGGCTTTTGTGGGCAATTTTTCTACAAATCGGACATACGCAACAGAGCTCCAATTAAATGCTACGTTTGCATCTTTATTTGTTTCGCCACCAAGGCCGTTCATTTGGAGCTGGTAAAGCATTTGACAACCTCTTCATTCCTCGCTGCCACAAACAAGTCGGACAATGCCACCAATTTTGTTGGAGCCAAAAATGAGCCATCGAAACTGAAAAAACTATTTTTGACCCAAGAGCATTCGAAAGTGATTCAAGAGCAGTGTGCGAGCCATCAAATTGAACGGAAGCTGATACCCCCTCGCTCTCACCACTTTGGCGGTTTATAGATTGCTGCAGTCAAAATGGTCAAGTATCATTTTCATAGAGTTGTGGGACTTTCTAAATTAAGCTCTGATGAGCTTCGCACTTTTGTGTGCCAAATATCTGCGATTATAAATTCACGACCTTTATGTCCCATTACAGATCTCGATCTGCTTCCCCCTTCTCATTGGCACACCCTTCACATCCGTGGTAGAACCTGATATCACTGCTCTCAGTATTATTCATCTTAGCAGATGGCAGCGAGTGTGCTGCCTGAAACAACAATTCTAGAAGAAATGGCAAGCAGAATATCTAACTCCTCTCCAACAAAGCCATAAATGGCTCTTATCTTCGTCGAATCTCAAGCTCGGGGACGTGGTTTTGATAAAGGATGCCTTTGGCTAGAGTCATAGAAACCATTTCCGGAAAGGACCAGGTGGTGCGAGTCGCTGTTCTAAAGACACCAAATGGCGTGTACAAGCGAGCTGTTTCAAAGCTGTGTCTCCTACCAATTGATGATAATATCTTGAAAGCCTAAACCATTCAACGGGCGGAGTATGCTTAGAAGTAGATACGATACATAGTTTATATGCGAATTTAGTAGTGGAAATCATCATCGCTACTCTTATACATATTTTATTAAGTACCAACAATATTAGCACTTAATTGTATACAACAACACTATAACATCGTTTAAAACTAGATGTATGCTTGCTTTAAGTCTGAGCAATCGCTAAACCGGTTTTGTCTATTTGAGTAACTTTGATAACGCACTCTTATCATACTTACATAGGCAAGCATACATACCTACATTAATGTAATTGCAGAGAATTAGAAAATGTACCACTATCTCAGCTGATCTTTGTACCGTAGCCACCGTACTTGAGGTAAAAGAAAAGCTGTAGGTTAATCAACTTGCCCGCAGAGTGGACGCTTAAAGCCGAGCCGAGCGGAAATTCACGTGTTGCGTAAATGGGAAAATGCGCTCGGCTCGGCTTTAAGCGTCCACTCTGCGGGCACCCTAAGAGTTGTTAATTTCGGTCAGTCGCAATTGAATGTCGCGGTAACCGCAAGCGCAAGCAATTAAACAGTATTAAATAATATATAAAATAGTTAAATTCGTTGCTTTTCTTTTAAACATTTAAAAGAGCAAAGAACATGTACCGTATGAAATCAGCATTTTTTGTGAAAATTAAATTTTGAATGGAAAAGTAAAAAAAATTTATTCAAAATATCAAAGGTAGCTTTTTACACATTATGACTACCTTTCTCGCAAGTTGTGAATACCATGTCAACTGAAATGTCCGTCTTTTGAATTTGCTCAGCCAATACGTGTCCCATCCATGAGAAGAAATGGTTATCGTGAGGAGCCAAGTATGATGAATACAGCGGATATGAAGCATACATAATTTGATTAGCATAATAATATAGAGGGTGGGCGTTCATTGTTCGCATAAATCGCCCAGCTAGTCCTAGGAGCATAGCAATCGCCCTTACTTTGCATTGCAAACGCGTTACTTTTTGGCGGCCATTAACGCCTAAATAGGTGATTTGAATGACACAAGCTATCTATTGGTAGTCGAAAAAGTCTTCGTATTTCTGACCACAGCTGTAAGGTCAAATAATACGAAAAAAGCCATGTTTTTGTCATTTTTTGAAGTGAAAACTTCTTATGGCGCGTTGGGCACTTTTGTGGGTGAGCATTTTCAGCCGTTCTCGCGACAGATGAGATTTTACACAGATATACTCCGCGTGTATTCTTATAAAATATGTATGTATACTATACGCGCTCTTTGTATGAACATTCGTTCGTGCTGTCGCGACAGACGAGATTACAAACCTATATGTATACTCAGAGTGTATAGGTATGCGAGAGCGCTGCAAGCTTTACGCGTTAATGGGTAGCAAGTACTCAATCCGAAAAAAGTTATTGTCAATTTTATACAAACAAGAATCAAAAGTAAAAGATTATTTCTATTTTAAAATTAAAATAGCAATAAATCAATTATTTTTTGAACAATTTAACATCGAAAATATGTGAAAAACAAACGGCTATGTCATTCAATGAGTGTTGCCAATCAATAAAAATCTAAATGTCAAATTGTAGCTACTCAGCGTATCATTACGATTGAGCGGTTTCAACTAGCTGTTTATTGCATACAATTTATTTAGCAGATGTAAGAAGTCACCCTAACTTAAAGTAAATTGCTAATATTTTAATTAAATTATGCATATCCCAATAAATTCCAAACAGCCGCAACGGAAAACAGTGTGGTCAATACAAATAACGTAACCACTTATGTTTCACCATGACCTTCCTATATGGCCACACTGCGTAGTACACAAACATGGTGAGTAGATCACGAAATAGAAAACGCTATGTCATTTCAATGAGTGTAGCCAACCAATAAAAATCTAATAGCTACTCAGCGCATCTTTACGATTGAGCGGTTTCAAGTAGCTGTTTATTGCATACAATTTATGGTGAATTGCGTGTAACAAAGTGCAAATAGAATAAATACCAATGATTACAATCTTAGCACAATAAAATACAAAACTACTATTGATGCAGTATTCAAATGATATATAAATACATTTAAATCAAAATTGTTCATTTTATACTTTAGTTACCATAGACCTATTGTTTCAGTTTTAGAATTTGATGAAAATCCTTATAATAATGATGAAAATGCTGATAATGATGATGTAAGAGTTGTTGATATTATGGATGAGAAATGCTAAATTTTGTAATATTTAATCATTTAAATAAAACCACTTCTTTCGAATATAGTTTCTATATTATTATACTTCATGCCCATTCAAAAAGTGCCCACATTGCTTTGATAAACTTGCTTTTTATGTACAATTTCTCATGTCCCGAGCGCACCTAAAAATGCTCACCCAAAAAAGTGTCCAATAGGTTCAAGTTTTCACTTCTGCCTGCACTCCCGGAGTGCAACTTCCCTCGGTTTCCTGACGACACAGTTAAAATTTATTTATCCAACCAATGGTACATCGAAAAATGTCTTATCAATTTTTTACAAAGAAATATTAAAAAATACGGCAATGGCAGCAATTGTCCGGACGGGTCTCGAAAAAAAGTTGAATTGCGGTGCCCCTCATGACTTCAAAACTTTTACACCGATCCTTTTGAAATGTTTAACACTATTTCTGTACATATTTAACGACGTAACGCTGTAAAGGTTTTTTAAAATTCCAATTTTTTAATTTTTTCGAAGACTTTGAAGTGAAAAACACATTTTTTTGGTAAAAAATCGGCTAATTAGTTATTGCGAAATCACAATTATGAACAAAAAAAACAACTCTCCAGCGTTACCTTGCACAATATGTTCAGAACAAGTGTTTAAAATTCCAAAAGGATCGGTGCAGTGGTTTTGAAGTTATGAGGGGCACCGACTTTGAATACGTGAGTTGTGGGAAAAACACGTTTAAAGTTTCACAGACGCTCACAATCAAATCGGAGAGCGGAGACTTACAAGTGTATATCTCCGTCAATTTTACTTTAATTGCTCTCAAATTTTCACAGAATAATCTTTTGATCTTGTACATTAATATAAAATAAAAATAAAAAAATGCAAAGAAAAAAAAAATATTTTTTGTCAATCACTAACATTTGAGGGGGTAAGAGTTGAAAAATAAAATTCTAAAATTTTTTTTGAAGCACCTTAATATGTATGTATATAATTATAATTCTTCTTCTTAATTGGCATAGACACCGCTTACGCGATTATAGCCGAGTTAACAACCGCGCTCCAGTCGTTTCTTTATTTCGCTACGTGGCGCCAATTGGATATTCCAAGCGAAGCCAAGTCCTTCTCCACTTGGTCCTTCCAACGGAGTGGAGGTCTTCGTCTTCCTCTGCTTCCCCCGGCGGGTACAGCGTCGAATACTTTCAGAGCTGGAGTGTTTTCGTCCATCCGGACAACATGACCTAGCCAGCGTAGCCGCTGTCTTTTAATTCGCTGAACTATGTCAATGTCGTCGCATATCTCGTACAGCTCATCGTTCCACCGAATGCGATATTCGCCGTGGTCAACGCGCAAACGACCATAAAACTTTCGCAGAATTTTTCTCTCGAAAACTCGCAACATCTACTCATCTGTTGTTGACATCGTCCAAGCCTCTGCACCATATAGCAGGACGGGAATTATGAGTGACTTATAGAGTTTGGTTTTTGTTTGTCGAGAGAGGACTTTGCTTCTCAATTGCCTACTCAGTCCGAAGTGGCATCTGTTGGCAAGAGTTATCCTGCGTTGGATTTCTGGGCTGACATTGTTGGTGGTGTTTACGCTGGTTCCAAGATAGACGAAATTATCTACAACTTCAAAGTTATGACTGTCAACAGTGACGTGAGTGCCAAGTCGCGAGTGCGACGACTGTTTGTTTGATGACAGGAGATATTTCGTCTTGCCCTCGTTCACTGCTAGACCCATCTGCTTTGCTTCATTGCTCAGTCTGGAGATAGCGGAACTAACGTCGCGGGTGTTGAGGCCGATGATATCAATATCACCGACATACGCCAGCAGTTGTACACTCTTATAGAAGATGTTACCTTCTCTATTTAGTTCTGCAGCTCGAACTATTTTCTCCAGAAGTAGGTTGAAAAAGTCGCACGATAGGGAATCAACTTGTCTGAAACCTCGTTTTCTATCGAACGGCTCGGAGAGGTCCTTCCCGATCCTGACGGAGCTTTGGGTGTTGCTCAACGTCAGTTTACACAGCCGTATTAGTTTTGCGGGGATACCAAATTCAGACATCGCGGTATAAAGGCAGCTCCTTTTCGTGCTGTGGAAAGCAGCTTTGAAATCGACGAAGGGGTGGTGTGTGTCGATTCTGTTTCACGGGTCTTTTCCAAGATTTGGCGCCTGGTGAATATCTGGTCGGTTGTTGATTTGCCAGGTCTAAAGCCACACTGATAAGGTCCAATCAGTTTGTTGACGGTGGGCTTCAATCTTTCACACAATACGCTCGATAGTAACTTACATGCAATGTTGAGGAGGCTAATCCCATAGTAGTTGGCGCAGACTGTGGGGTCTCCTTTTTTTATGGATTGGGCATAGCATACTTAAATTCCAATCATTGGGCATGCTTTCGTCCGACCATATTTTACAAAGAAGCTGATGCATGCTCCTTATCAGTTCTTTGCCGCCGCGTTTGAATAGTTCGGCGGACAATCCATCGGCCCCTGCCGCTTTGTTGTTCTTGAGGCGGGCAATTGTTCATAGAGTCCACATTTGACATTATACCCTATCCATCGGCCCCTGCCGCTTTGTCGTTCTTGAGGCGGGCAATTGTTCATAGAGTCCACATTTGACATTATACCCTATACTAGGTACTATATGTTAAATTTTAAACAATTTTCATAAAAAGGTGATCGTAATGTTCTTTAAATTATTATTAAAAAATCAGTTTCACAAAATATACATAAGTTTGTGAACACAACCATACCAAGAGCTCGGGTATACAAAAATATTATTAATTTAAGCAATATAAGGCTGGTATTGTCACCGGCGAAGCGAATGAAATTCTAGGCGAATTTCGCTATTTCGAGTTGAGAGTAGCGAACGCATAGTAAATTCGCCACGAAGTGGCGAAAGAACTAGCGAAAATGAATATTTAGTATTGCCACTTGCGAATTTATAAAATTCGTTTCGGCTCAACTGTCAAAATTTGGCGAACGTTTATTCGATTCGAGAGTGTAATTAAAAATGGAGAAAACGTTAGAAAATTTTGAAAATTTATTTATTGTATTTAATTCATTACAAATTTCATTATTTTTAGAATAAAACGAACTACTCAGAAGCATTTACTGTGTGAAGTTACTGGAAAGAAATCCTGAGTTAGCCAGAGGAATGGCGCCGTTTGGCTCCACAAAAAAAAAAATAGGTTGGTGTTGTGGGAAGGTATTGGGGCTGAGTTTAACAATATCGGCACTCCAATACGTAGTGGCAGCGAATGGAATAAGGTAAGAATAAACAATTTTGATTGCATATATGTACATACATATCTGTATTAATTTGTGTATTTCTTAGGTTTGGTTGGACTACAAATTGAAATTAAAAAGAAAAATTGCAGAAAATCGGAAAGAGATTGCAGCCACAAGTGGAGGATCTTACACCCAACGCAGCTTAACGCCTTTGGAACAGGCCATGGACGAGTTGCTCAGATTGCAGCAGGCAGTGAAGCCAAGCGGAGCCGTATTTGGAAGCACTGCACCTGCACCAGACTATTTAGAGGAAGAAATCAGCACAAATCTGGAGGATGTCGAGGCTCACCCTGAACAGGCGGAAGAAATTGGAAACGTTAGCATTACGTCTAGGCAGGCACCTACAAACAGAGTGGAGGAGCGCGAAAATTTGCGTATGAAGGCTTTAGAGAAGCAAGCAGAAACGCAAGAAAACCTTGTCGGTATAACGAAAAATATCAAATTGTTGTGCAATGAAATTTCAAGATATAACAGAAAAATTTACGAATTAAAACAAGAAAAATTGGCACTATATAAAACGAAAGAAGAAAGAAATAAGGAAGAAAATAATGAAAAAAGCTTTTTATTCTAAAAATAATTAAATTTGTAATGAATTAAATACAATAAATAAATTTTCAAAATTTTCTAACGTCAAAAGCTTTGTGACACCACATTTAAAAATTTGTGAGGTACAAACGTGAAATTTATAGGTAAACAAAAAAATATTAAACATTTATGAACACAATCTTTGTTTTTTATTACTTAAGTTGTAACGAAGCTTTTTACTGCCCCTGCTTCTTACAAGTATAACTTGCTGAGGTATACTCGCCGTGTCCAGGGTTCGTTACAATAAATTTGTAAACATTGGGGCTCTTCTGCGAATCGTACTTTATTTTATTTTATATTATAATTTTAATTAAAGTTACAAAATTGTCTCTCGCGTTGTAATGTCGTCGCCCGAGGAAAGTGCTGTCAGGGTAACGGTTCAGTTAGGGCAATACCGTTTCCCGCTCTGTTTAAATCTCCAAGCATCATCCCATCTGAAACAAGTTCCATATGATAGTTATTGCCCTAGTGTCGAGTCATACGTATTTCAAAGATCGATAAATGATGACGATGCTTTATGGATGGAAGAAACGATGTTGATACGAAAGATGTTCCTGATATCCAAATTTAGAACGAAAATGAAGTGCCTGATTTACCAGTAATAAATGATTTAAAGGAGTGGGTCAAAAGTCCATGGACACAAGATGATTAAATTTTGTATTTTTCATTAGCATAATTAGGTATCGTTTATTTCTTGACTAGTCATTCGTTGTCTCTGTACTTTAATATTTAACTAAATGTTGATGTTTTTAAAGATTATTCAATAAATATAAGAATAAATAGAATAGCCTGTTTTTTTTTTATTTTTTGATAAATCCATAAAATTGGAAAATGTGTGACGTCACGACAGGGGGAGGGAGAGTTCAAAATGTGACAACTTGTGACAAGGACGGGGAAGGGGTTAAAAAGTCCGTAAATTCGTGTGACGTAGTGTTTGGATGGCCCCAAATCAGAATTTTCATGAGCTTCAATACGCGTTTTTGAGTTTTTCCAATCTCTAAGCCCTTCACCAGTAAAAGCGTTTACTTCGCCACTCCTACCAAATAGTAAACATAGAGCGCAATATACTGATCCTTTACTTTCTGAATAAATTAACCACTCACGATATTGAATTTCTCCGTTCTTTTAATTACGTTGGAAAATGTATTGTCGTTACATAATATCAGATTTAAAATTTTGACATTCTGATGAATTTGCCGCCCCCAAATTGTGCCGCGTTAGGCCCGGACCTCGCGGGCCTAGGCGGTAATCCATCACTGTGTCTAGCACATACATAAATGCATTCTTGCTTAGCCGAAAGTTTTATTTAAATCTGTTTATAAAAACTTATGTGACGTGATATTCGTTTATGCACTTTTATAGCAATAGATACTTACAACACTGAAGAAAGTTCCATGGGATTGGAGTGATCTCTAATGAACCGTCGCTGTCTAAGTAACTTCGTTATTGTCCTTTCAACATAACTATCTTCAAAATGTAAACTCACGTTGTTAAACATTTTTATTCAGCTTTTTAAAATCACCGTAAAATTTCAAAACACATAATAATCAGTTTTAATACGTCAAAAATGTCAATTTCGGTCATTTGTCATTTCTCATTTATTTTAGTATGGCAACAAAAAAGTTGAGAGAATGTGTTCATTCGCCAGTCACAATATGAACATGGCGAATTTTCGCCTAAAACATTCGACTCGCCAATGCATTCGCTTCGCCAGTGACAATACCAGCATAAGTACTTTCAAACATTCTATATTTATTTAAACATACAAATCCTTTTTAATTCCACATTGGCATCTATTCTGCAATACCACTTGTTTTTTAGCAAACAAAAAAAAAAACAGGATTGCTTACAAAAAGCATATCGATTTCTTCGTGAGCTCTCATTTGCTTAGCATAATTACAGTTACATACAAATAATTCGTGCATACTTACGTAAGTTTGTAAAAAGCGCATTGATCTTTTCAACGAGCTCTCAGTTGCACAAAACATAAGTATCTAAATACGTATGTACAAGTACATACATACAAGTCCACGTATTCGAGTCTACCTAAATACAAAACATTCGGACATCAAAAATATTAATAAATAAGAAGAACAGTTTTTTAATTTAACAAACATATGTATAGTCAAACTAAAATATAAATAAAAATAAGAAACGGTAATAACACGAAGTTACATACTAATTTTTCACCAATATAAATCGAAATTCAAAACTATTTACCTAAAAGAGTAATCGGCTTCAAGCAATACCCTATTGCCTCATTTAAATCAGTTACCCTGAGAGAAAAAAAATTTAATTATTTTTTACAGATATTTGAAAATAAATCCAAAATGGTTAGTAACGAAAAAAATCGAAATACACCTGCAGCAGCTACACGCTCCAGACAAATTTATTTCAGAAAGGATTTCTAGGCTGACATTGTTGGTGGTGTTTACGCTGGTTCCAAATTATCTACAACTTCAAAGTTATGACTGTCAACAGTGACGTGAGTGCCAAGTCGCGAGTGCGACGGTGACAGGAGATATTTCTTTTCGCCTTCGTTCACTGCCAGACCCATTCGTTTTGCTTCCTTGTCTAGTCTAGAGAAAGCAGAACTAACGGCGCGGGTGTTGAGGCCGATGATATCAATATCATTGGCATACGCCAGCAGCTGTACACTCTAATAGAAGATGGTACCTTCTCTATTTAGTTCTGCAGCTCGAACTATTTTCTCCAGAAACAGGTTGAAGAAGTCGCACGATAGGGGATCGCCTTGTCTGAAACCTCGTTTGGTATCCAACGGCTCGGAGAGGTGCTTCCCGATTCTGATGGAGCTTTTAGTGTTGCTCAACGTCAGCATACACAGCCGTCTTAGTTTTGCGGGGATACCAAATTCAGACATCGCGGCATAGAGGCAGCTCCTTTTCGTGCTGTTGAAAGCAGCTTTGAAATCGACGAAGAGGTGGTGTCTGTCGATTCTCCTTTCGCGGGTCTTTTCCAAGATTTGGCGCCTGGTGAATATCTGGTCGGCTGTTGATTTGCCAGGTCTAAAGCCACACTGATAAGGTCCAATCAGTTTGTTGACGGTGGGCTTTAATCTTTCACACAATACGCTCGATAGTAACTTATATGCAATGTTGAGGAGGCTAATCCCACAGTAGTTGGCGCAGACTGTGGGGTCTCCTTTTTTATGGATTGGGAATAGCACACTTAAATTCCAATCGTTGGGCATGCTTTCGTCCGACCATATTTTACAAAGAAGCTGATGCATGCTCCTTATCAGTTCTTCCCCGCCGTGTTTGAATAGCTCGGCCGACAATCCATCGGCCCCTGCCGCTTTGTTGATCTTCAGGCGGTCAATTGCTATTCGAACTTCTTCATGGTCGGGTAATGGAACGTCTGCTCCATCGTCATCGAATGGGGAATCGGGTTCGCCCTCTCCCGGTGTTGTGCTTTCACTGCTTTTCAGAAGGCTGGAGAAGTGTTCCCTCCATAATTTAAGTATGCTCTGGGCATCGGTGACTAGATCACCTTTGGTGGTTCTACAAGGGCATGCTCCGGTCTTGAAACCTTCTGTAAGCCGCCGCATTTTTTCGTAGAATTTTCGAGCATTACCCCTCTCGGCCAGCTTATCAAGCTCTTTATACTCACATTTCGGCCTCTTTCTTTTTCTGTCTGCAAATGCGTCTCGCTTCCCTATTCAACTCTCGGTATCTATCCCATCCCGCACGTGTTGTGGACGATCGTAACGTTGCGAGGAAGGCAGCCTGTTTTCTCTCCGCTGCGACACGGCACTCCTCGTCGTACCAGCTGTTTCTTTGCACTTTCCGCAAACCAATGGTTTCGGTTGCAGCTGTACGTAAGGAGTTTGAAATGCCGTCCCACAGTTTCCTTATAACGAGTTGTTGACGAGTGCTCTCAGAGAGCAGGAGTGCAAGCCGAGTAGAAAATCGTTCGGCTGTCTGTTGTGATTGCAGCTTCTCGACGTCGAACCTTCCTTGTGTTTGTTGGCGTGTGTTTTTTGCTGCAAAGAGGCGGGTGCGAATCTTGGCTGCAACAAGATAGTGATCCGAGTCAATGTTAGGACCTCGGAGCGCACGCACATCTAAAACACTGGAAACGTGTCTTCCGTCTATCACAACATGATCGATCTGGTTGGTAGTTTTTCGATCTGGAGACAGCCAGGTAGCTTGATGTATCTTCTTATGCTGGAATCTAGTACTACAGATAACCATATTTCGGGCCCCGGCGAAGTCGATCAGCCTCAACCCATTTGGGGATGTTTCCTCGTGGAGGCTGAATTTACCGACAGTAGTGCCAAATATACCTTCTTTGCCCACCCTGGCGTTAAAGTCGCCAAGCACGATTTTGACATCGTGGCGGGGGAAGCTCTCATAATGCGCTCCAAGCACTCATAAATGGCGCAAATAAGCGATATGTTGAAGAACCTCGCTTTGATGCGGATTTTGGCTAAACGTTCATTCCCGGAGTGAATGATAGTACTCAGCGACTTAGTCTCTCTCCCACCACGAATCCCACACCAAGCTTGCGCTCTTTTATATGGCCACTGGAGTAGATTACACAAGGACCTACTTGTCTCTTTCTTTGTCCCGTCCATCGCATTTCTTGAACGGCGGTGATGTCAGCCTTTATTTTCACGACATCAACCAGCTGTGTAGCGGCACCTTCCCAGTTAAGGGACCGGGCATTCCAGGTGCATGCCCTCAATTCGTAGTCCTTATTTCGTTTGCAATGGTCGTCATCAAAAGGGGAGTCTCTCATCCGGGGCTTGTTGTTCCTTTTCATTGGGGTTGTTTTTTTACGTGGCAGGGAATGCTTCGCCTTCTCACTTTAGCTCGCCTTCAAACGGATGTTCTTAGGCTACCCAGAGGATACTTGGTCAAAGACCGGAAGTCGTGAGCTGCTTGAGTCTTATCTGGCCACTCCCAAGTGAATGGCGATCAGAGAAAGTTCCTCACTTTCGTGAATTTCTACACATGGCTCCATGACTCCATAATTATTATTAATTTTCTTATTTTTTTGTTTGTCACTGCACTTCACTGCAAATAAAGATACTCACACATTTTAAACGTACAACCATTTGAATTTATTGTTTATTTAATACGTATAAAAAATATATTTGAAAGACGAGTGTACGAAGCGGGTTGATATGATTCGCAAACTGGGCCGCTGAGAGATTGTAGAAGATATTGGCGTTGCGCCGCGTAGAATCGAATATCTTGTTGACGAATGTTGAATTGTCTATTGTCTATTCGAGTATTGACGTGCGAATTGTGTCGTAAGCGATTATCCAAATCCTTTTTTTTTGGTGTGGCGGCATGCGATGTCGTCGTGTGGTGACCGCTTGCTGGGTGGTGATGTTCTCAAGTGTGGTGTGATGTGTTAGGGTGCGCCAGTTTTCGCCGGGTAGAGTGGTGGTAGGCTTAACTCATTTAGTCACTGGTTTTGCGAAGAAAAATTCAATCAACAATTGTTTCTTGAAGGAAAATCAAAGTAATCATTAAATTCATCCTACAATTAGTTAAAATAATTATTATGAAATATCGTTCATTTTGAAATTTTGTATAGAACTTCCCAATCTCCAAGCATATTCCATAAATTACAATGAAATATTTATGTACTTACACACAAAAGTTTATTTTCTTTCTTTATTTTCGCTTGCTCTTCTAATAAGCATTACTCAATTTAAATTTTTTTCTTGAGCAATTACTTAACCCTTTCGCGCCAGAGTTTTATTTCGGCTCCCAGAATATTTTTGTGGCATTTTGTTTTCAAAATGTGAAAAGAACTTAAAAAAAAACATGTTCTGCGGTACTTAAAACATCGCTATGTCCTTTCGTTATCCTGGGACATATTATACCAAAAAGCGTTTATATATAAGTCCCTATAAGATTGTCTGATGTTAAAAAACTATTAATTTTGAAATGTTATATATTTATTTAGAAAATGTTGTAGCTTTTCTGCTTGGTAAACATTTATCTATGGTAGAGGGTAAAGTAGTTAAACATAGTGCATTATTATATCCGGAGCAAATGCAAATCGTTCTTGTTTCCTTTTGTAATGAAGTGCACCGTACACAACGACGTCGGGAAAGCCCTTTCATTGGTAAATGAGTTTTTATTTTTTTGTTTTGTTCCTTCCGAAATCAATGACTTTGCTAACGTTGCCATGAACTGTATCAAAGATGATTTTTGCGATTGAGGTCGTTGTGAAGGCACAATTCCGATTTCTTTGGCGTCGCGATTTGAAGGAAGTCCTCCTGATTAAAAAATATAAAGGGTTATATGTAGGGACCGAAAACGGGTAGTTTACGAGATATTTAACCTTAAAGTTCAAAAATTCCCAAAATTTGAACATTTCAAGAAGTTATTTCACCACATTAAACACACTTTACTCACATTTTCATTTCAAATTAATTCAAATTAACTATAAACTTTTAAATAAATCCATATTTTACAGTTTTAGTAGGTTTTTATCTAAGAAATCTTTATTTTAAAAATTAAATTTTACGCTCGTAGTGAACATCATTTGTGTGCTAAAAATTATGACGAAATGGAGCGCTGCTATGTGATAATAAGGAAATTCGCCGAAATTCCTTTTTTCCCAAAAATTCCTCTATCCATGCATATGGATATGTTCTTTATTTAATTTACTAAACAAATAAGTAATATTATATAGCAATATTTTATAATAATATTATTAAATATAAATCGCTGACGGATAAAATGACCAAAATTTAAACATTTTATAACGAAAATTCTATATATATTTTTTTTATTTTTAACGCAGTAAGTAGTACTATGCAAAAGGACTTCAGTCACCCCAGGTATTCAATGGATCGGTGTTATTTTTTTAGAGC
The DNA here is from genome assembly GCA_037783105.1 of Bactrocera zonata. Taxonomy (NCBI): domain Eukaryota; kingdom Metazoa; phylum Arthropoda; class Insecta; order Diptera; family Tephritidae; genus Bactrocera; species Bactrocera zonata. Next base: position 1,955,445 of record JBAWJQ010006683.1, read on the forward strand.
GCAGCCGAAGGCCGCCAACGCAGAATGGAGTACTACGCAAAAATACTTCTCGCTCGAACAGAGTTACTTTTTTAGAGCGCGGCCGAAGGCCGCCAACGCAGAAAGGAATACTATGCGAAAGTACTTCAGTCACCCCGATGTAAATGTATATCATATTTTATAATATTATCATAGAGTTTTAGTTATTTTTGTTTATTAAACATAAATCACATGTTACACATATACATATGTAGAAAATATTTTTTAATATAGTTAATATAGATAAAAGGGGCCGGCTTTAGTATACTATCCCACGATTTCAGGGTTAAAAGTGATATGGTTGGATAGAGCTGATACTCCAGATTAAGAATATATGTAATTATTGCCGCCGCAAACTTATAATTTTCGAGACATTTGCATTTAATTTTATATTATTTTTAGATATTCCTTCTTTGGACAAGCTCCCCTATCCGCACATACCCCATTCATACGGAAATTCGTTTTTTTTACCCCTCCGCCAAAGTAATCGGAATCGTGTCGTTGTGAACAATCCAAACATTTACCAGGAATAAAGGGATGTCCAACTTATTCCAGTGTGAGAGCGCTTCAAAATTAGCGTTTTTTATAACATTTTCCACTATGGCCAGATTGAAGAAAATAATAATTTTTGGGCATTTAAATTAAAATACCCAACATTTAGTACGAATAAAACTTACTATATAGTGGTTATTTACTATAAGGAGAAACTATTTAAATCTTTTTAAAGTATATTAAAACAACTGTTTTTTGACCTTTCAATACCCAATAAAAGGATTTAAGCTTGTTAGCTCTCATTCATTTAATGTTTTTAATCATTTTCCATTAAAAATAATACTATGATGCTTCAAATTACAAAACGTTTCTTCAAATACCTTTAAATTTCACAAATTTATTTAATTTTCATTGTTTAACATTTTTTATAAGTGGTCTTGAACGATGTAACAAATACCTCCGTTTACATATTTTTTTTGTAAGATTTCGATCAACTGTCAAAGTTCAGGAGGTTTTAACGTTTAGCAATTGTTTTCTCACTTCCAGTGAGAGAGGAGTTGGACATGTCTTTATCTCTGCATTTACTGTGGAAAGCATCAAAACTTTGAAAAATCTGAGATTTTCGATATTGATTGTTTACGCTGATTTTTGATCGGCCAGGGCTACGCCGCGCATTATATGGTTGTAGTCCACAATAGCTGAGGAACAACCATCTTGTATACATTCAAATCGTGCATACACATGTATAGCCTATCGTAGCATCGCATCGCAACCAAATTTTTACACCGCGATTAATTGGCTTCATAGTAGAGATGACCGATATTGTCATTTTTCGATATCTACTCGTATAATTTCAGTGATTGCTATTTTTAATCACTGTGATTTTATATTGCTAAAGCGATCGCAACTGAGTCGCCTTTCAAACGGAGACCTTTTGTTGTTGTTGTAACTGCAGATTCTGCCGATTTGACAGTGTTTGGCCGAATAAAAGTCCGCGTCCGTTCCAGTTACGTAGGCCCAACTATCGTGGGAACGACGGAAACCTTCTGTCGTTATTGGCGGTAAGTTCTCTTTTGAGTCCTGTAACGCGAGTCAAGTTTTTCCGCCTTTCTTTTCACTACATTTTTGCAAATGTTGTAGAGGTTCGGCTGTCTCGAAGTTCCTGGCTCATTATCAATATCTATTGGAGCTTCCGAGTTAGAGGGGGTTTGAATTGCAGTAGTTTAGTATGATTTGCTAGTTTCTATTGGTAAAGCAAAAGTTAATAACTTTATATAAAAAATGTTATATTATTACATATATACCTTTTGAGCTGGTAGTTCCACTGTAGGATGTCTATCCTGTTTTCATGTTTTTTCAAATTTGTTAAAGATGTTTTATATGAAATTTTTGATTTGCAAATATTGCATTTTGCATATATTTCATCTACCACTTCAAACATCTGCCATACTTCACTTCTTTTCCTTGATACATTTCTTGCCATTATTAAAAATTATAAGAACGTTACACTCAAAACTTCAAACCGCTATGACGAAAAATAGCATATACGCATATGTATATACAATGTCCTAAAGAAAGCTGCTACTTTTCTGCTATTTGCTATTGTAATTGCAAGTATTGCACTATTAAAAAATCACAGTTTCACAAGTTTATTGTGAACTGCTATCGCAATCGCAATTCACAAAATCGAACTGTTATCGCAATTCACAAGTTCGAACTGCTATCGAAAATCACAGGTTCTAACTGCTATCGCAATCGCAGTTCATAGAAGCGAACTGCTATTTATAAAATGTGATCGCAGTTGCGATATGCGTTTTTTTAATTACAGTGAAAAAATATCGTTCATCACTCCTTCATAAACATGTATTGTTTTAGACTAGACCGTCCTTTGAATTTTGCCATGCGTTCGACGATTGATTGAAATGGACTGTCGCTTTTTATTAGCAAGAAGCTGTTTTTCATTTAGCAAGAAGCTGTTTTTCATTTAGCAATAAAGTAATCTTTTGGAGCATCGCTTGGTTTGTTGCAATCATTCAAATGTAACTTTGAAGAAACTAATGTGAAGCGACCACGAAAAATACTATTTTTTATCATTTAATTTCCAATTGACACATGTTTGCTCCAATAATCGTGTAAAGACGGCAAATGATTGTTTTGCATGACAATTAATACACCTAGAAATACCAATATTTCATGTTCATCCGATAGGACCCTATTAGTGTTTTTCTCTCTATTCTGTTTTCTTGTTCGCTTTTTAGAAAAAGCTTTCTGAATGCATTGAACTAGGTAGCTCCTCGAGGAAAAGTTACAAAAACTTGCGGATCTCTTTCCAAAGGCATTCCAAATTTGGGTTCAAAGTTTACCTCTCCGTTAGATCAGTCCAGGTAACAACGGCAACTGGTTCATTTGCGATATTTTCACATAGTTTTTCGTTCTCTTCGCAAATTTCACCTGAAGACGAGAGGATGTTTTTCGTCGTCCGATTCTGAATAGGAATCATCGCTGCCATCTTTGCCTTGCTTCAGTATTATTTTTTTCGTCGCACGAAAATTTCAAACAGCTGTGGCAGACTCGATCAGTACTGCCAAACGGCATATTTTTAATACATATTGAAAAATTTTTATCATAAACAAAACCAAAGTCTTGTATTGGGACATTTCAGATAGAAGTTTGCATTCATAAAAAAAGATATAGCATTTCAAATGCAGGCGGGATATATTGTCCCAGTAGGCGCGAAAGAGTTTAGAGCTGGATACGGACCTTAAATACCAAAAAACCAAATGAAGGTTTGCTAGATAATTAAATAGCTAAAATGTGGGTTTCAATAAATGCAAATATGATTATAAATTGAATATTAAAAAAAAAAATAACTATCAGACTTCAATTGCATTGAAATAGATCCGCATGATTACACCACATAAAATATATAATTGAATATTAATATGTTTTTGGTTATGCCCTTTATTTTCTCACATTTAATTTTTTTTAGTTCCAGTGTCGAAAATTTTAATACTTTTCTTACAAAATCAATTATTTTTTGTGTTCGAAATCTTCAACAGCTAATTTATATTTCCTTCCCCCACTTTAGTCTTTTGGTTTTTTCAGAAATTTTCTTGGGTTTCAACTTTTCTTAATAAAATAAGTTATTTGAATGATGTTAAACTACAAATAAGCGCTACGAACTGACATTGTTTCTCCTTTGCGTTCGCTCCTTCGCAGAACTTTTCTTTTAAAAACTCGCAACGTTGACTCTTCAGGTGTTGTCATTGTCCATGCCTCTGCACTGTACAGTGGGACGGGAATAATGAGTGACTTACAGAGTTTTGTTTTTATTCGTCGAGAGAGAACTTTACTTCTCAACATAGCGTACACTTAGTCCGAAGTAGCACCTGTTGCCAAGCGATATCCTGCGTTGGAAGCTGCCGTTGTTAGTGGTGTTGATGCTGGTTCCAAGATAGACGAAATTATCTACAACTTCGAAGTTATGACTGTCACCAGTGACGTGAGTGATATTATCAGCCGTACATTCTTATAGAAGATGGTACCTTCTCTATTCAGTTGTGGAGCTGAAACTATTTTTTTCAATAGTAAATTGAAGAAGTGGCACGAAAAAAGTCGGCATGTCTGAAAGCTCGTTTAGTATCGAACGGCTCGTAGAAGTCCTTCCTGATCCTGACGGCACTTTTGAAATTGCTCAACGTCAGTTGACATAGCCGTATTAGTTTAGCGAGGGTACCAAATTCCGACATCGCGCTGTTGTTAATTGGGCTTTAACCGCGTAAACGGTTTCTATGCCCGTAAAAGTACGAAGAGAAGATCTCGGCAACACGTGGCTTCAAAAACACGGCGCCACTTTCTATACATCGGATCAATCAATGGATTTATTGAAAGAACACTTCGGTGAGTAGGTAATTTCTCGTTTTGGACCTTTCGATTGGCCACAAATATCGTGTGATATCACATCGATAACTTTTTCCTGTGGATATATGTAGAGTCTAAAGACTATGCGGACTATCGCGATTCGATTTAGGTTTTGGAGCACAACATCACGCTTGTCATTCTCCAGTTACTAGTTTAAATGCAAAGTACGGTTCAACGAAAATTTAACTCAACGGATAAACATCTAAGAAGTAACCGGGGGCAACATTTGAAAGAGATAATCTTCAAATGGCAAATAATGTTCTTTCGAATGATAATAAACATTCCCCTTTAAATTAGAAGTTTCTGTATTTTTTTTTGTTTTAAGTGGGGAATCTCAAAATTGAAAATACCGAAAAATGAAAGGCAGCCTATTATTTACTTAACTATTATTTCAGTTGATATATGAAGTTGCGTGCAAATATCAATCTTTTGACACTTTTCATCTTGATTCCAATTCAATTATTCTTAGATCTCCCAACATTAAGTTCATGATTGCCATTTAGTTAATGATTAATGAGGTTAACTTTCATTGTAAATACATTTGATGAAAAAAATACTTTCCATCAATCTTTTTTGCTATCAACCGAACCACCAAAGGCAAATAAAGCTACCAATTTTGGTTCGACCGGACCTTAACGACACCGCTGGCCCATTTGTTTTGGTCGATGCAGAATGCTATCACGAAAGATGGCAAAATTTTGAAAATATGTTAAAACTAGAGGACCCGTCCACGCTTTATTGTGGCTGATACATGGATAATACTACTACCATCTATATCATTTCTATTAGTTGGATTATAACTATTAGTTAATGAGATATAATATTTTGTGAAGCAACTTGTGTTAGTTTAGGAAAAAATGGATCATAAAGCATTTCGTGTGTTAATAAAGCATTTGGCTTTTTGGGGAAAATACTGTTGAATTTGGGCTCAGGGAAATCCACCGTTGAAAGGTTATGACATCAGTCTTTTGGGATGCACTTGGTATAATACATACTCAACGACTGATTACTGAGCCAGTTATAATCTATTTCACTGCGTATTTGGTTGCAATTCTTTTCTTCTATTCCAAATATTTATTATTATTGTATTATTTTTGAGTAGGCTATGTTTAAAATTGGACGCATATATTCAAATGATTCCTACAAACATGAATTATGAACAAATGCTTATGATTTAAAATATAATTTTTGTATTTATGAGTTGTATTAAATTTTGACATAAAGAGATAAAAGGTATCCTTACCCTGGTTCTAAGCTACCTCTCCACCAATTTTCAGATAAATCGGTTCAGCGGTTCTTGAGTTATAAATGATATAACTAACATCAATTTTCTTTTATATATATAGATAAAAAATTATTAAATGTTTCGTAATGTATCGTAGATTACTATTTCGTGGGAAATTATAATTTGGCTGTGTTGGAGATACTTAACAATTAACGCAATGCTTCAACCCTATTACTAACTTGATACTCTGTTGCTGCTGCTCAGCTGAGACTCTTCTGCTGCATTATTGCAATAACTATTTCGCGCAGAATGTGTTAAAATTTGTTACGAAATATTGAAAAATTAAGGTGAGAGTTGTATGAAAACTACGAACAAAAGTGGGCAAAGAATATGTAGAAGACATCGTTTTTTATTAAAAAAAAAAGTGATAAAAGTAAAATACTTTTTCTGAAGTATTGATTCATACCCGATGACATATTTTATTACATTAATACATTATATCAAACTTGAAAATAATATTCATTACAAAATTTACTTACAATTCTTCATCCATCTTATCGCTTATTCAAAATGTTTATCAGGGATAAAGGGATGCCCAACTTATTCCAGTGTGAGAGCGCCTCAAAATAAGCGTTTTTTATATCATTTTCCATTATAGCCAGATTGGACAAAATAATGATTTTTGGGCATTTAAATTAAAACACATTTTTACAAAATAAAAATTATTTTATATTGGACTTCTAATATACCGCGAAACTATTTAAATCTTTTTTTATGATTTTATGGTATACTAGTCTCCAGCGGTACCGCATTGGCAATCTACATTTTTATTGACTTCGTAAATCACTCAAGAAATACTACTCTGCAAGACGGGTAGCTGTTAGCAAACGTTTAAGCGGCTTGTTATTGTTCACTTTTGCATTCGTTAAAATATTTGTTACTTTTGTTCAGAGAGTGGGAAAAAAGTAACTCGTAGCCAGCGTTGTCCATGCGCACAATAGCGCACGGACAGTGTCAGACACCTCACACCAACATGTCGCGACAAGTGTCTGTGAAAGCACGATTGTGCTACTGTATTCAACTTCGTAGGAAAGCAAAGCAGAATTTTGCGATCAGTTGACGCTAGAATAACCAACACAAGCATGACGTGCACACAGTCACGTTGGACAACACTGCTCGTAGCTATTTGATGCTCAATGGTTATCTCGCTCTAACCAATGGTAAATATTGCATGCTACCTTGTTCTAACAGAATACACACATTTGTTATCAAATCTCTTCACAGTATGTTACGGGTAACAAATTCTTTTGTTAGCGCATAGCTTATCTATGTGTTATGCTTAATAAAAAGTATATGTTAGGGTTAGTGTTATTATCGAATATCTGTTAGTGTTATTATTTTTTTGGGTTACCAGTTTGTTACCTTTAACATATAAACATGTTGGCAGGAAGAAGTAGTAACAAGCATATCTGTTACCCATTTGTTACTGCTAGCAAATTCAATTCTTTTAAATAAAATTCAGTTTTTTCATTATTTCGCTTTATTTAATAATTAATTCATATTTACTTAAACTAATAATTTGCCTATTATTGTTATTACATTCGGCAGGAAAATAATACAAGATTAAGTTTATTTCAGTATAAAAATTATAATTCTAGAAATTCATATTTGTAAAAGTAAAATTATGTAGAAACTTAAACTTTAAACTAATATGTACAACTAAGAACTAATACATATAAGTAATAATAAGAAAACTTGTATTAATTTAGCCTTAAGTTTATGTTTTTTTTTGTTTAAAACGATTGTGGCTTAAGGCCACAAATCTCTGGAGCTCCCCACAGATAGTGTGTTTTTCCTTGTCAGGAAATATATATAAAATTAAACGTTATAAATTAAGGCATTCAAATATATAACAGTAAAAAAAAAACCTACCAAAAACTAGCCCTATTAGAAAATGCAAAATATTTCTGTTCAATACAACCTCTATGGGGGCTGTGAGCATTCCACTTCAGAACTCATTTCTTCCACGAGGGCATCGAAATTCATTCTATGAAAAATCATAAAAAAGGTGATGAATGAGTGGAACTAAAAACATTTTAACATCTATAGGTATGGAAAAATACTTATATTTAATATCTAACCTGCTTAAAACTACCTCATTTTCTGAAACTTTACCTACAAGTATAGTGTACCTAAATATGCAGAAGCAACTGGCTCTTGAAAATAAATCTCAGAAAAAAGAAGGCATATAAAAACATCGCCCTCTATTTTTTCCCCAATGAGTTTTATAGGCCCTGTTTTCTCTGAATAACAAAAGCTATCCTTATCTTTTTTAAAATCTAACGAAAATACCCCACATTTTGAAACTTTACTAGAAGCTGGATACATATTCTTTCTCTCATAATATCTATTTATTAACTGCTCCAATACTTTATCCGGCTTTTTTTTTATCATTTTCTTCAATGTTTGAATATAATTCTCAAACTTATATGCGGAGAAATTATCAATCGTGCCAAACCGTCTTACGCAGTCAGTTATTACATTTAGCCGTGTACATTAAAAATGATTAAGTGGTCGCCGATATACTTGAAAATAAATTAACAAATTCTTGCAAAATTTTAATTTTTTTTGTTAGCTACAGTTAGTTGGTGTTCTTCTGATTGCTCATACGAAAGAAGTCGAATTCCGACATCAAGCAAAAGAAAATGATAGTACAGGCATTCATCAATGCAGTCTTTTAAAACAAATATACCTGTATATAACAAGTAATGTCGGAACTTTGTTGATTTCTAATTGCTTATTTCATTAAAGTCACTATTCGACAAAATTTGGACGGCACATATTTTGCCAAATAACGCAGCTTCTCATTCATTACGGAAATATTTCATTTAGAAATAAGCGATTTTCGCAATTTTCTAAGAAGTCAAATTCTTGAGGATTTAAGTTTTCTTCTATTCCAAAATACAAAAACTCTCCTCCTGATAAGGCTTAAACGCAAACTTTTTTTCGCATTGTTCCGAGGAGGGTTTTCGCTGATAATGGCAAGCAATTAACACCAACTTTATCTAAAGTTTGAAGCAGGTCACTGACACTGACTGACATTTTGAGAAATATTATTTCTAATTGCCCACGCCTTTAATTCGACTACTTTATTGGACTGGTCCTCAACCTCCTCAACACATTGAAAATCTTCTTTAAACAAATACCTAGTATTTGTTTCGTTATCGCTATCACATAAGTTCTCAAACCTATTACGTTTTGATCTGTTGGTGCCTGGTTAATTATCACTAATCCCTAACTCGTAACCTATCGAAACTATCATTTTAAACCTCTTGAACAATAACTAATTTATAAAATGAAATGTTAGTAATTTTATGTTAATAATATTTTAAAGTTTAGTAGTTCATAGCAGCAAATATTAGTTTGATAAAATTTTTTGATTAAATACTTACAAATAGTATATTACAGGAGGAAAAGATATTTGAGAAGTGTCTTTTTGAAAGAGAATATTTACATCTCAATTAATTTTTCTAAAATGAGAAAACATTATAAGGAAATATTTACTGATTTACCGAATAATAGTATTTCTGTTTAGTCAGTCAGTTCAAGAATATATATAGTTAAACTCGCGGAAATATTCGAGATATTTGCGCATAAAGCTGAAAAATACCACTATTTGAAGAACGTATTTTTCGATTTAAAATTAATTTTACACTTATGTTTCGCATTTGTATGTCTACTAACACTTCACTAATTCGTGTGAATTTGTTTTTAATATTAAATTTTTTGTTCAATTATATTTATTTAACATCAACCAAAGGATTGCAATGGGGTGTAGGGCAGGTCGCCTCTAAGCTGGTGCATCCTGGGTAACGCTAAATAATTTGCGGCCTTCACGGCCTAACAACTCCCTGGACGACTTTGGCTTTGAACTGGTTTTTGAGAAACTTTTTGTATTGGATTTGGTAAAACCCTGGGCTGGTGGTGGCGGCGTTCTGACACCTGAGTAAGATGAGGTGACACTCATCAGAAATGGCTGACGGGCTAATGTCGCAACTGCCCCCGTCCCGTTAAAACCCTGGCAGCCCTCAGAGTACGTTCCCCTCGTCGTCGTTAAGTTGGCGTGGTAGGTGTATGTTGAGATGACTCCTTCTTTGCGCTGGTCGTCTCTGAACGTATTGCCTCATAAGGGCGTACGTCAACCCTCGCCTTGGTCTCGTCATTGAGATAACCTTGGGACCACAAAAGGCGACTTTGACGAAACCGTCGCCGAACAATTGCAGCAATGGGACAAAGACTCCAGTAGGTGTCTCCTCAGGTAACAGACTCGGGGTAGCCGGCGCAAACCCGCCGGCAAGAGAAGTAGCGAAGGGTGGATCCTTCATACGCGACGGAATCGCCAGCACTATGAGGGGAACCTGAGCTGGAGTTATGAAAGGGGGGTTAAAGCAAAGCAGCTTTAGCTAGAAAGCTAAAGTCAGACCGTCGATTGGCGGCCAAAATCTTGGAACGCTACAGTGACAAGCATTTTGGTCAGGTTTTTGAGCAACACGCAAGTACACTCGAGTGGGCCAAGAAAGTGCTGAGCGAGGACGATAGGGTAAGACCGAAAGCTAGCAGTACAGAACCGGCGGTCAAGTGGCAGAGGTCGCACGAGGGAGAAACCTCCCTTGTTAAGAAACCGCGAACGGGAAAGGCGCCAACCTTTAGCGAAGTCGCTAAAGGCGCTGGGGCTATAGTACTGGGAGTGCTGGACCGCAGTAGGGAGGACGGTGCCATCTCCCATGATGAATGAAATAGGGTATCGACGGCTATCTCGTCGGTCTTCCTGAGGATGGTCACGGAAAACCCAGAGCCACCCCCGAAATGTATGAGAGCCGGTTGGCAACAAGGCTGCATAAGCTCACAAGTTGTGCTGACGAGAGATCGGCCATCTCATATAAGAAGGCAGTCTCTCAGGTGGGGGAGGTTTGGAAGGGATACAGCCTAGAGGCCGTGGCCAAAGAGGATTTTCCTCTTCGTCCTAGGGCTCGCGTTTGGCTGCCGGCAGAACCTTCCACTCCAAGTGAGATTGAGGAAATCCTCAGATAATGCAACCCCTAACTTTCAACGCAGGGCTGGAGAGTCTTAAGGCTGGAGAGAACCGATGAACCGTATCGGCAAGCGCTGACAATGCTAAACACGGAATCCATCAGTCCTTGCAGCAAAACAAAGGGAGCCATTAGCTATGGTTTTGAAATGGTGGTGCTGAAAGTACTTCCATCAGATGCCAGAGCTGATGGCGCCCAACCTGCGGCGGTGGTGGATATGGCAAAGGGTGCTGACGGTCAAACGACCGTCGAAATCGATCCGACAGAGGGAGCTGACGGTCAAATGACCGTGGAAGTCGATCCGAATCTCCCGTCTTCAGCCTCGAACAACTGTTTGAGGAGGTGCGGGTCGATCACGACTTGGGCGCCGAAATAGCGCTCCTGGAGGAAAGTCTGAGGGATGAAATCCAGATTAACCTCCAGCTTGCAAAGGCGGCCTCCGCGTCCGTCTTGTTCCAGACGGAGCTGACGTCGTCCTAATCCAGGAACCGTGGCTGACTGGTAACGGGATCTCTGGATTGAGGACAAAGAGCCATAGGCTCCTGACGGCCACGGATGCAGGTAGGAACAGAGCCTGTATGCTGGTAAGGAATGAATTAACGGTATTTCTTTTACCTAATTTCAGCAGCGCTGACGTAGTGACAGCGAAACTGGAGTGCGACACCGGAGATTTCTGGCTTATCTCCGCGTACATGCCACACGATGATGTGGTGGAGCCACCTCTCTTACTGCTGAGGAAGACCTTAGCCGAAGCGTCTAAGGCTGGAACTGGCGTCATCATCGGTTCCGACGCCAACGCGCTACACCAGATCTGGGGAAGCTCGGATTCTAACAATAGAGGTGGGTCGCTTTTTGATTTCATTATTAACGAAAATCTTCGCATTTGAAATAGAGGAAACTCTCCTACTTTTATGAGCGCAGGTAGCGAGGAGGTTCTCGACCTCACCCTAACCTCACAAGGGATGGCCCTGCTGATCTCCAACTGGAGGGTTCTCGACGATCACTCCTTTTTCGATATCAGGTACATCGAGTTTTGTCTAGTCGGAGAAGGTCCGCCTATGAAATCTTTTAGAAACCCTAGGATCACGGATTGGGAAGGTTACCGCAGAAGGCTTCGACAAACTCCCCCACGCGCACCGGGGTTGGACTCATTGGCCACTACCGATGCGGTGGAGGAGTGGGTTGAAGTCTTCAGCTCGGCGTGCAATGTTGTGCTGGAGAGGTCCTGTCCACTGAAATCACCGAAGGGCAAAGGGAAACCTCCATGGTGGACTACGGAGCTCTCAGATATCAGGGAGTCATGTAGACATTTATTCAACAAGTCCCGCTGAAGTGGGTTATCTGATGACTAGGCTTTGTATAAAGTAGGACTTTCAATATATAAGTCCGAGTTAAGAAAGGCTAAGAGGACTTTATGGAAGTGCTTCTCTGAAAAAGTGGAAGGCGGTCACGAGTCCTCTAGATTCAGGCGTATTCTCGCAAAAACCTCAGTGTCTCTGAAGTATCTTAAGGACGCAAATGGGAAGTGGGCCCTCAGCAGTGAAGAAACACGTCAGATGCTTCTCGACGCTCACTTCCTGAGCAACATGTCCTCTGTGAGGGGATATCTCGGGGTGCCGCATGACGATTGTGCGGCCTTTGTCGGCATTCTGGATGAGCGACATTTGACGTGTGCGATTAACTCGTTCAAACCATTCAAGTCCCCGGGACCAGACGGCATCATACCAGCCCAGCAGCAACAGCCTGTTAAGGTGTCATGCAGCTGGTTGGCACCTTACAGTTTAGATTACATCCCGGGCGGCCTGGAGACGAGTCAAGGTTACGTTCATCCGGAAGGCTGGCAGGGGCTCCCATGTCTTGTCCAAGGATTTCAGGCCAATCAGCCTCTCCTCCTTCTTGTTAAAGACTCTGGAGAGACTGATGGACTGGTATATAAGGAAGTGCATTCCGAGAGACTATTTGTCAAGAGCACAACATGCTTATCGCAAAGGCAGGTAAGTGGATACTGCCTTGCATACTATCGTGTCATGGCCAAGGACTTCGCTGTTGGGACCTTCCTTAATATCGATGGAACTTTCAACAATGTCCTGCCGTGAGGCAGTAGTAACTGCTCTTGACGGTCTTGGGGTTGAATCGAACCTCAAGTACCTCATTAGAATTAGAATTTAATTGAGGTTTGCACTGCGACATTGGGTCTATTGTGCCCTCTTCTAACTCACAGGGACTCACCAAGCCCCAACAAATCGATAAATTCTAGTATTTTGCTGGGAGCTAGTGAGTCGATGTGATCCCTATCCGGAAATATGGTTCCAAGGGCCTTAGACCTGCGTCTGCAGACTGCGATGCAGTCGCTTAGCAGGTGCTCCGGGGTTTCAGGTTCCCTGTCGCAGAACCGGCAGTTGGCGCAAGAGGCTAGTCCTAGGTTGAATAGGTGCCTTTTTAACTTGCAGTGGCCGGTGTAGAATGCGACCAAGAGCCTGAGTTTAATCCTTGGGAGGTTGATTATCGATCTAAACCTGTTAAGGTTGTACCCCCCTATTAGCAACTTGGCATGCCGCATACCATGCGCCCGATGCCAATGACCTTCTCTACCCACTATTTCTTCCTTACGGAGCAGCTCTTTTATAGTGTGGGGGCCCACCCCAGTGAACGGTTCGGGCCATACCATATTTGTGGAAGCTGCGGAGCGGGCTAGCTCGTCAGCCAGTTCATTGCCGGCTATGCCTCTATGACCAGGTACCCAAATTAGGTGTACCTGGTTCAATTCCGCTAGGCTGTTTAGCCGTTCTCTACACTCCTGCACTAGCAGCGATTTGATCTCGTAAGCGGAGATCGCTTTTAGTGCCGCTTGGCTATCGCTGAGTATGGATATTCGCTCATTTCGATAGCTGCGATGGAGGTTTATCTCTATGCGCCGACTTATGGCCAAGACTTCGGCCTGGAAGATACTGGGGAATTTGCTCATCGGTATGGATAGCCTTGTGCGAGGACCAGCGATCCCTGCACCAATACCTACTGACGTCTTCGAGCCCTCAGCACCAGCTCAAGAGTGGAGTCATTCTACTCGCTCTTGCTGCCAAGGGTAACCTTGAACTTCCTCGTGAAATTAATTGTTTTTGTAATCCTGTCCTTCGGGAGGAGGACAATTGGAATGTTGCCACTTATCATCTCCATCCTCTGGGACGAGATTGTTTTCCCTTTGCCGCATCCCTCTGCCGCTATTTGCAGGAGTGAATGCTTGGCTACTTGACCGATCACTATGTGGAGCCGTGTGAGTTCCAGCAGGACCTCCAGCGCCGCCGTTGGGCAGGTTCGCATAGCGCCCGTCATGCAGACTCATGCTAGCCGCTGAAGCTTTGATAGTTTCATCACCACCGAGGCCTGTGCCGCCACAGAAGCCCAGGACACCGCTCCATATGTGACTATCGGTCGCACAATCATGGTGTACAACTACCTGACAATCCTTGGCTTGCAACCCCAGGATTTTCCTGCCAGCCGATTCCACACCATTGGTGCCTTTGTCGCCTTGACCAGGGTTTGGTTCACATGCTGCAAAGTGGAATCCAGCGTAAGACCAAGATATTTTACCTTGCTCTCTACCCCCAAGTGTGAGGTTCCTAAGCCCGGGTAGGGACCTACGCCTCGTGAACCGGACGATGGTCGTCTTCGAGGGGTTGATACCCAGTCCAGCTTCCCTGCACCACTCCTTTGCTAGGCTTAGACCTCGTTGTACTAGGTCACAGAGAGTGTCCTCGAACTTGCCTTTCGCTATAATCACAATATCGTCCGCATGTCCTTGGCATCGGATACCATTGACTGCTAGCAGTGCTAACAGGTCGTCCACAACAAAGCTCCATAACAGGGGCGACAGTACACCACCTTGCGGACAGCCTCTTGTTGTGCCGAGGTGAATCTTTGTGCCCCCTGCTGTGGTTTCAGCAACCCTAGTGCGCAGTACCGCCTCTATCCATCTACGCACCGATGCTGCCACATTCCTACTCTCCAGTGCCATGGCTACACTTCTATGAGATGTGTTGTCAAAAGCTTCCTCGATATCTAAAAAGGCGCATAGCATAATTTCCCCTTTCTCCAGTGAACTCTCTATCTCAGAGGTCAACTGGTACAAAGCCGTTTTTGTTGATCTGCCAGCTCTGTATGCATGCTGAGCCGCATGCAGGGGTGCAGTCTTCAGCGCCTTCGACCTTAAATGGTGATCTATTATCTTCTCCATAGTTTTCAGTAGGAAGGAGGTTAGGCTGATTGGCCTGAAAGATTTAGCCATCGAGTAGTCCTTCCTTCCTACTTCCGGTATGAAGATTACCTCAGCTGTCCTCCATGATTCAGGGATGTAGGCCAAGGCGAGGCTCTCCCTCAGCAGCCTAATCAGGTGTGGCATCAGGATCTGCTCACCCTGTTGTAGAAGCGCTGAGAAGATGCCGTCCACTCCCGGAGACTTGAACCTTTCGAACGAGGTCATTGCCCACCTGATCGAGTCCGCAGTAAACAATTGTTTAGCAATAGCCCAATCAGTGCTGGATGGCCTGTGTTCAGTTACGGGCAAACACCGGTAAACCGGAATAGTCTCTGGGAAGTGGGCACGCCAGAGCTCTGTAGCTCTGTCCTCCGCGCTGGTCGTGAATGTCCCGTCATTCCTTTTAATGGCTAGCACTGTGTCCGTCTTCCCTTTAGCCAGAGCCTTGTGCAGCCTAGCAGCTTCTGGTGTGGAGGAGACGTTTTCACAGAATCTCCTAAAGCTAGCCTGTTTAGCAGACCTGATCTCTTTATTATACAGTGTCAGGTTGCTCCTATACTCTTCCCAGACCCCTGTACGTTTAGTCTTGTTAAATAGGATGCGTAACTTCTTCCTTAGGTCTGCGAGTTTCCTTGTCCACCAGGAGCAATTGCGCCTGTCTGGGCACTCCTAAGGGGCAGCTGTCATTGTACGCGTTAATGATGGACCCGTTAAGCGCGGTCAATCTGTTCTCCATTCCCGGGCCCGTGACGCTACTGTCAGTCTGCCCCTCCCTCTTCAATCCCTCATCTAGCCTCTCCCTGAAGGCACTCCAAGGGGTCCTTCGAGGGTTGCGTCTAGGAGGGAATAGCTTGATCTCTGCCTTCAGCGCAAACCTTACAATTCTATGGTCTGACAGAGAGGGCTCCGTTGAGACTCTCCACTGCGAGACCAGCCCGGTTGCAGGTTCATTGCTGAGGGTTATGTCCAACACTTCCCTCCTGCTTATAGTTAAATTACTGCCTACTACATATTCTAAAAGGGACTCACCTCTCACGATACAGTCGGTGCTGCCCCATTCCGAATTGTGAGCGTTCGCATCACAACCGATGATAAGGGGGAGCTTGTGCAGTCTGCAGTGCTCTACCAGCCTTTCCACCGCCTCCGGGGGTGCCGTTGCTGCCTCTCCTGGAAAGTATGCTGAGGCCAGGACGAAGTCTTTGCCCTCAGTATCCCTAGCCTGCACCGCCACCAAGTCCTGCGTCAGAAATTCTGAAATGCAAAAGAAATCAATATTGCTTCTGACAACTATACACGTCCTAGGCCTCTCGCTAGAGAGGTCCCAGATTACCTTGTTTGCCTCCGTCTTGAGGCCTTTTACCTCTCCTGTGTAGACCCAAGGCTCTTGGATCAACAGTGTGCCCAGTTTCTCCACAGTGAACCTGCTTGTTATGACAGCTGAGGCTGCCGCCGCATGATGCAGGTTCACTTGGGCAATTTCCATGTTGGCGGCCATCATAATATGGGCTCGAGGAAGGAGAGATCCTCTTCCCCGCCGTCAACCGCGCTGCTGTCCATTGGGCCTCCAAATCCGTCTAGGAGCTCCTGTGTGGAGGGTAACTCCGTGTTTCGGCCATCATCGGGGACGTCTGTGGTCGTTACTGGCACTGCCTGTCCAGACCTGCTCCCGCAGGGCTGCTCCAACATATCGTCCACCACCATCCTTGTTACCCTCCTTGTTGTTGTAGTACCTCATTCTCAGTCTTCTGTGCGACAGAGCGATCGAAACAGAATGGGGCAGCGCGCGTGCGAGGCGAAGTGTGAGTAGGGGAACACCACAAGATGGGGTTCTCTCTCCTCTTCTATGGATCCTAGTCCTTGACGAATTGTTCAAAAAACTAGAGGATCGCGGCTGTCGGGTGATTGCCTACGCAGACGATGTAACACATATGGTCAAAGGAAAGTTCCTTAGCACCTTGTACGCGTTGACGCAGGGATATCTCAGCGTTGTAACAAAGTGGGCGGTCGGAAGTGGACTCGCCACTAATCCAAACAAAACAGAAATGGTTTTATTCAGCCCAAAATACAAAATCCCGGTGGCACCGTTGCCGCAGATGGGAGGTATTCGCCTGCAACCGGCGGTTAGAATGAAATATTTAGGGCTCATCCTGGATAAGAAGCTTTCATGGAAGCCGAATATCGAGGAGAGAGCAAAAAAGGCATCTATTGCCTTATACTGCTGTAGAGGAGTTATGGGCAAAATATGGGGTCTCTCACCGAAAGTGGTCCTCTGGCTCTATGACACCATAGTCAAGCCCATTTTGTTCTATGGTGTCTTCATATGGTGGAGGGCTTTAGGGAAGACCACACTGGCCAAGAAACTCGAAAGCGTTCAACGGGCTGCGCTAAATAGCATATGTGGTGCATTAAGATCTACCCCAACCATGGCACTTAATGCAATTTTGAACATAACGCCGGTGAACATTGCCGGTAGGTGCATTGCCGCAAATGTGGCTATCAGATTCAGAGAATCTGTATTTTTAAAGGAACGCGTATTTGGACATTCGGATATCCTCACAAACTTTGACTGCATACCGGATAATCTGGATCATGGAGTCGCCATACCGAACTCTAGCGGCTGCTTCTCTGTCCATATGCCGACGAGGGAGGTGTGGGTGGTAAGAAGCCGTTGGAGGAGGGGGGCAGCAAGCTTCTTCATGGGTGGGTCAAAGCTTGGGGGGAAGGTTCGTGGAGGGGTCTCCTGTCGGGAGCTCTCCATCAACTCCTGCTTCAGACTTCCCGACTATTGTAGTGTATTCCAGGCTGAGGTCGCAGCCATCAAGGTAGCAGCAGATTTGCTGCTACGGAGTGCATCCACCTTCAGAGAAGTGACCGTTCACTCAGATAGTAGAGCGGCAATACTAGCCTTGAACTCATTCACAGTGCGTTTAGGGTTGGTCGAAGAATGTCTAACGTCGCTATCTCTAGCAGTTAGAGTTTTGTGATTAGACTGGTGTGGGTGCCGGGCCATAGCGAAATTGCAGGCAATTGTAAAAGTGATGAGTTAGCAAGGAAAGGTACTCTAGAATCACTATCGGTGGAATGGGAACGGATCGGTGCTCCTTTATCTTCTTTTATTCTACTTCTAGATAGCTCGGCCACGCTGAAGCTCGTCCAACGCTGGCCCAGCATCGGTACTTGTGCGGTTGCAAAAGCCTTCTGGCCCAGGATAAATCGCAGGAGATCTAATGATCTCTTAGCCCTCAGTAAGGCTAACCTCTCATTATTAGTGGGAATTTTAACAGGCCACTGTTCTATTGGCTTACATACGGTAAGAATGTGTATCTTACCAGATACTGACTGTAGAAGCTGTTTGGAAGAAGATGCGGTAGAAACAAGCCAGCACTTCCTTCTTGACTGTCCCGCTTTTGGGAGGTCAAGACTTAGACACTTGGAGGCGCATATCTTTGGACATCCCACCGAACTGGCGGGTGTTGAAGTTAAGCGTCTGTGTAACTATGTATAGGCTACAAAGCGCTTCACCAATCTGTAAGCCCGAACACGGGAGTTCCTTTTCAATGGCATCACAAAGGACTAATTATTAGTCTACGTGTGATCTTTGATCAGCCATCTAACCTAACCTAAGGGATTGTAATATTGATCTGAAGAACCTCCTCTATCCGACCATATACATTTTATGCCCGAAATCCTGGGACGGTATTCTAAAGTCGACACAATTATAATTGTAACCGCACAATTCGTTTCAATTTAGATTTTAAATTATTTGCATTTACACATGTATCACAAATTACATATTTCACACAAATGCACAATCTATAACAACTATTTGAACTAAATATACACTATTTAACTTTAATAATTTAAAACTTACTCCCTTATTTGTTTGTAATTCGCAATATATTTGAGTTCTCCAAATGCTCCAAATGATTTCTGCAATACTAAAATTTTTAATTATGCACAAAACATTCAATTCACAATGCTTACCTTTTTCTCCTTGTTAAGCTTTTTCGCTTTCTATATATAATAGAAATTAATCAAAAAAAAATCAAATTATCAAGTAACGAACTCACTTCTTTAAAATCCAAAATAAACTGCGCTTTTCGTTTTCTTCTTCTTGAAATATTGGGTATTCGTCTTTCCTATTCTATTAAGTTAACATTACAATATGCTTAGAATGTCGATAGTTTTTCTTTATCTTACTTACGTATTCTCCCATTCAATTGAAAATTCCAGAAAATATAACAGTGTTAGTGAACAGCTGAAAATGTTTCAATGTGTTTGTGCAATACTTAAATATGTATGATGTAACAACTTCTTCGCAGTGCAGGAGTCGATCCCTGTATCTAATCATATGGTTATGTTTTGTTCAACATTCATCGAATGTAATTGAAAAATCGACGGCTAAAACCCAGATACTACACGTAAAAAATATAGACACAGATCGTTCCTTTTAAATATTGTGTTGTTCTGTGCAATGCTTCAGGAATATTTGTCAGCTATAATGCACTTATCTCAATCATCTTTGTGATTCAACGTTTTCTTGTTCAGGTACAACTATCACTGTAGTTCATACATACATATGTATGTATGTGTATGTAAACAAAAACCACTGTACCAAGAGCTGTGTGATTTTATTTTGTATTTTTGAAGAAAAAAGTGTTCAAATGAATACAGGAATATTGAACCCATGTTCATGTTTTGATATATCATTTTCTTTATTTATGAATTGTTGTGACTTTTAACATAAAACGAGCTGCCCGTCCCGAGGTTTCAAGCTACGTCATCACCAATTTTCAGCCAAATTGGTTCAGCCGTTCTTGAGTTATAAATATAGACATGAATTGCAAAATCGAGGGTGATTTCTCTAGGAATAAAGGAATACCCGCGCAAATTTTCATGTCTTTCCGTGTTGTGGTTCGGGCGTAAGGCGCGGCCATTCAGAAAAGGCATCCTATTTTATATTTAAGATTAAAGAAACTGACTTTTGAACTTTCAATACTTAATAGGGTGAATTAAGCTGTTAGTTCTCAATTAATAAATGTTTTTAATCACTGCTAATTGAAAATTAATACTACTATGTATCACATTGCAAAACGTGTTATAAAATATATTTAAATTTCCCATTTTCTCAAAGTTTGTAAGCGATTCTCACATTTCCAGTGTCTGGAGAGTTGGGCATCTCTTTATCCCAGATGTTTATGTGTTACGCTAGTAATGCGCAACAATTTACCGATAGTGGTAGTATTGCCAGAATTTTCGCGTACAACGTGATGCTTTCTCATCAAAAACAACACTGCCGCAGTAACATCACAACGAACACACCCTTTGAAACCGTGAGTTAGCATTCTTTGTCCTTGGTATCTCAATAACTATTTGGTTTAGTCCTTGTAGTGTTCGTTTCCAAGCTGTATTCGTTGTTATCGTTGTTTCGTTCTTAAATTGGTATTCTTGAAACTTAGCGGAACGCCAAAGAAAAGTTATGAAATTTTAAATAAAAATTGTAAAAGTATGGTACCACCCAATAGCTCTAGCTTTGGATTTGTTATGTACCATAATTATTTCTTTCCGCTGGTGGGGGAAACCTTTCATTGAGCGAGTATGTTTTCATCAGGGATGCCCAACTTATTCCAGTGTGAGAGCGCCTGAAAATAAGCGTTTTTTTATAACATTTTCTACTGTAGCCAGATCGAACAAAATAAGAATTTTCTGGCATTATATTTTTATGTATTTTTACCTATTGTAACTATTATGCCTATTGTAACTATTTATGTATGTAGGCATGAATATACAGAATTTTGACCTTTCAATACCTAATAAAAGGATTTTAGCTTGTTAGCTCTCAATCAGTAAATGTTTTTAATCATCACACATTCACATCATCACTTAACATTACAAAACGTTTCATCAAATACATTTAAATTTTACAAATTTATTTAATTTTAATTGTTTTTCATTTGTATGATTTCAATCCTGAACTTTGACAGCTGAACGAGCTCAGGAGGGCTTGACATTTTGCAATTGCTCTCTCACTTCCAATGAAAGATGAGTTGGGCATCTCTTTATCTCTAGAAGAGCCTTCAATGCATGTGTATTGCATTTAAATGCAGATAAGTATATGTGTGTGATTATGTATACAAATTAACCCGAGCCGCCTAACGGCAAATATAAACAATTAACTGCATCTGCATCTGAAGACCACATCACAACAAAATAAAGTAAGCAAATTGCCAGATACATAACAAGAAGAATAAATATCCACACGTATTGCTAGATTGGTCACTTTGCAAGCTGCAGACATAGTAACAAAAAATATCGAAAAACTTACGCAAAATAATTAATTATCTTTAGATATGCTAATAATTCTTTTTCTTTATTAGAGTAGCTGAGTATACAACAAGGCATTAGACGTTCTTCCTTTTCGATGCTTTGAGCCAGTTGGAGATTCTAAGTGTTGCCAAGCCCTTCTCCGCCTGGTCTTCCCAGAGGAGTGGAGGTCTTCCACTGTACCCCCGGTGAGTTCTGCTGTCTTTTGATTCGCTGAGCTATGTCGATGTCATCGTATAACTGAGCTCATCGTTCAATCGACTGCGGAACTCGCCGCTGCCAATTCGCAAAAGACCATAAACTTTCCGCAGAAACTTTCTCTTGAAAATTCGTATCGTCGACTGATCAGACGCTATCATTGTCCATGTTTCTGCACCACACAGCAGGACGAAGATGATGAACGGCTTGTGGAATTTGGTCTTTGTTTGTCGAGAGAAGACTTTACTTTTCAATTGTTTACTGAGTCCAAAGTAGCACCTGTTGGCTAGAGTTATTCTGCGTTGAATATCGAATCTGACATTGTTGTTGGTGTTGATGCTGGTTCTAAGATAGACGAAATTTTCTGCTACTTCGAAGCTATGATTGACAACAATGACGTGGGAGCTAAATCGCGAATTCGACGTCAGTTTGTTTGATGACAAAAACAATTTTGTCTTGCCCTCGTTCACTACCAACCCATTTGCTTTGCATCCTTGTCCAACCTGGAGAAAGCAGAACTATCGGCGCGGTTGTTACAGCCATTGATATCTACGCTATCGGCGTACACCAGCAGAAGAGAATTGTACTTTCTCAATTCACATCTGCAGCTCGAATTGTTCTTTCCAGGAGTAGATTGAAGAAAAGGCATAATAGGCTTCTCTGAAACTTCGTTTGGTATCGAACGGCTCGGAGAAGTGTTTCTCGATCCTGTTTAATAATTTGGTACTGCTCAATGTCAGTTTATACAGCCGTATATAAGTCAGACACAACAGCCTAAAGGTAGCTCCTTTTCGTGGTGTCAACAGCATCTTTGATGTAACAGCGACCACCCAAACGGTCGATTATTGTGTGATCGCGGGGGCACAGCCCACAACTGCAACCAGGAGCCGGACTAAGGCCACTCTATTGGCCGCAGGACGGAGAATGTGCCTTTAACGGTCCTGGGTCGACCAATTTGGAGCTGTACCAAATCGCACCGTGGACTGAACGGTTCGCTGTTACGACCGTTGGTCCGCACAGGAGTCGCAATCTCCAACACTGGACAGATACCGGCACCTTTTGGGCAATCCTGTCCAGATTCTCCTAACACTGAGTCAACTGAACGCCAGATGCTCAGCACAGTACTACTGTCAGACAGTCCAGTCAGCGAGAATGCCAACAACACGTTACTGCACTGGAACCGTGCGAAGTTTCCGCCAACAACAAAAACATAGATGACCATGTTGCCCGTATATAACCTACTAATGAAATTTACTTACAGCCGAGTTTGTACGCAAAAATGTGTACCCGCACAAAAACCACTCGCGGTCTCTAACCTTAGCAACAAAAATACAACAGCCGATCGCACAAATAACTCAACGACCGCTACGCACACGCGCCAGGCAATAACGGTGCCAGCTAAATCACGTAAACAAATGACCGCACAAAAGAGATTACCGAAAAAACCGCAGAAAAACACTTGGAAAAATCGCAACGAATCGCACATACGTCTATTCGCGTCGAGGTTCTGTGAAAGATTTATGATCCTTTGCGCGTTTGTATTCGACGGAACGATGAGCTATATGAGATACACAACGACATTGATAGATGTTCTAACACTCCTATAAGAGATTCGTTTAACAGAGTAAATGAGAAATTAAATTTTTTTGGTAAATAAAGCCATAATGTCTTACGGTGGTCAGAGCAGCATAGCTAAATAATTCAATAACAGACATCGTGAAAATGCTTTGAGAATTTGTATTGCACTATCGTAGCACTCAACCGAAGAAATTTGCTAAATGGTTTAGCAAAAACTCAAGAATTATAGTCAAATGATCAAGGCATGAAATTCGTTAACCAATACTAAAAAATTGCTTATCAGTAAAATGAGAACTATATAGTAATAATTTACGCTTCAAGAGAGTAGAAAAAATGGAAGAGTAGAAAAACGAAAGTATGACCGACGATTGGAATTTAAGTGTGCTTTGCCCAATCCACAAAACGGGAGACCCAAAAATCTGCGCCATCTACCGTGGGATAAGCCTCCTAAACATCAACAGCATATAAGGGGGTAAAACCACGTCAAATAGTCCATGAACATTATGAAAAATCTCCGATTTTGAACTTTAGCAGTTCAATAGGAATGCGCTTATGCTTTTCTTGCAACACAGATGGCGGGAGCTTACGAGCGAACTAGGCAACGATGGTTGTGCCATATGTTGTAAGAGATGTAGGGGGACAAAAATGAATGAAAAAAAATTTTGTTGCAGATTATTATTCTGTCACATACTTTTCAGTTTTTTTAGCGTAAAGAACACCTGAAAAATTTCAATTGTTTAACAAAAAATTATATAAAATATAATTATTAAAAAAAAAAAATACCATGAAAAAATATTTATACTTTAGCATGAACGTTTTTGACAAAATTCCATCGATTTATCTTTAGTAGTTTATGATAATTTAACAATTTTATTATGCTCTAAATTTCAACCTTCAATAACTTTAACAAAAAAGAGAATTTTGAAAAATTATTTATATCACAGGGTATGCGTCTGGTCCCCTTCCTAATGAACTGCTAATTTTCAAAATTGGAGATTTTTCGAAATTTTCATGGACCACTTGACGTGGTTTCACCCAAGGTTCTATCGAGCGTATTGTGTGAAAGATTAAAGCCCACCGTCAACAAACTGATTGGACCTTATCAGTGTGTTTTTAGGTCTGGAAAATCAACAACTGACCAGATATTTACGCCAAATCTTGTAAAAGACGGATGAAAAGAAAATCGACACACACCATCTCTTCGTCGGGGTTATCCTCCGATTTCATCCATTTTCACACTGTCAGTAGAAGTTCTTACAACATTCCTGTTGAGCGAATTTGGTTGTTTTAGCTTTGGAGGTTCAGGAGATATATACATTAAACTTATTAGAGGGCAGAGCCACGCCCACTTAAAAAAATTTTCGCACAGATGCCCTTTGCTACAGCGATCCTCTGTAACAAATTACAGCTTTATATCTTAATTTAGTGCCTACTTATGGCACTTTATATGTTTTCGGTTAATGGCGATTTGTAAGCGTGGCAGTGGTCCAAGTTTCCAGATATCTCAATTTTACTCAAGTGACGGACGGACAGACGGACAGTCAGCCGGATTTCAACTTCTCTCATCTCCCTGATTTATATATACATATAATTCTATATCTATCTCGATTAGTTTTAGGTGATACGTACAACCGTTAAGTGAACAAAATTAAAATACTCTGTAGCAACTGGTTGCAAGAAGATAAATATATAATATGAAATAAAAGGAATTAATTTTAATGCAATACCTTTAATTTTTCATAAATTAAAACAGAAAAAATTTTATATTCAACAAAATTCAATTTGCATGGTTTCTTTTTATATATTAATACTGATTAACATTAATAAGTGTTCAAATTAAAAAAAAAAACTCTTTATTTCAAATTCCACATGTTCAGATCTAAAATGGAGTACAAATTATATGATTTTCAAAATAAACAGGTTTTGAAATTAATATTAATATAATTCCAACTATAAGATTAAATAAAAGAAAATAAATAAACAGTTAGCTCATGTTGAAAGCTTGATTTCGAATAGAATGAACCGAACAACAAGTTCGAACGAAAAGCTGAAAAGTATTACCGACCTATTCATAACCTACCATTGTATCATAAATACGGATATTCGAACATGCAGTGTTGGGTTTTTGTCTGCTCGCTGTAGCTGACTAAACCGTTGCATGAAATGGAAAATGACCTGAACCACTTTGAAGGGAATCCAATGAGGATAATTTGCAAAAAACAGAAAGTGTTCATTTTTAACAGACTTACGAGCGTAAATTTCCAAAAAGTGACTTTTCCATACAAAATGTATATTTTCTATTTTTTTATTGTTTTGTTTTCCAATAGATTATTTGAATCGTTAAATTTCGGTCGCTAGCGTACTTTATTTCGGCTATCAAAGGTAAATTATTGAAAATCATTCAGTGAAAGCTTTATGTGTGTTTTATACAGTCCAACGCACATGCATGAGTACGCACAAGATGCAATGACATACGTGCTGAATTATGGATCGCGGTCAATTAGCAAGCGATCGTCACAGTGTCACAGCACGACTTTTCAAACAACAGCTACGATGTTTGATTGACTTTATCTTGAAGCAACGTATGTATATATGGTGCTGTCAGATGCTGGATGTACTCTGTTGTGTGGGAAAAAAGAGGCACGCAATTATCCTTTGGATGGTAGATGGTGGCTACACCAGATCAAATTGATGCAATAATTTTTGCGGAAATTGCTGATCCAGTGATAAATCCATAATTATACGAAGTGGTGAAAACCAATATGGTTTATGGACCTTGGGGACACCAAAATCCCACTTCGGTCTGAATGTCTTACAAGAAATGCACGAAACACTATCCACGTGCTTTTCCTTCGAAAACGAAAACTGAAAATGATGGATATCCACAGTATCGATGTCGCTCAACAGATGACAATCGCAGAACATTTAGCATTCAATTTAGAGCAGCCGGGGGAGATTAAATAAAAGAACAAAAAGTTCGAAC
Organism: Bactrocera zonata; assembly: GCA_037783105.1. Lineage (NCBI taxonomy): Eukaryota > Metazoa > Arthropoda > Insecta > Diptera > Tephritidae > Bactrocera > Bactrocera zonata. Next base: position 1,981,526 of record JBAWJQ010006683.1, read on the forward strand.
GAAAAGCTGAAAAATATTACCGATCTATTCATAACCTACTATTGTGTAATGTTACCATTTTATCGCGAATAGGGATGTTCGAACATACAGTGTTATGTAATGCTATTTTTGTCTGAAGGAATAAGGATATTCCAACGCGCCCCCTCAAAAATAACATTTATTGTTAAAATATATCTTAAACTGTATTCATTAATTACTGTCTTTGACATATTCTTATGTGGTTGGTGTGCATTCTGGGATGTATAATGTGATCCAGCATTTGCTGCAAGGATACGGGAAAGCCCAGAAAACACCGATCAGATCACTGACAAATATCTTTACATTTCAATTAACAAAACAGTAACAGAAGTGTTTAAAGAAGTATGGATTAATTCTATAAATTCATAAGGTAAATTTTGTCATTAAATAAGAAAATAAACGCCAATATTCAGCATCGTAGACATCGTTGGGAGTAATCCCAACTTTTTCCGTATTTCCACAAATCTTGCAGTAGGTAATGGTTTGATAAAGATGTCCGAGAGTTGATTACCTGATTACCTTAATGAACTCAATACAAATCAGAGATGTTTAGCTCTTTTATGACATGAGGGGTTGTTCGCTATGCTGATGCAGCCTTGATTATTTTCATAAATTTTAATGTGTCCTTTAAGTTTGATGTTTAAACTGTTAGAAAGATATTTTAACCATAATGCTTTTCTAACAGCTTAAAATAGGGCCCTATAAATATACTATAAATTGTTCTAACAAATTAAACTTGAAACGAACACTTTAAATAAATAGCCCATTGTACTCTTCCTATCAATGTCGTTGCCACTCCAGTCAGAACCTACATAATCAACTAATATATTTTAAAAATTATTCTTTTCAAAAATCAATTTCATACCAATGGTTTCCTTCAAGTACCTGAGAACCCTTTTTAAGCATTGCTATAACTCAGTATTAATTATTACTACTACATCGGCTTAAGACAAAACAAAAGTTGCTAAATCTGGACGTGTACTTAGCATTATGTACATTAAACAACCCTGCAAGACGGAGGTAACAGATTGCACAACCACATTGAAACATTTTCAGCTGTTCACTAACACTGTTACATTTTCTGGAATTTTCAATTAAATGGTACGTGAGTAAGATTGAGAAAAACTATCGACATTCCCAACATATTGTAATGTTAACTAGCTAGAATAAGAGAGACGAATACCTAATTTTTCACGAAGAAGAAAACGAAAAGCGAAGTTTCAAGAATGATAAAAACAAAGATTGCGAAATGACGAGTTCAAATTTTGTTCGTTGGGCTAGGATTTAGAATAGCATCCCAGGCTTTCGGGGATGAAATGGGTATCGTTGGAAAGGTGACGTTCTCCAGATCACGAAAATATATATATATAGTTACCGCTGACTTATAGTTTTTAAGATATTTGCGTTTAAAGTATCAAAATTGACAACTTTCACATTGATATTTTGTATATTGTGAATAACTTTTTCACTTATATTATGCACTTTTCACTCAGTAATACATCACTACAACGTTTCTGTATATTTATTTTTTCAATATTTATTGCAAATAAAGCTTTATTTTAATTATAATGTTTTAGTTAAATTCACTTCACTTTCACAACAATAATAGGGTTGCATACTAGCAAATAAATGGTATTGCCATATCTGCCTAGTTGTCAACAAAAGAAAATAAGCAAAAACTTTATACCCCAAATACAAAAGAAAATAGGCAAAAACTGTATACCCCAAATACATAAACGCAACGCAACGCAAAAATCTTAAGCAATATTTTATAAAAGAAAGAAGTTGATGAAAGGAGTTTTATGCGAAAGAACACTGAGCAAAAACTTTATACCCAAAGCAAAAAAAATGGAAAACGCAAAAACTTAACCAATTTTTTATAAAAGAAAAAAGTTGCAGAAAGAAGTTCTACGCGAAAGAACTCTGAAGACTCCTTTCTGTACTGGCGGCCTTCGGCAGCCCTTCAAAAAAAAAAAAATAACCCAGGTCGATCCAACACCAAAATGTTCAGAGTTCTTTCGCGTAAAACTCTGAACATTTTGGTGTTGGATCGAATTCCACAGAATTCGATCAACTAGAATAATTTTTTAAAACTTGGATAAAAATTTAATACCGTGAAGGATATAACTCAATTTTTAACACTTCATTTTCTTTAACGGGAATAATTCTAGCAACAATTGTACTGTTAGTTTTAAAACTAAGTACTGTTTCTTTTTTTGTTTCGCTTTTACTTTTAAATTTGGCGAAGCAATTAGCAAGTGTGGCTAGTGATTTTTAAATATTTTCATTTTTTCAAATTGATTTTTAATTAAAAAGAAAAATATATAAAATGTGTGCATAACGATCAGGTATGTTATCAAGTATTTCTAAATTTTTGAGTTTTTAATTAAGTATTCTCTGCAGATTTCGATGAACCTTCCACCAGCCGCGGTATACGTAAGGGTGTTCTTACCGTTGCAGAACTTAAAAAAATGTGGAACATAACTAAAGTTGTGGAGACCTTTAGCACTAGGGAGAAGTGCATAGCCTTTGCGGAAAAAGAGGGCTTAATTTTAACCAATAACCCACCCTATCGGGGAATAATACGGTGGGGTCTTTTAGATGCCGTAGAGCTAGTTGCCGATCGCTGCCTGCTGTATCACGGGTCAAAGAAACTTGGTTTGAAAATGCGAAAATACCATTGCCTCAGATATTTTATCTGATGTTCGCATACGCTTCCCACTGGTGCCAGACCGAAGTCAGAAAAAACAACTTTATAGCTATTTTGTCTACAGCCACCATATGCGATTGGTACAGCTATTGTAGAGAGGCCGTTGTTTTGTACCAAATAGACCACGAAGAGGCTATGGGGAAAATTGGCGGTCCCGGAAAAATTGTACAAATTGACGAAAGCAAGTTTGGAAAACGAAAATACAATAAAGGTAATAACTCTTATATATATAAAATTTTACGTACTAACTTATGTATTTTCTCATATTTCAGGTAGAAGAGTTGAAGGTCACTGGGTACTGGGCATGGTAGAGGATGGGAGCGACGACTTGAGATTGGTAGTGTGTCCCGAGAATGTTAGATCAGCTGAGGTGCTCATACCTATTATCAAGAAGCACGTAGCGGAAGGGTCAATTATATGTACCGACTTTTGGAGGGCATATAATTGCCTTTCCGATCATGGGTATGAGCACCGAAGGGTCAATCATAGTGATCCGGAAAATCCCTTTGTCGCCCCAGACGGGACACACACTCAAAGGATTGAGTCACAGTGGCGTGTGATTAAAAGATTCTTTTTAAAGGACAATTTCGCTAACCAACATTTCGCCGATTTAATTATTGAGTATCTGTGGCGTACAACCATAAAAAGAAACCGTGAAGATCCATTCGAAAAGCTTTTACAAGCAATAAAACATACTTACAAACCTTAAATTTGTTTTTGCTTTTATTTATGACAAAATATTTTTTGTATTAAAATTTTTTCAGGTATTTGGGGTATAAAGTTTTCGCTTATTTTCTTTTGTTGACAACTAGGCAGATATGGCAATACCATTTATGCAACCCTATTATTGTTGTGAAAATGAAGTGAATTTAACTAAAATAATATAATTAAAATAAAGCTTTATTTGCAATAAATATTGAAAAAATAAATATACAGAAACGTTGTAGTGAAGTACTAGGGAGTGAAAAGTGCATAATATAAGTGAAAAAGTTATTCACAATATACAAAATATCAATGTGAAAGTTGTCAATTTTGAAACTTTAAACGCAAATATCTTAAAAACTATAAATCAGCGGCAACTATATATATATATTTTCGTGATCTGGAGAACATCACCTTTCCAACGATACCCATATCATCCCCGAAAGCCTGGGATGCTATTCTAAATTTTACCCGTTCGTTGTATTGCAGGCATACAAAATCATGAATATCATCAAAAGTTAACATCAATATAAGTGAATATTAATAAAAGATATCAATATAAGTGAATATTTTATAGTGAACATTTACCTACATATTCATTTAATTGAATTTTCATTGTATTCTTTAATTTTGTCTCTTTGCTGTGTTTGTTTCAAACATATACATTTATGTAAATAAAAAGATTGAATATTTTGTAACCAAGTATCAATACCGTAAATGTGTATTTATTGTCCTATTTAATTTTCTTTTTTTAATATACATATGTTCAATTAAGTTTTTATTTAACGAACGAATCCTAAAATATATTCTAGCTCTGAAAAATAGTTCTTTTATTTTCGAGCTACAATTTACAAAATTACTTAAATCTATGTGCTTCTGGACGTAATTTGTGCATATATGTATACAAATCAGTACCATTGACGTCTTCAAATACTGCTTGCTAGGCTCTCATGTGTTCCATCAACATATCGCTCATTTGCTGCAAGACCGGCATAAGTCAAAAAAATCGATTTGCCAGAAAACGCGTTTAAAGTTTTCAACTGACTATAACCTTACACGAAAAAAAGGAAATATATTCTCTTCTCAAGCGGAGCATATAAGAGGTATTAAATTTCACTCAACATGAAGTATGATATAACGAACAATTCTGCAGCATTAACTCAAAAATCACGTTTTTTGATTCATGCCGGTCTTGCAGCAAATGAGCGATATGTATCTGTTGGATAGAACCATCAAATATTGTGGTACCGTTACCATCGTCTGGCGGCCATGCAGGTATAATGTATTAATATATAAATATATTAGTATTTGCTAAAAAAAAATATATTTATGTTTTTCAGATGTAATTCAAAAGCTGGATACCATTGAGAGCCGTCTCACTGCAATTTAAAAGTCCATAACAAACAAAGTAAGTAACGCAGTATTACATTATCAATTTAAAACAGAAGCTAATTTTTATATATTAATTTTCCAGATGCCAGAAAAGGCAGAGATGTAGACGCAGAGTAAATTATTGCGCGCATGCCGCGTCATAGCGGCAAAGATAAACCTTTCAATTAGCCGCTTCACCGGTGACTTGGAGGATGAGCATTACGTGGAGCTCGCGTCGAAATTGCCGATATCATTGGAAGAGCACGTGTGCTTCGGGGAAGACAAACTTTCACAAATGAAAATGGATATTAGTTTTAAGTTGTAAATATTAGTTCTAAGTTGTACATATTCATTTTAAGTTGAAGTCTCTAAATTTACTTTTACAAATATGCTTTTTTAACAAACTTATAACTTTTATACTGAAATAAACTTAATCTCATGTTTAAGTAAATATGATTTTATTATTAAATAAAGCGAAATATTAAAAAAAAACTGAGTTTTATTTAAAAGAATTGAATTCGCTAGAAGTAACAAATGGGTAACAGATGATCTTGATACTGCTTGTTCTTGCTAACATGTTTATATGTTATAGATAACAAACTCATAACGAAAATAATAACACTAACAGATATTCGGGTAACAAATACTTTTTTTATCCATAACACATAGGTAAGCTATGCGCTAACAAAATAATTTGTTACCTGTAACATACTGAGAAGAAATTTGCTAACAAATGTGTGTATTCTGTTAGAACAAGGCAGCATGCGATATTTGCCATTGGTTAGAGGGAGATAACCATTGAACATCAAATAGCTATGTGTTACTTTTTTCCCACTCTCTGAACAAAAGTACCAAATATTTTAACGAATGCAAAAGTGAGCAATAACAAGTCGCTTGCACGTTTGCTAACAGCTACCAGTCTTGCAGGAAACCAATAAGATTCCGACATGGTGCATTACAAGTTTCGTCTGAATGAGGCAATTCATAATTTAGTTTGTTCGGTACAGGTACACTAATTGAATTGCAATCATATATATTAAATTTATTTAAAATTCTTTTTACATAAGCAGACTGGCTTAAACAGACTTTATCTTCATACATTTCTTTTGTGATTCCAATAAAATGTCGTATTTCTTTTAAGTCAGTCATTCTAAACTTTTCCATTAAATACTTCTTCAAACTATTCATTCTTGTCATATCCCCTGTAGCTATTACCACATCATCAACTTATAACAATAGATATGTATATGTTTTCCTTGATATCACCTCTGTCAGGGATGTACGAGGTTTGACAATTAAGTAATGAGACTGATTTTATTAGCGCTCTTGTGGTAAACCTGTGACCTTGAAATTCTCTTTTTCTTTTTTCGGCATTTCTCCCCTCTTCATTGACATATGCACCAGCGTTTTAGCCTGTCTAGTTCGGTCAAGTTGAGTAGACGTGTGTTTGTAGTGCTCGTCACAAAAATGGAAAAACGAAATCAAGAGCAACACGTCGCGATAAAATTTTGCGCAAACTGCTTCGGAACGTACGCTAAAATTGTAAGAGTGTATGGTGATAGTGCTTTTAGTCGTGCCCAGGCTCACAATGGTTGTCTCCGCGTGAACCACCATTATTGCCTTTTTATATAGCTTTTATATAGTGGAATCGTCCATAAAGAATTCGTTCCACCGAGGAAAACTGTGGACCAAGTCTACTATTGTCAAGTACTCGAAAAATTGCGAAAAGGAGTCAACAGGGTGCGCCCAGACATCGCTTGTAACTGGATCCTTCATCACGACAACGCACCGTGCCACACCGCCCTCAGCGTGTCCCAGTATTTCACCTCTAAAGGGATCGCCGTGTTGCAACAGCTGCCTTATTCGCCCGACATGTCACCCTGTGACTTTTTTGTTTCCTAAAGCAAAATCGGTGGTCAAAGGAACCCATTTTGAGTCGATTACGGACATCTAGGCGGTCGTGACGAGGGTACTCGTGGACATCCCAGTCGAAGCGTTCCAGAAATGTTACGAAGCATGGAAAACGCGCTGGAATCGCTGCATAGCTGCCCAAGGGGACTACTTTGAAGGGGATGGCAGAGTTGTAGAATAATTTTCAAATATACGGTTTTTATGGAATCAGCCTCATTACTTAAATGTCATACCTCGTTTGTATGTACAGCGATCTACTGGATCTACTGGATCTCTCATTACTTAATTGTCATACCTCGTATGTATATACAGCGATCTACTAGAGAGATAGAAAATTTACTTTTTCAAATACTTCAAACCAGCATCTTGCCGCTTGTTTGAGCCCGTTAATTGCCTTATTGTGTTGGACTGCTAATGCTAATATAAATCGAAAACTTGAAATCCTAGCAACAGGAGCAAATTTATCATAGCCGACTCGATATTTTTGAGTAAATCCTCGTGCAATTGGTTTTGCTTTATATTTTATGGGATCCCCGAGTTCAATGCATTTAATAGAAAACACCCATCTACTGTCAACAATATTTCTGTTTTCTGACTTCTTTGTAATTGTCCAAGTATTATTTATTTCACGAGAACTCAATTCTGCTTTAATGGCTTCCTCCCAAAACGATTTATCGTTTCTAAATTTTATTTCATTAAATTAATTTGGGACATCGTTATAAGTAGTATGTAAACTCAATATATATTTATTCAAACTGTTATCATCTTCATTATAAGACAAATGTGGCTTAATCTTTAATCTTTCACTTTTTCCACATATTTCTTTGATATGTTTATTGCCACCGTCACTATTTTCACTAGACGGTTTAGTTGATTTACATTCCGTAATTATTCGGGAAATTTTGCTCTTTATACTATGTTCGGACCGACATTGAAAACATTTTGAAAACACATTTGTATGTTGTGGAATGTAAGTCGTTCGGACCGACAATGTGTGTTTTCGATGAGTTTTCACTGACAACTATCAATACGGGGATTCTCTTGCTCTTTCAAGATGACACAAAATGCAAAAATCCTATACCGAAATATGCAAGGCCAAGAGAGCACCCATTGCGAATCTAGTGATATATGACGGCACGAAAATAAACATGGGTTTTGGTCTGACATATTTTACAGCAATTGCAAATAAATTTTTGCGTGTGTTCGTTGTGCCGTTGCACCAAGAAGAAAATTCTGCAATTGGTGCACCGTGCAAGGGTTTTGCAAGAACAAGACAATCCCCTTAACAATGAGCAGCTGTATTTGTATATGGAATGTAAGCAAATATCAAGTGACAATTTAGAGCCGGCAAAATATGTCTTCCAAAAAAATCGATTAAACTAGAGCAGGCACCGATTATAATGAGTGGAATGTAAGTTTTCAAGCAGTTTTCAGCGAAAACTGTGTTTTCGTTCGACAGATTTTACATGGACGAAAACACAAGTTTTCGTGCGAAAACCAGTTTTTCCCACGAAAACATGTTTTCGTTGTCGGTCCGAACATAGTATTACTTTCATTCAGGAGTCTGATGCTTTCTTTTCTTATATTCATTCGGAAAATTTATATGATCAGATTCCTTATCCTCTTCGAGGGAGTCTGTTTCAATACATTCCTTACTCTTTTCAGGAATTCTGTTTTATATTTTCCAACTCTAGAACTAACCACATTTGTTTCGTCAACAACATCCCTTGCAAAAAAAATTTTTTCATTAACATCATCCCATAGTTTTAATCTGTTTGGTTCATAACCAATAAGGATACTTTCGTACGATTTATCATCAGATTTCCCTTTATTAATTTTATTGCGCACATAAGCAGTTGAACCAAACACTTTTAAATAGTTTAAATTGGTGTTTCTATTGTGTCACATCTTATACGGGGTTATTGCCTTATCACCAAGAGCTCTGCTCGGAATTTTATTCATTAAGTATGTTGTAGTTAACACAGCTTCTCCTTAGAAGCTTTTGTTCAATTTTACACCAGTAACCACGGCACGAGCTTTTTCAGTGATGGTTCTAATCATTCGTTCAGAAACCCCATTTAATTGAGGTATGTGTTATGTGGCACTGTGAAATGATAAGTAATCCCTTTCGTAACACAAAACTCACGCATTTCATTGAACAAATATTCTCTACCATTATTACAAATTAACAACTTTAATATTAAAATGAGCTTCACTCTTCCCCACGAAATCTTTAAACATGTTAAATACGTCTGACTTGTGTTTCATTAAATAAGTTACACAATAGTATGTGAATTGGTCTACGAAAATTACATAGTAATTTTTGTCATTTAGAGTAACCGGTGTAATTGGATCACATACATCTGAATGTACTACAAACAGAGGTCTTTTAATATAAATTTCATCTTTAAATTGTTTAAATGGTAGCCTAGCTTGTTTTCTATTCAAACAAGGTTCACATACTTATCTCATCTGACAACTCTAAATTATTAAGAATATTATTGTCACTGAATATGTTCTTTCTTTTTATTTCTAACAATTTTCCCTTGCTTATATGACCTAACCTCTCATTATATGCTTGAAATTCAACAATTAGTATATTATTCAACATACCTGAATTTTGAACGACTATCGACCCATTTTTGGATATAGTAACACCATCCACATCAAACCTAATTGTCATTACAGCTTCTTGCAGTAGCTTAACAGACATTAAGTTTCCTGCAGCCTCCTTGCAGTAGAGAACGTCCTCTAGTGTAATTTTATGACCATTGCAACCACAAAATACCACATTTTTAGCGCATATAAAATAGCCTTGTTTGGCAACAGCAATCTTAAGTGGATGTTGCATTTTCCAAATATAATGATAATCGAAGTTGTGCATACCAAAAGAGTCTCTTTTGAATATTTTTAACATAAATGCAAAGCCTTGTTGTGATGTTGCGATTCGAGCTTGCTTATTTTCATTATTTTTTTCGTTTAGTATTCGTTTATAATGATAGTAATATTTTTGTATGTGCCTCTCTCTACCACAATGATGGCATTTTATGTTATTCTTGGACTTTCCATTAAATGATTTCTTTGGTTTGCTTACCATATTTTTAAATGGGTTGTTTTTGAATTATTTTGAATAAATGCCTTCATAATTTTTCCACTTGTATCGTTACTGTCATTTTTAATTTTAATTTTGTGGTCAAACAACCTATTTTTCAGAAAAGGTAATGTCAAACCTGATCATTTGAGTGATAGTAACTGTTTGCGCACCGTTAGCTGCAACGCCAAACTTTTTCGCTCATATATAACATCTAAATTCTTCAGAATTTGACGCGCCGAAATGTCGCTTGCTGCGAAATTCAAAAAAGAATCACTCAAATGTTCGATCAGCAGACTTTTTGCACATCTTTCTGCTTTTTTCCAAGTATCATTCACTATATCTGGCATATTTTCATCAATATCTTTTAGTACCAAACAAATCCCTGACGCGGAATTGCCATACATAATACTTTTTCCCTTTAAAAGGCTTTATATTTCTTATTGTTTTTTCTATTATATATTAGATTCACAACAACACATAACTTAACTTTATAGCCAAACACAATAAGTTAAAAATTTTTCTGTTATTTAGCGTGGACTGGACCCATAACTTGCTAAAATCTTGATTTCGAATAGAATGAAGCGAACAACAAGTTCTAACGAAAAGCTGAAAAGTAGTACTCGTACCAACCTATTCATTACGTACTATTGTGTAATGTTACCATTGTGCCATGAATAGTGATATTCAAACACGCAGTGTTGGGTTTTTGTCTGCTCGCTATAGCTGACTATACCGTTGCATGAAATGGAAAATGACCTGAACCACTTTAAAGGGAATCCAATGCCGATAGTTTGCAACACAGAAAGTGTTCATTTTTAAGAGACTTACGAGCGTAAATTTCCAAAAAGTGACTTTTCAATACAAAATTTATATTTTCCATTTTTTTGTTATGTTTTCCAATAGATTTATTTGTAAATTATTTGAATCGTTCAATTTTGGTCGTTTGCGTTCTTTATTTCGGCTATCAAAGGTAAATTTTTGGAAATCATTCAATGAAAGCTTTATGTGTGTTTCATACAAAATGACCAAATTTGGCAGCCCAAAGCACATGAACGAGTTCTCACAAGATGCAATTATATACGTGCAGAATTATGGATCGCGGTCAATTAGCAAGCGATCGTCACGGTGTCACAGCACGATTTTTCAAACAACAGCTACGATGTTTGATGGACTTTATCTTGAAGCAACGTATATATAATGCTGTCAGATGCTGGAATATTCTTTGGGTGGTAAATGGTGGCTACACCAGATCAAATTGATACTATAATTTTTGCGGAAATTGCTGATCCAGAGATAAATCCAGAATTATACGAAGTGGTGAAAACCAATATGGTTTATGGACCTTGGGGACACCAAAATCCCACTTCGGTTTGAATGTCTTACAAGAAATGCACGAAACACTATCCACGTGCTTTTCTTTCGAAAACTGAAAATGATGGATATCCACTGTATCGGCGTCGCTCAACAGATGACAATCGCAGAACATTTAGCATTCAATTTAGAACAGTGAATATCGAAGTTGACAAAACATGGATCGTACCATATTCGCCGTTATTGTCTAATTTACATTCAAAACTCATATCAATGTTGATTATTGTAGTTTGGTGAAATCGATAAAATACGTTTGTAAGTACGTCACCAAAAAAAGCAGCATGGCGGTTATTGGCCTCCAACGAGATAAGATCAGCAAGTGTCAAATGGTTCGATACGTGAACTGCGTATTGTAAGATATTTACTTTTGCAATTTATGAACGTTTTCCGACTGTTGTGCATCTCGCAGTTCATTTGGAGAAGGCCAAAGAGTGTATTTCAACCCAAAGAATACAGTACAGCCAACGGAAACACTGCCACAACAAAATCGACATTGACGAGGAAATTACAAGAGTATAAAATTTTCGGTTGCACCGAAACTTAAACCTTCCTAACTTGTTTTACCTTTATAACTATTTCGGTGCAATATAATTTTGAGTATATTGTCTTACAAAAAGTCAATCGTCATCGTTACTTGTTATTAATATACTCGTATTTCACTTCGATTTAGATCAATTTTAATAACACTCGTATTTAGTAGTAAGGCACGCAATTTTCTTTAAAATATCCTACATTTTTACCAAACTGTACGGTTTAAAATCAGGAGGAAAGTCGGAATTTATTATATCAGATAGGACAGAGAATGATTGCATTAATTTGGTCATCACTGATGCATACTTGAGAACAATTATTTTGAAGCAATTTTACAAATATTATTTACAACTCATATGCTAAATGATTCGTTGTAAGTCTTGTTAGAAAAACGAAAATCATTTAAGAAGGATATGGACGTTGGGATAATTCATATATTTAGTACTAGCTGACCCCGCAGACGTTGTCCTAGGTGAAATTCTATGTTTTTAAATGAAAAGAAAGTTCAATTTATATTGTGTTGAAAATCATTTATTTGCGACTTTTCTAAATTTTTTCCAATGTAACGCAGATTGAAAAACAATTTTGGTTTCTGTTCTGGTGCGTAAATGTACAGAGGAGATGGGTTCCCAACTCGTCAACACGCCGCATATATCTGGCCGTGTGAAAAACATAGCATTTCCAGATTTATACCACACACCATCGACTATCCTTGTGTTCTGTTTATTGTCACCGCAAATGAAAATTTCCCTGAAAACTGAATACGTTTGAACTGAAATGGCAAATCGTTGGAACTCTAAGGAATCCGTAGAATCAAGCATTCGGCCCCCTTGTATTCGTTAGCTGCGTCACATTCAGTCGGGTTCCATTACGGGGTTACATGGGTTTCACAGTTTGAAAAAATCTAAATTTTTTTGTCTTATTAAATTCTATAACTATAACTCTAGAATATTATCCTAAATTTCCAAGTTGATCCGACTAAGAGTTTCGGAGATACAGCCTTTGAGAACTTGTGCGCTTGCAGCTAGCTAGGCTAACTGCGCCGTCTTTAAACGCGTTTTTCTCAAAACTTTGTTTTCAAAGTCGGTTGTCAAGATTTCTCGCGAACTACTCAATCGATCTTGATGAAATTTTACATAGGTCTTCGAGATATCTTTTACAAGGTCTTGAACGAAAGATTTTTTTAAATTAAATATATTTAAAAAATAAATGTCGAGAAATTTTCATCGAAATTTGCATTTTTTTATAAAAACGTCAGCCAAAAATCCAAATATCATTTTTTTCCTTCGTCCAATACCTAGTTTATTGTCTTTACTAAAACACCTATTTTTTATTTTTATTTCTGATGATCCTGAAAGAAGTTCTGCTGACAACGCGGATGCACCTTTTTTCGGAAGGACTGCCGGAAATGGCGTCGTAATGACTGCCATTTTGTTATTTTTTTTTTTTGAAAATTTTACAAAATGTTTATTAAATATGAGTCTTTTAAATAAAAAAAATTCATTAAAATATTTCATTTTTTATATGTAAAAAAAATTATTGAAAAATGCCGTTTTTTGTCCGAGGAAGCCCATGTAACCCCTTACACAGTGGAAGATGCCACGGGGCATAAAGATTGCGAAACATAATAATAACAGATCCAACTTTGAGACGCAAATGATGTGGCGGCATACTAAGCCTCTCCAATGAATTTAGAAATTCCACTGTTTAATTCACGGCTTCGTCTTCATTGTCAAGATGATTGATCGATTTGTATGAGCACAAACCTCTCGGAAATTGTATCAGTATTTTTGGAAGCTAAAATTGCGCGTGCACTCAAGCAATCGTAGTTACGATATTTTGTCCAAAGTTCGGATAAACATTCGTGAAAGAGTTCATCTTTCGTTGAAGTGAATTGACAAAAGGCAGGTGGAATTGATATCAAACCACTGGAAGTATCAACCGAAATTTGCCCATTTCCAATTCTTGGCGAATACGATGTAAAATGTCTTCGGGAATGTCATTTTTGTTCGTTCCCATAGTTGACGCGGATTTGAAGGCTAATATGTATGTCGAAATGATCATCACGAGAAGTGTGTGAAATTCAGTGCCAATCGAAGTAGCTATCGAATCGTCCATCCTTTGATTCCACTGATTATCAAATTCCAGCAAGTATAATTGCTGGCATGCTTCTTTGAAAGTTGCATACACTGTACCGTTCACAGCACGCAATGACTCCAATGAAGTTAAACCGCATACATTAATCAACAGCAACAGATGGTAAAAGCAATCGCCGTTTTTCTGGTGGATTATATAAATTAATCCTAATGCATTAGTTGAGAACACACCTGGCTATCCATCTACTACTTAACCTTGCTTTCTGCGTAACCATTGCATTCCATGTCATGTTCTCGCACTGACCCAAGTTGAGAAAAACTCGTCACTCTCGATTTGGTTGTTGGCGGTGTTTCCGTTGGCTGTACTGTATTCTCTGGGTTGAAATTCACTCTTTGACCTTCTCCAAATGAACTGTGAGATATACAACAGTCAGAAAACGTTCATGAATTGCAAATGTAAATACCTTACAATACGCTTCATTGCAGTTCACGGATCGACCCATTTGATACTTGCCGATCTCATCTCGTTCGAGGCCAGTAACCGCCATGTTGCTTTTTTTGATGATGTACTTGCAAACGTTTATGATGCTGTCAATTTCGATAGTCACTCCTCTAAATTTAAGGTTGAATGTTTTGTCATTGTCATCTGTTGAGCAACGCCGTTACAGTGGATATCCATCATTTCCAGTTTGCGTTTCCGACAAAAAAGGACGTGAATAGTGTGTATTAAATTTATTGTCAGACATACAACTGTCAATGTGTTTTTACGTGAATACCTGCCTACGAAGGCTCAAATCCACGGTGTTTTCTATTTCTAGAAACACGTAGATCAGTATAATGCGCCGATCAATGCCCCAAGGCATAAGTGCATGCACAACACTACACCATGGGAGAACCAAAGCATGAGTGCCGCCCCGTCACTTATGCCTTGGTTCCAATCGGTTCGGGTGAAAATCAAAGGAAACACCCTAGCCACCTTGGTCGGGTTCGAGGCCCATCTAAAACCTCTGCCGTACTCTGGGTACAACTCCACATTGGACAAAAGCCCTTCCTGCATTTAGGTTTAAACCACAGCCACCACGAATCTCCCCAAAGGGCCAAGACCCAATGAGCAGATTGGAGTTACCTCCAAGGGCAAACTGCTCCCCGTGGTACCATGTTTTGGTCTTTGGTGTGACCTGTAGATCACAGTGTTACCTGTGACCTACTGCCAGTCGGGGACCCTAAGAACTCCAAGGAATTCCTTAGTCCTTAGGCTGTATGAGGTGTTATATGTCATTTCATTTTTGTGTTTGTTATATAATCGCAAACCCATTCAAAGAATATGATATTATTTCAATATAGCACTTTTCTGACATCTCTAACTATGTTGACATTCCATAAACCAGACATGCGAATGTCAGACATAGTGCATTTGGATTTTAGTCGCCTCTAACGACAGACATGCCTTACCGCGGGAATATTCTCTTCCCCCTCCACAGGGGGTGTCAGACATACAATCCGAAATGGGATTTTGGTGTCCGTAGGGTCCAAAAACACCACTACGTATAATTCAGGATCTATCTCCGGAATCCAAAGAAGAATGTGTGCGTGCGGCAAACCTCTTTTTTGCAACTCAACAGAGTACATCCAGCATCTAACAACACCATACATACGTTGCTTCAAGATAAAGTTCATCAAGCATCGTAGCTGTTGTTTGAAAAGTCATGCTGTGACATGGCTGAATAACTTTCAAAAATGTTCCTTTTGAATAGCCGAAATAATGAAAGAAAACGACCGAAATAGAACAATTCAAATAATTTAGAAAAAAATTGGAAAACAAAACAAAAAAATTTAAAAAAAATTGTATGGGAAAGTCAGTTTAGGAAATTTACGCCGCAAATCGGTTAAAAATGAACTTTTTCAATTTTTTTTTTTTACATTCCCTTCAAAGTCAGCTATAGAAAACAAACAAAAACCAAACTTATTTTTACATACATATAATATAAGATAACATCCATTAAATAGTGAAGAAATACTGTTATTTTTGAAGTTTCTAATATGATGACGTAAATAATTACTTAATGGATTTATTAAAACAATGTAATAAGTAGTATACACAATGAAAAAGTCTACAGAAACTCCGTGATTGTAAATGTTTATCTCTTATGGATATTCCACAATAACATGTTTTTATCAATTACTTTTTACGACAAATAATGGCTAATTTTCGAAGCGATTTTAGCCAATACAGCGTTAATACTTATTCAATTAAATACCTTAATAATATTAATATTTTCGCAGATATTACAGATTTAAAAATTGCGAGATCTAGCGTCTGCGGCGGTACAGGATGGCCGGGGCGACGGGAGCGTGCCTATAAATAGCGCGTCGGAGGCTGCGGTATTTCTATAACACTTTGAATTTAGCAGCGGTTGGACGCGTTTATTATCGGAGCTCTCTAACGATCGTTCAACGGAATTAAACAAAAAGCAATGCTCATATATTCACAGTGAACAAAGAAGTATTAAAAATCACAAGTTTTGCCTCTAACACTATAAAATCACGATATATTCACAGTGAATAAAGAAGTATTCAAAATAACAATTTCTACCTCGAACACCAAAAAAAAAAAAAAAAAAAAACAATTTTTGTCCATCAGATGGTGCCAATTGTAAATTTCATTCACAGTGAAATAGTGGCATGTAGAAAAAATCAGTGATCTTGTGGACTAGCAATAGCTGTGACAGTCAGAGGGATAAAATCACCGGTGGTGAAATATCGCTCACCACTAGTAGAAATTGAAGAATTGTTCCATACACATAATCACTTTTGACAAACTTACTCCATAGATAAATTGATACGAAAATATGTTCGCAAATTCAATGAAATTTCATTTCACACTGATTTTGTCAGTTAATTATAGCCTATTATTTCTGGCCTCCCGCCTTTACTGATATCAGCTGTTCGAAATTCCCTGATCGCCAACGCTACCAATCTATTCAGGGAACGCGTTTGAGAGAAAAATGAGAGCCAATACGAAGGTTTCGTATTATTTTATCCATGCTTACTCTTCAAAACAGATCTAAGAACAAAATCGAAACGGGCAATTAGGAGCAGTTTAAATACCCCGTTTCTACAAATAAATTTGTAAATTTAGAAAAAGAGAAAATGCTATAACAAGGCACTGCACGTAAGAACAAAATCCCTTACAATTCACTAGGATGGGTGGCAACAAAAAAAGATACGAATGAAGATTACAAAAAATTAAATTAGCACACCATAACAGATAAGTATGCCATATCAGGCTTCAACGTCATACTATCAAATATAGGCAAGGCAAAAGCATTCTCAACTATAGTTACAAAACCTCTTACGTCCCTCTTAATTCTTTCGATCCGAAAAGCCTTTGAAGTAAATAAAACATATTTCGCATAATTAATCGAGACAACAGGAATAGTAAAAACGTTTTTTCCGTTAAAAAACAAATTCAATTATTTAGGGACGGAGGGAGGGGTTGCGACAAATATGTCCCGTCAGTATTTTTGGCTGGGACATATTTATGCCGATCAGTACTTAGTGCTCCCAAGGCTTACATATTATTTCATCTGGTTTTTATATGAAAGCTAGTTTTATTTGTAATACAATGAACATTTTCGGGAAACACAAATGAAATACATATCCCATGTTAAAACTATAAAATAAAATAAATTCGAAAATTAGTATTTATTTATGATAAGGTGCAAGTTTTTTGCAGGTTCCTTGCAGAAAGGAATCTGACATTCTTCGCATATGCTTTTTGTACACCTCTCTTTCTTTTGTTTTGTACAACTAGCACAACGCCTCCGATTGCGAATTTGTACCGGTGGGTGCCACCGACTATTTTTCTTTTCTACTACTGTGACAAACAGCTGCCTTCTCCTCTCTCTCCTCTTCACAAATAGGCCAAGATCTCTAGCATAACTATTTATTTACCTTTCAGCCGATTTAAAAATAGTAAAAATATAATTATCATATGAAATAGGCGTCCAATTATTAGCTCTATTTTGGCTAATTAACGTGCTAGGAATAATACAAGCTACGAAATGGGACTAACTTAAACCATTTTTACCACTTATTTGCTACGCTAGGTATCTTTAACATACATCGGGATACATACGTCCCGATCGGATCGAAAGGGTTAAAAGGAGAAAATGGAAAGTATCCTCGAAAAGAATAAAGAATGTGACCATAACTTTAGATGAAAACGCAAGAATAACATTTGAACAAGTAAAGAAAGCTTTAACAGTAGCATGTGCGCAGAGCCGTCTTAAACCAAGCTGCGGCCCTTGGGCACACAAGAATTATGGGCCCTTTTTGAAAGTAAAAAAAGCAACTTACGAGTATACTAAAATTTTTTTTACATTTCATAAAGGTAATCAGATACAGTATGATAAAAATATTTTTAATGATGATGCGTGCCGGTGTGTGTGTGATTACGATATTAAAATAACGATTTCTTTCGGGATTTCTGTTGAGCGAAATCTTCTATTATATCTTTAAAGTAAATTTTTTGAAGGATATCACTTTCTATGCACATAATTGACAAACTACTCAGTCGTTCTTGTAACATTGTTGTTCGCAGTTAATTTTTTATTCTCTTAAGCTGCGAAAATGACCACTCTCCAATACAATTGGTAACCATTAGACAAAGGAATATTCTAGTAGCAATTTCTACGTTTGGAAAATTTTCTTTGAAATTTATCTGATTCTATTAGCTTTGCTGTGTGTTTTAAACATTGGCTTAAATGAAAACATTCTGTTTTGAGCTCATCTGCATTAATGTCTTCATGATAAAATTCTGAAAATTCTTTGCATTTTTTGATCAACTCGCCGGATTCAATTGTTGTTTACTAACAAAGAAAACTAAATCGACTATAAATTTCTTGATATGCTGCGGAACGTTTTTTTAAATGTGTATTTAATGTGTCAATTATGGGAATGAAAGTATCTACACGAAACTTATCCTTGCCTCTTAACTGTGCAGTCTCTGATGATCCTTCAAAAAAAGTGAAGCTTGTGCTGCGAATTTTTTATGTATCTTTGTAGTCAGCAAATGCTTTTTTTTCTTTAGCAGCCGCTTCTTACTGATCAAAATTATTACGTGCGGTATTGACATAACTGATCAGAGTCCATGGTCAGGGTGCTATTCTGTAAACTTAGACTTGTTTTATTCATAATTTCCAACAGATCATTCCACATTTCCGTTAGAAAAGCAGTCTCAAATTTTCGCATTTTTTCAAGGCTTTGGGCTTCCTTTCTAGTGTCTCCTGGTTGATTGGTGTAACTTGCGATTGAAGACAATGCTTCAGAAATATTTAAATAGCCATTTTGCAAATCATTAATAGCATTGGCACGTGCAGACCATCTAGTTTCCGAAAGAGACTTTAGGACTTTATTTGCTCCTAAATGCTCTGTCAAAATTTTCTATCGTTTTGTCGAAGCCGAGAAAAAATTGAACAATTTTTTTACAAATTGGAAGAATGATACCGGTTCAGTAACACACTCAACAGCCTGAACACCCACTAAATTTAGCGAATGTGCCGCACATGGAACGTTAACCGCAAATTCGCAAATTTCTTTTATTCTTGACTGAACACCAGAGTACTTTCCAGACATATTTGATGCATTGTCATAGCTCTGTCCGCGACAATCTTTTATGGGAATATCAAGGCTTTCAAAAAAGTTTAAGTATATGTTATATATTGCGCATTATGTTTATCCATAGGCAAAAATTGCATAAATCTCTCAATAGGCTATCCGTCTTTTACGTATCTAACTATGAAAGTTACTTGGTCAACGTGGGACAGATCTGGTGTAGAATCTACGCTAATAGAATAGTACTTTGCTGATTTGAGTTCTTTGACAATGGTTTTCAAAACTTGCTGTCCCTTTAAATTAATAAATTCATTACAAATATTTGCCGATAAATATGATGTACTTCCTTTTCCACGATTTCCGCAGTTTTGTAAGTGATCAGCAAGAAAATGATCAAATTCACTAATCAGTTCTAAGCATCCCAAATAATTCTCACTATTTTGCGATCCTAATGTCTCATTATGGCCACGAAAAGCAAGACCTCTTGAAGCCAAAAATTTCACTACTGCAACAATCTTCCTAAGCACATTCTTCCAATAGTTAATTTCTGTATTATATTGGGACAGCAACTCAGTATCAATACGTCCAGTAGTTTTCATTCTTGCAACATAATTCATCATAAATTCTCTGTGCTGTAAACTATTCTCATGTTCTATCAATAAGTTACTTATATGCTTCCAATCTTTATATCCATTAGGAGAACTTAAATTATGTCCAGTACTAGTAGTGGTATTAAATAGACGGCAGCAATAATAGTATACAGATTTCTTTGCTGGTGGATAAAGGAGCAAGTTTCTTTGTTAAGAGTAACCATTCGTCAATTTACGAATAAAAATGTTTTTAGTTAAGTATCTAGTTTTCGTTTTACCCTTTGAATCTGGAAAACTTGTAGAAGTTTCAGAGAAGTCACTATTTATGTTTTGGAGAAACTCTGGTCCTTTACGAATCCAAATATCACGGACTTCTTCCGGTAAAATGTCGTCACAGTAAGTACCAGGGTCAGGAGACGCAGATACATAGAATGAAATGAATTTAAACGAACAAATCAAAACTTCTGCCTATTTTACTCAATTTTAAATATCAAACCTTAGATAAATAATCCAATGTTTATTGATCTCAGTATCAAACGAAACAAAATAACGCCACTCACTCACTCCTAAGAGACTGAAAGTTGGAGGGATCCCCGAATGATGTATTGTACAAGCACATATCCTAAGTCCACATTGGCAATTATCCAGCAATACCTCTTGTTCTTTGGCAAAAACAAGCAGGATTGCATACAAAAAGCGAATTGATCTCTCTAACGAGCTCTCAATTGCTTAACCCGGCGTCATTGTTGCCGGGTATCTGATACCCGAGCGATTTTAAAATTGATTGATCTCAAAATAAATAGTTTTTTTGGTTTGTTTGATTGTATTGCTGATTTTTTAATGAATAAATGTTTAATTATTATAAGTAATGTGTATTATTAGCCAATTACTTAATGTAGCATATTAGTATTGACATAACATTGATTCAGTGTTCAGTAATGTCCACGGGTAAAATACACCCGGCCACAACGGACAAGTTCTATTTAGTAGCCACAATGACGCCGGGTTAAGAACAAAAACATAATTATAAATACATACACACAAATACTTATGTAAATAGCGCATTGATCTCTTCCACGAGCTCTCAATTGCACAAATATGAGCAACTTCATACGGACATACGTTCATACATACAAGTCCAAGTATTAGGGTGTACCTAAATAAAAAATCTTACTGACATCAAATATTTTAATAAATTAAAACGCGGTTTTTATTAGCAATTAATTAGAATATATTTTCCAACTAAAATATAAATAAATAATATTATTTTGCAAAAATGGTTCATAATGACACAAATCAAAATACACCTGCTGGAGCTACACGCTCAAAACAGGTTATTAAATTAATTTCAGAAAGTGACAGTTTAACAAGATACTGAACTAGATTTGCCGCTTCACCGATTCACGGAAACTCGGAATCGTTATTAGAAATAAAAAGCCAAAATCTTAAAAATGTTTGAACTCCCCTCCAAGCGGCTCATGACGCCATACTAGAATCTGACGATTCAGACTTGCCACATAATTTTAAATAATCGGCTTACGATATTTACGAAAACTGCTTAGACCATTACGAAGAAACAACAGTTATGATCTCCGATCAACTAAATCTAATTAAAGTAATTGCACCTACTCCCCACTGTAGAGTAGAGCTGCCACAAATAGACAGTCGTAAGGCAAGTTCAGGCATCCACCTCGAGGTGCCCGCATGTGACACACAAATATTTTATGGAGGTTATGAAGAATGGCCGTCTTTCCGGGACATGTTTACAGCCGTTTACATCAACCATCCGTAACTATCAAAAGCACAAAAATTGTATCATCTCCGATACAAAACAAAAGGTCAAGTAGGCGAAATAGTCAAACAGTTCGCAATAAATGACGATAATTTCAATTTGGCTTGAGAAGCTCTGAAAGCAAGATATGAAAACGAAACAATACTGGTCGATAAACAAGTAACGACACTAATGAACTTGCCAAAAGTTAAAAGAGGAACAAGTGTAGAATTCATCAAATTAGAATCCACTGTTTCAAATTGCTTGTCGATTCTATCGACACAAAATATTCCCACGGACAGCTGGGACCCAATTCTGGTAAATATATGCACAGCCACATTACCAGAAAAGTCGTTACTTCTATGGGAGCAATCGCTCTCATCACGAAAAAAGTGCCCTACGTGGCAACAAATGAAAGATTTTCTCACCACCCAATATGAAATTGCGGAAAAGTTAGAAAAAAATATAATCAAAACTAAGAACATTAAACACGGCCAAAACCGAAGCTTCAATAGACCCCAAGTTAGTAACAAAAACAATTTAAGCAAACGCTTTCTTTCGTTCATATCCGAATAGAAAAAGCAAACGTCATGCGAACTATATAAAAGAGGGCATAAACTTAAAACTTGCGAGAAGTTTAAAAAATTAAACATTAACAAAAGGAACAACTTTGTCAGATCAAAAAGACTCTGTCCAAACTGCTTGTCCCATACACATAATCTTAAAAATTGCAAAAGCAAATTTAAGTGCTTATATTGTCATAAAAGACATCATACATTGCTTCATCACAGCTCATATCCCATCTCACCTCAAAGGAGCGCATATACAAAAAAAACTATGGGTTTACATAAAAAAGCAAATCCCGAAAGCCAAAATACTAAAAATTGCCAAGAGACACCATGCTGCTCAAAGGCACAAAAATCTCAAACGCTGCACAGCGAAAAACAAAATGGACTAGTTACAGAACAGGTCACCATAACAACTCAAGTTGAGTATAATAAAACCAAATACCTTAATTCACAATTAAGGAAATATCAAAAGTTAAGGAAACTTCCCCCCATAACTACTCAATCAAATGGCTGGTACGCCGTACGACTAACACTAGAGCCACAATTTTCGAACACTCTACAAATTGATTTAAAAAAACAAAGTTAAAGTTACCTCTGACAGTCCCTATATTAAAAGGACATATTACTTTTCGGCCCCGCATGATGGCTTTCGCCAATAATGAAAAAAAAAAAAATACAATTCTGAACAGATCCTAGAGCGGTGTCGGGCTACTAAACGCCAAATTAGTGCGTACATAAAAACATAAAATATAACGCAGTTGTATCAAAAAGTGCAAAAATAAATAAAATCTCCAAAGTGGGATCACCAAACTCATAATGCGATACAGTGACGCAAACGCTCCTCAAATGGTTGGGTTATGGGAATCCGCTATACAAAGCGTCAAATTAATTCCAAGTATGAAGAATTCTCTGCTCCACGAATCGAAGCCGTTCTCCATTCACGGCCATTCTCTCGCAAGATTCCTCTAATTTCATAGTCTTAACTCCAGGGTTAAGAAGTACCCATTCTGGCCATATCTAAGCCAGGCGTGGAGATACTATCCTTCAAAAGCCGAGAATAAATGAAATGCAAACCATTTCAGAAAAGGCAAGGAATACATAAACGATATACAAAATCGATAGAATAATAAATTATAAATAACCGCAAATAAAATTAATAAGAGCAAACAACGGATAAGCCCGCAAAATATAGTTCCTAGCCATACACACCTAAAAGTAAACAAATATAAAATATAATCTTTAAAACCAAAGACATTTTCAGGGTTTACCGCTCCGGGCACCTACATACATTCGTCGTCCACATAGTACATATAATTTATAATTTTTTATAACAATTTAATAACAATAATAATGATTGTGAACACATTAAATTACATTAAATGAATGTAAATTTTAACCTGTGTGCATTTTTATTAAATAATTGTGATTAACACCTTTGTGTGCAAATTTGGGCAGCAAATTAATCAGCAAATTTACCATAACTTTTACAAAATTTAATCTTTGCACTTTGCAATTACACAGTCTCATAAATAAAAAAGTCTTCATAATTGTTTTTAGTTCTTTAAGAATTTGATATGCATCGTTCTGAATGCAGTGTTTCTTAGCAAAACAATAGAAGTGACAGTGGTGGATTTACACTAGGGGCAGTCGAGGGTAGTGCCCAGGGCGGCAAATTTTCTAGGGCGGCAAAATTTGGAAAGTAAAAAAACAAAAAAGTGAGCTGTCAGTTGACAGCTGGCAGATGTGGAACATCGACATTATTTTATAAAAGTAATAGCAGAGACCGATTTCTGAACGATTTTTTACATATGACTCTTTGAAGGCGAGCTAAAGTAAGTAGGCGAAACATCCCCTGCATAGGGTTGTTCGCTGGGTTTGGGACCCGCCACGTAAAAAACACCCGCAATGAAAAATAAACAACAGCCTCGGATGAGAGACCCCCCTTTTGATGACGACCATGACAAACGAAATAAGGACTACGAATTGAGGGCATGCACCTCGAACGTCCGGTCCCTTAATTGGGAAGGTGCCGCTGCCCAGCTGGTTGATGTCCTAGTGAAAATAAAGGCTAAAAACACCGCCGTCCAAGAAATGCGATGGCCGGGACAAGTACAAAGACAAGTAGGTCCTTATGGCATTTACTACAGTGGCCATATAAAGGAGCGCAAGTTTGGTGTGGGATTCGTGGTGGGAGAGAGACTCTGTCGCCGAGTACTATCATTAACTCCTGTGAATGAACGTCTAGCCGCAATCCGCATCAAAGCGAGGTTCTTCAACATATCGCTGATTTGCGCCCACACCCCGACGGAAGAGAAGGACGATGTGACCAAAGACGACGATGTGACCAAAGATGCGCTTGGAGCACACCTATGAGCGCTGCCCCCGCCACTTGGCGATTTTAACGTCAGGGTGGGCAAAGAAGGTATCTTTGGTACGACGGTCGGTAAATTCAGCCTCCACGAGGAAACATCCCCAAACGGGTTGAGGCTTATCGACTTCGCTGGGGCCCAAAATATGGTTATCTGTGGTACTAGATTCCAGCACAAGAAAATACATCAAGCTACATGGCTGTCTCCGGATCGAAAAGCCACCAACCAGATCGATCATGTTGTGATAGATGGAAGACACGCAGCGGAGAGAAAACAGGCTGCCTAATGCTCGAAAATTCTACGAAAAAATGCTGCGGCTTACAGAAGGTTTCAAGTCCGGAGCATACTCTTGTAGAACCCCCAAATGTGATCTAGTCACCGATGCCCAGAACATACTTAAATTATGGAGGGAACACTTCTCCAGCCTGCTGAATGGCAGTGAACGCACAACGCCAGGAGAAGGCGAACCCGATTCCCCAATCGATGACGATGGAGCAGACGTTCCATTGCCCGACCATGAAGAGGTTCGAATAGCAACTGCCCGCCTGAAGAGCAACAAAGCGGCAGGGGCCTTCATGCATTAGCTTCTTTGTAAAATATGGTCGGACGAAAGCATGCCCAACGATTGGAATTTAAGTGTGCTATGCCCAATCCGTAAAAAAGGAGACCCCACAATCTGCGCCAACTACTGTGGGATTAGCCTCCTCAACATTGCATATAAGTTACCATCGAGCGTATTGTGTGAAAGATTAAAGCCCACCGTCAACAAACTGATTGGACCTTATCAGTGTGGCTTTAGACCTGGCAAATCAACAACCGACCAGATATTCACCATGCGCCAAATCTTCGAAAAGACCCGTGAAAGGAGAATCGACACACACCACCTCTTCGTCGATTTCAAAGCTACTTTCGACAGCGCCAAAAGGAGCTGCCTCTATGCCGCGATGTCTGAATTTGGTAGAAGAAGAATAGCAGGGAACGTATATTTATAGAGTTGGTTCACGGTGTCGAAAATTTAGGGATATTTCAATTTTGGGATATTTACTGTTTTGGGCGAGCGTGTTTCACCACTTAACATCAGGGGCAGGAAAATAAAAGAACTGAGCATTTTCAGTGTTAAATGAGAAAAATTATGCTTTTTCCGATGTTAAGGAATGTACGCTTACAGATTCGCATATCTACAATGCGCCAAAGACTCTGCATATAATTTATATACAATACATACATACTTCTTCATTGCATCGACACACCGCTGGGAAGTTTTACAAATTCATACTGGAAAAAGAATTGGGATCTTTATCTGCAATCAGATGGTCAGCTCGTCATGAAACTATTCATGTATGTACTTAATTAACATTTCGACGAAATAATCGAGACTTTGATTATTATTGAAGAAAATATGGAAGAAAATGCAATTACAGGACAAGAAGCTAGAGGTTTACGAATTCAATTGGAGCGACTTGAAACAGCATTTATGCAGATTCTTTGGCATTTTTACTCTCACAATTCGATGCTGGTAGTCAAAGATTGCAGAAAGTTGATTGTAGCATTGCCGACGTGATCGACGATTATCGTTGTTTGATCAAAGTTGTGGCTGATACGAGAGGTGAATTTGAAATCTATAAAAAAAAACTGCTTTAAATACTTTACAGATAAAAAAATATAAAACGACAGTTTCTAGAAAAAGAAAGAGAAAATTACATGTTGATGAATCACGGGATGGAGATGTACAATAGGGTGGGTCGATTCCGGACTTTTTTCTATTCGGGATTTCTAATAGTGCGGAAAAGTTGCCTTAGTACTTCCTGATTCCAATGCAACTTTTTGTTTTGAGATCGGATTGCATCTTCAACCCCAACTCCGGCCTTGAAATTTCTGAAATTCGCCTAAAATCGTGAAATTGTCTACCTAGCGCCTGAAATACGCATCTCATGGCACAATGTATAAAACAAAAGTTATTTGTCACGTCATTTGCTACCGAAATGGTATATGTGATCATGGCCGTAGAACGAACCGTTCCCGAGATACGAGCGAAAAGGCGGCGCCGAGTGCTATCACTCACATTCATTCACCTACGCCAAAGGACACGTTCAGATAGGTCTCCACACAAATATTTTTTCATCGAGTTCCTTCGGATTTCGCCGAGTTCTATCACTTACATTCATTTCCCTGCGCCATACGACACGTTCGGACTGGTCTCCACACAAATATTTTTTCATCAAGTTTCTTCACTCTTGTCGTTGATTTCGCCGAGTGCTATCACTTATATTCTCTCAACAGAACACAGAACTCAAAATGTCTGTATGTAAATTTAAATTTATACAGAAATGTCCTGTGTTTGGCATATATCCGTAGAATCTCTCTGAGTCCCAGTTACCTACTTACCAGGATGTTCTTTTGTGTTATCAGTTTGAAAGATTTCGTATAGGGCGACTCCGAGGCGACAAATATGAACCTAGGAGTAAAAAGGTTACAGAAATAGTTGCAAAAAAGGTTGAAAATACTTTCAAAAAGTCATCTATTCCGATAGTTTCACACACCAGAGTTGTACAACTGCTCACCACATACCATAAGAAATTTATGACTCTTAAACAAATGTTTTTAAGAAACCCAATAGGTTTGAGCTCTAAAAGAGACGACTTTGCCTCTTCTGCCGGAAAATTATTTGACATCTCTGCTTGTAAATGCATTTATTTTTCTTTTTGCACTTGTCTAAAGGAAAGGAAAATTCCTATCAATGAACAACCATTTCTCTTGGACCAGAGAACCAGAAGAATTGGTCGCATTGGAAGTGTTGATCTATCTGAAACAAAAAAGATTACAAAGAAAAATGAACGAAAAGAATAGCTTTCAAAACGTCATTCAACATCAACACTTACCAGAAAAGTATCAGCTAGAACACGTGACCACTCAGATCAGCCAGACTCTCATACAGACGACAACAATGTAGGTTCGTCGCACATGGATTCTTCCAAAAACGATGCTGATGGTGAATTTTCTCTTCCATCCTCTGCTTTAGCTGCCCAAAGATTTGGAGTAAGTGATAGAGCAGCGGCCTTGATTGCTTCATCTGCTTTTCTGGATGCCAAAAAAGCAGGTTTGATAACAGAGGATCAGGCTAGCTTTGTCACTGACAAATGCAAGATTAGTCGGGCAAAAAAAAGTGTTTGAGTTAAGCTCCAAAACACCGAAAGTATTGACTCTGTATATGGGCTGTATTTTGACGGCCACAGAGACAATACACTTACACAAGTCAAGGAACTTCCATTTCGTGCCCTTTTCGAACACATAGATGGTGTCTCAAAGAGTCCAAATACATTCTCTGGCGACATAGGTAAACTGCTCCCTGATTGTGAGAAGTTGCCTGTTGTCAAATTTGAAAGTTTTCCATCCTGCCAATTACCTTCTGAGGTTATTAATCCGACCCAACTTAGCACAGACCAAGCTTATCTCTATAAAATATCAGAAGCTTTTATTTCCGGTCAATGTTCCTCAGATTTAGCGTCGATGCATCCAGGTAACATGTGCAATCCTCGCTGGCTCACCTGTGCAAATAGAATTCTGAGATTATACATTTCTACTGACAAACCAACAAAGGAAATAAAGATTTTGGTCAAGTACATACTTATAGTTTACTCACCTTTGTGGTTCTCAATAAGATTCAACAGTTCAAACAAAGATGGCTCGCGCCATCTCTATGCTACAATTCAAAGGTCGAGATACTTACCTGCTAAACTGAAGGTTGTCGATTCATCCATTCAACAGAATGCTTTCTTTGCTCTTCCAGAAAACATTCTCCTTAGTATGATGACTGACGAACGGATAGAAGTCAGAAAGTTGGCCCTTGACCTTCTTCTGGCAGCCAGAGAAGCAGAGTCTGACACTGTAAATGGAAGGGTTAGATGTAATAAAGTGCCAGAGCTGAATTTCAAAGCTAATAACTATTACGATATGATTAACTGGAAGACTATTACCTTGACTGTTCCACCAGTTCTTTGTTCAGTTTCTAACGAAGAACTCATAAAAGGGCTGTCGGGAGACTCTGCAGAGATATGGAAATTTAGTGAATTCCCTTCTCACACCGTGGCGTTCGAAAGAACCGTCAAACTGGTGACAGAGGCATCTTCTAAAGTTATTGGCCCCCAATCTCGTGATCGTTATATACGCTCTACACTGAAATCTAGGCAACAAGTGCCAAAGTTTAGTACAAATCTGGTTTTCTCTCGTATCTCGGGAACGGTTCGTCCTACGGCCATGATCACATATACCATTTCGGTAGCAAATGACGTGACAAATAAATTTTGTTTTATACATTTTGCCATGAGATGCGTATTTCAGGCGCTAGGTAGACAATTTCACGATTTTAGGCGAATTTCCGAAATTTCAAGGCCGGAGTTATGGTAGAAGATGCAATCCGATCTCAAAACAAAAAGTATAATTGGAATTAGGAAGTACTAAGGCAACTTTTCCGCACTATTAGAAATCCCGAGTCGAAAAAAATCCGGAATCGACCCACCCTAATGTACAACTGTCAGGTCGAGACCACTTTAGAGTCAACACTTTTAATGTCATTCTTGACAATCTAGATTCTGAATTACGAAAAAGATGTGTTGCATATGAAAATATTCGTGAAAAGTTCACAGTTATTATTGAATTTGGCAATTTGGATAATAGAGATATTCGTAACCGAACGAAACGTTTACAAAATCTTTATTCTTCAGATCTTGAGTCTTTATTGGAGGACGAATTTGTGCGCTTCCATGCTAATTGCACTGAAAGAAAGATGGTACAAAATTCACTTAAAAACTACTTACGTTCTACAATGAGTGCAAATTGACTCAATAGCTTAGCTATTCTATGCATCGAATCAGATGTACTTTAACGTTTAGATTGCGAAGATTTAATCGACCAATTTGCAATTCCAAAAGTCAGGCATGTTTGCCTGTGAAAAAAATTATTGTAATACAATTATTAGTCAAGCTCAGTGCAAAATTTGTAGTTTCAAGAACAAGAACCTATATTTTTTATATTATACTGAAGTATTATATATACTATATAATAAAATATTTGCAATACGTTAAAAATTTTAATTTTTTAAAAACATAATATCAAATGTAAATAATTTTGAGTGAAATTTCAGTGACGGGGTGGCATTTTTTCCAGTGCCCAAGGGAGGCCCTGAGAAGGGAAATAGTGACCGAGCGTCTAGCAGATATACAAATGATTGGGCAGAAAGCGAAAACTTTGACGCGCGATTTCTCAGTTTTTCATTTTTAGGATTTTTCTTAGTTAGCTGCCAGGATAGAAAAAAACTAAAAGTCGTATGGAATTAAGGCAAGGTATCTTTAAATTATCGTCTATTTAAACTAAAAAAAACTCAGAAAAGTCAAGTTTGAACATATTTTTAAACAACATAAAGTAAAATTTTTTGGTCAAAAATCACTTTTTTCAATTTAAATTTTTTTTTAGTTTAACTAGAAGATAAGTTATTAGAAAATATGAATCTCTTTGAATTCTTTGTTTCCGATAGAAGTTAGCACCTGTATCCTGCCCGTCGTCCGACAAATGCACATGCGAGATGTATCGGGCCATCGCTTCCCAAAGACAGAATATCAAAGATTTCGTATCCAAAAAATTTTCGGAGGATATTTAAATACGAGGTGTGTTCAAAAAGTATCGCGAATTTTGTGTTTTTTCAAAAATTATTTATTTATTCATGAATATCTATTTTGTCCCCTTCAAAGTAATCCCCATGAGATATTATACACTTGTGCCAACGGTTTTTCCAAAAAATATTTTTTTTTTTATCTTCTTCAGCTCCTCCTTCGATGCCGTCTTTATCTCGTCGAGAGAAGCGTAACGTCGTTCTTTCATAGGCCTCTTCAGTTTAAGGAACAAGAAAAAGTCACAGGGGGCCAGATCTGGGGAATACGGTGGCTGCGGCATCATTAGTGTGTTGTTTTTGGCAAAAAAGTCGCGCACAAGCAACGATGTGTGTGAGCAGGGGCGTTATCGTGGTGCAAAAGCCAATTTTTGTTCTTCCACAAATCCGGGCGTTTCTGGCGGATTGCTTCACGAAAATTGCGCATAATGGCAGATAATATTCCTTATTGACCGTTCTTCCCTGTGGCAAGAACTCGTGATGCACCACGCTCCTGCAATCGAAGAAAACTGTCAGTTACGATTCGCGATACTTTTTGAACACACCTCGTATATCACTATAAACCCTGAAAATTTCGCTTTAATTTTTATTTCTTTCCCTCGCAAAAAAGTCATCCAAAAAATCTATTTTTTTAAACCTCTAAGGCGGGTTCCCTCTTAACGTTCTGCCGAAATGTGCTGAAACAGCTAATATTGTTATTGACACTTTCTTTGTTCTGGATTTAGTCAGCTGATGTTCAGACTTCAGCTTTAACTTCAAGTTACTAAGAACCAAAGTAGTAACCAGTAAGTTGAAAATAAATATTTGATATGTATCTTACAGTCCAACAGAACCACAAGTGTGCCTATTTTATCCGCGCGTCCCCTCCTCGTCGTGGGAATTAATTGGCGCTAAACATGGGGCACGATGTAAAAAGTGCTTGGAAAAGTTGTTTCGTAAAAAATAATTTAAGAGAAGAAAAAATTTAAGAAAAGTAACTGTGTCAAAATAAAGTTCTAAGAAAAGTAGCTGTGTCTATAAAAGTTTTAAGAAAAGTAACTGTGTCAAAAAAGGACTAAGAAAAGTAGCTGTGTCTATAAAAGTAAACTCGAAATAAACAACACGGAGGAAGCAAGAACCAGTGCGGAAAGCTGAACCAAAAGATGTAAAGAAGACCAGCCGTAAGTTAAGTAATACATGAATTAGAAATATATATATTATATATTAATAGATATAGAACATCCGAGGCTGTTTACGCTTTTTCATTGGGAGTGTTTTTTTACGTGGCGGGTCCCACCCAGCGCACAACCCTATGCAGGGGATGTTTCGCCTTCTCACTTTAGCTCGCCTTCAAACGGATGTTCTCAGGCTACTCAGAGGATACTTGGTCAAAGACCGGAAGTCGTGAGCTGCTTGAGTCATATGTAAAAGAATCGTTTCTGGCCGCTCCCAAGTGAATGGCGAACAGAGAACTTTCCTCACTTGCGTGAACTTCTACACATGACTCCATCCATCCACGACTGGCGCGCTGTTGTTGACTCGGCTATAATCGCATAAGCGGTGTCTACGCCAGTAAAGAAGAAGAAGAAGATATAGAACAATTTTATGAATATTCAATGGGAAATAAACCCAGCAATTTAGTAGGCGAGCTTATGTATTACTGTGAAAAGTGTAAAATCACAGTATTGCAAAGTGTCCCCAAAAAACGAAAAAAATTATAAAAATTTAAAAAAATATAATTAAACTAGAGGACCCTTTCACGCTACACTCTGGCTGATACATAAGAATGTATATGGTACTATGCAATGATACGTATCCAAATTTGGCAACTGAGGAACTATTAGTTAATGAGATATAGCATTTTTGGTGAATCAATTTTGGTTAGTTTACAAAAAATGGATCAAAAAGAATAGCGTGTGTTAATTAAAAATTGCTTTTTGGGGAAAAACTACTGTTGAATTTGGGCTCTGTACCAGGAAAATCAACCTTTGTAAAGAGATTTGCTAAGTCGAAAAGAGGCAAAATGAGCATCGGGAACAATGAAGGGAGTGGACGCCCTAAAGAGGCGAAAGCTCTGTTCAAAGTGGGTGCCGCGTAAGTTCATAATCCAAAAAAAACAACGAATTGTTGATTCTAATGCTATGTTCGGACCGACAGCGAAAACATGTTTTCGTGGGAAAAAGTGGTTTTCGCACGAAAACTTGTGTTTTCGTCCATGTAAAATCTGTCAAACGAAAACACAGTTTTCGCTGAAAACTGCTTGAAAACTTACATTCCACTCAGTTTAATCGATTTTTTTGGAAGACATATTTTGCCGGCCCTAAATTGTCACTTGATATTTGTTTACATTCCACATACAAATACAGCTGCTCACTGTTAAGGGGATTCTCTTGTTCTTGCAAAACCCTTGCACGGTGCACCAATTGCAGAATTTTCTTCTTGGTGCAACGGCACAACAAACATACGCAAAATTTTATTTGCAATGGCTGTAAAATATGTCAGATCAAAACCCATGTTTATTTTCGTGCCGTCATATATCACTTGATTCGCAATGGGTGCAGTCTTGGCCTTGCATATTTCGGTATAGGATTTTTGCATTTTGTGTCATCTTGAACGAGTAAGAGAATCCCCGTATTGATAGTTGTCAGTGAAAACTCAACGAAAACACAAATTGTCGGTCCGAACGATTTACGTTCCACAACATACAAATGTGTTTTCAAAATGTTTTCAATGTCGGTCCGAACATAGTATAAGGAGTGTTTGAGTGCTCTTTTATCATAATAAAACCGAATTTTGCTCCTATGTATGACAATATAAACATGGCTCCATCATTTCACATTGGGGTCCAATCGACAGTCAGCCAAGTGTACTGCACATTATGAACCAGTCCTCAAGAGAGGAAAGTTAGCTGGCAAGAATATAGCATCAGTCTTTTGGGATGTATGTGGTATAATATTCATCGACTGATTACTGAGCCAGTTATGATCCATTGCACTGCGTATTTGGTTGCAGTTCTATTCCACCATTCCCAATGTTTTACAAGTGTATTATTTTTGAGGAAGGGTCAGTATGAAATGGTACGCATATACTGTATTCTGTATTCTCAAATTATAGTTAATAGACCTTTTTATCAACACTGTAGTTATTCCGCTAATGTTTTATCTTAGATGTCGCGTTTGGTTTGTTATGATTGCAATCGCGTCTTTCGCCCATAATCTAGTAAAATGATATTAAAAATATATGACCGTAAATAACTGTCTTTTTCAGGAGCAACAATCAGTATAACCTATATACTATGTAAGTATGCATGCAAATTAATTCCCGTATCGCGGGAATTTGTAAAAAAAATATATTTTTTCTATCTGCCAACGCGCAGAGAAAATGAAACACGTCGTGTCGACTGGATCGCCGGAGACAAAATCCATCTTTTATTTGCAAGTTACTAATATTTATACATTTACTTATTATTTACTTAAAGTTATTACATATTGAAGTTGAGTTTGAAACAAAGAAAGTGTCAATTTATATTAATATCATATTCAGTATTTTTAGGCAGAACGTTAAGTGTTCTGGTTTGGTTTTATTATGTCTTCTTGTGAGGGCTACAAATATTGTTTAGATAAGAATGGTTTATTCTAATGTGAACGGAAAAAATACATCGAATTCTATTTTAATTTATGAGGCCACACAACTACAAAGTGTAAAGATTCAATATTGTTTACAGTTATGGTCAAGTGGCTGTCATTAACTTGCACACGAAATTAGTATTGTTCTCCCGCATTAGCTCTGTGGTGTTAAATTTATATTCTTGCAACCAGTTGCTACAGAGTATTATGGTTTTGTTCACCTAACAAGTTTTATTAACATATCTTCTAAAACCACTTAAGCTACAACAACCAAATTTGCTGGGTATAAATCTCTTTGGAACTTCTACCTACAATGTGAAATGGGATGAAATCGGAGGATAAACCCGCTCACACCCCATATCACGGTACTGTTTAAAACTACTAAAAGCGCGATAAATCAATAACTAAATAAACCAGAGTGTGAAAAATCAACGATGGACGTTGCACCTCTCACTTTTTGGTTAAATTCTATATCTCGGGACCCGACCAACCGATTTCGACAAAGTTTAGAACGTGGCATTCTTCTCACGTTCTTATGTCACATTCTAAAAATGGACAACAAATCGGACAACATTCGCGCCTACTTTCACTATATGGACTTTCACTATTTTAATGTCTTTAGTGCGGGCCACCTTATGAATAAAACTTATTTAAATCCAATAAAAACTGTTCAAGCCCCTAGGTACCGAATATTTAGACCCCATCACCCATAGGCGACTTTACCTTATAACTAAAATAAAGGAATAGTTCGTCTCTTATAAAGGTATGTCAAAAAAGGACGAATCAGACCAATACTTCCCTTAGTCCCCATATAACTGATATAAAGATTTTCGAATTGCGGGGTATCTTTGTACCGCATGTATCGGCCAAGGTGAGTTGTGCATGTGAGTTATCCCAATGAAAATAAGAAAGAATGTGTTTTTAATAACATTGTGTCTTTGGGCCTAAATTAGATAAATTTGAGCTAAAACTTGGCCTAGTCCCTATATATAAAATATCAGGTTTTTCGAACATCCGGGTGACTTTATGTTGGTTTTACACTTTAAGGTATTTCCCTGGCATCGATTCTTGCAAGATGCAAGACTATAAAATGTTCGGTTCTGTCTTAGCTCTCCTTACTTGTTTTTTACTTATTTATTTTTTATTTTTAACTCATAAAATTTCCCGAAGGAACTTTTCTGTTGGCGCCAAAAAGCTCTTTTCATATAAGGTGGAAGTTTTTCCTCTCCTTTTATCATCTTTACAACCTGTGCGAATGGTAGGCACCTTGTCGTGGTGCAGGGGCTGAACTGCAATGCATTTTCAATGCATGTTGGACATACCGATCATGCACAGCATGACGATGTTCTTTCCTCGATGCCCAGGCGAGCCATATGAGTTTTCTCAAGGTCTGGTCAAGAATCAGAACTTCGGCCTCAGCATTACGGCCTGACGGGTAGTTAGCAGCAAGGTCGAACACAATGGTTGGTCTTGGTTGCGAACACGGAAGCGGTGAAGATACCGGTGGGTAAGGTTGCTGCTCAACTCAGCGTCAGTAAGGCGGAATAGGTTGCGACTTCGGAAATCCCCGACAAGAGAACTTGCGCTCAAGGAGAAGGGCTACTCTCCATGCAGCAACTTCTAGAGGGGATTTGAGACCCTATGGATAGCAGTGCCGATTACGGCGTGGATGAGGACCGGTTCCTTATCGAACCTCTCAACTTGGAAGTTGCCCAGGCAGCGGCAGCCTCGGCAGATTCACTTCGGATAAACTGGGCATCCTGTTGATCAAAGAGCCTTGGGTTTATAGAAGGGAGGTAAGAGGTCTCGAGGCAGATTCCAATAAGGTACTATGAAGGTACAGACTTCGCCCTGGCATCAGCTTATTTTCCAGGGTAGGTATCCACAGCACCCCCAGACGCTGTGGTGAGATTGATAAGGTACTGAAGGAGACACAGGCTGCCCATAAACATAGGATGTGATGCGAATGTCCATCACACGGAATGGGCCAGTACGATTTGCAACACATGAGGTGAGTCTCTTTTAAAATATATAATAACTAGCAGCTTAGCTACAGAGAATGTGGGGTGTGCACTCACCTTCATTACAATAAGCAGGTGAGAGGTGCTTAACATCACTTTGATCACGGCAAACTTATAATAGTGTTAAGGGTCCAGGACTGGATCAAAAAGCACATAGCGTGTTAATAAAGTACTGCTGAATTTGGGCTCGGCATTAGTGCATTTGCTGCTCTAAAAAGGCGAAAACTCTGTGCAAAGTGACAGTCAGCCTAATGGACTCCACATTATAAACTAGTCCTCAAGTGTGGAGAGAAGAAAAAGTCGGGTGGCATCCGTCTTTTGGAAAGCACGTTGGATGTCGTCTTTGGTTTGTTATGAATTCATTTGCGTTATTCGCCCATAATCTAGCAAAGTAAGCGCGATGTCTTAACGACGAAAATGTCAGTGCTATTTTTTGTGATATTAAAAATATCTTACGGGTTCGTTCTAAAAAAGAACTGCCAACAGATAACCCATAAACTAAGTATGTAGCGCGAGTTATGAATTAAAAGGTCGTTTATTAATCTGTAGCAAGAATCAGACTGACTCTGCCAGCAGATCAGCAACTCGAGTCTGCCCCAATGTGTGGGTGTACCGCACATTCCAACAGACTCAAAATATGCAGAGTCTGCTGTTTTGGTCACCTACTGGCTGATCATGCGATGTGGTGCACAACTGCATGCCGTCAGACGTAACCTGAGATGTAACTTGCGCGAAAATTAGTGTTCTTCCGCATTAGCTCAGTGTTGTTATTTTTTTTAATGACTTTGTTTTTTTGTACTAATAAAAATTTTAAAAAGTTCTTGCATGAATTTTGATCACATGCTTATGATTTGAAATATAATTTTGGTATTAATGAATTGTATTGAATTAATTTAATACGAAGAAATAACCGCTCAGCCGTTCTTGAGTTATAAATAATGTAACTAACACGAAATTATTTTTTATACATACAAGGTGTGTTCCAAAGTAAACAGGACGTTAAAAAACAAACAATACAGAACAAATGATTTTTTCGGCAAAATCAATTTATTTTATTCAAAATTGAGACTAATGGACTCTGCTTCAATATAGCTTTTGCACGGTCCGAAAATATGTCAAACGAGTGTTTCAGCTCGTTGGCCGGTATGGCCGTCAATATGCCGGTGCAAGCCTTTTGATTGGCCTCTACGTCTGGGAGTGGTTATTGGTTACAATGTGATCTTTGGTTAAATAATCGGTCACAATGATGTCCTTCGAATGTTGGATTCTGAGCAATTTTTGGTCGTCAGTCAATTTGTGCGTAACAAACCGCACACCTTTCGTAAGCCCAAAATGTTCGGTCTCATCGATGTTTTAGAGATGTTCAATTCCATTTCCATGAATTTCAATGATGATTTCGGCTGATTTTTGATGAATTCACGCATAGTTTCGATCGAATTTCCGGCGATCACGGATTATGATTGCCCCACATGTTGATTTATGTTCTCACGACCACTTTGAAAACGTTGAAACCACCCGTGTATTCTGCTACGGTTTAGGCAAACATCGCAATAAGCTTGTTTCATCAATTGAAACGTTTCGGTAAAAGTTTTACCAATTTATAACATAATTTAATGTTGGCTGTTTATTCGAAGCTCATTTTCGCACCGATAACACAAACATACTGTAACTTAAAACGCAAAAGTTTAATTTCCAATTGATGAAATGTCATGAAATTCTCACAATCGATAAAGATATCAGATTCTAACGCACCAGTAGACATAAAGATGGCGCCATCAGGGGGCGCTGTTTACTTTGGAACGTACCTTATATAGATTGTTATTTTACCCGCTAGAGGGCTCCGATAATAAAAGCGTCTGATCGCTGCTAAGTTCATAGGGTTACAGGTTATACCGCGGCCTCCGACGCGCTATTTAAAAGCACGCTCCTGTCGCCCGGCCGGCCAGTATCGCAGCAAGCGCAACGTCCCCCAATTTGTAAATCCGTAATATCTTTGAAAATATTCTTTTAAATCATATTGCTGAATTAAATCGGCAATGTATTAAAGAAATTTAATTGGATAAGGCCAGCATTACTACCACCAACA
This sequence comes from Bactrocera zonata, assembly GCA_037783105.1. Lineage (NCBI taxonomy): Eukaryota > Metazoa > Arthropoda > Insecta > Diptera > Tephritidae > Bactrocera > Bactrocera zonata. The sequence continues at coordinate 2,019,619 of JBAWJQ010006683.1, forward strand.
ATGTCAGCTTGGAAATCCAACGCAGGATTACTCTTGCCAACAGGTGCTACTTCGGACTGAGTAGGCAATTGAAAAGTAAAGTCCTCTCTCGACGAATAAAAGCCAAACTCTATAAGTCGCTCATAATTCCCGTCCTGCTATATGGTGCAGAGGCTTGGACGATGACAACAACCGATGAGTCGACGTTGCGAGTTTTCGAAAAAAAAGTTCTGCGAAAGATTTATGGTCCTTTGCGCGTTGGCCACAGCGAATATCGCATTCGATGGAACGATGAGCTGTATGAGATATACGACGACATTGACATAGTTCAGCGAATTAAAAGACAGCGGCTACGCTGGCTAGGTCATGTTGTCCGGATGGATGAAATCACTCCAGCTCTGAAAGTATTCGACGCAGTACCCGCCGCGGGAAGCAGAGGAAGAGGAAGACCTATAATCCGTTGGAAGGATCAAGTGGAGAAGGACCTGGCTTCGCTTGGAATATCCAATTGGCGCCACGTAGCGAAGAGAAGAAACGACTGGCGCGCTGTTGTTGACTCGACTATAGTCGCGTAAGCGGTGTCTACGCCAGTAAAGAAGAAGAAGAATTGGATAAGGATTTATGCTGTATTGGTTAAAATCGCTTCGAAAATTAACTTTAATTTTTCGTAATATGTATATGACAAAAAATGTTATTGTGGGATATCAATAAGAGATAGACATTTACCATCGTGGACCCGTAGACCTTTTCAATGTGTACAATACTTAGTACAATATTTTGATAAATCTCGTAGGCTTCAGCCTTCGCTTGCAATGTAAGAATGTGGAAAAAATTTAATCATTTTAGACATCACATTAGAAACCTCAAAAATTACATTTTTCCACTATTTAATGGATGTTATTATACATATAAACTTTTCTCTTCAATCACTCTATCTATTAAAAACCCGCACCAAAATTTGTTGCGTATTCTCTGCCATTCACCACGGAAGGGTCCCTCCAGAGACAAAATAGTCGAAAATGTATGTGGGATCAGCAGACTCTACTGTACAGTCAACAAGTTCGTGTACGAACAAAATGCGACCGTACTAAATATAGCAACCGTACCTAATACAAAATAAACAACGCTGACTCGAACTAGATAGTCAACCCGCGGGCGCTGACAGGTCACACTTTGGTTCTGAGCGTGCGGTTGTGTCTTTCGTTTTGAGTATCTACGTTTACTTGAAAATAACTATAAAGTGTGTAATTTTGGATTTAAATATTAAACAGCGTGTACTATTGAAAACACTTTTCGCTTACTAAAAGAAAACTTAGCTTAAACTAGAAATCAGATAAATAGTTTCTAAGTTAAAAGTAAAGTCTAGTATAATTATATTGAAAATAAACGTTTATATAAAAAAGTACGCAGAAACTGGGTTCAAAGAAATTGCTATTATTATTCATTTAATTACATAGGGAAAAATAAAATAGCCACATTAAGGGACTATTACAATAGGGATATATAAGAAGCAGAATGTGGTTATGATTCAGGTTTCAAACCGGTAAATTATATTTTAATAGATAAAACAAAAATGTGAGGCTAACTCAGCCACATAAATATATAAAAGGACACTCATAACTTAGCTCAATTCTGCCAATCCTATTAAAAAGGACCCTCCAGAATAAAAGAGCCTCTCTTCCTAGAAGAGATCACACAAATAAAAAATAAATATAATTTTTTGATACATATAAACAAAAAACAAAATCCCTGACTAAAAATGGCTTATGAGGCAGCATTAACAGTTGGTTTAATTACGCGCCTAATTGCGGAAAGTAATATATGTATAATATGTAGCACATAATTAACAACGGAAATTGATAGATTAAGGGCACAAGTAGATATAGATAGAAACACTCTGGATATAATAAAATTTCTACCAGAATTTTCGAGAAAAATTAATGCTTACATTAATTGGCGGGAAGCAGCTCATAACGCTATGAGCCTTTAAATGCTGAACACAAAGAGCGCGACACGACATGACAGCACGACAGTGAACTGTAAATGGCGTCGTGAATCCTTCTACATGAATGTTTGTAAGAAGGCGACATAACAATTTCAGGCATATAGCAGAGAACGTATATTTATAGAGAAGGTCCAACAACGGACAAGCGTGTAAACTGTCAAAAGCTAACAAAATGCGATGAGCGTGTTTCACCACAGCTAGCTCAGAAGGAGAAATGTTAACAGTGGCACGTGAACAGAGCTGAGCATTTAATGAAAATTATGCTCCGAAATATACATTGTTATTACAGACGTATGTTGGCCTTTTGCTTATACGTTTACATGCCATCATATGAATTGATATGATTATCATTTTGCGAATTTTTACGAATATATGCAAAACTAATAACATTTTAATTAAATTATGCTATTTTCAAAATATATATTTATAGTTAATGTGTGAATAACAATTAATTTTTAAATATTTCTTATGTTTGGTAATATAATATAATTTATATTAATGAATATTTTTATATACATACTTACATATATGTGATATACATACTATGTATATGAAATACTATCATAATATCCTTAAAAACTTAATATATTACAATAATATTGTATGTAAATTACATTTCTTCATTTAAATTTTCATACTCGACTACATATTTGAACATAATTACATACATACATATGTATGTAAGTACAAATCAAATTCAAATCGTGATATTATCATTTATCAGTAAAAAGTGTGCGCGCACTGATCTATATGTACATACATATGTATGCATATGTGTACGGCCAACAAATAATGTATTCACAAACCAACATACAAATATGCGTACACATGTAAATATGTGTGTATGGCATTCCCCACAAATAATGCATACAAAACATACATACTTATATGCGTTCACATGGCGATTTGTCACCCGCAAAAATTACGAATATTGTTTACAAAAACAACAATGGTTTCAAATAGCGTCAGCAGCATCACAAGTCAATATGGCAGCCAAACAGTCGATGCCCAAATTTGTAGAAAAACACCTAACAACAATATTTTCATTCATGAACGCAAGCGCACTTTCAACAGGCAAACTTGCTTCATTCATAAAAACAAACACCATTACATCTCCCCAAGCATGCCTTTGCCTAGAAGCGTTTTTTCGCGACGATGGCAAAAGCTAAAAATCATAAAATGAACAACTTTCTGATGATTCTTCACAGAAAGAAGTGACAAAAGTGGCAATGTAGCTCTTGTCGATTTACAACATTTGTCAATTCTAAAATAAGTATTTTTCCGTGGCTCGCAAAAATCTGCGTCGATACGTATGCAAGCTCATACATGGACAGCTGAGTTGTCTCGTATATACTATATGCAGAGAACGTATATTTATAGAGAAGGTCCACCGCGTTGCCAAATTTAGGGATATTTCAATTTCGGGACATTTACTGTTTTGGATGAGCGTGTTTCACCACAGAAAATTATTAGCGTGTTTCACCACTTAACATCAGGGGACACGAAAATAGCAGAATTGAGCATTTTCAGTGTTAAATGAGAAAAATAATGATAATTCCAAGTTAAGGAATGTACGCTTACAGATTCCCTTTTTTACTATGCGCAAACGATGCTGCATATAATTTATTGATCGGTATACATATTGTTACAAAAGTAGTATTAAGTTGTATTTGTATTGCTATATGCATCCATTATTATGAACAATAGCTGTAGGTATATGGAATAGCATTTGTCTTATTGTAGACATCTGGCGCCGCGGCTGTTTGTTTGTCGAAGCAATAGCTACATCTGGCGCCGTATAGCAGTATGTTCTGGTGGTTTCTAGACGCAATATTCTAGAAGGACACATCGGCATCTAGCGACATCTGGCGCCGTATAGCAGTATGTTCTGGTGGTTTCTAGACGCAATATTCTAGAAGGACACATCGGCATCTAGCGAGAAGTGCGTGGCTATATAAGCCGTGGCAGCGCCAACGTAATCAATCAGTGCTAAGAGTAAACTGCTATAGTGTAGACGAGTTGTGAAATAAAGAGTTGTTGAATTAAATTAAACAGTGTTGATTTTATTTGTCAATCCAGAGATACGAACCTAACAAAGTAAACTAGCAAGAGTAAATTCGTAACAATTGGTGTCAGAAGTGGGATTGTCAAATAATCCAAATTCAAGATGGTTAAATTCGGAGAATTGAGAATTCAGCAATTAAAAAAGGAACTGGAGGAGCGTAATTTGCCGATAAGCGGGCAAAAGGCGGATCTGCAGGCACGATTACGTGAAGCAATGGAAGCGGATGGAATTAATGTGGACGAGTTCGAATTTGTTGGGCCAGAAACTTCTACAAAGGTAGAAGAGAAAGTAGAAGAACAACGAACATCATCAAGTGTAGACATGAACACGTTGTTAGTGGCTATTAAGCAAATGGCAGAAAATGTAGTGCAAACAGAAAATCGTCTGGCCGAAAATGCAGTGCAGGCAGAAAATCGTCTGGCACAGCAAATAACGCAAATAGCTGAAAATACATCACAGTTAGAGTCTCGCCTTACACAACAAATAACTGAAAATAATACGCAGTTAGAAAAGCGTTTGGTACAACAGATTACAGAAAGTAATACACAAGTGCAACAGAAAGTTTCAAAATTGGAAGACGAATTAAGCACGTTAAAAAATGACGAAGAAAATTTGAAATCAGAAGTTCTTCATTTGAGTAATCGGATGCGAGAACTGCAACTGCATGGCCCTGCACCATCAACAAATAATCCAAGATTGAAGGCACCCACATTCGATGGAAGTATTCCATTTCAAATTTTCAAACTTCAGTTTGAAAAGACAGCATTGGCCAATAACTGGAATGCAGCGGACAAAGTGGCGTCCTTGTTTGTATCATTGAAAGGACCTGCGGCAGAAATCCTTCAGACTATTCCAGACTGTGAACGGGACAACTATGAGGCATTGATGAGTGCGATAGAAAGACGATATGGTAGTGAGCACCGGAAACAAATATACCAGATCGAACTGCAAAATAGGGGTCAGAAGATGAACGAGTCATTGCAAGAGTTCGCAACTGAAATCGAACGACTGGCTCATTTGGCAAATGCAGATGCACCTGTGGATTACATTGAGAGGGTAAAAATTCAATGTTTCATAAATGGAATTCGTGATGTGGACACCAAACGCGCCACATATGCATTGCCAAAAAGAACGTTTGCTGAAACGGTTTCGCACGCCCTCACACAGGAAACAGCTTCCCTACTAAGTAAACCAGCACACAAGGTACAAAGGGTTGAAATGGAACAACCGGCGCTGATGGAAGAAATATTGAAGACTCTGAAGACAATTGCTGCACCGCGAGTAAATACAACAGGCAGATGTTTCAACTGTGGAAAAGCGGGTCACTTTGCCCGAAATTGCAATATAAAAGTAAACCCATCAAAACGGAAACATCCAACAGATAACGAGGACGGAGCATCCACATCTCACAAGTCGTTAAACTAAAACGGAACAGTTCAAAGGGGCGTGAGCTGGTTCCCACAACTATTTGCCCCGCCATCTCGATATCACAAATAGGTCGCCATGACAACAATCTTACTATCAACGGTATCGTAAATGGACGACTGTCAATGCTTACTTTGGATACTGGTGCCACACATTCAATTATCCGACCGGATGTGGTAAGAGGAACGGTTGAACCATTAGTCGGTTGCAAGCTTCGAACGGCCACCGGAGAGGAAGCAGCTGTCGCGGGAAAAGTGTTTTGCGAAGTGATGATTGGTACCCTGGAAGTTAATCACACCTTCATCGTAGCAGAAATCACGGATGAAATTATAATGGGAGTAGATTTCATGATTGATCACGGGGTTACTTTGGATTTAAACAAGCAAATGCTGTTTTGCCAGGACATGGAGATGCCTATAAACACCGGATATGTGACCAACGTTGAAAGTAAGAGGGTGATTGTTGATGATAATCAGAGTATTCCACCAAAATCTGAGGCGATTGTATGGGCTAAAGTAAATGGAGGAAGTGGGACTGAAGAGTTGTGGATTGTGGAACCAACAAAAATAGATACACCCATATTGGTAGGAAGAACGCTTGTGAAAACTAGAGAAGACGCCACCATTCCGGTCAGAGTAGTGAATGAATTCAACACGCCTATAAGTCTGAAGAAAGGAGCAGTAATTGGACAGTGCCAGAATATAAGTGCAATAGCACGATGCGAACGGTCACAACAGAAGCCTACTATTGAGCCACAGCAGATAAGTCCTACACTCCTAAATAATTTGCTGAACGAACTGCATGGAAATGAAAAATTAAAAGCAGAAAAACTATTAGAAAAATACGCATCCATATTTGCAAACGAAGGAAACACAGGAAGAACCGGCATTGTCAAACATCGCATAAATACTGGAGACGCTAAACCAATCCGACAAGCTCCGCGTAGGGTTCCACTAGCAAAACGTGAAGATGCTAACAAAATTATTGAAGACATGCACAAAAACGGTGTAATCGAACCTTCAATAAGTCCATGGAGCTCACCTATCGTCTTAGTTAAAAAGAAAGATGGTAGCACCCGTTTCTGCGTAGATTATAGGAAGTTGAATGATGTCACAAAGAAAGACAGTTATCCTCTACCGAGAATCGACGATACATTAGACACCTTGTCTGGAGCGAAATGGTTTTCTACATTAGATCTACAAAGTGGATATTGGCAAGTCGAGATTGATGAACGTGACCGCGAAAAGACCGCTTTCAGTATGGGCGACGGGTTATGGGAATTCTCTGTGATGCCATTTGGGTTATGTAATGCGCCTGCAACGTTCGAGCGACTGATGGAACATGTGTTAAAAGGACTCAACTGGAAGACATGTTTGGTGTATCTTGATGACATTATCATCATGGGAAAAAGTTTTGATGATCATCTGAAAAATCTAGAGGAAGTCTTTCAGCGAATAGCATCAGCCGGATTACGCTTGAATCCCAAAAAGTGCTCATTATGGAAGAAGCAGGTCACATATCTCGGACATAAAGTGTCAACTGAGGGGATTCACACCGAGGAAGGAAAAATAAATGCAGTTAAAGATTGGCCTCGACCCACCAACATACATGAACTCCGCAGCTTCCTCGGTTTATGCACGTATTACCGCCGTTTTGTACCTGGATTTGCGAACGTGGCTAGAAGTTTACATGATTTAACAAAGAAGAATCGCCCGTTTGTATGGCAGTTGGAACAAGAAAAAGCGTTTGAGCAGCTTAAAGAACTACTTTGTACGGCGCCGATGTTGGCTTATCCAATACCTGGAAAGAAATTCATCCTGGATACAGATGCGAGCGCTTATGGAATTGGAGGTGTCCTGTCTCAGCTCATCGACGGACAAGAAAGAGTAATTGGGTATTACAGCAGAGTGCTCGGGAAACCAGAGAAAAACTACTGTGTGACGCGAAAAGAACTACTAGCTGTGGTGGAATGTGTAAAACATTTCCACAAGTATTTGTATGGACAACGATTCTTGCTGAGGACTGATCATGCAGCATTAAAATGGTTATTACAGTTTAAGAATCCGGAAGGCCAAATTGCACGATGGATCGAAAGATTACAGAATTACGACTTCGAAACGGAGCATCGAAAGGGGATTCACCACAAAAATGCGGATGCATTATCACGTCGCCCTTGTCCACTGGAATGTAAACATTGCTCCAAATCAGAAGGAAAAGAAGGTATAATCGACGTGCGATTACTGAATATAGAACCTGAAGATGATTGGACTCCTCACCGCATCAGAATCAATCAGCTGGAGGACCCTGATCTTGCAAAGCTGGTAATGGCCAAAGAAAATGGGGTACGACCACCAAAGGAACAAATAAGTAGCGAGAGTCCAACTGCAAAAGCATATTGGGCCCAATGGAACAGCATAAACCTCGTTAATGGATACCTTCATCGTACCTGGGAAAGCGAAGATGGCAAACAGTCTCGTCTGCTGATCATAGTACCGAAGTCCATGATCCCAAAAGTATTGAAAGAATATCACAATGGACCTAGTGGAGGGCACCTTGGAATTACAAAAACTATAGAGAAGATTAAACAACGGTTCTACTGGATCGGTTGTCGAGATTCCATAGCAGAATGGATAAGTAATTGCGTAGAGTGCATGGCAGCTAAAGGTCCTAAAGCCAAAAGTCGCGGTAGGCTACAACAGTACAACGTGGGATCGCCATTTGAAAGAGTCGCAATGGATGTTGCAGGTCCGTTCCCAACCAGTACGGCCGGAAACAAATATCTACTGGTTGTCATGGACTATTTCAGTAAATGGCCAGAAGTATATGCCTTACCAAACCAGGAAGCGAAGACAGTAGCCGAAGCGTTTGTAGAAAATTGGATAACAAGGTTCGGAGTGCCCGTCGAATTACACTCAGATCAAGGCAGGAATTTCGAATCTTCCATTTTCCAAGAAGTCTGTACATTATTGGGCATCCACAAGACACGGACAACAGCGTTACATCCACAATCAGATGGAATGGTGGAGAGATTCAACCGAACGCTCGAAGAACATCTGCGGAAAATCGTTGATAAAGATCAACGGAATTGGGACAAGTGCATCCAGATGTTCCTGCTGGCGTATCGTTCAGCGAAGCACGAGACAACTGGTTACACGCCAGCAAAGATTATTTTCGGATCTGATCTGCGACTCCCCGCTGATCTTAAGTTTGGAACGAATCCTACAGCTGTAAGAAATGATGGAGATTATTGTTCTGCCTTAAAGGAAGAAATGAATGAATTGCACCTAATGGTAAGACAGCATACGCATCTGATGAGCAATAAGATGAAGGACCGGTTCGATCAAGCGGCAAATTCAAAAGGTTTTGAAGAAGGTGATCTGGTCCTATTGTACAATCCACTTCGAAAGAAAGGCTTGTCCCCGAAACTGCAGTCAGCCTGGGAAGGACCCTATATGGTGATAAAACGACTTAATGACGTGGTATACCGCATACAAAGGAATGGAAAAGCACGATGTAAAATGAAAGTAGTACATTTGGAGAGGCTCGCCCCATTTGGTTCAAGAGGATTTGTGCCTAATCGGGACGATTAGGCTTTAGTGGAGGGCAGTGTTACAAAAGTAGTATTAAGTTGTATTTGTATTGCTATATGCATCCATTATTATGAACAATAGCTGTAGGTATATGGAATAGCATTTGTCTTATTGTAGACATCTGGCGCCGCGGCTGTTTGTTTGTCGAAGCAATAGCTACATCTGGCGCCGTATAGCAGTATGTTCTGGTGGTTTCTAGACGCAATATTCTAGAAGGACACATCGGCATCTAGCGACATCTGGCGCCGTATAGCAGTATGTTCTGGTGGTTTCTAGACGCAATATTCTAGAAGGACACATCGGCATCTAGCGAGAAGTGCGTGGCTATATAAGCCGTGGCAGCGCCAACGTAATCAATCAGTGCTAAGAGTAAACTGCTATAGTGTAGACGAGTTGTGAAATAAAGAGTTGTTGAATTAAATTAAACAGTGTTGATTTTATTTGTCAATCCAGAGATACGAACCTAACAAAGTAAACTAGCAAGAGTAAATTCGTAACAATATGTATATTTTTTATGAAAGCACATAAGTATGTACATATGTATGTATATATATTAAAATTGAGCTATTTTATGATGAATTCCATAAAATCTTTGCAAATGTATAATTCAATAAAATTTGTATTACCACCTAAATATGCATTTTATATAGGTTTGGTACGACATACATACATACTTATGTATGCATATTTGTATACTTAAATAAAAATTTGCTTTGGTCAATAAACTTTTCGATATCATCTTAAAAGACCAAGCGGTCGCACATTTGCTCATACATATATAATTGTGTTTGCATGTAAACAAATATAAAAGAACCATACGCATAATGTTTGTAAATTTGTCTACATGCAACAAATGTATGTAAATATGTACATTCAATGCTTCATGGGAAATTTTCGTTAATGCGGACAACCAATGGCGGAGCTCATATTTTTTGCTTTCATGTCAAAGAATCAATGTGTCGAAAGACTGACGCGACACAACATTGTGTTGTTGGTAGAAAATCCGAGCTGTGCCGAAAACACAAACGAACGATCGCCAATTGCCACTGCTTCCTTTGCCGCTGAAACAGATTCGGCTTCCAACGTGCGTAAATATATATGTATATATACGTATGAGCATGAATACATACATATCGACGCAGATTTTTGTCACGGGAAAATATTTTAGAAAAATATTATAAATCGACAACTCCTATGTTGTCAATTTTCTCACTTCTTTCTTAGAACAAACACCAGAAGATGTTCAATTTATGATTTTTAGCTTTTGCCATAAAATAAAAGGCAAAAATTGAAAACAAATTCTGTCGAGATTCGAACCTGTACGCTCATCGCGGCTTTTCAAGCGCTTACCACCGGCACCACCATTGACACTTATTCTTTGTTGTCCTAATTATGGTTTGGTTATGCATGAAAAAAATATAAAGAGGATCGCCGATTGTTACCGCTTCCTTGCTGCTGGAACAGCTTCGCAAACAAATTAGCGTAATTATGTATGCATACATATGTATGAGCTTGCATACGTATCGACGCAGATTTTTGCGAGCCACGGAAAAATACTTATTTTAGAATTGACAAATGTTGTAAATCGACAAGAGCTACATTGCCACTTTTGTCACTTCTTTCTGTGAAGAATCATCAGAAAGTTGTTCATTTTATGATTTTTAGCTTTTGCCATCGTCGCGAAAAAACGCTTCTAGGCAAAGGCATGCTTGGGGAGATGTAATGGTGTTTGTTTTTATGAATGAAGCAAGTTTGCCTGTTGAAAGTGCGCTTGCGTTCATGAATGAAAATATTGTTGTTAGGTGTTTTTCTACAAATTTGGGCATCGACTGTTTGGCTGCCATATTGACTTCTGATGCTGCTGACGCTATTTGAAACCATTGTTGTTTTTGTAAACAATATTCGTAATTTTTGCGGGTGACAAATCGCCATGTGAACGCATATAAGTATGTATGTTTTGTATGCATTATTTGTGGGGGAATGCCATACACACATATTTACATGTGTACGCATATTTGTATGTTGGTTTGTGAATACATTATTTGTTGGCCGTACACATATGCATACATATGTATGTACATATAGATCAGTGCGCGCACACTTTTTACTGATAAATGATAATATCACGATTTGAATTTGATTTGTACTTACATACATATGTATGTATGTAATTATGTTCAAATATGTAGTCGAGTATGAAAATTTAAATGAAGAAATGTAATTTACATACAATATTATTGTAATATATTAAGTTTTTAAGGATATTATGATAGTATTTCATATACATAGTATGTATATCACATATATGTAAGTATGTATATAAAAATATTCATTAATATAAATTATATTATATTACCAAACATAAGAAATATTTAAAAATTAATTGTTATTCACACATTAACTATAAATATATATTTTGAAAATAGCATAATTTAATTAAAATGTTATTAGTTTTGCATATATTCGTAAAAATTCGCAAAATGATAATCATATCAATTCATATGATGGCATGTAAACGTATAAGCAAAAGGCCAACATACGTCTGTAATAACAATGTATATTTCGGAGCATAATTTTCATTAAATGCTCAGCTCTGTTCACGTGCCACTGTTAACATTTCTCCTTCTGAGCTAGCTGTGGTGAAACACGCTCATCGCATTTTGTTAGCTTTTGACAGTTTACACGCTTGTCCGTTGTTGGACCTTCTCTATAAATATACGTTCTCTGATACTAATACCAGAGAACGTATAATATAGAGAAGGTTCAACTACGGACAAGCGTGTGAACTGTCATATGCTGAACACAATGCTCGCGACACGACATGGCAGCACGACAGTGAACTGAAAATGGCGTTGTGCATCCTGCTACATGAACGCATGCACACAAGCCAACACAGCTCTCCATTTTGCATGTACATAATTTCGTTGTGGCCATACTAATACCAGAGAACGTATAATATAGAGAAGGTTCAACTACGGACAAGCGTGTGAACTGTCAAGAGCCATGAATTTTCTATTAGTGGATTTCACCACTTTTGGCTGGGCAGGAGAAACTTTAACAGAAATGAGTGAACAGAGCAGAGAATTCAATGAAAATTACGCTCAGAAATACACATTGCTTTTACAGACGCCTGTTGGCCTTTCGGCTTATATTTTTATAAGTTTACATGCTATCATATCAATTGATTTGAATATAATTTTGCGAATTTTTGTTAATTCATGCAAAATTGATAACACTATTATTAAATTATGTTAATTTCATGATATTATTTGTAGTTAATGTCCAAATAAAAGCTACTTTTTAAATATTTCTTATCTTTGATAATATTATATAATTTCATATACATACATGTATATAATCTATATATTTGAAATATTATCGTAATATCCTACAAACAATATATTACAATAATAATATATGTAAATCACACCTCTTATCCTTTAAAACTTTTAGACGCATCTATCGTGCAGATATGTATGCAAGAACAAATCAATTTCAAATCAAGATATTATCATTTATCAGAAATATAAAAAGCGCGCGATTCCCTGTATTTACGTACACACGTATGTATGTATGTGCGTATGACATTCTCACACAAACAAAAGATGCGTACGCATGTATGTAAATCAAAAAATACAAACATTCTTCTGGAAAAACAACAATAGCATCAAAAATCATCATACATACTTACAATATGAGTACAAATGTAAATATGTGCGTATGACATTCCCACACAAACAATGCATGCACAACATACATACTTACATGCGTTCACATGTGGATATGTCACCCCCAAAAATTACAAATATTGTTCTACAAAAACAACAATCGTTTGAAAAAGCATCAGAAACCAATATGGCAGCCAAATTGCCGACGTCAAAATTTATAGTAAATTACACAACAACAAAATTTTCATTCATGAACGCAAACGTACTTTCAAAAAGCATATTCGATTCATTTATAAAAGCAGACGCCATTACATCTCCCCGAGCATGCCTTGTCTACAAGCGTCTTTTCGCGACGATTTCAAAAGCTAAAAATCATAAATTGAATATATTTCTGAAATGTATGAGAAGGAAAAAGTGTCAACCCCGCAAAAATAAGTATTAAAATATATTAGAATAAAATTGACAACATAGATTATTTGTCGATTTTCAATTCAAGAAATATTTTAAAGAAAATATTCAATATTCCTCTGATACATGTGTACAGTCAATCCCGGTTTAGTAGTACTCCGCTTAATTGAAAATCAAATACCTCCCTCATCACTCTTGACAGCTTATATTATATCTTGCTGCAGTTATTTTTAACTAACTACAAATATCTGCATCTTTGATTGTGGCACATAACAAGTATTGACTGTATTTGTCAAGGAATGTGAAAAATATTTTGTAATTCTGAAATATTTTTACGCAGCTGCGTCGATATGTATGCAAGCTCACGTACAAACGTACATACATATTTACTCTGGTTTTTAGGCGGAGCTGTACAGCGGCAAGGAAAGCGATGACAATCGGCGGCCATTCGTTTATTTTTTTGGTTGTCCGTGACAACGGAGATTTTGTATGAAACAATGGGTGTATATATTTACATGTTGTGTGGTAGACAAATTTACAAACATTATGCGAATGATTCTTTCAAATTTGTTTACATGAACACAAAATTACATACATAGGTGAATATGTGAACTTTATGCGTACGGTTTTTTTTTTATCTGTTTACATGTACATAATTATATGCATATGACTTTTAAGACTTTATCAAAACGGGATTTTATCAAAAAAATTTTATCATTACGGGTTTTTAAAAATCTGTTTATATATACACATAATTACATCCATATGCAAATATGTGCGTCGGCTTGGTCTTCAAAATGTTACCAAAAAAAATGCCCAATATATGTACGTAAGTACATACTAGGTAATAATGGAAATATGACTTTATTATAAATTCCAACAGATTTAATGGAATTTATCATTCAATAGGTCAAATTGCACATACATACATACATATATACACATGAACTTTGTTATCAAATATATGGAGAATATCTATAAATTATATACAGTCGCTTGTGCATTGTAAATATGCGAATCTGTAAGCGTACATTTCTAAACATTAAAATTATCATTATTTTTCTCATTTAACACTGAAAATGCTCAATTCTGCTATTTTTGACTCTCTTATGTTAAATATTGGTGAAATCCGCTAATAATATTTTTGTGGTGAAATCCACTAATAGAAAACTTAACCCCTCCAAAAAGAGGAACGTGATGGCAATCGGCACACCATGAACCTTTTCTATATTATACGTTCTCTACCAATACCTTTCACTTCAATGAAATTTTAATATTTTGTTCAAAGTGAAATTGTTTATGAAAAAAATAAGTAAATTGGTATAACGTCAAGTTTGTAAGAGCTGTGAATAATTTTACATTTTACATATTAGTGGCATCACCACTCTACCTCATCTCTCTGCAAATAAGACCTACTTTTTGAGTATTTCTTATGCTTGATAATATAACATACAAACTTAAACTTATATGCAAATACATATACATAGATACATATGTACATACATATATGTTTGCCATATGTGTACTATCGTCATAAAATACTAATATTAAAATAATTTATGCATAAAACCAAAACAAGAATAAAATTGTACTAAGTCATGAAAATTTCCGCCAGTTAATGGCATTTTATCATCACTCCTTATTTATAAAAATAGACACCGTTACACAAATACAAAGTAAACAAGTAGCAAATTGGGTCGCAGTCCTTGGATCTAAAATCCAATGAAAATTTGTGGTATATAGTGAAAGCGTCGTTGATAGAAAAGTGTCCAAGTATTAATGAAGAGTTTTTTCAACTTATTCAAGTTTCATGGAATGCAGTTCCAGTTTCCGTCTGCCAAAGCCTAGTTAATTCTCTGCCAAAGCGTTGTTGATCAATTTTAAATAACAAAATATTAAACTAATAAGTAATTAATTTAATCACTTCTGAGTGAAAACTAGTTACTTTTTTTACTTAATATTGTATTTTTTTAAATAAATCCCAAAGTGTCCTTATTTTTTTCACATGCTAATATCGTGAATTGAAAATAAATGCAAATAAAATACAAAACATAGCAAAATATGTGTAAAACTGTAAAAAAACTCATTTTTAATTTGTTCGCAATAGATATGATTAGTTAATTGCCGCTAATTTCCCCACATATCTGGATGTACATTAACTTCATTAACTGCAGGTCACTGTCATTATTTTTCACATAACTGTATATGAACATACATATAAGCATATGTGTGTAACATTGCCGTATAATGAATACACAAACATACCAACATAAGTAAATATGTCACCCGCAAAAATTACAAATATTGTTCTACAATCGTCTCAAACATCATCATACATACTTATGTGCGTACACATGTAAATATGTCACACGTAAAATATGTCCTCTCAAGCATCATCATACATACTTATATGCGTACACATGTAAATAGGTCACCCGCAAAAATTACAAAATTGTTCTTCAATCGTCTCAAACATCATCATACATACTTATGTGCGTACACATGTAAATATGTCACACGCAAAATATGTCCTCTCAAGCATCATCATACATACTTATGTATATGCGTACATATGTAAATATGTCACCCGCAAAAACTACAAATATTGTTCTACAAAAACAACAATCGTCCAAATAGCATTAGAAATCAATATGGCAGCCAAATTGTCGACGTCAAAATTTGTAGTAAATTACACAACAAAATTTTCATTCTTAAGGTAGGTTTCCAGCTCTCAAGAAAAGCAAAAACTTCATACAAAAAAACGCTTAAGAAATTATCAAGAAGTTTTCTGGTGTTAAATTTTCTTGTGGCAACATCCAGCTCTCAAGAAATTCAGTAAGTATACTTACTACTTTTATTTTATAAAAGACAACACTGGTTTAGCGAAGAAGTTTCTATATATTTCTGACGAAAATTGTATGTGAAGAAGAAGTAAGTTGGTGGTTTTATTTGAATTTTGGATGTTATTTCGTTTAATCCTTAGAAATATAAGCTTAACACCTGTAGCGAAGCGGCAAAAGAGGATAAAAAATTTTACAGCGCTTGAAAAACTACAACTTAGTAAAGCAGTGGATGAGTGGCCCCGAATGTGGGACATAACAAACATTATGCATTCGAACAAAAATGCTGTGGAGTAGGCCTGGGTGCACATAAGCAATTCCGTTGGCAAAACTGGTAAGTGTATATAAATTGAAGTTTTATTTTATGAATATCTTAACTTCATTTTATTTTTTATGTTTATTTAGTTAGTGAGTGCAAAGCTGGATGGATTAGCTTACGAGAGAGCTATTGCTATCACGCCAAAGTGGCCCGCAAGCACAAAAGTGGTAGTGCTGGTGGAGAAACGCTGGAGGAGCCTTTTTTTCAAACGCGATTGATTGGGAGTTTTCTGAAGAAATGGCGTTTTTGCCAAATATATCACACAAAAAAACGTAAGTCTATTAAATATTATTTTAAAATTTCATAAATTTTTGTTGTGCTTTCGCAGAACTTTCTCAAGTCCAACGTTTGAAGATTTTGATTCATCTTCCTCGATAAATAGAGCGAATGTGGAGGTGTTAAGTGTTCCGCAATATGATTATGTAAGTGTATATAATGTGCATGTTAATGGATGTATGTATATAATGTGTGTGTTTTATTTTTTGTTTGTGTATTTTGCAGAATCCAACACCCACCACAAGTAGTCGGACGTTTAGCGGAAGCCAAAATGACGAGGCATGGAATCGGTTCAACAACATTTTAAAGCAAGAAGATTTGGTAGCAGTAAAGAACAACTCACCATATGCACAAGTCCTTGCTAGTTTTGACTGGTTGTTGAATAAGCTTCCACGGTCAGTTGGTGATTATATGTGCATGGAATTTTACAGTATGCTGTTACAGAAAGTTAATGAACTTAAATCAAAAAATTGAAATAAATATCTTTCTATACTCACTTATCTTCTGGTTAGTTATGAAATAAATAAACACGAAATTTAGAAACATCAAACTTCTTTTTATAAAAAATATATATACATGGTTTACATAAAATAAATAGCAATTATTGTTTTTATAAATGAACATAAATATTGAAAATTTCAAAGAAATGTTGCATTATTTTGCCATGGAACAGATCCAGATGCAGAATTTACATAATCTTTTAAGACATTTCGTACATATTTTCCATAATCTGATGCTCTTCCCCGGTAGGTACCTAAATCATTTAAAAGGCCTTCTTGTTGTTGTATAGCTTCCCATTCTCCTGATTCCCAGAATCCATCGATGCGATCGAATCCAGAGAAGATAAGGGGATTATAAGCTTGTCCACATTTATTGATGAGGAAGTTATGTAGCAGGCCGCATGCTGAAACAATCGATCGTGCCCGATCCGGATGACAAAATAATACCTTTCTAAGCAAAGCAAAGCCATTTTGCACTCGAAATTCCAAAAGCGTTTTCAATACACCGTCTTGCTCTACTTAAACGGTAATTGAAAATTTGTTCCTCTTTGGAAAGGTTTTTGCTGTTGTAAGGCTTTATAATACTGTTACGAATTTACTCTTGCTAGTTTACTTTGTTAGGTCCGTATCTCTGGATTGACAAATAAAATCAACACTGTTTAATTTAATTCAACAACACTTTATTTCACAACTCTTCTACACTATAGCAGTTTACTCTTAGCACTGATTGATTACGTTGGCGCTGCCACGGCTTATATAGCCACGCACTTCTCGCTAGATGTCGATGTGTCCTTCTAGAATATTGCGTCTAGAAACCACCAGAACATACTGCTATACGGCGCCAGATGTCGCTAGATGCCGGTGTGTCCTTCTAGAATATTGCGTCTAGAAACCACCAGAACATACTGCTATACGGCGCCAGATGTAGCTATTGCTTCGACAAACAAACAGCCGCGGCGCCAGATGTCTACAATAAGACAAATGCTATTCCATATACCTACAGCTATTGTTCATAATAATGGATGCATATAGCAATACAAATACAACTTAATACTACTTTTGTAACACTGCCCTCCACTAAAGCCTAATCGTCCCGATTAGGCACAAATCCTCTTGAACCAAATGGGGCGAGCCTCTCCAAATGTACTACTTTCATTTTACATCGTGCTTTTCCATTCCTTTGTATGCGGTATACCACGTCATTAAGTCGTTTTATCACCATATAGGGTCCTTCCCAGGCTGACTGCAGTTTCGGGGACAAGCCTTTCTTTCGAAGTGGATTGTACAATAGGACCAGATCACCTTCTTCAAAACCTTTTGAATTTGCCGCTTGATCGAACCGGTCCTTCATCTTATTGCTCATCAGATGCGTATGCTGTCTTACCATTAGGTGCAATTCATTCATTTCTTCCTTTAAGGCAGAACAATAATCTCCATCATTTCTTACAGCTGTAGGATTCGTTCCAAACTTAAGATCAGCGGGGAGTCGCAGATCAGATCCGAAAATAATCTTTGCTGGCGTGTAACCAGTTGTCTCGTGCTTCGCTGAACGATACGCCAGCAGGAACATCTGGATGCACTTGTCCCAATTCCGTTGATCTTTATCAACGATTTTCCGCAGATGTTCTTCGAGCGTTCGGTTGAATCTCTCCACCATTCCATCTGATTGTGGATGTAACGCTGTCGTCCGTGTCTTGTGGATGCCCAATAATGTACAGACTTCTTGGAAAATGGAAGATTCGAAATTCCTGCCTTGATCTGAGTGTAATTCGACGGGCACTCCGAACCTTGTTATCCAATTTTCTACAAACGCTTCGGCTACTGTCTTCGCTTCCTGGTTTGGTAAGGCATATACTTCTGGCCATTTACTGAAATAGTCCATGACAACCAGTAGATATTTGTTTCCGGCCGTACTGGTTGGGAACGGACCTGCAACATCCATTGCGACTCTTTCAAATGGCGATCCCACGTTGTACTGTTGTAGCCTACCGCGACTTTTGGCTTTAGGACCTTTAGCTGCCATGCACTCTACGCAATTACTTATCCATTCTGCTATGGAATCTCGACAACCGATCCAGTAGAACCGTTGTTTAATCTTCTCTATAGTTTTTGTAATTCCAAGGTGCCCTCCACTAGGTCCATTGTGATATTCTTTCAATACTTTTGGGATCATGGACTTCGGTACTATGATCAGCAGACGAGACTGTTTGCCATCTTCGCTTTCCCAGGTACGATGAAGGTATCCATTAACGAGGTTTATGCTGTTCCATTGGGCCCAATATGCTTTTGCAGTTGGACTCTCGCTACTTATTTGTTCCTTTGGTGGTCGTACCCCATTTTCTTTGGCCATTATCAGCTTTGCAAGATCAGGGTCCTCCAGCTGATTGATTCTGATGCGGTGAGGAGTCCAATCATCTTCAGGTTCTATATTCAGTAATCGCACGTCGATTATACCTTCTTTTCCCTCTGATTTGGAGCAATGTTTACATTCCAGTGGACAAGGGCGACGTGATAATGCATCCGCATTTTTGTGGTGAATCCCCTTTCGGTGTTCTGTTTCGAAGTCGTAATTCTGTAATCTTTCGATCCATCGTGCAATTTGGCCTTCCGGATTCTTAAACTGTAATAACCATTTTAATGCTGCATGATCAGTCCTCAGCAAGAATCGTTGTCCATACAAATACTTGTGGAAATGTTTTACACATTCCACCACAGCTAGTAGTTCTTTTCGCGTCACACAGTAGTTTTTCTCTGGTTTCCCGAGCACTCTGCTGTAATACCCAATTACTCTTTCTTGTCCGTCGATGAGCTGAGACAGGACACCTCCAATTCCATAAGCGCTCGCATCTGTATCCAGGATGAATTTCTTTCCAGGTATTGGATAAGCCAACATCGGCGCCGTACAAAGTAGTTCTTTAAGCTGCTCAAACGCTTTTTCTTGTTCCAACTGCCATACAAACGGGCGATTCTTCTTTGTTAAGTCATGTAAACTTCTAGCCACGTTCGCAAATCCAGGTACAAAACGGCGGTAATACGTGCATAAACCGAGGAAGCTGCGGAGTTCATGTATGTTGGTGGGTCGAGGCCAATCTTTAACTGCATTTATTTTTCCTTCCTCGGTGTGAATCCCCTCAGTTGACACTTTATGTCCGAGATATGTGACCTGCTTCTTCCATAATGAGCACTTTTTGGGATTCAAGCGTAATCCGGCTGATGCTATTCGCTGAAAGACTTCCTCTAGATTTTTCAGATGATCATCAAAACTTTTTCCCATGATGATAATGTCATCAAGATACACCAAACATGTCTTCCAGTTGAGTCCTTTTAACACATGTTCCATCAGTCGCTCGAACGTTGCAGGCGCATTACATAACCCAAATGGCATCACAGAGAATTCCCATAACCCGTCGCCCATACTGAAAGCGGTCTTTTCACGGTCACATTCATCAATCTCGACTTGCCAATATCCACTTTGTAGATCTAATGTAGAAAACCATTTCGCTCCAGACAAGGTGTCTAATGTATCGTCGATTCTTGGTAGAGGATAACTGTCTTTCTTTGTGACATCATTCAACTTCCTATAATCTACGCAGAAACGGGTGCTACCATCTTTCTTTTTAACTAAGACGATAGGTGAGCTCCATGGACTTATTGAAGGTTCGATTACACCGTTTTTGTGCATGTCTTCAATAATTTTGTTAGCATCTTCACGTTTTGCTAGTGGAACCCTACGCGGAGCTTGTCGGATTGGTTTAGCGTCTCCAGTATTTATGCGATGTTTGACAATGCCGGTTCTTCCTGTGTTTCCTTCGTTTGCAAATATGGATGCGTATTTTTCTAATAGTTTTTCTGCTTTTAATTTTTCATTTCCATGCAGTTCGTTCAGCAAATTATTTAGGAGTGTAGGACTTATCTGCTGTGGCTCAATAGTAGGCTTCTGTTGTGACCGTTCGCATCGTGCTATTGCACTTATATTCTGGCACTGTCCAATTACTGCTCCTTTCTTCAGACTTATAGGCGTGTTGAATTCATTCACTACTCTGACCGGAATGGTGGCGTCTTCTCTAGTTTTCACAAGCGTTCTTCCTACCAATATGGGTGTATCTATTTTTGTTGGTTCCACAATCCACAACTCTTCAGTCCCACCTCCTCCATTCACTTTAGCCCACACAATCGCCTCAGATTTTGGTGGAATACTCTGATTATCATCAACAATCACCCTCTTACTTTCAACGTTGGTCACATATCCGGTGTTTATAGGCATCTCCATGTCCTGGCAAAACAGCATTTGCTTGTTTAAATCCAAAGTAACCCCGTGATCAATCATGAAATCTACTCCCATTATAATTTCATCCGTGATTTCTGCTACGATGAAGGTGTGATTAACTTCCAGGGTACCAATCATCACTTCGCAAAACACTTTTCCCGCGACAGCTGCTTCCTCTCCGGTGGCCGTTCGAAGCTTGCAACCGACTAATGGTTCAACCGTTCCTCTTACCACATCCGGTCGGATAATTGAATGTGTGGCACCAGTATCCAAAGTAAGCATTGACATTCGTCCATTTACGATGCCGTTGATAGTAAGATTGTTGTCATGGCGACCTATTTGTGATATCGAGATGGCGGGGCAAATAGTTGTGGGAACCAGCTCACGCCCCTTTGAACTGTTCCGTTTTAGTTTAACGACTTGTGAGATGTGGATGCTCCGTCCTCGTTATCTGTTGGTTGTTTCCGTTTTGATGGGTTTACTTTTATATTGCAATTTCGGGCAAAGTGACCCGCTTTTCCACAGTTGAAACATCTTCCTGTTGTATTTACTCGCGGTGCAGCAATTGTCTTCAGAGTCTTCAATATTTCTTCCATCAGCGCCGGTTGTTCCATTTCAACCCTTTGTACTTTGTGTGCTGGTTTACTTAGTAGGGAAGCTGTTTCCTGTGTGAGGGCGTGCGAAACCGTTTCAGCAAACGTTCTTTTTGGCAATGCATATGTGGCGCGTTTGGTGTCCACATCACGAATTCCATTTATGAAACATTGAATTTTTACCCTCTCAATGTATTCCACAGGTGCATCTGCATTTGCCAAATGAGCCAGTCGTTCTATTTCAGTTGCGAACTCTTGCAATGACTCGTTCATCTTCTGACCCCTATTTTGCAGTTCGATCTGGTATATTTGTTTCCGGTGCTCACTACCATATCGTCTTTCTATCGCACTCATCAATGCCTCATAGTTGTCCCGTTCACAGTCTGGAATAGTCTGAAGGATTTCTGCCGCAGGTCCTTTCAATGATACAAACAAGGACGCCACTTTGTCCGCTTCATTCCAGTTATTGGCCATTGCTGTCTTTTCAAACTGAAGTTTGAAAATTTGAAATGGAATACTTCCATCGAATGTGGGTGCCTTCAATCTTTGATTATTTGTTGATGGTGCAGGGCCATGCAGTTGCAGTTCTCGCACACGATTACTTAATTGAAGAACTTCTGCTTTTAAATTTTCTTCGTCATTTTTTAAAGTGCTTAATTCGTCTTCAAATTTTGAAAATTTCTCTTGCACTTGTGTATTATTCTCTGTAATCTGTTGTGTAAGGCGAGACTCTAACTGTGATGTATTTTCAGCTATTTGCGTCATTTGCTGTGCCAGACGATTTTCTGTTTGCACTACATTTTCTGTTATTCGTGATATATTTTCAGCTATTTGCTGTGCCAGACGATTTTCTGTTTGCACTGCATTTTCTGCTATTTGCTGTACCAGACGATTTTCTGTTTGCACTGCATTTTCTGCTATTTGTGATGTATTTTCAGCTATTATTTGCTTAATAGCCACTAACAGCATGTTCGTGTCTGCACTTGATGATGTTCGTTGTTCTTCTACTTTCTCTTCTACCTTTGTAGAAGTTTCTGGCCCAACAAATTCGAACTCGTCCACATTAATTCCATCCGCTTCCATTGCTTCACGTAATCGTGCCTGCAGATCCGCCTTTTGCCCGCTTATCGGCAAATTACGCTCCTCCAGTTCCTTTTTTAATTGCTGAATTCTCAATTCTCCGAATTTAACCATCTTGAATTTGGATTATTTGACAATCCCACTTCTGACACCAATTGTTACGAATTTACTCTTGCTAGTTTACTTTGTTAGGTCCGTATCTCTGGATTGACAAATAAAATCAACACTGTTTAATTTAATTCAACAACACTTTATTTCACAACTCTTCTACACTATAGCAGTTTACTCTTAGCACTGATTGATTACGTTGGCGCTGCCACGGCTTATATAGCCACGCACTTCTCGCTAGATGTCGATGTGTCCTTCTAGAATATTGCGTCTAGAAACCACCAGAACATACTGCTATACGGCGCCAGATGTCGCTAGATGCCGGTGTGTCCTTCTAGAATATTGCGTCTAGAAACCACCAGAACATACTGCTATACGGCGCCAGATGTAGCTATTGCTTCGACAAACAAACAGCCGCGGCGCCAGATGTCTACAATAAGACAAATGCTATTCCATATACCTACAGCTATTGTTCATAATAATGGATGCATATAGCAATACAAATACAACTTAATACTACTTTTGTAACAATACGTTCACACAGTGGAAATGCCTCGTCTCCAACAATAAAGTATGGTACTTTTTTGCCATCAATAAAGACGTCGTCCGGAAATTGGCAGCTGTCATTAAGTATGCTGATACCAAATCTTGAATTTTTCATAATATTGGAGTCTCCTTCGCTTCCGTAAGCACCAACGTATGTGAATTTATAATTGGCATCACATGTGGCCATCAACACAATAGAATGGAATCCCTATAATAAAAGCATATTAATAAAAAATTATTAACTACCGCACGAGGATATTATAATCTACATATATGTATATGTACGTATTCACTTACTTTGTAACTATAAAATATGCTTCCAGATTTTGGTGGGGCTTTGATAGCTATGTGTTGCTATCGATAGCCCCGACGCAGTTCGGAAAATTCCATTGTGTTCGAAAACAATTCGATATCTCTAACAACGAGTGTTCTATCCACTCTGGAATTTCATTTTTCAATACGCTGCATATTCCCTTACACACATCGGACACGATTCTACCAAAGTGCTGCTTGCTAATACGATAGCAGGAGGCAATAAGGCGTTGTATATCTCCAGAAGCCAGGTACCTGAAAACAAAAAGAAAAATCATAGCGGTTAAATCCTATTTGTCTAATATAGTACCTTTTTTTTAAAACATACTCTGGTACAATTGCTAACATAGCTTTAATAGGAATGAAATCGTTCGGTCTAGTATTCCGCTTTGGAAGCAGATGTGGTTCCAGTATTTCCCAAAGCTCATCAAATACCAAAGCTCATCAAATCCGTAAGTTCTTGAAGTCGGTGAAAAACCTCTCCTTCTCATTCCTTGCCTTGAGATAATGGCTCACCCAATGACAGGGTATCCTGCGTCTTATTTTGTTATTTCCAGACTCCATGATGGTCATGAATGTGCCACAGTTCACCAACATCATAAAATTTAACCTAAAATATAAGAAATACAATTTACAGACACTATAATTTAGTGAAATATTAAATAAAATCTACTTCTCATTTTCTATTATGGATTTTCACCAGACCACCTGAAAAATAAATAATAATAATTAACCATGATATTTTGAAATAAATTTAAACACACATAATGGGAAACTAACCAATTGCTTTACTCAAATATCTTTTCTGTTTGAATAACGCTTCGCTTTTTTCTATACCAATTACTCTTGCTCAAATATCTTTTCCGTTTGATTACTTTCCACACTCTTCTTCTTCTACTATTTAACATTCACGGTGCGATATGAAATGTCAAAATTTCTTGCTTCCTACTATTTCACACAAAAGAAATAATATCAATAATTTCTTGAGCATTTACTTTAGAGCTGGAACCTATCCTTTAAGCTTAGTATCCAGCTCTCAAGAAATGTAAAAACTTCATATAAAAAAACGCTTAAGAAACGGTCAAGTAACTTTCCTGCGATAAATTTACTTGTGCTAGTATGCAGCTCTAAAGAAATCTAGTACTAATTTTTAATACCTTTTTTCAATAAAATGCGAATATGGCAAGCCTGGTTTTGCGAAGGGACATGAAATCAACAATTGTTTCTTGAAAGAAATTCAAAGTAAATCGTTAAAATCATCATAAATTAGTTAAAATCATTTTGAAATGTTGTATAAAACTTACCAATTATCAACAACATTCCTTAAATAGCAACGAAGATATTTATGTTACTACATACATACATAATACGTACAAAGTTTGTTTTCTTTGTTTATTCTCTCTTGCTCTTCTAATGTGGATCATTCACAATGCCTAACCAGCTGTCAAAATTACTTGAGTAAAGCTGAATATATAAAAAAAGATGAAAATAGAAAAACCTGTAAATAGAATAAAGTCAAAAACATTAAAAAAAGTTAATATTATTATTATTTTGTAAATCATTAGTTACCCAAAAGTAAGATGTTCGCTAGCCAAAGGGTTCTGACTTGCAATTTACTTTTAATTTTTTTTTTTTTTTTTTGATCGCGCTTCCGATGTCGTTCCCTATTTAGTTCTTCTTTTACAAACCACTTTGAATTTTTGAAAAGGAGTACTGTCACTAAATACTCTAACAATTTTAGCTTGTGTGCGAAACACTCGTCGGCTTGATCAAACCATTGAGGAAAAACCTATCCGGTTTTTTGTTTTATAGCGGACAACATTAGACAACGAACATTGGAATGATGAGCATATTCTTTGAAGAGCTTGACGTACCACATCATTTGCAGTCAACACGCTTCGAAGACCCTATCACTAGGATTGACCAGCCTTAAATCGCTGTCATCCTTGTAGTTTTTCGCTCTGATGAGGGCCTCCGAATAGAGCGTTAAGTCGCTCTGTGTCTAAGTCATTGCCTTTTTACACTTTTCGCAATGAATTCTACACAGAATTTTCTGGTAAATACCATATCCTGTGTAGTACCGCTTGATTTGGACGTCAGCTTCATCGTCCTCTTCAACGAAATTTTCCTTTGGAATAACAAAGCATTCCAAACCGAGTTGCTCATATTTTTGATCGCTTTCCTGCACATCTGGATGACGATCTTCGGGGCCTAAATTCCAATCTAAATTAACATCGTCATTATCCTCACAAGTATCCTAAGTATCTTCATAGACATTAGACCACCTACAATATACTGGATTTCATGGGCAGTCGGATGGGTATTAATACCCTGACTCGCTCGGACTCTACAAAAGAAATTCTCCAACGCATCCTGATTCATTTTCCCAAGGAATATATATTGTAATTCCTTTTGTTCCCTAAAGAGCTCTTCTGATAACATTAACATACCCCTAATTGTATTGCAAAGGCCATCAATACATTTAACCAGAGCACCGACAGGTAATCTAATGGATTGTAAAAATTCAATGTGATCATAGAGGCGTTGGACCTTCCCGAACTCATTTCTTAAGAACGGACATTTTAACGGATTTTTGGAATTAAATTGTTTGCAGTCTAAATCGTCAAAGAGATCATTTATTCTCTTGACGAATAACTATGTAGGCTTTACACATTTTAATAAATATTCGTCACTGCCGAATAGATTTTGGCTTTAAACTATTTCGATGACAGCCGCGACCGAATTGCTAAAAACCTGAGTACTACATTACTATTGACATTTTCTCAAAAACGCTGGGATAAATATGTGACTCCGTAAGTTTCGGACATATTTTAAAGTATGTATTGCTCTGGTCAATGGAGAATAGTTTTTTAATAACACTAAAACTGACTATTCCATCAGGAGTTGAAATATCATGTTTCATCAACGTATTGCGGACGGACTTAATTAGATGGCAATAGTCATATAAGCAATACACTTTCGAACCATTGTGCATGTAAAAGGGATTTTCTACATTAACTCTTATCGATTTGAAAATCGAAGAATTTGAAGCCCCTTGATCTCAGACCAAAGCCTTAACATTAAGTCCAATGGAATTTAGTGCTGCGATATATTTATTCAAAATTTGAGATGAATTTTGAATATTAAGTCCACTTTTGGAAATATAGTATGAAAACACATATTTCCAACCTGAACTTAACCCTTTTACCATAAAGAAACAACACTTATTGCCTATTTTCATTTCCCGATGGTCGTCCCCATAATCTACAAACCCATCAATAATATCTCTAACTCTATTGTAAGTTAGGTCGGTCTTTATGGCGATGTCATCAAATAAAAGAACGCAATTACGTTCTAGATCAGACATATTTTTGGTGATTTTGCCTATATTTGATATGACATTGGCATCGAAGCCAGGAACAACATATTTTATGGCGCGCCATCTCAAAAGGGAACTTTTACTCGGTAAAGAGAAACCTAAATCGTCACGCATGAAATTATATGATTTGGTGGACATATGACTAATGTTTTGTGCCAATGTCTTTTCATTGTCACTAAAAAGGTGATTGCGTTTCGTGACGATCATCCTAGCGAATGTTATAGCGTCTTGGCTAGAAGTCTCATCCGCAACTATTGCACGTTTTTTTAGTTTTTCATATTTTTTCTCTAAATCTTGAATAACCCCCTCTAACTCTTTGACCTTTTTATTTAGTTTCAGCGCATTACTTTGATAATAACGCGCGGATCGAGCAAATCGCTCGCGGCTGTCTAATGCATAGCCTTCGCAGATACTTTCTGACCCTAATCCTAATCTCTTTTCCTCTAGGATGGAATATTTTTCAACTTCCATCAAAGTTATGTCGTCCTCTACACTACCTCCTACAGCTATGTACTTTAGGACGAACATAAGTTGTAGTGACGGGCGGGCACACTCAATCAGAGTCAGAGCTAGATGAGCTATGATTTAGTTCTGACTCTAATCTTAAACAAGGGAAAGCCACAGGCAGAAGTCTGAATTTAGTGACAAACTCAGGATCAAAGTGGTTGCGACAAATAAACAGGGAATCGGAAAGCGATGCAACCATGTTGCAAGCCTTTGCCCAACTTTGACGAACATCTTCCCTTTTAGGGAATCCAAAAAGAGTCGCCTGTTTCGAAACGCAGCTGCTAATGCAGCATCGTCGTCTTGGCCGTGGAACCGTCCACAAATGCCTAGGTGCATCTTCATACCCTAATAGGATACATTCAAATTTTTTAATGAACCTCATATAGATGCGATTATATACATATGTATACATACTTATATTATATTAGTATTTTAATTTGAAGTAATATGTGGGTAAACTGGCAAAATTCCGATAACTTTGGCGATCTAAAGGTACCGTCGGAAAGAGGAAATCCTCCTGATTAAAAAATATACAAACATACAGGGTTATAAGTACCGAAAATGCTTAGTTTGCACAATATTCCATTTTAAAGTTCAAAAGCTCCGAAAAGTGTAATATTTCAAAAAGATATTTCACTACATTCATCAGAATTTAAATTATCAAGTTTTTCTCTTCAAATCTGTTAAATTTAACTGTAAACATTTAAACAAATTTACATTTTACATTTTTCGCAGGTTTTTTAAATTAAGAAATCTACATTTTTAAAATTACTTTTTACACCCGTTGTGGACAATTACATATGAGGAAATCTGGAATATTTTAAAAAATATAAGTGTTAGCAACATTATTTTTGCATATTCCTCCTCTAGAAAAGCTCCCCTATCAGCACATTCCCCAATTATAACAAAATTCGTTTTCATTACCTCACCGCCAAAGTAATCGGAATTGTGCCAATATGTATATGTACAGCTGCGAGCAATGAAATAGTAGTGCTTAATAAAAGTTATATTGTGAAAATGTAAAATAAATGTGAAACTTACATATTATGAATAATAAAAACAATTAACTTTATTGCCCACTACTATATTATTGCAAGTAATGAAGCGCTAAGTTCGGGTGCAACCGAACAATTTATACTCTTGCAACTTACAAGAATCAAATCATTGGAAATACTTTATGGTGGAAAACGTCAATATGAGAATCGAATTTTATATACATATACATATACTACATATATGGAAACCATTATATGTGGTATATGGAAGTTGGGGTAGTATCGAGCAGATTTTATCTTTTCCCCAATAACACATACTAAAAAACCAATCATATAGAATAAAGTCGGTCGGATGTTCGAAAATCCTAGATATTAGTTTTCATTAAAATTTACATATCTGCGTACATATTTTAGGCATAAAGATGCACTGTTAAGAGTAATAGCCCTGACAGACGACAGCGCTAATATGCATTAGCGGGCTTATAGCCCTGACAGACGACAGCGCAAATATGCATTAGCGGGCTTAATTTACATTTATTTGCGCATTTGACCCATGTCAATGCAAGTTTGTAATGCACAAGAATTCCGTGCATTTGGTTGAATTTACTAAATTTTAGTAGGCAACACTGCTCAAAAATGACCGATTTTTGCTATTTATTGACAGATGTCGCACTTTTGTTATCCATTTTTCCAGTATTCTTAACTTTTTTGCACACTTTTTCCGCATTACAATCAATTATTGCTATTAATTTCACTCTATTATCTTTTAACGTAGATAATAATAAACGATTTTTTTCGTTAAATATATATTGATTTTCCAAAATTACCAAAATTTCTTTTAATAATTTATCTTATTCATTTTTACTTCACTTTTTTTTTTTTAATAAAGAAACAAATTTCACTATCAGCTGTCTAAATGCACAAGCCTGCCGTCTGTCACCATAAAATTTCAATTCGCATTAGCGTTGCTTAAGGCGCATTAATTTTGCTCGTCTGTCAGGGCTATAAAACATATTAGCTCATTTTCATTGTGATAATTTAAATATTGGCCGATATATGCGGAACAAAACTACAAATACATACATATGTATGTATGTCATATTGTATACGCGAGTACCAACAAGTATAAAAGGGTGCATACATATCGTTATCTAAAATGCAAAATTTACAGCGGCGTGAATAAAACACAAATAAAATGGATCAAAAGTGAAAAAAATGTAATATTGGTTAAAACTGGTTTATATTTGAGCGCAGAACCTGAAAATGTTGGACATACATACATATGTAATATTATGTATGTATTATAATTTGAAGTAGTGAATCGTAATCAATAAGATAATCAATTTCGAATTTTTTGATGATACGTTGTTTTGCATTTTAGGTCACGATATGTATTTATGTATATTTGTTAAGCACTACACTCTAAATATACAAATATGCGTACATGCATTAACATACATACATACATATGTACATATCCATATTTTTTCTATATATTAGGTTGTCAAAAAAGTCTTGCGGTATTTTCGCTAGTTGGCGCTGAAAGCGCGTAGTTCTAGTTTTATTCGTCGCATCGGGTCATGCTATACCTTTTTGGAAAGCTCATTTCACGCGCTAACACGTGTTTGATTTATTGTCGTGAGTTATAGCGTCGCAAACATGGAGCAAAATAAAGAGAAAATACGGCATATTTTACAGTACTACTACGATAAAGGCAAAAATGCATCTCAAGCCGCCAATAAAATTTGTGCAGTTTATGGACCCGATACAGATACAGTTTTCATTTATACCGCACAACGATGGTTTCAACGTTTTCGTTCTGGTGTAGAGGTGGTCGAAGATGCGCCACGCTCCGGAAGGCCTGTCGTCGAAAATTGCGATAAAATCGCTGAATTGGTCGAAAGAGACCGGCATAGTAGTCACCAAACCATTATAAACCATTTGAAAAAGCTTGGAGTCACTAAGAAGCTCGATGTATGGGTGCCACACGAATTGATTCAATAAAAATACCACAAGACTCTTTTGACAACCTAATATATTATACATACATATGTACACATATTACATGCATCGCTATCATACTGACGCTCGGAACACATAGAGCACGACAGACTGCAAACGACATCTGTCAACTATTAAAATACACAAGTTCTTAAGGGCACAGTTATTGAGGCAGCTGCACAACAATATTACTGTGTCCATAAGAACGTGTGTATTTTAATATTTGACAAATGTCGCTTGCAGTCTGTCGCGCTCTATGTGTTCCGAAAGTCAGTAGTCTGTACAACTGTGCACACTCTAAATAGTAAACACCTCGATATAACGAATACCCAAGTTTTTGCATTTTAACAATCTGAAAATAGTGGACAAGTTTTGCAATAATTAAATCACTATATTCACACACAACTGTATTATAAATCTATATGTACATATGTATGTATAAAAGAAAGTTGTGTTAGTTTGCAGCGCAACATTTACACGGAAACGATGAAGTGCATATGTATATGCGTACAAATAAAATGCTAAATATTGCGAATAGTGGAATAGATCTGCAATCAAATGTATGTAAGGGTCAGTGCAATGAATTAAAACCGGCTCAATAATCATTCGATGAATAATATACCATCCTAAAGGCTGATGCCATAACCTTGCCAGCCGATTTTATTGTCTTTCCACTTTTTTTTTTTACAAAAATCTGAATATAGTGCACAGGTTTTACAATAACAAAATCACTATATTCAGGCACAACTGTATTATAAATGATACATAAAACTATAGTTTTTTACAAAAATCTGAATACAGTGCACATGTTTTGCAATAATTAAATCACTATATTCACACATTTTTTAAAATATTGCTTATATGAAAAAAGCCTCCATTAAATTGTACACAAAAATAAATTTTTTCATAAAAAATCTGATTCGATTTTAATTGGATTTTAAATATATTTTATCATCAAAAATCTGAATATAGTGCACAAGTTTTACAATAACAAAATCACTATATTCAGGCACAACTGTATTATAAATTATACAAAAAATATATTTTTTTACATTGCACAGGTTTTGCAATAATTAAATCACTATATTCAGCCACTATATTATATTCACTATATTTACAATTTTTTTTTTAAATATTGCTTATATGAGATAAGCCTCAACCTACTCTACCCGGAAAAAACTGGCGCACCCTTGCAAAACACAGCTTGATACACCACGACACAACACCAACTCACTCAACAAAAAAGATGGATATCGGAATGGCAGACAAATTCACACTATTATACACTATTCGCACATTTTAATTACATATGTATGTATATTAAATTAAAAATTAAATACATTATATGTATTTTAAATGAAAAAACTCACCAAGGTTGAGGGTTGGCACCGCATTTGCCCTCAATTTCCTCACGCCCACTGCACTTGGTCCTCAGGTTCTCCACACACTTTTTGGCTTCTTCTGGATCCCTAGGGAATGAAAAAAGTTTGTTAGTCGCGGAAACACACTCGCGAACTCAGCACTTTCGTGTTTGTGACGACATTTTTAAAAATTAATTAAATTTTCTTGTTACGGACGGTTTTCGCAACGGTTAAAGTTCACGCGTCGAAGTTCTTTTAAAACAAAATTCCGTTGGAAATTTTCAGTTTAACTTCCATTTTTGTGCAGTTTCCCCATTAAAACTTACAATTAAAAAAAATCGAAGCATATAATATATATTTGTATGTACAAGGTATTTTTTTCAAATCATGAACATACTTCTCTTTTTAACATTGGTTTTGGCGCAAAAATACAAGTACTTCCCAACCAAAAGCACTTTCATATACATACATACATATCTACATATATGTACATATATTAGCTTTTGTCATACATTTGCTTTTGTGGTTCATTTTGGCGCGATTTCCCCGTTAAAACATATATTACCTACAATTAGAAAAAAACTAACTACTTGCGTATTGAATACATGCATATACATATGTACGCACAGTAGAATCGCGAAAAGGTTAACCAAGATGAAAGAAAAGTACACCCAACACCTTTTTTTACACGGTAGATACGTTCCTCAGAAATCCGTGTAAAAAAAAGAGGCGTTTCCTATAGTAAAATGGGGGATACGTTCCATTTCATCTGAAAACCGTGTAAGATGAAGTAAAGAACTACATACAGTGACTCACACGTCTAACCGGACGCGTGCATTGCCAATGATGGCACCCTCCAATCATATAGTGAACATCTTAAAAATTATACATATGATACATCAAATTAAAGGAAAAATCTTCTATTTTATTTTCGGAAACTTAAAAATAGTAATAAATTTATTCACTGCGTAAAATTTTGAGAAATAGCTCGCAACATACAAAATTTATTCCACACAACTAACCGGAAAATTACAAGGAGTAACCTTCTACAAGTAACGATACTTCTGATCGTTGTGGAATTCCACTGGAATAAACTCTGAATATTCTTTCCTGCATATTAGTAGTTACTGGTAAGTCTGTGAGTAAGCCACACGACAATATGACATCCCCGCGTACTCATTCTTGTATCGAAATTCTGAAGCTAATTATTCAGTTACGGGAAGAAGGAAAAACCATTAAAGATATTTCGGAGATTGTGAAAAGGAGTAATTCAACTGTCTTCGATATTATAAAAAAGTTTGAGAAGGAAAATAGGATCAATAATATTAGTAGAACTGGTCAAAGAAAGAAGCTAACACAAGCCGAAGAAAAATTTATACTGAAAATTGTTGAAAAGAATCCCTTTTCCTCGGCGGAAAATGTAAGAAACATATTGGAAAATGAAAAAGGGAAGAAGGTTTCAGCTGAAACAATTCGCCGCATACTTAGAAGCTTCGATTTACATGGTACAGCAGTTGTAAAAAAGCCGTACATATTCGAAAAAAAATAGAATGCAAAGGCAAGAATTTGCGAAATTGCATTTAAAAATGCTTGATGAGTTTTGGCGAAAGTGAAATGACATAATTTTGATTTAGTAGTCATAAAACAGTATTATTACTTCTTTTTCAAGGTTCTTTTCACACACGAAAGCAAGTTTAACTTGCAGAGATCTGATGGCTGAAGTTTTTTATGGCGGCGTCCCAACGAAGCTTACTTGCCAAAACATACTAGGGCAACACTTAAGCACGGTGGTGGGTCAGTAATGATTTTAGGATATATATCGGCTAAAGGAAGTGACAACCTGCATTTTGTGCAAGGTATTATGGATGGTTTCCAATATGTCGACATTTTAAAGGAAATTTTAAAGCCGTCATGTGCCACATTGGGAATTAAAGACAACTTTATATTTTACCAAGATAACGATTCGAAGCACAATTCGGAGATTGCTCGTACTTGGTTAATATACAATTGCCCTCATGTACTGGGGACACCTGCCCAATCCCCAGATCTGAACGTTATTGAGCACGTATGGCAAGAAGTCAGACGAAAAGTGTACTAAAGACATTATTCCAATGTTGCTGGGCTCAAAACGGCTATTTTGGAGGCTTGGAATGCAATACCAGCAGAATTTTGTCAAAAACTTGTCGCCTCTATACCAAGGCGACTAGAAGCAGTTTTATCTGCAAAAGGATATGCTACGAAATATAAGTAATCATTAGCTTTTTAAAAAATCCGGTTAGTTGTGTGGAATAAATTTTGTATGTTGCGAGCTATTTCTCAAAATTTTACGCAGTGAATAAATTTATTACTATTTTTAAGTTTCCGAAAATAAAATAGAAGATTTTTCCTTTAATTTGATGTATCATATTTATAATTTTTAAGATGTTCACTATATGATTGGAGTGTGCCATCATTGGCAATGCACGCGTCCGGTTAGACGTGTGAGTACATTTACTTCGAAAAACAGTGTAAAAATGTTGAAACTATAAAATTTCAGATATGCATACAAATTGTATGTTTATATGGTATTTTATTGAGCATTAAAACTTAACAGACATAATTCAAAAAAAATTGGTAGATTAAGAACAGACAAATTAGAATAGAAATAAGGAAAAAATATTTGCCAAACAAACGGTTTGAAAAAAATACATACAAAACTTCGAAAACGTTGACCTACAGTTAACTTTTTAAAGCTGTATGCAAATACTCAGCCAAAAACAACCTGCATACCACACATACATTTGTATTAGCATTTGTGGTTCGTTTTGGCGCAATTTCCCCGCAAAAACTTATGTATGTACATGCGTATATTACATACAATTAGAAAAAATCTAACTGCTTGCATATTGCATACATACATACATATGTATGTATATTAGAAAAATCGAATATGCCAATACTAAGCCAAAAAGCGCAAACATACATTGTAAATGCACTCATACATACATTTGTATTAGCTTTTGCGGTTCCTATTAGCGCAATTTCCCCGTTAAAACATACTTACATGTATTACCTACAATTTGAAGAAACAAACTACTTGCATATTGCACGCATATAAAATATACATATACTACATAAGTAAAAAATCTAAGTACAAACCAACATTTGAAAACTCAAATATGTCCAATACTCAGTCAAAAAGCGCATACATATAATAATATATATAATATATATATAATATAATATAATAATAATATAATTATTATATATACAAATGACATATTCGAGACGCAAGATGAAGGTGGTAAGTTAAAAGGAAAATACTCATCGAAATAAGTATAAATATATTAAAAATTATTAATTTTTTAGTAGAGATTCCAATCGTTGAGAGGATTGAGCGGCGCCAATATCCAGTGGGAATATCAAGAACACAACAAAACACAGGTAATTTTTAACTTAAAGCTTCTAATAAAATATATATTAACTTTTTAAATTTAAGATATTCTTGAAGCGTTAAAAAGAATAATTGCGGGCAAAAAGAGTATACAAGAAAGGCTAGACAAATTGGAGGAAAATGTATTTTTAATTTTCATTTTGCAGAACCAAAAAACCTTTAGTGAAGGCCAATCGTCACTGGTTCACAACCAAACCGCTATATTTGAAAAACTTAATGAGATGGAGTCGAAAGTAAGTGTTTTACAATACTGTATGTACACTCAATAATAAAAGTAAATCTAAAACTTTATTTATATCTTTTCGTCTAAATTTTTTTCTTAGATTGTCGAAAAGGCTGAGGTTTTGGTGCGAAATAAGTCGATCAGAGAATGCAAAGTTCTCCTAAAACGAGTGCCGCATGACCGGCGAAGTGATTGACAAAGAGCTGGACCACGTCGCTGGCACTTTTCCGATGTAGTCGCAAGCAACAGTTGTGGAAGTGGAAGATAGACTGCAAAGCCAAGATTATGCCCAAACAATGGTACATAAAAAATAAAATATAATAAGTTTACTACTAGTTACAATACTTTTACTTCGTTTAAGACAACATTCCTCCATAAACTTAAAGGCGCCAGTGATAATGTGACAGACTTATTTAAAAAACAAACGGAAACAATAATTAAATTTAAAAACTAAACAAATTAAAACAAAAAATGAAGCTTTAATTTTATATTAACTTTTTTATTTTTGTACAATTTTTTTTATAATATGAATTAATGAATGAATGAATATTACATGAATTAAAATGAATTTAATTTTTTTCTAAATAAACTGAATTACAATAAATTAATAAATGTGTTGTAGTATATTTGCCACTACTGTATTAAAGAGAGCTACATATAATATTTGTTATAACTGTACTTGAAACTGAAGCCAACTCTCTCAGTTATATTCATGAATTTCTTTTGTAGCATTTGTCATTCACAAATAAATGTTCTGGAAAATAAGATGTGTTGTATTCAGTTCCTCTAAACCGGCTGCGAAATATACTAAATTACTTTTCTACAGATTATGGGCCCAGGCTACACCAAAAGAGGTACTGAAGTGATTAAGTGAAAACTCAAAAGGAAAAAATAAGAACTATTAAGTGTTTGCAAATATAAAAATACCTATAATGAGTGGTAGTGGTTCATACGCCATCGAAAAACTCGATGATGAAAATTATGTGTCGTGGTCAATCCACATGAAGAGTGTACTGGTTCGCTCAGAGTTGTGGACAGTAGTTAGCGGAAAGCTAACAAAAAGTGAAAATTCATCGGTGCAAGAAGTGTTAGCATTTGATTCAAAAGACGAAAAGGCGTTGGCGAGCATATTGTTGTGCATCAAATCATCACAAGTTAGCCACGTGAGACATTGTCAGACAGCAGCAGCAGCATGGAATAAATTGAAAGAGATTCATCAACCTAGTGGCCCTGCAAGAAAATTGACACTTTTTCGGCAGTTGTTGTCATTAAACTTTGCAGAAGGTGATATAATTTCAAATCATATAACTGAGTTTTTCGAAGTTCAGGAGATGTTGTCTGAAATAGGTGTCAACCTTCCAAATGAAATGGCAGCCATAATTTTGTTGGCAAGTTTACCAAAATCGTTTGAAAATTTTGTAGTGGCCATTGAAATACGTGATACCTACATTGAATGCACTTAAGCTTAAATTGCTTGAAGAAGGTGCAAGACGTAACGGCGAAAAATCCGTTAATTCCGAATCACACCACGCGTTAGTTGCGAGAGCGAAGTTCCAAAGAAATCCTAACGGGAGCATCAAAGTCGGCAGCGACAGCAGCAGTAGCGCAGAAGTTCAATCGTCAAGAAATAGCGAACAAAAAAGGCAACGAGGAAGATGTTACAATTGCGCAAGATTTGGGCATTTTGCTGCACACTGTAGAGAACCGCGAAAAGAGTAACGAGTAGAACAGCAAGTAAAGAATAAATCGTTAGCTATTCTCGCTTCTTCTTCTCCCTTCAAAATATGTCGTGACGTTTGGTGTATAGACAGTGGAGCAACAGCACATCTCTGTTTTGATCGTTCGTTATTTGTATCATACATAGGTTACTATATGTATTTCTGGACTAGGCAACACTAAGTGTTGCCTGGTGCAATCTGACATTTCCATTGGAAAGTTTGACATTTTTTAGCATAACATCACTTAGAACGTTTTGTCATTTAATAGTGAATTGTTTTATTTACAGGGAATTAAAAAATTCATCTCGGCAAAAAAATGGAATTAACTCGTGAACATTTTCGTGCGATCATTTTTCACAACTTTCGACGTGGATTATCACGACAAGAGTGCATCGATGAACTAAAATCTTTGTATGGCTATGAAGCACCATCCTATAGCACTGTGAAAAACTGGTACAACGAATTCAATCGTGGCCGCCGCTCGCTCAAAGACGAGTTCCGTGAAGGTCGTCCAAAAACAGCCGCTGTGCCAGAAAACATCGATGCCGTACGTGAACTGATAATGCAAGACCGTCATGTAACATACCTTCAGATAGAGGCATGCCTATGCATTTCTCCCACCAGCATACATTCGATATTGCATGAAC
This sequence comes from Bactrocera zonata, assembly GCA_037783105.1. NCBI lineage: Eukaryota > Metazoa > Arthropoda > Insecta > Diptera > Tephritidae > Bactrocera > Bactrocera zonata. The sequence continues at coordinate 2,057,864 of JBAWJQ010006683.1, forward strand.
ACCTGGCCGTAAAAAAGGTTTGTTCTCGTTGGATCCCGCACAACTTGACAATCGCTCAAAAAAAGACTTGTGTGGATTGGTGTAAAGAAATGCTGAAAAAATACGATCGCGGTGCTTCAAAAGACGTTTATAAGATTGTCACAGGTGACGAATCATGGATCTATGCGTATGACCCCGAAACAAAACAGCAATCGACCGTGTGGGTCTTTCAAGACGAGCCAAATCCAACGAAAAAAAAATCAGAAAAAAACCATTTTCGTTGATAAATATGCCTATTTTCATTATTAGGCCAGAAATATATATAGCAGCCCTCGTACAAAGAGAGAACTGAGAAAATTGAACTCGCTGGTGAAAAATACGTAGAAGCAGAAGGAGTTGGTGAAGTGCAGATTGAAAGTGATAAATTTTTGTTCAAGTTAAAAAACGTTTTATATGTGCCTCAGTTGCGATGAAATTTTATTTCTGTAAGCAAAGCTTGCGAACGTGGATATAGTGTTGTATTCGAAGAAAAACAAACTTTGGTGAAAGATAAAAAGGGAGAAATAATAATAAGAGCGCAAGAACAAGGTGGTTTTGTATGTATGCCCTCAAATACTAGCAGAAACAATGAAGCAAGTGTGTGGCACAATCGTTACAGGCATTTAAATTATGACAGTTTAAATGAAATTGTGAACAAAAAACTGGTATATGGGCTAAAAATTAATACATTAGCAAAAAACATTGATTGTATAACGTGCGCTAAAAGTAAAATTTGTGTAAAACCGTTTGCTCGCGCTTCTCAAAATCGTTCTAACGAAGTATTACAAATTGTGCACTTAGATGTATGCGGGCCAATGAATAAAAACTCAATTGGTGGCTCAAAATGCTTTGTGACATTTATTGATGACAAGTCGCGATACGTGAGTGTATATTTTTTAAAATCAAAAAGTGAAGTTTTTGCAACATTTAAGACTTATAAAGAAATGAGTGAAAAACAGACTGATAAGAAAATAAAAATTTTGAGAAGCGATAATGGTCGGGAATACCTAAGTGATGAATTCGAAAAATAATTGCGTGAACACGGTATTCGGCGGCAATTGACAGTGCCGCATACACCGCAACAAAATGGTGTGGCAGAGCGTGCCAACCGCACGTTGGTTGAGATGGCACGCTGTATGATTGTGCTTAGTGGGTTAGACGAGTCTTTTTGGGCAGAGGCAGTGTCAACAGCGGCATATCTACGTAATAGAGCTGCAACAAAAACACTCGTTGACAAAACGCCCTATGAAGAGTTTGTGGGTAGGGAACCAAGTGTTGCACATTTTAGAGTATTTGGTTCGTTGGCGGTTGCCCTAAATAAAACAATTTCAAAAAAGTTTCGTGCAAAGGGAAAAGAAATGATAATGGTTGGTTATTCAGATATGGCTAAAGCGTATAGGTTGATGGATCCAGACACACGTAAGGTGATAGTGAGCAGAGACGTTATATTTTTAGAAAATAAATATATAGGCAGTAATGAAACCAGTCATGACATTGTTGAGTTTGATGTTGGGGAAATTTTGTCAGATGCAGACGAAGCGAGCTGCAGTAATGAAATCGGCGAGGATGAACAAAGCGAAGATAACGTTGAAGTAAGCAGTAAGAAGGAGTCAATAACGTATGGTCGGGGTAGACCTAGAGTAGTTCGCAGTGGTAATCGTGGCCGTCCTCGAAAAGAGGGACATTCATTGAATTTCACCAAAAACATCGACGTCAAGATCCCACAATCAGTGAATGAGGCGCTTAATGATGACTACGCGAAACATTGGGGGGCATCTATGCAGGAGGAGTACGATGCATTAGTCAAGAACAAAACTTGGTCATTAGTAGAGCTACCATCAAACGAGAAGGCAATCAATTGCAAGTGGGTTTTCAAAGTCAAGCGAAATGCAGATGGCAGTGTTGAGCGATTCAAGATTCGTTTAGTGGCGAAAGGTTGTAGTCAACAGTATGGTATAAATTTCACCGAAACGTTCTCTCTAGTTGTAAGGTATGCGACAGTGCGTATGTTGTTAGCAGTAGCATGCGAATATAAGCTACAATTGCATCAAATGGCGGTATCAACGGCTTATTTAATTAGCGGTTTGTACGAAGTAGTCTACATGAAGCAACCTGAAGGCTTTGTAAATAAGAAGTTTCCTCAGCGGGTTTTAAAATTAAATAACGCTCTGTTGGGTCTAAAACAAAGGGGCCGTGTGTGGAATATAAAGCTTGATGAAGTCCTGAAGTCATTCGGGTTTACTCCGTGCATCAGTGATCCTTGTGTTTGGTCTTTGTTGATGATTTAATTATAGGTTGCTCGAAGCTGGATGAAGTTGTTACGATTAAAGAGCAAATTTCTAGCGTGTTTGACGTAGTGGATGGCGGTCCGCTCAGGTTTTTCCTTGGCATGGGAATTGAGCACGAAGGTAAGAGTGGAGCGATCACGGTATGTCAGAAAAAATACATCACCGTACTGTTTCTTAGTTGCAAGGCTGCAGTTACTCCGTTAGTTGCTGGTTTTCAAGTCAGCTGTAATAGTTCAGACTGCAGGCGCGTAAATTCAAACAATTACCAGTCATTGATCGGAAGTTTAATGTACCTGGCTGAATCCACAAGACCAGACATCCTGCACTCTGTATGTAAGTTATCGCAGCAGAATGTAGAACCGCATTCTGAGCACGAAGCTGGTGCAAAACATATTTTGCGTTATTTAAAAGGGACAATCGATTTGAAACTTCACTACAAATGGACGGGTGAAGCAATAAAGTGCTATGTTGATGCCGATTGGGATTCCGATGCAGGCGACGGGAAGTCATATACTGGCAGTGCATTTATAGCAGCAGGCAGCGTTTTTTTATGGGAATCAAAAAGCAAAGTGTTGTAGCGTTAAGCAGCACTGAGGCGGAGTATATGCTTTGTCAACAGCCGCAAAAGAAGTGACCTACGTTCGAAAATTAACAAATGAAATGGGCTTTCGAGTCATTGAGCCTACTGTTATCAATAGCGATAATCAGGGTGCCATGCATTTAGTTAAGAATCCAGTTTACCATGCTGGGAGTAAACATATTGACTTAAAGTATCATCATGTTCGAGATATGTACGAAAACAATGAAATTAATTTGAATTATATTTGTACAGAAGAAATGTTTTCAGATATCTTTACAAAGAATTTGCAAAAAAATTAACATTGTAAATTTCGAAATAATATGGGTATATATTAAATTAATTAAATGAAATATTATATACAGGGAAGGAGTGTTGTAATATATTTGCCACTACTGTATTAAAGAGAGCTACATATAATATTTGATATAACTGTACTTGAAACTGAAGCCAACTCTCTCAGTTATATTCATGAATTTCTTTTGTACCACTTGTCATTCGCAAATAAATGTTCTGAAAAATAAGACGTGTTGTATTCAGTTCCTCTATACCGGCTGCAAAATAGACTAAATTACTTTTCTACAAAATGCATAATTTTTACATGTGATTACATTATGTATGATTGTCACAACTGCATGATATTTACGTCATATGTGACAGTCACACATGCATAATGTTGACATCAAGCATAACAGGCGTTCATGACAAAGATTTATATCATTAATTACGCTTATTTTTATTCTAAACACCGTTGGAGTGAGCAGTGTAGCTATATGTTGTTCAGGTTGTTCTTTCGTATATACAGAAATGCAATGTCACATGTATACAAAAGTTTTTTGTCAAATTTTTCATATTGCCCTTAAAAATGTGATAGAAACTTGCACTGAGCCAGTGACAGAATATTATGTCACTAGTGATTGTCATATGACTGATCATATGATTATCATCGTTCTTGTAGGGTACCCATGTAACCAATTCACTCACTTACATGTAGTTACTCACTCTCACTCTATTGATCATTTTGGAAAAAACCTAGCTATTGTGAATGAAAAAAAGCGATGAACTGCCAATGCCTCTAGTTCAATATATGTACATAGCGGGATTCTGTAACCAGTCTCTAGTCTCTATTTGAGACATTTTGAGACAAAGTATAAATTTGATACTAGTTACTATTCACTAAACAGTCTCTAGCGTTAGTCTCAAAATATTGAGACCTGGTAGTTAGCTGGTCACAAAACTAAAAAGAACTCTTGCTGCCATTTTCAAGGTACTGAATAGAGATCATCATAGATATTAATCGCTTGTCGTTTTTTTATATTTTGTAAGCAATTCAAACACGAAAAGGTTAAAAATAAATAAATTTTACATAAATTTCGTAAATATTATGAAACAAAGTCAACATATATTTTTGTTTTTATTGATAATTATGTTTTTTGACTATGTTATAGAAAAGTTAATATTTGTTATCGACATATTTATTATCATTCAAGTGTAAAACATCTCTGAATAATGAAATGTAATAGATTTTGAGACTGTCACTTACAGAATAGCAAAATCGTCTCAAGTCTCAAAAATTGTCTCTAACTCAAAATCTCAAATTTAGAGACTTGATACTGTCTCACGTTACAGAATCGCACGGACAAGCTATGATAGCTTATGACAAGCCAATATGATTATGTTGGCTAAGTCAAAATAAGCTAATAGTTAGCTTAATTTACTGGTCAAATAAAACACGCCTACTAGAAACTATCGTTGAAGAACTTGCTAGATAATGTGCTGAACACATAGAGCGCGACAGACTTCAAGCGACCTCTCTTAAATATCAAAATTCACACGTTATTATGAACACAGCTATTTAGATAGCTGCACGAAAGTAGGCTCTTGCTAATTAAATAATATTTTTAAATTCGCCGAGGGCAGTAGAGAGGAGAGGAGTGGGGAGAGGATGCCTCTAATATGTAAAATTAAAATTATTCAAAGCTCTAAGAAATCTGACTTTAATTTATAAAGAGAAGAATAATTTAGCTCAGTTACACCTATTGTAATAACAATAGATAATTTAAAACAATTAAATTTATCTATTTACTTATTTTTTACTTCAAAACTTTCACTTTGAACAAAATATTAATGTTTCATTGGAGTGAAAGGTATTAGTATGGTAACAACGAAATTGTGTACATACAAAAGGGACAGCTGTGTTGTATTGTGTACATGCGGGCCATTGTTACGTCGCTGCCTTCTTACAAAAGTTCACACAGCCTTCGCTACGCCATTTACAGTTCACTATCGTGTAGTCATGACGTGACGCTCGCTATGTGTTCAGCACATAAAACAACGCGACTAAGTACAGTGATGCGCTTTGCAATTGCTTCAAATTATTTAAATTGGATTATTCAACAAACAAGGCGGAAAAACAAAGTGAAAATAACTTAAATCAAACCGAAAATTAAAATAAAAAAATAAATAACTAAATAAACTGAAAAAGTGATAATACTCTTCTTTACTGGCGTAGACACCGCTTATGCGATTATAGCCGAGTCAACAACAGCGCACCAGTCGTTTCTTCTCTTCGCTACGTGGCGCCAATTGGATATTCCAAGCGAAGCCAGGTCCCTCTCCACTTGGTCCTTCCAACGGAGTGGAGGTCTTCCTCTGCTTCCCGCGGCGGGTACTGCGTCGAATACTTTCAGAGCTGGAGCGTTTTCATCCATCCGGACAACATGACCTAGCCAGCGTAGCCGCTGTCTTTTAATTCGCTGAACTATGTCAATGTCGTCGTATATCTCGTACAGCTCATCGTTCCATCGAATGCGATATTCGCCGTGGCCAACGCGCAAAGGACCATAAATCTTTCGCAGAACTTTTCTCTCGAAAACTCGCAACGTCGACTCATCGGTTGTTGTCATCGTCCAAGCCTCTGCACCATATAGCAGGACGGGAATAATGAGCGACTTATAGAGTTTGGTTTTTTGTTCGTCGAGAGAGGACTTTACTTTTCAATTGCCTACTCAGTCCGAAGTAGCACCTGTTGGCAAGAGTAATCCTGCGTTGGATTTCCAGGCTGGCATTGTTGGTGGTGTTAATGCTGGTTCCTAAATAGACGAAATTATCTACAACTTCAAAGTTATGACTGTCAACAGTGACGTGGGAGCCAAGGCGCGAGTGCGACGACTGTTTGGTTGATGAGTTGCTTTCTTGTTCAGTCTGGAGAAAGCAGAAATAACGGCGCGGGTGTTGAGGCCGATGATATCAATATCATCGGCATACGCTAGCTGCTGTACACTCTTGTAAAAGATTGTAACTGCTCGATTAAGTTCTGCAGCTCGAATAATTTTCTCCAGCAGCAGATTGAAAAAGTCACACGATAGGGAGTCGCCTTGTCTGAAACCTCGTTTGGTATCGAACGGCTCGGAGAGGTCCTTCCCGATCCTGAATGAGCTTTTGGTGTTGGTCAACGTCAGTTTACACAGCCGTATTAGTTTTGAGGGGATACCAAATTCAGACATCGCGGCATTAAGGCAGCTCCTTTTCGTGCTGTCGAAAGCAGCTTTGAAATCGACGAAGAGATGGTGTGTGTCGATTCTTCTTTCACGGGTCTTTTCCAAGATTTGGCGCATGGTGAATATCTGGTCGGTTGTTGATTTGCCAGGTCTAAAGCCACACTGATAAGGTCCAATCAGTTTGTTGACGGTGGGCTTTAATCTTTCACACAATACCCTCGATAGAACCTTATACGCGGTGTTGAGGAGGCTTATCTCACGGTAGTTGGCGCAGATTGTGGGGTCTCCTTTTTATGGATTGGGCATAGCACACTTAAATTCCCATCGTTGGGCATACTTTCGTCCGACCATATTTTACAAAGAAGCTGATGCATGCACCTTATGAGTTCTTCGCCGCCGTGTTTGAATAGCTCGGCCGGCAATCCGTCGGCCCCTGCCGCTTTGTTGTTTTTCAGGCGGGCAATTGCTACTCGAACTTCTTCATGGTCGGGCAATGGAACATCTGCTCCATCGTCATCGATTGGGGTATCGGGTTCGTTTTCTCCTGGTGTTGTGTGTTCACTGCCATTCAGCAGGCTGGAGAAGTGTTCCCTCGATAATTTAAGTATGCTCTGGGCATCGGTGACTAGATCACCTTGGGGGGTTCTACAAGAGTATGCTCCGGTATTGAAACCTTCTGTAAGCCGCCGCATCTTTTCGTAGAATTTTTGAGCATTACCCCTGTCGGCCAGCTTATCAAGCTCTTCGTACTCACGCATTTCGGCCTCTTTCTTTTTCTGTCCGCAAATGCGTGCCGCTTCCCTCTTCAACTCTCGGTATCTATCCCATCCCGCACGTGTTGTGGTCGATCGTAACGTTGCGAGGTAGGCAGCCTGTTTTCTCGCCGCTGCGACACGGCACTCCTCGTCGTACCAGCTGTTCCTTTGCACTTTCCGAAAACCAATAGTTTCGGTTGAAGTTGTACGTAAGGAGTTTGAAATGCCGTCCCACAGTTCCCTTATACCGAGTTGTTGACGAGTGCTCTCAGAGAGAAGGAGTGCAAGCCGAGTAGAAAATCGTGATAATAACTTTAAAGAAATTGACGAAATAACAAACTTTTGACTTAACACATTTACAGTGTAGCTTTATAGTGGAAAATTAACGGATTTTGGTACCGTCATCAGTATATTTGAATAGTGCTTACACATGCTTACATACGTATTTGAACAAAAAAAATAAAAAATAACTGAAAGGAATTTATTTGACTGCAAGTCGAAGTGCAGCAAACTTGAAAATACTTTACGAAAATCTATGTAAAACAATAACAACTAAAAGCTCAATATTGGGGGCAAATTAAAAATGAATGGAAATTTGATCAAATAATTTTTTTTTTTTTCAAAACTGACTAATGTAACAAAATGGACTGTGTTAAAGGACATAATAACGGAAAACTTTGGTGAGAAATACACTAGTAACGAACTAATGGATAATTAAAAAACATGTAAACTACAGAAACTACAGCAGAACTTATTATCTGTATATATAAAATGAAGTGGCAAAACTTCCTGTTCGCATACTCCTCCTAGACGGCTTGTCCGATTTCAATGAAATTTTCAGGGGTGATTGGGGTCTGTTTGGAGGGTGCATATAAGAAATTTAATGTGTGTATCACTGCACGTTTTGCAAAAAAAGAAAAAACAAAAAAAAATGATACATCCCGGCTATACAAATTCTCATGAAATAATGTTTTGACGCAAGATTGGCAGTCCTGTCAAATGCCTTTTACTAATAAACAGAAACAAGAAGACAACTACATCCTGAAATGTCGCAAGCTTTTCCATCAGTATTTGGTTGACATGTATGCGAAGATCGAGACCGAACGTGTCAACTTTATTCGATTCAACCAATCGAAATTGCGTTCTGAAGAGTACATCCATTTGAGAGATGCCGTAATGAATGATGCAAATGTGAATAGCATTGGAAGTCTGACAATATTGCCAGCCACATACATCGGCAGTCCGCGCCATATGCACGAGTACGCGCAAGATGCGATGTCGTATGTGCGCCATTACGGCAGACCGGATCTGTTCATAACGTTCACGTGCAATGCCAAATGGAATGACATCAAATGCCATTTGTTCCCCGGTCAATCAACAACTGATCGTCACGACTTAACAGCATGTGTATTCAAGGAAAAGCTTAAATCAATGATGGATTTAATTGAGAAACTTCGTGTTTTTGGAGAAATTCGATGCTGGATGTACTCGATCCAATGGTAGAAAAGAGGATTACCGCATGCACACATCTTGATTTGGTTAGTTCGCAAAATACGACCAGATCAGATTGATAAAGTCATCTCAGCGGAAATTGCAATCGACCCACAATTGTTCGATGTTGTAACAAAAAACATGATCCACGGCCCTTGCGGCGCTATTAATCCAACGTCACCATGCATGATGATAATAAGTGTTCAAAGCGCTATCCTACAGCTTAAGTTGATGTTACAATCACTGGAAATGACGATGAAATGATATCCATTACATCGGCGTCTATCCGCTGAAGATGGCGGTAATTCAACGGTCATAAATGTTCGGAATCAATACGTTGATGTTGATAATCGTTGGGTCGTGCCGTACCTTTGTTGTCAAAAAATTTCGAAGCGCACATCAATGTAGAATATTGCCACTCTGTCTAATCGATCAAATACATCTGCAAAAACGTAAATAAGGGCAGTGATATGGCAGTTTTCGGAGTGGCTGATTATCAGAGAACCGATGAAATTCAGCAATACCAAATGGACCGTTATATAAGTAGCAACGAAGCGGTATGGCGCATTTTATCGTTCCCAATACACGACCGGCATCCCGTTGTTCTTCATTTGGCAGTTCATCTCGAAAATGGTCAACGCGTTTATTTCACTGCAGACAATGTACAACAGAGCGCAGCACGACCACCGGGGTCATCACTAACTACCTTTTTCGAGTTGTGTGAAAACGATGAATTTGAAGAACATTGCTATATTCCGAAATACCACAATATTTCACTTGGAATCCATCATTGAAAACATTTCAACGACGAAAGCAAAGGGAGCGTGTTGACGGTTATCCAAATGTCCGTAAAACCGAAGCTATTGGACACATTTTTACCACCCATCTGAACAACGCCGAATGTTTCTATTTGCGTCTGCTATTAGTCAACGTGCGCGGACCAAGATCATTTGATGATTTGAAAACTGTTGACGTCAGTTGTGTGCGACGTATCGTGAAGCATGTCAGCGATTGCATTTGTTAGAAGATGGTATGCATTGGGACACCGCACTTCATGACGCATCACTCACATCTCATCCAAAACAAATACGCGTACTATTCGCCATAATAATATCTACGTGCCTTCCGTCAAATCCGCAAGAACTGTGGAATAAGTACAAAGACTGCATGACCGAGGACTTATTAATTTTGGCGCGTAATCGAGCATCGGACGCAGACTTGCTATATACATTACAAATGTATAATGATGATTTGATATTGGTTGAAGATCTGTGCCTTACAATTGCGAATAAGGCATAAGCGCAACTTGGCATAACTGCGCCCAATCGTTCAGCGATTGATATGCTTGACCATGAGCTTCAACGTGAACAACAATACGATTCCAATGAATTGCGTGCTTTCATACAAGCTAACATTACCAAATTGAATATTCAGCAGAAAGATGCTTATGATAAGATTATATTTGATGTCATTTCACTTGGGATTGCACGTGAACGTTATGAACAGATCCGGTCTGTCGTAATGGCGCACATACGACATCGCATCTTGCGCATACTCGTGCATATGGCGCGGACTGCCGATGTATGTGGCTGACAATATTGTCAGACTTCCAATGCTATTCACATTTGCATCATTCATTACGGCATCTCTCAAATGGATGTACTCTTCAGAACGCAATTTCGCTTGGTTGAATCGAATAAAGTTGACACGTTCGGTCTCGATCTTCGCATACATGTCAACCAAATACTGATGGAAAAGCTTGCGACATTTCAGGATGTAGTTGTCTTCTTGTTTCTGTTTATTAGTAAAAGGCATTTGACAGGACTGCCAATCTTGCGTCAAAACATTATTTCATGAGAATTTGTATAGCCGGGATGTATCATTTTTTTTTTGTTTGCAAAACGTGCAGTGATACACACATTAAATTTCTTATATGCACCCTCCAAACAGACCCCAATCACCCCTGAAAATTTCATTGAAATCGGGCAAGCCGTCTAGGAGGAGTATGCGAACAGAAAGTTTTGCCACTTAATTTTATATATATAGATAAACTAGCTAACAAAATTTACAACGGAAATTTAACCCATGGAGACACTACTTATACTACTGACGAAAAAAATTGAATTCTACTTAGACTAGATATTTGCTAGGAACCCTGTGACTGTAAAAGATTATTTTAGAATAATATCAGAAGCCAGACATCAACATTATGCACAAGAGGAACTACCTTTAGAAAGAGTTACAATAATGCTAATAACTCATTTCGAAGAAAAATATCTAACAATATAGTTATTAATGATCAAAGAAACCTAAATTTTTCAAATAGAACTAGGCGATCAAATTTCTCGCACAATACTAACAGGAGCACTTTTCAATTTCACTCCTATACGCGTACTAACAATTTAGGCAAGCGAATCCACAAAATATTAACAGTTCCCAACGACAAATTGAACCAGTGGAAATAGGTAACTCTAATGGAAATTTTCATATAGGTCACGAGCACGACTTCCCTACATAATAATCAATCACCCTATTAAAAACTTAAAATTTATTATTGATCTGTGACCGAATTTAGCATAATTAATCCCAACATTTGTCATCCAAAATGGAACCGGGATGTAAACGTAACGGCCAAGGCATTAAATACAACAATATCAATAACACTTTGTAAATTTCCAATATTTAAAGAATTCAAGTTAATTGATTATCATTGCGAATTTTTAGAATACACATTCAACGAAAATTGATGGACGTATAGAAAATAATATTTTGAAAAATTTAAACTGATTTAAGAAAATGTCAATACTTCTCAACCTTTGACTTGGCTATAGGATTTCATCAGATTGATGTCCATCCCGACGACATTCCGTATCTTCAACAACTAATGACCATTACGAATTCTTACGAATGCCATTTGGCCTTCGTGATGCGCCAGCTACCTTTCATCGGCTAATTAACAATGTATTAAAACAATACATTGGTTCATTCTGTATGGTTTACTTGGAAATATTTAAACGTTTGAGTCAAGAAAAATTTAAAACTACAAGTTTATATATGCAATTTTCTAGCGAAAGGAACTAAATTCTCAGACTATGCTGTCCCCCCTAATGCTATTAAACCAAGCCCTGAAAAACTTAAAGCAATAGACAAAATATTACTATCTGAAACACAAAAGGAGGATGGAGTATTGTGTAGAAGTTCACGCAAGTGAGGAAATTCTCTCAGCTGTTCCTTTGCACTTTCCGAAAACCAATAGTTTCGGTTGCAGCTGTACGTAAGGAGTTTGAAATGCCGTCCCGCAGTTCGCTTTTACCGAGTTGTTGTCGAGTGCTCTCAGAGAGCAGGAGTGCAAGCCGAGTAGAAAATCGTTCGGCTGTCTGTTGTGATTGCAGCTTCTCGACGTCGAACCTCCTGTGTTTGTTGGCGTGCGTTTTTTGCTGCACAGAGGCGGATGCGAATCTTGGCGGCAACAAGATAGTGGTCCGAGTCGATGTTAGGACCTCGGAGCGCACGCACATTTAAAACACTGGAGACGTGTCTTCCATCTATCACAACATGATCGATCTGGTTGATAGTTTTTCGATCCGGAGACAGCCAGGTAGCTTGATGAATCTTCTTATGCTGGAATCTAGTACCACAGATAACCATATTTCGGGCCCCGGTGAAGTCGATCAGCCTCAACCCATTTGGGGATGTTTCGTCGTGGAGGCTGAATTTACCGACAGTAGTGCCAAAGATACTTTCTTTGCCCACCTTGGCGTTAAAGTCGCCAAGCACGATTTTGACATAGTGGCGGGGGCAGCTCTCATAAGTGCGCTCCAAGCGCTCATAGAAGGCATCTTTGGTACATCGTCCTTCTCTTCCGTCGGGGCGTGGCGTCTTCAGCGATATGTTGAAGAACCTCGCTTTGATGCGGATTGTGGCTAAACGTTCATTCACCGGAGTGAATGATAGTACTCGGCGACGGAGTCTCTCTCCCACCACGAATTCCACACCAAACCCAGCACACAACCCTATGTTGTGCCTTCTCACGTTAGCTCGCCTTCAAACGGATGTTCTTAGGCCACCCTGAGGATACTTGGTCAAAGACCGGAAGTCATGAGCTGCTTGAGTCAAATGTAAAAGAATCGTTTCTGGCCACTCCCAGGTGAATGGCGATCAGAGAACTTTCCTCACTTACGTAAACTTCTACACATGACTCTTTCCTCCGAACCAATACTAAAGTTTTTCTCACTCATGTTCCATTTTATTTGGTGTTTCATTCATGCCACTGTATGTTTCCGAAAATGTTCTTACGTTATTTTGCATTTCAAGTGACGCTATGTAGTAATTTTTTTACAATTTCAATACTAGATATATTTATTTTTACTTTTTAGTTATATTTTTGATAGCAAAGTTATGTTCTATTTATTTTAACGTTTTTATAAGTTATAATTTTATCTTTTTATTTAAAGCAGTTTTTAATTAAGTTTTTATGAACAGTTTTACCTGATTTGGTGAGGACAGTACTGTTAAAGTTTGTTGCGACTGTTTCTTCTTAATATCGTGGAGTTAGTTTATTTCCTAATTCTTTATTTATATCTAATTCTTCATGGGCGCTTTGTTTTTACTATGATGGTTTAAGTCGCCTTCTTGTTTTCGAGAGGTTTTCTTACCGGTTGTTGAATGGATTGAGTGGTTGTATTCAAAAATGTATTTATCTAGGAGTTTCTCAAACGATTCATGCGTATTTTATTATTAATATAAAATCTCAACTTGACCGTTTGAACAGCTTTTGTAGGGTGGAGCTTTGTGAATCTCTTTGGTTCGTGCACTTAGTTTCACTGATTATGTGTGGGGAATACTTACGCTTCTAGCCTTTGATGATGTATCCTTTTTTGTTCGTCTTTAAGTGAAAGATTTATAATTTGGCAATAAAAAGGTAAAATTCAACAAATTATATTTTATTCGTATTCGGGCACCACTTTCAACAAAATAAATTAATTAAATTTTAAATATGTTCACAATATTTTATATTCTTTATGTTGAGATAATTAATTTTTTATTTTTATTCACAATTTGAAATGGTTTCAAATATAATTTTGTATATAAGTATTTACACTGCTGCTAGTGCACAACCACACGCACGACGGAAAGGGTTTTTTTTTCAGTTTTGGATCACAAAAGAAATGAAAGCGGATCAACCGTTTTTAAACTGGCGAGACGTGGCTATATCTTACGGGCGTAGAAATCGAATTGAGCCCACCCCGATCTGACCAATCCTTTTGGCTCGGTTGGGTGGTAAAAACGATGTATGTTGTGGTATGGTGGTGTTTGGTACGTGGGGTTGCGTGGTGTGATGCTGTATGTTGTGTTGTATGATGAATGTTGTGTTGCGGGATGAATGTTGTGTTGTGGGATGAATGTTGAGTTGTGGGATAAATGTTGTGTGGGGTGGCGAGATACCATGAAGTCGCATAAACATCCCGGCCCCCTAGGCGAATTAATTGCCTAGAAGCCTCTGTAGTTTTTGTAGGGTACTCACTACAGCGCTGAATCCCGTCGCTTTTCGCTGGTTGCGATGACTACGCTGTGGTGGTGTATGCGAGCGTGCACCTCGGGACTGCTTAGAATGATGGGCTCTTCGTCGTTGCACTTGAGACCCATGTTGACTGTGTTGTTTATGCCGGTGACTGGCGTGCGCTGACTGATCAGCGCGTCGAGGGAAGCGGTGAAATAATGTGTGATGCCGTCGGTGGCAGTACTGACACGACCCGTCTTACATGCACTCCAATGTAGCGTGTGTGTCTGCCAATCATGTCATGCAGTGCCCGTGGGCTCTAGCGATTTGTTGGCGCTGAGCGGGCGTCATCGTCTTGAAGATCGTACATTTCTTCAGGATACGGGGTCGATGGCATAGGCTGCATCGTGGCGGTACGTATTCCTCGAACTGCTCCTCGCCCGCTTCCCTGGCTGGTTGCACGGATGATTGGCTGGGCGGGCTGGTGCCTTGTTGCCTCCTGGGTGCGGCGATGGGTCTAGCGGATGCTGTGTTTGCAGTGATTGCGGACCTCACCGACTGGGGATTACTGCGGATTTCTTCTACGTCCATTTCTAGTGGAATAGAAATGTGTATATTAAACATGGTTTTGCTAGTAGTATGAAGTATGCTACTTATTATATATATGTATATATATATATAGATATATGTATTTATGTCTTTGTATGATATATTTATTTATATGTATTATGTATTTTATATATATATGGATTTAGTTGTTTATCATTAAACGCGTTCATTAGTGTTTTGGTTTGTACGTACGGATTGTAACGGTGTATTTTTCATTAGTTATTGCTTGATTTTATGTATGCGTTTGCGTTCGCTTGTTTCGGTGATCGGATCTTCGGTATTTGGAAGAAAACACAATTTTACTAGTGGTCGAATTAGTAGGCCAGTTTGTGTTCGCACATCTACTACTCTCACATGACCATCTCGTCCCCGATGTACCTTTTCAATGCGACCTAGTCGCCATTCGGTTGGGGGAAGGCATTCGTCCTGTATGATGACGCATTCGCCTGTACTGGGTTCCTTCTGGATCGTTTTCCATCTCTTATGGAGATCTTTAAGATAGTCCTCCTTCCATCTGTGGCTGAATTCATGATGGAGAATCTTGATTCTTTCCCATCGATTTATTAAAGTGAGTGCGTCTCCTTCTGTCTCAGGTATGGCGAGAAGAGGAGCTCCTCTGAGGAAGTGTTCAGGTGTAAGAGCTGTGAAATCGGAGGGATCTTGCGAGAGTGGTGATGTAGGTCTTGAATTTAATACGGCTTCGATACGAGTGAGTAGTGTAGTAAACTCATAATTAAATTTATGATTACCAGCCGTTTTCTTTAAATGGGACTTAAAGCTTCTGACTGCTGATTCCCAAAGTCCGCCCATGTGTGGAGAACATGGAGGTATAAACTGCCAATCGATCCCTTGAGGTGCATATTTTTTAACTATTTCAGGGGAAACTTCTTTCATAAAGTTTATGAACTCTTTCTCGGTGGCTGTTTGAGTTCCGATAAAGTTTTTCCCAGTTGTCGCTCATAATCTTTGAGGGAAATCCGCGTCGTCCGACAAAGCGTGCAAATGCTGCGAGGAAAGCCACAGTTGTCAGATCTGAACAAAGCTCGAGGTGTACTGCCTTTGTCGTAAAACATACAAAAACAGCCACATACCCTTTTCTAAATGAAGAAGATCTTAACATCGAGGCCTTTATCTGGAAAGGTCCAGCAAAATCAACCCCAGTAATAGTAAAAGGTAGAGCATAATTGCAGCGTTCAGGTGGTAAAGCTGCCATGATCCGCGTACGCATTTTATGTTTGTACAAGGTACATTGTTTACACATAAAAATCGTCTTTTTAAGTTGTGGCTTTAGTCGCGGTATATAAAATTCTTGTCGGACCATTTGCTGCATCAAGCAATGCTCACTATGTAGTGTAAGCTGGTGAATATTAAGAATAAATGAGTAAAACGGGATTTCTCAGGTATAATAATGGGATGCCGTTCGTTGTAACTGAGGCTAGAATTCGCTAATCTTCCATTTGCCCTTATTAATCCCTTAGCGTCCAATAATTTATTTAAGACGAGAAGAGAGCTTCCCTTTTAGAGTGGTCGTCTTTCGACCAACTTTGCTTTCTCTCGATTGAAATGGCGAGTTTGGGTGAAGGTAATGAGACTAACTTTGGCATGTTGCAAATCGGTATGCGTTAGTTGTTCGCAAGGATCATTTGGAATCCCTTTCATTAGTTGTTTAAGTCTTTGGGTGAATTTGTGCATGTAAGCGACTACTCTTAATGCTCTAGGAAAAGAAGAAAATCGGTGAAGAATATCATCCTCTTCTGGAGTGATATGAAAATTTTCAATTTTCCGACTTTCCGGCGGTATTATATTACGAGCGGAAGACTTTGGCCAGAATTCTTGTGATTCTGTTAGCCATGTTGGACCATTCCACCAGAGTGTAGTGCTAGTGAGGTGCAGTGACTTGCAACTTCTTGCCCAAGATCGGCTGGGTTATCCGCACTTGCAACATGTTGCCATTTTGATGGGCCAACTAAGTCTAAAATTTGGGATATTCGGTTGGATACATAGGTCTTCCAGCAATAGGGTGGTTTTTCTAACCACGTTAAAACTATTTCTGAGTCTGACCAAAGTATCGTTTTGTGATCGGTTAATTTCAGATGGATTTGAACTATTGAAATTGATTTTGCTAACAGAAGAGCACCATTCAGTTCAAGCCGTGGCAGACTGAGTGTCTTCAAAGGTGCAACTTTGGCCTTGGCTACCAAGAGGTGTGCAGATATTTTGTTATCGTACTGTGTGCGTACGTAAACTGCTGCGCAATAAGCCTTTTCAGAGGTATCACAGAAACCGTGTAATTCTGTGTTAATGTTAGGGGTGAAATTTACCCATCGAGGGATTCGAACTTCTGATATAGTATGCAAATTGTTAGCAAATTGTACCCATTTATTAAACGTACAGGTTTTACCTCTTCATCCCATTCAGTGCCATCTTGCCACAATTCTTGAATCATTATTGGCGAAAGCCATCCTGCGGGGTCGAAAAGTTTTGCCACCGAGGAAAGTATTTGGTATTGACGGACATTGCAGATATTGACTCAATTGTATATGAGAATTGATCTGTTATCGCATTCCATTGAATCCCTAGGGTTTTTGTTGTACTGGCCGTTTCAAATTTAAGGAAATTTGTATCTAATAAGTCTTCCTTTTTTATGTTTTTTATTATTTCGGGATGATTTGATGTAATTTTCTTTAAGGGGAATCCCGCTGAATTCAGTGCTTTGATCACTTGAGATAGTGATTCGCACGCTAATGACAGATTGTGGCTACCTTATAAAATATCATCAACATATGCTTGTGTTTGTAACACAGAAGTTGCTAAGGGCAAATTTGTTTCACACGTTTTTGCTACTTCATGCAGTGTCCTGATCGCTAAGTAGGGTGCGCAATTGATGCCAAAGGTGACGGTTTTAAGTTTGTGGTCGCTGATTGGACTATTACTTGATTTGCGGAAGACTATACACTGGAAATCTTGGTCATCTTTATGTACTAGAATTTGTCTGTACATTTTCTCTACATCCCCATTAAAAATGTATTTAAACATGCGCCAGTTTAGTACGCAGCATGAGATCAGGTTGTAAGGTTGGGCCAGTATATAGTACGTCGTTGAGTGATTTACATGAGCTTGTACACTTTGAAGCATTGAAAACCACTCGTACTTTTGTTGTAATTTTATCAGGTCGTATTAGCCCATGATGTGGCAGATAAAAAGATAAATATCTACTTTTAGATACTTTTTCATATGGTACAGTTTCTTCCATATGATTGAGGTCTAGATACTCGTCCATCACATTATCATATGCTGACTTGAGCTCACTTTTCTTTATCAGACTTTTTTCCAATCTTAGAAATTGCTGAACTGCTGATATTCTAGAGTGATCTAAAGCTATAGAATATAGGAAGGTGGGTTTGAAAGGGAGTCGCACAACATAACGACCATTTTCGTTTCTTGTGATTGTGGACTTGAAATAGGCTTCGCATGCCTGGTCTTCTTCTGAAAGTAGAGTAGTCTGAGGTGATTCTTCTGCTTCCCAGAATTTTTTGAGTTCATTATTTAAATATTCGTTTGAAATATTTTCAACTTCAGTTGTAAAAGAATTAATTTTTTCTGTGACTTGGCCACTTAATATCCACCCAAAGATTGCATTTTGGGCTAACAATTTATTGGATATTTTTTCTATACCTTCAAGAATTATTTGAGGTATTAAGTCACTACCTAATAACAAATCGATTTGTGATGGGGTATGGCAGTTGGGGTCTGCTAATTTGAGATATGAGCATTTTTCCCATTGCTTTTTATTTACTTCACAGCTTGGAAGCAAATTTGTGAGTTGCGGTAGAACGATGGCTTGTGCATCTATTCTTATATCCGCGTTTGGGGAGACCAGAGCCGTAACTAGGGCGTGGCGAAGGTGGCACCCGCCACGGGCGCAACAGTCGCAGAGGCGCAACGTAGGTTGGGCCTACATACGCCTGACGAAATATCGGTTGCTGAGCGTCCGAAAGAGCTACCGTCTGAAACTGGCGAGTCACCCACGGCGGGCGAAACCAGAGACATAGGGCGCGAACGGACCGAAAAAACTGCAGCGCCAGAGCCAGTGCAGTGGGCAGCAATGCGGCAGTACCACACGTGCCAGTGCGAATGTAATCGTCGCGAGGCGCGCACAAAGCAAGGGCACCCGTGGACGTGCTATTCCAGAAATCGGGTGCGCCACGCTATTAGTGCGAGTCTGTCAGTCCTGTTTCTGTGCCCACTGCCGGCCGTGCCGTGTGTTGTGCTATAGGCCAGTCAGCCACAATCTGTGTTCATCTGTGATCCAGGTGACAAAACGCATGCTTTTTTCAATAACATATGATGCAATGATGTAAAATTGTGCAAATTGTAGATTTTGTTTTCCATAGACAATGAGGACTATCGGAAGGTGCTTTCTGATTTTCGGTATAACTTCCGGTTTAGCCGGAAATACTATCAATTTTTGTCTTTCAAACGACACATACATGTTTTTTCTTCAGTTTTGGAATAAACATTCATTCCCCTCTAGAATAATATACAATGTGCATAAATTCCAAGAAAATAGTATTTGAAAATTGTATCCTAATCTAGCAATATCAACTACACATCAAGATTCCTATTTATAATATCCATGGAAACTTGCCATTAGTCGTTTTACGTTATTGTATAGGATAATTAGTTCCTATTCCAAAATCAAGGAAAAAATATGTAGGTGCCATTTGAAAAACAAAAATTGGTAGTATTTCCGGTCAAAGCGCAACTCACTCAGGTCGAGCACAGATGACTAGTGACGGAGAGATTGCAAAATGTAAATGCAATTCTTTAGAAACACTGGGTTGATTCCTAATATACGGTATGTTCTTCCGGCTCGGCTCGGAGCCGCTCGACTCATAGCCGAGCGAACGTGAGTGGAAAGTGCGCGGCGCGCGATTGATCTCCGCTCGCCACACTTGCGTATTCCACAAGCCGCATGATGTAATGGCAAAGCGCTTGCTTACGGATCCAGAGGTCATGGATTCGAACCCTACCCCTCGCATTCTTTCTACTTTTTTCCTTGATTTATGATTTTTTACTTGTTTCACTGCCTTTTTTCTAGTTCTATTTTTCATTTTACTCTAGATCTCAAGATTGAATTTCTAGTCTGATAAGTATTGCAGTGGATTCATCACCATACCATATTAGTACTGCCAGGAAACATTTGGATACTTAACGGAAGAAAATTGCGAGTGAGTATACCTACTGTAACTAATAAAACATACATAGTTATTAAAATTTTCTCAACTGTATTTTGAACAATTATTTTTTATAAATATTTACTTTTTTATAGAGATGCCACCAAAGAAGAAATTGTCGGGTGCTCAATTCAAGCAGATTCGCGAAGAGAAAAAGGCTGCAGCAGTAAAAAATAGTGGTAATATCCAGCAATTCTTCACGAGGGAATTACCATCAACGCAGACTGCACAATCGCAATCAGAAGACGAAAATGATGAAATGAATAGAGAACAAAACATGGAAGTGGAATGCAACGATACGCTTTCTGAGACGGATTCCTCGAATCAGCACAGAGTGGGACAGGAAGAAGATTCGATTGAAATCAATTTCAATAATCCCAAAACATGGAAAATTGATAAAAATTCCATCAAATTATATATCGAACAAGGTCCTATCAATGGTGACGATATTTCCGTGTACCCAGTTACAAATAATAGACGTTTTGAGAAAAAATGGTTTACTCGAACTATGACAAATGGTGAGAAAGTACACAGGAACTGGTTGATTTCCTGTGAACAGCTTGACTCTCTGTTATGTTTTCCGTGTATCCTCATCAACGATGACAGGAGCAGCATTTGGTTGAACGGCTTCAACGACTGGCAACATCTCAATCCCTATTTACCGAGACACGAAAACTCGACGTCTCATAGATCCAATTATATAAAAATGAAAACATTTGAGAAGAAGTTGAAATGTGGCGGTTTCATCGATGACCATCTTCTCAAAGAATTTGATAAGGAAAGAGCAAAGTGGCGACATATTTTAAAAGTGATATTCGATGCAATTTTCCACTGCGTCAAAAACAACGACGCCCTTAGAGGTAGCAGTGGAGTAATTGGGCGACCAGACTGTGGAAAGTTTTTGAACACTATTGAATTGATTAGCCACTATGATGCCACAATAAAAAAACATATCGAGACACACAATAAAGGCACAATCTCATATTTTTCACCGGCGATTCAAAACGAATTGATCAATTTGGCTGCCCAGCAAGTGCAATCACATATAATTAGCGACATAAAAGCAGCTAAATACTTCTCAATCCTCTTCGATTGTACGACCGACATTTCTCACAAAGAAGAGATGGTTCAAATAATTCGGTACGTTAAAATCGAAAACAAGAAATGTACAATTGAAGAAAGCTTCATCACGTTTATTAACACCGAAGAAAAAACCGGTGAAGGTCTTTCGGGAGAAATTCTTGATAAATTAAGAAAAGATGGGCTAGACATTGCAAATGAACGAGGACAGTCTTATGACAACGGAGCTAACATGGCAGGCAAATATAAAGGTGTGCAGTCGAGAATATTAGCTTTGAACGTGAATGCTCGGTTTATTCCATGTACTACTCATAGCCTAAATTTGATTGGGGTCAATGCTGCCAACGTGATACCGCAAATGCAAACTTTTTTGATATCATCCAACAAACGTACAATTTTTTTGTTGGATCGGCAAATCATTGGAAATTTTTGCAAGCAGAACTAAAATTAACGTTGAAAGGAACCTGTGACACGCGGTGGTCGTCAAAAGCTAATGCCGTGCACGCCCTGAACTCTCAACTGCCTACTGTTGTGGAAATACTAAAAAAAATGACAGAAGGTGATCATCAGACAATAGTACAAGCCAAGTCTCTTCTCAAGTCGATACAAACCTTCGAATTCATAGTACTACTGAAGTTTTGGGATTCGCTTCTATCGCAAATCAATCGTGTCAACCTCGCACTGCAAGACAAAAAACTCGATATTGCTCGTGCCGTAAAAATGATAAAAGGATTGCTGTCACAATTAACCATATACCGAGAGACTTTCTTCACAACAATTTTGCAATCATCAATTGTGACAGCTGAACAATTGCAGGTAACACCAGATTTCCAAGATACTCGAAAACGACCAAAGAAAATGATGCCGGGAGAAAAAGCGAAAGATGAATCTCCATCTATAAGTGCCCAAACTCATTTCAAAGCAGGATTGATCCAAGTTCTTGATCTTATGATTGCCCAAATGAATACCCGGTTCATCGCAAATGAAGTTGCCGATGATTTCGCATTTTTGAGCGGTCAAGCAATTGTGAACACCAGTGTTACTGAACTCACCAAAATAGCGGCAGATCTCGCTATCAAATATCCTGATGACTTGGATCCGCATGAATTTTCATCAGAAATTGAGAGTTTCAAATTTCAAGCAACAACGCTGATGAGTGAAGCCACAGACATGAACCATTTGAATATATTAGAAAAAATATTCGATCTGTCGCTCGAGGATGTATATCCGAACATAACAACAGCACTGAGAATATTCTTATACATGCCTGTTACGACGGCCTCTTGCGAGCGTTCTTTTAGTAAGCTAAAACTAATCAAATCTTATCTTCGTTCCTCTTTAGGCCAGGAACGGTTGGCGAATATCTCTATTTTGTCGATTGAGAAGGATACTACAACACGTCTCAATTTCGATAAAATAATCGATTTATTTGCAGAGGCGAAATCCAGAAAAGTATTATTCTGAACGATATAAGCGATCCTTGTATAAATTATTATTGAAAATAAGATGTACGTTCTTTCACTTGTAAATATATGATTTTTGATTTGGACAACATCGGTTTCCATTATACTATACGGTAAGGGCGCAAGCAAGGTTGTTGCCACAGGCGCTGAAGCAGCTAGTTCCGGCTCTGGGGGAGACTATTGTGATTGAGCAAATTTTGTATAATTCTTCCGCCCATTCCTGAAATTTGTAAATTTGACAGGCAATTTTAGCCGATTTTGAGCTTTAGATGATATAAAGGATCTTTGAGAACCTTGATCTATTAATGCTCTTAATTTGAATAATTCTCCTCTATGTTCAATAGCGATGA
Organism: Bactrocera zonata; assembly: GCA_037783105.1. NCBI lineage: Eukaryota > Metazoa > Arthropoda > Insecta > Diptera > Tephritidae > Bactrocera > Bactrocera zonata. The sequence goes on from JBAWJQ010006683.1 coordinate 2,080,732, forward strand.
CCGCAGTGGGTAAAAGAATTTTGCTTTCATTCTCTGAATATAGAGCTTGAATTTTTGCTGCTTTAGAGCAACATGGTTGTTCTTCCCTTTTTTCGGGATTTGAGATTTCGGGATTATGGCTTTTGGTTGTAGTGACTAACCCGGTGGTTTTATGAAATTGATTTTGCTTCATATTTTGAAAATTTGTAATATGAAGCAATGAGTGATGTCTTCGTTGACAGTACACACAATTAAATTTGCTTTCACAGTCTTTTGTCGTATGAGCATTCGACAGACAGTTGATGCAAAGTTTATGTTGTCCGACAAGATTGTTTCTGTCAGAAACGGATAATTTTTTAAATTTCTCGCAAGATCTTATGTTATGACCTCCCTTACAAATTTCACATAATGGTTGCCATTTATTTGTTTGGTTTGACACGAAAGTGTGACTTTTATTAACGTGTCTATTGTATTGCATATTATTGCTGGCTTGAGGATTAAACAAGTTTTTACTTGAGTCATTTTGATGACTTTTTAGATTTATAATTTTTTTGTCTATTCGCTCAGCTATCTCGTATTGAGCAGTGAGGAATGTTTTCATCTGTTGCCAGGTGGGCATTATTTTTCTCTCCACTAGTGATTGCTTCCATCGTAGTAACGTAGTATCAGGCTGTGTTTCTGCGCAAATGGTTACTATAATAGGGTCCCACGATTCGGTGGAGATATTTTGTGTTTTTAACACTGATAAACAATCGGTTACGGTTGAGTATAAGTTTTGAAATTCCTGGCTAATTTCTTGTTGAAATTTTGGCAAATGCAATAAAGTTTTTATTGGGTTTTCTATCATAACCCTTTCATTTTCGTACCTTTCGACCAGTGCTTCACAAGCCAGCTTAAAAATTTCGTCATTTAAGGCGCATCGCTTGACGATACCGCCTGCTTCCCCTTTTGTTTTGTACCTTAGATGGTATAACTTTTGTGCTTGTGAGAGTTTAGGATGGTTTATATAAACGGCAGTGAATATGTCCCGGAAGGACGGCCATTGATCATAACATCCATTAAAAACTTCAGTATCACAAGCTGGTACTTTGAGATACATGCCTTTATCTAGGTCTTCTTTTGGTGTTGTAACTACTCTGGGAGGGGGAGTAGTGGCTCTACTTGGCCTTATTAAACACACTTGGCTGTCGCCGAAGCTTTTGCGTTTTCTGGTAGTTCGTCAGTATCTAGTACTGCATCGTACGCTGCCAGAAGGCGAGCCCAGAGATTGTTCACACTTTCTAGTTTCATATTCAAAACTGATTCTGTGATGTCAGTAAGAGGGGAAGCTTGGAATCTTGTACAATATCTTATAAAACTGTCACTTTCAGTGATGAATCTAGATATTGTCTGATCTTATGATCTTTTTTGTTTTTTACTCTGCTTTGAGCGTGTAGCTTCAGTAGGTGTGCCTTGTGGTTTATCTTCATCAGCCATTTTCGGAATTTCTAATGGTAGAGGTGTTTTTGGCTTAACCTCTCTTGATTTGTCAGATTGCATTAATTAAATTGAATTGGAAGCTTTGAGCTTAAAAATGTTTCGTTTGAAATACTACAATTGTAAAATTGCTATTATGAAAAAATATATAAAGTTTTTTTGCGAATATTTCGTTAGAAATAGAATTGTATAATTGGAGTTATTAAAAAATTTCGTAAAAAATGTTTGTGAATATTTCGTTTGAAATACATTTATAAAATTGGTAAATTGGTAAATATAATAAATTTTATTATAAATGAAATAGATTATAGGACTTTGCGAACGCTTATTCACCGCATAAATCGATTAATCCTTTGTTTTGATATGTACTAGTATGTAATTAGTTTTATTAAATATGCCTGATTTTTTTTTTACTGTGTATCAGTTAAACGTATCTGCGATATACTCTCGATTAATTTGTATATTATTTCTTAGTACGTGTATCTTTTGAGATAAGAACGTAAAAAGAAAGAATATAATAATAACGCAAAAATTTACGTATGTATGTATTTATATGCATATAGTTATGCTTAATGTTTGTGTGTTCTTTTGATTCCCTTATAGTTTCGCACAATTGTCACATATATATGTATGTAATACGTATGTGCAATATAGCGAAATGTGCGGAGCAATGGTACTAAATAAGTATACAATTTTTATGTGTTTGTAAATACATATATCAAAATTTAAGTATGAATGTACGTATGCATGCAAATATTTGTGAATCTGCATACGTTAGTCAAAAGGAACGCGAAAAAGAAATTTCGATAAGTACCCGATGTACGCACATATATACTATAAGTATGTATATATGTATAAATGCACATACGTAAATATGTATGTTGGTTAATTTTAATTTTTCAATATTTGGATATGGATATCCTCATGTACATGTAATTTGATTTCCTTTTGTTCCGTTTTTTTTCCTAAAATTCGTTGACCGTAGTAATAAATATATTTAATATATTATTCCATGTATAAAGGTATGTACGTATGTGTAACTTTTTATTGGTACCTTGGTAAATATTTAGAGAGAGAGAAAACGTAGGAGAGATCAAGGGGCGAAATAATTGGATCGCGATATACAAACATATATGTACATACATAAATATCCACTGTTATGTTGTTGTTTTTTTTTCTTCTGCCTTTGCTTATATGTTAAAGTGATCCTGCTTGTTGCTTTGTTAGCCCAAGGGGTATCACCAGAACTTGCAAGTAAGAATACTTGACTTTGAAATTTTGGTTTTTTTTTTTGTAGTGTGTTTGGAGACACGAAATAAGCTTGAAGGCAGGTAGTTTAACAGCAATATTTTTCAAAATTTTTTGATACAGTTGACTTATGTATATATGTACCACATGTCCTGTATATATGTATTTTAATTGCGGAATAATAATAGTAATATTTTCCGCGCAAAGTTTAATAACCCATAAATTTTTGTATGTATATATGAGTGCACATGTGTATGTATGTATTTTTTATACAATTGAGTATATGTACTTGTTTATATGTGTAAATATGTATGTATTTGCACTCCTCTTTTTTTTGCTCGCCTTTGCTTATTTATTATGGGCGATCCTGCTTTGCAAGTAAGAATACTTGACTTAGAAAAAAAAAATGTTTTTTTTTTTTTGAAAATTATAGTGTTCTTGGAAACACAAAATAAGCAGCCGGCAGGTACCGTAATTATTTCATTTATAACTATCTACGTACATACATACATATGTATATACCGAACTGTCTAACTGGTATTTCGTATAGAACAGTTGGGTTTTTTATAAGTAGCTGTATGCCGTATTACAGCTCAAACTGTATATTAACATACATACATAAGTGCATAAATAATTCTTTTAAAAATTTAATCGGAAAGGTCTCACTTTTTCCTCCGCCAAGGGTTTATGGGTAGCAATACTTATGTACATATGTGTGTGTCTCTCTTCGTTATTTCTCCTGCTTCTTCTGGTTTTGCCTTCTTGTTTGATGTCTTCCGTATTGAGTTTTTGTTCTCTTCCCACGTTGCTTATAATCCTGCTCTGCCGTATGTTTTGGTGTTGTTTCCCCCGTTTTTTTGCTTATTTGGTTTTTTACCGCACACGTATTTGATTTTTAGTTTTTTTTTTGTGTTTATTTTGGTTTAGTTGGTTTTGCGTCCGTTTCGTAGATTTGATCACTTAATATATGTTTAAGTACATATTTATTTATTTTGTGTACTTTTGATTGTTCTATAGTATTGTTTCACCTGCACTTGGTTTTTCACTTTTCCACCACTTGGTGGGTTCATTTAAAATCATAGGTGCCTGTCTAAGAGGCTCGAAGGACCATTTGGTTCGTGCACTTAGTTTCACTGATTATGTGTGGGGAATACTTACGCTTTTAGCCTTTGTTGGTGTATCCCTTTTTGTTCGTCTTTAAGTGAAAGATTTATAATTTGGCAATAAAAAGGTAAAATTCAACAAATTATATTTTATTCGTATTCGGGCACCACTTTCAACAAAATAAATTAATTAAATTTTAAATATGTTCACAATATTTTATATTCTTTATGTTGAGATAATTAATTTTTTATTTTTATTCACAATTTGAAATGGTTTCAAATATAATTTTGTAATAAGAGATACCATGAAGTCGCATAAACACTCTTGTATATTGAATTGATTAGTCAGCATGAATGTGATTGGACTGAAGTTAAATGATTTTTCATTGTCGAATATAATAACTATAGGTATTCCTAATGAAATTATGATGACTCTAAGAGGTGGTTTCAAATCCTCTGCCGCTCGTGATTTAATTAGGTTTATAAGAGCATATTTCGAAAATGTATCTATTTCGGTAAGAATGAGCTGTTTGTTTGTGTGGTATATAGTATATCGATTCGCGTGTTTATGAGGGTGACGGTCGTATTTATTAAGCTTACATGTTCTGCATTGTTTTATGATTTTTTAATCTTGGCTCTCATTTGTGGAAAATAGAGTTTTTCTAATAATTTCTTTATTTTGATCGGCAGAATTTGTAAAACCTCTTACTAATTTTCTGGTGAACTGTATTTTGTATCTGTTGAAACGATAGGCATAAATCTTTTGTATTGTACCTGGTGTTCGTTCGTCTGTCATGAGGCCATTAGTGACCGATTTAATAATAGATTTAAGGGTAGTGGTTAATTTTCCTTCGTTGAAAGTTACGTCATTTACTGTATTATGATGATAGGTGGGGAATGGAATTTCAAGCTTTTAGCCAGTATTATTTCCTACATTGAGAATAATGTGGTTTTCGAATACGTTGGCAAATGGTAATAAATGCTGTGAGGAGCTTTCGTCCCTGTTCAGGGTTAACGTCATAGAGTTGATATATGAATTGCGAGGGGACGAGATAAAGCATCAGCAACTTTATTGATAGTTCCGAGTTTGTAGTGTAGTTCGTAATGGTATTCTTCTAAAATTGATTTCCATCGCTTCATTTTAGAATTAGAATTTTTGTTACATAAGGCGTATGTTAATGGCTGATGGTCTGTAAAGATCTTTACTTTGGCAGTCCTATACAGGTAGTTTCGAAGGCATTTCAGAGCCCAAATAATAGCTAGCACTCCTCTCTCGTTTGTGGCATATGCTTCCTCTGTTTTACTAAGGGTTCTCGAAATGAATATAATGGGTTTATTTTCCTGTGTTAATAATACACCAATAGCGTATTTTGGTGCGTACATCGTTAAGTGAAACTCCTTATTATAATCGGGATAAGCGAGAAAATTTTTTACCTTTTGGAATGCATCGATGGCTTCTTCAGAAAGGCTATTATATTTCCTACTCGAAAATCTTTTGAATATATGTCCGTCCTCCCCCTTAAAAGGGATGTCAATGGTTTCGTAAATTTGGCGTAATCTTTTATGAAACGACGAATCCGAACAGTCCTTTAAATGACCTGAGATCTTTTATGGTTCTTGGGCAGGGAAAGTTTTTAATAGCCTCTACTTTTTTTGGGGTCCAATAAAACCAAGGAATTCGACTTCTGTTTTCAAGAATTCACATTTGTCGATTTGCACCTTCATATTAGCGTTTTGTAAAGTTCGAAATATGGCTTCGATATTTTTGAAATGGGATTCAGTATATTCACTAAATACGATTATGTCGTCAGTGTATACGTAGCATATTTTCCCTATGTCTCTTCTTCTTTACTGGCGTAGACACCGCTTACGCGATTATAGCCGAGTCAACAACAGCGCGCCAGTCGTTTCTTCTCTTCGCTACGTGGCGCCAATTGGATATTCCAAGCGAGGCCACGTCCTTTTCCACTTGGTTCTTCCACCGGAGTGGAGGTCTTCCTCTTCCTCTGCTTCCCGCGGCGGATACTGCGTCGAATACTTTCAGAGCTGGAATGTTTTCATCCATCCGGACAACATGACCTAGCCAGCGTAGCCGCTGTCTTTTAATTCGCTGAACTATGTCAATGTCGTCGTATATCTCGTACAGCTCATAGTTCCATCGAATGCGATATTCGCCGTGGCCAACGCGCAAAGGACCATAAATCTTTCGCAGAACTTTTCTCTCGAAAACTCGCAACGTCGACTCATCGGTTGTTGTCATCGTCCAAGCCTCTGCACCATATAGCAGGACGGGAATAATGAGCGACTTGTAGAATTTGGTTTTTGTTCGTCGAGAGAGGACTTTACTTTTCAATTGCCTACTTAGTCCGAAGTAGCATCTGTTGGCAAGAGTAATCCTGCGTTGGATTTCCAGGCTGACATTGGTGGTGGTGTTTACGCTGGTTCCAAGATAGACGAAATTATCTACAACTTCAAAGTTATGACTGTCAACAGTGACGTGAGAGCCAAGTCGCGAGTGCGACGACTGTTTGTTTGATGACAGGAGATATTTCGTCTTGCCCTCGTTCACTGCCAGACCCATTTGCGTTGCTTCCTTGTTCAGTCAGGAGAAAGCAGAACTAACGGCGCGGGTGTTGAGACCGATGATATCAATATCATCGGCATACGCCAGCAGTTGTGCACTCTTATAAAAGATTGTACCTGCTCGATTAAGTTCTGCAGCTCGAATAATTTTCTCCAGAAGCAGATTGAAAAAGTCGCACGATAGGGAATCGCCTTGTCAGAAACCTCGTTTGGTATCGAACGGCTCGGAGAGGTCCTTCCCGATCCTGAATGAGCTTTTGGTGTTGGTCAACGGCAGTTTACACAGCCGTATTAGTTTTGAGGGGATACCAAATTCAGACATCGCGGCATTAAGGCAGCTCCTTTTCGTGCTGTCGAAAGCAGCTTTGAAATCGACGAAGAGATGGTGTGTGTCGATTCTTCTTTCACGGGTCTTTTCCAAGATTTGGCGCATGGTGAATATCTGGTCGGTTGTTGATTTGCCAGGTCTAAAGCCACACTGATAAGGTCCAATCAGTTTGTTGACGGTGGGCTTTAATCTTTCACACAATACCCTCGATAGAACCTTATACGCGGTGTTGAGGAGGCTTATCTCATGGTAGTTGGCGCAGATTGTGGGGTCTCCCTTTTTATGGATTGGGCATAGCACACTTAAATTCCAATCGTTGGGCATACTTTCGTCCGACTATACTTTACAAAGAAGCTGATGCATGCTCCTTACCAGCCCTTCGCCGCCGTGTTTGAATAGCTCGGCCGGCAATCCATCGGTCCCCGCCGCTTTGTTGTTCTTCAGGCGGGTAATTGCTATTCGAACTTCTTTTTGGTCGGGCAATGGAACGTCTGCTCCATCGTCTTCGATTTGGGGATCGGGTTCGCCTTTGTTCAAATATGTAATAAATTAACTTATCGATGAGTACCAACCACTCATTTTAGATGATTCCACTTGCACTCACATTCGCGAGAGTATTTAAAAAGAAAAATAGTTATTATTTAAAGGGTACAATTTATTTAAAGTTATCGTTCATTTGCAATACAATTAGGTAGTTCACAAGGTGTCATATATTGTCATATATGTCGTAAGTCATAGCTTTGTACAACTGTTGTAGTGTCGTTGTTGCTGTTTTAAACGCAAAAATATAAATTTGACGATACAATTATGTGTACTGTGTTTATTCAGTGCAACTTTGAATCAGCTGTGTTTGTTTATCTTTCTTCTTCTTATTGTTTGCATTTAGTTGAAATAAATTGGCCGCAAATTCGTTAAACGAATAAGTAAATGGATAAAATGAGCACGAGCGGTGAAGTTGAGGTAAATATAATAGAAAATGCTGAATTATTATTTAATTTAAACGTTTGTGAATACTTTCTTTTAGTTTTTACCAAAACGCAAGCGCTACAACCCCCAAAAGCATTGGGAAGTTGCCGAGGAAAAAGCGTTGATTGAATTCCTTCTAGAGAATCACGATTTTGAGGTTTGATGTTATTTTTTAGGGTAAATGGAAACTATTAGTTACTTAGTTATTTACAGAAACCATCGGCACGGCTATTTTATAATCGCTAATCGAATGAAAAACAAATGCTGGTCGAGTGGAAATCAGCGCGCTCAAAAGTAAGAAATATGCGATCTGCATATAATAAAGCGAAGGAATGGGAAAGAAGTACTGGCGCTGGTAATGACATTGCGAAAGCAAAAGTTAGAGGCAGAATTGACTGCAAGGGAAAGAGTGTTCGAGCAAAAAGAAAAAGAGTTGCAGTTAAAAGCTAAAGAAGTGGAGCTCAAAGAAATTGAAATATGAGCGCTAAAAGACATCAAACAACTAGAGCTACAGATGAAAGAACGAATCGCCATGGAGGAGCTAAAGCTGAAGTACAAATAAATTTTTAAAACTTTTTTAGTATACAAAAGGACCAATTTTTCTATTTTTTACTTTTGTTTTCAATGAGATGGACTCACACATCGTTTTATACGATGGTTTAATTTAAATTTTTGTTAATGGTATAATTTTATATGTACATTTGTACGTATGTATGTACGTACAATAAACGCAAAATATACACGTATACTTGAAAATGTTTAAACGCAAATCATTTATTTGTTTTGAGAGGTATGTATGTATTTTTTTTTAATGATTCTATTAAAAATTACTCTAATATATATTTGAGGAAATATACTTATGTGCATGATATGTACATATGTATATGTATTATCTATAATTTGGAATGTTTCCTTTGGAGTTCAAGTAAATTTTCTTGGAATATTTTTAATTAAACTGTTGTACCTTAAGCATTAGTTTTTCTTCTAAAGTATATTTAAAAGAAAAATGTATGTTTTTCATTTATAAATAATCCATATAATGACCAAAATCTTAAAGAAATAATTTTTCCACCAAGATTGTCGAAATCTCACACTGTGCTATGTCGAGTACTCTACTATTACATAAACAAAAAAGCTACGAGTGCCTAAATATATAAAAGTGGAATGTTCAAACAACACATATTAGCTAGATATACAAACTAAGCTGTTTTATTTTGTATAAAATTTAAAAGAAAATCTCTGGTGTTACATTCTAATGGTAAGTCGAACTGAGGACCTGGAACTTCATTTCCGTCTTCATTTTCAATGTGAAAATTAATAAGAATGTTGTGAAGAATGCAGCACACAGTAATCCAGTCGTTGCATTGATTCTTATTTGATCTCGAATGCATTCTGAATTTAAGTTCCTTAAGGCTACCGAATTTTTCTTTCAAAAGACCAAAGCAGTTCTCGACTCGTACACGGTATTTTGAGAAATATTTGTTGAAACTGTGCCTTTCTTCTTCTGTGTACTCGCTGCTATTTTGTCTGAATGGCGTAATTAAAAAGGGCTTCAGTGAATAGGCACTATCCCCACCTATCCACTGCGAGGTTGACAAGAAACGCTCCGGATGTTTGAAGAGTAAACAGTTCGAAAATATTTTTGCATCATGTACACTACCCGGATAACCAACTATTAACTGCCTTATTCTCAATTTATAATCACATATAGCTTGAAGCTTGACCGCATATTGCTGTTTGCGAGAATAGTACATCGTATGCTCATTAACAGGAGCTTCAGATAGTTTAACCTCAGAACCGTCTACATATCCAACACATCCCGGCATTTCTGTACTGGTTGAGGACACAATTTGCTGCCTTTCTCTTTCATGGGGCCAAAATAGGAATTTAGACTTCAATTTTAAAAGGGCTTTAAATATCCTCCTGGTTAGATTGTAAATAGTGCCCCCATCACTAACACCAAAAAGGGAAGCTACTTTACGCACAGATTGTCCTTCACCGGATGATCCTAAACGGAAAAGGACAATTTTAAGCTGAAATTCTATTGGGAGCTGCATTTCACTTGAGCTTGTGTTAAAAACTTCGTGATGCTTTATTAAGTTTAAAATATAACAAACCTCCTCGGGACGGACCCTAACCATTTGATTGAACCTGTTATCATCGAATTTTCTGAGCACCGTTTGCTCCCATTCGCATGATTTTGGAATGCCAAGGTGAACACTTCTGCGATTATTTAGCACACAAAGCATGTATGAATTAAAATTTTCAATCTCTTCATCTTCCTCGTCGCCTGGAAAATAGTAAAGGTGTGTAATAAATATGAAAATAAATGCCGTAAAAAATGTAACCCATACTCGAATTCATATCCAGTAAATTAATCATATGATTTAGGCACAAAACTGCTACAATTTTGTCTTTTTCACTTGCGCGCGGCATTTTAGTTATTTAAATTTCAACAAACAGCTGATTAGATACGACTTTATGTTATTTACAACTCACAGGGATGCTCACAAGTCTAATACTTTTTTAAGATTTTCATATAACACTTACGATTGTATGACACCTTGTGAACTACCTAAATGTTTTGCGAAAATATATCGCGTCGAATCGAGGTAGAATGCGTTGAATCGCTGTAAGAGGAAAAAGTGGGAAATCCGCGGCGCAGTGTAGAAGCGAAAGTTGAGAAGCCAATTGCCTAGACGAATTTAATGATGAATTGTTTAGGACGAATTGTTGATTGCAGGTACTGGCGAAAGGTGTCGACGCGGCGCAGTGTGTAAACGAATGGAAAGTCCAGTCCTGTTGTCTATCCTTTTTGTTTAGTGGGTAGGAGCACAGGTGTGGGGAGTTGCGGTGAAGTGTCAGCGTATTAGGGTGCGCCAGTTTTTCCCAGGTTGAGTGAGGAGGGAGGCTTAACTCATTTAAACGTCCTGGGCCCCCTAGGCGAATATTTTTCCGAGTATTCCAAACATATGTTGTTGCACGTATTTCGCCGTACTGCTGATAGAGTAGCATGGATTTGACAGCAAAAGTATTTAATAATGGCTTTGTAATGTTGTCATATTTATTCGTGAATGTGGAAAACAGCTTTTGGTTTCAAATATATTAGATGTAAATATTTGAGTATGAATTTCAAAATGCAAATTTTTTTTTTTTTTTTTTTTTTTTGTTTTGCGGGTGAGGGGGTGGAAAATGCCTTCCGCATCATCGGTGCTGTCGTCGGCGCAGCGGTATGTGCCACTTGCAGGTCACTAAAAACCTCCCCTCTAAGGAACCGTCGCCCACCCTGGGACCGCTGTTGCATTACTTCAGGGTGGCGTTCCATTTTTCTCATTGAGAGATTTACATCTGCGCACCTGCGTCCAGGTCCCGCTTTTTGCTGCGAAGCAAGAGTGCAGCGAATTTCTTGATAATCCCCCAGTTTGCTTCACTCTCCAACATGACGCTGACTAGATTGTCCGCGTTTATTGGGCCAACCAGGTTCTCTACGGCGGTGCGTTCTCCTTGCCAGTGCACACATTCGAAGAATGTGTGTTCAGCGTCGTCTTCCATCGCGTCGTTGTATGGGCATGACGGCTCTTCGACTTTTCCCATTCTGTGGAGGTACTTTTTGAAGTACCCGTGCCCGGATAACAGCTGGGTTATGTAAAAATCTACCTCTCCGAATTTTCGGCCTGTCCATGAGTCTAGATCTTTTATAAGCCTGGCCGTCCATCTGCCGCGGCTTTCGGTGTCCCATCTTTGTTGCCATGTTATTATTGTTTCTTTTTTTATTTGTTCTATTGCGCTCTTATTGTTATCGGGTGACTGCTTTAGCTGCCACAGCTTTTTCCTTTCGTATGCTAAAAGGTCAATTGGGGCATTTCCGCTTATAACTAAGATTGCCTCGCCGGACACTGTTCGGTAGGCTGATGCAACTCTGAGGGCTGCAGTGCGGTGCACTCTGGCCGCTACCTTTCGCCGGTTTTCCTTTTTGAGCGTATCTGCCCATATCTCAGCTCCGTATAATAAAACGCTGATTGTTGTCGACATTAGGAGCTTTCTTTTTTCTTGACTAGGGCCTCCTATGTTGGCCATTAGTCGGCTCAGTTGAGAGGCGATCTTCGCTGCCTTTCCTGCGGCGTGCTGGATTTGTGCCCAGAAGCTTAGTCTGGGATCCAGTCTTACGCCTAGGTAGTTAACTGCTTTTTTTGTCCTGAGGATATCCGTAGTCGTGTGCATGCTTATCTCGAGAGGTATGTGCTTGTTTGTTAGCAACAGTAGCTCTGTTTTCTCCGTAGCGAGCTGGAGGCTGTGTGAGTCGAGCCATGCTTGCGTCCGTATCATGACCTGGTTCAGCTTTCTTCGTGCTTCTTCTGTATCCCTAGCTGTGATTACTGCTGCGATGTCGTCTGCGTAGCCTATTAAATACGAGTCATCTGGCATTTCTAGTTTTAATATAGCGTCATAGCTGATGTTCCACAAGTCTGGTCCGAGGATGGATCCTTGTGCTGCTCCTGACGTAACCGCTATTTGTCGTGATCCCTCTTTAGTTTCGTACAGCAGTTTCCTGTTGCTAAGGTAGCTCCGCACCACGGCCCTGAAGTAGTCGGGTACCTTAAAGCTTTTCTCGAGAGCGTCGATCATATCTACCCATCTAGCGCTGTTGAAGGCGTTTCGGACGTCTAGAGTCACCAGCAACACTATTCTTTTGTATTTATGCCATCTACGCTGTGCGGCTTCTACGCTTCCAATGACACATTTTATTGCTCCTATGGTTGATCTGCCGGGTCTAAAGCCATGTTGTCTAGGGGACAGTCCTCTAGTTTCGTTAATGGCCGCTTCAAGTCTGGGTTTAAGCAAGGTTTCATATAGCTTTCCCGCTGTGTCAAGCATACACAATGGGCGGTATGCTGATGGCGAATTGGGGTCTCCTTTTCCCTTACTGATTAGCACCAGCCGTTGCTTTTTCCACGGTTCAGGGAATATTCCGGTTTCAAGGCAGGCGTTGTACATGTTTAGTAGTACTGCCGGGCGCTCTGCAGCGATTATTTTAAGGATTTCGGATGGGATCCCGTCCGGTCCGGGTGCTTTGTTGGCCTTGAGCTTGGCAGTGGCTAGTTGCAGCTCTTCGATGGTAAACTGGGGGATTTGCGTCGATCCTAGAATGTATTCTGGGTCACTAGCCCTTGTTTCGTGTGTGGGGAATAGTGCGTTCACAATGTTATCCATTTTCGCAGCGGTTAGGTCAGGTGGCTTTGCTCGAGCGCCGAGTTTCTTCATCACTATTTTGTACCCGAGTCCCCAGGGGTTTCTGTTTATATCCTCGCGTAGTTCCTCCCATTTTTTCTTTTTGCTGTCGTCGATGGCTTGCTTCAACTCCGTTTTTGCTAATTTGTATTGATCAGCTTCTTGAGTTGCGGCTCCTCTGCGCCTGGATCTCGTGTAGGATCTGCGAAGGCGGAGGCATGTCCGTCTGAGTTGGGCTATATTTTCAGTCCACCAGTAAACTGCTGCTTTATGTTTGCTGTGGGAGGCCTTGGGCATTGCTTTTTGACAGGCTCTTGTAATGTTCAGCATTGTGTGCTCGACAGTTTTCCTTGCAATTGTGGGGGAGTTGCTAGATGGGTTTTGGTCATCTATTGCGGAGATTAATTTCGAAGTATCTAGTTTCGCGATGTTCCACTTTCGTTTTCTAGTTGTTTTCCTGTGCTGGTCAGCGTTTGTTCCCGTGTCGATCATAAATGAAATGTAGTGATGATCGCTGCCAGTGTAATCCTCCAGGACTTTCCAGTTCTTTATTGAGCCTGCCATGCGTTCTGTTGATAGGGTAACGTCTGGCGTGGTTTCTTCGCATCCCGGTCTTCTAAAAGTGGTTGCGTTCCCCGTATTGTGCACTACTAGTCTTAGTCGCGCAGCCATTTCTAGAATGCGTTTTCCTCTTGAATCCGTGTTTGGCAAACCCCACTCTACGGCTCTGGAATTTAGGTCTCCGGCGATAATCAAATGACCTTCTATAGACCTGGCTGTGTCCTCTATGTTGTCGAGCTTTTCTTGGAATTCCTGTATACTGTCGCTTGGCGTCAAGTAGCAGCTAATTGCTGTGAAAAGGTCGCATTTGGCCCAGACGAAGCCGTTGCCATTCCCGTTGTTTACAGTGCTGATATTACTCCCTGGTGGTAACCATATAGCGGCGGTTGAGCTGCTATCTTCTAGCCAGGTACCTCTCTCTTTCTTTTTGTATTGCTCGCTTATGATGATCATCTCGTAATCGCTTTCCGTCACCATTTGCGAGAGTAGTGCATCGGCGGCCTTGCATCTATGCATGTTGGCCTGTAGGATATTCATTTGCCTCGGTAATTCCTATATACCGTGCATTTTGCGGAGCCCGGGATGTGATCGGTTTTCTCTTCTTTGGCCTCTATGCAAAGGCAGCATGAAGGAAGCTTGTCACATTCTTTCAATTTATGTCCTGGTTGGCCGCATTTTATGCAGACGCCTTGTCCTCTTCTGTCGGGCCCTTTGCAGTCCCAAGTTAAGTGTCCTGGTCCGAAGCAGCGGAAACACCTTTTGGGGGTTTCTTTCAGCCGCAGCCTGCAGCTAACCCAGCCGATTTTAATGCGTGCCTGTCGCATTAGTGCATCAGCTCTATCCTGGTTCAGCGTTACATATGCCCTTACCTGCTCTCTTGTGTTTGGGGCTGTTATGTTAATCGCCAAGCCTTCGGTGGGGTCCTGTAGCGCTTCTTTGACAGCCCCTGCTACTTCCTCTTTTGTTGTCAGCGAGCCGAGGTCTCTGATTTCTATGGTGACCTTAGTTTTAAGGTCGGCTACCGTTGCAGTCTCTTTCAGAGTGGACTTAAGTGCCTCACAGAAGCTGGCCTTTGTGGATTGACCCTTTTCTAGCTCTAGTAATAGGGCCCCGGCTCTTGTTTTTCGAATCCCTTTGATTTTGACTTCTGCTTCTTTAAGATCTACCTTGCTACGGATGTTCTTTAGGACTTCGGCGTAGCTATTTCCCTCTGCGGGTTTTATTATGACGGCCTCTGTTTGTCGTTTTGACCTATTATTTCCTTTCTGGCCTGCGGCCGTGCTGTTGACTAGTTGCCTCTTTTAAGACGCTTCTTCACTCGTCCCTTCGTTTACGTGGGTTTTCCTGGCTTTTTTAGGCAAAACTTTTTGCCACTGGCCGTCGTTTACGTGTCGTGGTCGCACTGTTTCTCGCGGCTCCACAGGGCTTGTCGCACGCCGCTTCGATGTTGCTGACTCGGGGGTCGTGATGCGTCGGTTTAGATGTGCCCGCCTTTTCTCGGTTTCTGCTGTGAGCCAATTTCTGCGATAGCTCTTGATGACGTCGAAGAGTTCGTCTAGTTGTGCCGCTCCGTTCTTTACGTCCATGCTAACGTTCTTTTGCTTCGCCATCGCCAATTTCATTTTTTGCACTATCCCTTTGCACTTTTCAAGGGATTCTTCTTCTGCCCGTCTCATTTGGGGGATGTATTCCTGTTTCGGCGAGCTCTGAATTCCGTCTTTTGTGGCAGCTGGGGTGCTCTTCCCTTCTCCTTGGTTTTCCGGTGCTGCTTGTGTGGCCGGAGTCTCCCTTGAGTCTGTCTTTTCACCAGTCTTGTCTGTCTGCTTTGGAGTGGCGGTGAGTATGGGGGATCTGAGTATCCTGCTGCTCCTACGGAAGACCGTTCCGTATTCCTCGTCTTGTCCGTCTTTGTTTTGTTGTTCCTTCTGCTGGTTTTTATGTTGTTGTTGTTGTTGTTGTTGTTGTGGTGTATACATTTTTTCTGATGGGTCTCTGCTTCAAGCCGCTATCTCCGCACGTTGTAACAGTCGCCCTTAATGAACCCCGTGGTTATCTATGCTAGCAGGGAGGCCACGCGAGGGTTGACACAAGTCTTTATGGGAGCTTATGTTCAGAGCCAGGTTCGGGCACGAATCAGGAGCTCGTCTCAACTGAACCTGTACGGCCAAAGAAATTTTGGCGACGCGCGTTGAACGTACTTGAAGACCTGCCATGGTTTTAACGAGACGGAGGTGAGAGCAGTATTAGCCTGCCAGCCATTTCGGTAAGATGTCACTCTTATCTACTGAGGTGACAGAATACTGCCCTCCCCAGCCCTTTGTCGATCTGATCCGTTTCGGTTTTCCAGTATGCCATAATCAGAATCTTACTGGCCTCAATTCTGATGGGCTCTTGCCCAGGGTTTTTCGTCGTTTCCTGTGCTCATTTGGTGCTGGTCGCTGTATCCCTCGTCGCTTTGTTGCCTCCCTCTCGTGGGTAGGTTCTCCCTCGGTGCAGCCCCGGTGGGGGTTGTGGACGCTTATTTAAAGGCGGCATCTTCTCGCCTCTTCGCGGGAGGTTCATTGGGCGCGTGAGGCGTTTTGAGCCAAGCCCTCCTCTTCTGCAGCTCTTGGTCGGGGGCTGCGTATTACTATTCGCAGCTGACCTACTTAGCGTAGGCCGTCCACTATCCGCCACCTGTGACCCCGGAAGTAGCCTGAGCTCAGACTTACCTTCAAAATGCAAATAGATGCTTAAGAGAAGCAACTTTACTTTGCGGGTTATTTATTATTTGTCTTTTCTGTGTTACTGGTAATTGTTGCAATTTTTTGAGATCGGCTTATTAATTTATGATCGGCTTATGAAGGATAGTAACTCCACGTCTGGCTCAGATATGGTATTCCTTAGCTCTGGAGTTAGAACTGTGACAATAGCAGCATCTTGCGAGAGAATGGCCGTGAATTGCGAACGGCTTCATCTCGAATTGTATCGTGGTAATTTCTAGCTACTTTTTTTTGAAATGGAATGTTAAAATTTGACAACAGATTCCCATCCACTACCCTTATGAGGGGCGCTTATATAAAAACGACCTTTGCTTTTTGTAAGTCTAGGTGCGTCACACTATCGCATTGGGGATGCGGTGCTCGTTAAACATTAATTTTGTTTAAGATTTTATTTATTTTAAAAATTTACGAAAAATGTCGATTTTTCGACTTTTTGATGCAACTGTTTTTGTGTTTTAGTACGTATGTATGCACCAATTTTCGTTTAGTAGCCCGCCACCGTTCTAAGATCTGTTCAGAATTGTTTTTTTTTTCATTATTGGCGAAAGCCATCTTGCGGGGCCGAAAAATTGTGTATGCCTTTAATATAGGAGGAAGGTTCCCTATATCTCGAAATTTCCTTAATTATGAATTAAGGTATTGATTTTGTTTTTTCCCAACTTGAGTTTTCATAGTGGTAATTTGTTCTGTAATTAGTGCACTTTGTGTTTCGCTGTGCAGCGTTTGAGCTTTTTGTGCCTTTGAGCAACATGGCGTCTCTAGGCAATTTTTAAAATTGTGGATTTCCCGATTTGCTTTTGCTAAACCCGTGGTTCCTTTTCTTCTTTGGGGTAAGTTAGGATATCTGCTGTAATGAAGCATTGAGTGGTGTCTTTTGTGACAATGGAAGCAATTAAATTTGCTTTTGCTATGTTTATATGTATGCGCATGTGACAGACAATTTGTGCAAAATCTTTTTGACCCGACAAAATTATTTCGTTCGTTAACTTTTAAGCTTTAAAACCTCTCGCAAAATTAAGTTTATGCCCTATTTTATATAGTGCGCGTTTTGTGAAAGTTTTTGTTTACGAGAAAATTGCTTTTGTTACTAACTTGGGGCCTATTTAAGCTTCCATTTTGGTCGTGCTTAATGTGTTTTTTCTGATTATTTTTTTTTCTAACCTTTCCGCAATTTCATATTGAGTGGTAAGAAAATCTTTAATTTGTTGCCATGTTGAGCACTTTTTTCGTGATGAGAGCGATTGTTCTCATAGAAGTAACGACTTTTCTGGTAATGCGGCGGTGCAAATGTTTACCAGAATTGGGTTCCAGCTGTCTGTGGGAATATTTTGTGTCGATAGAATCGTCAAACAATTTAAAACCGTGGATTCTAGTTTGATGAATTCTACACTTGTTTCTTTCTTAATTTTTGGCAAGATCATTAGTGTCGTTACGTGTTTATCGACCAGTATTCTTTCGTTTTCATATATCTTTTTAGAGCTTCCCAAGCCAAATTGAAGTTATCGTCATTAAAAGCGAACTGCTTTACTATGACGCCTGCTTGACTTGTCTTGTATCGGAGGTGATACAATTTTTGTGCTTTTGATAATTCTAGATGGTTGATGTTAACGGCTGTGAACATGTCCCGGAAGGACGGCCATTCTTCATAACCTCCATAGAATGTTTCTGTGTCACATGCGGGCACCTCGAGGTGGATGCCTGAACTTGCCTTTTGACTGTCTATTTGTGGCAGCTCTATTCTACTGTGGGGAGTAGGTGCAATTGCTTGAATGAGCTTTAGTTGATCGGAGATCATAGCTTTTGTTTCTTCGAACTAGTCTAAGCAGTTTTCGTATATGGCGTAAGCAGATAATTTAAAATTTTCTGGTAGATTGAAACGGTAGAATCTACAATGGCGTCGTGAGCCGTTTGGAGGCGAGTCCAAAAATTTTTAAGATTTTGACCTTTTACTTCTAATAACGATTCAGTTTTCGTGAATCAATGAGGAGGCAAATCTAACTGTCACATTCTGAAATAAATTTAGCAACCTGCTTTGGGCGTGTAGCTCCTGCAGGTGCATTTAGATTATTGTTGTTGTTAACCATTTTTCAAAATAATATTATTTACTTATATTTTAGTTCGGAAATATATTTGAATTGTTAATTGGTATTAAAAACCGCGTTTTTTATTAATTAAAATATTTGATGTCCGAATGATTTGTATTTAGGTACCCCCTAATACTTGGACTTGTATGTGCTTATATTTTGTGCAATTGAGAGTTCGTTGAAGAGATCAATGCTCTATTTATATATGTAAGTATGCACGAAATGTTTGTGTTTTAATGAATATACTTTGTTCCTAAGCAATTGAGAGCTCATTAGAGAGATCAATACGCTTTTGTACACAATCCTGCTTGTTTTTGTTTGCCAAAGAACAAGAGGTATTGTCGATAATTGCCAATGTGGACTTTGAATATGTACTAATGTTTAAGTGTTAATATTACATATAATATAATATATTTTATGTAGTTCTTCAAGTTGTGTATGTTTTGTTGAACCTTTTTTTTTCTGTTGAGAGAGAAAAAGTTATTTTCTCCTATGTACATATATGTTCATATGTAAATAAAAATGCACTTTTACAATTAGAACCCTCGTCTAATATGTATTATAGATACTTATATGTATGTAAATGTTTGTGTACATATATATTTTGCGCTTGGCAATTATGCATATGTACATAAGTATGTTATATGTATAATGAAATATATAATGAATGTTTCCACTAAATATATATGCCTATATGTATGTAAGTGTAGTTATAACTATTTATTAGGTTTGTGTTTTTGCCTTCTACTTTATATAGGACTTGCGCTTTTTCCTTTGCTTACTTATTACAGTATACTCTCGAAAAGTAAATCGATTGGTATTTTGGGTAATTTACTTTTTCGAGTAATTTACTTTTCCAAATATATACATAAATTATCTGTTTTTATAATATTAAATGCATTTTTAAACTTAAAAAATTTATTCATTTATTTGCTTCAATAAAACATATGGATTTACATGAAAAACATATTTACATTTACATACATACATATGTATTTACTATGAAGAGAAAAAATCTTGAATATTCTTTTGTTTTTTTTCTTTTGCAATATATTTTCTGGCCATTTTTGTTCGACAATTCAAAAAGTCTGACACCTGATTTGCATCGTTTTCATTTTTAAACCAGTGAATCAAGTGGTTTACGCTTTGAATTGCTTCCGCATATGTCACTTTGGGTTCCTGTCTGACAAAATTTCTATTTCATCAGTTTCTTTGTCGTCATTCCAGTTTTCAATGTCCTCACTATCAATTACAGTGTTATTACCCACCCTCTCCAACAATAATGACACTTCCTGGAGTAATTGAGCGTATTCGTCATTCACACTCGTTTCAATAAGTTGGGCCAATGAAATATTATCTTCCTCATCGTACTCATTATCATCCCACTTTCTTATTTTGTTCCAAGCGTTGATCAAGACGGTTTGTGGCAATTCGTCCCAAGCCAACTTAAACAACATTATTGCATCACGAATGGAATGCTGCTTTAATGTCAATGCAATGGTCAGATGTTCCTGTGCAATAATGTTGCATAAAAGTTTGCTTCTGTAGCCCAATTTAACTAGCCTTATCGGATTTTGATCCATTGGCTGTATTACCGCTGTCACATTCGGTGGTAGAAGCATTGTTACAATGTTACCGTCATCAGACTTTAGCCGTTCAATTGGCTTATAATTATTATTTACCTGTTTAGTAAACGAATTGTGAAACCATTCAGAAAACAGTTGGGAATTCATCTACGCTTTTTTAGAATTTACGTATTCCAATGGATTGTTGAATCCGGAAAAACAACGTGGATTTGCAGATTTACCAATCAGCAAGGGTTTCAATTTGTGAAATCCATCGGCATTCGCACACAGCATAAATGTTATCCTTTCTTTTAGTATTTTTCGGCCAGGTGCAGTCTTTTCAGTTGCTGCTACGAATATTGTGGGTAAAGTCTTGCAAACTCCGTCTTAGCAATTGATTTTAACATTGCGCCATTAACATTACAATTGCGTTGTCTTTGCATCAAAAACCAATCATAAATTTTTTGTTCCAGCTCCATAAATTCTGGTTTATGCAGTGTTTTCCTGTGTAAATCACCATATGAATTTGAAACTGCTTCTAAAATTTCAAATCTCTTCTTCTTAATTTCTGTTATTGTTGCTTCACAAACACCATAATCAAATGCCAACCGTTTACCACTTACACCTTTGTCAATTTTTGCAATGATCTCTGTTTTTTTAACTAAGTTCAATCTTGTTTGTTTTATATTTTGCTTTTTTGACATTTTTTAAGACTTAAAATTTTCGTAATAACTATTCTTGTCAAGTGATGCATTAATAATAACTACAGCATGTAAAACAAGCGACGCGATACTCAATAAAAAGTGCAAATACAATATTATTTACCGTTACCTACATTCTCAGTAAAAAATGCAAAAAAAAGGAATTTTAACGAAGCATCGTTACATTTTGAAATATGTAGGTATGTACATATGTAAGGCAATAGCAAAACAAAAAAATTGTAGCACAAACAAATGAGGAACTAAAATGGTAAGTGCATATGTACATATCTCAAAGTAGGATAGTTTATTTACTAAAAAGACACGATAAACAAGAGAGTAAGTGTTTTTGCAACATCGTAAAAAACGCTGCTTGCTTCGTTTCAAATTTTTTATCACACTCTCTGAAAAGTAAATTAAAAAAAATTAAATTAAAAAATTTACTTTTTCGAGGTGCATGTGTAATCTTAAAGGTGATTAACTTTTCCGCGATTATTTACTTTCTGAGAATTTACTTTTCGAGAGTATACTGTATATACAATCCCGCTTACTGCCCTCATTAAGCATAAAGGGTTTGCCGGAAGTTTTTCGCAAGTTATTGCTCGGATATTAGTTGCTTTTAGTGTTTTGAAAACACAAAGCTAAGCTTATGCTCTTTATATATTTAACTTACATTTCCTTAAGCGCTAAATAGGTAGGTATTTTTTTTCACCGTTAAAGCGGATTTTAATTACAGGTATTGTATCAAATAACACTGCAATTTCGGGAAAACATATTTGCATGTAAAGGGTGATTTTTTAAGAGCTTGATAACTTTTTTAAAAAAAAAAACGCATAAAATTTGCAAAATCTCATCGGTTCTTTATTTGAAACGTTAGATTGGTTCATGACATTTACTTTTTGAAGATAATTTCATTTAAATGTTGACCGCGGCTGCGTCTTAGGTGGTCCATTCGGAAAGTCCAATTTTGGGCAACTTTTTCGAGCATTTCGGCCGGAATAGCCCGAATTTCTTCGGAAATGTTGTCTTCCAAAGCTGGAATAGTTGCTGGCTTATTTCTGTAGACTTTAGACTTGACGTAGCCCCACAAAAAATAGTCTAAAGGCGTTAAATCGCATGATCTTGGTGGCCAACTTACGGGTCCATTTCTTGAGATGAATTGTTGTCCGAAGTTTTCCTCAAAATGGCCATAGAATCGCGAGCTGTGTGGCATGTAGCGCCATCTTGTTGAAACCACATGTCAACCAAGTTCAGTTCTTCCATTTTTGGCAACAAAAAGTTTGTTAGCATCGAACGATAGCGATCGCCATTCACCGTAACGTTGCGTCCAACAGCATCTTTGAAAAAATACGGTCCAATGATTCCACCAGCGTACAAACCACACCAAACAGTGCATTTTTCGGGATGCATGGGCAGTTCTTGAACGGCTTCTGGTTGCTCTTCACCCCAAATGCGGCAATTTTGCTTATTTACGTAGCCATTCAACCAGAAATGAGCCTCATCGCTCATCGGACACGGACGCGAAACACATTTCGAACCGAACACTGATTTTGGTAATAAAATTCAATGATTTGCAAGCGTTGCTCGTTAGTAAGTCTATTCATGATGAAATGTCAAAGCATACTGAGCATCTTTCTCTTTGACACCATGTCTGACATCCCACGTGATCTGTCAAATACTACTGCATGAAAATCCTAACCTCAAAAAAATCACCCGTTATTAGGTTGTCAAAAAAGTCTTGTGGTATTTTTGCTAGTTGGCGCCTAAAGCGCGCACTTCTAGTTTTATTCGTCACATCGGGTCATGCTATATCTTTTTGGAAAGCTCATTTCACGCGCTAACACGTGTTTGATTGATTGTCGTTTCTTTTAAGTCGTTCGTGAGTTATAGCGTCGCAAACATGGAGCAAAATAAAGAGAAAATACGGCATATTTTACAGTACTACTACGATAAAGGCAAAAATGTATCTCAAGCCGCCAATAAAATTTGTGCAGTTTGTGGACCCGATACAGCTTCCATTTCCACCACACAACGATGGTTTCAACGTTTTCGTTCTGATGTAGAGGTGGTCGAAGATGCGCCTCGCTCCGGAAGGCCTGTCGTCGAAAATTGCGATAAAATCGCTGAATTGGTCGAAAGAGACCGGCATAGTAGTCATCAAAGCGTTATAAACCATTTGAAGAAGCTTGGAGTCACTAAGAAGCTCGATGTATGGGTGCCACACGAATTGATTCAACACAAATACCGCAAAACTTTTTTGACAACCAAAAAATCATTCCGCAACCCCCAAAAATCAAACTTCAAAACAAAAATTTTCAATTCACTTTATTATATATCATTAAAAAATCAAAAATAATGAATTCATTTTATTAAATATCATTGAGATGATACAAAATTTTTTTGAAAAATCCTGGTTTTTCACATTTTTGTATCATATGCTTCGAAGCAAGGCAAACAAAGTCCAACATCGCATTTTTTGCAGGCTGTTCGCACGATGGACTTGCATACATCACCTGCACATCTCTTCTTATTTCCATTTGGAACCACAAGGTGATCAGTCCTGTCATAGCGCAGGACATTCGTTACGGATTCACTTCGTTTATTTGAGGTTTTTTGGAACTTTTTCAGTTCGACGCCGTAGTGCTTGCAGTAGTAAATGGCTACTTCTCTCTAAAAATCTTTAAATGACTTATTTTCATTAGCGGATCTATATAGAAGCCAGCTGTTTTGCAAGCTTGCATCAATAAGCCAAGTTAAAATGGAATACCACCATTTTTTTCCTCTAAAGCTTATGCGGTGGCCTGCAACATTTTGGTCAAATCGATCCACACCCGACATAAATTTGTTGTACGATTTGTTGTACTAGTATTGAGTTACAACGACATGGAACTGGTATTTTCCTACGCAATTCTCTACTGTAGCGAGATGCTGTGGATTTTGGTTCGCCACTAAAGCATGTCGATGCAAGGCAGACTACCGAGTTATCTACCCATTTAGTCAGATAAATTGAAATTCACTCTTCTATGATTTCCACGCTTTCGTAATATCCTCTTTGCTGTTTACGCAAATCCTTCTTATGTGGAATAGGACAGCTTTTTGGAATTCGGTTTTCTCGAATTGTACCGGTAGCCTGGAAACCTCTTTTTTTCAAATAAATTATCAATGGTATTCCAGTGAAAAGATTGTCAAAGTAAAAGGATAACGGAAGTTCTTGCACCTCTTCCAAAAATTCGTCAATCATACACAAGAGTGGAGCTGCGCAAGTGCCAAAGCGTTCTTCATATTTAGGATTCACCCGCGGATTCTTACCTTGGTATATTTCAAAATTGATCATATATCCTCTAGGAGTGCAAAGAGACCAAACTTTGTATTCGAAACGAATTGGCTTTCCTTTTATGAACTGTTTACATCCATGGCGACCGAAATATGCAATCATACTTTCGTCATATGAGAGATTTGGTTCTGGGTGAAAGTTTTCAGACCATAAGGTTTAGAACGTCATCATCGCAGCTCCACATGTGTCGAAAGGCTCCTGTAGAAGTGTAGCCAGTTACTATCAAAATTGCGATGAACACACGTAACTCTGAAAAATTTAGTGTTAGATATAAATATCATAAAATCAAAATAGAGATTACATCGTCATTACCATCTATAGTAAGTTCTTCGTATCGTACTTTTTGATGATGCGTAGCGTACAAATTCGAACATTTGCATATATGTTCAAGCAAGTCATCGCTGAAAAATTTCTCAAAAAGTTAATGAGGTCTAAGATCCCGACAATCTTCGAAATTTGTTTCAGGGAATATGATAATGAATTAGCGGTTTGCCAAGTATATTTGCTGTCTTTGTTAGCTGGTGGAAGTGGTACTCCAGTATTTGATTGAATTGGGCGACAAATTTTCTTGGACGAGCTCGGCAAACAATCATCTAAAGTACCGTCATAGGGTTCCTCGTCATCGGCATCCTCTAGATTACAATCGTTAGTTTTCATTCGCGTACTATTTTCAAATACAATTTCACATCCGGCTTTAAGTTGTGCTGGGCATACATTGTCCGGAACTCCACCTTCATCCTCGCCATCATCTTCCCCACTTACATCCCCATCCTGGTAAGGTGGCTCGATGTAGAGTGCCTGGATATTAGTAGGAACATCGTTTTCATCATCAGAACACAACTCCTCTAAAAAATCCAAAGCTTCTTGCAACGTTAGATATACCAGTGGCCTAATCTGCTTGGCGTTGCCGTATGGACACATGCACAGAAAAATGCAAAAAAAAAATCATTGAGAGTTATTTTATATTCCAATCACTACACAAAAACACAACTATCATAGCCCGACCGCGCGAATCTTCGATATCTTAGATATACTTACTTTTTCTTTTCACGTTTTTCTCCACTCCACAATTTGTATACACTTTGCAATGCACTCACGACCACGAACCAAATATAACTGACGAGCAAATGAATGCTGTCGAAAGCGCGATCAATTACGCAACAGACACGTGCCAACAGATAACGGTGTCTGCATTCCTTGGAATTTTGTGGACATATTAAGCAAGACTATCGCACGTTGCCATATGGCAACCCCAGGGTGATTTGGGTTAAAGTAATAAAGGACATAATACGCTCACTGTGGTTTCCTTTGAGGGGATAATGTGGCTGTATATATTTATGTGCATGTAGCAAAATTCCTGTTCTCCTCTCCAAACTGTTTTCAGCTGGTATGCCTCTTAATGTTGTTTGTGCGTATATTTGTCTGCGTTTATTCGGGACTCTCCTTTGCTTCCAGTTGGTTGTCTTTGGTTTAGCGTTTTTTGTTAATTTTTGTTGTTTTAGATTCCCGCCCGCTTAATTTGTTAGTTTATATTTAGGTTTCGCACGCGTTTAGTTTGTTCGTATGTATGTATGTTTTACTGCTGGGTTTTGCGCCCAGTGTTTTTTTGTATGTACAGTCTACGACAAAAAGATAGCACATCAGATTTTTTTTCCATTTTTTAATTTTAACGAAACATAAATCCTTTTTTTATTATAAATCTTATTTTTACAATAAAAGGTAGCAACAAAAAAGAAACAAACGTTAAAAAACTCTTATTTGTATTCAGCATAAAACAAAGCCACTTCTTGTAGTACGACAAAATTATAGCACATTTATAAATATAAACACAAAATTAAATAAGTAGGTAAAATTTTTAGATATTAAGCGGTGTTTATTAGTGTGTGGATCCTCCTTGGTTTTTTAAAACTTCAGTGAGACGATTGGGAATTGACTTAAATAATTTTTTAAATTATTTTTTCGGAATTGAATCCCATTTTGACACAATAGCATTTTTCAGTTCCTCAACGCTAGTGTATTGTTTATTTTCTGCATAAACGTGCCTTGCCAGATATCCCCAACAATTTTAAATAATATTAAGGTTAGGTGAACGTGCAGGCCACTCTAAAATTTTAACACTTTTCTCCTCAAAGAAAGGCTTGACTACTCTTGCAGTATGCACAACCGCATTATCTTGCTGGAATATCATGGGACACTCTGTTAATTGTTGTCCCCGATTCACTACTTCATTACCAATCAAAGCGAGATAATTTTGGCTGTTAATTTTTGACGGAACAAATTTTATTTCAGTTTTCCCACGATACCATATTCCAGCCTAAATCATAACACTTCCTCCTCCATGCTGGCGGCGACTAAGGAAAAGGTTTTCCTTTCTCAAATCGCGGTAATAGTATGACCAACCATCTGGACTATCTAAATTAATTTTTTTTTCATCTGTAAAAAGCACACGACGCCATCTTTTCTTCCATTTCATATGACTTTCAGCAGACTTTAATCGTGCTTCACGATGCTTCGCTTTATTTAAAGGGTACAATTTATTTAAAGTTATCGTTTATTTACAATACAATGTTTTGCGAAAATATATCGCGTCGAATCGAGGTAGAATGCGTTGAATCACTGTAGGAGGAAAAAGTGGGAAATCCGCGGCGCAGTGTAGAAGCGAAAGTTGAGAACCCAATTGCCTAGACGAATTTAATGTTGAATTGTTTAGGACGAATTGTTGGTGCTCGAATGTTGTTGATTGTAGGTACTGGCGAAAGGTGTGGACGCGGCGCAGTGTGTAAACGAATGGAAAGTCCAGTCCTGTTGTCTATCCTTTTTGTTTAGTGGGTAGGAGCACAGGTGTGGGGAGTTGCGGTGAAGTGTCAGCGTATTAGGGTGCGCCAGTTTTCCCCAGGTTGAGTGAGGAGGGAGGTTTAACTCATTTAAACAGCCTTCTCCTGGCGTTATACGTTCACTGCCATTCAGCAGGCTGGAGAAGTGTTTTCTCCATAATTTAAGTATGCTCTGGGCATCGGTGACTAGATCACCTTTGGGGGTTCTACAAGAACATGATCCGGTCTTGAAACCTTCTGTAAGCCGCCGCATTTTTTCGTAGAATTTTCGAGCATTACCCCCGTCGGCCAGCTTATCAAGCTCTTCATACTCACGCATTTCGGCCTCTTTCTTTTTCTTTTTGCAAATGCATTTCGCTTCCCTCTTCAACTCTCGATATCTATCTCATCCCGCACGTGTTGTGGTCCATCGTAACGTTGAGAGGTAAGCAGCCTGTTTTCTCACGCGACACGGCAATCCTCGTCGTACCAGCAGTTCTTTTGCACTTTGCGATGGTTTCGGTAGCAGCTGTACGTAGGGAGTTTGAAATGCCGTCCTACAGTTCCCTTATACCGAGTTGTTGACGAGTGCTCTCAGAGAGCAGGAGTGCAAGCCGAGTCGGCTGTCTGTTTTGCTTGCAGCTTCTCGACGTCGAATCTTCCTTGTGTTTGTTTACGTGCGTTTTTTGCTGCACAAAGGCGGGTGCGAGTCTTGGATGCAACAAGATAGTGGTCCGAGTCGATGTTAGGACCTCGGAGCGTACGCACGTCTAGGCGACGTGTCTTCCATCTCTTACAACAGGATCGATCTGGTTGGTGGCTTTTCGATCTGGAGACAACCAGGTAGCTCGACGTATTTTCTTGTGCTGGAATCTAGTACCACAGATAACCATATTTCGGGTCCCGCCGAAGTTGATCAGCCTCAACCCATTTGGGGATGTTTCCTCGTGGAGGCTGAATTTACCGACCGTCGTACCAAAGATACCTTCGTTGCCCACCCTGGCGTTAAAATCGCCAAGCACGATTTTGACATCATGGCGGGGGCAGCTCTCATAAGTGCGCTCCATGCACTCATAGAAGGCATCTTTGGCCACATCGTCCTTCTCTTCCGTCGGGGCTTGGGCGCCAATCAGCCATATGTTGAAAACCTCGCTTTGATGCGGATTGTGCGCTCCTTGCACTCCTTTATATGGCCACTGTAGAAAATGCCACAAGGACCTACTCGTCTTTGTCCTTGTCCCGTCCATCTCATTTCTTGGACGGCGGTGATGTCAGCCTTTATTTTTACGAGGACATCAACCAGCTGGGCAGCGGCACCTTCCCAATTAAGGGACCGGACATTCCAGGTGCATGGCCTTAATTCCTAGTCCTTATTTCGTTTGCCATGGTCGTCATCAAAAGGGGGGTCACTCATCCAAGGCTTGTTGTTCCTTTTCATTGGAATGATTTTTTACGTGGCGGGTCCCAAACACAACGCACAACCCTGCGGAGGGGATTTTTCCCCTTCTCACTTTAACTCGCCTTCAAACGGATGTTCTTAGGCTACCCAGAGGATACTTGGTCAAAGACCGGAAGTCGTGAGCTGCTTGAGTCATATGTAAAAGAATCGTTTCTGGCCACTCCCAAGTGAATGGCGATCAGAGAACTTTCTCCACTTGCATGAACTTCTACACATGATTCCATCCATCTTCTAATCAGAGCTTCTAATTCTGGTGTTGCGTTAACTTGCTCTATAATTGGTGTATTAGCAGGAGAGGGCACGGATGGGATATCATTATACTATATATTTTTATTTTATTAATTTTTTTTTTTTTGTTTTGTATATTGGTATTTATTATAACAACCGGAGGATCCCTCCGAAGGTGGTGAATCACAGAGACATTTTATTTTGTATTTTATTATAAGGATTAGAAGTTTCTTTTTTGTGTGGTGTAAGTTTATATTGATTTTCGACATAATATTATAATTTTAATTTATAATTGTGTTCTATTTTATTATAAGGATTATTTTATAGAATTTTATTATAGTTCGTTAGCTAAATTTGCTTTTGTTTTATATTGAATCTAAATATATATTTCTTAATAAATCTATATAAATAGTAGGATAGGAACGTCTTTTCCTTTTTTTAACTTTCAGTAATAACTAATTTTACCTCATTTTTCCTTTTTATTATATTAATTTTTTTGTATTCAACTAAGATTTTCCGCTTACACTTTTTTGTGAAATGAACAACTTATTAAAATTTTTCGTCACTGATAAAAGATAATATTTTTTTTAACACTTTTCACTTAATTAGTTAATTGAATTAAATAATTCAAAATCAAGATTATAATTCTTAAAACTAACATATTGTTAACTTATATATATATATATATATTTATACTTGTATAAATGATCATGATGACGAGAAAAATTGAAATCCGCGTGACTGCCTGTCTGTTCGAAATCCACAACGGAATAACTCTTGCCAATAGGTGCTACCTCGGACTGAATAGACAATTGAGAAGTAAAGTTCTCTCTCGACGACCAAAAATCAAAATCTATTAATTACTCATTATTCCCGTCCTGCTATATGGTGCAGAGGCATGGACGATGACAATATCTGATGAGTCAGCCTTAGGAGTTTTTGAGAGAAAGGTTACGCGAAAGATTTATGGTCCTCTGCGCATTGGCCACGGCGAATATCGCATTCGAGGGAACTATAAGAGGTATGAGATATTCGAGTACAATGACATGGCCCAGAGAATCAAAAGGTAGCGGCTAGTTAGATCATGACGTCCGATTGGATGAAAATACTTTAGCTCTGAAAGTATTTGACGCAGTACTCGCCGAGGGAAACAGAGGAAGGGGAAGATCTCTAGTCCGTTGGAAGAACCAAGTGGAGAAGAACCTGGTTTTGCATGGAATTTCCCATTGGCGCGACATTCCTAAAAGAAGAAACGACTTCCGCGCTATGGTTAACTCGGCTATAACCGCGTAAGCAGCGTCTACGCCGAGATCATCCAGATGTCTCAATCTTTACTTAAGTTAAGGCTTGAGTAACTAATAGATTTTGGTTTTTGGTCGTCGAGAGAGAACTTTACTTCTCAATTGCCTTGTCAGTCCGAGGTAGCACCTATTGGCAAGAGTTATTCAAAGCTGACTTTTGTTGCTGGTTCCAAGATAGACGAAATTATATATGACTTCGAAGTCATGGCTGTACACAGTGACGTGCGAGCCACGTCGCGATTGCGATGACTGTTTATTTTATAATAGGAGATATTTCGTCTTGCCTTCGTTCACCACCAGACCCATTTGCTTCGCTTCCTTATCCAGTCTGGAGAAAGCAGATCGAACGGGGTTGTTCAGGACAATTATATCAATATCATCGGCGTACGCCTTCAGCTGTACGGAAAGGTTCTTCCCAATCTTGACGGAACTTTTGGTATTGCGCAATGTCAGTTTACACAGGCGTATTAGTTTTGCGGGGATACTAAATATATGTAGACATAGGGTTTCAGGTGACTTTATACTGGATATACATATGTATTGAGTTATCTCTGAAAAGTACAAAACGTAATTTAGTCATAGCAGTGTATCTTTGTGCCAAAAATATATAAAATTGGCCCCATTTAACTATTTTCTGGATTAATAAATCTCCAGCTGAATTTACTCCATATTGTTGGTAATTGTATGTGAGGTACCTTAGTGAAAACCATGTAACTTTTTTAGTATGTGGCATGATAGTAATTAATAGATAAAATCGGGTCTTTATTACCCCAACTCCGAACTTGTGTCGAACACATCGGTCAGTGTATGAGCTATAAGTAGTATGTGTATTAGGGTGTTTTTTATTGAGCTATTAATTTTTTTCAGTCCCATCACGAAATTTCCTTGGAAATACCCCAAAAAAATATCCTGAAAATTTTAGCTCTTAATATTAACATTAAGAACTGGACCAAGGCCTATAAAAACTTTCCATAGAAAATACACTACAATCGTGAGTTTTTATCTTCAAATTCCTACAGACCAGAGGTATTTTATGGCATCGCTTTGACTTCAGATGCGTATTTCTCAGAATTGTTCACTCTACAAAAGTGCCTAGTGCAACAAAGTCGTAACTCACACCGGCGAGGTAGTACGGGGCTCTAAACCCGATTTCGCATTTTTTATATATATCTCGTAAATGACAGGAGCTATAGAAAAAATGTTATAGCTATATGATAAATGTGTCGGAAATTTTATTTGCTAAAAGGTTCAAGGGCAAAATCGCTGTCATAAATTTTTCTCGAGATATTCGGCTTTTTAAGTAAGGCTGTATAGAATTTTTATAGATGGTATGTGATTAAAATAGTACACAATACTGTCTTGTTTAAAATAAAAGTCAATGTTGTTTGCTTTTTCACAATATCATTTAATAAACGATATAATAAATGATGAAGTAACTTAAATTAAATGTTGACGAGGAGGGCGGCGAAAATCAAAATCCAACTTGCCGGCGTTCGAATTGATGCAGATCGTGGTCGAGTTGTCGTTGCGACAAACGAATATTTGGAAAAAGGGGTCAGCGCACCGGAATCGAGTTGTTGCAACGTTCCTTTTTGAAAGTTTAAGCAAGTGAAAATTGTAGCGCGAGATTGGTGACGAAAAACGTATGTTGATGTGCGAACTGTATGTAACGAAGTATAGTGGCGAATGTGTCTCTATACTGCTGTCCATCCTTCTTGTTTAGTGAGTACAGGTGTGGTGAGTTGCTTTGGTGTTGTGTGGTGATGTGTGTTTGTCCTTAAGGTGCGCCAGTTTTTCACGGTTAGGGTGGGGGAGGATTAACTCATTTAAACATCCTGGGCCCCCTAGGCGAATATTTTGCCTAGTATTATACGTTGTTGCATGTATTTCGGCGTACTGCTTGTAGAGTTGCCGAGGGCGCAGAATACATGCTGTAAATCCTGAAAATGCCTTCGGTTTTAAACATGGTATTTGGTATTTATTTACCTTTACTTGCGTATGGCAAGGAACGATATTTTGCGGGTTTATCCGACTTATTATTATAGTAAAAAAGTAATTTAAAATTTCTTATTTCATCGGTATGGAATACCGGTTGTTTATTATTTGCCTTTTCTATGTTATCGGCTTATAAAGGATAGTAACTCCACGCCCGGCTCAGATATGGCCAGAATGGGTACTCCTTAGCCCTGGAGTTAGGACTACGAAATTAGAGGGATCTTGCGAGAGAAAGGCCGTGAATGGAGAACGGCTTCGATTCGTGATAGAGAATTATTCATAATTAATTAATGCTTTGTATAGCTTATTCCCATTAATCACCACTGTTAGGAGCGCTTATGTATATGTAGATAATTTTATTATATTATAAATATTAATATTTAAGTGCGTATGCACTAATTTGACAAGTAGTAGCCCGCCACCGCTCTAGGATTTGCTTAGAAATGGTTTTTTGTTTTCATTATTGGCGAAAGCCATCCTGCGGGATCGAAAGGTTACGAACATATATTCAGAGGGAATCTGACCTTGCCTTTTCTAACTTTATGTGGGGTATTGCAAAATTGTGGCTCTAGTGGTTGTCGTACGACGTACCGGCCATTATTTGATCGAGTAGTTGTGGCTTTAGAAAAGTCCTCACAATACTGATCTTCTTTAGTTTTGTTTAATAATTGGGGAAGTTTCCCTATCTCTTGAAGTTTCCTTAATTGTGAATTAAGGCATTTATTTGATTTTTTCTCAACTTGAGTTGGTTTTGTGGTAACTAGTTCTGTAACTAGTCCATTTTGTGTTTCGCTGTGCAGCGTTTGAGATTTTTGTGCCTTTGAGCAGCATGGTGTCTCTTGGCAATTTTTAGTATTTTGGCTTTCAGGGTTTGCTTTTGCAATTAAACCTGTGGTTCTTTGTGTATAAGAGCTTCTTTGGGGTGAGATGGGATATCTGCTGTAATGAAGCATTGTATGATGTCTTTTATGACAATATAAGCAGTTAAATTTGCTTTTGCAATTTTTAAGATTGTGTGTATGGGACAAGCAGTTTGTACAGAGTCTTTTTGATCTGACAAAGTTGTTCCTTTCGTTAATGTTTAATTTTTTAAACTTCTCGCAAGTTTTTAGCTTATGCCCTCTTGCGCATAGTTCGCATGACGTATGTGTTCTTTGTTCAGATGTGAACGATTGCGTTTTGTGAAAGGTTTTGTTTAAATTGTTTTTGTTACTAACTTGGGGTCTATTAAAGCTTCGGTTTCGGTCATGTTTAATGTTCTTAGTTCTGATTATATTTTCTTCTAACCTTTC
Source organism: Bactrocera zonata (assembly GCA_037783105.1). Classification (NCBI taxonomy): domain Eukaryota; kingdom Metazoa; phylum Arthropoda; class Insecta; order Diptera; family Tephritidae; genus Bactrocera; species Bactrocera zonata. The sequence continues at coordinate 2,113,736 of JBAWJQ010006683.1, forward strand.
CGCAATTTCATATTGGGTGGTGAGAAAATCTTTCATTTGTTGCCACGTTGGGCACTTTTTTCGTGATGAGAGCGATTGCTCCCATAGAAGTAACGACTTTTCTGGTAATGCGGCGGTGCAAATGTTTACCAGAATTGGGTCCCAGCTGTGTGTGGGAATATTTAGTGTCGATAGAATCGACAAACAATTTGAAACAGTGGATTCTAGTTTGATGAATTCTACACTTGTTCCTTTCTTAATTTTTGGCAAGTTCATTATAGTCGTTACTTGTTTATCGACCAGTATTCTTTCGTTTTCATATCTTGCTTTTAGAGCTTCCCAAGCCAAATTGAAATTGTCGTCATTTAATGCGAACTGTTTAACTATTTCGCCTGCTTGACCTTTTGTTTTGTATCGGAGGTGATACAGTTTTTGTGCCTTTGATAGTTGTGGATGGTTGATGTAAACGGCTGTGAACATGTCCCGGAAGGACGGCCATTCTTCATAACCTCCGTAAAGGTTTCTGTATCACATGCAGGCACCTCGAGTTGGATGCCTGAACTTGCCTCGTGATTGTCTATTTGTGGCAGCTCTACTCTACTGTGGGGAGTAGGTGCAATTGCTTTAATGAGCTTTAATTGATCGGAGATCATAGCTTTCGTTTCTTCATATTGGTCCAAGCAGTTTTCGTAAATATCGTAAGCAGATAACTTAAAATTGTGTGGTAGATCTGAATCGTCAGAATCTACAATGGCGTCATGAGTCGCTTGGAGTCGTGTCCAAAAATTGTTGAGGTTTATAGTTTTGATTTCTAGTAACGATTCAGAGTTTTCTTGAATCGGTGAAGAGGCAAATCTAGTGCAGTATCTTATTAAACTGTCACTTTGTGAAATGAATTTAACAACCTGGTTTGAGCGTGTAGCTCCTGCAGGTGTATATTGTTTTGTGTCATTATGAACCATTTTTAATATATTGTGTATTAAAATATTTCTCAAACGAATTAAATTTTTCTCAGAGTAAACTGATTTGAATATGGAAATTGAATTGAACCTTTTTTTGGTAAATGTTTTTATTTTCAGTTTAGGGTGCTAACAAACGAATATGTTTCGTGTTATTACTATCTTTTCTGTTTATGGCAAAATAATAATATTTATGTATTTTATTTTAGTTTTAAGTTTGCAAATACCCGCACTTTTAATTTATAAATACCTTTTACGTCCTTATGTTAGTATTTGGGTAACCCTAATACTTGGACCTGTATGTATGTATGTATGTGCTTATGTTTTGTGCAATTGAGAGCTCGTTGAAGAGATCAATATGCTATTTACATAAATGCACGACTTGTTTGTGTTTTTATGATTATCGTTTTGTTATATTCTTAAGCAATTGAGAGCTCGTTTGAGAGATCAATTCGCTTTTTTGATTAGTATGCACAAATTGTTAGTGCTAATGTATACGAGCAAACAATATGCTGTAAAGCTTGTGTAATATTGCTTTTTTTTTGTTTGGCAATATATTTGCACAACGAAAAGAGAGCGGGAAAACGGATTCGGTAAAACAGATGTTTTCCGTATGTACTAGTATATATATGTACATTAATAAATAATCATATGTTCTAATATTTCTGATTTTATAAGTATGTAATTTGTATGTTAAGGTTTCTGTGGATTTTTTGTGGTATGTATGTACAATTATTGAGAATATATGAGGAGAAATGTATCTCCCCTAGGTATATATGCGAATATGTATTTTTTTTTTTTTTTGCAGTTCTTGCTTTGTATTTTCTGCTACAATTTTTGATTATTGTATGTGCCTTTGCTTACTTAATGTATGCACTCCTGCTTGTTGTTTTATTAAACATAAGAGGTATGCCGGAAAATATGAGAGTAAATCGATATTTGTTTTTTGTTAATATGTGTATTTGAATACACAAAGGTAAGCTAGTACCTCGGCAATACAGTAATATTATTTATTAACATATGTATATTGATATATAATCTTTATACCAAACTGTGTTCGGTTTTTCCCGCAAAATAAACTTGAAACTGGTACAGTTTGGCAACCGTTTTTTCGCTGTTAAAACTGATTTCGAAATACGGATTTTATATCAAAAGTATTTTTTACATACATATGCGCATTAAATAGATTTAAGGAAATGAAATAAATACGCTCACTTCGTTTTTCCTCAAGGGAGCGTTTTATACGCTGTAGCTGTTTACAAGCCTGGGGGTTTTGTTCCAATTCCTATTCCGCTCCTGATGTCTGCTGGATACGAGAACGGCTAATAGTTTTTGTTGTGTTGTAGTTGGCAGACCATTTGTGTTCGCGCCCGAATATTTATTTTACCTTGTTTGTATTTATGTTTTGCTATAAGTTTTCGCGCCCGATTGTCTTTGTCTTTTGTGGTTTTTATTGTTTTTTGTTTGTTGAAATTGTTTATTATACTTTGTTTTAAATACATATATTATTTATATTTTTGTAAATATGTTTGTGTTTTTCAGTATATTTATGTTTTCCGCTTGTTTGAATAGGTTCTTAGTTTTCTTTTATGTTTTTGTTAGTTTCTACACTTTGTGTCAGTGCACTTTTTTACCGAACTTGATTTTGTTTTTTTTTTTTTTGTTTTGTTGGTTCGTTATATATGTAAGCACATATGGTTCTGTTTTTTTTTTTTTTTGTATGTCACTGCACTTTGTTTTATTTGTTTTTATGTTCCCGCACTTTTTTATTTTTTGTTGCATATACATAAGTATAAAAAGTTTTTTTTTTTTTTTTTTCCACAGTTTTCACTTATTTTTGACGCTCACAGTATGTAGGTGTATAGGTATGTTCTTTTGGTTTGGAACACTGCACTTTTGCTTTAAGTTTTTTTGATTTGTTTTATAATTTTTGTTTGATCGCCAATTCACTTCTACCACACTTCACTGGATATTGTTTTATTTTATTTTTGTGGCTGTTAATTTATAGTGCCTGTCTTTTAGGCTCGAAGGACCATGATTAAAATAGTACACAATACTGTCTTGTTTAAAATAAAAGTCAATGTTGTTTGCTTTTTCACAATATCATTTAATAAACGATATAATAAATGATGAAGTAACTTAAATTAAATGTTGACGAGGAGGGCGGCGAAAATCAAAATCCAACTTGCCGGCGTTCGAATTGATGCAGATCGTGGTCGAGTTGTCGTTGCGACAAACGAATATTTGGAAAAAGGGGTCAGCGCACCGGAATCGAGTTGTTGCAACGTTCCTTTTTGAAAGTTTAAGCAAGTGAAAATTGTAGCGCGAGATTGGTGACGAAAAACGTATGTTGATGTGCGAACTGTATGTAACGAAGTATAGTGGCGAATGTGTCTCTATACTGCTGTCCATCCTTCTTGTTTAGTGAGTACAGGTGTGGTGAGTTGCTTTGGTGTTGTGTGGTGATGTGTGTTTGTCCTTAAGGTGCGCCAGTTTTTCACGGTTAGGGTGGGGGAGGATTAACTCATTTAAACAGTATGTATTAAAAAATCTATGAAAATTGTGATATAGTATAATGATAAAAACAAGTCATGTAAAAAATATATAAAAATATCACAGTATAATAACAAATTATTTATATATATACAAATGTCTACAATTAAATCCCAAATTCTAATTTTCGTTAAAAAAAAGTTTTCTAATTTTAGAGCTTCTTTATCCTACCTGTTTAAAATTTTTTTACTTTTTTATATTCTATCGTAGTTTAAGTCCGCATATTGTAACCACTAAAAAATAAAAAAAAAAATTGAAACCTATAGGTGTAAAACACAAAATTTTATTTTTAAAATTAGGGGCAGAAAGGTCTTTATTTAAAAATTTAGTTAAAAAATATATTCTAATTCTAATAAAAAGGACTATAACTATTTTTGGGTCGCAATTATCACAACACAAGAAGGGCCTAACATCTTTCATTTTATTAAAAAAATTATCTCCTATTCCTATTTTATGACAATTATTGTCGAATTCTTCTAAAAATCTTGTTTCCAAAATTTTTACAAATGCAATAAAATCCTCAGGCGGCTTCACTAAATTGCATTTGTCTATTTGATTTTGATGCATGAAGATGAATTCGTCCGAAGGAATTTCATCTCCTAAATATGGCAATGCACTATGGTTTCTAGGACCACATTTTCTGGCCAAAATTCAAATAACTGTAATTTAGTTTTGAAATTTTGCATATATATAGTAAATAGGGTTTATAGAAAGAATGGGAGTGTTTAAAAAGCCGCCACGCGCATTTATCTAATATACAGTGACTCAAACAAATGACCCCGTGGTGAATATTTTGCCATGGTAAGAATACTTTACTTTCGAATTTTTTTTAAGTTTTTTATTGAAATATAATTCAACACAAATAGCGCAAATCAACGTTAAACATTCTGCACAAAATTTCAAAAAATTTGTTGAGTTTTCCCAAAATTTTGAACCTTGTATTTAGAGCTTTAAAACAAATTGCGAGTACGCAGCCCAATGAATTTTGGTATAAGGAAGTTCACGTTTTCGTCGGCTCAGACTGCGCAATGATTTTAACAATATTTTTGAAAACTTTTTTCGTATAACGTATAATTTTTTTTAAATTTTCGTTGATTTGTAATAATTATCGTATATTCTCTTGGAAACTTTCAACTACAAAAACAATTTTCGTTATACGAAAAATATTCTCTAAAACTGTGGAAAATTTTACAAAATAGGTTTGAAATTTAAATAATTTCTGATTTTTATTGGGAAATATTTTTATAATATTTGTATGTATGCTTAAACTTATTACTGTTAGTAGTAAATAATAAAATATTTTTTAGTTAACATATAAGAAGCTAACACCAGCGTAGTAACATATGTACATAAATATTAAATTGAATTATTTTCTAATTCTAAATTATTTAATAGCTCTTCGTATCCACAGTTGAGGCCCAAATTACCTTCGTCGTTCTCATCATTTTCATCAACGTCGTTTGCAGAAAATGTATTAGCGTCACCATCCGCAGAGCTTAATAAAGCAATAACTTCCTTAGGAAGTTGCATTCGTTTTTGTTTTTTTTATACGTTTGTCGAGGCTAATGCTAGAAATTAAAGGATCTGATGTGTCAAAAGCTCTATTAATCACGTCAGTTAGATTGCTAATTCGGCTGTTTTTCCGAGCACGATGTACCCTATCCGATTTATAAATTTTATTTCGCGGTTCTGATTTTCTTTAATTATTGTTTCTTTAGTTTCTTTAATATACTCAAGTTTTAAAGGACGACAAAATCGTATAGACTGTGGTGTCCGTTTTCGTCACTCATACGTAATGGAGTAATTGAAGAAGATGCGATGAATCAATTTGATGTGATTCAGTTCAATATTTCTGTTTGAAATTAGAATGACCTGTACTGCTGTCAAATCCATAGTTTACAATTAACTCCACTTTCGAAAAGGTTTCTTTCCTATCCTCCATCACCGCGACCATAACATCTCTTTGTAGTATACTAAGCCTCTCTGCTGTGTGTTCAAGAAATCTTTTCAAAGGAACTTTTGCCAAATTTTCGTTAACTACTATTTCCTTCGGTCTGCATGCACATTTCTTACTTAATACTTCTTTGTAAGAAGGAAAGATATCACAATTTAGGCTAAGACTTTCTTCTCGAATATTTATATATTGTTGTTTGGTAAAGCTATTTTAAAACAAGAAAGCCAACCCCTCTTCAGCAGACATGCGAATTGGGCATTTCTCGTCGGTTTTATTTTCTAATAGTTTTCTTATTTTAGACATTTCATTTGAGTTGTTTAAAGTCCTTTTTAAAGTTACAGCCAAATCTATTTGACCTCTTTTACGGGCAGCCGTAGACGCAGCAGACACCATTAAATCAATATTGTCGCCTTGCTGTTTCGATAATTCCGCAGCTTCTCTTCTTTGCGTTCTTGCAGATTTTTCATTAAATGTAAGGGATTTACGGCCTATTTTGGTGTGCTTGGTATAGAATATGACAACTCCGGTTTTATTATTTCGGTTTTTGTTAAAAGCCAGTTGGCATTTTGTTTCAAAAATACATCTACACGCCGATGACTTTTTCCCCATCTGTCATTAATATATTTACATATAATTCTATTTTTTTTTCTTTTGCAATAACGTTTTCTAACAAAAAATTAAAAACTGCTGTCTGTCTAAGGCACGTGTTTGCCTCCTCCTTCCGTACTTCAAATAAATCAGCAAATCGCACGGAGTAGTGGTCTAAGAAAAATGTGAATTATTCAAAAATCGCAAAAACAAGCAAAACAGTTTTTCGCACACAAACTCCAAATTGAGTTATTTATACAATCACAAAGTACCAAGACTACCAACTGCTACCAATTTTTTTAAGCTCTACGTAAAGTTGAAAAATATTACTTAAGCCAAAGTTAATATTTAAATAAATTTTTTTCAAACTTAACAACAGAAACAAAATATAATTACCTTTATTGTTAGTTTCCATTTTTTTCTTTTAGTTAATTTTAATTTGTTTATAAAATATTCAGTTTTGAGTTTCAGCCAAATTTCACCACTTGTATAAGCAAATAGGCAAAGTTGCAATTTAACTGCTGACCACATAACGGTAAACCGATTAAAGGGAAAACAAAATATGCAATTAACTCATGCGAAGTATCAGCTTAGTGATGGTAAAAAAAAAAACAGACGAAAAATCGGAACTTTTAAAAATCGATTTTGGCCAGAAACCATAGTGCAATGGCAGGGAACATGTGTGCAGTATGAAAATTTTTAAATAAAAATAGCCGCGAAAGTAGCTAAACGCATTTTCTTTCAAATTTTTTTCACCACTATCTAATGTGATTGATCTAACGAGGGAGTGCTCAGGCAGTGGTAAACCTTGAAAATCCTGCCAAGAAAGGTCATTCAATAGTGAATCATTACACACATTACGTAGAACATTATTACTATGTTCCGAAATTACCGTAGCATCTGGTCTAAGGGCAGCTCACAGTTTCCTTTTGTTACGACGTTTACGTAACGTAAGCCTCACGATTTCCTAAAAAAAACTAGAGAACATATAGGGCGTTACTCTAGTACCTCCTCCGCTTCGAATCTGCCCAAAAAAATGTTCTAAACTGTGCTGACATAGTTGTCTCGTCTTCAGGTACGGAAAACCTGAGTGTGACAAAAATCGCCACAATCGTCTTAAACTGTTAATATTTAACACCCAACCTCTTATAAAACTAAAATTATTGGTTGTGTTGCTTTCTTAATTATCTACAACCCGAATAGTTTTTAGAACTTTTTCTGCCTCATTTAAAAACTCTAACTGTTCAGGGGAACCTACAAACACTTTTTTAGTGGGTACAACAGTCTCAACGAAACTGCTATTTAAAATATTAAATAATTTATTAAAAAACGAAATGAATTCCGCGGTATTAATAAAGCTCCTACTATTCGAGCTTAAGGCTCCTGAGTTATATAGGGACAACATACCAGAAGCGACCGTATTACTCAATACTTGAGACGCGAATTTAACCTTCATTTTTTGGAAGGTATTTGGATAAATATGAGCATCGGTTAATTTATGCGCACACCGATAACTCGACTTAGAGTCGGTTTCATAAAAATGAACAATATCCGACCAACTTGCTTGACAATTTTTAAAGAAGACCGTATTTTTTAAATTTTGTAAACAGTTAGGACTACTTTTTATCAAATGGGGGCTATCGTAAATACACTTCCTTGCCATTAACATTAAAAAAAAGGCCGTGACGCTGAAAAACCTAACAAATTAGAGAAATTCTGAAAATTGGTGCCCTGGTCGCAAGCAAAATGGCAAGGAATTAGTCCCATATTTTGCAGTTGGGTAATGGCTTCAAGGATATTTTTTTTTGCAGGAGCCTTTAACGAAAAAATAAGCCAATGGATGGGACCAAAGCTCTCCACTTATACCTTGCACCATTATGGTCATTGCAGTTGTTGCTAATCTAGAAGTGCGATTTTCATCGCCATAATCCTCAATACCTATCACCCTATCGAATTTCCTATCATACTGCAAATGACATTTCAGTAACATTTCATCATATGAAACCGACACGAACTTTTGTTCGAAAGTGAATCCCCTACTCCCAATCTCTAACGATTTTATGCGGCTTTGGGTACAACCTGAGAAACGGGGCCAGTCTGTAACAAAATTTTCCAAAGTACTTTGGGATGGAAAATCTAATTGGCGCTTTAAGTGCCAATAAGCAACTGGCGACAAAAAAATACACCCAATGCTATCGTTTTAAAAAAACTGTCATATCGACGACCATGGGTATGGCGATTACTATTTATAAAACTACTCCTAATGCAAGCACCTAACTGAGGAGGAACTTTACTACAAACTAAAGAAAGAGGGTCTGACTGTTCCCTAAGTGAGCTATTCCTTAGCTGTTCCCATCTTTCTAACTCTGCGGCCATTTCAACTAACTGGGCCTTTAAACTCAAATTTTCTTGCTCTTTTTCTTCTAACTTTATTTCCAAAACCCTATTCTCTTTCCTCAATTTCTTCTTCTTTTCTGTACCTACTGTCAGACCCCTACCTGTTTGCGCGTCCTTATCAAAATTAAGAGATACATCCTCCTCAAAAAATGGAAGAGGCTCTAAAATTCCATCTCCAATCTCACTTTCAAAAATTGGAAAAAGCTGCCTCGGTGCATTGTGTGCATTTGAGACAGCTTCTTCAACTTGGGGAGCAAAATCTTCAAAACCCAATAAAATTGTATTTTTAAGTCAGAATTTGGGACGTAAAATGAAAGCTCAACTTTTAAATTCATATCTGGAACGACCGTCGATCGCAATCGCTTTTTAAGGCGCATTGTTGCCGAAAAATGCCGCTCACAAGCAAAAATATGTTTAGGTGTTTCATCGGAAACACCTAAATGGTTGAGCCAACATTTACGCCTATTTAAAAGAAAAACAAAGAATATCTGTAAATATAAAAATGAATCGTCAAAATGTATGTACGCTCATAACTTTCATACGACTGAACCAAATTTGATAATTATTTTTTTAAAATGTTCGTTGAAGTTCAGGGATGGTTTCTGCGGAGAAGAAAATACAAATTATTGCCGAAAAACTCCTAAAAACAGCCCTTTTCTTTTTCTCATATTTACAAACGAATGAATGTTTGTTCGTTAGTAACGCTAAGAGAACGGCTGAACCAATATTGATGAAATTTTAAGAGGTTATTCGTTGTGGATCAAGGAAGGTTTAGAAATAAAAAACCTGTATGCTTTTCGTGAGGAAAAGTCGAAAAATTGGAAAATTCCAAAAAGTTTATTTTTTCCATACAATTTTTTTTTAATATTTTTGTTTTGTTTTTCAAATCGTTCAAATTTGTCGTTTGCTTCAAAAATTTTTGAAAATTATTCAGTGAAACGTTATGTGTGTTGCACACAAAGTGATCAATTACAGATTGAAATTTATTACGAAGAGGTCGCGCTAATATCGGTCGGCGTTCCTTTTGGCATCAACATACATTAGCAGCCCAAGGCACATGACCGAGTACTCCCAGGATGCGATGATATACGTGCGGTATTATGGACCCCGGTCAATCAGCAAGCGATGACAATACATTCACGAAACAGTATCCACGTTTCTTTCGGAAACACAAACTAGAAATGAGGGATATCCACTCTATCGGCGTCGCTCACCAGACGACAATGGCGGAACATTCAGCATCCAATTTAGAAGAGTGAACATCGAAGTTGACAACACATGGATCGTATTATGTTCACCATTATTGTCTAATTCATATTCAAAACTCATATCAGTGTTTAGTATTGCAGTTTGGTGTAATGGATAAAATACGTTTGAAAGTACCCCACCATAGGCATAGCAACAAAATTAACATTTACGAGTTTTTGCTCAACTTTCGACAGAGATCCGTTTGCGAGGAAATTTGGAAATACCTTGATATTATACATGGAATGCATCGTTGAAGAAATAATTACGCAAAAAGCAAGGCCAACCAGGTGTGTTATCAACTAATGCATTGGGACGAATTTACACAATCCACCGGCAAAACGACGATTGTTTGTACCTTCGGTTGCTATTGATAAATGTTCGCGGTTCAACATCATTTGAGTCATTGCGTACTGTGAATGGTACGGTGTGTGCAACGTTTTGAGAAGCAAGCCAGGAATTACAATTGCTGGAAAATGATAATCACTGGAATGCAAATGAAGTTCGCACACTTTTCACGATAATCATTTCGACATATCAGCCTTCAAATCCGCGTCTATTATGCGATACGAACAAAAATGAAATTGCCGAAGACATTTTACATCGTCACGAAATTAACTCATCACGAATGTTCGGACATTGGCCAAATTATCGTAACTACGATTCCTTAAGTGTACGCGCAATATTAGCTGCCAAAAATACCGATGTTGTTGACTTAAACTGGAAGTTTCAAAGTCAAATTCCGGGAGACTTGCGCTCATACAAATCGATGGTTCGTCTTGACAATTCACGATATTAATTACCCAGTGGAATTTCTAAATTTTTTGGAGAGGCTTGGTATGTCACCGCACCATTTGCGTCTCAAAGTTGGATCTGTCGTTATTATGTTTCGCAATCTTCACTGTGTAATGGAACCTGACTGATTGTGACGCACCTATCGAATACAAAGAGTAGAATGCTTGATTCTACGAATTCCTTTGAGTTCTATCGATTTGCCATTTCAGTTTAAACGTATTCCGTTTCCAGTGAAAATTGCATTTGAGATGACAGGACACAAGGATATTCGCATGGTGTGTGGCATAAATTTGGAAATACTATGTTTTTCACACGGTCAGATATACCTGGCGTGCGCACGAGTTGGAAAACCATCTTTTCTGTACACCGAAACAGAAACCAAAAAATGTTGTTTATCAAGCTGTGTGCATTGAAAAAAAAAAATGAAATGGTAAATTCTTTCTCTTCATTTCAAACACACATATTTTCACGCAGGACAACAGCTGCGGGGTCAGCTAGTAAAAATATAAAATAACTACATATATTACATACAGTGCAAAAATACCAAACATATAAACTTATCTATTCAAATGAACCGGTATATTCGTTACATTAAAATATTTAAAAAATTAAATTTCAAAATATCGAAATTTATCGATGTTTTCATACAGTTTTTTATCCGACTAAATATTATTTAAATGATGCTATCAATTTCACATTGCAAATATTTAAACGAAACCGTGTTAACGTTACATTTATGTATTTAAGAAATTGAATTTCAAAATATCGAAATGTATCGATAATTCTATTATACTTTTTCTTTAAATTGTAACACCGGATTTTTATTACTAATTATTCAGTCACTTTTTGCACTATTTGTAGTCTATTAAAATTAGTTACCGCTCGAGATCCGTTCCCTTGTTGGGAAATCTAAATACGGTATTTCCCTCGCTGCAGCCCACAATCCATTTTTTCCAAATTGGTGTTTTCGGCATTTTCGCTGTAAATTAATATGTGATTTATATATGTATAATTATGTACGCAAATTACTTTGAGGGTACTTGTGTTTATATTTGCTGATTTGTCCTTGGTATATTTAAACAATTTTCATTAACACTATTCAATTGTTCTATACTACTTCACTTTTTACCAATTCTTTTTTCTGCGAAAAAACAATGGCCGTTACGAATTCCTCTATTCTAATAGTATTTTGGATTGGGGATTTGGGGATTTCAATCCGGTCGTCTCTTTTCTTCCAATTGCGAAACGTCAAAACCGACCCAATCCAGTCAACTGTCAAATTTCGGTAGGTGAGCGGCTCTCACATTTCCAGTGACAGGAGAGTTGGGGATCTCATTATCTCTGGCACCCAGCTTGTATTTGTCATCATTCTTGACGGAGCATTATAAATTTTGGTTGCTTTACTAGAAGAATACTCTAGGTGTTCCTTAAGTTTTAATTTGAAGTCCAATATTACTTCCAGATACTTCAGCTGCGGCTGTGAAGTAATCTCGCACTCCCCTATAGTGACCTCTATTTGTTCTTGTACCTTCCTGGTGCTTGTGAGTAAAACTTCAGTTTTTTGCTCAGCCAGTTCCAGACTTACAAAAGAGAACCAGTGCCGTAGATCAATTACGCACTCATTGCATTTGCTTTCAGGTCGACTAATTGTTTTGCCACTGCTACCACCATGGCGACGACTTTTTCCATAAAAAATACATCTTTAGGTTGTTGCTCCTTATTTTTAAATCTTGACATACAGATTTTGTAAGCAGTTCCCCAAGGGTCAATGTTTGCTTTTTTACAGAGCTTCTCAAAACATGATTTTGTGCTCCGGGTAATTGCAGACTTTAGGAGTTCTTGTGGCCTTTAAATTCTTCTCTAAGTCGATTTTCATTCGTTTCATTGCAGTTACGCTGCAGACGCCGTCTAGCTGAGTGACAAAGCCTTCTCAGAGTGGCAATTTCCTCATTCCGCCAATATACCGGGCGCCGCTTGTTGTGGTGAGTTGTTCTACGCATTGTCGCGTCGCATGCTGCGACCAGTTCCTTTCGCACAGTTGATTCCAAATGGGCGTCGTCGTCATCTGGTGCTCTTGATGCACTCTAGACTACCTCAAACAGGTCTGCATCGAACTCCTGTTACATCCAGCTTCGCTTTCGGGAAGTGTATCTGCTGAGGAGTTCCGGCTCTGGGGCTATAATCGCCATATGATCACTATTTGTGTATATATTTGACACTGTCCACCTAATGTGCCTGCTGAGTGAATCATTTGCGAACATAATGTCAATTATGGATCCTTTGTTTCCTTTTTGGTATATGTTTTGCGTTCCACTGTGTATTTTTGTTAGATTCGTTTGACTTGGGAATTCTTGAATTAGGCGCCCGCGATGGTTTGTATATTTGCTGCCCCATCCAGTCGACCATGCATTAAAATCCCCCGATATTACAATTGGAGCTTTGTTTCTGGTTTCTAAAGACATTCTTAGGAGGAAATCTTCAAATTCTGTAATTACGCTGGGAGGAGCATAGCAACTTACAAAATATATCCCCTTTATATTCGAACATGTGAACCAGTTATGAGCTTCCCTGGAACTGGTCTTAAAAGGCTGTCCTTTGCGGGACCATATTGCTGCCTTGCTATTTTGTCTGCAATGTGCTTTCCGGACGCTGGGAGTATTGCTCACTTAGTATGGCGACATCAATGTTCTCTTCTGTTACTGTCTGATCTAGCAAATCCCGTGCTGCTGCGCAATGATTTAAGTTTAACTGTATTATCCTCATTTTCTTAGAGACGTCATCATCTCCTGGTACTTGGGGCAAGTCATGCTCAATACTGAGTGTTCCCTTTGCAGAGCATGCAGCTCGGAACGTTGGTGCATAGCTTCACTAAATGACCCGCGGTTCCACAACGTGTGCATTGAGAAGATCTGTCTGTCAAACTGCAGCAGTTACTTATAGCATCTGGGAATAGGCGAGTACTCTCGAAGACGAAAGATCGACCACACTATCTCAATTTTGCCCAATTTTAGTGCAGCTTTAGCATACTGTGTTGTATCAACGCCATTTCACCTTCCGCTCCCTCTAAGACCGTTTGGAATGATTCGGCTCTCTTGTCTGCCTGATATTTTAGCTCAATAAGTAGGTCTCCTTTCATCGTTTTTCGTATGTATGACACTCTTCCGCTGTCGCTTTTTTCACATGCGTTATGTTAACCCGTAATATCTGTTACCTTACTGGTCACTTGTTGCACCTTTTCAATAGCTTTTTTGCCTTTTTTGTGGGGGGTAGTTAGTTCTAACTCGTTCTACTTCTTGCAGCCGCTTTGGGGTGTTCAGCTCTTTAGAAATATGAGAAAGCTGTTCTTTGTTGTGCTCTTTTCCAGTTTCTCGGCTTTGTTATGTAAGCTCATTATGGTACTCAATAAATCGCGCATAGCCTGGCTTACGTGCCTTTGACATCACATCTTCCAACTCTTTTATTTTGCAACCCAGCTTGTTAAAATAGTTGGACGATTCATTATTTAGTGATTTCTCTTCACTTTTGCTTGTCCTGTCAGCAGTTTCGTCACTAAGTGTTGTTCCAGCAGCGATGGATCCCTCATTTCTGCCGTTAGGGGGCGTTCTTAGAATATAAGACTTCCTCCGAAAAGGATTCTCTGGTGTACGCCCCATACTATTCTCAGAGGCCATACCCCAATGAGAAAATAGTTGGGTATACCTGTCAATGAGTACGTTCAGTCCCTGCCCTTAAAACCTAATTTATATTATAAATGGTTGGCAATGCCTAAACCAAAGGCAAAACGAAAAAGAGAGAAAAGCGAAAAAGCGATTGATCAGCTGATTGATCAAAACAAAGCGGCAAATTAAAAAATAAGCGCACGTTTGATTCGCTGTTAGTAGGGGAAATAATAAAAATATAACTAAAAAATTTGGAAATTTGCCACGAGGGGCAAAATTTTTCCAAATAAGTTTTTGTTTAAATTAAGTTGTACTTATCTATTTCTTTAGATTTTGTATCAACTTGGATCGTCCGGAATTCTGGTAAGTCTTAAGCCAAAATAAGTGTTGTTGTAATTCAAGAGCTCAAAACACATCCACTTCACTCAACACTAACAAATGTATCATCTGTTAGAGCGGGTGTGTTGCAGTTGGGATGTGCTATCTTTTGAAGTGAAATCTTTTCACAATTTTTAATATCGTGATCGGATTTAGTTCACATATGCGCCGTTTCGATCACCAATTTATTGGGCTCCGCTTTTTTGCTACTCAATGCTTTATAAAAAGTGTTACAGTGAGCGGATTTAGCTCTTTTTTCAATGCTTTATAAAAAAGTAGCTGACTTATGTGTTTTGAAATGAAAAGAAATTTGAATTTACGTTGTGTTATAAATCATTTATTTTCGATTTTTATAAATTTGTTTCAATGTAACGCAGTTTGATAAACAACATTTCTTGGTTTCTTTTCGGCTGCCTAAAAGTATAGAGAAGATGGTTTTGAAACTCGCGTACGTATAATTGGCGCGAACTCATGCAATCGTAGTTACTATAATTTGACAAAATAAATTGACAAGAGGCAGGTGGAATTGATATCAAACCTCTGGAACCGAAATTTGCCTTTATCCAAATCTTATTAAATACTATGTAAAATGTCTTCGGCAATGTAATTTTGTTCGTATTCCATAATTGACGCGGATTTGAAGGCTGATATGTCGAAGGTATAAACAATCGTCGTTTTTCGGGTGGATTATGTAAGTTCATCCTAAGGAATTAGTTGAGAACACACCTGGATGTCAATCTATTGGTTGGCCTTGCGTTCTGCGTAACTATTTCTTCGGCGATGAATTCCATGTATAATATCAAGGCATTTCCGAATAGAGCAATGTTCTCGCAAACGTATCACTGACGCAAGTTGAGAAAAAACTCGTCAATGTCAATTTCGTTGTTGGAAGTGTTTCCGTTGGCTGTACTGTATTTTCTGGGTTAAAAAACACTCTTTGGCCATTCTCCAAATGAACTGCGAGACGCACAACAGTCGCAAAACGTTCATGAATTGCAAAAGTAAATATCCTACAAAGCGCCCTATTGCAGTTCACGTATCGACCATTTGATACTTGCTGATCTCATCTCGTTCAAGACCAATAACCGCCATGTGCCTTTCTTTGGCGACGTATTTGCAAACGTATTTGATTGATTTCACCAAACTACAGTATCAAACATTGACATGAGCTTTGAATGTGAATTAGACAACAGTGGCGAATTGGTACGATCCATATGTTGTCGACTTCGATATTCACTCCTCTAAGTTGAATGGTAAATGTTCTGCCATTGTCGTCTGATGAGCTACGACGATAGAGTGTATACCCATCATTTCCAGTTTGGGGTTTCGAAAGAAAAGCACGTGAATAGTGTTTCGTGCATTTATTGTTAGACATACAAACCGAAGTGGGATCGTGGTGTCCGCAAGGTCCATGAACCACATTGGTTTTCATCACTTCGTATAATACTGGATATTTCTCTGCATCAGGAATTTCCTCAGAAATGATTTCATCAATTTGATCTGGTGTAACCAACATCTACCATCCAGAGAAGAATGTGCGCCTCTTTTCTGCAACTCAACAAAGTACATCCAGCATCTGAATGCATCATATATACATACTTTGCTTCAAGATAAAGTCCATCAAACATCGTAGCTGTTGTTTGAACAGTTGTGCTTTGACATCATAACGATCGCTTCCTGATTTACCGAGATCCATAATTCCACACGTATGTATATCATCGTATCCTGGGAGTACTCGTTTATGTGCCTTGGTGTGCCATAGCCAAAAAGAACGCCGACCGATATTAGCGCGACCTCTTCGTGGCTTCGTAACAAATTTCAATCTGCAGTTGATCCCTTCGTCTTAAACACACATAAAGTTTTCAATAATTTTTCTTTCAAATAGCTGGAATAAAAAATCAAGCGAAAGAAATTGAATGATTCAAATAATTTACAAATCAAAATATTGATAAACAAAAAAAAAAAATAATAATAATTGTATGAAAAAAAGTCACTTTTTGGAAATTTCCAATTTTTCGACTTTTCCTTATGAAAAGTGTAAGGTTTCTTTTTTTATTTCTAACCCTTTCCAGATCTACAGCGAACAACTTCTAAAAATTTCATGAAGATTGGTTCAGCGGATCTCGAGCCCTAGCGTTACTAACAAACAAACATTCATTATCACTTATATACAAAAGAAATCGTTTGTATGGGTAAAATAAAAGAACTGTTTTAAGGGGCTTTCCGGCAATTATTCGTAATTTTTTCTTACATAAGAACCTTCTCCTAATAATATCAAATACTCGTACAACAAAAAAATAATTAGTGAAATCGGTCTAGCCATTCACGCGTGATGCCGTGACCAAGGGAAAAATAGATTCATTTTTATATATATAGATGTTACAATGATCGGATTAATTCAAATATGCGCCGTTTTGTTCGATAATATTTTTCCATCTTGACGGCAACTTCACAACACCCTCTAGCGGATTTGGCTTTAACGAAGAAAAACTTTTGCGCGAATTTTGGCGTTAGTGAACTCCATGTTTACACGTCTATTACTGTTGAACGCAATATCCAAACTAAATATGCATAGCGTCGTTTTGTAGGTTATATCAAGACCTTTCAAACATTCATAGTATTGCCAGATACGAGCTCTGTAGCGCTTTATACATAGCCGCGAAATTCAAAGGTCAAAAAGGCGAAAAGAAGATATTTTCCAACCTAATATATAAAATAACTGGGATATTCGTTAATTGCGGTAAGACAATAGCGTCTGCTTGAATGCGGTTATCCGCTAGGGGCCATCCATAAATTACGTCACACGAATTTAAGGACTTTTTAACCCCTCCCCCGTCCTTGTCACAAGTTGTCACATTTTGAACTCCCCCTCCTCCTGTCGTGATGTCACACATTTTCCAATTTTATGGATTTATCAAAAAATAAAAAAACAGGCTATTCTATTTATTCTTATATTTATTGAATAATCTTTAATAAAATCAACATTTAGTTAAATATTAAAGTACAGAGACAACGAATGACTAGTCAAGAAATAACCTAATTATGCTAATTAAAAATACAAAACTTAATCATCTTGTGTCCATGGACTTTTTACCCACTCCTTTATATCATTTATTACTGGTAAATCAGGCACATCATATTCGTTCTGAATTTGGATGTCAGGAACATCTTTCGGATCAACATCGTCTTCTTTCATCCATAAAGCATCGTCATTATTCATTAAACAGAGAATCTCTCGGGCACGTCTAGCCGTAATTCTTTGAGGACGAATTTTCGCGATAGGTAACAGCTTTTGTTTTTTATGTGATTGTTTGTGTTGAGTGGTGGCTTTATATGAAGAAAAATATAGGCCACATATGCTACACGATCTTTTAAATAAGTATGACTCGACTCGACTAGGGCCATAACTATCATATGGAACTTGTTTCAGATGGGATGATGCTTGGAGACTTAATAATATCTGTAGTAATAATGGAGCAAACTTAGCGTCGTTGTCATCACTCCCTGTGACTCCATAACCTTCTGATGTCTGTTTAATTAACACAGGTGGTGGTAAAAATAATTCTTTTAATAATTTCCAAAGACTAGAACGTCTTGCACCGCAACATGCAATAGTTTCACTTTTAACTATTTGTAAAAAATATTATGACTCACGTACATGATTAGCATACCAAGAAGAATTTTTCAACATCATAGCCTGTTCAATATCCAGTCCAGTAACAGTTGGTGCAACACATTCAGCAACGACTGGAAAATTATCAATGACTAACTTGCTCCAAATGTCAGCCAACACATTGCCCGCAACTTTCGAAGTTTCGTTTTTCTATATCTAAGTCAGTAGTTCGATTACTTGAATCAAGATGTGACCCAAAATCATCATGATTTAATAGCACACCAATAAGTTCGCGACTGAGAGGTGCCATGCTGCGTTCAACTGTTAAATGCACTCCTTCTTGGGGCATTTGTAGCTATATAAATTGCATCTAAAGGAAAATCTGTAAAATGTTGTAAAGCTAAAACTATAACGCGGGAGACAATTTTGTAACTTTGATTAAAATTATAATATGAAATAAAATAAAGTACGATTCGTAGAAGAGCCGCAATGTTTACAAATTTATTGTAACGAACCCTGGACACGGCGAGTATACCTCAGCAAGTTATACTTGTAAGAAGCAGGGGCAGTAAAAAGCTTCGTTACTACTTAAGTATTAAAAAACAAAGATTGTGTTTATAAATGTTTAATGTTTTTTGTTTACCTATAAATTTCACGTTTGTACATCACAAATTTTGAAATGTGATGTCACAAAGCTTTTGATCCCCCCTGCCCCTTGTCACACAATGTCACTCCTGAATGATACCCTCCCCCCCCTTCAAGGTGTGACGTAATTTATGGATGGCCCCTAAGGGTCGAATTCACGGTGATTCGTTAACCAGTACCAACGGCTTAAGCCACTAATCTTCATTAACAATGTTTAGTTAGCTATTAGTTAAACCTCCAATCTCTGTTGGCTAACTTCGTTTCAAATAATCGCTGATGCTGTAAGAGTATAATTGACAATTGCTTTCATTGATAATTTATTGAAATGGCTTGCGAATATGATATTGATTCTGATATTGGTAGTGATGTGGGCATCGAGGACATTCGGAAAATAAGTATAGATCGTCGCAAAAAAAAATAAGTAATCATCCAAATGTATGATCCCGTAGAGTTTCAGAATCGGTTCCGTCTGAGCAAAGAAGTGGCGTGACAAGTTCTGGAGCGTATGCGACTTCCTGGTCAAAGCAAAATAATTTGGTTAAACCTATATAAGTTAAAAAACGTTTTGTTGTTTTAGTTAAAAAAATATTAGCTTGGAGCTATGCTCCTTTATTGAGTTTCACTTAAGAACTAAAGTTTACAATTTATTATACTTAATTCTAGACCTATGTTTGCCGCTGCGACGGGTACGGAGATTGCTGACGCTGCGCTTCCCACAGGTTGGCACTTCGCTGACGTTGCGCTTCCCATAGGTTGCCACTACACGTGTCGCAGTCTCAGCGATTTAGTGGTGTCATATTATTTTACAAAGTATCATATGATTTTAATGCATCATATGATACTTTTGAATGTATGGGGTGCTAACTAGTCCCCCCTTGAAATTCAAACGTCCTCGTTTGAATCTTTAGGTGTATTAAAAATTTGGTTGAGTCCTTCTATTGCCGGTTGTGAGAGTTTGTCGGGTTCATCTTCTTTTTGTTTGATCCGAAGTTTCTTCCCGAAAATTAGGGCGATGAATATTAAAAGGATGATTAGCGTAATGCTGGTTCCGTTTTTTACTCTGTTTGCTGCTTCTAACAGACTTACTTCTTTTGTATTGTTGAAGTTAAGCTGTTTCAGCATCTCCAGCGAGAGAAATTCTTCTATATTGAGTGGTGCGGATGACGGTTGAAGGATGGCTGGTAGTGGTTTACTTGCTGTTCTTTCTTCGTTATAGAACTTTTTCCATTGATAACGATTGTTACATTGGTATACAAAATGATGAAGGTCCCGTTTAAAAATGTTAGCTCGTTGTTTATTAAAATTTCTCGGTTGTATTTATTTAGAAATATTATTCCAGGTCCCATTTCCTCTATTGTTGGGATATGCTGGTTGTTGACCTCCGTGCAGTTTGGCAAACGACTTTTTAAAAGATTATTTATACAAGTATCATTACTTAAATCCATTACATTATTGCTTGAGCATATTTGTAGGGAATTGTATTTTTTACAATAATTTTCTATTCCATAGATTCCCTTTTCACAGTTTAAAATTGTATTGAAATTGATTTATTGATTCTCCCGTTATTTTTTACTGCTCTAATATCTAAAGTTTTACAATTTTGGTTATCTACTGTTGGGAGGCTAACAATATAAATTATAATTTTGCCATTAGTTGCAATTTTTACTTCGGAAAATTCAAGTGCTTCGTCTAAATTTACATATGGAATATTGTCGTTGTCTATTATCTTTCACAATATTTATTTCTTCATTTGATAAAATAAAAGAATTTATTATGTTGGCTTTTGCCCAATGTATTGCGTATGGGCTGAGCTCAGGCTACTACCGGGGTCACAGCTGGCGGATAGTGGACGGCCTACGTTAAGTAGGTTAGCTGCGAATAGTAATACGCAGCCCCCGACCAAGAGCTGCAGGAGAGGAGGGCTTGGCTCAAAACGCCTAATACGCCCAATGAACCTCCGGCGAAGAGGCGAGAAGATGCCGCCTTTAAATAAGCGTCCACAACCCCCACCGGGGTTGCACCGAGGGAGAACCTACCCACGAGAGGGAGGCAACAAAGCGACGAGGGAACCATGCAGTGAGCAGCACCAACAGTGCTCAGACGCCGGCGAAAACCCTGGGCAAGCGCCCATCAGAATCGAGGCCAGTAAGGTTCTGATTATGGAATACTGGAAACCAATAATGGACTAGTCTGACAAAGAGCTGGGGAGGGCAGTATTCTATCACCTCAGTAGGCAAGAGTGACATCTTACCGAAATGGCTGGCAGGCTAATACTGCTCTCACCTCCGTCTCGTTAAAACCCTGGCAGGTCTTCAAGTACGTTCAATGCACGTCGCCAAAAATTATTTTTTGGCCGTACAGGTTCAGTTGAGACGAGCTCCTGATTCGTGTCTGAACCTGGCTCTGAACATAAGCTCCCATAAGGACTTGAGTCAACCCTTGCGTGGCCTCCCTGCTTGCATAGATAACCACGGGGTTCATAAAGGGCAACTGTTACAACGTGCGGAGATAGCGGCTTGAAGCGGAGACCCATTAGAACTAAAATGAACACACCAAAACAACAACAAAAACCCCAACAGAAGGAACAACATACAGAACAACAAAACAAAGAGACTCAAAATGAGGAATACGGGACCGTGTTCCGCAGAAGCAGTAGGATACTCAGATCCCCTACCCTGACCATCACTCCCAAACAGGTCGAAAAAACTGGAGAAAAGATAGCCTCAAAGGAAACTCCTGCCACACAAGTACCACCAGAAAAACAAGCAGAAGAGAAGAGCACCCCAGTGGCCCCCATAGAAGGACCTCAAAACTCGCCGAAACAGGAGTACATCACTCAAATGCGACGAGCAGAAGAGGAATCTTTGGAAAAATGCAAGAGTATCGTGCAAATCATGAAGACGGCGATGGCAAAGCAAAAGAATGTCAGCTTGGATGTCAAGAACGGAGCGGCACAGCTGGATGAACTCTTCGACGTAATGAAGAGTTACCGCAGAAACTGGCTCATCGCAGAAAACGAGAAAAGACGCGGACTTCTAAGCAGACGGATCACGACCACAGAGCCAACAACCTCGAAGCGGCGAGCGACAAGTCCAGTGGAGCCTCGAGAAACAGTACGACCAAGAAGTGAAAAGGACGGCCAGTGGCAGAAAGTCTTGCCCAAAAAAGCAAGGAAGATACACGCACTAGAAGGAACGGAAAACAAAAACCCAAAAGAGGGAGGACAACAAGGGAGGAATATCGCCTCAAACCAGAGAGCAAAAACCAGGCCCAAACGACAATCTGAGGCCGTAATCATTAAGCCGGCAGAAGGAAATAGCTACGCCGAGGTCCTGAAGAATATCCGTAGCAAGGTTAACCTAAGAGAGGCAGAGGTGAAAATCAAAGGGATTCGCAAAACAAGAGCCGGGGCTTTACTACTGGAGAAGGGACAATCCACAAAAGCCAGTTTTTGCGAGGCACTCAAGACGACCCTCCGAGAATCCGCAATCGTGGCCGACGTCAAATCGAAAGCCACAATAGAGATTAGAGACCTCGACTCCCTTTCAACAAAAGAGGAAGTAGCAGAGGCTGTAAAAAAAGTGCTACAGGACTCCATCGAAGACTTGACGATAAGCATAACAGCACCTAACACAAGAGAGCAGGTCAGGGCATATATAACGCTCGATGAGGATAAAGCTGACACACTGATGCGACAGGCACGCATAAAATTCGGCTGGGTAAACTGCAGGCTGCGACTGAAAGAAACCCCAAAAAGATGCTTTCGCTGCTTTGGACCAGGGCACTTAACCTGGGACTGCAAAGGGCCCGATAGAAGAGGACAAGGTGCTTGCATAAAATGCGGCCAACCAGGTCACAAAATGAAAGAGTGCACAAAGCCTCCCTCATGCTGCCTCTGCGTGGAGGCTAAACACGAAAAAGTTGACCATATCCCGGGTTCCGCAAAATGTATGGTATATAGGAAATACCAAAACAAATGAATATCTTACAAGCCAATATGCATAGATGCAAGGCTGCTGACGCACTACTCTCGCAAATGGTGATGGAGAATGCATACGAGTTAATCATCATAAGCGAGCAATATAAAAAGAAAGAGAGAGGCACCTGGCTGGAAGATAGCAGCTCGACCGCCGCTATATGGCTACCACCAGGGAGTAACGCCATCACTGTAGACAAAGGGAACGGCAATGGTTTCGTCTGGGCCAAATGCGACCTTTTTACAGTAATCAGCTGCTACTTGACGCCAAGCGATAGCATACAGGAATTCCAAGAAAAGCTCGACAACATTGAGGACACAGCCAGGTCAATAGAAGGCCAACTAATCATCGCCGGAGACCTAAATTCCAAAGCAGTAGAGTGGGGTATGCCAAACACGGACTCGAGAGGAAAGCGCATTCTAGAAATGGCTGCGCGTCTAAGCCTGATAGTCCTCAACACGGGAAACGCAACCACGTTTAGAAGACCGGGATGCGAGGAAACTACACCAGACATCACTCTATCATCAGAACGCTTGGCCGGCTCAATAAAGAAATGGAAAGTCCTGGAGGACTACACTGGCAGCGATCACCAGTACATTTCCTTCACTATCGATACAGGAACAAACGCTAACCAGCACAGGAAAAAGACTGCAACACGGAAGTGGAACATCTCGAAGCTAAATACTTCGAAATTGATCTCCGCAATAGACGACCAAAATCCATCTAGCAGCTCCCCAAAAAATGCAAGAAAAATTGTCGAGCACACAATGCTTTACATAACAAGAGCCTGTAAATAATCAATGCCCAAGGCTTCCCACAGCAAACATAAGGCAGCAGTTTACTGGTGGACTGAAAATATCGCCCAACTCAGACGCACATGCCTCCGCCTCCGCAGATCTTACACGAGATCAAGGCGCAGAGGAGCCGCACCCGAAGAAGCCGAGCAATATAAATCAGCAAAAAAGGAGCTGAAGCACGCCATCGACGATAGCAAAAAGAAAAAATGGGAGGAACTACGCGAGGATATAAACAGGAATCCCTGGGGACTCGGATACAAAGTAGTTATGAGGAAACTCGGCGCTCGAGCAAAACCACCTGACTTAACCGCTGTCAAAATGGATCACATCGTGAACGCTCTATTCCCCACACACGAAAGCAGGGCTAGTGATCCGGAACAAACACTAAGATCTGCGCAAATCCCCCACTTCACCCTTGAAGAGCTGCAGCTAGCCACTGGCAAGCTCAAGGCCAACAAATCACCTGGCCCGGACGGGATACCAGCAGAAATCCTCAAAATAATCGCAGCAGAGCGCCCAGCAGTACTACTAAACATGTATAACGCTTGCCGGAATATTCCCTGAACCATGGAAAAAGCAACGGCTGGTGCTAATAAGTAAGGGAAAAGGAGACCCCAACTCGCCATCAGCATACCGTCCACTATGCATGCTTGATACAGCGGGAAAGCTATATGAAAGCCTAATAAAACCCAGACTCGAAGCGGCTATTAACGAAGCTGGAGGACTGTCCCCTAGACAACATGGCTTTAGACCCGGTAGATCAACTATAGGAGCCATAAAATGCATCATTGAAAGCGTAGAAGCAGCACAACGAAGGTGGCACAAATATAAAAGAATAGTGTTGCTGGCGACTCTAGATGTCCGAAACGCCTTCAACAGCGCTAGATGGGTGAACATGATCGACGCTCTCGAAAAAAGTTTCAAGATACCTGACTACCTCAGGGCTGTGGTGCGGAGCTATCTTAGCAACAGAAAACTGCTGTACGAAACCAAAGAAGGGTCACGACAGATAGCGGTTACGTCAGGAGCAGCACAAGGATCTATTCTAGGCCCAGATTTATGGAACATTAGCTACGATGCTATATTAAAATTAGAAATGCCAGACGAATCATATTTAATTGGCTACGCGGACGACATCGCGGCAGTAATTACAGCAAGGAACACAGAAGAAGCGCGAAGAAAGCTGAATCAGGTCATGATACGGACGCAAACATGGCTTGACACCCACAACCTCCAGCTAGCTGCGGAAAAAACAGAGCTGCTACTGCTAACAAGGAAGCACATACCTCTTGAGATTAGCATGCACACAACTACGGACACTATCAGGACACAAAGAGCAGTAAACTATCTAGGCGTAAGACTGGACCCCAGACTAACTTTCTGGGTACAAATCCAGCACGCCGCAGGAAAGGCAGCGAAGATCACCTCCCAACTGAGCCGATTAATGGCCAACATAGGAGGCCCCAGCCAAGAAAAGAGAAAGCTCCTAATGTCGACGACAATCAGCGTCTTACTATACGGAGCCGAGATCTGGGCAGGCGCGCTTAAAAAGGAAAACCGGCGTAAGGTAATGGCCAGAGTGCACCGCACCGCAGCCCTCAGAGTCGCATCAGCCTACCGGACAGTATCCGGCGATGCAATATTAGTTATAAGCGGCAATGCCCCAATCGACCTACTAGCATACGAAAGGAAAAAGCTGTGGGAGCTAAGGAAATCATCCGATCATAACAAGAGCGCAATACAACAAATAAGGAAAGATACAATATCAGCATGGCAACAAAGATGGGAGAATGAACGTCGCGGCAGATGGACGGCCAGGCTAATAAAAAATCTAGACTTATGGACAAGCCGCAAATTCGGAGAAGTCGATTTTTACACAACCCAGCTTTTATCCGGTCACGGATACTTCACCTCCACAGAATGGGAAAAGTCGAAGAGCCGTCATGCCTATATAACGACGCGACGGAAGACGACGCTGAACACACCTTCTTCGAATGTGTGCGCTGGCGACAAGAACGCACCGCCGTAGAAAACCTGGTTGGCCCAATAAACGCGGACAATTTAATCAGCGTAATGTTGGAGAGTCAAGCGAACTGGGAAACTATCAAGAATTTCGCGGCAATCTTGCTTCGCAGCAAAAAGCGGGACCTGGACGCAGGTGCGCAGATGTAAATCTCTCAATGAGAAAAACGGAACGCCACCCTGAAGTAATGCAAATGCGGTCCCAGGGTGGGCGACGGTTCCTTAGAGGGGGGGTTTTTAGTGACCTGCAAGTGGCACATACCGCTGCTGTGACGATAGCACCGATGATGCGGAAGGCATTTTCCACCCCCTCACCCGCAAAAAAAAAAAAAAAAAAAAAAAAAAAATGTATTGCGTATGCAATATTTAAAATTCCTTCCTTAATTTTTTCTAATTTGTATTTTAACTGTAAAAATGCTTCGATTTCTAAACTTTTTTCACTTTGCATGGTTTTAATTATATTATTTGTAATATTTGTTATCTCGCTAATTTTGCCTATCGTAAGTTTGTTAATTAATACCTGATTATTATTATTTTGTAAGACATTATTTATTTTATTTGAAATTATTTCGTAGTCTTCATGGTTTGGACTTCCTGCAATCCATTTCCATGCGCTACCCAGGAAATTTAATGATCTTTTTATTTTTTGCTCTACTTTTAAATTGTTAAGTTGGGCTCTTATCTGTGTTATTAAGTAGGATATGAAGGGGTAGTTAGGGTTTTTGCGGATAGTTTCAATTTTAATAGTCGCTTCTATGTGGTCTTGTGTGTCCGTATATTTTTCTATGTCAATTTTGTGTATTATCCTAAATGTTCCTGTTTGTAGTCTAGCCGTTCCCTTTTCTATTGTTATTAATTAGGAGTTTGAGTAGTCGAGGATTTGTACTTCCGCCATTCATAGCGGTAGTAATATTCTGGAAAAACATGTCAGTACATATTTAGTTACGTATTCTACCCTTGTGAATTATTTGTCCTTTTTCAGTTAACACGGTACTATTTCTATCTTCCTTAACTATTTCCTTACTGTAGGGTTTACTTAACTTAGTTCCTAATCTCCTATTTTTCTTAACGAATATTATTTGTCCTGGAAGATATGATTTTATTTCCTTCTTATTTTTGTTATGGTATTCGATATCCTTTCTTTGTTTCTCAGCTAATTTTTCTAAGTTGCTTTGTCTAGTTTTTTTTATGTCTTCAGGGGTAAATGTAACATTTCTATGAAAAAATAGGTCTACTGGTCTTTTAAATGTAGTGGAATGGACTGAGTGATTATACTCGGATACTGCTCTTTCTAAAAGTTCTTCAAAATTTCTGTGTCCACCGTTTTCTTTTATGCAGCGCATTATTTCAATTAATGTAGAGTGGAACCTTTCCACTTGTCCGTTAGCTTGGCTTTTGTATGGAGGAGTAGTGTAGACTTCTATTCCTAACTCGTCTTTCATCATAAATTTTAAAGATGCTGAATTTAAGGATGGCTCATTGTCGATAACTATTAATTTTGGTTTTCCGAAGAAAAATATAATCTCTCTCAAAGGTTTCCTGACGTCTTCTATTGCTCTGCTATTTAGGCTTTTTGTTACTGCGTATTTTGTAAATTTGTCTAAAGCTGTCATTACTATTTTTCCTTCTGTTAAAAATATATCGATATGAACTGTGTGTCCTGGATAAGTTGTAAATGGTTTTTTTTTGTTTCAATATATTTTTATTTATTGAATCTGCTTTTTGATTTGAAAGCCTAACAATAAGTAATAAAATCTTAAACCTATTTAAAAAACTAGACACGCTCAAGCAAGTGATTGAGCTGTTTTGGTGATACATTGCTCCTCAGTACGCGGGCATATCTCTTCTTTTAAGGCGTGTTTGATCGCAGGAATGTACCAAAGCATTAGCCAAAAAGTTTGGGTGATCACGGAGTTTAGATGTATATTTAATTCTGCTGTCTTCTACTTCTTTCCTTACCATAGAAATACCAAGGTCTCTATGGATATTTTCATTTCGCACGTACCATGGTGAACACGTGATTGATCTGAGCATTTTTGATTGGAACCTTTGTATTATGTCTATATTAGTTGCACAGGTCGTACCCCACAGTTGAATGCCATACATTCAAATCGGCTTTATGACCGCATTATATAAAAGCACTTTGTTGTCTAGGCTAAGTTTGGAGTTTTTGTTTAATAGCCAATTTAAATTTGCAGCTCTTATCTTCATGCAAGTTATTTTACTAGATATATGTTTTTTCCACGTAAGTCTTCTATCTAGGTGAATACCAAGATAAGTTACTTCATTCGCTTGGGGTACTAAAATATTGTTAATTTTTACTGCCGGACACATTTTTGGTCTAAGCGAAAATGTAACATGCTTACACTTTTGTTCATTTACCTTTATACGCCAGTTGGCTAGCCATTCTTCGACAAACCTTAAGTGCTCGGCTAATATTCTTGATGCTATTATGTGGCATTTGTTACGACTCACTATAGCTGTGTCGTCCGCAAAAGTAGAAGTTAATACATTGTTAGCTGTTGGAAGATCTGCTGTATATATGATGTATAGTGTTGGGCCTAGAACACTGCCCTGGGATACACCAGCCCT
This sequence comes from Bactrocera zonata, assembly GCA_037783105.1. Classification (NCBI taxonomy): domain Eukaryota; kingdom Metazoa; phylum Arthropoda; class Insecta; order Diptera; family Tephritidae; genus Bactrocera; species Bactrocera zonata. The sequence continues at coordinate 2,141,889 of JBAWJQ010006683.1, forward strand.
TATCTGTCTTTCATCAGATATGAAATCTCCCACTTTTACCATAAATTTTCTATTTTTTAAATACGATTCCAATGTTTTATATAATTCTGAAGGTAGAATAATTTTAATCTTGTATAAAAGGCCCTCATGCCATACTTTATCAAACGCCTGAGCCACGTCTAGAAATATAGCTGAACAGTACTCTCTGTGCTCAAATGCTTTTCTTATTTCGTTAGTAATTCTATTTACTTGCTCAATCGTTCTATGTTTTTCACGAAACCCAAATCGGTGCGTTGGTATTATATTATTTTCGTGGAGGAAAGGAGTCATCTTTGATAGTAACAATTTTTCGAATATCTTAGAAAGACAGGGTAGAAGACTGATTGGTCTGTATGAAGACGGCTGTGTTAAGTCTTTCCCAGGTTTGTCTATCAAGATGGTCTGCGACTTTGTCCATGAATTTGGATAGTGTCCAAGCCTAAGAATTGCATTGAAGAGCAAAGAGAGCACTTTTACGGCAATATTTGGTAACTCAATTAGCATTTTTGGGGTAATATTATCATGTCCTGGTGATTTTTTGGGGTTAAGTTCTTTTATTTTTCTAGTAACTTCAGAAGTAGAAGTCCTAATAGACACATGCGACTCGTTTGCGGTATTGGGCAAGGTTGGCAACTGAAAGTCGTTCTTTGGGCAATTGGGTTGAAATACCTTTTCTAGGTGATTTGCAAAGCAATTTGCCTTATCCTCATCACTACGTGCCCAATTACCATTCAACTGTCTTAAAGGCATGTTGGAATCTACTGGTGGCTTGAAAGACTTTTGGGCTTTCCAAAGGGAGTTTTGCTTACGAGAATTTGGACACAGTTTCTTTATATAATTTTCAGTGTTGTGTTCCTCTTCTCGTTTAAGCGCTTTTTTTAACTTTCTTACAGCAGATTTCAGTTGAAGCAGAGTTGAAGGGGATCGATTTAACTGCCATTCCCGCCTAGCTCGCCTTTTCTCATTTACAAGTTTCTCTATTTCATTATTGGTGATCTTTCTAAAACTTACTGGTTTGTTGTTTCTTTTTGATGTTGCCAATACAGCTGCATTAGTTATTAAATCAGTAATTTCTCTTATATTTTCATCAATGTCTCTTCCTGTATTTATTTTACAACCAATATTGATGTGGGTGCCGATATACTTTCTATATTTCATCCAGTTAGTTTTATGTGATGTTAGAGAAACTTTCGGTTCAAATAATATGGGCTGTTCGTATAACTTTATTAGTACAGGAGAATGATCAGATGATAAGTCTGTACATGTATCAGCTGTCATAAGCGATCTATCTATATTTTTGACTACAGCAAAATCTATTAAGTCTGGTATTTTTCTTCTATCACTGGGCCAGTATGTCGGCTTACCAGAAGATATTATATCCAGTTTATTAAGCTTATTCATAATAGTGTAGTACAACTGTCGTCCTTTCGGATTAATAAGACGTGAGCCCCAGTATGTGTGTTTTGCGTTATAATCTCCACCTACTAGAAATCTTTGACCTAGTGTTCCAAAAAAGTCTTTAAATTCGATTTCTGTAATTTTAAAACGAGGTGGACAGTATATAGCCGTAAGATTTAAGTCACAACCCCGATTTTTTAGTGATATGGTTGTAGCTTGTAACTGTGGTGTAGCATGAGATTCTAGAGCATAGTGGTTTAAACGATTTATAATCAACACTGCCGTTCCACCATGCGCTTTTCCATCCGGATGATTTGTAACGTATAGTCTAAATCCCGGTATACTGAAATTATTTGTATTTGTTAGATGAGTTTCTGAAATAAGCATTACATCTATATTCCTTTCAGACAGAAATCTCATAATCTCTAGTTTATGTTGGTTAACACCGTTAGCATTCCATATACAGATATTTAGTAAGCTCATTTTTTACTTAATAAATTTTGCAGCATTTGATTTTGTGATTTTATTAAATCTTGGATCATGTTTTGCATGGTAGACATAAATTGAGTCATACACTGTGTAAGATTTATAACCATAGTTTCAATACCTCCATTTGGAGGATTTTGCGGCAGTTGCATTTGCACAGTGTTGCCTTTCACCACATTTGCATAGCTTCCTTGCATATTATTATTGTTAGAAGTAAAATGATTTGAACTTTTTTCTGTGGTTGCTATCATTTCATTACGGGGTGTCTGTAACATTTGGTTACGACGTGCTTGAATGCCCTGTGACAACTTTGATTTCAAGTCTTTATATACGGGGCAACCTCTGTAGTTAGCAGTGTGATTTCCCCCACAATTGCTGCATTTTTTATTTAAATCCTCTTTTTTAAGAGTACATTTAGAAGTAGGGTGTAGATCACCACACACCACACAGACACTGCGTAGAGCGCAATATGCTTTCGTGTGTCCATACTCTTGGTAGTTTGTACATTGTACTGGACCATTTCTCTTGTGTGGTTCCTCAACGGTGATTCTGCGATGGAGAAGATATTTTAAATTGTAAATCGGGTGTATTTCATTTTTCTTCAATTTGTTAGAATCTGGCATCAATTCTATTTTGAACATTGGTTGTGGGACTTTGTTCCTGTTATAAATATTTACTACTGATTTGATGCTAAAACCACCTTCTTCCAGTGCGACTTTCACATCGATAGAGTCTACCGAAGACTCAATTCCTTTTATAACAACAACTAGGCCTTTTGAGCTCTTCAGTTGGTATGAGTAGTAATTTTTGATATTATTTGACAAGTACTTTACAATATCCATGAAACTTTTTTCAGTGTATGTTTGAATTTTTGTTTCATCTATGTTTCCTTTTTTCAAGGGCACAATATGAAAATTGTTTGTGCCTATTAAATTGCTTAGTTTGGAGACAAGTGCATTTGAGCTACGCTCACGCAAATAAATTGGAGGGGGTTTTACATTAACGACTGTGGTGGTACCCTTCGCATCGTCGTCTGAACTCTTGCTTAGTAAGGCAAATCTGTTGTCATTTAAAACTTCCGTTGTATTCATATTTGGTGTGCCGACTTGAAATTTTTTAAAATTGACCGCTGACTTTGAAGGACTTAATTTCCTTTTTATATTAACGTAGCGGTCAATGCCAGTTTGCATGGACTGGCCTTTTTTTAATGGTACATTCTCACCTTGCGTTATGTTATTCTTCGCTGCCTTCGTACTTGCTGGTACCTGCTTAGTTGTTGGTGTTGACACGTTTGTTACTGGCCGTTGTTGATTGCTGTTCTCTGCTGCTTTTGTAATTTGTTCTGCGCTCTGCTTATGGTGCTACTCAGTTGTTCGCTTCGATGACTCATCCTTCGCACCGTTGCCTTGTTTGTTGTTAGGAGCTGAATTCGCAGGCTCGACAAAGCTGAAGTAGGCATTCAGAGAATGCCTACGGCCTTGTTGGTGGGGCTGCGCTGCGCTCATGTTATTTGTTTCTTTTATTGTTTATTTCGCACTTATGTATTTGTTGTTTTTTTTTTTATTATTGTTTACAAAAGGTATAATTTTTTGTGTTTTTTATGTTTTTATTAACACTTTCGGCGTTATTGCCTAACACTTGCACTTAATGCACTTTTTTGTTATTTATTTATTTTTTTAGTTTTGTTTATTTAGAAAGTTTTTACGGAGCGCATCAATACACGTCCGTTCAGACTGAAAGCTCGCTCAATCTTGAAAAAAATTTGATTTTTGAAAACATTGATTGGAACTTCTGTACAAGGGATTAAATTATGGCTTGAGCTTTCATCGCAATGAATCGTAGGTGTGAGTGAATTTATTTGTATTGGTATCCTTGAAAGGGCGTCTGCGACTACATTTGTTTTACCAGGTTTGTAAGTTAGTTCATAGTTATATTCTTCTAAAATGGCTTTCCATCGCTTCATTTTACTATTAGTATTCTTATGGCTTTAGGCATAGGTAAGAGGTTGATGATCGGTGATAATTTTTAACTTTTTTTGAACCGTAGAGGTAATTTATAAGTGAATTAAGTGACCATATTATACCAAGCATTTCTTTCTCATTGGTGGCGTAATGTTCTTCGGCTTTACTTAGAGTTTTCGATATGAAAGTAATTGGTCTACCGTCTTGCGATAGGACGGCACCTAATGCGAAATCTGAGGCATCGGTCGTTAGTTCAAAATCTTTATCGAAATTCGGATGCGCTAAAACTATATCCTTGGATACTAAAGTATTTTTTATTTTATTAAATGCTTCTAAGGCCTCGCTGTCTAATTCTATTTCTATTTTTTTCGAATTCCGTTTGGAGACATGACCGGCTTCTCCTCTTAGCAGTGCTGTTAATGGTTTAGTTTTTTTTGCGTAATCCTGGATAAATCGTCGGTAATAACCTGACATACCTAGGAAGGATCTTAATTCTTTGAGAGTTTGTGGAACTGGAAATTTGGCTACTGCTTCTACTTTTTCGGGGTTGGTTTTTATCCCATTTGAACTGATTACATATCCTAAAAATTCTACCTCTTCTTTAGCAAATGTACATTTATCTAATTGGATTTTCATGTTAGCATTTTCTAGGGTTTGAAATACTAATTCTATGTTTTTAAAATGTTCTTCTTCGTTTTTGCCAAATATTATTACATCATCGATGTAAACATAGCATCTTACTCCTATATGTTGACGAAGGATATCGTCTAGTGCTCTTTGGAATGTGGCTGGAGCATTTTTTAAACCGAAAGGTAAGCGGAGGAATTCATATTTTCCGTTGTTTACGGAAAATGCTGTTTTTTCAATATCTGACTCGCGAAGTGGAATCTGATGGAACCCACTTTTTAAGTCAATAACCGTAAATAGTTTATTGTTTCCCAGATTTGCAAGGACTTCGTTAATTTCTGGTATGGGGTATTTATCGGGAATCGTAACTGAATTGAGTTTACGATAATCTACGACCATTCGAAACTTTTTTCGCCGGAAGCATCTGATTTTTTATTAACTATCCAAATTGGGGAGTTATACAGAGATTTCGATCTCCTTATTATTCCGTTATCTAAGAGTTCTTCAATTTGTCGTTCGATTTCGTATTTTAATGCCATGGGATATGGCTTGGAGTAGACGGGGGTTTCGGTTGTTGTTCGGATTTCACCTTTAACGAGGGTGGTGTAGGTAAGTTTTTCATCAGGATCGGAAAAAAGGTTTGGAAATTTATCGATAATATTATTAATTTTGTGTTGTTGTTGTAATGAGAGATGTGGAGTATTGATTGCCACATTATTCACCTCGTGGGATATTCGTTGCTTTAACGTTACATTTATACTTTGACAAATTGTCATCAAATTTTTGTCGGTATGAATAATTGCTTTTAATTCTTTAAGTGTGTCGTTGCCTATTATGCCGTGGAACGACCCTAGAGTTGGTAATATAAAAAATTTTATTTTTCCTACTGTTGGTCCGAAAATGTCGACGAAGGTATGGTGAGTAATTTCAATTGTTCCGGCAACTGATTTTACTATAAAGGGCTTTTCATTCAGAATTGGATTCCTAATTCTAGTGGATTGGATGTAATTCTTATTGGATCCGGTATCGATAAGAAAATCTATTGTGTCTCCGCGCCTTGTTCTAAATTCGTAATAAGGCATCGAAGACGGCGCTAATCTAAAAAATTAATAGTATCAGGCTCATTTTTTCCTGCATTGTCGTAATTGCTATCGTAGGAATTGTCATCGTATATCCCGTTGGGGTCTAATTCTACTGCGTTAGTAAAAAAATTTCTTTGCATTTTGCTTGGAGGGTGAGTCAGTTGTGCGGAAATCGGACGTTTCGGTGGCCGATTATCCTGGAATGTATTAGGCCTATTTTGATAATTAATTTGTCTTGATCGTATTGATTGGTCTACTTCCATTGGGGTCGGTGGTTTAGGTGGTAAGTTCGGTCTGTTATTAAAGGAGGTATTTTCTCTGGTAGTATGGGGGTTGTTCTGGTAATTGCTGAACCTCGGCATGAATCCTTGGTTATTTTGCGTGTAGTTGGGAGAGTGTTGAGGATATCGGTTTGATTGACGACCGAAAGGATGTTGGTCGAAATTTCGTCTGGGGGAATGGGAATATGTCAATTCGGGATAAAAGACTCTATTATTATTGTAATTATTAAAATTGTTATTTCGGGGAGGTCGTGGTAGTGGTTGGATATTTGTTTTGTGAGTGTTGTTCGCATGATTTATTCTGTAAGTCATGTTGTCAAGTTTTTGGCATAAATGCAATGCTTGTGGCAAGGTTGTCGGTTCTCTCATGCTGAGAAGACGAGGTAAATCACCGTTTAGCCCTCTGATAAATGTGTCAAGAGCTTTGTCCCTATATGAGTTAGTCATAACCCGTATGGACTCGTCGCTTAGTTCGAGACATGAAATTTTGTCCAATATCAGTGAAAGGTGTTGGTAGACCTTTTGGTAGAAGGTCGGAATGTCGTCATAGCGTTGGACCAGAGTGGTCATCTGATATTCGGGGGTACCTATGTCCCTTTTATCTGAATAATGCATCATAAGGGATTTTCTAATTTGGCTCCAATCAAGTGGATTATTATATGATTGTAATGCGGTGTCGGCATCACCAATTACTTTATGCCTGATCGTATGAAGTATCCCAAAATATTTAGGGGTATTCTTGACTCCCTCGTAGGCTTTAAAAATCCTGTCTACGCTCTTCCTCCAGGAGTTAAATTCTCCTGGTCGTCCTGAGAATTCCCTAAGGCATTTCACCATGTCCGGAATCTTATCTAGTTCATTTATGTTGTTCGCGTTTAGTGTCACGCTATGGTCGGGTTCTGTGAAGTCTGTTACGGTTTGCGTACTCATTCGTTCGATTACTTCTCGAACTATTGTTGTTATAAGAGTTGGGTTAGGGGTGGGAGGGTTTAAAGGATGGGTGGAAGGATTTAGACGATGGGTGATTTGCCCATAATCTAGCCTCATTTGATTTAACTGCTCAATTAGTTCTTCCGCTGTGTCTGGCATTGTAATCTTTTTATTTCTATGTCGAACAATTAAATTATAACTAAATTTCCTTTCTTTGCACTAGCACTTTCCTTAAAAATTTTAGAATTTTTTGTAAAAGCTTAATTTAATTGAGGACTGTTTTCCCCCTCTTTTTTCCTTTTCGATTTTTAAAAAAATAATAATTTTCTTTTCTATAGAATTTTACAATCAGCATTCTCACTGCGGGAAGATTTCCGCTTCTTTAGTTTTAATAACTTCGCACAATATAAATTTTTAAATAATTAGTATTTTAAAATTTGGAATTATTCCATTAATCAATATTTTACTATATTTTTATGTTGTTACAGTATATTTTGATTTCACAATAATTTTTTTTTTTTTACGTTATTCTTTTCACAATTATTCACAATTACAAAGAGATATTAAGGATAAACTTACAATAGACTAATCATGTCCAGGGTCTGGGGTTCTGAGTTGTTAAACGTTTCCAGATGATCCTTTTCCTGCTGTACTGGGGTCCTTAGACGTTATTATGGGTCAGTCCTCCTTGTCGCTAAGTATCCGCTCGCCTTTTCCTTATCCCGCGTAGGGTCTTACTTTTGCTGTTCAGACCTTTTTCACTTTTCACAAACTCGCGGAGCCGTACTTTTTTATTTTCGGGCTGTTATATTATTTGTTACGGCATTCGCGAAACTTTACTACTTGGTTTTCAGGTTATTTACTTTACGACACGCTGGTCCCTGCTCGGGCGCCAGTTAAAAAACGTTTTGTTATTTTAGTTAAAAAAATATTATCTTGGAGCTATGCTCCTTTATTGAGTTTCACTTAAGAACTAAAGTTTACAATTTATTATACTTAATTCTAGACCTATGTTTGCCGCTGCGACGGGTACGGAGACTGCTGACGCTGCGCTTCCCACAGGTTGGCACTTCGCTGACGTTGCGCTTCCCATAGGTTGCCACTACACGTGTCGCAGTCTCAGCGATTTAGTGGTGTCATATTATTTTACAAAGTATCATATGATTTTAATGCATCATATGATACTTTTGAATGTATGGGGTGCTAACTTATATATGAAAGAAATTGTCCGAAGCGATATAGTCCCATAGCTCGAGAGTGGCCAAACCGATTTTGATGATTTAAATACGAAGAAAAGAAAATCGAATAAAAGGTTAAAAAATCATAATTTCAAAATGTCTTATTTTGACCACTCAGCGTGTTACGACAGTTTTTTCGATTTTTTTTAATATTTTTTCATATTTTTATTTATTTATTTTGGCAACAACCAAAAAAAAATTAAATTTGAATGTAACATATCGTCTCACAATTGAACTGCTAGATAGACACGGAAACTAACGTCATCTGTTACATGGACTTCACGTTTCGTTTTCCCTTTATTTTATTCGTACCTCTATTGTGGCATTTGATTCAGTTGCGCAGTTTCTTCATTTGTTGCTGTTTCACCATACATATTGCACTTTGCGAATTGGTGTTTGTTCGATCGAATAACCTTTTCCGGCCATTGCGGCTTACAGATTCGGATGTTTTCATTGCGATTGGGGAGTTTTTGTGAATTAAAATTGTTAACGAAAATTTATAAAAGAATATAAATGAATGCTAAACTTGCTAAAAGCTCTAAATAATATACCTAATTTATTCTATAAATCCACCAAAGCACTTTTGAAAATTTTAGGAATTAATACCTCAATTTTTTAAATTTTTTTTTTAAACACTGTAGGTTGAAAATCAACAAATCATGATTTGCTAAATCCGATAATCTATTTCTATAACTGAAAATCATACAAACCATTAATTGAAATCGGATATAACATTGGTGATATCAGCAAATGTTTTTTGTGTGTGTGTGTTGCATTGTTGGTTGGCTATTGGGATTTGTCTGTAAGAAGTGGTACGTTTCTATTATAGTTTCATTTTCTATTCGGAATTTCATTGCATTGCAGTTGTTCTTCAAAATGCCACCAACGAGAGGATCTAATTTATACCGACGTTCAACTGGTGCGCGAGCAGTGTCGACTCATCATGCGAATGTGAGTCAAGAAGATAGAAACATTGCGCAACAACGAATGCAAACGTCAAAATTTGTGCGCAACAAACAGAAGGACAACAGCAGGTTGTAATCGATTTGCGTAGATCGGCGCAACAAAGTCGTCGAGCAAATCAATGTGGAAATTTATCGGTGCAAAGTCGACAAATAAATACTGAAAATAAACAACAAAAAAGAAGTGCTGGCAACGTTAATTTGCTTCGAGTAGCATTCCGATATGATTGTGCATTCGATTATCGATCTCTTCCCGTCGTTGAAATTTGATCAATGATTGTAGTATGTCCATATTGCAACGCATTGAAATTTCCAGAAGAAACACATAGATTGTGTTGCCTTAGTAGATTTAACTTTCTATCCATCGCCACCGGACCATTTCGATCATATCTAGAAGGCGTAACAACAGAATCAAAGCAATTTCTTACAAATGTTCAAAACTATAATGGGTGCTTTCAAATGACTTCTTTCGCTGCATAAATTATCGATGAAAGCAGATATAAACCGTCGTTCAAGGTAATTCTTGCTCGAAAGAGTACTCTTCCGTTTCCTTTGAATGATCGCATTTTATTAATTTTGAATTCGTCCCTTGGTAACCAGATTCAAGGTGGCGAATACAGTTTCTTGCAAATCTATTTCATTGGGATCGAGGGCAATCAAATAAACCGTCGGAGTGTATTGTACAACAGAATGAAAGAAGACACCATCAGAAAATTGCAACGAATGCTTCATGACCATAATGAATTGATTGAATTATTTAAGAATGCGTTAGACAGAATCGTGATTAAAGCGGATAAAAGGCCTAAGGAGCACACGAACGTCAGTACAATGCACCGACAATTGATGAGGTTGCTATTATTGTAGGAATACTTAAGTATCCGCTCATGTTTTGGGAAGGAGAGGACGTCTACCACTTTAACATCAAAACGTTAAATCCAGTTACTGGTTAGTAGACTTCTTCCTTCAATTATGTCACCAAATCCATCAATTAAGTGGAATCTTAACTTTATTTTCAAACTTTGCATTTATTTATTACTTTGGATTCATTTGTTATTAGGTGAAGAAACGAAGAAAGTAAGTTCGATGAACTACTATGCAACTCATTCAATGATTCGTCAAAATGAGGTTACGATGTCGCCGATTGCTTCAACAATTCTGCATGGATATGTATGTCAAAATCGAGACTGAACGGCTCAATTACATTCGTTTTAATTAAGCGAAAATGCGTTCAGGAGAGTACATTCATTTGCGGGATGGAAACCATCAACAATGTCAATCTAGAAATCCAACGCAGGATAACTCTTGCCAACAGGTGCTACTTCGGATTGAGTAGGCAATTGAGAAGCAAAGTCCTCTCCCGACAAACAAAAACCAAACTCTATAATTCGCTCAATGTTCCCGTCCTGTTATATGGTGCAGAGGCATGGACGATGTCAACAACGGATGAGTCGACGTTACGAGTTTTCGAGAGAAAAGTTCTGCGAAAGATTTCTGGTCCTTTGCGTATCGCATTCGATGGAACGACATTGACATAGTACAGCGAATTAAAAGACAGCGGCTACGCTGGCTAGGTCATGTTGTCCGGATGGACGAAAACACTCCAGCTCTGAAAGTATTCGACGCAGTGTCCGGGGAATACAGAGGAAGACCTCCATTCCGTTGGAAGGACCAAGTGGTGAAGGACCTGGCTTCGATTGGAATATCCTATTGGCGCCACGCAGCGAAAAGAGGAAGAAACGACTAGTGCGCGGTTGTTAACTCGGCTATAATCGCGTAAGCGGTGTCTACGCCAATTAAGAAGAAGAAGATGTATGTATATCCGGGCAAACATTATAGTGCAAGAAATGAGCGTTTTACGACAAGGCTCTATGTCAGTCATTGAGTATTACAATTTAGTTAACAAAAAAATAACATTAATGACAAACGAAATTATTATGACCTATGGTGGTAACGCGCTTATAACCAAAGAGCTTAACAAAAATAAGAGGGACCAGGCTCTTCGAATATTTATAACAAGGCTCAACTCTCCATTAAGAAATATTATTTTTTCTCTTTGTCCCGAAGACGCACTGGCCTCAAGAATTAAATTCCAATAATCAGAGATTTCGATTTGCATAAAATTTTGCAAACAAAAGAAATAGGATAAAACTAAATTATCCAAGTAATAATTTGAGGTTTCCTCAAATAACTAATATGCCCAAACCAGAACCAATGCACATAGACCCAGCTGTGTCTAGAATATACCAACGTGGCACTAATCAAAAGCCTCAACAAAATGATAGCTTTAGATATCAAAATTTCGCAAAACCAATAGCTAATACAAACACTCGAGCCAATATGGAAAATCCAAATAGGATTTTTGCTAATAAAAACAACAGACCACCTAATACCTATAACACTCAAGGAATAAAGCGGCCAAGAAAAGAATTATAGCTTTGGCGCGCAAGAAAAAAAGCAGAGAATTAATAATACAAATGAGAGCCATTTTTAAGACGAAGAGGGAATCAACTCTTCTATCTCAAAATTAAATAAAAACTTAAAAGCTCTAGTCCAGGAAAGGGCAAATTTTTAGCTCGCGGAGTTAGCAAAGTGCGAACGAGGGCTAGATGAGGGGAATATCAGTTTACGGAAGGAAGGCCATAAAAAGTTGTGAAAAAACAATGACATTCCTACGAAACTATCTGAAGTTTTTCAATAAACAAAAAATCATCAAGTAAAAATACAAGGTCTGTCGCAAAGGGGCAGGACCGTTAAAAAAACAACAAAAAATTAATATTTTTCAAAAGTTATATTTTTTTATTCAAAGTAGTTTCCTTTGTCTTCGATACAGCGTTTAGTCCGGTCAATTAGCATTTCAAATGAGTGTTTAAGGTCATTTTTCGGAATGCTCTTGAGAATATCGGTCGTCGCCTTTTGGATAGCTGAAATGTCCTGAAACCAGTGTCCTTTCATGGGCAAATGAAGTTTTCCAAATAGGTAAAAATCACAGGGTGCCAGATCAGGTGAGTGATTAATGGTTAAAATGCAGTTTTTGGTCAAAAATCAGTGACAAGCGTCGACCGATGACACGGAGCATTATCGTGCAACAGGCGCCAGGACCCTGCCTCATGGTATTGTGGTCGAGCACGACGAATGTGTGGCAAATGACGCTTCATAACATAAGGTAAAACGCAGCATTAATCGTTTGGCCAGGTGGAACGAGCTCTCGGTGTACAGTACCCTCGGAATCGTGAAAACAAATCAGCTTTGTCTTTATTTTTGACTTCTGAAGACGACTTTTTTTCGGTGACTTCTGATCGTCACAGAGCTCCTCACGACCTTCTTAGAATCACTTAAACCACTCATGCACATTACTACGGGATAGGCACTGATCACCATAAACTTTTTTCATCATTTGAAATGTTTTAGTAAACGTTTTCCCAAGTTTAAAACAAAATTTAATATAGGGTGATTTTTTAAGAGCTTGATAACTTTTTAAAAAAAAAAAAACGCATAAAATTTGCAAAATCTCATCGGTTCTTTATTTGAAACGTTAGATTGGTTCATGACATTTACTTTTTGAAGATAATTTCATTTAAATGTTGACCGCGGCTGCGTCTTAGGTGGTCCATTCGGAAAGTCCAATTTTGGGCAACTTTTTCGAGCATTTCGGCCGGAATAGCCCGAATTTCTTCGGAAATGTTGTCTTCCAAAGCTGGAATAGTTGCTGGCTTATTTCTGTAGACTTTAGACTTGACGTAGCCCCACAAAAAATAGTCTAAAGGCGTTAAATCGCATGATCTTGGTGGCCAACTTACGGGTCCATTTCTTGAGATGAATTGTTGTCCGAAGTTTTCCCTCAAAATGGCCATAGAATCGCGAGCTGTGTGGCATGTAGCGCCATCTTGTTGAAACCACATGTCAACCAAGTTCAGTTCTTCCATTTTTGGCAACAAAAAGTTTGTTAGCATCGAACGATAGCGATCGCCATTCACCGTAACGTTGCGTCCAACAGCATCTTTGAAAAAATACGGTCCAATGATTCCACCAGCGTACAAACCACACCAAACAGTGCATTTTTCGGGATGCATGGGCAGTTCTTGAACGGCTTCTGGTTGCTCTTCACCCCAAATGCGGCAATTTTGCTTATTTACGTAGCCATTCAACCAGAAATGAGCCTCATCGCTCATCGGACACGGACGCGAAACACATTTCGAACCGAACACTGATTTTGGTAATAAAATTCAATGATTTGCAAGCGTTGCTCGTTAGTAAGTCTATTCATGATGAAATGTCAAAGCATACTGAGCATCTTTCTCTTTGACACCATGTCTGACATCCCACGTGATCTGTCAAATACTACTGCATGAAAATCCTAACCTCAAAAAAATCACCCGTTATTTGCTCTTTGTTCAAAATGCATTTTACGACCGATGACCAAAAGCTGCTGTCACTTTTTGATCAATAACATCGATTGTAGTTATCTAGTTGTCTTAAAATTTTTACGAAATGTCAACAAGAAATCAAACTTTTTATTTCATATACCCACCAAGAAAACAGAAAAACAGTTATATTCAAAAAGTTCTGTTTCTTTTGCGACAGACCTTGCACGAGTACTCGCAGGATGCGATGACATACTTTATTCATTTCTACGGAAATTCCTTATTTAAAGATAGATCCAGAATTGTACGAAGTGGTGTAAACCAATATGGTTCATGGACCTGCGTTCACCACAATCCCACTTCGGTTTGTATGTCTGACAATAAATTTACGAAACACTATCCACGTGCTATTCTTTTGGAAACGAAAACTGGAAATGATGGACTAAACGCAAGACAACTCCCATCTTCCTTTTATTTTGGAAGAAGTGAACACGGCCGATAGCTCGTTAAAGACCAAAACAGCTCCTGGTATAGAAATTATTAAAACCCCGCACCATAAATAATGCTGGAGGCCTATCAGAGCGACGATATGGTTTCTGGCCAGGAAGGTTGATCATCGAAGACGTTGAAGACGTCATGAATAGTGTGGAGCGAGCTCGCTGAAAAAACATTCTTCGAGGGCAATTCAATAGCTTAAAATGATACAGTATGATAGAAGAACTGGAAAGTCGATTCAAAACGCCCCACTACTTGGTAAAAGACAGGGAACTATCTTCTAACATGCAAGCTCATTCGGAAACCATCTAAATAACAAAAAACTGTTTTTTTTTTTTATACAATTACAAGTAAAATAAAATTTGACCTATTCTTTTCGCTTGGCCCAACACCTAGTTTATGATATTACCTAAAGCACGTATTTTTGTGGGAGTGGCAGTGGTCCGATTACGCCCAACTAGAAATCATAATTTTTTTTACTAAGGAAAGCGCAAACCAAGTTTAATCACGATATCCTAATTTTTACTCAAATTACAGTTTGCACGGGCGGAAGGACAGACAGACAGTCACCCGGATTTCAACTCGTCACTTTATCCTGATCAAATTTTAGGTGGTACGTACGACCGTTAGGTGAATAAAACTACTCTCTAGAAACATGTTGCAAGAGTATTAATGTAAAATATTATGCAATTATTGAATAACATCCGAAAATTCTGAATGTTGGACCACTTGTGCAATTTTTAGAAAACTTAAGTTTAGCTCTTCTGAAGTCAGATCTTGTCCCTTGGAGGATTTTGGTGGTCGCCTGATCCATCGTAATATATATGTGACCACATGAAGCAATTTTTTATGAAAAGAGAATTTTTCAAGGAGGTCCAATATTGAACTTTTCTCAACAGTCGAAATTAATGTAAATGTAGTTTTCTTCTTCTCTAATGCTTCGTCTTCTGGTGAGAGCTGGAAGTGGTTATTACTTGGCCATAATGCAGGGTCTTCTAGGAGGAACTGTGGACCGCCAAACCATATTGAATTATTCAATTCGTCCACGTTACAACCCCGAGACACTTGATTCGCAGGATTTTGTTTCCTGGAGACATGTCGCCAATGTACTTTGTCAGTCAACTGTTGGATTTCGGACACTCTGTTTGCGACGAAGGTTTGTAGTGAGGATGGATGTGTTTTAATCCAATGTAAGACGATTTCAGAGTCTGTCCAAAATGTAATATTTTCGAAATGTCGACTCAACATAGGCGCTACTCTTGACCATAATTTCGAAAGAAGATGTGCTGCCGAAAGTTCAAGACGGGGAAGAGATTTGGTCTTCAGCGGAGCCACTCTAGACTTTGCAGTAAGCAGCATACATTTAATACCACTAGCAGATTGGCTTCGTATGTATATGCAGCATCCGTACGCCCTTATTAAGGCGTCGGAGAAGCCATGAATTTGGCAGATGACACTCGACTCAACGTTTGCGTAACGAGGAATGCTTATCGATGAGAGCTGCATTAGGTTGGCTTTAAAGTTCTGCCAGCTAGTGTCAAGGCACAATGGAATCGACTCATCCCAATCTAGTTTTTGAATCCAAAGCTCTTGTAATAAAATTTTTGCTTTGGTAACTAGTGGGGCTAGTAATCCAAGAGGAACAAAAAGGCGAGCAGAAACAGACAATATGTTTCGTTTAGTGGCTCGCAGATCATTAAAATTGTCATCTAAAACAAATAGAAACAAATCCTCTTTCGGCAACCAATGAATTCCTAACGTTTTAGTGGAACATTTGGCATTGAAGCTTAATGACTTTTCAGTGCAATCACTGTCGAAAAAATTAAGGTGGTTCGAAAACCACTTCGTTAAGGTGAATAATGTTTAATATTTTAATTACTTCACTTTTTATAAGATCTAGAGACTCAAAATTTTCAGATCCTGCCAATAAGTCATCGACATAAAAGTCTCTTTTAATGGCCATTGAACCGAGTGGGTATTTCATTGTATTGGCATCACTGAGCATTTACAAACACCGTATTGCGAGAAATGGAGCAGGCGCAGTGCCGTATGTTACGGTGTTAAGACGAAAAATTTCTTTCTCTCAACACAATAAGTTGACAATTTCTGTCTTCTTCATGCATAATTATTTGACGGTACATTTTTGTAATGTCCGCTCTTAGTGCATACTTATGTAAGCGAAAACAAAGAAGAGTTGAATATAATTCTTCTTGGATGGTTGGACCTACCATCAAAAGTTCACTCAACGCTATTTGAGTTGAAGACCGACTCGAAGCATCAAAGACAACACGTAATTTGGTTGTTGTGCTCTCGGGCCATAAAACGCATTGATGCGGAATGAAGTAGTGTGGCTCACTCGGGATCTTATTGTTCGTTGGGCTCATGTGACCCAATGCTCTATATTCATTCATAAAGTCCAGATACATTTTGCGAAGTTCTGGACCTTTTAATGTCCTTCTCACCAGGACCTGAAACCGCCAGAGCCCAACATTTTTGGACTAATGTGCATAACATGCTATGTAATCTGGGAGGAGATCTTATATTATTGGTGTATTTGCCAGATACAATCCATCTTAAAAGGGTTTTCTGAAGAGTTGGTTGGTTAGGACCATTTTTAATTTGACCAACAGCTAAGAGATCGAAAAATGTTTCTGCATCCAATAGGATATCCACTTTTCTAGACTTGTGGAATTCTGGGTCCGCCAATTCAATGTTTTGCGGAATTTTCCAGCCACTAATATTAATGTTATGGTCTGGATGATTTGCCGAAATGCATCGCATTACCCAGAATTCCGCCGAAAATTCAAAATTATTTAACCGCGACTTGACAAAAGCGATAAGTTTTGACCTCACTTTGGTATTGGAATCGACAATTCCAATTACGCTTAATGTTTTGTGCTGACGTCGAATCCGCAACTTTTGTGCCAAATCCTCCGTCGTAAAGTTGACCTGGGAGCCTGAGTCCAGCAAGGCTCTCGCAGGCAGGTAATCTCCGCAGCTGGTCCTCACAAGAACTACTGTTGTTGCCAACATGACCCGATCCGGCATACTGGCTGTAGGCATGGCATGTGTGGTTGATGGTTGCGGATGAGGTACAGCGGGGAAAGAGGCTGGATACTGGTGCAACAGTACGTGATGCGATCAATTGCACACAAGACATCGATCCGCTCTGCACTTAGAGACCGTGTGACCCTTACGCAAACAATTTATGCATGAGGGCACCGATTTCAAGAACACGAACCTCTGCTGCACCGGAAGTCCCTTGAAGGTGGGGCAGGTAGTCAAATGGTGGTCCTTGGATTTGCCCTGCTGACAAAGAGGCTGCCCCGTATTTACTGCAACTAGCGCCGATTTGGTCCTGTTCATTTGTTGCCAACTTTTATTGCTATTGGTTTGGCTTTCGTATATTTGGAATCGGTTACGAAAACGAAAAAAAAAATAATATCGATTCCCAAGTATACGAAAGCCAAACCAATAAATGCGCAAAATGAGCAGTAGCACAAACAAGTAATTTAATCGGAAAATGTCCGAACGAAAATCGACAAAAATTGCGAAAAAACGACCGATAATTGCAAGCGAGGATCGAAAAAATTGCGAAAAACGAGATAATTTAATTTTGAAATTAATAATTTTTTCACTTTTATTTCAAAATAAAGGGCTACCGCAAAATCCCAAAATCCCTTGTTCACTTTGAATTCATACGTATACGTAGAAGTATGTAATAATATATGTATGTATATACACTAGAGAAAATACAATATAACAATTCAACATAATATAAAGTGAAAAGGGAGAGCCAAAAACTGAAAGTGCACTTGTTTTGAAGTTTGCTTTTTTTTGTTTGCCCTGTTTTCAGTAAATCGCACTCGTTACCTGGTACGTCGGCTGTTTGCCGGCGCTTACGTCCCTTTTGCAGAGAATGCAGCGGTAGCTCATTCCCACGACGGCAGCGGCGTTGATGGCAGCAGCGATGCGATAACAGCGAAATGATGGCAACGAAGTAATTACCGCAGCAACGGATTGGCAGCAACGGATGGGTAGCAACGGTTTTTGGGTTTTTTAATTTTGCGGCACTTTAAACAATTTAGAAAATTGTTTTTTAAACTTGTAACTTAATATATATATAAGTATATATATATATATATATATTGTTACATATATATGCTTGGATCTTTAATCCCTTTTTTGTTTTATGTTTTATCTTTATTTTTCCTGTAGTTAGGTATGACTATCACTGCACTGCACAACTTGGTCACTTCCACTATATTTGAAAAATGTGCATATAACTTAAATTCTTCTTTATTGAATTTCTAAAAGAAACTGAACATTGAATCTTAAAATTACCCTAAGCTAGCTGTGGTTCAACGGCAGCGGCGTCGGAGAGTTTAGCGGATGTTGAATGGTCAGCAATATTGAAGTTGATTGTTGTTGTTGATATTACTATCTATTGATCAGCAATAATGTCGATCAATTCTGGGAGTTGCAGCGGATGTTTGTTTATGTTATTCAACTTTAACAACAACATTGTTGCAATGATTGTTGTTATGTTGAAATAAATATTTGTTGTGTCAACTTTTAAGTTATTGAACTTTAACAACTACATTGTCGCAATGAATATTGTTGAAATAAATACTTGTTGCATTAACTCTCCCTCCTCAAATGTTGTCAATCTCTTCGATTTCCGGGATATGGTCTGCATTACTGAAATCGCACAGCGATTCTTTGCCCTCAACTAATTTAGAAATACATTTGGATTCTCTTAAGTTAATGGTTGTATCTTTTTTACAAATTTTTATATTGTTGGATATTTTACAGTTTTTTGGTACTTTTAACATAGAATTTTCGGACAAAAATATTTCATCTGTTTCTAAGAGAACTATTAGTTTATTTCTTACAATTGGTTTTATTAATAGATTTTGATAATTGGTTGCTTCTAATTCTGGAATTTTTACAATGTAAATAATAGCTGTTTTATTATGTAAGACTAATACTTCAACGAACTCTAACATTTCTTCGACTGATAGAGTTGTTATATTATTTTTTTGAAATATTTTGTGGACTTCTTGTAATTCTATTTCGTTTAAAAGTAAAGTATTTATTATATTTTGTTTTGCCCATTGAGTTGCATATTTGACATTTATTATTTCTTCTTTGATTTTGGAAACTTATTGCTATTTCATTATTAAACAAATTATCTTTCTTTATTGCATTTTTTAACATATTTGAAATTGTAGTTAAGCCATTAATTCTATTCTGTAGTTGTTTATTTATAATGATCTGGTGGTTATTGTTTGTATTAAGGCTATTGAGATTATTTTGTATTATTAATAGAAGTGAGTGTATTTAATGCAGTGAGTGATTGTACTATTTCGTGAGTTAGAGTATGAAAGAGATAACTTGTTTAAAGATCTTTAATGGTATGTTCACGAATTTTTAGAAGTTTAATTTCTATTTGCTGAAGATCTGTGAGATGTGCGTTTGTCTTCTTTTACAATTTCCTCTTTATATCGTGGTGAAAGTTTAGATCATAATCTGCTATTTTGCTTAACAAATATTGTCTGCCCTGGTGTGTAAGTTTTAATTTCTTTGCGGTCCTTGTTATGGTTTTCTACCTTCATTTGAGTAAATCTGATTTTAAAGGATCTAAAATTTTCTGGATACAGTCTTTGAATCTGTCCCATTATGTCTTCTGTAGTGTAGATTCCATTTATTACTGAAGGGTTTAAGTACTTCCTCAATATTTTCATTCGATCATCATCAGAATATGTTGGTTGAAAAACAGTGTGTCTATGGAATGTAGTGAATGGAATGGTAAACTTGTAGTCAGGAGGATGTTCTTTGTAAATAAAAATTTGGTTTTTAAAAGCGTTTATGGGTACCTCAATGCTGGGAATAAGATTATGAGAAGAGCTTTGCGCACTTTGTTGGTTTTCTGTTATTGAATTATTGTTTTGGTACTCGAGACAATGCATCGGATACAATATTTTTTTTCCTGGTTTATAGAGTAATTCCTTATTGTACTTATCCAGGTAAGACTTCAATCTTTTAGTCGCTATTCCACCTTTTTTTCAATTACAATCATGTGTAAGTGGTTCGTGATCTGTACTTGTGCGTATTTCGGCTTCAACGTTAGTAGTATAGGTCAGTTTGTCATCGGGTTTTGCAAACAAATTTGGGCATTTTTTTAACAAATGGTTTAATTCTTTTCGTTGACAATTTGCGAGATGATTTAATTTGGGTATAATTGCATTTACTGATTCAAATTTTCCCTCTTTTATGGGAATACTTATGCCGTTTCTAAAAAACAAATTACCTTTTTCGGTGTCAATAATTGCACCTAGTTCCTTCAAACTGTCATTTCCTAATATTCCGTCAAATGTTTTGAGTGTGGGTAATAAAAAGAATTTAACTATTCATTTTGGATCATTAAACAAATTAGCCATTTTGTAGTGGGTTATTTTTATTTTACCTCCTACGGATACTGCATTAACTGGGGTTTCATTCTGTAGTGAATTCTGTACAAATTTTGGCTAAATGTAATTTCTATTGGATCCGGTATCAATCAATATTTTAAGCATTTGTCCGCTCGTCACCTTACATTTGAAGTATGGAAGTGAGGAGTCAGTTATTTTTAAAAAATTAATACAAATAGAATCGGTTTGCTGTTCTTGGTCATTATTTTCAATAACTTCGGTATAGTCGCTAACTGTTTCATCGTAATCTGTCTGTTCCTCTTGTTCTGAGATAGTTTGCTGATAATCAGTCATAGTTAGTACTGGTTCTTTTGTACCTGTTTGTTGGTAAGTACCTGTCTGAATATTAAAATTCCTTTGTCGCTTGGCTATCTCGGCAGTGGGTATGGATGGTCTTTTACCTAAATCAAATTGTGGTCGGTTCATGTAGTTAATCTGGTTAGTTTGGATACTTCTGTCAATGTCCATCGGTTCTGGTCGTGATTGTGGTGTAGCAACCATAGGACGAGATGGTTGGTATAATGGTCGTTGTACGTTATGGTTCTGTGTGAAAACCTACATTAGTAAAATATGGCCTTTGTTGTGGTTGTTCGAAAAAATTATTTAATTGTCTGGGACTCATAGTTGAGTTTTGCGGTGTGCTAATTCTAGGTGGAAGAAGTGGTCTAGCTTGAAAATATGAAAAATGAGGTGTCGGAACCTGGCGTGGTACTAACGTTGGTCTATTGAGTTGATTTCTAAATATGTTTTGTTGTCCTCTATTTGACGCATGATTGGTACGATATGCTTGATTTTCCAGTTTCAAACATAAATGCAATGCAGTTGGTAAATCAGCAGGCTCCTTCATGCCGAGAAGACGTGAAAGGTCTTCACATAATCCGCGAATAAAGGTATCAAGAGCCTTATTCCTGAACAGCTTGGTCATTAATTGTTCCGATTCTCTGCCTAATTCCATACACCCTATCTTATTAAGGATCAACGATAAATGTTGATAGACGGCCTGATGGAATTCTTCAACAGACCGGTTCGGCTTTTTCCATGAGCCAAACTCGGCTGGGCCTCCGGAAAATTCTCTTAAACTTTTTACTGGCACTTTGTCTAGTTCTCCTAAATTACCTAGGTGCTCTTGATCAATTCCTTGACACTCTACAATGGTAAAATCAAATGTTTGATTTTGAGTTTGTTGTAATAAAATCGGTAATTGTTCATATAACACTTGCCGAATGGCATTTGTTCAGTCGCTAGGTTGAGTCATATTTCTGTTGTTTTGAAATGTCGCTTGTCTTTGTAACTGTCTTTTTCATTGGTGGGGATTTTCTTCAATATCAATTAATGGGGGTCTAACTAAATTGTTTGGATTAGGCATCCGTTTTATCAAAATTTAATTTTGTATTATTAACTTAATTGGAGTATTTTACTACCATAAGTTTTTCCTGATCCACCTTAATCAATCAATATCGTTATTTTAATTTATTATTATTGTTTTTGAAAACCAGTAGCTGGTTTTACCCTTTTATCCTGGAGGGTCCTTTGGGTAGGAATCGCAGAATTGGGTTAAATTATACTACTTTTACGTACAAAACTTCGTAAGTTAATTGTTTGCAAAAGTAGGAGTAATTATTTTATTAACGCTTTATGCCTTTTTTAGAAATATATTATTTATGATTTTAATTGCTTCAAAAATGCAATTTGATGTACATATTTTTTTTTTAAATAATTTTCACTTTACTTAATTATATGTATACTATAATTTTTTATATAGGATTTAAAAATTTTCAGATAATATTCACTTTATAATTTTTTCTATATCTTCCACTTTACTTAATTATATACTTTAAATTTTTGTATAGAATTTCAAAATTTTCAGATAATATTCACTTAAGAATTTTAATTTGTGATTTAATATAGTAATAAGATTTTAAAAATGTTAAATTTGCACACTTAATTTTCACTATTTTTGGTGTTTCTGCCCTTCTTGGTAGTCCGGATCTCTCCCGTTTGGTTCGTCTTGTCCCTACTAGGGATTCTGCAACTTACTCTTGAATAGAAGGTGTCCTGCGGGCTTGCGTTACAAGACTTGTAATCCACCGATGTTGTCCAACGAGGTCTACTTTTAAGTTTTTATTCTCATTGGTCCCTGCTCGGGCGCCAGTTAAGTTCTTCTTTATTGAATTTCTAAAAGAAACTGAACATTGAATCTTAAAATTACCCTAAGCTAGCTGTGGTTCAACGGCAGCGGCGTCGGAGAGTTTAGCGGATGTTGAATGGTCAGCAATATTGAAGTTGATTGTTGTTGTTGATATTACTATTTATTGATCAGCAATAATGTCGATCAATTCTGGGAGTTGCAGCGGATGTTTGTTTATGTTATTCAACTTTAACAACAACATTGTTGCAATGATTGTTGTTATGTTGAAATAAATATTTGTTGTGTCAACTTATAAGTTATTGAACTTTAAGAACTACATTGTCGCAATGAATATTGTTGAAATAAATACTTGTTGTATTAACTTATATAGGTATATATGTAAGTATGTATTTTTAGTAAATGATTTTCTTTTTTACATTTATATTTCTTTATTTTTTGTTTAAAGTTTATGATACTTAATTTGGTTTTCCACTTCACTTCGCGAAGACCGAAAACATTGACAGGCAATTAGAAACGAAAACTAAAGTTAGCACTAACACTATTAGTTGGCACCTTTTTAAAATATAGTATAACTAAGTTCACGTACTTTGTGCCTGCTCGGGCGCCATGAAAATTCTCAAGCGTTTTTGAGAAGCGATAATAAAACTTGGGAATGCGAGTTTTGGTTTTGTCCGAGCGGAGGAAAAAATAAAAATGCCGACGATTTTACTTCCGTGACATTATATTTTATTCTGTTTCTTTTTCAAATTATGTCCTGCTTATATAACTATTAAAAAAGTGATTACAATTTCCTTAATCTATCTCTTTGTTTATTTTTTTTTATTTTCTTTTGAAATACAATGTTTGTTAAATGTAATCTTATTTTCTATTGAATGCAAACAAACATGATTGTGCGGTTTACCCGATAATGTCTGGGTTATCATTACAGTCAAACATAAGGACCAAAACATGTTTGTATGCATTTGCATTATGTTCTTTATCTCTACTTGCTATCTTATTTTTTGTAATGTTTACTTGTTTTTCTTTAATCTTTTATTTTGTCCAATTTACCATATTTTGTTGTGTGGTGTCTGGTTGGGATGATAGTGTACACATAACTCCTCCCTCCCTTAATGGAAAACTCTCCTGATTTTGAATAGTATTGTTTATCTTTTTTTTTTTAATTTTACAAGTTATTAAAATTATTATTATAATCACAATAAAACTTAAAATTGATATTTCAAAATGAGAGATATTTTTGTGAGTTTTTAATTCTTTATTTTTTTTTTTAATTTTCTTCGTTTTTAAATACAAGGTCGTTAATTGTAATTTTGTTAGTGAAATTGTGAGTATCATAGTTTGGATAATAAAATCTTTGATTGTATGATATTTTAGTATTTGAGAATGTTTGGTATAGGATCTTAATTATTATAATGAATCAATGTAGAGTTTTCCAACTTAATTTATCTGTTGTAGTTCTGGTTTAGTTCTATGCCATTTGCATTTTTTATTAAAATAGTTTCTTCATCAATTTGAAAAATTTCTGTAATGCTATTTTTGATAAGTTCACAATTTAATAAGTAGGTGCAATGTTTAGAAATTTGTATTTCATTGAGTGTTTTAGCTTCTTCGAATTTATAAGTGACATTTCTGTATTCAAAAACATTTTAAATTTCAGCTGTTATTTCTTTGCCTGCTGTATTTGGTATAGGAATAATAGTTTTTAATTGTACCGATTGAAATTCTTTTGGGATTTTGACCACGAACATTAACAAGTTTTCTTTATATTCCAAGGCGCATAATTTTATATATTGAAGTCTGTTGAGGTCTATGTTGTAATTATAAATTTCTTCATTTGTTAAAATGCTTGGGTGAAAAATACCACTTTTTGCTAAAATAATGTTTTCCTGAATCTGGTTTACTGATTAAAGAGTTCTTTCTTTTGTCGAAAAGAAATTATTAATTTTTATTTGGTGGTTGAGAGCTGTAATTGAATTATGTAAATTTTCATCTACTTTCTTAAGGTGATTTTCAATATCTATTCTATCTCCATCATCCATCGTTCCAAATAGAAATTTATGTACAGAACCTATACCGTTATTTAAACCTCTCTTTTTTCTACTAACTTCTTTTCTTGGGATTAATGTTTTGATTTTACCTCTCAAGATTTCAATCTCATAAGGTAGGGTGTGATAATGTAGATGTGAATTTGAGAGATTTTTGTTATATTATTTAGTACGTAAAGAATTTTACGAGGGTCAATTATGTGAATTACGAGGTCAGATGATGTAACAATCTGTTTAGTGTTGGTGATAATTTCTGCGTATCCATTGTCGGTATGTATTTGATGTACTTCCAGTTTGGCTGCATTACTAATTATTAATAATGTTATTTTGAAGATGTATTTGACCTAAAAAATTTGTTTGGACGTTTAATATTTGTCGGGTGAATATTATCTAATGGCAATTTTCTATACCTTGGTTTGTATTTGTGCCGAACCTCTTTATAATTTTTTACGTAACCTATTTAGTTTTCCTATTGATTTTTTTTAGTCTTCTGAATAGTGTCTTTAATTAAATTTTTGTCAGTGTTTCCATTTATAACCTCAAGAGGTGTGATTTTAATTATAGAATGATAAGATTTGTTATACCATTCTATGCTTTGAAATACTTTTTCCGCTGTCGAAAGGCTTGGTTTTTCAATTTTTAGGATTCTAATTCTTTCGGAGAGAGTATTATGAAATCTTTCGATATCTGAATTCCCAGTATGACTGTTTGGTTTTGTAAAATGAACTTCTATTTTTTCTTTCCTAAAAAAATCTTTTATGTTAATTGAGTTGAATTCATTATCTAATATTAACTTTCTGGGTCTTCCTTTGATAGAAAAGAATAATCTAAGTTTTTCTATAATAGTTGTACTGTTTCTATCTTCTAGCTGAAATGCCATAGCAAATTTCGCAAATTTGTCTATAAAAGTAAGGAAGTAACAATTTTTATTTATGTATATATCTGCGTGAACTATTTCATTTATATCTGATGGTGTTTTCGTTAATTGAAATTTTGGTTTTAAAGATTTTCTATCATATTTTGCTCTATTGCAAACATCGCAATTATTTAATTTTGCTTAAATTTGGTTGTATCCCTTCTGTTTTTAAAGTGTGACCTAGAAATTCAGTTGTTTTCGCGAAAAATTTGCATTTATCTACCTGAATCTTTAAATTGTGTTTTCTTATTGCTGAAAATATTTTGTTGATATTTTGGGTATGTTCTTCAATACTTGAACTAAAAATTAAGATGTCGTCTAAATAAATTACACATATCTTGTTGATATACATATTCTCTAAGAACTGAATTCATTAAACGTTGGAAAGTTGCCTATGCATTCTTTAGTCCGAAAGGCATTCTTATAAATTTAAAGTGTCCTTGGGGTGTAGAGAAAGCTGTTTTTGGTCTATCTTCTTCTTTTATTAATACTTGATGAAAGCCTTTTGCAAGATCTAATGTTGTAAAATACTGAGCTCTTCCAAGTTTGCTGAGTATTGTTTCTATATGGGGTATTGGAAATTTGTCATCTATAGTGACTCCGTTTAGCTTCCTGTAGTCAATAACTATTCTCCATTTTTTCTTCATTGAATCGTCTTGCTTTTTCGGTACAATCCAAAGAAGCGAGTTGTACGGGGAATTACTTTCTTTAATTATACCTTGGCGCAACAGCTCGTTCATCCGTCTACTAATTTCTTCTCCATGAATTTGGGGATATCTTTAAATTTTCTACTTGTTTTTGTAACAATTTCATGCTGAATTTCATGAGTATGAGAAAGGTTTTTACCTTCTTGGAAAAATAAATCGCTATTTGCTTTGCATTCATGTTACTATTTGATAAAATATCTAGCAAATTCTCTTTACATTCTGTAAGTAGATTAATATCTTCGTAATTGTAAGGGCATGAGTTTATAAATTTAATTTTGTTGCCGTTTATTTCTACAAACTCCTTTTCTAAATTAATTATTGCTTTAATAGGTTTTAAAATATTCTGTCCTATTATAGCATCAAAGTTATTATTTTTTATGTTGGTTAGTTTCCAATGTATATAACTTTTTTCATTGAATTCGTTTGGGGTTGGGGTGACTAACTCTTTATTTAGGGAAAAATGTTCCTTAATGGTGCTAATATTTCTACTAATCACTACACTGCTTAAGTTGGGGTGTATCCCATTTAAAAATGTTTTTAGAATTAAACTTTCGTTGTTAATTGGACAAAATTCTATCGGCTTTATCCTATCGAATTCATGTTTTAAATTTAGTTTATCTAAAATATCTTTTAAGTTTTGAAAATATTGACTTACGTTGTAGTTTCGTAGTACAATCGCCTGATTGTAAAGGGTGTGGTACGACTCCTTTACTCCAAAATTTTTTATGAGTTCTTCTCTCATTTGCTGCCATGTTGGTGTAGGTCCCAAAAGCCGGATGACACTTGCTGCTTCTCCTTTAATTTTTGTTTTGACGTGTCGCTGCGTTACAAATTCCAACATTGATGGGTTGGGGTTGAATAAAGGAAGGATCATGTCAACTTCCCTGATGAACGATGATAAATCTCTGCCGTCAAAGTCCATGATTCTTGAAGCTACCTTCAAAATTTGCGATCTTGTCATCTGAAGTGGTTGCTGCTCGCCTGGATTCATTGCTGATGTATCCTCTTTTAATACAACTAAACTTGTTGTTGTTGCTTTGTATGGTGCACTTCGCTCTCTCTGCGTCTTCTGTGTGTGGGGCATTAATCTTTAATCCCACTTTTCCTGGTAATGTTGATGGGCGGAATGAAGCTATTCTTCGCCTTCACAAATTGTAATCCTCGGATTCGCTCTCCGACGTTCCAGATAACTTGTGTAGAAACTTAAATTTCTTAAACTTGGCTATCTGTGCCGACCGACTTATATATTTATATATATATATATATATATATATATAAGATCTTTAAAATGGGAGCTAATCTTACGATTTGCTTCCCGTTGCTAAAGCTTACGAAACTTAAAAAACTTCAGTTTTTAGTATCGCTCAACTTTGCAGTTTGTTTTTACCGACTGCCCCAGTTTTGGTTTTGTCCGGGCGGAGGAAAAAATAAAAATGCCGACGATGTTACTTCCGTGACATTATATTTTATTCTGTTCCTTTTTCAAATTATGTTCTGCTTATATAACTACTAAAGTGATTACAATTTTCTTAATCTATATCTTTGTTTTTTTTTATTTTTTTATGAAATACAATATTTGTTAAATGTAATCTTATTTACTATTGAATGCAAACAAACATGATTGTGCGGTTTACTCGATAATGTCTGGGTTATCATTACAGTCAAGCATAAGGACCAAAGCATGTTTGTATGCATTTGCATTATGTTCTTTATCTCTACTTGTTATCTTATTTTTTGTAATGTTTACTTGTTTTTCTTTAATCTTTTATTTTGTCCAATTTACCATATTTTGTTGTGTGGTGTCTGGTTGGGATGATAGTGTACACATAACTTGCGCGAATCAAATCAGTAAGCCTAATTGCCTGTCACGAAAATTGCGATAAAAATAAAGACGCGTCCGGTCGTTTCCTCGGTTCAATTACAACAGCGCATTTATTTAATTTCATTTAGTTGCTTAGCCTAAATCTTAAAACTAACGGCTTAAACTGGTGGTAGTGTTCATATGTTTAAAAAAAGGGGTAAGTATAGTAATTTTCAACTTTCGTTAAATATTGTAAAAGATTACGTTGAGGTAAGTAAGGTGAGTAATATTTTAGTATTACAAATGTATTATTAACGTAAGTATACAATAATAACATAATTCAATATTTTATAATTTTTTAATTCATTTTTCTTAGATTTAGTATTAGATTTACAAAGATGTCGCTTGGCGCAACAGGAATTTAAAATTGTGCTATATGAGAAGTAGACATGGTTGTTGTCCGATTTCGTCCATGGAGTGAGCGGAGTTATCCCTCGATTTCATTAATTTTCACACCGTCGGTAGGTTCTTATAAGATTCGTACTCAGCAAATTTTGTTGTTGTAGTGTAAGTGGTTTTGGATGTATGTACATTGAACTTAGAGGGCGAAGCCGAGCCCACTTTTTCAAAAAGGTTTACCCACTGGTGCCCCTTGCTACTACAATCTTCTGTGCCAAATTTATATCAACATGTTTTCGGTGATTGACGATTTGTGGGTATGGCAATGGTCCGATTATGCCCATCTACAAACTCGAATTTGTTTTGTACCAAGTTTCATCATGTTATATCAATTTTTACGTAAGTTACAGCTTGCAAGGACTGACAGACAGTCAACCCGATTACAACTTTTCTCGTCACCCTGATCATTTATATTTTATAACCCTTATATCTATCTCGCTTAGTGTTAGGAGATACGTACAACCGTTGGGTGAACAAAACACTATACTCTGTAGCAACTGGTTGTAAGAATATAAAAAGTGAACACGCTGTGTATATAGTTATTGTATTATATCAAATATTTGGCGATCAACCCCAATATAATGAATTCCGATAATTTTTTCACCGTTTTTTCCAACAACTGGCGCATGGTGAACATTTGGTCAGTTGCTGTTTTTTTTCAGCCAGAAAGCCACGCTGATAGGGTGCAATCAGTTTGTTGACGGTGGGCTTTAATCTTTCACACAATACTATCGATAGAACCTTATATGCAATATTGAAGAGGCTTATCGCACGGTAGTTTGGGGGCTCTCACAATGCATAAAAGGACAGGGCACACTTAAATTCCAATCGTTGGGCATTTCCTACAAAGAAGCTGATGCATGCTTCTTATCAGTTTTTCGCCATGGTATTTGAATAGTTTCAAACGGGTAATTGCTATTCACACTACTTCATTGTGGGCAATGGAACGTCGGCTCCATCGTCATCGATTGGGGAATTCGGTGCGCTTCTCCTGGTGTATTGTTTTCACTGCCATAATATAATTTTGATATGCTTTGTGCATTAGTCACATTCGGTCTTGAAACATTATGTTAATCGCCGCATCCTATCTTAGAATCTTCGTGTATTACTGCCCCTGTCGGCAGTTCGGTCTTTCTCTTCGTTTGCTTGCAAATTCGTCTCGCTTCACTCTTCAACTCTCGGCACCTGTCCCATCCCCCACGTGTGGTGGTCGATTGTAATGTTGCGAGGTAGGCAGTCTGTTTTCTCCATGGCGACGTGGCACTACTCATCGTACACTCGTGTCTTCCGACTATTACAACATGATTCATCTGGTTGGAGGTTTTTAGATCCGGAAAATCCAGGACTTGAATGAATTTTCGCTTTCTGGGATCTAGTACTACAGATAACCATATATCGGGCCGCAGTAAAGTCGATCGCCCTCAACTCAACTGGGGATGTGTCAAGGCTGAATTTACAAACCCTGGCGTTAAATTTGTCAAGCACGATATTGACGTCGTAGCGAGGATAGTTCGCATAGGTGCTATCTAAGCGCTCATAAAAGAAATCTTTGGTCATATCGACCTTTTCTTTCGTAGGGGTGTGGCCGCAAATTAGTGATATGTTGAAGAACTTCGTTTTAATGCGGGTTGTGGCTACATGTTGATCCACCGGGGTCAATTCCAGGACTCGGCGACAGAGTCTAAATCCCACCACGAATTCCACACTGAATTTATGCTCCTTTATACGGCCACTGTAGTAAATGCCGGAAAAACCAACTTGTCTCAATCCTTGTCCAATCCATCGCACTTCTTGGACGGCGGTGATGCCAGCCTTTACTGTTACGATGACATCAACCAGCTGGGCTAACTTCCCAATTAAGTGACCGGACATTCCAGCCTTTAAATCGTAATCCTTAAGACGTTTGTTGTGGTCTTTATCAAAAGAGGGTCTCTTATCCGGGTCTGTTGTGTCCTTTTGTTTACTTGGTGGGTTCCAAACTCAGCGCACAACCCTGGGAAGGGATGATTCGCCTTTTCACTTTAGCTCGCTTTCAAATGGATGGGCTGTTCGAGATATACGATGACAGTGACATACTTCAAGGAGCCAATGAACAGCGGCTACGCTGACTAAGTCATAGCGTCCGATATGATGAAATCACCCCAACTCTAAGAATATTCGATGCAGTACCCGCCGGGGGACGCAGAGGAAGAAAAGACCTCCATTTAGCTGAAAAGACGTGGTGGAGATGGACTTAGCCGATGAAACCAATGCAATCCCTTAAAGCAAAAGACATTTTTATACTCTTGCAATCAGTTGCTATGGAGTATGATACCTTCACCTAACGGTTGTACGCAACTAAATACCACCGCCCACTTTTTGGTGAAATCCCATATTTCGAGACCCGACTAACCGATTTCAACAGAATTTAGTTTGTGGTATTTCTGTTACATTTCTATATCACACTGTGAAAATAAATGAAATCGGAAAATAACTACGCCCACTTTCTATATAGCACAATTTTAAATTCAATTTGATCCGTTCAGTTTCCATTATACAAATCAAGAAGAAATTAATGGAATTAAACTTTGAACAAATAATGTCTTTAGTATGTACCACCTTATAATTAAAAAGTATTCAAGTCAACGAAAATTGTTCAAGTCCATAGGTACCGTTTATTTAGACCCCGGTACCTATAGTTGACTTTTAGTCGAAAATGTCGGTCAATGTGTGATATATATAACTGAAATTAAGGGATAATCCTTCTCACTATAAACAATGATATGTCTGTACGTCAAAAATGGGTTAAATCGGACCAATACTTTCATTAGCCCACATATTTACCTAATATACTTGTAAATATAATCGAACTTCCGGGTGAGTTTATAGCATATGTATATATCGGCCAATATGTGAGTTATCTTAATGAAAACAAGCTAGTGAGTTTTACTCATGACAGTATATTTTTGTTCCTAAAATAAATAAATTTGAGCGAAAACTTGACTTACGCCCCATATCACTTATATCAGGGTTTTCGAACATCCGGCTGACTTTACACCATATGATTAGTTTTTTAGTAATTGACATGTTAATTGTATGTGGTATTGGGAAAAATAGATAAAATTTGGTCTATTTTACCGTAACTTCCATATACTACATAAAATGGTTTTCCTTTTTCTAACAAACCTTATGTGTCTATATCTTATATGTATATAAAATTAGGTTGAGTTTTGTCTGTTCGCTATAGCTGACTAAACCGTTGCATGAAATGAAAAATGGCCTGAACCACTTTGAAAGGAATACAATGTATATGGCTTTTAAAAAAAATCGAAAATGTTAATTTTTAACCGACTTACTGCGTAAATTTACAAAAATTTACTTTTCAATACAACATTTGTTTGGTTGTTTTGATTTTCAATTGATTTATTTGTAAATTATTTGAATCGTTTTATTTCTGTCGTTTGCTTTCTTTATTTTGGCTATTCAAAAGGTAAATTATTGAAAATCATTCGGTGAAAGCTTTACGTGTATTGAAATTTGTGACGAGCCACGAAGAGGTCCCCCTAATATCGATCGGCGTTCTTCTTGCCATCAACATACAAGGTCTGTCGCAAAACAAACTTCTTCTTCTTTACTGGCGTAGACACCGCTTACGCGATTATAGCCGAGTCAACAACAGCGCGCCAGTCGTTTCTTCTCTTCGCTACGTGGCGCCAATTGGATATTCCAAGCGAGGCCAGGTCCTTCTCCACTTGGTCCTTCCAACAGAGTGGAGGTCTTCCTCTTCCTCTGCTTCCCGCGGCGGGTACTGCGTCGAATACTTTCAGAGCTGGAGTGTTTTCATCCATCCGGACAACATGATCTAGCCAGCGTAGCCGCTGTCTTTTAATTCGCTGAACTATGTCAATGTCGTCGTATATCTCGTACAGCTCATAGTTCCATCGAATGCGATATTCGCCGTGGCCAACGCGCAAAGGACCATAAATCTTTCGCAGAACCTTTCTCTCAAAAACTCGCAAAATCGGCTCATCCGTTGTTGACATCGTCCAAGCCTCTGCACCATATAGCAGGACGGGAATTATGAGTGACTTATAGAGTTTGGTTTTTGTTTGTCGAGAGAGGACTTTACTTTTCAATTGCCTACTCAGTCCGAAGTAGCACCTGTTGGCAAGAGTTATCCTGCGTTGGATTTCTAGGCTGACATTGTTGGTGGTGTTTACGCTGGTTCCAAGATAGACGAAATTATCTACAACTTCAAAGTTATGACTGTCAACAGTGACGTGAGTGCCAAGTCGCGAGTGGGACGACTGTTTGTTTGATGACAGGAGATATTTCGTCTTGCCCTCGTTCACTGCCAGACCCATTTCTCTTGCTTCCTTGTCCAGTCTGGAGAAAGCAGAACTAACGGCGCGGGTGTTGAGACCGATGATATCAATATCATCGGCATACGCCAGCAGTTGTACACTCTTATAGAAGATGGTACCTCCTCTGTTGAGTTCTGCAGCTCGAACTATTTTCTCCAGAAGCAGGTTGAAAAAGTCGCACGATAGGGAATCGCCTTGTCTGAAACCTCGTTTGGTATCGAACGGCTTGGAGAGGTCCTTCCCGATTCTGACGGAGCTTTTCGTGTTGCTCAACGTCAGCTTACACAGCCGTATTAGTTTTGCGGGGATACCAAATTCAGACATCGCGGCATAAAGGCAGCTCCTTTTCGTGCTGTCGAAAGCAGCTTTGAAATCGACGAAGAGGTGGTGTGTGTCGATTCTCCTTTCACGGGTCTTTTCCAAGATTTGGCGCATCGTGAATATCTGGTCGGTTGTTGATTTACCAGGTCTAAAGCCACACTGATAAGGTCCAATCAGTTTGTTGACGGTGGGCTATAATCTTTCACACAATACGCTCGATAGAACCTTATATGCGATGTTGAGGAGGCTAATCCCACGGTAGTTGGCGCAGATTGTGGGGTTTCCTTTTTTATGGATTGGACATAGCACACTTAAATTCCAATCGTTGGGCATACTTTCGTCCGACCATATTTTGCAAAGAAGCTGATGCATGCACCTTAGCAGCTCTTCGCCGCCGTGTTTGAATAGCTCGGCCGGCAATCCATCGGCCCCTGCCGCTTTGTTGTTTTACAGGCGGGCAATTGCTATTCGAACTTCTTCATGGTCGGGCAATGGAACGTCTGCTCCATCGTCATCGATTGGGGTATCGGGTTCGCTTTCTCCTGGTGTTGTGCGTGCACTGCCATTCAGCAGGCT
The DNA here is from genome assembly GCA_037783105.1 of Bactrocera zonata. NCBI lineage: Eukaryota > Metazoa > Arthropoda > Insecta > Diptera > Tephritidae > Bactrocera > Bactrocera zonata. The sequence goes on from JBAWJQ010006683.1 coordinate 2,175,518, forward strand.
GGAGAAGTGTTCCCTCCATAATTTAAGCATGCTCTGGGCATCGGTGGCTAGATCACCTTGGGGGGTTCTACAAGAGTATGCTCCGGTATTGAAACCTTCTGTAAGCCGCCGCATCTTTTCGTAGAATTTTCGAGCATTACCCCTGTCGGCCAGCTTATCAAGCTCTTCGTACTCACGCATTTCGGCCTCTTTCTTTTTCTGTCTACAAATGCGTCTCGCTTCCCTCTTCAACTCTCGGTATCTATCCCATCCCGTACGTGTTGTGGTCGATCGTAACGTTTCGAGGTAGGCAGCCTGTTTTCTCTCCGCTGTGACACGGCACTCCTCGTCGTACCAGCTGTTCTTTTGCGCTTTCCGAAAACCAATGGTTTCGGTTGCAGCTGTACGTAAGGAGTTTGAAATGCCGTCCCACAGTTCCCTTATACCGAGTTGTTGACGAGTGCTCTCAGAGAGCAGGAGTGCAAGCCGAGTAGAAAAACGTTCGGCTGTCTGTTGTGATTGCAGCTTCTTGACGTCGAACCTTCCTTGTGTTTGTTGGCGTGCGTTTTTTGCTGCACAGAGGCGGGTGCGAATTTTGGCTGCAACAATATAGTGGTCCGAGTCGATGTTAGGACCTCGGAGCGCACGCACATCTAAAACACTGGAGACGTGTCTTCCATCTATCACAACGTGATCGATCTGGTTGGTGGATTTTCGATCCGGAGACAGCCAGGTAGCTTGATGTATCTTCTTATGCTGGAATCTAGTACTACAGATAACCATATTTCGCGCCCCGGCGAAGTCGATCAGCCACAACCCATTTGGGGATGTTTCGTCGTGGAGGCTGAATTTACCGACCGTAGTGCCAAAGATACCTTCTTTGCCCACCCTGGCATTGAAGTCGCCAAGCACGATTTTGACATCGTGACGGGGGCATCTCTCATAAGTGCGCTCCAAGCACTCATAAAAGGCATCTTTGGTCACATCTTCCTTCTCTTCCGTCGGGGCGTGGGCGCAAATCAGCGATATGTTGAAGAACCTCGCTTTGATGCGGATTGTGGCTAGACGTTTATTCTCCGGAGTGAATGAAAGTACTCGGCGAAGGAGTCTCTCTCCCACCACGAATCCAACACCAAACTTGCGCTCCTTTATATGGCCACTGTAGTAAATGTCACAAGGACCTACTCGTCTCTGTCCTTGTCCCGTCCATCGCATTTCTTGGACAGCGGTGATGTCAGCCTTTATCTTTACGAGGACATCTACCAGCTGGGCAGCGGCACCTTCCCAATTAAGGGACCGGACATTCCAGGTGCACGCCCTCAAATCATAGTCTTTATTTCGTTCGCCATGGTCGTTATCAAAAGGGGGGTCTCTCATCCGAGGCTGTTTTTTTCTTTTCATTTGGGGGTGTTTTTTTACGTGGCGGGTCCCAAACCCAGCGCACAACCCTATGCAGGGGGTGTTTCGCCTTCTCACTTTAGCTCGCCTTCAAACGTATGTTTTTAGGCTACCCAGAGGATATTTGGTCAAAGACCGGAAGTCGTGAGCTGCTTGAGTCATATGTAAAAGAATCGTTTCTGGCCACTCCCAAGTGAATGGCGATCAGAGAACTTTCCTCACTTGCGTGAACTTCTACACATGACTCCATCCTCGCAAAACAAACAGGACTGCTAAAAAACAAAAACAGCACAAAATTAATGTTTTGCAAAAGTTATATTTCTTTATTCAAAGTGGTTTCCTTGTGCTTCGATATAGCGTTTAGCCCGGTCAATTAGCATTTCAAATAAATGTTTAAGGTCATTTTCCGGAATTCTCTTGAGAATATCGGTCGTCGCCTTTTGGATAGCTGAAATGTCCTGAAACCAGTGTCCTTTCATGGGCAAATGAAGTTTTCCAAATAGGTAAAAATCACAGGGTGCCAGATCAGGTGAGTAGGGTGAGTGATTAATGGTAAATATGGAGTTCTTTGTCAAAAAATCAGTGACAAGCGTCGACCGATGACACGGAGCATTATCGTGCAACAGGCGCCAGGACCCTGCCTCACGGTATTGTGGTTGAGCACGACGAATGTGTGACAAAAGAAGCTTCACAACACCAAATCAACATTGTCTTTATTTTTGACTTCTGAAGACGACTTTTTTTCGGTGACTTCTGATCGTCACAGAGCTCCTCACGACCTTCTTAGAATCGCTTAAACCACTCATGCACATTACTACGGAATAAGCACTGATCACCATAAACTTTTTTCATCATTTGAAATGTTTTAGTAAACGTTTTCCCAAGTTTAAAACAAAATTTAATATTACCGATGACCAAAAGCTGTTGTCACTCTTTGATCAATAACATCGATTGTAGTTATCCAATTGTCTTAAAGTTACGAAATGTCAACAAGAAATCAAACTTTTTATTTCATATACCCACCAATAGGTGGCGCCACCAGAAACAGTTACATTTAAAAAGTTCTGTTTTTTTTGTGACAGACCTTGTATATTTGCGCGGCATGGCATTATTAATTGAGAATGGCTAAGCACACAAATAGAATACAAATGCTAATAGGTGTGTGCTGAGCGCACATTTGTGAATATGTGTTCCAAGAAACAGTGGTTCTAAAACTGAAATTATTATAATTTAATTTTTTTTTTTTTTTTTTTTTTGTTCATACATTGCAACTAGTTCAAATAAAAGAAAGGACTAACAAGCAACTTGAATATGACTTAAACATTTAATTACAAAATCACAAAACTACTATAGGAGTATTGGCTAATTTAAAAGATCGCTGGGTTTGAGGCGTTTGAGTCGTCTTGGTGGACCATCTCCAGAAGTTAACATAGCTACTTCTTCGTTACAGTGCTGTAGCAATCTTGCACTATGTGCTGTTGCAATTTTTAATATTTCTGCATTAACCGAGTTTACGCCTAGATCACGCTCTATATCAGCACATCTACAATACCAAGGCGCTTTGACAATTAGTCTTACTTTGTTTTGGAATTGTTGGATGACTTTCTTATTGTTTGCGTTAGTACATCCCCAGAGTTGTGCACCATAGCTCCATATCGGTCGGATTATTTGTTTATAGATAAGTAACTTATTTTCGATGGATAACACTGATTTGTTACCGATTAACCAATAGTAATTTTTGAGTCGCATGTCCAGCTCCTTACGTTTGTTTTTAACGTGAACTTTCCACCGTAGCTTAGTGTCAAGCGTCATTCCTAAGTATTTAGCGGAATTAAAGTACGGTATTCGAGCACCGTCTATGAAAATTGGTAAGTACTGTATCTTGTTGTATGTGAAAACAATGTGTAAAGACTTAGCTTCATTCAGCTTTATCTGCCATTTCTTTGCCCATTGTACGACTTTATTTACAGCTTTTTGGAGATTATTAGTGGACTCGTGTTCACTACTACCAACAGCAAGCAACGCGGTATCATCTGCAAATGTCGCTGTTGTATAATTGCAGTCTATTGGCAGGTCGTGCGTGAATAGAATATAAAGAAGAGGGCCCAACACACTACCTTGTGGAACTCCTGCTTTTATTTCCCTAAGATCAGAATATTTGTCCCCTTGTTTAACGCAAAAGTAGCGATCAGATAAATACGATTTTATGATGTCATAATACTGTTTCGGTAAAATTAGTTTCAGTTTCGAAAGCAGTCCTTTGTGACAAACTTTATCAAACGCTTTTGCAACATCCAAAAACACGGCAGAACCGAATTTTTTTTCCTCAAAGGCTTTTTCAAAAACGTGTGTTATCCTGTGGATTTGATCAATCGTAGAATGGTTGGCTTGAAACCCAAATTGATGCGCTGGAATTATGGTTTTTCGTTCAATAATTTTATTGATACGTTTTATGAGAATTTTCTCAAATAGCTTCGATATTATCGGTAGAAGTGATATGGGCCTGTAAGAAGATACATCATATCCTGGTTTTCCCGGCTTTGAAATCATGATAATTTCAGCAATTTTATAATAAGTTGGCACGTATTTAAGATGAAAAGCTGCGTTAATAATGTTGGTAATTTCTACTATACTTATTTGAGGAAGCTGTTTTAGGACCTCGGCAGTAATCAGGTCGTAACCGGGCGTTTTTTTGTTTTTAAGGTTTTTGATTTCCTCACTTAGCTCACTACTTGTGCAACATGGGATTTTTTCGTTTTCTTGACTGGAAGCAGTAGGATAATCAACGTGTCTTTCATATGGGGAGAATATTTTTGCTAAATAATCCGAAAATACTTCTGCTTTTTTTGAATCGTCTCTGGCCCAGCTATCAGCACTTATTTTAATGGGACATACTTGAGTTTCTGGTGTTTGTAGTCTTTTACAGCTTTTCCAAAGAGAGTAGTCGGAATTTTTTCCATTGCTTAGGGAACGAAGATATTTTGTGAAACTTTCATTTTTGAACCTCTTAATTTTCCGATTAAGATCTTTAGCGACTTTATTTAAAATAGATTTATCAGCTGGGCAACGAGTTTGATGCCACTTACGTCGTAGCTTTCTCTTTAATTTAATTGTTTCCCTTATATCATAAGGATATTGAGAGTTTACAGCAATTTCCTTTAATTCCGGTGTACTTTTCCAAGCTGCGTGTTGTATACTTGTTGTAAAGTGTAAAATTTCAGATTCCATCTGGTCTGTATTTAATATAGAGTCATATTTACTTTCGTAACATTCCATCATTGTTCTAAAATATTCCCAGTCTGTACGTTTATTGTATAAGGCCGCTGTTTTGTCTTTAAAGATGACGGTTTCACTATAGCTTAAATAGATTGGGGAATGATCCGAGTTAAGATCATAACCCTGATTGATCGACAAATAAATCCGGGATAATTTTGCCAACAATGAAAAAATCTATCAGGTCTGGAATCTTTTGATTATCTGATGGCCAATATGATGGTAAGTTCGTCGAGAATGCGTAACTTCCGGTTGACTGCAGTGCTTTATAGAGTTCTCTCCCCTTTGTAGTCGTAAGCCTTGAGCCCCAGTGCGTGTTTTTTGCGTTGAAATCTCCACCCATTATGAATCTATACCTGTGTCTGTTTATTAAGTGTTGGTTCTTCAAATTGGATTTGATGCCTTGGAGGACTGTACACAGAGGTAAGTGAGAGTGGACTTTTAACTCCGTAAATAGTCACTGTTGTAGCTTGAAACTTATCAGTTGAAAGTTTTTCTTCCTCAAAATGTTTGATTGCACTTTTGATTAGTATTGCGCTTCCGCCACGGGCGCAATTGCTAGGATGAATTGTATGGTAAGTTTCATAGTTTTTAATTTTAAAATAGGTTTGTGATGTAAAATGTGTCTCCGATACCATACATACGTCAACATTTTCTGAGTTCAGTACAATTTCGATTTCATTCTTATGTTTGATTAATCCATTTGAGTTCCATAGAAGAATTTTTATAGATTTAGACATCTTTGGTATTAAAAAGATATTTTTCAAGCTTGGTTAAGCGATTTTGTAAAGATGTGTTGAATTCCTCTTGTTTATTAAGTTTCTGTAAGATCTGTGATAAAATGCTGTTATTGGATATACGAGTATTATCAGCATTATTTGTTTTTAGAACATGAGCAAAAGTAAATTTTTTTGATGTTTCAGCTGTATTTTTCGGATCTTCTTGTTGTTGATGTTCATTGTTTTTTGTTCTAAAGTCTACAGGACCTTCTACTTTTTGGGCTATACCACCATCTTTTTTGTGGCAAATTGTGTTAGCTCGTATTTTCTGTAATTCTTTGGCAACAAGGCACTCTCGATAGTTGGCTGGATGTGCTTCCCCACAGTTACAGCATTTAGGCTGCTGGTTTTCTAGTTTCGAACAATCAGATGTTTTATGCTTACCGGCGCACTTAACGCATCTTGGTTGTTTGCCACAATAGTTTTGTGTGTGGCCAAATGACTGGCAATGTTTGCATTGTGGTATCATCTTCGGCAGTTTTACCGGTTCAACAGAAACAATTGAATTTAATATAGTTTTAGTTTCATAAATCCTTTTTATGTTCTCCATGGAATCGAATGTTAACAAAAACATGTCGAGGGGAGTTTTAGTTTTCCATTGAAGACGATTGACAGCACTCAGTGCATTTAATCCTTGCTCTTTTAAGTCATCAATAATCCATTTTGGGTCATAAGAATTGTGCAAATTTTTTACAATAACTCTAATTGGCCGCGTCTGCTTATTCTCAAAGCTATACCAAGATATATTTCTACACGAAAGTGCTTTCGATATGCATCTATAGTCCTCTACGTAGAAAGTATTTACTTTATATATTCCATTATTCAAAAGTTTAATAGTAAAATTGCTTTTTGCTTCTGATTTAGCAATAGCATATAGTTGCTGATAATTATTACCGTTGTCATCTCCAGACACCATAATTGGTGGAGGCCGCGTACTATTTTTTGGCGTTAGCGGTTTTGATATGGTGTTATTTGCTTTTTCTTGAAGATCAGGAGAATATTCCGCTTTTCGTTTTTTGGCTGGTTTTTTTTTAGAATCCATTCCGTTTCTCTAGCTAGTTCTTCCTCATCCGTTGAGAATTCGACTTTATTTTCCAAATTCTGGATTTTCTTCACATCAGTGGACTTATAGCCCTGACAGACGAGCAAAATTTATGCGCCTTAAGCAACGCTAATGCGAATTGAAATTTTATGGTGACAGACGGCAGGCTTGTGCATTTAGACAGCTGATAGTGAAATTTGTTTTTTTATTAAAAAAAAAAGTGAAGTAAAAATGAATAAGATAAATTATTAAAAGAAATTTTGGTAATTTTGGAAAATCAATATAAATTTAACGAAAAAATTCGTTTATTATTATCTACGTTAAAAGATAATGGAGTGAAATTAATAGCAATAATTGATTGTAATGCGGAAAAAGTGTGCAAAAAAGTTAAGAATATTGGAAAAATGGATAGCAAAAGTGCGACATCTGTCAATAAATAGCAAAAATCGGCCATTTTTGAGCAGTGTTGCCTACTAAAATTTAGTAAATTCAACCAAATGCACGGAATTCTTGTGCATTACAAACTTGCATTGACATGGGTCAAATGCGCAAATAAATGTAAATTAAGCCCGCTAATTCAAGCTTTATATTTTCGGCTTTTAAAGTATTTACTTCGATTGAGAGTTTTTTACACATTTCTTCCATTTCCTCTAGCTTTTTTGTTAGTTCCTCTATTGTGACCTCTTTTTTGGCAGTTTTACTTAATTTACCCCCTCCTGGAGGTGGTGTCTTGATAATTGGCATAATTGGTTTTAAAATTTGCTTATAATTATATTCATATAAACAATTAAAGATATAAATATAAAATAAACAATACTTGGCAACCCTATAAATACGTTGCTTTAGGAATAATTGTTGAACAAAATTTTTGGTATACTTTTAGGCTAAGGTAATATAAGTATTTTTTGTGGCGCCAAAAAAGTCTCCCAAACAGCTGATGTTTTTCTCCTCTGTGTACAATGAAAAGTGATATCGACGAAATGACAAACCTTCCAATCCAAATTAATCAGTGGTTGTAGGTCGCTGGTCAGGAATAAAGGGATGTTCAACTTATTCCAGTGTGAGAGCACCTCAAAATTAGCGTTTTTTATAACATTTTCCATTATGGCCAGATTGAACGAAATAATAATTTTTGGGCATTTATCAACCCAAGGCCCAACATTTAGTACGAATAAAAATTACTATAAAGTGGTTATTTATTATATGGAGAAACTATTTAAATCTTTTTAAAGTATATTAAAACAATTGAATTTTGACCTTTCAATATCCAATAAAAACACTTACGCTTCTTAGCACTCATTCATTAAATGTTTTTAATCATTTTCCATTGAAAATAATACTATGATGCTTCAAATTACAAAACGTTTCATCAAATACCTTTAAATTTTACAAATTTATTTAATTTTCATTGTTTTACATATTTTATAAGTGGTCTTGAATGATGCAACAAATCCCTCCGTTTACATATTTTTTCGGTAAGATTTCAATCTGGCCAGCGCCCGTTTCCAATTGATAAACGTCAAAACCTACTGAACTCGATTAGCTGTCAAAGTTCAGTAGGTTTTGACGTTTAACAATTGCTCTCTCACTTCCAGTTAATATACCCTTCATGAAATGAACCTATTTCTTTTAGTAACTATGTGTCCAGTGTGTATGGAAGCTATATGCTATAGTAATCCGATCTGAAGAATTTTTTCGGAGATTATGTTATTACCTTAAGCAGTAAACCATGCCAAATTTTGTGAAGATACCACGTCAAATTGGATGGTTTTCCGTACAAGCCGTTGATTCCGATCGTTCGGTTTGTATGACAACTATATGCTATAGTGAGCTTATCTGAACAATTTCTTCCGATATTACATTATTTTTATTACATACCAAATTTCGTGATGATATATCGTCAAATGATGAAGTTTTCCATGCAAGCATTTGTTTCCGATCATTCAATTTGTATGACAGCTACATGCTACAGTGAGCCGATCTAAACAATTTCTTCGGAGATTACATGGCTGTCTTAGACAATAATCTATACCAAATTTTATGAATATATTTTGTCAAATGCAAAAGTTTTCCATACCAGCACTAGATTCTGATCGTTCAGTTTGTATGGCAGCTACATACATGCTATGGTAATCCGATCTGAATAATTATTTCGGAGATTATATTATTACCTTAAGCAGTAATCCATGTCATATTTCATGACAATACCACGTCAAATGAAGAAGTTTCCTATGCAAGTTAATGACAGCCTCGACACAGCCACTTGACCATAACTATAAACAATATTGAATCTTTACACTTTGTAGTTGTGCGGCTTCATAAATTAAAATAGAATTCGATATACTTTTTCCGTTCACATTAGAATAAACCATTCTTATCTAAACAATATTTGTAGCCCTCACAGGAAGGCATAATAAAACCAAAACAGAACACTTAACGTTCTGCCTAAAAATGCTGAATATGATATTAATGTAAATTGACACTTTCTTTGTTTCAAACTCAACTTCAATATGTAATAACTTTAAGTAAATAATAAGTAAATGTATAAATATTAGTAACTTGGAAATAAAGGATAGATTTTGTCTCCGGCGATCCAGTCGACACGACGTGTTTCATTTTCTCTGCGCGTTGGCAGATAGAAAAAATATATTTTTTTACAAATTCCCGCGATACGGGAATTAATTGGCGCCCAACGTGGGGCCACGAAAAACAAAATATCCTCGGAAAAGGATACGTGATCGTGGATCCTTATAAAAGATAAATAATAAAAATATAAAATCCTCGTGCGAAAGGTAATATGCAAAAAAGCATAGTAATAATATCTCAATAAAAGTGAAAAAAATTAAAATTTAAAAGTTAAAAACAAAACATGCTATGCCGCGTAAACTAACAAAAAATAATAATACGAAATCTAATACATAACACGTGTCGTGTCGCAAAAAAAAAATGTAATTAAACATTAATAAAACATATTATCCAAAAGACACTAAAAACTAAAACAAATTAAAGTAAATAAAGCTATCAAACAAATAAATACATATCAACAACATTTGTGACTACAGCAACGTGAGAAATGCCGGAAAACTTATAGAAAACACGAAGAGAAAAAGTGCCCCAGAAAAAAATAAAACATAATTTCTGGTTTGTGCAACCAATAATAAAATAAAATAAAGCTGCGCTTCACCACCTTCGGGGGGACCCTCCAGCTTAAAATAAATAAAAAAAACTCTGCGTTTAACTGCGATAAAATAAAAATATAAATTAAGGCTCGACCAGCCACATAACAAAATAAAAAGACCCCCATAACTTAGCTCAATTCTGCGAATCCTACATAAAACACACAGAATAACAGATTTTCAGACGGAAATAATAAATGACAACATTCAGTGTCATGAGTCACTAGATGTTATAAAATCCTTACCGGAATTTTCAGGAAGGATAAACGCTTATGTTAGCTGGCGCGTTACACTAGAAGCAAATGACACATTAACCAACCATGGTACTGTGTTGAATTTTGACGCGATAATTGCGCGTCTCGATTTTGCATATTCGGACAAACGTCCAATACATATCATAGAACAAGAAATGAGTGTTCTACGACAAGGCTCAATGACGGTCATTGAATATTATAATTTAGTTAACAAAAAACTAACGTTGATGATTAATAAAACCATTATGACTTATGGAGGGGCCGCACCAATAACAAAAGAATTGAATAAAAAGAATAGAGACCAGGCTCTTAGAATATTTATAACTGGACTTAACGCTCCATTAAGAGATATTATATTTTCCCTCTGTCCGGAAGATTTGCCCGACGCATTGGCCAAAGCTCAGGAATTAGAGTCCAATAATCAGAGAGCTCGATTTGCACAAAATTATGCAAATGAAAGGACAAGAGTAAAACAGTTTTATCCAAGTAATAATTTACGATTTCCTCAGAGGATCAACATGCCAAAACCAGAACCAATGGATATAGATCCATCTATGTCTAGATCATACCGAAGGGAAAATTACCCAAAGCCCCAACTAAACAATAGCCATAAATACCAAAATTTTGGAACACCATTGACCAGTACAAGCCATCAAGCCAATATGGATCAACCAAATAGGTATATTTCAAATAAAAACATCCAAGGAATAAAACGACCAAGGGAAAGCAATTATAGCTTTCGCCCACAAGAGAAAACTCAGGAGATAAACAACATGAATGAGAGTCATTTTTTAGGCAAAGAGGGGATGAACTCCCCTATCTAAAGCTCCACGACTCAAAAATAAAGAAAAGTTTAAAAGCTCTAGTCGATACAGGAGCAACCTCTTGCCACATTAATCCTGGGGTTTATAATAACAAAAACCGAACTAGCCATATATAAACGGAAAAAACCGTGAACGGCTATTCCATAATAAAGCATTACCATTGTTGACGCCGCCCCCGCCCAATTTCCTTTGCCACGTCTGTATCGACAGAGCAATCTTTTCTTTTCTTCTTTTTCGAAGTTTTTTCGAAGATTAATTCGCGCGCAACTAAACTTTAACAAAAAAGTTGCGCGCTCTCTTCTTTTGCGACAACGCTGCGATACAGACGTGGTAAGTGTATTTCCAAATTTTTATAATTAAATATATTTATTATAAGAAACCTTTGTTTTTTATTTAATATTTCTGTGGAATAATTGCGCCGACCGTTTCCCCACGGCCAACCACATCATCGGAACGAGCTAGCACCGTGCTCCACCACCCGAATTATCAACCATATAATAACCACATTCGGGGTCGAATAAATTTTCTACGAAATAGAAGGTTTAGAATCGGATCTCCTTTTGGGATATAATTTCCTTAAAAAAATTGAGGCACTTATCGACGTGCCCAATAGGAAAATAAATTATATGGAAAAAAATAATAATAAAAATGAAGCAAACAGTATGAACATTTATTTTAAAAATAAAAATGGAGAAAACTTAAAAATCAAGGAACAAAAAGTTTCTGCACATTTAACAGAGGGAAATATCAGTAAAAATAAAAAAGAAAACCATAAGGAACAAAAAGCTTCCGCTAAACCAACCGATAAAAATATTGGTATAAACAAAAATATATTGTGGAAATAAAAAGTTCTACAACGCCAGCCGATGATAACACCGGCAAATTAAATAAAAAATATATTGTGGAACAAAGAAGTTCTACAACGCCAGCCGATGATAATACCGGCAAATTAAATAAAAACTTTATTGTGGAACGAAAAAGTTCTACAACGCCAGCCGATGATAATACCGGCAAAATAAATAAAAAATTTATTGTGGGACGAAGAAGTTCTACAACACCAGCCGATGATAATACCGGCAAATTAAATAAAAAATTTATTGTGGAACAAAAAGGTTCTACAATGCTAGCCGATGAATTTACCGGCGACATGAACGATAACTATTCAATATTGGATGAAAGTGGCTCAGAAACGAATGGTGATAATGATAATTATTACTCGGTAAAGAATTCCGAAAGTTGAAACAATGAAAATCAGGATGAAGAATTCTCTCCTAAATTTGTGTACCAACCCGGTAAAACCAATGTAGTAACAGACGCACTTTCCCGTCTTCAGTTAAACCATTTATCAAACGAATTGGAAGATTTAGAGCACTCGGCACAGAGTAGCGAAAACAATCAAATACAGGAAACACAAAAACTATTAAATCAGTTTAAACAGCAAATTATACTAAGTAAAAATAGGTTCACGATTCATGAGTTAATCGAAACCTTTGGGAATAAAAGGCATTTAATAGAGTATGACACAGTAGAAAATTTAATGACTATTTTGAAAGAATATATTCAACCAAAGTTAGTGACAGCGATTCACTGCACTGTTGAAGACTTGCACGAAATCCAAGAAGCTCTGAAACAAACTTTTCAAAACAAATTTGTATTTACCAAACTTTTTCCAATGGATATTATTAATAGAGAAGATCAGTCCGGATTAATAGAACAAACCCATAATAGAGCTCATCGAAGCTATAATGAAAATCTTAAACAAATAGAGAAATTGTATTATTGGCCCGAAATGAGGAAAAGAATGAAAGAATACATTCGAAATTGTATAATATGCAATAAAAATAAATATGATCGCCATCCTAAGAAAATACCAATAGGTAAAGCCCCAATTCCAGAGAAAGAAGGAGAACAGCTCCATTTGGACATTTTTTACGCACAGAAACTAAAATTTATCACATGTGTAGACGCTTATTCAAAATTTTTAATATTAAAACATATAGAAGACAAGTCAAATATCGAAGAAAAGGTTTTAGAATTACTTCAAACCTTCACAGATGTAAAACAAATTACTTTAGATAATGAACCAAGCTTTACCACACCAACATTTAAATCCTTAATATTGAAATTTACTTTTGTGATCCACCTCATAGCGCAACTAATGGACAAGTTGAAAGAGTTCATTCAACGATAATCGAAATAGCCAGATGTATAAAAGAAGAATACAATATTGTCAGTAATTTAGAAACAGTACTTAGAGCAGCGCAACAATACAATACAACAATTCATTCAGTAACGAATTTTAAACCAAATGAAGTACTTTATAATAGGTTAAACCATGAAAACTTACCAACCACTTTAAAGCAAGCACAGGAGAAAATGCTAATGTTTTATAATAAACATAGAACAGATAAGCAATATCATCCTGGACAAATTATTTATGAAAAAATAATAGGTAGGTAAGAAGGAGTGCAGCCCTATCGGGCTCAATTTGCACTGATGTGCCATTTTGATACACTGTTCGTAGAAATTCCTGTATCTGCTATTACGTTTCACCCTCTCTCTCAAACCATTTTGAGGTTTCGATGAAACTACTTATGTCCGATATGCTTTTAGTGGAAATCCATTCAAGGTTTGGTGCTTGATGGATTCCAAGTGTTTTGTGTCGGATCTGTGCTAGAGCTGGGCATTCGCAGAGAAAGTGGAAGATTGTTTCCTTGTTCCCTGCTACTCCGCAGCCACGGCAGATGTCGTTGTAGGGTATACCCATTTTGGACGCATGTTCCCCAAATGGCCAGTGCCCCGTTGTGGTAGCTGTTATTCTGTAAATACTTCTTCTTGACCTATTTAATAAGTCGTTGGTTCTTTTCCTGTCATATGTTGGCCATAATTGTTTAGTTATGACGCATTTTGTAATGTTTTTCCATCTGTTATTTGCAACTTGTTGAAATTGTCTATTGATCTCTCCTTTGATCGATCCTAGCGGGCTTGGTATTAGCACCGCCTTGGATTCGTTGAGGAAAGTTCCCGCCTTTGCCAACTCATCTGCTTTTTCGTTACCGAAAATGTTCCTGTGGCCGGGAACCCAGATCAAGTTTAGTTGGAGCTTGCCTTTTATTGAGCTTAGTGCTCTCTTGCAGTTTTGAACTATACTGGAATTTGTCATGGGTAAAGACAGTGCTCCTGGCACCTGGGCCGCCTGGCTATCCGTAAATATAGTTGCTCTATTTATATTCTCGCGGTTTTCTAATAGAGCTTCGCAGGATTTTTCTATGCCCAGTATTTCTGCTTGGAAGATGCTAGCCGAGTTCGGTAGACGTATAGAGAGAGATATGCCAAGATCAGCGAAGAATACCACCGTGCCCACTCCGCAGTCCATTTTGGACCCATCGGTATAGACTGAGGTGGTATCCTCCTCCGCTATTGGACCTCTTCTCCATTCTCGTCTAGATGGTATCTTCACCTGGAAGTGTCTATTGAAATCCAGCTTTAGGAGAATGTAGTCTGATTTATAAATAGTGAGCTTGTTTAGAATTACACTACGTCCGTAGTTCTGCTGATTCCAACCTCCCAATTCTTTTATTCTCATCGCCGCAATAGCTGCTGTTTTTTGAATAAAAATGTCCATTGGTAGTTGATGCAGGATCACATTGAGCGCATCAGTCGGACATGACCTGATTGCGCCCGTAACACCCGCACATGCTGCTCTTTGTATTCCATTTAGTTTTCTAATGTTGTATTGTTTGTTTAGCGCTGGCCACCATACCAGAGCTCCATATGTAAGTATGGGTCTTATGACCGCCGTGTACATCCACATGATTATACTTGGTTTGAGGCCCCAATTCTTGTTGACGATTTTCTTACAAGTATAGTAGGCCATATAAGCTTTGTTTATTCTTTTTTTTATGTTTATTTTCCAGGACAGTTTGGTGTCAATCACCACCCCCAAGTATTTAGCTGTTGGGGATAGGGTGAGTGTTGTGCCGTTTAGTACCGGAAGTTGAAACTGAGGAATTTTGGTTCTGCTTGTGAATAGCATCAGTTCTGTTTCGTTCGGGTTAACTCCTAGTCCATTGTTTTTAGCCCATAGGTTTAACCTTCGAAGTGCTCTTTCCATAATCTCGCTGACTGTTAAAGGAAACATGCCTGATACCAACAATACTATATCGTCTGCATACGCTACTACTTTCACTCCTCCACCGTTTAGTTGGAGTAGTATTTCGTTCAGCGCTACAACCCACAGAAGCGGAGAGAGGACTCCTCCTTCACGCCTCCCTCTACTCTCATAACTTGTTTGTGTTGCAGCGCAGTTTGAAGCTATAATCTTCTTATTCTCAAGCATCGATAGTATCCATCTGCACACAGTGTCATCTATGCCACCATGTGCAAGAAAATTAATTATCACATTTACTTCTATGTTATTGAAGGCGCCCTCTATGTCTAGAAAAGCAGCCATGGTGTATTGTTTGTGGTGTAGTGATTTTTCAATTACACTTATCACCTCGTGAAGGGCAGTTTCTGTTGATCGGCCCTTTATGTACGCATGTTGCGACTTCGATAACTTCTCCGCCATTATTATTCTTACGTGTAGATCTATTAGCCTTTATAGTACCTTCAGCATAAAGGAGGTAAGGCTTATAGGTCTAAAGTCCGTGGCATTTTCGTGTGCTCTTCTGCCAGGTTTTGGAAGGGACATCACTTTACTTATTTTCTAATTTCTTGGGATGTAAGATAGTTGAATGCTAGCTTTGTATATGTTTTTCTTTGAACCATTGGTTCTACCAGTTTTTGCAGCATTATGGGCTGCCGTCAGGACCTGCCGCTTTAAATGGTGCAAAACTATTTATGGCATATTTGATTTTCATTTTGTCTACTATTTGGCTTTGATATTCAGCTGCGTTCAACGGTGGTTCTGGTTGAACCCTCGTTGAAGGCGTTTGCTAACTCCCGGGGAAGTGTATTTTAATTAGTACCTTCTGAGACTCTTTTGCCGAGGAGGTCCAATCACTTCCCTCTGTCCTATTGTAGGCAGTGTTAATATGATCTTTGGATAGCATTTTGCTCAGCCTAGCGGTTTCTCTGCAACTTTTTATCGATGTGCATAAAGATCGCCAAGAGTCGTGTTTAGTTTTCCTGACTGCTTTTTTGTATCTTTTCATAATATCTTTATATGGTTGCCATATTTTAGTTCTAAAATTCTCATTGAAAGCTTTCTTTAGTTGTGTTCTCAAATTCTTGAGTTCCCTGTTCTACCAAGGGAAAGACTTTCTCTTTTTTTTTTGGTAGCGGAGTAGATTTACTGAAAGTTGTGGTTAAGATTTTTTCCAACTTCTCTACTTCTGAATCTAGTTCTTGAGGATTTCTGATACTCTTATTGCCTCCCTTTTCGAAGCATTTTGTTGCTATTCTGGTAAATTTTCCCCATGCCGTTCTTCTAGGGTTGTCAAATTCGCTGTAGCACTCTTCGAGTGCTGCTGGTTAATCTGTACGCATCTAAGGTTGTTATTGGGCATCTCGGGGTTCTTCAATGCCCACATTCCTTAGCAACTGGCTGGCGTCGTCGACCTCTTCCGTGTCGTCTTCGTCAGCCGCTTTGTCGCCTTAGAAGATTTTTAGTCTTGCCTTGCGTATTCCGAAGTTGATTTTGTTGTCAGTCTTCTTCAGAGCCTCAATGGACTCATCGCAAATGGCCACTAGTATTGGCTTGCTTGCTTTGTTCGGTTTTTCCTCCTTTATAAGCTGCCACTCATCTATACCAGGTATAGATTTGTTCTGCAGCTTGATGCACCTCAGGAGTTTTTCGCCTGGCTCCTCTAGTGGGGGTAACCAAATGCGAGCCCGAGGCCTCTTTGGAATATCCCTGGCGGGTATAAGCCTCAATTGGAGGCCTACAAAGGCGTTGCTAATTTTAGCAACACTACCCGTCAGGAAATCCAGCGAGGCCTGGTCCGCGCACTTGATGACCCTGTAGCCCCTGAGAGTCTCAGAGGAGTCAAACTCCGGGTGAGGACCCGCATGATTGTCGAGTACATAGCTTAGCACCATACTCGACAATCTGACGTCGATCTCCACCCATCTCTCCTGGATAGTGCTCGGAGAGGAGGAGTTCCCATCTATAATGGCCACCTGCAGGCTACCCCTGGCTACATCGCAGAAATGCCTTGCCGTTGTTGTGCTGCTGTGTTCACCCTCACTCCTCCTCGGTTTTTTGGGCTGAGTTCCGGGTACTTCTGTGGTGGAGCGAATACTCTTCTGAGAAGTGCTCTCTCGTTTGCTCTCTTCTTGAGGTTGTGATTGCTTCCTTTTCAGGTAGCTTTCATATTCCTCTACAATAGATTTGAGGCGCTTTGTTTCAGCCTCATCAACTAGTATGAAGACCGCCCTCTGGTACCGGTTTTTCCTCAGCTGATTCTGGGATTTTTTGCGTTTCTTTTTCCTCTCTCCTTTAGCCGCTAGTGCACTTTGGTTGGTGCTCATGGCAGCCTTGGAGGTTGACGCCTCCTCCCTTAAATTTGATGTTTTCTCTGCTGTATCTACCGGTGTACTTTGGTTGGTACGTCCGGTAGTACTCTTACTTGTCTCCTGGCTGGAGGCAAGCAGTTCGTCCTCCTCGGATTCCGTAATAGCAGGGATGGGCACATTTTTAGCCCGCAAAGTTAGCAAAGTGCGCACAGGGGCTAGATGAGGGGAATATCAGTTTACGGAGAGAAGGGCATAACAAGTTGCGAAAAGTTGGAAAAAAAATCAATCACATCCCTCCGTAACTTAATGTTCATCGCAGAGTCATGGATAACTTGATCAGAATCTCTTTTCTTGCTCTCTCGCTTGTCAGCTGGCAGGGCACCCTGATCTGTTTTCTGAGCTGGCAACAAAACACAATCAGGGTGCCGTCACCCAGCAGTTAGTGAAAAAGGCGGGATGCCAGAAGGGCAGCGCTATAATTACTTGACGAAATAAGTGTAAAATGAAATTTCATTGAACTGTGCGAACATATTTTTGCAAAATAAATGTATATGTAAATTAACTAATGATTTTGCATTTTAGCTTTTATATATGTATGCATTTTCAAAGTGTTTAATTTAGTGTTTTGTATAATTTATTATATACTCAATCTAATATTTTCCAGCAGTGGCATCATTGGCAAATGTTATAAAAAATGCGAGTTTTGACAGCTCTCTCTCGAACCAAAGAGTCTCGTATCAAGTTATCTATGGCAGAGTGGTTGCGGCAATACTGACGTTGTACACAGATTAAAGAGCGGAAGTTTACTTCATATCGGAATTGTACAGTTGTGTGAAGAAAACGAGGTAAACATAATTTGCCGGGTTTAGAGTTTCGCATTAAAATTTGATTTTATTTACCCTTGCATGGTGGGAAATTCTAATCACTGTTAGGAAAAAATATATAAGTTATACTTGCATCTAAACAATTTTATTTAATAAGAAAACAGCACATTTTAAAACTTCACAACACCTATAGTTGTTCCTATTTTGTTCACACCACTATACATGAGATAGAACAGTTAATGGTGGTGATGCCAGTTGTAAAAATTCATTTTAGCTACAATTGAGAAAACTTCTCAAGTTGTGGGCTTTTATACGTACATATGCAAGGCAGTTTTATATATATGCATATATAACTAAAAAGTTTACAGATATTCTTATTTTAGTCTATATTATGATATTCTAAAGTTTCGTCAAAATCGGAGAACCACGGGTACAAAACCATGTCGCCAATTGATGGAATGGCCCATATATATAAATAATTTAATGAAAATGCTTATATAAATATATATCATAAATATATATTAATATTTGTGATATTTTCAGTTTGGTTGTTTTATCAAAATATTCAAAGAATTTAGGTTTTTTTCTATAATTGTTCTGTTAAATTTTAAAAATCTAAGTTGCCTCTGGAAATGTATTAAAATAATAATGCGCGCTCTAGTAAGGGAACACATATTTTCAAAAATATAAGATATCATCAAATAAAAATATATTTGCGCGGTATAGCATTATTGATTGAGAGTGGCTAAGCACACAAATAGTATACAAACACTAATGGCAGAGAGTTTCTGAGAAACATCGTATTTCGCTTCTCCCTCCGCTACGAGCGGCAGGCGTTTTGTTCTCGTGTTCATTCGAACAATGTTGCCATTACTCTATACGCATATGTGGTTTTGCACACATCTAACTTTTCAATTATAATTTTTCATAATATAAAATACCAAAACTGAAATCAAACTAGTAAAACTAGTTTATATATTTAAAAATAATAATATTCAATTTTGATTTTGAGTTAGTTTAAGAAAATCTCAAATATATTGAAGACAATTTTTATAATTACTACAGTATATCGAGACTGGCAACCCTGCGTTGTGAGAGAGTAATTTGCTGAGTCGTTTCTACGGAGTAAACCCCAAGTCGTTGGAAATTCTACGTTAAGCGGGGGGTAGAAGAAGGTAGTATTGCGCTCTCATAAGATTCATTTGTGCATATGCGTTTGAAGAAACCGTGGTTCTGAAACTGAAATTATTATAATTTAAATGTGCCGCATTATTATCAGCGAGTAAAGGCAGTCTCCAAAATTTAAAAGGAAAAATTAGTCCATTTAATGTGGAATGGGAAGAAAAGTATTTAAGTCAGGAAAGCTCTGCTATGTATATGCAGTTCTCTACTCTTTTAAAAATAAGTTTGCGCAAATTTCAGACAAAATTACTTTTTATAAAGATCTTTGTTTAAAGAAATATCCATGTTTGAAACTTTTTTCTTCGAAAATTATTTGTATCTATGTTTGGAAGCACCTACACTTGTGAACAATTTTTTTCAATAATGAAATTAAACAAACATTTAATAAGATGTAGGTTATCCAATTTAAATTTTGATACAATAATGCGTGTAGCTACAGCAAATGAGATTAAATCAAACATAGAATTTATTATGTCAAATAAACTAAATTAAATGCTGTTATAAAGACATATTAAAAAAATTATTACTAAAACTAAATACTCATTATACTTTTTGTTATTTGTCTCACATTTTAAAAATTTATAGTAGTTACAAAGAAACTTAGAATTGTTAGGCAATTTTACAGTTATTACCCACAGTGCAACTTCCCATATATGCGCGCGCTCTCATTTGTAAATATGGAGTGGTAAAATACTTTGCTCTCACTTCCCTCTTCATGTTTGCCCGCGATGATCCCCTCACCTAGCCCTCAAAATGTGCTCTCGTGCCCGCACGGGCAAAATGCCACTGAGGGCTAATATGCCCATCCCTGCGTAATAGGATTCCTGTAACTCATGTCCGTAGTCGTCGCTGTTGTCGTCATGGTTGTTGTTGTTGTTATGTTGTTGGTTACGTTCATGTTTTGGTCCCACGAGTAAGCCGGAAAGGGTTGGCCACTCGTCCGCAGAGCCGGTGTACGGAGAGAAGGCTATTATACCTCCGACCTCGCCTGGGCATCGGAGGGGACCGATCGCGATCAGCTATTTATTACCCCCCGCTGACCATTCAGCCCTTGGCACGGGTACCTCGACACCTTGGCTTAGGGTGGTGTTGGTTCGGGTATCCTCATAATTCCACAAAAGGAGATGGGCGTAAAACCTAGGGTTTATTCATCCATATCACTATTGTGGGAAATTATGAAGTGTCCCTCTTAGTTCGTAAGATTAGAGTGCGTTTCCTTTGGGGTGCACTCTTTACTCTTACTTAAGCCCCTTCGCCACGACAAGGTGACCAACTTCAAAGAGGCAAAATAATAGGAGAAAGAAATAAATTACAACCTAGGTATAAGAACTAACAAGTTAAAGAAAACTTGGGGAATAACATAATAATAAACAATAGAAATAGAATTATACATAAAGATAACATAAAATCATAATTAATTATAGGTTCTCAAAATATTCCTTTCAATTTTCGCATTACTAATTGGCTTGACAATAGCTGATATCATAGATTACACCCGACAGGACTACGTACTTATCGAAAATGGAGACGTTTCCATTTATGAAGAATATGGAGATATATTTCACATCACTAATTTAACAACCTTTGCAAATATAATAACAGAAGAAAAAATAAGTTTTTTTATAGCAATATGAAATATGGAACTGATAATAATGATAATTTAGAAATTATCACTCAAGAAACAGAATCAGAAATATTATTAATTGAAACTTTATTAGGACAGTTAAAACAAAACCATGTTAGACAAAAAAGAGGAATAAATGAATTAGGTACACTTTGGAAATGGATAGCAGGAACTCCAGATCATGACGATTTCATAAAAATAAATGATAGATTAAATGATCTAACAATAAATAACAATAAACAATTTACTAGAAATTCAGAAATTTTTAAAGTAATAACAGAATTAACTGATACAATAAATAATATAAAAAATGATAACACAGCCAGAAAAATCAAAAGAAGAAGAAATCAATACATTATACATGAACTACAAAATATAATAAATACAACAACATTTGGGAAAATAGGAATTTTAAATCCAACAATTTTACATTTTGATGAATTAAAAAACATACCCTATTACCAATATGGTACAATGACCATTACAGACTTAATGGACATTTCAAAATTTAAAATAGCCCAAAAAAGATATAATTATACTTTATATCAAATATCCTAAAATAGAATCAACATGTAACTACTATGATGTGAGAGCCATAGCTCAATTAGATGGTAAGCTTATAATTGATCAGAACATAACATATTGAATAATTTTTTTAATATACAAAATTGTAAAATTGAAATTACAAAAACATATTGCAAATTAAATAAAAAACGTACATGTTTGTCAGAAATATTAAATAAAAAACAAGGAAAATGTAAAAAACTAAAAGCGAAAAATTTTAAAATAGAAGAAATAGAAGCAGGAGAAATACTAATTTTAGGAAAAAATATTGTAGACAATCAAACACTAACTGGAACATATTTAATAACATTTGAAAATAATTAATAATCAAACTTATGAAAATATAGAAACAAAAATCTGGAATTATCTTAAAAATAACCATATCAATAATTTTGAAATTTTAGAATATAATGAAACAACTAATAAACTGTTAAAATTAGATAATATAAACATTTTAGCAGAACGGAATAAGCATATCACAGTCCATTCATATTTTTGGTACATAATTTTAATCTTGGGAATACTTTTCATAACTTACATAATATTAAAATTAAAAAAATCTCGCGAAATTCCCAAACCAATAGAAAATGTGCAATTGCACGAAGTCACATATAATGCTCTTTTAGATCAAATACATAAATTAACTCAAAATAATAGTGAATCGGGGACGATTCATCTTAGGAAGAGGGGAGTTAATGACAGCCTCCACACAGCCACTTGATCATAACTATGAACAATGGGTCTAATTATTGAATCCGTTTCGATCGAAAAACTTGACAATTCGATCGAAAATTATTACGTTGCAATCATTGAAACTGTATCGAAAATGAAGTTTTCGATGCAGTTGAACTTACTTGCCGACTTGATAAAATACATTCCGTGGCTAATAGATGGTGCTAATTTTCAATTCATTGAAACCGCAAAATCGAAAATATTCGTCGAAATCTATCCGTTGATGAGTGAACTGCGTAAATTGACAAAAATGGAGCATTTGTAAGTATATATGTAAAAAAATAGCTGAGGACGCATTATAAATTATGTTAAAAATTTGTGATTTAGAGACAAGAAACAAAAACACACCAACAAAAATCAATTTGAAGTACTAGTGGATATCATGAAGTTGCATCCAGACATAGCTAAAGATTTTCTCAAATAGCACCCGCGGAAATAAATGCTTTTTGGTAAGACACTTCAGAAAAGTTAAACGCTATGGACCCTCCAGTCAAGGACAAGACTGGATGGAAAAAGGTATAAAAAACAGCACGCGTTTATATTATCGGTTAATATTAGTTCATTTATAGGTTTGGACTGATTTTAAATTTGCAGTTAAAAGAAAAATTATTAAAAATACGAAGCAAATTTCTGCAACAGGGGGTGGGCCCTTCAACCAAATAAATTTAAGTTCCCTCGAAGAGGAGGTCAGCGCTATACTTTCCCTTAATAAATCAGTAGAGGGATTGAAAGGTATACAAAGTTTTGGAACATCAACAAACATTTCAGATGACATCCCTAGTACGAGTAAGAAGAGACCAATTGACAACATTTCTTCCCAGCCCCAAATGCAAAATGAAATATTATTTTTATCGTCTGACCAGCAAATGGAAGCAAATGGAGATACTGACCACCAGACCCACTGTACACCGCACAAGAAACAGAAAATAAATAAAATGAGTCTTCTTAAGGAGCAAATAAATATCCAAAAAAAGATGGAGGACAATGTTTCAAAAGTTCTAAACACGCTTATGAAGCAACAGAGCGAACATGCACAAGAACAATCTGAAACAAACAGATTGATAAAAAAAACTCTATGAAATTGAAAAAGATAAATGGAAGGAAATGAAGCGACATAATGCTGTAATAGAAAAAAAAGAATTTTAGAACTTGAACTACAACATTTAAATAATCCATAAGTTTTTATTTTTAATTTCTAATAATTCGTTTAATGAATTTTTATATTTATTTAAATAATTTTAATATGAATATATACTATGAACTTATATTAAAAAAAATCTAAAAAACTATCTCTAATTCTATTTGCTTCATCGGTAGGCGTATCATCTATATCATTCTCATCTTCGTTGGAATATGCATTTTCAGTTGTGTCCAGGTTTAACTCATTTATGTTTTCATTTGAATTAAAATGCAAACGAATATTATGCAATGCGCAGCATAAATTGACAATACGCGCTGATTTATATGGTGCGTAATGTAGTCCTCGTTCACTACAAAGACAACGAAATACCGATTTTAATAAACCTATTGTTTTCTCAATAACAATTCGGCCTTTAGCATGATATGTGTTGAATCTCCTTTTTCGGACGCATGTTATTGGTTCCCTAAACGGAGTTATGAGCCACGGTTGAAGAGGGTAGCCTTTTTCACCTTTACAAAATATATATTTGATTAGTACATTCGTATAAATTGATAGTATTTTTAGCAAATTATTCTTACCTAGTATTAAATATGCATGTCCTCTCCGATAATTTTATGCGCTAATGATTTTCAAATCACTCATATCCCATATGTGAGAATCATGACTACTGCCGGGATATTTAGCACAAACGTATCGAATTTGCATCTTATGGTCGCACGCCTACATATGAAAAACATATATAGTTATGTATATATAGAATACTGAATAATAAGTTAATTTTAAAAAAGCCTAACCAGCATAACATTCAGACTTGAGAATCCTTTACGGTTAAAATACAGATGTTTATCTCTTGACGGTGCCATTATCTTTACGTGAGTTCCATCAACTGCCATTGCCATACCAGGAATTTTTGATTTGCCAAAAAAATATGTTTTTGCTTCCAATTCCTCGCTGGCGGTCAGGTCAATGGAGGCCCACCTTGAACATAGCCTGTACTCAAGAATGTTGAGTACTTGATCTAATACAACACAAAATGTCGATTGGGCCATATTTATATTGAAGTCCTTTCCAATACAATGTTGATAACTACCAGTGGCTAAGAAACGTAGACATGCAGCAAGTTTTATTTTTGGAGAAAAAGAACCTTGTCTTTTGTCATTTCCAAGTTCATTTTCGCATTCCCCCAAAATGTATATAAATGCTCTTTTGTTGATCCGAAATTTTTTGATGAAACAGCGTATGTACATACATTCAAACATATATAAATAAAATTTTGTTTTTTTAGCTTAAATAGTTCAACTCACTTATAGTCATCCATTTCCAGGACGTCTTTTGAATTATTCCTCAAATTTCTGCGCTCACGACGAATGTTTACATTATTTTCATCATCACTATCACTTAAATATAACGCAATTGTATCCCTTTCAAATATTTGTAAAAAAGAATCAAAGAGCTAAGACAATTTATTTAATTTTTCAAACTTGTCAAATTTGTTGATAACACAGTTTCTTTATGGTATGGTAAAGCAGGTTATCGACGGTATCAATAATCGCATAAACATTTTCGATCGAAAATTCTTTCTGCAGCGAATTCGATTTCGATGCGGATTCAATAATTAGACCCAATATTGAATCTTTACACTTTGTAGTTGTGCGGCCTCATAAATTAAAATAGAATTCGATATACTTTTTCCGTTCACATTAGAATAAACCATTCTTATCTAAACAATATTTGTAGCCCTCACAAGAAGGCATAATAAAACCAAAACAGAACACTTAACTTTCTGCCTAAAAATGCTGAATATGATATTAATGTATATTGACACTTTCTTTGTTTCAAACTCAACTTCAATATGTTATAACTTTAAGTAAATAATAAGTAAATGTATAAATATTAGTAACTTGTAAATAAAAGTTAGATTTTGTCTCCGGCGATCCAGTCGACACGACGTGTTTCATTTTCTCTGCGCGTTGGCAGAGAGAAAAAATATATTTTTTTACAAATTCCCGCGATACGGAAATTAATTTGCATGCATATGCTTCGGATCATTCAGTTTGTATGGCAGCTATATTAGGGTGATTCAAAAAAATTTTAAGCTTCTATCGCGGGCTTCTGAGCGCGGGGACCGAATCCAGAAATTCCGTAACGAAAAAACCTCACGCTCTATGACACATGCATATGTACATATATTATTTTTTTGGCATATTTGTCTGTATGTTTACGAAAGCAAATGCGAGCCATATACATATGTACATACATTCATAATAACAAGTGTCGCACGCTTCTTTCGCATCTCCGTTGTCACGGTCAACCAATGGCCGAGACTTGCGTTTTGTCAAAGAGTCAAGTGCTAAACACATTGAGCACGACCGACTGCAAGCGACACCTGTCAAATATTAAAATACACACGTTCTTAGGGACACAGTTATATAGTTGTGCAGCTGCCTCAATACCTGTGTCCCTAAGAACGTGTGTATTCTAATATCTGTCGCGCTTGTTGGTTCAGCACTTGTGTGATGATAGAAAATCCAAGCTGTACCGAAAAAAAAATAAACGAATGGCCGCCTATTGACCGCTTCTCTTGCCGCTGTAACAGCTTCGCTTACAAACTAGCGTAAATATGTATGCATATGTATGAGCTTTCATACATATCGACGCAGATTTTTGCGAGTCACGGAAAAATATTTTAGAAAGGACAAAAATTATAAAACGACAACTCCGTTGTTGCCACTTTTCTGACTTCTTTCTGTGAAGAAGCATCAGAAAGTTGTTCAATTTATGATTTTTAGCTTTTGCCATCGTCGCGAAAAGACGCTTGTAGGCAAAGGCATGCTCGGGGAGATGTTACGGCGTCTGTTTTTATGAATGAAGCGAGGTCGCTTGTAGCATCTGCGCTTGCGTTTATGAATGAAATCGTTTTTGTTGTAAAATTTACTACATTTGGGCTTCACCAATTCGGCTGCCAAATTGAAGTGCTGAACACAATGACAGCGACAGACTGCAGCAGCACGACAGTGAACTGAAAATGGCGTTGTGCATCCTACTACATGAACGCATGCAAGACAACACAGCTCTCCATTTTGCATGTCCACAATTTCGTTGTGGCCATACTAATACCTCGCAATTCAGTGAAATTTTAATACTTTGTTCGAAGTGAAATTTTTTATGCAAAAAATAAGTAAATTGGTATATATTTTTGTTTTAAATTATCAATTGTTATTACAAATGATACTTATATAATAGAACTATAACAGATCTATTTTATGCTTTTATTTGTAAAATAAGCGCTGTGAATAATTTTACATATTAGTGGCATCCATCACTCTCCCTCATCTCTCTACCACCAATTCTATTGTCAACTCTTCTGTCGTCCTGCTGTCGTTGGCAAATATAGGAATATATTGAAGTTAGCGAGAGCCACAACCGTCGGCCTGCAGTCGTGTAGTCGGACAGCTGTCAAAATAACTATGTCCATAAGAACGTGTGTATTTTAATATTTGGCAGATGTCGTTTGCAGTCTGTCGCCGTCATTGTATTCAGCATATGACTTTTGATGCTTCTGCTATTTGAGCAATTGTTGTTTTTGTAGAACAATGCTTCAATTTTTTGTTGGTGACATATTCACATGTGTACGCATATGTATGTATGCATGCATGTGCATTATTTGTTCGGAAGTGTATACAAATATATGTATGTACATATAAGTATATATGAATGTATGAACAAGCAGATTAATACGCGCACATGTAATATGTAAGTTAGCAACAATAATATCAACCATAACATTGTAAGCACACGCGCATCCGTTCTACTTGCAAAAGTGCTGACGATGCGTTTAGCGCAGTGCGGCGTGATTCCCTGGAAATCCAGCGGAATGTGGGAACCGATGTCAGCAGAACGGCAAGCGCATTAAGTTGCTTAAGTTACTTTAAGAATTATAAAAATTGTTAATTTAGAGTTAAGCGAGCAGTTAAAGAATAAAGGTCACAAGACCAGTAAACAAATAATTTTTTTTTTACTTTTGACAAGTAAATTCATAATTGGCGCCCGAGCTAAAATAAGCTCCTACGTCGCGAAGGAAAAAAAAGGCGTTAAGAATCCTTCTTCGGAGAACGTGGAGTGATAATAAAAACAACTGTGCTAGTGTGAGAGCAGGCCCCTTAGTAGCAGAGCAAAAAGGACGCGTTGAACGCAAGCCAACTCATCAGCATCTATCAACATTAACAACCAAGAATATCAAGAGGCGAAGAATGAAAGTCGTTATTGTATTGTAAGTTAAGTGATAATTACTAATTAAGAATATTAAGTGAAACCCAGATTGTGAATTTTTTTTTTTACCAAACTAAAAATGAAATAAAAATTTTAAGCATTAATTTGTAAGTGCAAAAACTAAAACGTTATTGAAGTAGAAAAGAAACCGACACGTACAGAGTAGTGGACAGTGACAAAAAATATAAAAAACGAACTCTTCAACAGACACAACAAAATAAACAATGTCGAATCCAAATAATCTGGTTCGTCCACCAATAATTAGGGCGAATAATCCTGCAGGAAATTCAGGATCAGCTAATGTTACAATAAACGAAGATGACCTCGTAAACCTAATAGGAAGGGTAGCTTTAGACGTGGTAAACAGGCAGGGGCCCAGCATAGTTAGGGCAACCCTTAACCCGAATGCGGGCTTAGCAGACGCGTGCGACCAAACCATCAATATAGAACATGCAAGCAACTTATCAGATTTAGACAAGATACCCGATGTGGTAAAATGTTTACGCGAATTCTCGGGAAATCCCGCCGAATTCAATTCATGGAAGAAAAGTGTAAATCGAATATTAAATATTTACGAAGCGAGTAAGGGCACACCTAAATTCTACGGAATCCTTACGGTGATAAGAAATAAAATCGTCGGCAACGCGGACGCTGCCCTTGAGTCATACAATACACTCTTAGACTGGGGTGCTATTTGTAAGTGTCTAACTTTACATTACGCCGACAAGCGTGATGTATCCACCCGAGAATACCAAATGACTTCTTTGGTTCAGGGAAATAGGTCAATTGAAGAATTTTACCAGGCCGTTTATTCCAATTTATCTTTAATACTTAATAAACTAGGTTGTATGGAGGTGGGTAGCGAGGCTCGTAATCTTCTTACTCACACATACAGAAACAAAGCGCTAGATACGTTTGTGCGCGGCCTCAACGGCGACTTGCCTAAACTATTGGGCATGAAGGAACCAATGGATCTGCCCCAAGCATTACACTTGTGCCTGAAGCTGGAAAATCGGGGATTCCGCACACGGTACGCACACAACACCAATATGGATCGTAGAGGGATGCAGCGAAACACCGCACCACCTTTACCTTCAAGAAATTTTCGGAGGCAAGTAAACCAACAAAGTTTCTTTCCTGAAATTGCTTACTTACCACAGCCACAACCACAAATTATTTCACATAACTTTCCAAATCAAAGATTTGATCGGAACTTAAATGCTCAAACATACTTTAACCAATCGCCTATGCGCCCCCCAAAACCGCCGGTGCCCATGGAAATAGACGAAACTTTGCGCTCACGCCGCATTAACTATATGAACCGGCCACAAAATAATCAATTATTCGGCAAAAGGCCACCAGAGACCACTTCTGAAAGAAATCTCAAGCCACAAATGGCACAACGCAATTTTCATATAAGTAATACTCCAAACGCTACCTCGAACACTGCCTCAGAAGATAATCTGAATGATTATTTTGGTGTGGCGGACGACAATATACAGGATGAAGGACAATATTACGAATATAGCGATATTCATTTTTTAGGCTAAAATGCTCTTCGTTGCCATACTTTGAATGCCGCACGAAGAGCGGCGAAGTATTCAAATTTTTAATTGACACTGGCTCCAGCCAGAATTATATTCAACCCAATTTAGCAAAAAAAGTACTAGAAAACAAAGATATATTTTTAGCGAAAACTATTGCTGGTGATATAGAAATAAAACACCACATATTTTTACAGCTTTTTAATCAAACAGAAACTTTAAAATTCTTTATACTACCCCCTTTAAGAACTTTTCATGGCATTTTGGGCTATGATAGCTTTCGGCAGCTAGATGCTGTAATTAACATTAGAGAGGGAACCTTGACAATTAAAAATAATTTAAAAATATTAATTAAAGAATTAAAAACAGATGCAGTAAATGCTATCAAAATACACGATGATAACATTACTCCCCATCAAAAAATAGCTCTACAGAAATTGGTTACAGAGCATCCCAACTTATTTTCAGAACCGGATGAACGGTTAACTTATACTACCAAAGTAGTGGGAGAGATCAGAACGTCATCCGATTCTCCAATATATAGTAAGTTTTATCCATATCCAGCATCGCTTAGAGGCGAAGTAGAGAAACGGGTGGAAAAACTACTAAGTGATGGCATTATAAGACCATCCAGATCTCCCTATAATTCCCCTGTGTGGATCGTGGCAAAAAAACCCGATTCCAGTGGAAATAAACAGTATAGGTTGGTGATCGATTATAGGAAATTAAATAGTTTAACTATAGCGGATAAATATCCGATACCCGAAATAGAGGGTATGTTATCGCATTTAGGCGGCAATTCGTTTTTTACCACACTAGACCTCAAAAGTGGGTTCCATCAGATCCCACTAAAGCCTTCAGACATAGAAAAAACGGCATTTTCGGTGAATAATGGGAAGTTCGAGTTTACTCGGCTACCATTTGGGCTGAAAAATGCGCCCGCCATTTTCCAGCGTACACTTGACGATATCCTCCATGAACATATAGGCAAGATTTGCTATGTGTATATAGATGATATCATAATATTCGGAAAATCTGAAGAAGAACACTTACAGAATCTTCGAAAAGTTTTCGAAACCTTAGAGGAAGCAAATATGAAGGTTCAGCTGGACAAATGTCACTTTTTTCAAAAGGATGTAGAGTTTTTAGGATTTATAGTATCACAAGAGGGCATTAGAACTAACCCAAAAAAGGTAGAAGCAATTACTAATTTTCCCGAACCCAAAAATATTAAAGAATTGCGTTAATTTTTAGGCCTATCCGGCTATTATCGTAGATTTATTCGCGATTACGCGAAGTTAGCAAAGCCATTAACAATATTACTAAGAGGCGAAGAAGGCCGAATTTCAAAAAACAAGTCCGCAAAAGTACCGATTGAATTCAATGAACAAGCTAAAGAAGCATTTCAGAAAATTAAAAATACATTGGTTTCGGATGAGGTAATTTTATCTTTTCCAAATTACAATAACGATTTTGAGCTCACAACTGATGCCTCAAATTTTGCACTTGGTGCCGTTCTTTCCCAAAGTGAGTGGAAAACCTATTTATTTTATTTCTCGAACTCTAAGTAAGGCGGAGGAACATTACGCCGCAAACGAGAAGGAAATGCTAGCCATTGTCTGGGCATTATCCACTCTACGGAATTTTTTGTACGGGCACGCTAAGGTCAAAATCTTTACAGACCATCAGCCCCTAACTTTCGCTTTAAGCAACAAAAATACAAACAGTAAAATGAAACGATGGAAGGCAGAACTAGAAGAGTATAATCACGAAATATTTCATAAAACTGGACGAAGTAACGTTGTGGCTGATGCACTATCAAGAATTACAGCACAGCAAAAAATAAATTTAATGTCAGTTATGACCCATAGCGATGACAGTTCAGGTCAAAACTTGATTCAATTCGTAGATGTGCCTATAAACGTTTTCAAAAATCAGATATTTTTCAATTGGTCTACAGAATCAAGCTATAAATTTCAAATTGTTTTTCCAACTATTCACCGTTACACTATAACAGAAATAGAATTTTCCGAGGAGACAATCATATCTTTATTGAAAAAATATTTAAACCCTTCAGTAATAAATGGGATCAGCGCTCCCGAACCAATAATGGGAATAATACAAGAAGTTTTTTCAATCCACTTTAATAAATATCGTATTAGGTTTGCACGAAGAAAAGTAGAAGATGTATTAGAAGAACAAAGGCAGGAAGAAATTATCATAGAAACACACAGAAGAGCTCATCGTAATGGTAGAGAGAATAAATCTCATATACTAGAGAAATATTTTTTCCCAGCATGAATAACAAAATAAATAAGATAGTCAAACAATGTAGTATTTGCAAAACAAATAAGTACGATAGACACCCTAATAAGCCCGTCTTTAAAGAGACACCTATTCCCTCATATGCAGGACAAATAGTGCATATAGATATTTACAAAACGGAAGGCAATCTCGTGCTCACTGCTGTCGATAAATTCTCAAAGTATGCGCAGGTAAAACCAATAAAATCAAAAGCTACTCAAGACATAAAAGAACCTCTAAGGGAACTTCTCTTTCAGTTTGGAGTACCCAAAGCCGTAATTTTTGATAACGAAAAGGCATTCAATTCAGCGACTATTACTTTTATGTTGGAAGACATATTAAACATTCAAATTTTCAAATCCCCGCCATATAAAAGTGCAGTGAATGGCCAAATCGAGAGATTCCATTCAACACTTTCCGAGATTATGCGTTGTCTAAAAGCCGAAAATCGAGATCAATCATTTGCACAACTTTTAGACAGAGCTGTCTATGAATATAATTACTCAATTCACAGCACAATTAATAATAGACCAATAGAAATTTTTTTCGGTCGTACGGTAAGCACAGACCCCGAACAATTCGAAAAAGCTAGATTAGATAATATTCAAAGAATAAAAGATAAACAACAACAAGATCTTAAAAATCACAATAGCAAATTACAACCAATTATTGATTATAATCCAGGAGAAACGATTTACGTGAAGGTCCACAATAGGTTAGGAACTAAAATCTCACCTAGGTATAAAAAGGAAGTAGTTAAGGAAAACAGGTCGACTACGGTACTGACCGAGTCAAATAGGATAGTTCATAAGAGTAATATTAAAAGCTAAGTACTAAATTTTTTCTTTTTGCAGACTAACGCTTACAGCGACAACAATGGCTCTGACCGACTTCCAAATTACAGACTTCTCAACAGCTCATATAATTACAATAAGCAAAGGACTGACCAAAATACAAGACGGAACGTTTAAACTAATACACCTTATCAACGTTGAACTGTACGAACAATTTTTGGCAGAGGTAAAGCAATTCACGGACAAAAACATACAGACAAACAGTATATTTTACTCAACTTTAAAACAAGAAATAGAACAGACCAAAGAAGCAATTAAGTCTATTAAACCATCAGGTAGAATAATTAGAAGATCAATTAACATCCTGGGTACAGCATGGAAATATTTAGCTGGAACCCCAGATCACGACGATTTTGCTGCATTAGAATACGACACAAAACAATTAAACGACAATAACAATAAACAATTTCTAGTAAATCAAGCACTAACAGAACGTATGAATAACCTCACAGTAATTACGGACAAACTAGCAAACGCAATATCAAAAGACAGCTACTTCAACGACGAACTAGTAATAAGTATTCAAAATAGATTACGTTTAGTTAAGGAAGAAATTGTAAACATTAGATATGCCATCCAATGGGCAAAATTAAAATTAGTAAATAGCATTTTATTGAACAAGAAAGAATTAGAATTAACTCTTAAAACACTAGAAGAGGAAAAGATGCCTTTTTCATCAACTGAAGAAGCCTTAAGTTTTGCAGAAACAAGCGTCCTTTATAATTCAACAATGTTAGCGTATATCGTAAAAATACCAGTTACGGAAAAAGAAACTTATGAAAATATTTTAATTAAACCTGTTAAGAGAAATAATACGATTATAAATATTGTTTTCAATAATATTATTAAGAAAGAAAATAATATACTTGGAATAAATAGCGAGTGTAAGACAATAAATTCTATATCTATTTGTAAGAAAGACCAAATTGTTAGCCTGGTTAATGAAACCTGCATAACAAAACTTCTAAATAGTAAACAAAATCCAACTTGTCAATATAGCAACGCAAATCATGTTAAACCAATAGAAATACTTCAACCTGGACTAATTCTACTAAACAACTTTAATGGTACCGTAAATAATAGCCTGGAAGAAATGTCTGTTGCAGGCACATTCGTCGTAAAATTCAGCAATCTTACCATAAAAATAAATAACGATTCTTTCTACAATGGCGAAACGCTTTTAACCGGGGCGTTACCAGCCAGAACACAATTTGCTCCAGCGGAAAAGGAAAGAATAAATCTTTTGTCATTGGAATCAACCCACGAGTTATTCATAGACAACATAAAACGTTTGGATCGCCTTCAGAATAATACGAATACCACTCAAACTTCTGTGGCAATTATGGCCATTCTCACTCTAGCAGCTTTTTCAATAATATTCTTCTGCCATAGGAAAAAGAAGATAATCCTGCAAACAAGCTTTACATCAGAAACATCGTCCAAAGGTAAGGACCCAGCAGTACCAGAAATAATACCAAAAACAGCAAACCCCACAACATACTTCAATTTTGACAACCTACCATATTTTTGATCAATTGAGGACAATTGATTTTAAGAAGGGAGGAGTTAGCAACAATAATATCAACCATAACATTGTAAGCACACGCGCATCCGTTCTACTTGCAAAAGTGCTGACGATGCGTTTAGCGCAGTGCGGCGTGATTCCCTGGAAATCCAGCGGAATGTGGGAACCGACGTCAGCAGAACGGCAAGCGCATTAAGTTACTAAAGTTACTTTAAGAATTATAAAAATTGTTAATTTAGAGTTAAGCGAGCAGTTAAAGAATAAAGGTCACAAGACCAGTAAACAAATAATTTTTATTTTACTTTTGACAAGTAAATTCATAATTTGTATAAGTGATAAAATCATGATTTGATTTTCTGAACGCGCACATGCGTATACATATGAGCAAATAATAATATTAATATGATAGCCGATATATGTATGTATTTATTATTGTTGTGATAAATTCATTTTCTATTACTACTATTAGTATAGTATCTTATGTGAAAATCAAATAAAATTATTTAATATTCAAGTCCAAATTGACTGTAAATACAAAATTATACTCAAATCATAATTATTTTTAAATGCCAATATGGAAATGCCGACGGAAAAACGCTAAAGCATACATATTTGCATAACTGAAGCATGAAAATATCACAATGCTGTTGTTGGGAGTATCATAAGGAGCATGCATACATAGTATATTTATGACTCTTCATGTTCTTGGGTATGTGAGACAGAGAACACAATAAAAAATGTGTTCATGTTATTTGTGTGAGAGGTGTGTTTTGTACACATTTTTCGCTGTCAAAAGTGAAACAAAATATAAACAAGCAAAACGAAATTCTTCGTTAGGAGTGTAATCATGGGCATGCATACATATGGGCATTTTCACGGTAACGGACGCAACATTCGTACGCTTTTAAGTGCGTCCAAAACAAAGAAGACAAAGGAAAAGTTTATATATATTGGCATTGTTTTGAAGGGCTGACGCAGTACTAGATTTTAATATGTACGGGAAGGTTCTACTACAAATAAGTACGTAGTTATAAGCAATTATAAAGTGATACGGACGCGACAAAAAATAGAAGTTTTTTTGAGGCGCATTCAGAAATATACAAAATTCAGCAAATTAAGGATTTATATATATATAAAAATATATATATTAATAAATGCGAACCGATGACTGTTATTCGTAGGTTTATGAAATATGTTAATTTTCCCTTTTTTTTAATTGAGTATAGAAGAAATACGGACGCGACATAACGGACGCGACAAAATCTACCATGAACAAAGAAATACAATTTTTTCATTATAACACTTCAATTTTATTGAAAATTAAGCAAAACAATAACGTAAATTAAAAATTCAAGTAACATTATAGTAAAAGTGACTTAAAAAATTAAAAAGAAAGTTATTAGTTTTTAGTATGGTCTATTTTAATTATTTTCTTTAATGAATAGGCGGTCCGAGCAACTTCAATAAATTTACTGTCGAAATATAAAAACCAATGCAAACTCTTAACTCCTTTGATATTTGGAATATTTTGCCATAACTCTGATAGTTAATTACAAAACTATCAATTTGTTCTTAGCACATTCATAGAAGCATGAAGCATCACCGAGAATAATATTTCTTGCTTTAACGATTTGCCAGACTTTTCGTTTAACTACGGCACCTATTCCGTCTACAGCACCTTTGCCATGTGAAGTGGCAAAAAAATTCCACTCTAAGATTCCGCAATTAAATTCAGCTGCAAGTCTTGGAATACTAGAAAGAATAAATTTATTTTTGAATTGGGAAGTGCTTCCATCAGAGAAAATATAAATGCTGGTAACTCCTTTGTACTGGTTTTGTAATATATTGATAATTTTGGAAATAAAACAATAAACGTCGAATTTACTGTGGGTCAATCTATCACTGATAACAGCAAAAGACTTGGTTTCACCAAGAACCCAAGCTACGCACGTAAACACTGTTACTTGGCTATAACTAAAGTGGGCATCTTGAACTTCGTTTTGGAATGTCAAGCGATAATTTTCAGCAAAATCAACTTGCATAACAATTTCATTAGCTGCTACATTTTTTTTTTAGTTTCAAAGTAATTTTGTTGGTGACGTTTAACAAAACAATGCATTTTCATGAATTAAGTCGACTAATGGACCAATAGTGCAGTTTAAAGTTATGCGATCATCTACTTTTCTCCACTGTTTCCATTTGATTTGCGTATTAAATTTATTAATAAACTGTATTGGAACTAGATCGTCTTTAATATCGCGTACACAGCTGTCACAATTATTAGCCATGCACTTTTCATTCATAACGTCGCAGCAAACTGATGTAAGAAATAATTCAGCTTTGGCAAGAATCTGCGGAATAATCTTTGCACAGCCTTCTAGTAGAAAAATAAAATTTGCATGGTACTTACAGACACACATATTGTGTCGTAAATTATAGATTAACTGAATGTAAGTTGGCTTAGAACGAATAAAAATAGTTTTACAGACTTTTTCTTCGGTATATTCGGCTTTGAAAAGTTGATATGCTTCTGTTAAGGTCATAAGCATAAAACGTTTTGAGACTACTTTCCCATTGATTATCATTGTATCCTTTCTCCCAGGAGCTTGAACGCTGATTCCATCTTGCAAAAAGTATTGTTCAATTAATTTTTCGCGCATCTGGCTGTTTGATGACTTAGTTGTATTTTCATTCATCGTTTCTGTTGGCTTAATATATTTATTGCATAAAGATTTGAGGATAGCTATTTTTCTATTCAGGTTTTTAGGTAGCGCAGCCTCAACTTTTTTAATTGCTTTTCCCATCGTTTGTTTACAGCTGTAAATTTCGCAATTCAAATTGTCAATATTATTTATGCTCTTTTTTTGCCGCAAAACTTGTTGCCTAACACAGTCCTTTTCTTTCTTCTTTTCTAATAAATTGCTATCTCTTTTCATTTTTTGCGATAATCTTTTTCGGTACTCTTGCTTTCGTTTTGCTTCTTTCTTCTTGTATTCCTGCCATTTCTTGACGTTTTCTTTCATTGCTTGCTTTTCTTGTTTCTTTTGCCGTTTTTGCCATCAATTTCTACGACTTTATTTAATATTTAAGGTTTACGGTAACGGACGCGACGAATTTCAAACACCAATAAATTTTATTAATCGTTTTTGCCGAGAGCAAATTATTACTTTTTTTTAAGTGAAATGATGTATCTGCTTTTAGTCTGAAAGCAATTTACACTTCAACACTTTGTTCACTAATGAGAACAATAAATGGTGTTTTTCGGTAACGGACGCGACATACGAATATAAGCAGAAGCAAACACAAAAAACTACCGTTATTCGATCTCCACTCAGTCTGTCTGCTTGTTGAACATTATGTTACTATCAGCAGAAGATTTTTAAATTATAAAAACATCATAGTATTACTTTGAATTAGGGAATATAACAAGGAAAAACGTTGGTATATTTGGTCAAAAGAGTCAAATTTTTGTAAATTTTGTGTATTCGTTGTATATTTCGGCTCAAAATTAGAAGAAAATAAAAATTCCTTTATATTTATAAAATAAACACATTTGAGATTTATTATTCATCAACAAAAAGTTTTCAGGAACTGTTTGAATTTTGCACGCGTGGTGGACCTTTTTGTGGAAATGTCCATATGTATGTGTTGCGCCAAGCGACATCTTTACAACTCTAAAACTAAACATAAGAAAATGAAATATTAAATTATTATAATGAAAAATGAAATTGAAATTATAAATATTGAATTGTACAAAATAGCATACTTACCTTAATAATCATTTATATTACCTTCATTTATTACTTACCTTAATTCATCTACTACAATATTTAACGAAAGATAATTACTTATCCCTTGTATTTACATTACCACTAGCTTAAGCCGTTAGTTTTAAGATTTAGGCTAAGCAATTCCAAGAACGGAACAAATGAATTATTGTATTAAAAACCTAGAAAGCGAACGGACGTGTTTTCTTTATCGGGATATTTTCTTTTCGTGACAGGCAATTAGGCTTCAAATTATTCGCGCATTCCCAGTAAAGATTTTTTCGCATCTCAAAAACGCTTGAGATTTTTCATGGCGCCCGAGCAGGGACTAAGTGCGTGAACTTAGTATACATTTAATTTCTTTCGTTTTCGTTTACCAACTCATTTCGTGCTAATTGCCTGTCAATTCGTTCGTTTTCGGCCCTTCGTGAAAGTGAAGTGTAAAAAAAAATTAAACATAAAAAAGAAAAAACAACAACTAAAATAATAAAATACACTAAAAGACAATAAAATACAATAACATACCTATAGTGGAAGTGACCAAGCTGTGCAGTTATAGTGATATCTAAATACGGAACGAATTATAAAACAAAAAAAAAATAACACGAAAAAATATATAAAAAGGATTACAAATCCAATTATACGTGTATACATATGTGCAAGTACATAT
This sequence comes from Bactrocera zonata, assembly GCA_037783105.1. Taxonomy (NCBI): domain Eukaryota; kingdom Metazoa; phylum Arthropoda; class Insecta; order Diptera; family Tephritidae; genus Bactrocera; species Bactrocera zonata. The sequence goes on from JBAWJQ010006683.1 coordinate 2,213,702, forward strand.
AGAGATATACAATTTGCATGCAGTGAAACCTGTAAAAAAGAATACATATATACATACGTGACGAGTGGAAATCTGTAAAAAAAAAAAGAAAAATAATATACATATTTACATACATACAGATATACAGCGTAAAGTGCAGTGCTTAAATATACGTATACTTACCTCAGAGTAAAAATCAAAAAAGAAGAAAAGGGAAGTATTGTGGAGTGTGTGCGAATACCTAGACATAGTGTGAAGTGAAAAATTCGCCAAACTAAGAAATAAAATAAAAGGTGGTACTGGATAAAGACTGTGCGAGGTGAATTATTTATGCGGTACAGTGGTGGGCGCAAATAAAAGCTCGAATGTTTTTGCAATAAAAGAAAAAAAATAATAATTACATTACAGTTAAAAAAAAAAAAAAAAACAGTTTTATAAACTGCTTAAAGAGCCACTTAGTGAAAAAACCGGTAATCTTAAAACCGTTGTGATTAAAACCGTTGCTGTCACCACCGTTGCCACCGTTGCTATCATCATACCGCTGCTGCCATCAATACGCTGCTGCCATCAAGTCGCTGCTGCCATCAATACACTCCTGCCATCAGTCGCTGCTACCATCACTTGCTGCTACCATCACTTGCTGCTGCCATCAGTCGCTGCTACCATCACTTGTTGCTGCCATCACTCCAGTACTGGTGCCATCACTTCGTTGCTGCCGTCTATCAACGCCGCTGCCGTCGTGGGAATGAGCTGCCGCTGCATTCTCTGCAAAAGGGACGTAAGCGCCGGCAAACAGCCGACGCACCAGGTAACGAGTGCGATTTACTGAAAGCAGTGCAAAAAAAAAAAAAAGCAAACTACAACAAAACAAGTGCACTTTCAGTTTTTGGCTCTCCCTTTTCACTTTATATTAATTTGATTTATTATATTGTATTGTATTTAGTGTACATACATACACATACATATATATTAATACATATTTCTACATATACGTATGTACGAAATCAAAGTGAAAAAGGGATTTTGGGATTTTGCGGTAGCCCTTTATTTGGAAATAAAGGTGTAAAAATTATTAATTGCAAAATTAAATTATCTCGTTTTTCGCACTTTTTTCGATCCGCGAGAAATAAAAAACTATAACTAATGGTTTGTACAACCAATAAATTAAATAATTAAAAGCTGCGATTCACCACCCTCGGGGGGACCCTCCAGCTTATAACAATTTAAAATTCTCTGCGATTCACCACCCAAGGGACCCTCCAGAGAATTATAAAAAAAAAAAAAATTTTCAATAAAACAGTAATTAAAGGCTCGATCAGCCATATAATAAAAATATATTGAAACCGCAATTCACCACCGCAAGGGGGACCCTCCGGTTTATAATTATCGGTCGTTTTTTCGCAATTTTTGTCGATTTTCGTTCGGACATTTTCCGATTAAATTACTTTTTTGTGCTATTGCCCATTTTGCGCATTTATCGGTCTGGCTTTCGTATACTTGGGAATCGATATTATTTTTTTCTCGTTTTCGTAACCGATTCCAAATATATTTGTTGCCAACTTTTATTGCTATTGGTTTGGCTTTCGTATATTTGGGAATCGACATACATACATAAATATATTTTTTCGTTTTCGCCATATCGATTCTTGGTATATCTGTTGCCAACCGTAATAGTCTTTTTTCGGAAATTTAATTTAAACAAGCAAAATGAGCAAGCCAAAGCCAACTCTCGCAAACCTGTCTCCAAGTAAGGAGTTGACGGACTTAAAATCGTTAAGACGTCAAAGAACGGTGGCGAAAAGTAGTATTTTGCGCATTAAAACGGGCCTTCTTGAAAAGACTATGTCTTTAGATCCAATAGAATTGGAATGTCGTTTAGATATATTAAATTCACATAGTGAAAAATTGATGAAATGCCAATCAAAGATTGAAGAAATTGATGAGGACGACATGGCCCGAGGGGAGTTAGAGGACATAATTGCCGAAACATCTTTTGTAGCTTCTCACAGCTCAAGGCTCCCTAAAATGAATTTGCCGAAATTCAAGGGAGAGTATTCCGAATTCAAAAATTTTATGAGTTTGTTCGAGAGCTTGGTTCATAACGATCCAAAGATCCCAGATATAGAAAAATTTAACCATTTGGTAAATTGTCTATCTGGAGAGGCTCTGGGAACAGTTAAAGCGTTCCAGATGTCGGATGAAAATTATCCGAAAGCGTTGGCAAGTCTCAAAAAAGTTTATGATAATAAATGTTTGATATTTTTCAATACAATATCTAAACTTTTTGAGCTGCCAACAATCCCAAAGCCTTCTGCGCCTTCCCTGCGTTCAATGATTGACGAAGTGTCCGCGGTATATGATTCATTGCTATCGCTGGGCGATGAAAAACAAATAACGAACGCAATAATCATACATATTGTAATGACAAAGGTTGACCCTGCCACCCGATCCAAATGGGAAGAAGCGCTGGACTATGACAAACTGCCACTGTGGAAGGACTGTGAGGCCACCTTAAATCGAAGATACCAGCAGCTGTCAGCGGAAGGAGCATCACACTCTAGGACGAAGCCCATACCTATAAGCAGTGCGCATCATGGGAAACAACAACAGATGGACAGGACCAAATCGGCGCTGGTTGCTGCAAATACGAGGCAGCCTCTTTGCCAACAGTGCAAATCGAGGGATCACCATTTGACTGCCTGCCCCACCTTCAAGGCGCTTCCGGTGCAGCAGAGGTTCGAGTTCGTCAAATCGGTACCCTTATGCATAAATTGCTTGCGTAAGGGACATACCGTTTCGAAATGCAGAGCGGATCGATGTCGTGTGTGCAATCGATCGCATCACACACTGTAGCACCAATATCCAGTCTCTTTCCCCGCTGCACCTCATCCGCAACCATCCACCACACATGCCATGCATACAGCCAGTATGCCGGATCGGGTCATGTTGGCAACAGCAGTAATTTTAGTGAGGACCAGCTGCGGAGATTACCTGCCTGCGAGAGCCTTGCTGGACTCAGGCTCCCAGGTCAACTTTATGACGGAGGACTTGGCACAAAAGTTGCGGATTCGACGTCAGCATAAAACATTAAGTGTAATAGGAATTGGCAATTCCAATACAAAAGTGGGGTCAAAACTAAGCGCGTTTGTCAAGTCCCGGTTAAATAATTTTGAATTTTCGGCGGAATTCTGGGTAATGCGATGCATTTCGGCAAATCATCCAGACCATAACATCAATGTTAGTGGCTGGAAAATTCCGCACAATATTGAATTCTGAAATTCTAAATCTAAAAAAGTGGATATCCTATTGGGTGCTGAAACACTTTTCGACCTTTTAGCTGTTGGCCAAATTAAAAATGGTCCTAACCAACCAACACTTCAGAAAACCCTTTTAGGATGGATTGTGTCTGGCAAATACGCCAGTAATATAAGTTCTCCTCCCAGATTACATAGCACATTATGCCAAGCTGAAGAAGACTTAACGTCAATCGATTCAGTAGTCCAAAAATTTTGGGCTCTAGAAGAATTACCTTCAGAATCAAATGGCATCAAATTCACACCAGAGCAACAACAGTGTGAAAATTTTTTCGTTAATACTACTCAAGTATTGCCTTCAGGACGGCTTCAAGTCAGAATGCCCTTTAAAGCTGACCGTAAGTTACTCGGTCACTCATATGAAACCGCAGTTCGGCGGTTTCAGGCCCTGGAGAGAAGGACATTAAAAGATCCAGAACTTCGCAAAATGTATCTGGACTTTATGAATGAATATAGAGCCTTGGGTCACATGAGCCCAACGAACAATAAGATCCCGAGTGAGCCACACTACTTCATTCCGCATCAATGCGTTTTAAGGCCCGAGAGCACAACAACCAAATTACGTGTTGTATTTGATGCTTCGAGTCGATCTTCAACTCAAATAGCGTTGAATGAACTTTTGATGGTAGGTCCAACCATCCAAGAAGAGTTATACTCAACTCTTCTGCGTTTTCGCTTACATAAGTATGCATTAACAGCGGACATTACTAAAATGTACCGTCAAATAATTATGCATGAAGAAGACAGAAATTGTCAGCTTATTGTGTGGAGAGAGCATCCTTCTGAGCAAATTCAAATTTTTCGTCTTAACACCGTAACATACGGCACTGCGCCTGCTCCATTTCTCGCAACACGGTGTTTGCAAATGCTCAGTGATGCCAATACAATGAAATATCCACTCGGTTCATTGGCCATCAAAAGAGACTTTTATGTTGATGATTTATTAACAGGGTCCGAAAGTTTCGAGTCTCTAGATCTTTTGAGAAGTGAGGTAATTAAAATATTAAACTCGGCAGGATTCTCCTTAACGAAGTGGTTTTCGAACCACCCTAAATTTTTCGACAGTGATTGCACTGAAAAGTCATTAAGCTTCAATGACAAAAGTTCCACTAAAACGTTAGGAATACATTGGTTGCCGAAAGAGAATTTGTTTCGATTTGTTTTAGATGACAATTTTAATGATCTGCGAGCCACTAAACGAAACATATTGTCAGTTCTGCTCGCCTTTTTGATCTTCTTGGATTACTAGCCCCACTAGTTACCAAAGCAAAAATCTTATTGCAAGAGCTTTGGATCCAAAAACTAGATTGGGATGAGTCGATTCCATTGCGCCTTGACACTAGCTGGCAGAACTTTAAAGCCAACCTAATGCAGCTCTCATCTATAAGCATTCCTCGTTACGTAAACGTTGAGTCGAGTGCCATCTGCCAAATACATGGCTTCTCCGACGCCTCAATAAGGGCGTACGGATGCTGCATATACATACGAAGCCAATCTGTTAGTGGTATCAAATGCATGCTGCTTACTGCAAAGTCTAGAGTGGCTCCGCTGAAGACCAAATCTCTTCCGCGTCTTGAGCTCTCGGCAGCACATCTTCTTTCGAAATTATGGTCAAGAGTAGCGCCTATGTTGAGTCGACATTTCGAAAATATAACATTTTGGACAGACTCTGAAATCGTTTTACATTGGATTAAAACACATCCATCTTCACTACAAACTTTCGTCGCAAACAGAGTGTCCGAAATCCAAGAGTTGACTGACAAAGTACATTGGCGACATGTGCCAACGAAACAAAATCCTGCGGATCAAGTGTCTCGGGGTTGTAACGTGGACGAATTGAATAATTCAATATGGTTTGGCGGTCCACAGTTCCTCCTAGAAGACCCTGCATTATGGCCAATTAATAACCACTTCCAGCTCTCACCAGAAGACGAAGCATTAGAGAAGAAGAAAAATACATTTACATTACTTTCGACTACTGAGAAAAATTCAATATTGGACCTTATTGAAAAATTTTCTTCTCATAAAAAATTGCTTCGTGTGGTCGCATATATATTACGATGGATCAGGCGACCACCAAAATCCTCCAGAGGCCAGGATCTGACTTCTGAAGAGCTAAACTTGAGCTTTCTAAAAATTGCACAGGTGGTCCAACATTCAGAATTTTCGGATGTTATTCAAAAATTGCATAAAGGCACCACTCTACCCGCAAACTTGCAAAAACTTAACCCATTTTTGCATGAGTACTCGGATATGTCGCTGTCATTCAAATTAATCCGAGTAGGAGGTCGCTTATTAAATGCACCTCTCCCATACGATGCCAAATTTCCGCTTTTATTAAATAAAAGTTCGCACTTCGTTGCAACGTATTTACGGTTCCTGCACATTCGAAATCACCACGCTGGGGCTAAAGCGTTGGTTGCGCTTCTTCGAGAACGCATATGGCTAATTAATGCCCGAGAAGCTTGCAGTAGAACCGTAAGAAACTGTATACATTGTTTTCATTACAAGCCGAAGTTGCAAAACCAAATAATGGGAGATTTGCCAGTCGAAAGACTTCGAGCACTACGGCCCTTTCTTATATGTGGCGTAGATTTTTGTGGTCCGATATATACAACTTTAAAAATACGCGGTCGACCACCCGTAAAAGCCTATATTGCAGTTTTCGTTTGCTTGACGTCCAAAGCAGTACATTTAGAATTAGTTTCAGACCTATCAACTAATTCATTTATTCTCGCCCTAAAAAGGTTCATTGGACGCCGAGGAATCCCGACGAAGATATTCAGCGACAACGCCACCAATTTCGTCGGCGCCGATCGCAAGCTGCGCGAATTGAAGGAGGCGTTTCTGGCAATGGGTCCAGAACTGAAGAGATTCGCAGCAGACGAAGGGTGCAGCTTCATCTTTATACCACCGCGGGCGCCGCACTTCGGCGGATTATGGGAGGCCGCGGTGAAGTCCGCCAAACATCTCATCGTTCGCGCAATCGGCAACGTGCTCCTCACAGTAGAGGAGCTATCAACACTGTTGGCCGAAGTGGAGGCAATTCTCAATTCTCGGCCCCTAACACCTCTGAACCAGGACCCCAACGACGGCGAAGCGTTAACTCCAGCGCATCTCTTAATAGGGTGTTCCCTGCGATCACTCCCACCAGCACAGGTAGCAATGGACCCAATTCATTGTTGCGAGAGATGGCAACTTGTTTGCTGTCTCAAGCAACAGTTTTGGCGACAGTGGTCCAAAACATACCTGACGGGTCTTCAGGAGCGCACCAAATGGTTACAACCGAAACGGAATCTGCAGCCCGGCGACCTCGTCCTCGTACACGAAGACAACACACCACCGCAGCAGTGGGTAACAGGACGAGTCGTCGCAACCGTCGAAGGGCAAGACGGCAAGGTGCGAGTAGCAGACGTAACAACGAAGGCGGGCACAATTAAGCGCCCCATACACAAACTCGCATTATTGCCCATGGATATTGAAGGATCCTGATCCTGTCAAGGCGGCCGGTGTTGCGCCAAGCGACATCTTTACAACTCTAAAACTAAACATAAGAAAATGAAATATTAAATTATTATAATGAAAAATGAAATTGAAATTATAAATATTGAATTGTACAAAATAGCATACTTACCTTAATAATCATTTATATTACCTTCATTTATTACTTACCTTAATTCATCTACTACAATATTTAACGAAAGATAATTACTTATCCCTTGTATTTACATTACCACTAGCTTAAGCCGTTAGTTTTAAGATTTAGGCTAAGCAATTCCAAGAACGGAACAAATGAATTATTGTATTAAAAACCTAGAAAGCGAACGGACGTGTTTTCTTTCTCGGAATATTTTCTTTTCGTGACAGGCAATTAGGCTTCAAATTATTCGCGCATTCCCAGTAAAGATTTTTTCGCATCTCAAAAACGCTTGAGATTTTTCAGTATGTATATTTCTGTCTCTTCATATTCTCTGCTTCGGCATATATGCCATGTCATCATATGCCGTAAATACATATTGTTCATACCAAATGAATACATCCCTGCATTGTCCTCCTAACTCGTCTAAATACGAATTAGAGGACAATGCAAAAAACACCCAACAGCGCCAACATAACAGCGAAATACCCAACGAAACAAAAAGACACAATAAAACCAATCACCAGAGCGGACGGACACATATAGGCAAAACAGCAGCAGCAATATTAGCAGCAACAACAACCACAGCAGCATCAGCAGTATTAAATAGCAGCAATAACAGCAGCAGAATCATCAGCATATCAACGCGGGAATAAGTACCCATATCAGGTTTTACTTACTTTACTTGTATTTATATATGTATATAAATAACCCCTTAATTATACAAACCCACACAATTGCATTTATTAACATACATGTACACATATTACACACTCAAATATATATACATCTGAATTGTTACCCAAAATTCTAATAGTTTTTATTTTATTTGGCACACCGGCAAACACTTCGTCGATCACCCCGACATTTTGGTCCTTCGAGCCGGATCGAGCGCCTCATAAAATAAACCCACCCAATTCAACATCATTTGGATTTCATCAGGATTATATTCAAATTTATATATATTCAACAACCCAACCAGCCACACTCATCAATAATATAGGCATATATTCACTCACCCAATCAACTATTAAATCAGCAAACAAATACGTGGAAAAATTGTAAGTACTCAAACCTAAATTTATTTGAAATATAAATTTATTAGTACAAACCGGAATAAAACGGCATAAAAAAAAAAAAAAATTATAACTCTATTCAAAGTAAATCTTTGCTTAACCGGTATTAAGCACAAAGTATTTGCAAAATTTGTTATTGCCATATTCCGCCTTGCACTTTACCCGATCACTTACATACATACAAATTAACGATAGCCTCCGCATAGAAACCTTACCATAACTGTAAACAAAATTGAATCTTTGCACTCTGCAATTACACTATTAACGTTTTTGATGATTTAAGAATTCAATATGCTTTTTCCGTCCTGATTCCAATAATCCATTTTTATCAAAGCAATATCGCTCGCCCTCACAAGAAGGCATAACAATAACATTTGTAAAGAAAACAGAACGCTTAACGTTCTGCTGGAAATTGCTGTCATAGCTAAAAATGTAACTTCAGCTTTAACCTTAAGTAAATAAAACAAAATTGTATAAATACTAGTATTGTAGAAATGAAGATTGATTTGTATCTGGTAATCTACCCTAACTACAAGCTTTTTCTTTTAATCCGCGCGTTCGCGGATATAAAAATATATTTTTTTATAAATTCCCTCGTTACGGGAATTAATTGGCGCCCAACGTGGGGCATGAATTCAAAAAACGTGCTTACTACAAATAAAAAGTTAAAATAACGGATCGTTTTGCTTGTTTATCTCAGTTAAAAATTGATGAATTATAAAGCCAGATTTTAAGTGAAAATCAAAACATAATTAAAGTGATAACACGCCCCAACAAATACAAAAAGAGGGTCAATTAAAAGAACTACTACCAGATAAAGCAAGTGCTTAAGAACACTAACAATAAAAACAAAGCAAGAACTCTAAAACAACTAAGTATCGGAGGCAACAACAGTAGCAGAAATAATTATAAAAACAACAAGAACAAAGGAAGTGCTTAAGAACACTAACAACAAAAACAAAGCAAGAACTCAAAAACAACTAAGTAACGAAAGCAACAACAGTAGCAGAAATAATTACAAAACAATAACAACAATAAATAGCGGCAACAAAAGCAACAGAAGCAGAGAACAGCAAGAAAATAAAGGGATTTTGGAGGGAGACCACTCATTGTCAAATATACATATACCCCCCTTAGCTTCAACAACGAGCCTAGTGCGAATTTTCATGGAATTGACCAGCTTACTGTATCTAAAGCAACTATTATCAGCAACATCAGCGGGAATTAATTGACAGCGACGGAATATACTTATTAGTAAGTTAAAATTAAAATAAATATGTTAAAATTATAAATTATATATATATATATATATATATGTATTTATGGGGAACACCCAAATTAAACCTAAGTATATTAGATTATACTATTGTAAAAATTGCGGTGGGGATCACGAAGAGAAAAAGTGCCCAGAAAAAAAAAAACATAATTTCTAGTTTGTGCAACCAATAATAAAATAAATTAAAGCTGCGATTCACCACCTTCGGGGGGACCCTCCAGCTTAAAATAAAAAAACTCTGCGACTAACTGCAATAAAATACAAATATAAATTAAGGCTCGACCAGCCACATAACAAAATAAAAAGACCTCCTTAACTTAGCTCAATTCTGCGAATCCTACATAAAAGGACCTTCCAGAATAGAAGAGCATCTCTTCCTAGAAGAGATTATACAAATATAAATTAGGGCTCGACCAGCCGCATAACAAAATAAAAAAACCCCCATAACTTAGCTCAATTCTGCGAATCCTACATAAAAGGACCCTCCAGAATAGAAGAGCATCTCTTCCTAGAAGAGATTATACAAATATAAATTAGGGCTCGACCAGCCGCATAACAAAATAAAAAGACCCCCATAACTTAGCTCAATTCTGTGAATCCTACATAAAAGGACCCTCCAGAATAGAAGAGCATCTCTTCCTAGAAGAGATTATACAAGTATAAAATAATAATAAAGTTCTTTCTCTAAACTAAAAAAATAATAATAATTAATCATGACTAATGAGGCAGGATTAACGGTAGATTTAATTACGCGCCTAATTGCGGAAAGCAATATTACATTAAGGCAAGAAATTGACAGATTAAAAAATCAAGTTGAAATTGAAACACACAGAGTAACAGATTTTCAGACGGAAATAATAAATGACAACATTCAGTGTCATGAGTCACTAGATGTTATAAAATCCTTACCAGAATTCTCAGGAAGGATAAACGCTTATGTTAGCTTGCGCGAAGCCGCACATAACGTTATGAGCTTATATGTAAGAGGTAGCCGAAAGTACTTCGCAGTCCTTACGATTTTGCGTAACAAAATTACACTAGAAGCAAATGACACACTAACCAACCATGGTACTGTGTTAAATTTTGACGCGATAATTGCGCGTCTCGATTTTGCGTATTCGGACAAACGTCCGATACATATCATAGAACAGGAAATGAGTGTTCTACGACAAGGCTCAATGACGGTCATTGAATATTATAATTTAGTTAACAAAAAATTAACGTTGATGATTAATAAAACCATTATGACTTATGGAGGGGCCGCACCAATAACAAAAGAATTGAATAAAAAGAATAGAGACCAGGCTCTTAGAATATTTATAACTGGGCTTAACGCTCCATTAAGAGATATTATATTTTGCCTCTGTCCGGAAGATTTGCCCGACGCATTGGCCAAAGCTCAGGAATTAGAGTCCAATAATCAGAGAGCTCGATTTGCACAAAATTATGCAAATGAAAGGACAAGAGTAAAACAGTTTTATCCAAGTAATAATTTACGATTTCCTCAGAGGATCAACATGCCAAAACCAGAACCAATGGATATAGATCCATCTATGTCTAGATCATACCGAAGGGAAAATTACCCAAAGCCCCAACTAAACAATAGCCATAAATACCAAAATTTTGGAACACCATTGACCAGTACAAGCCATCAAGCCAATATGGATCAACCAAATAGGTATATTTCAAATAAAAACATCCAAGGAATAAAACGACCAAGGGAAAGCAATTATAGCTTTCGCCCACAAGAGAAAACTCAGGAGATAAACAACATGAATGAGAGTCATTTTTTAGGCAAAGAGGGGATGAACTCCCCTATCTAAAGCTCTACGACTCAAAAATAAAGAAAAGTTTAAAAGCTCTAATCGATACAGGGGCAACCTCTTGCTACATTAAGCCTGAGGTTTATAATAACAAAAAGGAACTAGCCATTTATAAACGGATAAAAACCGTGAACGGCTATTCCATAATAAAGCATTACCATATAATAACCATATTTGGGGTCGAGGAAATTTTCTACGAAATAGAAGGTATAGAATCGGATCTCCTATTAGGATATAATTTCCTTAAAAAAATTGAGGCACTTATCGACGTGCCCAATAGGAAAATAAATTATATGGAAAAAAATAATAATAAAAATGAAGCAAACAGTATGAACATTTATTTCGAAAATAAAAAAGGAGAAAACTTAGAAATCGAGGAACAAAAAGATTCTGCACATTTAACCGAGGTAAATATCGGTATAAATAAAAAAATTAAGGAACATAAAGATTCCGTAAAACCAGCCGAAGCAACTACCGGCAATATTATATTAAAAAAATTTATTGTGGAACGAAAAAGTTCTACAACGCCAGCCGATGATAATACCGGCAAATTAAATAAAAAATTTATTGTGGAACAAAGCAGTTCTACAACGCCAGCCGATGATAATACCGGCAAATTAAATAAAAAATATATTGTGGAACGAAAAAGTTCTACAAAGCCAGCCGATGATAATACCGGCAAATTAAATAAAAAATATATTGTGGAACGAAGAGGTTCTACAACGCCAGTCGAAGATAATGCCGACAATAAAATAAAAAAATATACTCCAAATAAAGAAGGTATTAATATCTTAAAAATAAATAGTTTCAATATTACCGATGAGAATAGTTTCGAAGAATTAACTGAGATTCAAACACATGTAAAGGAAAAAATTGCTCAAATATATTCAGGCAATAGTACAAGCTTCCCATTTCACCCTGGATAAATTATTTATAAAAAATAATAGGAGAGAGAAATAAATTACAACCTAGGTATAAGAAACAACAAGTTAAAGAAAACTTGGGGAATAACATAATAATTAATAATAGAAATAGAATTATTCATAAAGATAATATAAAATCATAATTTTATAGGTTTCCAATATGATCATTTTAATTTTGACTGCACTAATCAGCTCAGCAACCGCTGATGTTATAGACTATACTCGACAAGACTACGTACTTATCGAAAATGGAGATGTTTCCATTTATGAAGAATACGGGGACCTATTCCACATTACTAATTTATCTTATTTTGAAAATATAATAGCAGACGAAAATAGAAATTTCTACAGTATTAACGAACAAAATCACGATAGCTTAGGAGTTATTACACAGGAAACAGAATCTGAAATTTTGATAATAAAAACTTTATTAGAACAATTAAAACAAACTAATTTTCGGCAAAAAAGGGTATAAATGAATTAGGAACTCTTTGGAAATGGATAGCTGATACACCAGACCATGACGACATTGTAAAAATTAATAATAAATTGGACGAACTGATAATAAATAACAATAAGCAATTTACAACCAATTCAGAAATTTTTAAAATAATAACAGAATTAACTGAAACAATAAATAATATTAAAGGCGATACCATAAACAGGAAAATAATAAGAAAACGAAACCAATATATTACACATGAACTGCAAAATTTAATAAATACAATGACTTTTGGTAAAATTGGGATTTTAAATCCAACAATTTTACATTATGATGAATTGAAAAACATAACATATTACCAACACGGTATTATGACTATAACAGATTTAATGGACATCTCTAAATTTAAAATAGCCCAAAAAGAAAACATAATAATAATTTATATTAAATATCCTAAAATAGAACTAACATGTAAGTACTACGATGTAAGAGCCATAGCTCAATTAGATGGTAAGCTTATAATTGATCAAAACATAACATATTGTAATAATAATTTTTTTAATATACAAAATTGTAAAACTGAAATTACAAAAACATATTGTAAATTAAATAAAAAAGTACATGTTTGTCAGAAATATTAAATAAAAAACAAGGAAAATGTAAAAAACTAAAAGAGAAAAACTTGAAAATTGAAGAAATAAAACCAGGAGCAATATTAATTTCAGGAAAAAATATTGTAAACAATCAAACACTAACTGGAACATATTTAATTACATTTGAAAATAATACAGTAATTAATAATCAAACTTATGAAAATATAGAAACAAAAATCTGGAATTATCTGAAAAATAACCATATCAATAATTTTGAAATTTTAGAATATATTGAAACAACTAATAAACTGTTAAAATTAGATAATATAAACATTTTAGCAGAACGGAATAAGCATATCACAGTCCATTAATATTTTTGGTACATAATTTTAATCTTGGGAATACTTTTCTTATCTTACATAATATTAAAATTAAAAAAATCTCGCGAAATTCCCCAACCAATAGAAAATGTGCAATTGCAAGAAGTCACATATAATGCTCTTTTAAATCAAATACATAAATTAACTCAAAATAAAAGTGAATCGGGGACGATTCATCTTAGGAAGGGGGGAGTTAACGATAGCCTCCTCATAGAAACCTTACCATAACTGTAAACAAAATTGAATCTTTGCACTCTGCAATTACACTATTAACGTTTTTGATGATTTAAGAATTCAATATGCTTTTTCCGTCCTGATTCCAATAATCCATTTTTATCAAAGCAATATCGCTCGCCCTTACAAGAAGGCACAACAATAACATTTGTAAAGAAAACAGAACGCTTAACGTTCTGCTGGAAATTGTTGTCATAGCTAAAAATGTAACTTCAGCTTTAACCTTAAGTAAATAAAACAAAATTGTATAAATACTAGTATTGTAGAAATAAAGATTGATTTGTATCTGGCAATCCACCCTAACTACAAGCTTTTTCTTTTAATCCGCGCGTTCGCGGATATAAAAATATATTTTTTTATAAATTCCCTCGTTACGGAAATTAATTTACACACATATTTTTTGAGAGCCAAGTAGCGTCGCTTTGGCACCCACCCGTACTTACGCGTACATATGTGTTATTGCATTACCCGCTCAACTAGCAACAAACTAACGTTGACTGCTAGTGCAGTGTGAGCAAGCAAAAAACCGACCCGGTAGGAAAAATTTCAAAAGACCCATTAGGAAATTTTTCGTTCGTCGGAATTTCACTCATTATATTTTGCGGTTTAAAATATACAAAGCAAACAAAAAAATAAAGTCGTTGCTTATTACCTTATTCAAGTTCAAACTTAAATAAAGAAATAATTTTTCAAATTTATTATTTGTTTTATTTCAATTTGATTAATTATTACGACCCGGTCAAGTGACTTTTTAATAATAATGGAAGAGTTCAAATTTTGTATTTCCGATTTGTTCGAATACATTGAGGAACATTACGACACCCAACCCGAAGATGAGTCAATTTATACCCTGGAAATAAAAAGGGTTGAACTCAACGCGATATACGACAAGGCAAACAAGTCGTACGATGCCTTCCGTAGAACCCCACAAAAACCCGGTGAAACTATTGATCTTGCAAAAATCAAAGAAAAATTTAAAAAGGGTCATCAATTATATTTGAAATGTTTAGGATCCATTAATCAAGCTATTGATGATCTCAAGACCCCAGCCCCAATAACAAAGGAACGAGTTTCAGAGGAATTTACATCGCGGGACATAGGACCCTCAATACATATTCCACCTTGTGATACGGACATATTTTATGGAGATTTCGCAACCTGGCCTTCATTCCGAGATATGTTTACGGCTATATAAGTAAACAATCACAAAATCAGCAACGTGGAAAGACTGTTCCATTTGATTCAAAAAACCCGAGGAGAAGCAAGAGCAATTGCTAAAAACGCACCCTTAACAAATGATGGTTTCCTGATGGCATGGAGAGACCTGGTATCCCAATACGAGAACAAACGAGTTCAGGTCAACGCTACCCCAAGCAACCCAAGAAAGTGGAAGCGCGATTAAACACCTTCAGGTAGGTAGGTAGGTAGGAGTGCAGCCCTATCGGGCTCAATTAGCACTGATGTGCCATTTTGATGCACTATTCGTAGAACCTCCTGTATCTGCTGTTACGTTCCACCCTCCCTCTCAAACCATTTTGAGGTTTCGATGAAACTACTTATATCCGATATGCTTTTGGTGGAAATCCATTCAAGATTTGGTGCTTGGTGGATTCCGAGTGTTTTGTGTCGTATCTGTGCCAGAGCCGGGCATTCGCAGAGAAAGTGGAGGATTGTTTCCTTGCTCCCTGCTACTCCGCAGCTTCGGCAGATGTCGTTGTAGGGCATACCCATTTTGGACGCATGTACCCCAAATGGCCAGTGCCCTGTTGTGGTAGCTGTTATTCTGTAAATACTTTTTCTTGACCTATTTAATAGGTCGTTGGTTCTTTTCCTGTCGTATGTTAGCCATAATTGTTTAGTTATGACGCATTTTGTACTGTTTTTCCACCTGTTGTTTGCAATTTGTTGAAATTGTTTATTGATCTCTCCTTTGATCGATCCCAGCGGGCTCGGTATGAGCTCCGCCTCGGATTCATTGAGGGAAGCTCCTGCCTTTGCCAACTCATCTGCTTTTTCGTTACCGAAAATGTTCCTGTGGCCGGGAACCCAGATCAAGTTTAGTTGGAGCTTGTCTTTTATTGTGCTTAGTGCTCTCTTGCAGTTGTGAACTATACTGGAATTTGTCATGGGTGAAGACAATGCCAGGAGGGCCGCCTGGCTATCCGTAAATATAGTTGCTTTATGTATATTCCCGTGATTTTCTAATAGAACTTCGCAGGCTTTTTCTATGCCTAGTACTTCTGCTTGGAAGATGCTAGCCGAGTTCGGTAGACGTATAGAGAGAGATATGCCCAGATCAGCGGAGAATACCCCCGTGCCCACTCCGCAGTCCATTTTGGACCCGTCGGTATAGACTGAGGTGGTACCCTCCTCTGCAACTGAGCCTCTTCTCCATTCTCGTCTAGATGGTATCCTCACCTGGAAGTGTCTATTGAAATCCAGCTTTGGGAGAATGTAGTCTGATTTATTAATAGTGAGCTTATTCAGGATTACACTATGTCCATAGTTCTGCTGATTCCAACCTCCCAATTCTTTTATTCTTATCGCCGCAG
The DNA here is from genome assembly GCA_037783105.1 of Bactrocera zonata. Lineage (NCBI taxonomy): Eukaryota > Metazoa > Arthropoda > Insecta > Diptera > Tephritidae > Bactrocera > Bactrocera zonata. Next base: position 2,229,931 of record JBAWJQ010006683.1, read on the forward strand.
TAGCTGCTGTTTTTTGAATAAAAATGTCCATTGGTAGTTGATGCAGGATCACATTGAGCGCATCAGTCGGACATGACCTGATTGCGCCCGTAACACCCGCACATGCTGCTCTTTGTATTCCATTTAATTTTCTAATGTTGTACTGTTTATTTAGCGCTGGCCACCATACCAGAGCTCCATATGTGAGTATGGGTCTTATGACCGCCGTGTACATCCACATGATTATGCTTGGTTTGAGGCCCCAATTCCTGTTGACTATTTTCTTACAAGCATAGTAGGCCATGTATGCTTTGTTTATTCTTTTTTCTATATTTATTTTCCAGGACAGTTTGGCGTCAATCTCCACCCCCAAATACTTAGCTGTTGGGGATAGAGTGAGAGTTGTGCCGTTTAGTACCGGAAGTTGAAACTGAGGTATTTTGGTTCTGCTAGTGAATAGCATCAGTTCTGTTTTATTCGGGTTAACTCCTAGACCATTGCTATTAGCCCATAGGTTTAACCTACGAAGTGCTCTTTCCATAATCTCGCTGACTGTTGAAGGAAACATTCCTGATACCAACAACACTATATCGTCTGCATATGCTACTGCTTTCACTCCTCCGCCGTTTAGTTGGAGGAGTATTTCGTTCAGCGCTACAACCCATAGAAGCGGAGAGAGGACCCCCCCTTGAGGCGTCCCTCTACTCACATAACTTGTTTGTGTTGCAGCGCCGTTTGAAGCTATAATCTTCCTATTCTCAAGCATCGATAGTATCCATCTGCACACAGTGTCATCTATGCCCCCATGCGCCAGAGAATTAATTATCGAATTTACTTTTATGTTATTGAAGGCGCCCTCTATGTCTAGAAAGGCAGCCATGGTGTATTGTTTGTGGTGTAGTGATTTTTCAATCATACTTATCACCTCGTGAAGGGCGGTTTCGGTTGATCGGCCCTTTATGTACGCATGTTGGGACTTCGATAACTTCTCCGCCATTATTGTTCTTACGTGTATATCTATTAGCCTTTCTAGTACCTTCAGCATAAATGAGGTAAGGCTAATAGGTCTAAAATCTTTGGCATTCTCGTGTGTTCTTCTGCCTGGTTTCGGAAGGAACACAACTTTGCTCCTTTTCCAACTTCTTGGGATGTAAGATAGTTGAATGCTTGCTTTGAATATATTTTCAAGCCTCAGAACCATGGGTTCTACCAGTTTCTGCAGCATTATGGGCATAATCCCGTCAGGACCTGCCGCTTTAAATGGTGCAAAACTATTTATGGCATATTTGATTTTCCTTTTGTCTATTATTTGGCTTCGATAGTCAGCTGCGTTCACCGGTGGTTCCGGTTGAACCCTCGTTGAAGGTGCTTGCTGACTCCCGGGGAAGTGTGTTGTGATTAGTACCTCCAGAGACTCTTTTGCCGAGGAGGTCCAATCACTACCCTCCGCCCTAATGTAGGCAGTATTAATATGGTCTTTGGATAGCATTTTACTCAGCCTAGCGGCTTCTCTGCAACTTTCAATCGATGTGCAGAAAGTTCGCCATGAGTCATTTTTAGCTTTCCTGACTGCTTTTTTGTATACCTTCATAAGGTCTTTATATGGCTGCCAGATTTTTGTTCTAAAACTTTCATTGAAAGCTTTCCTTAGTTGCGTTCTCAAATTCTTGAGTTCACTGTTCCACCAAGGAAGAGACTTTCTCTTTTTCAAAACTGTTAGCGGAGTAGATTTGTTAAAAGTTGTGATTAGGATTTTTTCCAACTTCTCAACTTCTGAATCTAGTTCCTCCGGATTTCTGATACTCTTATTGCCTCCCTTTTCGAGGCATTTTGTTGCTATACTGGTAAATTTTCCCCATGCCGTTCTTCTAGGGTTCCGGTATGTGAGAGGCGCACTGTACTTCTCGCGGATGCTGAAGAGTATCCAGGAGTGATCCGACATGGAAGGCTCGTCGGATACCCTCCAGTTATCCACAACGAGACTGTCTGTGTCTGTTGATAGCGTGAGGTCAAGAACTTCCTCCCACCCCGGGAACCTATCTGAGCTTGGGAAAATAAAAGTTGGCTTATCGCCCTTGTTGCAAATACTTAGATTACTATTCAAAATATACTGCAAGAGTGACTCACCTCTGGTGTTTATGCTGGAGCTACCCCATATGGTGTGCCTTGCATTTGCATCACACCCTATAAGGACATCATCCTTCTTGCTCTCCTCTACTAGCCTGGTGAGCGGGGCCGGTGGTACGTCTTCGTCATGGGCCAAGTAGGCCGAGACCAAGAAGAAGGGCTTTTCCTTCTGTTCCACCTTCACCACTGTGATATCTGCTGTGCTGTAATTAGGACAAAGAAATGCATTTATACTTTTGTTAATAAGAATGCATGCCCTAGGTTTACCTCTGTTCCGCGTGTAAAACAGGTTATAATTGCTGCTGTTTAGCCCTTTTATGGAATCTTCATTGACCCAGGGCTCCTGTATTAGGCTGATGTCGATGCCCCCCTCGTTCATGAGGGTTTTCAGATTTGCTGTAGCACTCTTCGAGTGCTGCAGGTTAATCTGTACACACCTTATGCTGTTATTATTGGGCATCCCGGGGTTCTTCAATGCCCACATTCCTTAGCAACTGGCTGGCGTCGTCGACATCTTCCGTGTCGTCTTCGTCAGCCGCTTTGTCGCCTTGGAAGATTTTTAATCTGGCCTTGCGTATTCCGAAGCTGATTTTGTTGTCAGTCTTCTTCAGAGCCTCAATGGACTCCTCACAAATGGCCACTAGTATTGGCTTGCTTGCTTTATTTGGGTTTTCCTCCTTGATAAGCTGCCACTCATCTATACCAGGTATAGATTTGTTTTGCAGCTTAATGCACCTCAGGAGTTTTTCGCCTGGCTCCTCTAGTGGGGGTAGCCAAATGCGAGCCCGAGGCCTCTTCGGAATATCGCTGGCGGGTATAAGCCTCAATTGGAGGCCTTCAAAGGCGTTGCTAATTTTAGCAACACTACCCGTCAGGAAATCCAACGAGGCCTGGTCTGCGCACTTGATGACCCTGTAGCCCCTGAGGGTCTCAGAGGAGTCAAACTCCGGGTGAGGACCCGCCGGATTGTCGAGTACATAGCTTAGCACCATACTCGACAATCTGACGTCGATCTCCACCCATCTCTCCTGTATAGTGTTCGGAGAGGAGGATTTCCCGTCAATAATGGCCACCTGCAGGCCATCTCTGGCAACATCGCTGAAATGCCTTGCCGTTGTTGAGCTGCTGTGTTCTCCTTCGCTCCTCCTCGGTTTTTTGGGCTGAGCTCCGGGTACTTCTGTTGTGGAGCGATTTCTCTTCTGAGAAGTGCTCTCTCTTTTGCTCTGTTCCTGAGGTTGTGATTGCTTCCTTTTCAGGTAGCTTTCATATTCCTCTACGATAGATTTAAGGCGCTTCGTTTCAGCCTCATCAACTGGGGTACCGGCCGCCTGGTCTTTGGCTATCTTCCCTAGTATGAAGACCGCCCTCTGGTACCGGTTTTTCCTCAGCTGATTCTGAGATTTCTTGCGTTTCTTTTTGCTATCTCCTTTAGCCGCCAGTGCACTTTGGTTGGTGCTCATAGCAGCCTTGGAGGTAGTTGGTATATTTGATGCTTTGTCTGCTGTATCTACCGGTGTACTCTGGTTGGTACGTCCGGTAGTACTCTTACTTGTCTCCTGGCTGGAGGCAAGCAGTTCGTCCTCTTCGGATTCCGTTATAGGATTCCTGTAGCTCATGTCCTTGGTCGTCGCTGTTGTCGTCGTCATGGTTGTTGTTGTTGTTGTTGTTGTTGTTGTTGTTGTTTTATTGTTGTTCATGTTTTGGTCCCACGAGTAATCCGGAAAGGGTTGGTCACTCGTCCGCAGAGCCGGTATACGGAGAGAAGGCGATTTATACCTCCGACCTCGCCCGGGCATCGGAGGGGACCGTTCGCGATCAGCTATTTATTACCCCCCGCTGACCATTCAGCCCTTGGCACGGGTACCTCGACACCTTGGCTTAGGGTGGTGTTGGTTCGGGTATCCTCACAATTCCACAATAGGAGATGGGCGTAAAACCTAGGGTTTATTCATCCATATCACCATTGTGGGAAATTATGAAGTGTCCCTCTTAGTTCGTAAGATTAGAGTGCGTTTCCTATGGGATGCACACTTTACTCTTACTTAAGCCCCTTCGCCACGGCAAGGCGACCAACGTCAAAGAGGACCGTCAACAATTGTCTCACAAATCTGCACAACGTGTACATAGACACTACCAGCTGGGACCCCATCTTAATCTTCTTATGCGGATTGAAACTACCCAAAACCCTACTTCATCAATTCGAGGACACCCTAGAAGATAACTCGGAAATACCCTCCTGGAAAACTTTCGACGCGTTTCTCACTCACAGGTATAAATCCTTGGAAGCAGTAGGAAATCTAACTGACCCCGTTCCAGTGACCCAATCCGACAGTGGATCCTATAGAAAAGGAAAAGACAGGAAGTTCAGCACATTTCACGCTAATGTTTCCGGAACTTCGACCCTGGATTTTTCACATGCTAGTGCACACCCAGTTAGAGGCAACAACTTTTCAAAAAAACCTCAAGACGTTGAAAGTTGTAAGCTTTGTAGAACACAACATTCAATTCGAGAATGCCCAAAGTTCTTACAAATGAATGTTAAGACCCGAATAACCACAGTAAAAAATAATGGTTATTGTTTCAATTGCCTTGCATTATCTCACAGTTTCAGAGATTGCAAGAGCAAATATTCTTGTAGAATATGCAGAAAGAAACATAACACATTTCTGCATAGGGATACACCAACCCAATCCCCCCCGCAAGGATCAAGAGCCTCAAACCCGCCTCTTGACCCAAACACCAGTAGTACTTCCCAAACCCTTAATACCTATACCAATCCGCAAGCCTACACAACCCTCTTACAGTCCACTAAAAATAAAACTCAAGACCCTCAAAACTTCAGTGAGAAGCAGATTTTGTTAGGTACTGCTGTAGTCCAAGTTTTATACAAAAGGCAATTATTCACAGCTCTCGCATTAGTTGACTCCGGGTCAGAAGCCACTTTTATTTCAGGAAAATTCCAGAGAAAATTGGACATACCCACGTTCAGGAAAAATCCACAAGTGACTGGATTGAACAACACCGTTTCGGCAACACCCTCCAAAATTTGTGAACTCACCCTTGGTTCACCGACAAGAAAGGAGTTTAAGATAACAACACACGCGTTTATCTTAAAATCTTTAACCGATAATTTACCCACTCACTCACTTAGTACGATCATCACTAATACAGATTTCGGTTTTAGTTTAGCTGACCCTCACTTTTATAAACCCAGACCAGTCGACATATTGATCGCAAGTGACCTGTACCCACAAATCATTCTCAGTGGTGTACGGAGAAATGTACTCGGGACCCTTCTAGCCCAAGAAACGGAATTCGGATGGATTTTATCCGGACCCACACCAGAAAAACCCTTATCACCCTCAATAATGTCATTTTTCAATAAGATGACCCCAGACAAGTTGCTCACACAATTTTGGGAAGTTGAAGAAGTTCCAAGGAAGCCTCTACCATCAACTTCAGATATAGTTTGTGAGCAAATTTATAAAAATACGACCCACAGAAACTCAGATGGGCGCTATTTGGTAACATTACCCTTTAAAACCCCAGAAAACATAGAATTGGGCAACTCAAGACACATAGCTCTAGCTCAATTTCTTAGAAATGAAAAATCATTGTCGAGAGAACCCGAAATAAAAGCGGAATACGACAAGGCCATCAACGAGTATTTGGAACGCGGTCATATGACCAAAGTTGAATACGACCCTGCGGATAATACGAAAACGTATTATCTGCCACATCACGCAGTCATCAAACCGGATCGCATAACGACTCAACTGCGAGTGGTATTCAACGCTTCATGCCCCACCTCGAACAGGAACAGCCTCAATGATGTACTACATACTGGACCCATTCTACAAGCTGACCTCGTAATCCTAGTAGTAAAATGGCGAATGTTTCGAATCGTATTCAACGCAGATATCCAAAAAATGTGTCGTCAAATACTCGTTGAAAGCAAACACACTCCGTTTCAAAGAATCTTATTTAGGAAATCCCCTAACGACCCTACCGAAGATTTTGAATTACAAACTGTTACGTTTGGTATTAACTGTGCTCCATTTTTAGCTATCCGTACCCTCTTCAAATTAGCGGATGATGTACAAGGAACCCACCCACTGGCAGCAGAGATACTTCGAAACGGAATGTATGTTGATGATGTACTTGCAGGAGCACTTGACGTACCAACAGCGATATTGGCACGAGATGAACTCACTTCGTCTTTAAAGTCCGCAGGATTCGCTCTACGCAAATGGACCTCAAATGACCCAAAAGTTTTATGTGGAATCCCACAAGAACATATATTGGATACCAACTCACTCAGTTTACCAGAATCCAATAACACAAAAACACTAGGAATCAGATGGAATGCAAAAAAAGATGCGTTCTTTTTTCTCATCAACCCTATTCAGGATAAATCGTCGTATACTAAAAGAGAAGTACTATCGATTATAGCAAAATTATTCGACCCAGCTGGTTGGCTCAGCCCCGTTGTAGTCACAGCAAAAATAATAATGCAACAGATCTGGTTGGATAAATCCGATTGGGATGAATGTCTGAAACCCTTAACCCTCCATCGATGGAAAATATTCATAAAGGACTATGATTCCTTAAATCTCATTGAAATTCCTCGATGGACCCACTTTTCGACATCAGCGATCATCAATTTTCATGGATTCTCAGACGCATCTGAAAAGGCCTACGCAGCAGCCCTATATATCAGTGTTTCTACAAACACAAATACCTGGACTATCCTCTTGGTATCCAAGACTCGCGTGGCCCCAATAAAAACTATATCGTTACCAAGGCTAGAACTTTGCGGAGCAGTTCTTCTGGCGAATCTCGTGGATGCAACACTACCCCAATTAAGTATAACCCAATACCGTACTCACCTTTGGACGGATTCCACAATTGTTCTGTCATGGCTTAGCAAACCCCCATGCACATGGACAACCTTTGTATCCCACCGAATTGCCACAATCGCAGAAAAGGTTGGAACCAAAAATTGGACTCACGTCGAAAGTCAAGACAACCCGGCAGATCTAGCTACTCGCGGAAGCACACCTCTGGAAATGGTTAATAATAACCTCTGGTGGAACGGACCCCAATGGCTAACACTCGACCCAATACACTGGCCAGTTACCAAAAAATCAAGCGATACAACACTGGAACTCCGGCCAATCAGAACCTTCGTGAACACAACACAAGAGGATATCCTGGAGAGATTCTCGTCCTTACCCAAAGCCATTTGAGTTGTAGCATATTTGTTCCGATTCTGTTCAAATGCGTCACCCAATAAAACACAACAGTCATACACGACGTTGGAAATAACTCCAGAGGAGTTCAACACTACTCGCACGAAGCTAATTATTTTATCCCAAAAGGAGTATTTCCAGGAAGAGTATGAAGCCTTAACGCAGAAAACCAGCATACCCAAAAAAAGTACAATTTTGACACTAAACCCTTTAATCGATCCCAAAGAAATAATGCGAGTAAATGGTCGGTTGAGCAATTCAGCGGCATTATCATACAACGAGCGTTATCCCATTATACTATCCTATAGCAGTCGATTAGCCAAACTACTCACCCTTTATGGCGGCAACCAGCTAGTATTACGACTTATGCGTTCTGAATTTTGGACACCGAAACTGAAAACACTCATCAAGTCTACCATTCATCAGCGCAAAACTTGCGTTTTGCACAAAAAGCGCAACACTACTCAGAACATGGTAGCACTACCCGCAGAACGTACCACCTTAACCCGTCCATTCGCAGCAACAGAAATCGATTTCGCCGGTCCCTACGACATAAAAAATTACACCGGCAGAGCATGTCTGATCACAAAAGGTTATGTATGCGTATTTGTTTGTTTTACAACCAAAGCAATACATCTAGAGCCAGTGAGTGATCTCACCACTAACGCATTCATGGCCGCATTCGCACGTTTCTTTTCCAGGCGCGGATGTCCCGCCGATCTCTATTCGGACAATGGTACTAATTTCGTGGGAGCGTCTAAACTTTGAATTAAAGATCGGCGAGAATTCATGAAATCATTGAAAACTCAATTAACAACTAGTGAAGCACACCAAAACATCAACTGGCACTTTAATCCTCCAGGAGCTCCACACATGGGTGGACTCTGGGAAGCAGGATTGAAAAGTTTAAAGAGCCACTTGAAAAAGGTGTCCCAGAACCAGAAATTCACTTTCGAAGAACTAGCTACCCTTTTAACTCGAATCGAAAGTTGCTTGAATTCTCGCCCTTTAAGCCCATTAAGTGAAGACCCAACAAATTTAGAACCTTTAACTCCAGGCCATTTCTTAATAGGTACCCCTTTATTAATCCCAGCAGAACCCAATTTAGAAGATGCACATCTAAGCATCGCACAAAGATGGCAGAAACTGAAGATACTCCATCAACACTTCTGCAAACGATGGAAAGAAGAATACCTGAAAGAACTCCACAAAAGATATAAATGGAAATACCCTCAACGCAACATAGACGTTAACGATATGGTTGTTATACGTCAAGAAACACTACCCCCAAATGAGTGGAGACTTGGTCGCATCGAAAAATTGTATCTAGGTGCAGACAATAAAGCAAGAGTAGTTGACATACGTACCTCTCAGGGAACAATTACCCGCCCAATAACCAAAATAGTCACTTTACCAAATAATTAATCTTATTTTCTTATAGTGACATGGCCCCTCAAACCAGCACGAAGCCAATTTGCAGCCGCCAAAGCAGCCCCACATTCACTGAGCGATCACTCAGTGTGACCCGTAGCATCAGCCCACTCTCGGACGAAGAAACCCTAGCAAGACGCCTACATTGCTTTAAAGCGACCCTTTCCCCCATTCGAGAGGAGCGAGGAAATACCCATCGCACGGCCCGACGTACTATCAGTCTTTCTCCTATTCGAGAAGAACGAGGAAGTACCCATCGCACGGCCCGGCGCACTATCAGCCGTTCAGCAAAACGAACACACAAGCACGTCGCCTGTGGATTGTGCAAAAAGGATCATAGACTGGTAACATGTTCAAAATTTACTGAAAAGAACATCAACGAAAAGTTTGACGCAGTTATTAAGTATAAGTACTGCGTCAATTGCTTGGCCAGATCGCATTCCACCCAAAAGTGCGCAAGTAAAAAGTGATGTGCCACGTGTAATGGGGAACACCATTCAACCCTACATGGACACCCCAGGCTGTTCTGCAAAGAGCAAAAGAAAACAGCAAAAGGCGAAGAACGATTACGTAGACAAGAGGATCTACCCACGTTACTGGCCAAGCCGACCCTCATACCAACAGTCATGATCAAAATTAAACATGATGGCAAATGGAACAAAATACGAGCCATTATCAACCCGACCCGAAAGGTGACTATAATTGCGTCAGAACTGGTTCAGAGACTGAGGTTACCGAAAACGTACCTCGACTCGCATCGCATATGCAAAGTCGTCATAGGATCATTAAGTGATTCCGACTGGCATGTCGAAGTTTACTGCCTATTGACGCATGAATTACCGACCCGACCCTATAATCGTGACTTAAGTGGCGAAATCATTAAGAAGTTCGACCACTTAGTCCTAGCCGACCCTAATTTCTGGAAAGACGACAAAATCATGTTGGAACTGGGAGTGGACATCTACCCAAGATTGATGAAACCCGGCCTATTCAACCCCGATAACAGCACCGTGATCGCACAAAACACCGCACTCGGTTGGACTTTAACCGGTGCTTGTGCGATTTAAACCCCAAGTATACCTCCAACCCGTTCATAACATTACTCATTTACCCAAATCAAAATAGATCTAAAAATCTTTTTATTCGCAGACACTGCAAGGCATCCCTGCATTGTCCTCCTAACTCGTCTAAATACGATTTAGAGGACAATGCAAAAAACACCCAACAGCGCCAACATAACAGCGAAATACCCAACAAAACAAAAAGACACAATAAAACCAATCACCAGAGCGGACGGACACATATAGGCAAACAGCAGCAGCAATATTAGCAGCAACAACAACCACAGCAGCATCAGCAGTATTAAATAGCAGCAATAACAGCAGCAGAATCATCAGCATATCAACGCGGGAATAAGTACCCATATCAGGTTTTACTTACTTTACTTGTATTTATATATGTATATAAACAACCCCTTAATTATACAAACCCACACAATTGCATTTATTAACATACATGTACACATATTACACACTCAAATATATATACATCTGAATTGTTACCCAAAATTCTAATAGTTTTTATTTTATTTGGCACACCGGCAAACACTTCGTCGATCACCCGACACATATATTTATTTCTCTTCATATTCTCGGTTAGAATATGTGAGGGAATTGTAAAAAATGTTTAAATTGTGAGGCGAATTCCGACCTACAATGTTAACAAATGCGGCGAATTCCATACTTTGAATAGCTTAATAATTATAATTGCATAAGTTGATACGAAATGCTATGTAATATGTAGCTTTACCGCGGCAGTCCCCGAGTGCCACACCTCTTTTTTTTCGATTGGTATTCGGAAAAATAGGTCCTAGACACCTCTAAGGAAGCCTCTCCAAATATGAGTTTTTAATTGTAACGGGAAGGTCCTCCAACATACAGTTTTCTATTTTTTCTTATTATCAGATAAAAAATTTATATCTCGCTTCCAACTACTTGAAAAAATATTTTATTCCTTAGATTTTGTAGAAAATTGAATACCTTACAAAAAAGGTTCCATGTGATTTTTTCGTAAACCCAACCGTTTAAAAGATATTAACAGCTAAAGTTTAATTATTTTTGGAATTTTTTTTTTCTTATGGATTTTATTGCTCAATGAAAAAAATAATTATGAATAATGAAACTCATAAGTTTTTGGAGAAGCTTTCTTAGAGGTGTCTAGGAACCTATTTTTCAGAGTACCAAACGAAAAAAAATTTTTTTTTTTTTAATCCACCCTAATATGCGTTGATATTTGGCGATGAATATCTCGTAAGCGCATAACTTAATCGAAAAATCGTAAGATCATTTTCATAGAGCAGTAAATTTCCTATAAAACTATGAGTTTCATCATTCATAATAATTATTTTTCATTGAGTTATAAAGTTAATAATAAATAAAAAATTTTCCCAGAAATAATCAAACTTTTACTGTTAATATCTTTTAAACGGTTGGGTTTACGAAAAAATCATACGAGACTTTTTTTGTAGAGCATTCGTTTCCTACAAAATCTAAGGAACAAAATTTTTTTTCAAGTAGCTGGAAGCGAGACATAAATTTTCCTATCGATAATAAGAAAAAATAGAAAACTGTATGTAGGAGGACCTTCCCGTTACAATTAAAAACTCATAATTGGAGAGGCTTTCTTAGAGGTGTCTAGGAACTTATTTTTCCGAGTACCAATCGAAAAAAATTTTTTTTTTTGTTTGAATCACCCTAAGCTATATGCTACAGTTAACCGATCTGAACAATTTCTTCGGAGATTACATTGTTGTCTCAGAAAATAATCTATACCAAATTTCGTGACTAGATCTTGTCAAATGTGAAAGTTTCCTATTTAAGCATTTGGTTCCGATCATTTAGTCTGTATGGCAGCTATATGTTATAGAGGTCCGATATCGGCAGTTCCGACCAATGAGCAGCTTCTTGAAGAGAAAATGATGTTTTCAAAATTTCAAAACGATATCTTAAAAACTGAGGGACTAGTTCGTATATATACAGACAGACGGACGGACGGACGAAATGAAAATAATATGAGCATACAATTTTTGATCCCTATCCCATCCCGGATACAAATGTAATACTGTCTGAATTGGGCAAAGCAAAATATTTTTCAACTATTGATCTAGAACAAGGACTTTATCAAATTTTAATGACAGGAAATGATATTAAACATTAATTCCGTTAATAACGGGAAATATGAGTTTTTGAGGATGCCTTTTGAGTTAAAAAATGCTCCTTGAATTTTTCAAAGGGATATGGTTGATATTTTGCGAGAACATATTGGAAAACTCTGTCACGTTAATATGGATGATATGGATGATTGCAATGGGTGCGGTGCTATCGCAGTGAGGTAAACCAATTACCTTCATTTCAAAAACTCAAAATAGAGCATAGAGAAACTTTCCAATTAATGAAAACGAGCTTTATACCATTATTTGGGCACTAGAAAATCTTCAAAATTATCTGTAACCAATTTAGAAATACAAACTGATCATCAACCATTACTCGTACCATTTGTTTTATCACCCCATAATCCTAATCCACAAATGTATAAGATTGCACGCAATTATACTAATAAAACTAATATTGTAGCAGACGCATTGTCGCGTCTTGAATTATATAACATTTCCGATGATTCCTAGAGCGAGGAGTCCCAACATTCAGCTCAAAGTCGTAAAAGCATTCAAATACAAGAAACACAAAAACTTATAAATCAATTTAAACAACAAATAATATTATGTAAGAACAGATTTACGATCCATGAGTTAACTGAAACCTTTGGAAATAAAAATCTTCTCCTTCTTAATTGGCGTAGAGACCGCTTAGGCGATTATAGCCAAGTTAACAACAGCGCGCCAGTCGTTTCTTCTTTTCGCTACGTGGCGCCAATTGAATATTCCAAGCGAAGCCAGGCCCTTCTCCACTTGGTCCTTCCAACGAAGTGGAGGTTTTCCTCTTCCTCTGCTTCCCCCGGCGGGTACTGCGTCGAATACTTTCTGAGCTGGAGTGTTATCGTCCATCCGTACAACATGACATAGCCGGCGGGTACTGCGTCGAATACTTTCTGAGCTGGAATGTTATCGTCCATCCGTACAACATGACATAGCCAGCGTAGCCGCTGTCTTTTAATTCGCTGAACTATGTCAGTGTCGTCGTATATATCGTACAGCTCATCGTTCCATCGAATGCGATATTCGCCGTGGCCAACGCGCAAAGGACCATAAATCCTTCGCAGAACTTTTCTCTCGAAAACTCGCAACGTCGACCCATCAGTTGTTGACATCGCCCAAGCCTCTGCACCATATAGCAGGACGGGAATTATGAGCGACTTATAAAGTTTGGTTTTTGTTTGTCGAGATAGGACTTTGCTTCTCAATTACCTACTCAGTCCGAAGTAGAAACTGTTGGCAAGAGTTATCCTGCGTTGGATTTCCAGGCTGACATTGTTGGTGGTGCTTACGCTAGTGCCAAGATAGACGAAATTATCTACAACTTCAAAGTTATGACTGTCAACAGTGACGTGAGTGCCAAGTCGCGAGTGCGACGACTGTTTGATTGATGACAGGAGATATTTCGTCTTGCCCTCGTTCAGTGCCAGACCCATTTGTTTTGCTTTCTTGTCCAGTCTGGAGAAAGCAGAACTAACGGCGCGGGTGTTGAGGCCGATGATGCCAATCAGCAGCTCCTTTTCGTGCTGTCGAAAGCAGCTTTGAAATCGACGAAGAGGTGGTGTGTGTCGATTCTCCTTTCACGGATCTTTTCCAAGATTTGGCGCATGGTGAATATCTGGTCGGTGGTTGATTTGCCAGGTTTAAAGCAACACTGATAAGGTCCAATCAGTTTGTTGACGATGAGCTTTAATCTTTCACACAATACGCTCGATAGAACCTCATATGCGATGTTGAGGAGGCTAATCCCACGGTAATTAGCGCATATTGTGGCGTCTCCTTTTTTATGAATTGGGCGTAGCACACTCAAATTCCAATCTTTGGGCATGTTTTCGTCCGACCATATTTTACAGAGAAGCTAATGCAGTCTCCTTATCATTTCTTCGCCGCCGTGTTTGAATAGCCCGCACGTGTTGTGGTCGATCGTAACGTTGCGAGGTAGGCAGCCTGTTTTCTCTCCGCTACGACACGACACTCCTCGTCATACTAGCTGTTCTTTTGCACTTTCCGAAAACCATTGGTTTCGGTTGCAGCAAGGAGTTTAAAATGCCGACCCACAGGTCCCTTATATCGAGTTGTTAACGAGTGCTCTCATAGAGCAGAAGTGGAAGCCGAGTAGAAAACCGTTTGGATTGCAGCTGTTGTGATTGCAGCTTCTCGACGTCGAACCTTCCTTGTGTTTGTTGACGTGCGTTTGTTGCTGCACAGAGGCGGGTGCGAATCTTGGCTGCAACAAGATAGTGGTCCGAGTCGATGTTAGGACCTCAGAGCGCACGCACATCTAAAACACTGGAGACGTGTCTTCCATCTATCACAATATGATCGATCTGGTTGGTAGTTTTCGATCCGGAGACAGCCATGTAGCTTGGTGAATCTTCTTATGCTGGAATCTAGTACCACAGATAACCATATTTCGGGCCCCGGCGAAGTCGATCAGCCTCAACCCATTTGGGGATGTTTCTTCGTGGAGGCTGAATTTACCGACCGTAGTGCCAAAGATACCTTCTTTGTCCACCCTGGCGGAAATAAAAATCACTTAATAGAATTTGATATAATAGAAAAGTTATTGACTATTGTGAAAGAATGTATTCAGCCAAAGTTAGTGACGGCGATTCACTGCACTGTTGAAGATTTGTGTGAAGTTCAACCAAATTTTTTAGAACAAATATGTATTTATAAATCTTTTTCCATTTTATAGTATATTATTAACAGAGAAGACCAGTCCAGATTAATCGAACAAACTCATAATAGAGCTCAGAGCGAAGTAGAAAAATTGTATTATTGGCCAGAAATGAGGAATAGAATGAAAGAATATGTTCGAAATTTTCGAAATGATTGCCATCCACAAAAAAAAAAACCAATAGGTAAAGTCGCAATCTCAGAAAATGAAGGGAACAACACCATTTCCGTGCAGAAAGTAAAATTTGTGACATGTGTAGACGCTTATTAAAATTTTTTAATAATAAAACTTATAGAAGATAAGTCCGATATCGAAGAAAAGGTTTTAGAATTGCTTAAAACTTTCACAGATGTAAAACAAACTACTTTAGACAATGAACCAAGCTTTATCACGCCAACATTTAAGTCCTTAATGTATAGATATGCAATATCATCCCGTTCAAATTATTTATGAGAAAATAATAAGAGATAGAAATAAATCACAACCTAGGTTTAAAAACAGCAGGTTAACAAAAATTTAACAAATAAGATATAAATAATAGAGATAGAATTTTACATAAAAATAACGTAAAATCATAATTACGTGTAGGTTTTCAATATGATCCTTTAAATTTTTGCATTACTAATTTGCTTAATGGAAGCCGTCACATTTCAGACAGACCATTGCAGACTTAATGTTCATTTAAAAGTTTATATGAAATACCATAAAGTTAGTACATCATAGTAAGAGCTATATATCAATTATAAGATAAGCTTATAATTGATCATAGTAAGAGCTATACATCAATTATAAGATAAGCTTATAATTGATATATAGCTCTTACTATTATGTACTAACTTTATGGTATTTCATATAAACTTTTAAATGAACATTAAGTCTGCAATGGTCTCTCTGAAATGTGACGGCTTCCATTAAGCAAATTAGTAATGCAAAAATTTAAAGGATCATATTGAAAACCTACACGTAATTATGATTTTACGTTATTTTTATGTAAAATTCTATCTCTATTATTTATATCTTATTTGTTAAATTTTTGTTAACCTGCTGTTTTTAAACCTAGGTTGTGATTTATTTCTATCTCCTATTATATTATTAATTGACCAAACCATAACATATTGTAATGATAAATTTTTTAATATACAAAATTGTAAATTAGAAATCTCAAAAACATATTGCAGATTAAACAAAAAAGTACATGCTTGTCTGAAATTTCAAATAAAAAACAAGGAAAATGTAAAAAGGTAAGAAAAATTGCAAATAGAAGAAATAAGCAGGCAATATTTTTTTTCAGGAAAAAATGTTGTAGATTAGGATGGGTCGAATCCGGACTTTTTTCGATTCGGGATTTCTAAAAGTGCGGAAAAGTTGCCTTAGTACTTCCTGATTCCAATGCAACTTTTTGTTTTGAGATCGGATTGCATCTTCAATCCCAACTCCGGCCTTGAAATTTCGGAAATTCGCCTAAAATCGTGAAATTGTCTACCTAGCGCCTGAAATACGCGTCTCATGGCAAAATGTATTAAACAAAAGTTATTTGTCACGTCATTTGCTACCGAAATGATATATGTGATCATGGCCGTAGGACGAACCGTTCCCGAGATACGAGCGAAAATGCGACACGCCACAGCCCAAGGTGAAAATTGTTGCAGCTCTCAGCTAACCTGTATTGGTCACCCAGAACCCACCGCGTGGAGGTGGCTGCTCTTCGGGTTCCTCCCAAGCCCAACCCAACCAACCAACCATATGTCAGGTTTGTTTTAGTCTGAATCTGTGTAAAATTTTTTGATAAAATCAGATTTTGTACTAAACTTTGGCACTTGTTGCCTAGATTTCAGTGTAGAGCGTATAAAACGATCACGAGATTGGGGGCCAATAACTTTAGAAGATGCCTCTGTCACCAGTTTGACGGTTCTTTCGAACGCCACGGTGTGAGAGGGGAATTCACTAAATTTCCATATCTCTGCAGAGTCTCCCGACAGCTCTTTTATGAGTTCTTCGTTAGAAACTGAACAAAGAACTGGTGGAACAGTCAAGGTAATAGTCTTCCAGTTAATCATATCGCAATAATTATTAGCTTTGAAATTCAGCTTTGGCACTTTATTACATCTAACCCTTCCATTTACAGTGTCAGACTCTGCTTCTCTGGCTGCCAGAAGACGGTCAAGGGCCAACTTTCTGACTTCTATCCGTTCGTCAGTCATCATACTAAGGAGAATGTTTTCTGGAAGAGCAAAGAAAGCATTCTGTTGAATGGATGAATGGACAACCTTGCGCAGTTTAGCAGGTAAGTATCTCGACCTTTGAATTGCAGCATAGAGATGGCGCGAGCCATCTTTGATTGAACTGTTGAATCTTATTGAGAACCACAAAGGTGAGTAAACTGTAAATATGTACTTGACCAAAATCTTTATTTCCTTTGTTGGTTTGTCAGTAGAAATGTATAATCTCAGAATTCTATTTGCACAGGTGAGCCAGCGAGGATTGCACATGTTACCTGGATGCATCGACGCCAAATCTGAGGAACATTGACCGGAAGTAACAGCTTCTGATATTTTATAGAGATAAGCTTGGTCTGTGCTAAGTTGGGTCGGATTAATAACCTCAGAAGTAATTGGCAGAATGGAAAACTTTCAAATTTGACAACAGGTAACTTCTCACAATCAGGGAGCAGTTTACTTATGTCGCCAGAGAATGTATTTGGACTCTTTGAGACACCAACTATGTGTTCGAAAAGAGCACGAAATGGAAGTTCGTTGAAATGTAGAAGACAAACAATCCACTGTAATGGCCTACCTATTCTTTCTTCTAGTTTCCGAATGATTCCACCTTTCCAACCTGTGTTCGTGTTGGTGCCATCAGCACCGACAACTTCTAGATCAACTGAATTGTCTTGTAAATGTTGCTATATAGCTTGCGTCTCATCCTCAGCTGACCCGGAAGGAGAGCTGACGTGGCCAAAGTAATGACAACCAGGTTCCGCTATAAGAGAAATATGTTCCTCTTTGACAGTGTCGCGGTAGTACTTTTCACCTTCGCAGACTTGTGTAAGTGTATTGTCTTTGCGGCCGTCAAAATACAGCCCATATACAGAGTCAATACTTTCGGTGTTTTGGAGCTTAATTCCAACACTTTTTTTTTGCCCGACCAATCTTGCCTTTGTCAGTGACAAAGCTAGCCTGATCCTCTGTTATGAAACCTGCCTTTTTGGCGTCCAGAAAAGCAGATGAAACAATCAAGGCCGCTGCTCTATCACTTACTCCAAATCTTTGGGCAGCTAAAGCAGTGTGTTCTAATACTAGTGTGTTTTGTTTGGTTTTAGAGGATGGAAGAGAAAATTCACCATCAGCATCCTTTTTGGAAGAATCCATGTGCGATGCACCTACATTGTTGTCGTCTGTATGAGAGTCTGGCTGATCTGAATGGTCACGTGTTCTAGCTGACATTTTTCTGGTAAGTGTTGATGTTGAATGACGTTTTGAAAGCTTTTCTTCACGTTCATTTTTCTTTGTAATATTTTTTGTTTCAAGTAGAGCAACACTTCCAATGCGACCAATTCTTCTGGTTCTCTGGTCCAAGAGAAATGGTTGTTCATTGATAGCAACTTTCCTTTCCTTTGGACAAGTGCAAGATGCATTTACAAGCAGAGATGTCAAATAATTTTCCGGCAGAAGAGACAAAGTCGTCTCTTTTAGAGCTCAAACCTATTGGGTTCCTTAAAAACATTTGTTTAAGAGTCAGAAATTTCTTATGGTATGTGGTGAGCATTTGTACAACTCTGGTGTGTAAAACTATCGGAATAGATGACTTTTTGAAAGTATTTTCAACCTTATTGCAACTATTTCTGTAACCTTTTTACTCCTAGGTTCATAGTTGTCACCTCGGAGTCGCCCTATACGAAATCTTTCAAACTGATAACACAAAAGAACATCCTGGTAAGTAGGTAACTGGGACTCAGAGAGATTGTACGGATATATGCCAAACACAGGACATTTCTGTCTAAATTGAAATTTAAATACAGACATTTTGAGTTCTGTGTTCTGTTGAGAGAATACAAGTGGTAGCACTCGGCGAAATCAACGACAAGAGTGAAGAAACTCGATGAAAAAATATTTGTGTGGAGACCAGTCCGAACGTGTCGTATGGCGCAGGGAAATGAATGTAAGTGATAGAACTCGGCGAAATCCGAAGGAACTCGATGAAAAAATATTTGTGTGGAGACCTATCTGAACGTGTCCTTTGGCGTAGGTGAATGAATGTGAGTGATAGTACTCGGCGAAATCAACGTTAAGAAGTGTGGCCGCAAGCCGATTTTCACCTTGCGCTGCGGCGCGCCACATTTTCGCTCGTATCTCGGGAACGGTTCATCCTACGGCCATGATCACACATACCGTTTCGGTAGCAAATGACGTGACAAATAACTTTTGTTTTATACATTTTGCCATGAGACGCGTATTTCAGGCGCTAGGTAGACAATTTCACGATTTTAGGCGAATTTCCGAAATTTCAGGGCCGGAGTTGGGGTTGAAGATGCAATCTGATTTCAAAACAAAAAGTTACATTGGAATCAGGAAGTACTAAAGCAACTTTTCCACACTATTAGAAATCCCGAATCGAAAAAAGTCCGGAATCGACCCACTCTATTGTAGATATCAAACATTAGTTGGAACATATTTAATAACATATGAAAATAATACAGTAATAAATAACCAAACTTATGAAAATATTGAAACAAAAATTTTGAATTATCTTAAAAATAACCATATCAATAATTTTTAAATTTTGGAATGTATTGAAACAATTAATAAACTGTTAAATTAGATAATATAAATATTTTATCGAAACGTAACAATCACATCACAGTTCATTAAATTTTTTGGTGCTTAGTTTTAATTTTGGGAATACTTTTCATGACTTACATAATATTCAAATTAAAAAAAATCTCGGGGAATTCCCATATCAATCGAAAATGTGCAATTGTAAAAAGTTAAATATAATGCTTTCTTAGATCAAATATAAAAATTAACTCAAAATAGTAATGAATTGGGGACGATTCATCTTAGAAAGACGGGAGTTAACGACAGCCTATGTAGAGGCAAGTTTACCATGACTGTAAATAAAATTGAGTCTTCGCATTTGCAATTACACAGTCTCATTAATATAAAATCTTTATAATCGTTTTTGGTTATTTAAGAATTTGATATGCTTTTTTCGTTCTGAATGCAGTAATCTTTTCTTATCAAAACAAGGGTACTGGCCCTCACAAGAAGGCATAATAAAAATAATTGTAAAAAAAAACAGAACGCTTAACGTTCTGCCGAAATGTGCTAAAAATCTAATATTGCTATTGACACTTCCTTAGTTTTGCATTCAATCACTAGCTGATGTTTACACCTCAGCTTTAGCTTTAACTTAAGTAAATAAATGTATAAATACCAGTTAGTTGAATATAAAGATTTTATTTGTATCTTACAATCCAACAGAACCACACGTGTTCTTATTTACATATACAAATACAAAAACCAATGATTTAATTCAATGTTTAAAAAACTAATGAACCCTTCTAAAATATGTTGTTTACAAGCGAACCTTTGTTTCCCCATCTATATATCGACTGGTGCGTTAGAATCTGCCATCTTTATCGATTGTCCAGTGAGAATTTCATGACATTTCATCAATTGGAAGTGAAGTTTTGCGTTTTAAGTGACAGAATATTTGTGTTATCGGTGCGAAAATGTGCTTCGAACAAACAGCCAACATTAAATTTTGTTTTAAAATTGGTAAAACTTTTACCGAAACGATTCAATTGATAAAACAAATTTACGGCGATGATTGCTAATCCCGTAGCAGAGTGCACGAGTGGTTTCAATGCTTTTAAAGTGGTCGTGAGGACATAAATGACGATCAACATGTAAACCAATCAAAATCCCTGATCACCGGAAATTCCATCGAAACTGTGCGTAAATTCATCAAAAGTCAGCCGAAATCATCAAATTCACGGAAAGGAAACAAAAATCGATTATCGCACTTTGACCGAACATTTGGCCTTACGAAATGTGTGCGCACGGTTTCTTCCGCACACATTGACAGACGACCAAAAATTGCTCAGAATCCAACATTCAAAGGACATCATTGTGACCGATTATTTATTTTTAATGTATTCACCTGATATGGCACCGTGCGACTTCTTTCTTTTCGGAAAAATGCATTTGGCCATGAAAGGAAGCTAAAACACTCGTTCGACATGCTTTTGGACCCGTGCAAAAAGCTAAAATATTAAATAAATTGATTTTGCCGAAAAAGCATTTGCTCTGCAGAAGAAAACATACTTAACGAAGTTACAGAACCAATTAGGAAATTTTTTATCAATGAAATATTGATAACTAGCTCTTTGCCCCGATGCAAAAATCAATGATCAACAAAACATGATAAAGATTACCCACGACAGAGCATATAGGACTCTTAAAGAAAACTTTAAAATAATAAAACAAACTTATTTTTACCTACAGGGTCCGATAACCAATTAAGAAAGCCATAAATTCGGGTTGGAAAATATTTTTATTTATTTTAAAGTACAAAATGTGTGAAAATAATCATAAATTCACTACCAATTCACTTTTATTCGATATGATCACCTTTTGAACTAACTATGGTCTTGAGATGGTCAAAAAACGAATCGCAAGCTGCCCGAATGTGACTTGTCGTTATTTTGGCCCACTCACGGACAATGGCTTTCTTCAGCATCTCGAGTCTGGTGTATTTTTTACTTCGGACCTTGCTCTCCAAAATGGCCCAGAGAGAATAATCCATTGGATTCGCATCTGGTGAATTCAAGAGCCATTGTGGGTTGTAATGAAGTTCGGAACGTTGTTTTTCAGTCATTCTTGGTTCACTCCCGCTTTGTAAGACGGTGCTGAGTCTTGTTGAAACGGCCATGGTTTGCGACCGAAATGTTTGTTGGCCCACGGCTACAAAGCAGTCTCCAGAACACTTTCCCGATAATATGTCGCATTTACTTTGACGCCAGGCTCGATAAAAGCAATTGGAGACCGCTCATCTGCGGTGACAGCGGCCCAAACTATTATTTGTGGCGGGTGCTGCCTCCTGGTGGCCAACTGATGACTTAGATTCTCGTATGAACGGTCGGTCAAGTAAACCCAATCGTTTTGAGAGTTTACAAATTGCTCAATTGGAAAAATTTTTTCGTCAGAAAACACAATGTTCGGAATTTGACCGCTTTCGGCCAAGCGAAGCAACTGCTTCGCTCTCTCAAGTCTTACTTGTTGCTGCTACGGTGTGAGGTCATGGGCCTTTTGGAACTTGTAAGGCTTGACCTTGAGCTCATTTTTCAATATGCGTCGGATATTGCAGTCGGATATTTTCAGTTCTTTAGCCATTTGATTGGCACTTCGTCGTGGGTTTCGCTCAAGTCGCTTCTCCACTTTCCGAACCATCTCACATGACGTTGCAGTCTTTCGATGACCATCTCTATGGCATTTTGCGATACTACTAGTATCATTGTAACGAGTGATAGAATAGAATAGAATAGAATAGATTATTAAAGAGGTAATCCACCGCGACCTAGGGTCTATTGTGCCATCTCCTATATCACATATCTTCCCAAAGCTCCAGCAGCCTGTATTGTTCCTGGATTTTGCCGGGCGCTACTGAGGTGATGTGATCCCTGCTAATATAAATGGAACCCAGGGCCTTAAGCCTTCTTTCGCAGATTGCTGTTCAATTCTGGATTAGGTTTGCTGGTGCTTCCTGTTCCAGGTCGCAGAACCGGCAATTAGCATAGGAGACTATGCCCATGTAGGACAAGTGCTTCCGGAGCTTGCAGTGTCCTGTGTAGATCGCGACGAGGAGGCAGAATTTGTCACGAAGGAGGTGAATTAGTTCTTTGAACCTGGAGAGGTTATACCCCCATAGAAGCAGCTTGGCGTGGCACGTACTTGCTGCCTGCAGCCAGTGCCGTTTTCTCTCCACTCTCTTCTCCGTGCGGAGCATCTCCTTAAGGGTGTGAGACCCTATGCTATGCATGGTTGTGGTCCCATCATCTTGGATGCTGTCGCAGTGCAGGCCAGTTCGTCGCCTCTCTCATTTCCTTCTATTCCCTTATGCCCTGACACCCAGATCAGGTGCACCCGGTTACACAGGGATAGGCAGTTTGGCTTTCTATGCATTCCTCTACTAAAAGCGGTTTGGTCTCATATGATGAGATCGCTTTTAGTGCTGCTTGACTATCGCTGAGAATGGCTAGGCGCTGATTGCAATAGTTGCGGCGGAGGTTGACTTCTGCGCACTGACATATGGCAAAAACTTCAGCCTGAAAGATACTTGGGAAGCATCCCATTGGTATGGACAGCTTAGTACGCGGTCCCGCAATACCTGCCTCAATACCTTCCGATGTATTTGAGCCGTCAGTGTACCACTGGATGGTACTGTCTTTCAGCAGAATTTCCAGCGTGGAGTCGCTCCACTCCGTCTTTCTGCCCAGAGTAACTCTGAAGTTCCTTTTGAAGTTAATCCTTTTCGTGGTGCCGTCCTTTGGAAGGAGGGCTAGCG
This sequence comes from Bactrocera zonata, assembly GCA_037783105.1. NCBI lineage: Eukaryota > Metazoa > Arthropoda > Insecta > Diptera > Tephritidae > Bactrocera > Bactrocera zonata. Next base: position 2,253,173 of record JBAWJQ010006683.1, read on the forward strand.
GTGTGCTTCCTGCTAGGGCCTCCATCTGTCGAGAGGACTTTAGCTTTCCTCGTCCGCAACCTTCAGCTGACATTAGCAGCATGACATGTTTTGCTACTTGTTTTATCACCTGATGCAGCGGTGTGAGCTCCAGTATGACTTCCAACGCCACCGTTGGGCATGTGCGCATTGCCCCCGAAGCACAGACACAGGCAAGTCCTTGCAGCTTTGATAGTCTCTGGACCACCGAAGACTGCGCTGCCTTGGCGGACCAGGCAACCGCCCCATAGGTGACAATAGGCCTTACTATCATGGTATACAGCCACCTAATGATACTTGGCTTGCATCCCCAGGAACTGCCGGCCAGGCGTCTGCATATCATAAGTGCTTTAGGTGCTTTGGACAGCGCTAAGTCCAAATGCCTACCGTAAGGATGAGTTTAAAGTGAGGCCAAGGAATTTGACCTCCTTCGACATATCCACCTCCATACCTCCAATTGTTAGGGACCTCAAGCCCGGAAGAGATCTCCGCTTAGCAAAAGGGATCACGGTAGTTTTTGCTGGGTTGATATTTAACCGTACCGTGTTGCGCAATCCCTTCGACAGGTTTAAGCCTCTTTGAACAATTTCGCATAGGGTATTCTCAAATCTACCTCGCGCCATTATGATAATGTCATCCGCGTACCCTTGACAGCGGATTCCATTGCTGGTGAGAAACTCAAGAAGCTCATCTACTACCAAATTCCATAGCAGAGGGGATAGTACTCCACCCTGTGGGCAGCCCCTTGTGGAGCCCAGACGGATCTTGCTTTCCCCCCACCGTTGTTTCCACTACCCTAGTGCGCAGTGGGGCTTCTATCCATCTGCATACCGGAGTTGTTATGTTCCTTCTCTCAAGTGCCTTGATCACACTAGTATGAGACGCGTTATCAAAAGCACCCTCAATGCCTTGGAAGGCCCAGATCGCAACCTCGCCATTATTCAGCGAATCCTGCAGCTCAGACTTGAGTTGGTACAGAGCAGTGTTAGTGAATCTACCTACTCTGTACGCGTGCTGGCTGGCATGTGCGATCCTCAACGCTCCTGATTTGATATGGATATCTACTACTTTCTCCATCCCCTTTAGCATGAAGGATGTGAGACTTATAGGCCGGAATGATTTGGCTAGCGAATAGTCTCTCCTCCCTACCTTGGGGATGCGATGACGAAGTCCGAACCTTCCCTGTCCACCACTTGTGCCGCCACCAGATCTTGCGTTAGAAACTCTAAAATACAGAAGAAGTCTATATCGGTTCTAACGGTTCCATTGTTATGTTGAGGTTCCACCCGGACCCCTCAACGCTGCTCTCTACGACCTTCCACGCCGAGGCACCTAAGCCCAGGTTTTGGTTTTTTACCAAACCAAGCGCGAAGTCGTAGGTCTTGTCCGCACTCCGGGGAAAGAATACCGCCCTGTTGTGCAATCGCGGTATTTCCCCACCTCTTTTATCACACAGGATGGGACCCTTCCAACCTTCTAGCCTTGGCGTGATTTCCTTTAACCAGGTGGCCGACATCTCATCCTGGCAGTCGACCAGCAGCATACCAACCTTGAAGTAGATGCCATTAAAGGAGCCGGTGTAGCCATCGCCCATGAATACCAGGCAGTCTTGGAGAGCTGTCTGTTCTTCGGACCCCAGGGCCTCCGCCGGGTAGTTTCGGTTCACCACCGCCATCCGGATGCTACTTACGGCCTCCGCGTATTTACGGTTTACGGTTCTCGCCGGCGGCGGGTTTGGGTTGGAGCGTTTTCCACGGGCTTCCTGTGGTTTATCTGCTCTGACTCTTTTGGAACTGGGTGGCTCTTGAGGAGTTATTTGGCCGCTTTTCCTCTTTCCTGATTGACTGGGTACCTTTTGAGGTACCGGCCTTATGTTGCTCCGTCCCACCGACGAGGCTGCGTTGGCCCGGCGACGCCTCCAATCTCTGCGTCTCGTTGCAGATGATGCAATGGCACCTGCGCGTCGTGCATTGTTAGGAAAAGGGTTGCTAGTCCTGGTCCTACTCAGAGACCGCCTTACAGCTGTCTCCGGTGTCATACCGTCTTGTAAAAATCTCAGGTACCACTTGAGAGTTGCCCCACTCATGCCCGCCCTGCGTGGGTCTTCTTGACCTCCAGGGCGTCCTGCTTCCGGGGTACGTGGGATGTTCCCTCATTGCCTACCTCCTTTTCGTTTGCCCCTCGATTGAAACCACCCTCCTCTCCGCAGCCGATCCTGCTCGAGGGGGTTGTGGGGGCGGGGTTCGCGCGACTTACAGTGGTTGCGGTGGACACACTGCGCTGAGTACCGCTGCAAGAGGGTACTTATCGTTGTCGCGCGCGGGCTCCTCAATGAGCGCACGTTCTTCCAACGACAGAGCATTCAGGAAGCTGAACTTTCGTCTAGCTCCTGGGCCGCTCTTGCTTGCGGCTTGTTGTTGATGGTTTGGTTGTTGTTGTTGTTTGCTGTTGTTGCTCATCTAGTTCGTACGACCCTAGCCCACATTGTGGGCCTCCCGGTCCATTATTTAGAAGGGGAATCTCAAAGGAAGATTCCATTCGAATACAGCCGAATTTACCTCTTGGCTGCAAATCATCCAATGGGCACGGGAGTCACATAACACCCTGGATTAGGAGGTGGTAGCTCTTGGTCGCCGCACACATGCAGCTTCTTCCAACTCCCAGGAGAGATGCTATGCTGCATCACCCATGACGGTTGGAAGATGCCGTACTGTGTTGCAGTTTAAGCCACTGCCCCGCGACAAGGTGCCTACCATTCGCAGAGGGTAACGACTGATGGTGCGATAAACAAAAACTTTATTCATGTTAAGGTATTTGAGCTCACGAACAATTTCTGGCTGTGATTTCCAGCTAAATATGAATCAATCACACTATTACGTTTGAGTTCCATCGCTGATCACTTTTTTTTTTGCGTTCACATATTTGGCAAAACGCTTTTGTACACTTCTGAACAATACTCCGAACTGTCATTCAGCAAATTCATAAACGGCTGATTCCATTGCGACAGCTGCGCGAACGGTGTGAAGATGGTTGGTTCGAATGCCGGACCCTGTAATATAAGTAAAAAAATACGCAGACCAGTGCAACGAATGTGGAAAGAATAAACATTTGCATAGATCAAATAATTTACCTATTGGAAAAACACGAATACCTACAGGAAATGGAAATTCTGTAAATGTTGATTTCAAAAATCACCACGGAAATTTTTTGACAACAATCCAATGGGCATACTTATATGTATCATTACAAATTTTCCCAAAAATTAAGAAACTAACTACTTATATTGATACTAAATATAAAAGAGTGCAATTTAGTAATTTTATGAAAAGATAGAATATTGAACGTACCCAGTCATGGTCTTACAAATGGACTGGTGGAAAAATTGAATGGTACCTTAGCCGAAATAGCAAGATGCATCAAATCAACTACAGAACAAACTGCATACGAAAAAACTGGCGACAGATCTTAATAACCCTAATCATCGCTCTTATTGTTAAATTTCGTGAATATATCTTGTCAAATGTGAAACTTTTCCATACAAGAACTTTATTCCGATCGTTCAGGTTGTATGGCAGCTATATGCTATAGTTAAGCGATCTAAACAATTTCTTCGGATATTACATTGTTGCCTTAGAAAATAATCTATACCAAATTTCGTGAATATATCTTGTCAAATCTGAAAGTTTTTCATACAAGTATTTTATTCCGATTGTTCAGTTTGTATGGCAGCTATATGCTATAGTTAACCGATCTGAACAATTTCTTCGAAAAATACATTGTTGGTTTAGAAAATAATCCGTACCAACTTTTGTGAAAATACATTTTGAAATGTGAAAGTTTTCCATACAAAAACTTGATTCCGATCGTTCAGTTTGTAGGGCGGCTATATGCTATAGTGATCCGATATCGGCAGTTCCGACAAATGAGCAGCTTCTAGAAGAGAAAATGACGTTTGCAAAATTTCAAAACGATATCTTGAAAACTGAGGGACTAGTTCGTATATATACAGACATACGGACGGACAGATCATTTATATAAAATATACACTTTATAGGGTGTCCGACCCTTCCTTCCGGCTGTTACAAACTTCATGACAAACTAAGTATACCCTGTTCAGGGTAGAAAAACATAAATCCAATCATTATTTCCACATCTAACTAGACAAGAATATTTACAAGCCTTTTAGGAATGAGATTGAAATACATCTATGGAACTGTGGATGATGACGGTGGACAAGAAATCGAGGAAAGATTAAAAGTTAATGACAAAAATTCACATTTCAAATTCATTTAGTTGACATTACTAAAACTGAAAATGAGATATCTAAGAAACTTGCAGAAGGTACAGAACGACTAAGAAAATAAGAAGTACGAAAACCAATTAAGTGTTTATCCAAAGAAAATGTAAATGACCGAAAAGTTACGTGGCATACTGAACCTCAAAACAAGGAACTCTAACTAGAGATATAGAGATATATTTGATATTATAACAATATTACCTATACCAGTGTGACAGTTTCTAATAACAATTTTTTTTTTTTTGCTTTTTCGATAATTTATATTTCTTAAAATATTCTGTGGAATCGGCAAGGTCATATCTTGAATATGTTTTGGATGACAGCCTTCTAAAGAGCGACCGCTCGGAAGTACAAACATATATAAATAAAACTTTAGACGCGTTTTTCTCGACACATTTTTCAAAATTGCGTGAAACGTGAAATTGACTGATCGACTTCACATTAAAACTGAGTATTGTTTAATAAATTTACTATACAACGATCGTTTTGATTGGTTGAAAATTGTCAATTCAACATAAAAAAAAATTTGTTTCCTAAAAAGCGATATTTTTTTTCAGTTACGCCATTTTGTTAATTTTTGATATTTTTCAAAGATCGTAGGTCATTGTATAGGAAGTGTCTTTAAGTTTAATAAACCTGAACTTTATTGTTTCAGTTACTCATTCGGCCGGAATCATGCCAGTTGGGGCACTTTTTTTTGGCATCTCCGAAGACAGCACATAACTCCGTTATTTTTCAATATTTTTGTAAAAAAAAAGTTTTTATATATAGCTGAAATAATAATAAAGAAGTTCAAAACATTCGATCGAGTACTTTTTTTTTTAATTCACGAAAATCGTCTAATTTTTAATGCGTTGCACTGGTATAGATAGAAAACGTTAACCACAGTATCGGAATCCAAGCAACTTTTTATGTACGTAGTCCATACGAGTATATGTATAAATTATATACTATTCGGCATAAGGTTTGTAAGAAAAACGAAAATCATAATATGTATTATGTGGGAGTTGGGCTAATATCGATCTGATTTTTATCAATTATCGTGCCACATACAAAAAAAAAAAATTCTGTGGCTTTCATTAAGGTAACTTACATACAATCATATGGAGTAAAGTTAGGAAGATTTCCGAAAATTCTGGTAATAGTCATATGGGAGCTAGGTAAAATTTTCGCCCTTTTTTGGGAACAAAGCTATTATGACTAAAATATGTCTTGTAATTTTCATTGAGAAAACTGCAGGATAAAGTCACCCGGATGTTGGAAAATGTTTATATTAAGTATTTGAGAGCTTAGAAATATTGATATCAGGAAAGAATTCTGTCTGAAGTTTAATTGTATATCTCACACATTGATCGATATTTTTGGCCAAAACTAAATTATATACATATACCGGCGTCCACATATTCGGTACCTAGCGCTTGAACAGTTTTCTTTAAACTTGGATAATTTTTGCCCTTAAGGTGGCGTACTTTAACGAAACTATTAACTTTAACCCGTTATAACAATTGCTTCCTGACTGTACTGGGAAGTGAAAGAATCAATTGGAATTTAAAATTGTATTATATGGGAAATAAGCATAGTTGTAGTAGCATATGTCAGAAATGATACGTACTAATAGTATTTACGCTCAGCAAATTTGGTTGTTATAGCTTTAGTAGTTTAGAAGATATGGACTTACTAGAGCGCGGGCCACGCTCATTTATCAAAATTTTTCCCCACAGGGGTTTCTTGCTACTGCGATCCAATGCACTGTGCCAAAGTACAGATGTACTACTATGATCAAAAAGGAATTTTGTCCATTTCATTTCCTTCAAAATAATCCCCTCCAGCAGCAATACACTTATGCCAACGAATTTTCCAGTCAAAATAGCACTTGGAAAAATCCTTCGTCGCGATGGCCATAACACCTTCTTGGATTCAGATTTTATATTCTCAATTGAGTCAAAACGGTATCCTCGGAGTGGTCATATAAATTTGGCGAATAGCCAGAAGTTACACGAAGGTAAATCAGGTGCATGCGTTGAAAATATGGCGAAATGATCACGAATAACCAATGCAGTATGAGATCGTACTTCTTTGTTCAATAAATTCAGACAAAGTAAAAATCGAAGAATTCACTTTTAGAGCCTTAAATATTAATGAATATTTTGACGTGAAATTTACCATGGATGTTGAAGCCATGAATGAATGCAGATGAGGAATGCACTGCGACCTTTGGTCTATTGTGCCCTCTCCTTGCTCACATTGACTCGCTTAAACCCAGCCTATTGATAAAGTCCAGCAGACTTCCAGGCGGTAGCGAGGCAATGCGATCCCTATCCGGAGACAGCACTCCAAGGGCCTCTGATCTGCGTCTACAGACTGCTGGGCAGTCAAGCAGCAGATGCTCCGGGGTTTCAGGCTCCATGCCGCAGAATCGACAGCTGGCGCCAGCTGATAGGCCCATGCTATGCAGATGCCTGTTCAGCTTGCAGTGACCAGTGTACCATGCGACCAGTAGCCTGAGTTTGTTCCTTGGGAGGTTTATTATAATTATGAACCTTTTCAGGTTGTAACCTCCCATTAGCAGTTTGGCGTGTCTCATGCCATGAGTCTGTAGCCAATACTCCTTTCTGCCTACCCTTTCCTCTCTACGGAGCAGCTCCTTCAAGGTGTGGGGACCCACCCCCGTAAAGGGTTCGGGTCCTACCATTCTGCTGGAGGCCGCGGAGCGGGCGAGCTCGTCCGCCAGTTCATTACCGGCTATACCTTTATGCCCAGGCACCCAGACCAGGTGTACCCGGTTTCTCTCCGCAAGGCAATTCAGCCTATCCCTACACTCCTGCACTAGAAGTGATTTGACCTCGTAAGAGGAGATCGCCTTTAGCGCCGCTTGGCTATCGCTGAGAATGGCTATCCGCTCATTGCGATAGCTGCGATGGAGGTTTATTTCTATACACCGGCTTATGGCATAAACCTCTGCCTGGAAAATGCTCGGGAACTCGCCCATGGGTATGGAGAGCCTAGTACGTGGACCCACAATCCCTGCGCCGATTCCCTCCGCCATTTTCGAGCCATCGGTGTACCACCTTATGGTGCTTTCCCTCAGCACCATCTCGAGGTTGGAGTCACTCCACTCGTCTTTGCTGCTGAGGGTAACCTTGAACTTTTTCTTGAGGTTGACCTTTTTGGTAGCGCTATCCCTCGGGAGGAGGGCCACAGGTAGGCTGCCGCTTATCCTTTCCATCCTCTGGGATGAGACTACCTTGCCTTTATCCCACCCCTCTGCCGTTATTTGCAGAAGGGTGTGTTTGGCTACCTGACCAATGACCAAGTGAAGCGGTGTCAGCTCCAAGAGAGCCTCTAATGCTGCCGTTGGACAGGTACGCATTGCGCCCGTCATGCAGACACAGGCCAGTCGCTGTAGCTTCAGTAGCTTAGCCCTAACCGATGTCTGCGATGCAACCGAGGCCCAGGCTACCGCCCCATACGTGATCATCGGTCTCACTATCATGGTGTACAACCACCTGACTATCCTTGGCTTACAGCCCCAGGACCTGCCCGCCAGTCGATTGCACACCATTAATGCCTTTGTCGCCTTGACCAAGGTCAGGTTAACATGCTGTTTCCACCTCAAGGTGGAGTCTAGCGTCAACCCTAAGTATTTGACACTGTTGGTCATTTCTAACTCAGTGCCCCCCAGTGAGAGAGTCCTAAGACCGGGTAGGGTCCTGCGTCTCGTAAACGGAACTACTGACGTCTTGGAGGGGTTGATGTTCAGGTCAACCTCCCTACACCACCTCTTCGCTAGTTTGAGACCTCTTTGGACCAAGTCGCAGAGAGTGTCTTCATATCTGCCTTTTGCTATAATTACAATGTCGTCCGCGTACCCTTGGCAGCGGATCCCATTGTCCGTAAGCAGTGTCAACAGGTCGTCTACGACAAGACTCCATAGCAGGGGTGATAGCACATCCCCCTGTGGGCTGCCCCTTGTTGTGCCCAGACGAATTCTGCTGTCCCCCACCAAAGTTTTGGCAACCCTTGTACGCAGTACGGCCTCTATCCATCTGCGTACAGGTGCCGCCACATTCCTTTTCTCCAGTGCCGTGATTACACTCTTGTGGGAAGTGTTATCAAAGGCACCTTCGATGTCCAGGAAGGCGCAAAGCGTCACCTCCCCATGCTCCAGTGAACTCTCTATTTCAGAGGTCAACTGGTACAGAGCAGTACTAGTAGATCTTCCCGCTCTGTAGGCGTGCTGAGCCGCATGTAGCGGTGAGATTTTCAGCGCCTTCGCCCTTATTTCCTGTTCCACGATCTTCTCCATGGTTTTTAGTAAGAAGGACGTTAGACTTACTGGCCTAAAAGATTTCGCCAGCGAGTAATCCCTCCTTCCCACCTTAGGTATGAAGATCACTTTCGCTGTCCTCCATACCTCCGGGACATACGCCATGGCGAGGCTCTCTCTCAGCAGCCGAATCAGGTGAGGCAGCAAAAGCTGCTCCCCCTGTTGTAGCAGCGCCGGAAAGAGGCCATCCACTCCTGGAGACTTAAATCTTTCGAACGAGGCCATCGCCCACCGGATCGAGTACGCCGTAAACAGCTGTTTAGCGATACTCCAATCCTCGCGGATGGGTGGACACTCGTCCTCCCGAACTGCCTCCGGGAAGTGCGCCCGCAGGAGCTCCATGGCCCTGTCCTCCATGCCAGTTGTAAAAGTCCCATCGTCGCGTTTGATGGCAATTACAACGTCCTTCGTGCCTTTGGCCAGAGCCTTGTGCAGCCGAGCCGCTTCTGGCGTGGTGGCGACATTCTCGCAGAAACTCCTGAAGCTGGCCTGCTTTGCAGACCTAATCTCCTTGTTGTACAAGGTAAGATAGCTCCGGTATTCCGCCCAGACCCCCGTACGCTTTGCTCTGTTGAATAGGCTGCGCACCTTTTTCCGGAGGTCCGCTAGTGCCTTCGTCCACCACGGACAGACTCGTCTGTCGGCGGGTGCTTTTAGGGGGCAGCTGCTATTGTATGCGCAGATTACGGCCCCTTTCAGGTCAGAGAGCCTATTCTCTATCCCATGGCTCGAAACGCCATCGTCAGCCTGTCCCCTACTGCCTAACTCCCTGCTTAATATTTCCCTGAAGGCTACCCAGTTCGTCTTCCGAGGGTTGCGTCTGGGGGGGAGTTGTCTAACCTCTACCTCTAGCTTGAACCTTATGATCCTGTGGTCTGACATGGAGGGCTTTGTTGAGACTCTCCATTGTGAGACCAGTCCACACGCAGGCTCATTGCTCAAGGTGAGGTCCAACACCTCCCTCCTGCTTATAGTTATGAACGTGGGTTCACACCCTACGTTCTCTATACCTAGATTGTTACCTACAATATACTCTAGTAGGGACTCACCTCTTTCGTTGCAGTCGGTGCTGCCCCATTCCGTGTGGTGGGCGTTCGCGTCGCATCCCATGATGAGGGGGAGCCTGTGCCGTCTACAGTGCTCCACCAGACTTCCAACCGCCTCCGGGGGAGCTGTAGGTACCTCCCCTGGGAAATAAGCCGAGGCCAGGACGAAGGCCTTGCCCTCAAAGTCTCTGACCTGCACCGCCACCAAATCCTGCGTCAGGAACTCTGAAATACAGAAAAAATTAATATTGTTCCTGACAACTAAACATGCCCTAGGTCTCTCGCTGGAGAGATCCCAGATTACCTTGCACGCTTCCGTCTTGAGGCCCTTCACCTCTCCTCTGTAGACCCAGGGCTCCTGGATCAGCAGTGCGCCCAATTTCTCCACTGTGAACCTGCTTGCTATGACCGCCGAGGCTGCGGCCGCGTGATGCAGGTTCACTTGGGCAGTCTCCATGTTGACGGCCATTATAGAATTGGTTCGAGGAAGGGCAGATCCTCTTCCCCGCCGTCAATCTCACTGCTGTCCATGGGTTCTCCCAGCCCGTCTAGGAGCTTCTGCGTTGAGGGTAGCTCTGCCGTTCGACCAGTTGCAGGGGCGTCGGTAGTCGCTGTCGGCACTGCCTTCTCCGTCCTACTACCGCAGGACCGCTTTTCCACCACGTCCACCTGCATTCTGACTGCCTCCGGGTCTGCCTCAGGCACTGCCTGCTTGACAGATTCTCTGCCCTGGAGAGTCACGGACGTTGCAGCTCCCTTGCTCCCGGTGGCTGCTGGCTTGTAAGGCCGCATGACCACCGTGCTGAACCTGTAGAACAGGCGGAAGCTCGCTGCCCGGACGTACTTGTACGATTCATCGTCGATGAAAACGTGCAATCTCCATCCTCTCATCCCTCCTATCTCCTCAATTTTGCTGCTGGCAACGCGCCAGGACGAGATGCTGAGTCCCCGGTTCTGGTTTTTCACCAGGCCCAAGGCGAACTCATAGGGCTTGTCACCGCACCGAGGGAGGAACATAGTCATGCTGTGCATGACTGGCAAGTCCTCCGCCCTCTTCGCGCAGAGTATGGGGCCCTTCCAGCCTCCCAGCTTTGGAGCGTACTCCCTCAGCCAGTCCGCGGATTCCTCATCCATGCAGTCCACCTGCAGCATACCACCTCTAAATTCGACGCCCAGGAAGGACGCCGCGTAGTCCTCCCCCCTGAACACCTCCTCCATGATGAGGTCCTGAAGCACGGTGAGTTCCTCCGGGTATAGAGACTCCGCCGGATAGTTCAGGGGCAGTACAGCCATGCGGATGCCTTTCACAGCATCCGCATATCTGCGCCGCCCCTCCTCCACCCGGTGGGGAGCCGGACCAGATGGTTGACTGCCGGCTACCTTGGTGTTGATGCCCCGCTGCCTTTTGGAGCTAGGGGGCTCCTGCGGCGTGATCTGGCCGCTTTTGCGTTTTGCGGCTTGGGCATACGTGTCCGCGGGCGCTGCCCTGCTATCACTCCGCCCTGCAGTCAGGGTGGTGCTGACCGGGCCACGGTTGCCAGTTCCGCTGCCTTGCCCTTTTGCCGGGGATGCGTTGCTCCCTTTGTAGTTCCTCGCCAGATCCTCCGCCACCTCCGGGGTTTTCCCATCGCGAAGGTACCTCAGGTACCATTTCATTGTGGAGCCGCTCATCCCTTTCCTGCGCGGGTCATCACACCCACCGGGTTGACCAGCACCTGGAAGGGGGCGTTGCCCACCTCGTCTGCGCCTCCTCCTTCTCTTTCTGCGAGCGCCGTCAGGCTCTGCCCGATTAGACTCACCCGAGTCCGACCCGCTGCGCCGCGCGGCGGGGGTCATAGTGTCGCTCGTAGCTGCCACAGCGGTAACAGGCGATTTTGCCAGATGAGCGCCGCTGCAAGAGGGCACGTCGTCGTCATCCTCCCTGGCGAACTCCTCAAACAGCGACCGCTCCTCTGGCGTAAGGATTTTCATGTATCTAGACATGAGCCTAGCCCGACAACCCGTCTGGACGGTGCTAGATAGCACACCATCCATACCGGTTGGGGGGTGCCGAGTATGCCTTGCGACTAAGCCTCTGCACCGCGACAAGGTGCCTACCACAGCAGAGGTACCATAGATGTTACTAACAGTACTACCAAATTACAGAAAAAACGAAAAACTCGCAAAGTATAAATTAAAAATTCCCTTTCAATTTGATCACAGTAGTATATCTTAATTTAGTGCTTAGTTATTACACTTTATGTGTTTTCGGTTAATGGCGATTTGTGGGCGTGGCTTTTGTACCAAGGAATCTGTATGTAAAATTTTATCAAGATTGTTATTCAAATTACAGCTTGCACGAACGGACAAACGGACGGAAAGACAGTCACCCGGTTTTCAACTTTTTTCGTCATTCTGATCATTTATATATATGTTTGTAACCCTACATATGTATATGTATCTATCTCGCTTAGGTTTAGGTGGTATATACAAGCATCAGGCGAACACTCTATAACAACAGGTTGCAAGAATATAAAAATGTACTACTATTGCCAAATGATGCTACATGTGTATCGGTTACAATCATATTATTATCAATGCTTTAAATATAACTATTCAAAATAATGGTAAAAGTCCAGTATTCAACAAAACTGGGCATTATTTATATACTCTCCAATATTGTAAAAACACAGTAAATAACATGAACTATTTCAACAGTTGAAGATGGGTCAAACCTCGTCAAGTGGTCCATGCAAATTTCGAAAAAATCGCCGATTTTGAAAATTAGCAGTTCAGAAGGAGCTAAGGCGCATACCCCCTGATATATTTGCACAAGTAGTAAATATTGCGTCAAAATTCTATTTTTTGTTAAAGTTAGTGAAGGTTGAAATTTAGAGCACTATAAAATTGTAAACTTATTTTCTCATAAACTATGTATTAGAGATAAATCGATGAAATTTTGTGAAGTCAAAAAAAAAGTTCGTGTTATATTATAGATATTTTTTCACGATCCATTTGTTTTAATTATAATATTTTACATAATTTTTTTGTTAAACAATTAAAATTTTTCATGTGTTCTTCACGCTAAAAAAACTTAAAAGTATGTGACATAACGCGGAAAATATTTACCTTTAATAATCTATAAAATAATAATATTGAATTTTTTGTCCACCTTCCGCTCTCAAAACGTATGGCATATTGATCGTTGCGCAATGCGCTTATGCTTTTCTTGCGACAAGATCTTGAACAAATATTAATATAATAAATATGATAAGAAACAAATAAACACTTATTATACCGAGGTTTCATTATAACTTACAAAAAGCAGTCGGGTCGCAACTACCCTCCCGAATGGATAGTACAACTCTAGCATTAACCACTTATGTATAAAAAATCGCATTTAATGCAATTACCTTACGATTAAATAAAAATATAATATTCATATGGTGATAGAAAATAAACAACATTTTTTCCTCTTTACCGAATAACATTTATTTTCGAATGCGCACACTAAACTGCGTAAATGTGTTTTTAGAAGCAATATACAAGTATTATCAGATGTATACTTTTATTTATGCACATGCTTGTATGTATGAATAGTACCTCATACATTTTGCGCATTTTTGAGTCAACTAGTTTGATTACAGCAGCTGCTTAAGTCGGTGCACCTCACTGTTGTGTTGCGAGTTTTACATTATATAAAATATCTATCAAAGACTTTGTCCAAAATTTTGTACTTTTAACCGAATTTCGGGTGCGGAATGTTGGAATGTATGGTAATTCAGTTTTATCAGAAACGCAAGCCTTCAAAGACGGTCGAAAGATCGTTAAAAAAATACCTTGTTCTGGACGACCATCGACTTCTTCAGCTGATGAAAATATTAAACAGGTGAAGTGTTGGAGAGATGGCAAGAGAGCTCGACATTTTTTGCGAGCCCTTTCGAATGACTTTGGGTAAGAAACGCGTTTTTGCTCGACTCGTCCCGACAATTTTTTTCAAAAAGAAAATACTTGACCATGCGAATTCCGGTGAGCATTATAACGGGCGCAGAGACATGGGTTTATGAGTTTCACGTGCAAATAAGTCAACAATCACCGGAATGGAACCCGTTTTCAGTTCATCGAAGAGATAAAACAAAATTCGCTGTAAGAGCTGAAGGCCATTTCAAAAAGTGCTTATGAAAAGTGTTTTGAAGACTGGAAAATCGATGGCTTAAGTATGTTACACCTGATGGGAATTACTTTGAAGTCGATGTTATTTACAATTTCCGGGTACCTTTTTGTATATGCATGTTCTGATCGTAACTAAATATGTTTGTATAGTTAAGTCTTAAATCTTGCATATCACATTTAACCCTCATCGAGACCAACGGGTTTGGCCAGCCATATTTTGTTTTTAAATGGTATTTAAATATATTTAGAGTGTAGCAAAAGACTTGCGCTTCCAGTCAGCTTCTTAGAATTTTATTGTCTATAAAATTTAGGAAAAAAAATTCAAGGATATCGTATCGAAAAGAACGAAAAAAGGATATTATAATATTACACCTTAGTCGAGACCAATGGTGCTTGGCACCCACACAGGGAAGCGTTAATCGTGTTGAGGGTTAATCCTCATCGAGACCAACGGGTCTGGACAGGCATATTTTGTTTTTAAATGTTATTTAAATATAATATATTTAGAGTGTAGCAAACGACTTCCGCTTCCAGGTAGCTTCATAGAATTTTATTGTCTGTTTAATAAAAAAAAAAAAAAAATTCAAGGATATCGTATCGAAAAGGACGAAAAAAGGATATTATTATATTAGAGACCAATGGTGCTTGGCTAGACCCATGTATTTTGTATGAAAATATATGAACTTTGGTATGTTTCTATCACTTCGCACGGTTGATTTATCTGTTTTCATGTTCGTTACATGTCCAAATTGGTTTATCTAGCACTCATATAAACATACTCACATGCATAAATATGTTCATTCGGGTCTATAGCAAGCGATTTTGTGTGTTTATTTTTGCTACAGTATTCTTCTTCTCTCTCTCTCTAATGAATCCGTTTTCTGTATTCTTTTATATTATGCAAGTCAGTTGATGACAGATAGTTGAAATTTTATTTTATAATTCAACAAAGGCCGGCGTTGACTGCATGGATCAGATGGTTACCCATTATACTACAAAACGGCCAACGAAACGATGTACATTTGTCTGTTTTTGTAACTTGTTGGATGTGATGGGATTGGCTGCTTTCGTGGTTTGCAAAGAAATCGACCATCTAGATAAAAAGGATGCACGACGCACTTTTCTTTACAATTTATCGAGAACATTGGCAACGCCCAATATCGAAAATCGTATGAACAATCCCAATGTCATCAAACATCTATCTTGTCGTTTGGCTTTTGAATCCTTTTTCGGTGGTTCACTCAACATCCCATCACGATTAGTAGCTTCAACATCAAAAGGTGCTGACACACTCAAAGGAAGGAGAGATTGCAGACATTGTTTGAAAGAAAGCGACAAATTGCGTCGTAAAACTCGATTTTCTGTTCTAAATGTTCAATTCCAGTTTGTCAAGAGCATTCGAAAATTGATTACATATGCTGTTTTTGTATTCCTCAGAACCCATCATCATAAAATCAATTGAAAAATTGCTCAAAAATGATTCCTATGCTCCTATATAAATCAAAAAATTAACGAAAAGGAATGCTTTGTATTTCATTTTAAAAGCCGCATGGGAGTTTAATTTTTCTTTTTCAGGTAGTTCAGAGTATGCCCAAACCAAATCGAGAGGTAAGAAATTTCAAAAATGTATCTATATTGTACATATATGAGCGTAAATACAACACGTATTTCCATACAAATGTATGAAAACACAAAGCACCATTGGTCTCGACTAAGTGTATTAGACCGTTGGTCTCGACCAAATACATATAAGTAATTATATGTGAGTGATTATGTACACTTGTTTACGTTTTGTATAATCTTGTAATGGTAGGCAGGTAGGAGTGCAGCCCTATCGGACTCAATTAGCACTTGATGTGCCATTTTGATACACTGTTCGTAGAAATTCCTGTATCTGCTATTACGTTTCACCCTCTCTCTCAAACCATTTTGAGGTTTCGATGAAACTACTTATGTCCGATATGCTTTTAGTGGAAATCCATTCAAGGTTTGGTGCTTGATGGATTCCAAGTGTTTTGTGTCGGATCTGTGCTAGAGCTGGGCATTCGCAGAGAAAGTGGAAGATTGTTTCCTTGTTCCCTGCTACTCCGCAGCCACGGCAGATGTCGTTGTAGGGTATACCCATTTTGGATGCGTGTTCCCCAAATGGCCAGTGCCCTGTTGTGGTAGCTGTTACTCTGTAAATACTTTTCCTTGACCTATTTAATAAGTCGTTGGTTCTTTTCCTGTCATATGTTGGCCATAATTGTTTAGCTATGACGCATTTTGTAATGTTTTTCCACTTGTTATTTGCAACTTGTTGAAATTATTTATTGATCTCTCCTTTGATCGATCCTAGCGTGCTTGGTATTAGCTCCGCCTTGGATTCGTTGAGGAAAGCTCCCGCCTTTGCCAACTCATCTGCTTTTTCGTTACCGAAAATGTTCCTTTGGCCGGGAACCCAGATCAAGTTTAGTTGGAGCTTGTCTTTTATTGAGCTTAGTGCTCTCTTGCAGTTGTGAGCTATCCGTAAACATAGTTGCTCTATTTATATTTCCGCGGTTTTCTTATAGAGCTTCGCAGGATTTTTCTATGTCCAGTATTTCTGCTTGGAAGATGCTAGCTGAGTTCAGTAGACGTATAGAGAGAGAATGCCCCCGTGCCTACTCCGCAGTCCATTTTGGACCCGTCGCTATAGACTGAGATGGTATCCTCCTCTTCTATTGAACCCCTTCTCCATTCTCGTCTAGATGGTATCCTCACCTGGAAGTGTCAATTGAAGCCCAGCTTTGGGAGAATGTAGTTTGATTTATTAATGGTGAGCTTGTTTAGGATTACACTATGTCCGTAGTTCTGCTGATTCCAACCTCCTAATTCTTTTATTCTTATCGTCGCAATAGCTGCTGTTTTTTGAATAAAAATGTCCATTGATAGTTGATGCAGGATCACGTTGAGCGCATCAGTGGGACATGACCTGATTGCACCAGTAACACCCGCACATGCTGCTCTTTGTGTACCATTTAATTTTTTAATGTTGGATTGTTTGTTTAGCGCATATGTTAGTATAAGTCTTATGACCGCCGTATACATCCACATGACTATACTTGGTTTGAGGCCTCAATTCTTGTTGACGATTTTCTTACAAGTATAATAGGCTTTATTTATTCTTTTTTCTATATTTATTTAGCTGTGGGGGATAGAGTGAGTGTTGTACCGTTTAGTACCAGAAGTTGAAACTGAGGTATTTTGGTTCTGCTTGTGAATAGCATCAGTTCTGTTTTGTTCGGGTTAACTCCTAGTCCATTGTTTTAGCCCATAGGTTTAACCTTCGAAATGCTCTTTCCATAATCTCGCTGACTGTTAAAGGAAACATGCCTGATACCAACAACACTATATCGTCTGCATACGCTACTACTTTCACTCCTCCACCGTTTAGTTGGAGTAGTATTTCGTTCAGCGCTACAACCCACAGAAGCGGAGAGAGGACTCCTCCTTGACGCCTCCCTCTACTCTCATAACTTGTTTGTGTTGCAGCGCAGTTTGAAGCTATAATCTTCTTATTATCAAGCATCGATAGTATCCATCTGCACACAGTGTCATCTAAGCCACCATGTGCAAGAAAATTAATTATCACATTTACTTCTATGTTATTGAAGGCGCCCTCTATGTCTAGAAAAGCAGCCATGGTGTATTGTTTGTGGTGTAGTGATTTTTCAATTACACTTATCACCTCGTGAAGGGCAGTTTCTGTTGATCGGCCCTTTATGTACGCATGTTGGGACTTCGATAACTTCTCCGCCATTATTATTCTTACGTGTAGATCTATTAGCCTTTATAGTACCTTCAGCATAAAGGAGGTAAGGCTTATAGGTCTAAAGTCCGTGGCATTTTCGTGTGTTCTTCTGCCAGGTTTTGGAAGGAACACCACTTTACTTATTTTCTAACTTTTTGGGATGTAAGATAGTTGAATGCTAGCTTTGTATATGTTTTTCTTTGAACCATTGGTTCTACCAGTTTTTGCAGCATTATGGGCATAATCCCGTCAGGACCTGCCGCTTTAAATGGTGCAAAACTATTTATGGCATATTTGATTTTCATTTTGTCTACTATTTGGCTTTGATAATCAGCTGCGTTCAACGGTGGTTCTGGTTGAACCCTCGTTGAAGGCGTTTGCTAACTCCCGGGGAAGTGTATTGTAATTAGTACCTTCTGAGACTCTTTTGCCGAGGAGGTCCAATCACTTCCCTCTGTCCTATTGTAGGCAGTGTTAATATGATCTTTGGATAGCATTTTGCTCAGCCTAGCGGTTTCTCTGCAACTTTTTATCGATGTGCATAAAGATTGCCAAGAGTCGTGTTTAGTTTTCCTGACTGCTTTTTTGTATCTTTTCATAATATCTTTATATGGTTGCCATATTTTAGTTCTAAAACTCTCATTGAAAGCTTTCTTTAGTCGTGTTCTCAAATTCTTGAGTTCACTGTTCTACCAAGGGAAAGACTCTCTCTTTTTTTTTTTGTTAGCGGAGTAGATTTACTGAAAGTTGTGGTTAAGATTTTTTCCAACTTCTCTACTTCTGAATCTAGTTCTTGAGGATTTCTGATGCTCTTATTGCTTCCCTTTTCGAGGCATTTTGTTGCTATTCTGGTATATTTTTCCCATGCTGTTCTTCTAGGATTCCGGTATGTGAGAGGAGCACTGTATTTCTCGCGGATGCTGAAAAGTATCCAGGAGTGATCCGATATGGAAGGCTCATCGGTTACCCTCCAGTTAATCACAACAAGACTGTCTGTGTCTGTTGATAGCGTGAGGTCAAGAACTTCCTCCCACCCCGGAAACCTATCAGAGCTTGGAAAAATAAATTTGGCTTATCGTCCTTGTTGCATATACTTAGATTACTATTTATAATATACTGCAAGAGTGACTCTTCGAGTGCTGCAGGTAAATCTGTACGCATCTAAGGTTGTTATTGGGCATCTCGGGTTTCTTCGATGCCCACATTCCTTAGCAACTGGCTGGCGTCGTCGACCTCTTCCGTGTCGTCTTCGTCAGCCGCTTTGTCGCCTTGGAAAATTTTTAACCTGGCCTTGCGAATTCCGAAGCTGATTTTGTAGTCAGTCTTCTTGAGAGCCTCAATGGACTCATCGCAAATGGCCACTAGTATTGGCCTGCTTGCTTTATTTGGTTTTTCCTCCTTTATCAGCTGCCACTGATCTTTACAAGGTATATATTTGTTCTGCAGCTTAATACACCTCAGGAGTTTTTTGCCTGGCTCCTCTGGTGGGGGTAGCCAAATGCGAGCACGAGGTCACTTCGGAATGTCCCTGGCGGGTATAAGCCTCAATTGGAGGCCTACAAAGGCGTTGTTGATTTTAGCAACAGTACCCGTCAGGAAATCTAGCGAGGTCTGGTCCGCGCACTTGATGACCCTGTATCAGAGGAGTCAAAATCCGGGTGAGGACCCGCATGATTGTCAAGTACATAGCTTAACACCATACTCGGCAATCTGACGTCGATCTCCACCCATATTTTCTGTACCATGCTCGGTGAGGAGGAATTCTCATCTAAGATGGCCACTTGTGGGCTATCCCTGGCTACATCGCAGAAATTGCCGCTGTTGCGCTGCTGTGTTCGCCTTCACTCCGCCTCGGTTTTTTAGGTAGAGTTTCTGGTGTTTCTGTAGTAGAGCGATTCCTTTTTTGTGAAGTGCTCTCCCTTTTGTTCTCTACTAGAGGTTCTGATTGCTTTCTTTTCAGGTAGCTTTCATATTCCTCCACTATTGCTTTGAGGTGGTTTGTTTCTGCCTCATCAACTGGGGTACCGGCAGCCTGGTCTTTGGCTATCTTCCCTAGTATGAAGACCGCCCTCTGGTACCGGTTTTTTCTCGCTGATTCTGGGATTTTTTGCGCTTCTTTTTGATTTCTCCCTTAGCCGCCAGTGTACTTTGGTTGGTGTTCATGGCAGCTTTGGAGGTGGACGCTTCCTCCCTTACGTTCGCTGTTATCACTGCTGTATCTGCCGGTATACTTAGGTTGGTATGTCCGGCAGTACTCTTATTCGTCTCCTGGCTGGAGGCGAGTAATTCGACTTCCTCGGATTCCGTTATGGGAATCCTGTAATTCATGTCCTTAGTCGTCGCTGTTGTCGTCAAATTGATTGTTTTAGTTGTTGTTGTTTTGTTTTTTCCGCTCATTTTTTGGTCCCACGAGTTAGCCGGAAAGGGTTGGTCACTCATCCGCAGAGCCGGTATGAGGAGAGAAAGCTTTTGTACCTCTGACCTCGCCCGGGCATCGGAGGGGACCGTTCGCGATCAGATATTTATTACCCCCCGCTGACCATTCAGCCCTCGGCACGGGTACCTCGACACCTTGGCCTAGGGTGGTGTTGGTGGCTGCATCCTCATATCTCCACAATAGGAGATGGGCGTAACACCTAGAGTTTATTCATCCATTTTACTATTGTGGGAATTAGGAGGTGCCCCTCTTAGTTCGTAAGATTAGAGTGCGTTTCCTTTGGGATGCGCACTTTACTCTTACTTAAGCCCCTTCGCCAAGACAAGGCGACCAACTTCAAAGAGGACAGTCTAGTAATAATCGACTATAAAAATATGAGCATGTTCAATGATATTTCAACACATGCTTTAAATATATATGTACATACATAAATGTTAAACACCTTCATAGATATAAAAATGCAATTTTACAAATTTTATTTATTTTATACCAACTGTCTCTGTCGCGACAGTTCCAATAAATATCCCTTAAAAAAATATTGAACTCAATTGTTTTATTCCTTTTCTTCAACATTTGGCATACACAGAATTTTTTCCAAGTCTGACACAAAAATTTCCAACTGCCAAATGTCAAACTTCAGGAGGTCTTGACGTTTAGCAATTGAAAAATAAGGGTAGGTTAAGTCCTACGAAAAAATATGTAAATGGAGGGATTTGTTGTCGTGTTGAATACCAATAATAAAAAGTGTAAAACATTGAAAACTAAGGAAAAAGGGAAATGTATATGTGTTTGATGAAACGGTTTGTAATGTGAAGCCTCATAGTATTAATTTTCAATGCAAAATGATTAAAATATTTAATTGAGGGCTAACAAGCTGTTACGCCTTTATTAGGTATTGAAAATTCAGAAGTCAGTTTTTTCAATATACCATAAAATGATTTACATAGTTTCTCAATATACAGGGTGGCCTAAAAGATATCAGAAGATGCTATAAATTTTGCAATTGACCTCTAATGTCAGTTCTGTTTTGACATTTGTGGAGTAAACACATGCGAAATAAACGTAAATAAACAATGGTACGCTACACTGCGTGCCACAACCGATATGCTGAAGGATACATTTCCCGGGAGTCTAATCTCCCATTTTGGCGATTTGCACTGGCCAGCAAGATTACCTGATTTGACGGCTGCAGACTTTTTTTTGTGGAGCTTTTTGAAGTTGCGGGTTTATGTCAACAAGCCTTAGACTCTTGCAGCTCTTAAAGACAATATCCGTCAAAAATATGAGGACTTATTGCCAGAATTCCGGCCAAAGTGATGGAAAATCCCATAGGGCTCAATTGACAATCAACTGTGGCGGCGGCCATTTACATGATATCATACTCTCGACTTGATGTAAAAAAATTTAAGAGACCAAATAAAAATAATCCACAAGCAGAATCAAAGTTTTTAATTTAAAAAAAAGTTTTTCATTTTCGAAAAAACATCGGAAGGTTATTTTTGCGCCACCTGTTATTAAATGACCACTTTATGGTAATTTTTAATGTTGGATGTGCCTAAAAATTATTATTTTGTCCGATCTGGCTATAATGGACAATGTTATAAAAAAACGCAAGGAGGTGCTCTCACACTGGAATAAGTTGGATATCCTTCTATCCCTGATTACAACGACAAAGAACGACGGTTTCCACGTCGTTACTATACTCGTTAGAAAATGGGCAATTCCAATTAATTTTCGATAAATGTCGATAACGTCAACAGGAATATGTTCTTATTTCGCTTTACGGGTCAGGGATTAGTAGAAATATTGCCCCGATTCATTCATTTTAGGCAAGAGGCTACATATGTTATTAGAAAAGGATTACTTCTTAATGTCGGTAAGACGGATACGGTACGAGTATAATGTTAAGCGGAAGTTCGAAAATATTTTTATTAGCTACAAGGGCTTCGCAAACATATTCTTCTCGATTTTCAATAATAGGTCTCGCAGATTGACTGATACACATATTTGGTGACTGGGTCCTTGAAAAGTTACAGTCCGTTTGTTACACTCTTTGGGCGTAAGGCAAAAAAACTTGAGGGCACTATTTGCGCAAAGTTTTATTCCGAAAACTTTATTGATGTTCTATATGTAAACTCTATAGTGAAATAATATGATGAAATTAAAAAAAAAATTAATTAATTTAATTTCGCCCATTAGAAGGTTTAAATAATTTCACATACCAAATTTGGTTGAAATTATTCAAGTAGTTCCTGATTTATAGAACTTATTTCAAAGTTGGGTAGTGCCACGCCCGATGATTAAAAATTGACATATCTTGATGAAACTTGGTATGTGGGTTAAAAAAAAATTGCGAGTTCGTGGGTGCGCGTAATCACATCACTGCCATGCACACAAAACGTCATTAACCGAAAATCTATAAGGTCCCACCACTAAGGAGTAAATTAAGATATAAAAGTGTAATTTCACACAGTAGCAAGGAGCACTTGTGGGCGAAAAACTTTGAAACAGTGGTCGTGGCCCCGTCCTGCAAAGTTTAATGTACATATCTCCTAAACTACTGAAGCGAAAGCAAACGCATTTGCTGAGAGCAAATTTGGAAAAACTTCTACCGATGCTTCAAAAATGGATCAAATCGGAACATAATACCCTCTCTCTCCACATAACGGTACTGTTAACAATTACTGAAAGCGCAATAAATATCTAATTAATTATGTCAGACACATTAAATTGTACCTCTGAGATCAAATGAGAGGTCTTTATGGGAGTCGATGTGAAAACTGGACGATGGGCGTAGGAACGCCCAATTTTTAGTGAAATCACATATCTCGAGACACGACCGACTGATTTTAGTACTTAGCATTCTTTTCATATTCATATGCCACAGTGTAAAAATGGTCCAAATCGGATTACAACCACTCCTATTTTCTATATAACACGATTTCAATTCATTCATTTACTTTCCAAAGCTAAGAACAGTGTTCAAGGTGTACGGATGTGTTTTTAATTCGCTCCGTGATTTAAAACGCAAACAAGCAAAAATTAAAAAAAAAAAAAAAAAAAATCTATTAAATAGAAAATAAACAAATAGAAAACAGTGCATACAAACTGCTATAAGTAAACATAAACAAATTGTGCACGAAACAAAAAGTAAAAACAAAAAAAGAAAAATAATCAAATAAAAAAATGAGTGCTACTCAGCCTCACCAGCAAGGCCGTAGGCATTCTTTAAATGCCTACTTTAGCTATGTCGGGCCAACAACAGTAACTCCTGGCAAAAACAAAATTAACGGCGATGACTCATCATCGCAGCGATCAGCTGAAAGAGCAAGTAAGCAAGCGCAGCCAGCAGAAGCAGCAGAGAACAGCAAAAGGGCAACAACAAATGCGCTGACAGCAAACAGTACGCAGGTACCAGCAAGCACCCGGACAGCGAAGGAAAACAAAAAGCAAGGTGAGAATGTACCAAGCAAAAAAGGGCCGTCTGTTCAGACTGGTATTGATCGCTATATTAACGTAAAAAGGAAACTAAGTCCAGTTAAATCAGCCGTCAATACCAAAAAATTTCAACCAGGCACGCCAAATGGTAAAAAGCCAGAAATCCTAAATGGCAACAGATTTGCCATACTAAGCAATGGTTCAGACGACGTTGCGAAGGGTACCACCACGGTCGTTAATGCCAAACCACCTCCAATATACTTGCGCAAGCGTAGCAGTAATACTCTTGTTGCGAAATTAAGTGAAATTGTAGGTACTAACAATTTCCATATAGCGCCTTTGAAAAAAGGCAATATAGATGAAACGAAAATTCAGTCCTACACTGAAAAAAGTTTCATGGAAATCGTTAAATTTTTATCAAATGAGAACAAGAATTACTATTCATGCCAACTGAAGAGCTCAAAAGGCCTAGTTGCTGTCAAAAAGGTATAGAGTGATAATGTGAAAGAAGCTCTTGAAGAAGGTGGTTTTAGCATCAAATCAGTAGTAAATATTTTTAACAGGAACAAAGTCCCACAACCAATGTTCAAAATAGAACTGATGCCAATTGTAACCAATTAAAAAAAAATGAAATACACCCGATTTACAATTTAAAATATCTGCTCCATCGCAGAATCACCGTTGAAGAACCACATAAGAGAAATGGTCCAGTACAATGTACAAACTGCCAAGAGTATGGACACATGAAAGCATATTGCACTCTACGCAGTGTCTGTGTGGTGTGTGGTGATCTACATCCTACGTCAAAATGTACTCTTAAAAAAGAGGATTTAAAAAAAAAATGCAGCAATTGTGGCGGAAATCACACTGCTAACTACAGGGGTTGCCCTGTATATAAAGATTTGAAATCGAAGTTGTCACAGGGCATTCAAGCACGTCGTAACCAAATGTTGAATATTCCTCCTAATGAAAATATTGAAATCCCCGTCCATATTTCAAAACCAGTTAATCCTAAAGACAATGCTACACAAGGGAGCTATGCAAACGTGGTGAAAGGCAATACTGCACAAATGCAATTGCCCCAAAACCAACCAAATGGAAGCGTTGAAACAATGATTTTCAACCTTACCCAATGTATGACACAATTTATGGCTTCAATGCAAAATATGACTCAAGAGATAATCAAATCTCAAAACTAAATGTTGCAAACTTTTTTAAGTAAAAAATGAGTATATTGAACATTTGTTTATGGAATGCTAAAGGTGTTAACCAACATAAACTGGAACTTATTAAATTTCTGGATGAAAATAATATTGATGTAATGCTATTGTCAAAAACTCATCTTACGAACAAAAACAATTTCTTCATACCGGGATTTAGGCTCTATGTTACAAACCACCCAGATGGAAAGGCACATGGAGGAGCAGCAGTGTTGGTTAGAACGGTTAAATCGCCACGCATGAGAATCTTATGCCACAGCGCAATTACAAGCTACAACAATTTCACTCAAAAATCGGGGTTGTGACTTAAATCTTACTGCTATATACTGTCCACCTCGTTTTAAACTTACAGAAATCGAATTTAAAGACTTTTTTGGAACACTAGGTCAAAGATTTCTAGCAGGTGGAGATTACAACGCAAAACACACGTATTGGGGCTCACATCTTATTAATCCGAAAGGACGACAGTTGTACTACACTATTATGAATAAGCATAATAAGTTGGATATAATATCTCCTGTTAAGCCGACATACTGGCCCAGTGATAGAAGAAAAGTACCAGACTTAATAGATTTTGCTGTAGTCAAAAATATAGATAGATCGCTTATGACAGCTGATACATGTACAGACCTATCGTCTGATCATTCTCCTGTACTAATAAAGTTATACGAACAGCCCATGATGTTTGAGCCGAAAGTTTCTCTAACATCACATAAAACTAACTGGTTGAAATATAGAAAGTATATCAGCACCCACATCAATATTGATTGCAAAAGAAATACAGGAAGAGACATTGATGAAAATATAAGAGAAACTAATGACGTAATAACTAATGCAGCTGTATTGGCAACACCAAAAAGAAACAACAAACCAGTTGGTTTTAGAAAGATCACAAATAATGAAATAGAGAATCTTGTAAATGAGGAAAGGCGAGCTAGGCGGGAATGGCAGTTAAATCGATCCCCTTCAACTCTGCTTCAACTGAAATCTGCTGTACGAAAGTTAAAAAAAGCGCTTAAACGCGAAGAGGAACACAACACTGAAAATTATATAAAGAAACTGTGTCCAAATTCCCGCAAGCAAAACTCTCTTTGGAAAGCACAAAAGTCTTTCAAGCCACCAGTAGATTCCAATATGCCTCTAAGACAGTTGAATGGTAGTTGGGCACGTAGTGATGAGGATAAGGCAAATTGCTTTGCAAATCACCTAGAAAAGGTATTTCAACCCAATTGCCCAAAGAATAACTTTGAGTTGCCAACCTTGCCCAATACCGCAAACGAGTCGCATGTGTCTATTAGGACTTCTACTTCTGAAGTTACTAGAATAATAAAAGAACTTAACCCAAAAAAATCACCAGGACATGATAATATTACCCCAAAAATCCTTATTGAGTTACCAAATATTGCCGTAAAGGTGCTCTCTTTGCTCTTCAATACAATTCTTAATCTCGTACACTATCCTAATTCATGGAAAAAGTCGCAGATCATCTTGATAGACAAACCTGGGAAAGACTTAACAGGGCCGTCTTCATACAGACCAATCAGTCTTCTACCCTGTCTTTCTAAAATATTTGAAAAAGTGTTACTATCAAAAATGACTCCTTTCCTCCACGAAAATAATATAATACCAACGCACTAATTTGGGTTTCGTGAAAAACTTAGCACGATTGAGCAAGTAAATAGAATTACTAACGAAATAAGAAAGGCATTTGAGCACAGAGAGTACTGTTCGTCTATAATTCTAGACGTGGCTCAGGCGTTTGATAAGGTATGGCATGAGGGCCTTTTACGCAAGATTAAAAATATTCTACCTTCAGAATTATGTAAAACATTGGAATCGTATTTAAAAAATAGAAAATTTATGATAAAAGTGGGAGATTTCATATCTGATGAAAGACAGATAAGGGCTGGTGTACCCCAGGGCAGTGTTCTAGGCCCAACACTATACATCATATATACAGCAGATCTTCCAACAGCTAGCAATGTATTAACTTTACTTTTGCGGACGACACAGCTATAGTGAGCCGTAACAAATGCCACATAATAGCATCAAGAATATTAGCCGAGCACTTAAGGTTTGTCGAAGAATGGCTAGCCAACTGGCTTATAAAGGTAAATGAACAAAAGTGTAAGCATGTTACATTTTCGCTTAGACCAAAAATGTGTCCGGCTGTAAAAATTAACAATATTTTAGTACCCCAAGCGAATGAAGTAACTTCTTGGTATTCACGTAGATAGAAGACTTACGTGAAAAAACATATATATAGTAAAATAACTTGCATGAAGACAAGAGCTGCAAATTTAAATTGGCTATTAAATAAAAACTCCAAACTTAGCCTAGACAACAAAGTGCTTTTATATAATGCGATCATAAAGCCGATTTGGAAGTATGGCATTCAACTGTGGGGTACGACCTGTGCAACTAATGTAGACATAATACAAAGGTTCCAATCAAAAATGCTTAGATCAATCACGTGTTCACCATGGTACATGCGTAATGAAAATATCCAAAGACCTTGGTATTTCTATGGTAAGGAAAGAAGTAGAAGACAGCAGAATTAAATATATATCTAAACTCCGTGATCACTCAAACCCTTTGGCCACGCCTTAAAAGAGGAGATATTGCCGCGTAATGAGGAGCAATGTATCACCAAAACAGCTCAATCACTTTCTTGAGCGTGTCTAGTTTTTAAATAGGCTTATGATTTTATTACTTATTGTTAGGCTTTCAAAACAAAAAGCAGATTCAATAAATGAAAAGACATGCCAATATTTAAATTATCTCAATGAAAATTGCAGAAGGCGATTTACTCATAACAGAGTATCTTTGTGTCTAAAGGAAATAAAATTGGACGAAAACTTGATCTAGCTCCCATATAATTAATATCAGGAGTTTGAACCGCCGACTGACTTTACTCCATATGTTTGGTGGTTGTAAATAAGGTACCCTAATGAAACCCAGGCATCAGTTTTTTAGTAATAAAGTTAATAGATCAAATCATGCCGATACTAACCCAAGTCCCATATACTGAATACAATGATTTGCGTTTTTTTAACCAACCTTATGCCGAATATGTCGGGCAGTGGATAAGTTGTATATAATATACATATAATATGTACTACTGTGATTTGAAATTGAAAGGTGAATTTTGTTCATTGCATTTCCTTCCTCCCCTCCCGCTGCAATACACTTATGCCAACGAATTTTCCAGTCATCACAGCACTTGGAAAAATCCTCCTTGGAAAAAGCCTCAGAGCCTTCTTCGATTCAGCTTTTATATCCTCAACTGAGTCAAAACGGAGGATGGAGTCATGTGTAGAAGTTCACGCAAGTGAGGAAAGTTCTCTGATCGCCATTCACTTGGGAGTGGCCAGAAACGATTCTTTTACATATGACTCAAGCAGCTCACGACTTCCGGTCTCTGACCAAGTATCCTCTGGGTAGCCTAAGAACATCCGTTTGAAGGCGAGCTAAAGTGAGAAGGCGAAATATCCCCTACTTAGGGTTGTGCGCTGGGTTTGGGACCCGCCACGTAAAAAAACGCACCAATGAAAACAACCAAACAGCCTCGGATGAGAGACCCCCCTTTTGATGACGACCATGGCAAGCGAAATAAGGACTACGATTTGAGGGCATGCACCTGGAATGTCCGGTCCCTTAATTGGGAAGGTGCCGCTGCCCAGCTGGTTGATGTCCTCGTGAAAATAAAGGCTGACATCACCGCCGTCCAAGAAATGCGATGGACGGGACAAGGACAGAGACGAGTAGGTCCTTGTGACATCTACTACAGTGGCCATATAAAGGAGCGCAAGTTTGGTGTTGGATTCGTGGTGGGAGAGAGACTCCGTCGCCGAGTACTATCATTCACTCCGGTGAATGAACGTCTAGCCACAATCCGCATCAAAGCGAGGTCTTCAACATATCGCTGATTTGCGCCCACGCCCCGACGGAAGAGAAGGACGTTGTGACCAAAGATGCCTTTTATGCGTGCTTGGAGCGCACTTATGAGAGATGCCCCCGCCACGATGTCAAAATCGTGCTTGGCGACTTCAACGCCAGGGTGGGCAAAGAAGGTATCTTTGGCACTACGGTCGGTAAATTCAGCCTCCACGAGGAAACATCCCCAAATGGGTTGAGGCTGATCGACTTCGCCGGGGCCCGAAATATGGTTATCTGTAGTACTAGATTCCAGCATAAGAAGATACATCAAGCTACCTGGCTGTCTCCGGATCGAAAAACCACCAACCAGATCGATCATGTTGTGATAGACGGAAGACACGTCTCCAGTGTTTTAGATGTGCGTGCGCTCCGAGGTCCTAACATCGACTCGGACCACTATATTGTTGCAGCCAAAATTCGCACCCGCCTCTGTGCAGCAAAAACGCACGTCAACAAACACAAGGAAGGTTCGACGTCGAGAAGCTGCAATCACAACAGACAGCCGAACGTTTTTCTACTCGGCTTGCACTCCTGCTCTCTGAGAGCACTCGTCAACAACTCGGTATAAGGGAACTGTGGGACGGCATTTCAAACTCCTTACGTACAGCTGCAACCGAAACCATTGGTTTTCGGAAAGCGCAAAAGAACAGCTGGTACGACGAGGAGTGCCGTGCCGCAGCGGAGAGAAAACAGGCTGCCTACCTCGCAACGTTACGATCGACCACAACACGTGCGGGATGGGATAGATACCGAGAGTTGAAGAGGGAAGCAAGACGCATTTGTAGACAGGAAAGGAAAGAGGCCGAAATGCGTGAGTACGAAGAGCTTGATAAGCTGGCCGACAGGGGTAATGCTCGAAAATTCTACGAAAAGATGCGGCGGCTTACAGAAGGTTTCAAGACCGGAGCATACTCTTGTAGAACCCCCGAAGGTGATCTAGTCACTGATGCCCAAAGCATACTTAAATTATGGAGGGAACACTTCTCCAGCCTGCTGAATGGCAGTGAACACATAACACCAGGAGAAGGCGAACCCGATTCCCCAATCGATGACGATGGAGCAGACGTTCCATTGCCCGACCATGAAGAAGTTCGAATAGCAATTGCCCGCCTGAAAAACAACAAAGCGGCAGGGGCCGATGGATTGCCAGCCGAGCTATTCAAACACGGCGGCGAAGAACTGGTAAGGAGCATGCATCAGCTTCTTTGTAAAATATGGTCGGACGAAAGCATGCCCAACGATTAGAATTTAAGTGTGCTATGCCCAATCCATAAAAAAGGAGACCCCACAATCTGCGCCAACTACCGTGGGATTAGCCTCCTCAACATCGCATATAAGGTTCTGTCGAGCGTATTGAGTGAAAGATTAAAGCCCACCGTCAACAAACTGATTGGACCTTATCAGTGTGGCTTTAGACCTGGTAAATCAACCACCGACCAGATATTCACCATGCGCCAAATCTTGGAAAAGACCCGTGAAAGGAGAATCGACACACACCACCTCTTCGTCGATTTCAAAGCTGCTTTCGACAGCACGAAAAGGAGCTGCCTCTATGCCGCGATGTCTGAATTTGGTATCCCCGCAAAACTAATACGGCTGTGTAAACTGACGCTGAGCAATACTCAAAGCTCCGTCAGGATCGGGAAGGACCTCTCCGAGCCGTTCGATACCAAACGAGGTTTCAGACAAGGCGACTCCCTATCGTGCGACTTTTTCAACCTGCTTCTGGAGAAAATAATTCGAGCTGCAGAACTCAACAGAGAAGGTACCATCTTCTATAAGAGTGTGCAACTGTTGGCGTATGCCGATGATATTGATATCATCGGCCTCAACACCCGCGCCGTTAGTTCTGCTTTCTCCAGACTGGATAAGGAAGCAAAAGAAATGGGTCTTGCAGTGAACGAGGGCAAGACGAAATATCTCCTGTCATCAAACAAACAGTCGTCGCACTCGCGACTTGGCACTCACGTCACTGTTGACAGTCATAACTTTGAAGTTGTAGATAATTTCGTCTATCTTGGAACCAGCGTAAGCACCACCAACAATGTCAGCCTGGAAATCCAACGCAGGATTAC
Source organism: Bactrocera zonata (assembly GCA_037783105.1). Lineage (NCBI taxonomy): Eukaryota > Metazoa > Arthropoda > Insecta > Diptera > Tephritidae > Bactrocera > Bactrocera zonata. Next base: position 2,283,894 of record JBAWJQ010006683.1, read on the forward strand.
TCTTGTCAACAGGTGCTACTTTGGACTGAGTAGGCAATTGAAAAGTAAAGTCCTCTCTCGACGAACAAAAGCCAAACTCTATAAGTCGCTCATAATTCCCGTCCTGCTATACGGTGCAGAGGCTTGGACGATGACAACAACCGATGAGTCGACCTTAAGAGTTTTCGAGAGAAAAGTTCTGCGAAAGATTTATGGTCCTTTGCGCGTTGGCCACGGCGAATATCGCATTCGATGGAACGATAAGCTGTACGAGATATACGACGACATTGACATAGTTCAGCGAATTAAAAGACAGCGGCTACGCTGGCTAGGTCATGTTGTCCGGATGGATGAAAACACTCCAGCTCTGAAAGTATTCGACGCAGTACCCGCCGCGGGAAGCAGAGGAAGAGGAAGACCTCCACTCCGTTGGAAGGACCAAGTGGAGAAGGACCTGGCTTCGCTTGGAATATCCAATTGGCGCCAAGTAGCGAAGAGAAGAAGCGACTGGCGCGCTGTTGTTGACTCGGCTATAATCGCGTAAGCGGTGCCTACGCCAGTAAAGAAGAAGAGGAGTCAAAACGGTGTCCTCGGAGTGGTCATGTGAATTTGCTGAATAGCCAGAAGTTACACGAAGGTAAAGGTTGCGTTGGTTGCGGCACGATATTAGTTAAAAACGTGGCGAAATGATCACGAATTACCAATGCAATATGAGATGGTGCATTATCGCACTTCTTTGTTCAATAAATTCAGACAAAGTAAAAATAGAAGAATTTCCTTTTAGAGCCTCACAAACGCGACATATATCTCAAATACTAATGAATATTTTGACTTAAAATTTAGCATAGATGTCACTAAAAGTTCTACTAAAAAACCGAAAAACACGCAAAGTATAAATTAGGAGGTATTAAATTGAAAGGTATATTTATATTAAAAACTCATCTTTCAATTTAATCCCAGTAGTATACATAAATTGCTTAGATTAAGATCCCCCCGTTGACGTTTTACATCTTAAGGTATTTGCTTTTTTTTTATTATTTTTAATTACAAACATTTTCGAATTTAAGCTAATTAAGGTCTATCCGGTGAATAATACTCTTGGTTCAGATTGAAAAAGATTTGATGGTTTTCCTAATCTTGAGGAGAGGCCGAGGAAGCCTTTGGTTGCCTTATATTGTTGTAAAGGCAGGAGCCTGTCACCAAAAGTTGTGCTTTTTTTAGGAAATCGTAGTTAAGCCACACAGTATTTGGTGTTTTTGTCTGGTGGTGGCGCGCGGTAAAGTCACATTGGCCAAACAGTTGAATTTGTTCAACAAGCGTACTTACATCACCAACAACGACGTTAAGTGCCGCCTTTCCTTTATATGTAACCCGTCGACATAGCCAGCTTTGCTGCGAAAGTTGCTATTAGACTCCAGGAAACTGGACACGTTAGGGTCCGAGAGAGGAAAAATCCGAAACCTTCTTTCACTACGATTGATTTGCTGATAAGTTGTACCACCGCTCAGCGGAACCTACTGTTAGCGGCATTTCCTCCGCGCACATACCTCCGAGAGATATGTGGGTGAGGCGTAAATGTTGCGTTGTTAGGCAGTAAATGTAAAGTCTTCTGTCGGGAGCTCCCACTCAACTCTTGGTTCACATAACCAGACCACTGTAGTAGTTTTCAGGCCGAAGTGATTAGAAGTGCGGCTCATTTAAAGATGTATCCACTCACTCCCATAGCGGATAAACTATACATACTTTGAGCTACTCAAGTAGTTCATGAGCCCACCAACAGTACCACCAAGCTACTTCCAACTTGTCTGTGCAAATTTTAAATTTTAAATAGAAATATAGATATTAAAGGCCTCAATAAATTTGTGGGAGGCTCTAGACGTTTTGTCGATATACGACAGGCTCTGGGCATCACATCCGACAAGTATCTTAGAGCATCTTTGAACAGTTTTTATATCACCTCGCAATTCAAAATTGTTTATATCTTTTTAACAGTTGTACAACTTTTAATGACAATTTTGGATTTTTCACTTAAAGACTTCCGGTTCGTATGATGCTGTAGCACCAAATTTCTTTGATCTGAGATTAACGATACTTATAGCGCTTTTAATATAATTACTTACTTTAACTAACTTTTGACTATATGTTTGTATGCATTTTTCTTTGAACACAAGTATTTTGTGCATTTTGCCTTTGTTTTAACGGCATAATGTGTAGTAACAGAATTGCAACGGTATCAATAGTTAAAAAAAAAAACATTTATAAGAATTTAAATCTTACAATAAATTAATGGTTTGAGGCGTAAGCTTCAGTTGTAATTTTTGATGTTGACTGTAAATATATTATTATCGAATAAATACAACGTTATTGCTGGTGTGTACTGGGATTTGAACTGGAGGTCAAAATTTGGGAATGATTGGCAAAAATTTGCGAACAATTTAGGATGACGAAGTGATGGAAAGAAATGTTGTGAAGTTCTGAATTTAGGCTTGTCAATTGATATGTACATATGATAAATACTCAAAGGATTAAGCTTAAAACAGCACAGTGAGTTAAAATACATACGACGATTTACAGAAGGTTTTGAAAGTAAAGTTCATTTCTATATGGATTTCTAAGCACGATGTATAAAAATAAAAGCATATCTTAGCTAGACTCCAATATATTAATATTTTAAAATGCTACTATTAAGTAGATTAAATAATATTAAATTCTGCGTATGTGAACACGTTACCGGCACGGGTAGCTGAAAATTAAAACAACGTGATTTCTATCTTGTAAAAGTCCCCTTTCTAATCATAAATGACAAATTGAATAAATAAAGAGTGAAATTATTCACTGTCTGCTAAAGGTTAATATTAATATGAAATGGGGTGAAAGACGAACTCGAAGAAATGTCAGTGATTGTGTTTGTGGATGACAACTGGGATGTACAGAAAACCAATGGCATTTAAGCATCAACAACTTGTAATGAATCATTTTATCTGAGTAGAGAAGAGTCACGTCGAGCAGGGCAGAGCGAAAAGACAGCAAGGTTTGTGAATAATACGATTTAATCTATTAAGCGATATTTGTATTTTTGTTAACGTGTGCACGGGAATCTACACCTATATTCATTGATTACATACACACCTTTTTGAAATGTTTACGTGGTGCTGCTGCTACAGCGGTTTCTTAAAAGGATAATGCGACTAGTTTTTGGAGATTTTATTTCTAAAAAACAATTAACCAATGTGAATTATAACACATCATAGCAGATGTTTGTTGTCCTATTGTTCTCGCATAAAATAAGTTTTTTGTGTGTTTTAAATAGGTTGAAAAGTATTCATAATATAAGTACTGTCTATGTGCATTAACATCGCCATAAGTATTTAAATAGTGAGAACGTTTAAATGATTGATAGTTTTTGTAAACAAACTCCGAAATTTCATATGCAATAAACCATACCTATTTGCTTTGAAGACTTCAAGGACTATTTCAATGCATATATAGTGAATGAAAAAAGTGGCTAATGAACAACGGTCATGCGCTAAAAAAGGATACAATCATTCATGTTGTTTATTATAATATATATGTGGCATGTTCATTAAAAGCAACTTTAGTTGTTACAAAAAAAAGTTAACCATGAACATTTAGGGCAGAGGTACCAAGTGTTCTTGCAGTTTTCTATTTAAAATCTCTGACTAAATATGCAGTTTTGTCCTAAAAATTTTATTTCAAAGACATTTATTTATGAGCAGTTTTTTTTTCTAAAGGTTAGCTTAACAAGCAGTGGTATTTTTTCTAGCTTCAAATGAGCTCTAAAACGCCCTTGACCTGAACAACTCTGCTTAATTTTAAGTTTTTACTTTAAGCTTTTGTCAGAGCCTCATTTATAAGTATTTTTTATTTATTATGCAAATGTATGTACATTACAAATTTATTCCCTTGCTAAAGAGACTTTTTCAAATCTTTTGTTGCTTGTACAAAATGTTATATGTCTTCATTGTCATTGTCTTCAGTGAAATAAACTAGGGTAAACTGCCTTACTACCAGTTCAACTGGTCAACTCACTATCTTTTCAAGAAACATGCATTACATTTCAGGTTATATGACGACTCGAAAAACTCGCGAAGTATAAATTAAAAATTCATCTTTCAATTTGATCGCAGTAGTATGTATGTACATATATACTAGCCGACAAGGTTTGTTTTGCCATTGTAAATTTTAGGAAAAAGTAAAAGTGTGTGAAAGATATAATTACAATTGAAAGAGGCATGAAGATGAAATATATGTTAAATTACAGTATTGATAGCTACGTATGTATATACCGAAAAATGTTCATATTTCTACTATTGACTATTTCAATTTAAAAATAAACAAAGATTAATCACTCAACGCAATGGAGTGTATGTATAATTTTTTCTGTCAGCGCGTTTTAGCGCATACCAACAAAACGGATGGTATGTATGCTCACGCGAGAAAATGCCTCATAAAGTTTCTGTGGAAGAAGCCTAATGTACCCAAATCTAACTCACAAACATACAGAAACAGAGTTATTCATCGCCATTGGAAATACCAATCTAATTATCAATCAATAGGGGGATTCTCTTGCCTTTGCAAGATTGCACAATGACACAAAATGCAAAAATCCTATACCGATATGTGCAAGAGTACGACAGCATCCATTGCAGAATCTAGTGATATAAGACCAGCTGATCCGGTAAATTTATTGTGAATGACTATTATGCGAAACTTTTGTGAATGACTAATTCAACGAGTATTGTGAATGAATAAATAAAAAAAAAACAAAACAAATTGCGAAAAATTAACGAATTTATTTTTTAACAAGAAAAAACGTTAACTTCGGCTACACCGAAGCTAATTTACCCTTCAAATTTCGTGAAGATTCCACATCAAATGCGAAAGTTTTCCATACAAGCCCTTGATTACGATCATTCAGTTTGTATGGCAGCTAGATGCTATAGTTAACCGATCTGAACAATTCGGAGACTACATTGTTACCCTAGAAAATAATCTATACCAAATTTCGTGAATATATCTTACCAAATGCAAAAGTTTTTCATACCAGCACTAGATTCAGATCGTTCAATTTGTATAGCAGCTATATGCTATAATAAGCTGATCTGTACAATTTCTTCGTATATTACATTATTATCTTAGAAAATAACCTGTGCCAACTTTAGTGAAGATACATTTGTCAAATATGAAAGTTTTTCATACAAGAACTTGATTCCGATCGTTTAGTTTGTATGGCAGCTATATGTTATAGTGGTCCGATATCGGCAGTTCCGATAGCTTCTTCAAGAGAAAACGACGTTTGCAAAATTTCAACACGATATTTTAAAAACTGAGGGACTAGTTATATACAGACAAATGGACGTGGCTAAATCGACTCAGCTTAACATATTGAGCATTTACATATATATACTTTATAGGGTCTCCGACGCTTCCTTCTGGGTATTCAAACTGCGTGACAAACTTAATATACCCTGTTCGGGGTATAAAAAAGTTATTAATTTTATAATTGAAGAAGCTGCTTCTAGTATAGTCTTATCGAAGCATCGCGGAAATTATCAAAATGTGCCTAAGTGTTTGGAATGGAGATCTAATGTTCTTGACTATTTAGACGAAGGACGTTTCCAAAAAATGCTCCGAGTCTCAAGAGGTCAATTTACGTTGCTATTAACCTTGATCAAAGACTGTGCACAGTTTAACAACGCTCAACCCATTAGCCATTTTCGGTACATCTACAGCTATCTATAACCTTACATCGTTTGGGTTCAACGAGTGAAAGTGTGGCGATTCGGAAAGTAGCTACACTGTTTGGTGTAGGAGATGGTGAAACGCTTTACAAGATCACAAAGCGAGTATTTTCGTCTATTTTGGAGTTAAAATCTAGATAGTGATATATCTGGCCTGATATGAATGAAAGACAAGATATCGTTTAAACAACATACAATGAGTTGCCGCATTGAATAGGGTATACTGATGGCAATAAATTGGAGCTTGCAGAAGCACCAGTTGTTAACCTTTCGGTTTTGTTTTTTCAAAAAGCCGAATCTATTTCATAAAGGCACAAGTTGTATGCGACTAACAGTTTAGGGTTCGGCATTTAGTAGAGGGACACTTTGGTAGTCTACACGATGCTCTCATATTTCGTACAAGTGCTCTCTCCAATCAAGAAGGTTCACTTTTTTCTGCTTCTCAATGGCTAGCAGTAGATTCTGCTTATCCAATGCTGACCACTCTTTCAATCAAATTCACAACAAATGGACTATTCAAAGCGTAAAGAGCAGATGTCGCGTGAGAATTGGACACTGCTTTGTGATTCTAAAAGAACACTTTGGCAGCCTTAAAGCATTAAGAATACGTATTCAGGACGTCATATTTTATGTTCCAACTGGTTTATTTATCTTACGAGCTACTTGTAACGATATTGAACACGTAGACAATATATGTGACCTGGTCTACGGAAACGGGGCTTAGGTGTCAAAAAATCAATTTTCACTTTTTAGTTGATTCGGATGGAAGATGAGATGCTTTTTCACGTGATAGAATCCAAAAAGTCATAACTTGTTTGAAAGATCCCTAAAAATGTAGAGAAAGAAGAGTAAAAATACGAAAAAATATAATTTTTTTGTTATGAACAAAATACATTGAATTATAAGCTATTAAGACATGATTATACACTAGAAAAACGTATTATGGGCCAAAAATAATAATGCTGAGTAGTTTATGTATTTTTCTTTGTTGTCGTTTTCCTTGAGATCTTTTTACGTGTTAATCCTGAGGAAGATGGACCTGGTTCCTCGTCTGGTTTGAGAACATCTTCACTAATTTTTGCCTTCCGTTTCTTCGATGGCAAATCTTTCGGCAATGGAGCCACAATATCTACTTTAGATATATCCGAAACTAAGCTGCGAAGATTGTGATAGATGTACTACTGACGTTCCAAAGATAAACCGGCTGGTTGTATAACTTTCGGCATTTCAGGACCGATAGGTTTTAACAGAAGCTTAAAGGACTGCACTTCTTCACTGTCTGCGAATTTCTTTGTTTTTACACAATCTGTAGAGGTTATGAAATGATGGAATTGCGTTATTCCAACAAGCGACTTGTACAGTGGTTTAAAATAGCTGTCCAATTCATACCAGACGACTTTTTCAGGCGATACAGCTTTAGTATAACCCCCAGGTGATGATGCCTCGACACACTGCAGTAAATCTGCATACGTGTCGATGTTATTGACAGCATACTTACTTTTGAAAATACCGAAGTAACGATCAGGCGCGAACTTAGTGTGCCCTGTAAGTAGAAAATTTAATAAAATAGTTTTGTTAGGACCCCGAGCCAAACGCCATTGCAGATATGATAGCACAGTGTTATTCTTATTCTGCCCAACACAATTGTCACAGAAAAGAACGAGTGTTTCAATGTCTTTATAGTAGGTTTCCAGGTGATAATGCAGGATGCTCACAACACAGTTCGGTCCTTTACCAACGTCATCTTTTTCGTCTAGCATGTAATTGTACTGTAAAAAAAAGTTATAAGTAAGATCCTGTAAAGGCGAGCAATTTGAGTTCCTATGATTCAGTTTGAAATTCTAACCTGAACTTTTTGTTCTTCGTCTGTAATTCCGAAGACTCCGCACCTCTTGGTTGCTTTGAAGTATGCTGTACCAGGTTGTTGTGGACTGACAGGGTAGTGAACGGTTTGGGCAAAATCAAATGACAGAACGACTGCTGTAGGGTCAGTATTTCTACACCAACTTTGATAATATTCTCGTTGATTTCGGGCTCGGTGGAGGTGATCAAGAAATTGATTAAGCTTCTGTTCGCTTTCAATGTCAGTAACACCTCTGGCTTGCGCAATCCTTAGAAATCGAAAGAAAAAATACTGAATTTAATCTCAACGTTTAATGCAACTATAAAATGAGCAAATAATGAGCTATTTACCACGGCAGACATCGCAGAGATCATCCGCTGGTTTCATAACTGTAACGTAGGGTATGTATTTGGACCATATCCGTCGAAAACTGCGATTACTCATCTTCAATTCGTCATCACTGAGTGAAGAAATGTATTTTCGATAAATTGAGGACTTCGTCTCGCTGGATGGCAGTTTCATTATCCGAAAATCCTTAAATTTTGGGAGTCGTCCGGGCAGTGGAAGAGCCATTAAATCGGCTATAGACGCGATGAATTTAACAGCCGGATTAAATGACTTTGGATGTGTACTCGGTTTATTTGCCAGTCCGTGTTGGCGCACTGTTACACTCTGTGCGGCAAAATGACATACTAAAACGTACATCTTCTGCCTGAGATACACATACTTCGTCTTCATCATAATCGCTCTCTTCATTGTTTTCATCATCCTTTTCATGGAAATATTGTCCGTATACGGCACTGAAATCCTCATCAACACTCATGTTTCATTTCATGCGAAATGCGAAGACGATAATCAACAGAAACACTTACACAAATGTGATAACAGAACATCCGGAAAGAGAGACGAATGAAAACAAGACAACAGCAGCTGCGCGGTATTAGAGTAAACGTCACTTCTTCAGTGTTACTTTTTTAAATGTTCCACACTAGCAACTTACACGATGAACTATAATAATATTCCGACCAAAAACAACACTTACTGGACGTCCTTGAAGCCTCTGGAAAGGAGAACAATTAATGAGATAACGAGAAACTGACGAAACGAGTTGTTTATTTTTAACAGCTGTTTCCCACATACATATGTAGTTGTCGATAGCGACGAAGAATCAGATGAATTTTCTCCACATGAAAATGGTTGGCGAATAAATGATACAGAAGCCAAGAGCAAATGTTTGTACACAATAATGTTTGGTGATCAATAAAACGAAACCTAAGGAAATAATCTAACTGCCATAAATAATCAAAAATAAATACAAATGTAATTTAGTATATTTAATTGTTTTTATTTTTATTTTTTCTTTTTTCAATTTTGCACATAGCCACTCATTCCTTCATTTCTAACTCTAACACCTTGTATTTTCCATCAGTTTCTTTTTTTTTAATTCTATATCTAATTTTTTTGACTCTATATCCAATTTTCTTTTCTTCATCGAATTTATATATGTCAAATTTCAGCTTCTTCGCTTCCATAGCAATTTTTTTCAGCTTGAATATCCGCCAATTGTTCAACGGATGATTTCGGCCGAATTGACCGTTGGTTGATACCGGTGTGGAAATTGGTGCGATCGAAGGTGCGGCATTTAATGGTGGAGCAGGTACACATTCCTCTTCCAAGAATTCTACTTCGAATTCTGCCGCAGGACTAACTGGACACAACTGAGGCGAAGAAAGGTTACTTTTAACCAGTAGCGGTTGCATGGCCGGCAACCGCTTTCCAAATATTTCCCTCAGCTGGTCCAAATGGGACACATTTTAGCAATTATTTTTTTATTTGCAATAAATTTAAAATATCAATATATGTAATTCTATCCTTCGATGGTTCTGCCGTCACCTTCATCTTGTAGTCCTGCACTCGTTGATGCGAGCCAGAATTGACTTTACGGTACTGTGCATTCAAATGTCGGACCTTCCACCACACCAGATCCCATGAGACATCCAACTGCGATTTTTATAAAAATCGTTTATGAAACAATTGGCTAATTGGAGCCTGAAAAGATGGAAAAATGAATTGGATCAAAAATTAAAAAAAAAAAAACTATAAACTTACCTCAAATTCCGCCTCTTCCATTAAAAACTCTATAATCGAGTGCACCTCACCCTCCTTCCATTTCTTGTTTGGCTGCTGCCTTTTCCTCTTCGCTGGGGGCGCAACTTCAGTATTCATTCTTATGGACTACTGTAAAATTTCTTCAGAATTTAAATAGAAATTATAAAGTTTATTTAAAACTTACCTTCCTCAAACATTTAACGGTGTAATATGTCTTTAAGTAAAACGATAGCTTAAATAAAGTTGCAATACTATTTTTACGTGTCATTGCACGAAAATAAACATGGGTTTTGGTCTGACATATTTTGCAGCCATTGCAAATAATTTTCTGTGTGTGTTTGTTGTTGTGCCGTTGCACCAAAAGGAAATTTCTGCAATCCGTGCACCGTGCAAGGGTTTTGCAAGAGCAAGAGAATACCACTAATATACAAGTATTTTAATGACTAATCTTGTGTCACTACAAAGCGTGGTGTGTTCAAATTGCGAAGCTAAATAGCCATACATTCAATCTTCGGTTGTATCTTGGAGTATTGGATAAAATAAATATGAAATAAGTAAATCGCCATTAACCGAAAACATGTAGTATGCCATTACTAAGCACTAAATTAAGATATAAAGTTGTAATTTGGCACAGAAGATTGCAATACCAAGCGATGAAATATCACACAGCATACCTGCGTTCGGTAGTTGAATCTATGCAAAACTTATCAATCAGATTATATATGTACATATGTTACATTTCAAATGTTTGGTAGTGATTTAAATGGCATCTTACATCAGATGAACATAGATTTGGGGAACACATACTGAGATTACTGATTGGGAAATTCGCAATGACAATGCAATGCTCCTCTATAGCAATCATTGCTTCATTGTACATTATGTCACTGAATGATATCGTTAGATTGTTTAACCTTGTACCATCTCATTTCAAAATATTTGGCATCACTTATCAAATCCTTGTGATTATCCCACAACATTTGTGTCGTTGGCACAATATGTCGGTCAGAGTATGAGTTATATATTGTATATATATACGAGTATCAAATTGCTTAAATTCAGATCCTCTGGTTGACGTTTTACATTTTAAGATATTTCCCTGGCTTTAATTTCAGGAAATTGCAAGAGTATAAAATGTTCATTTGCGCCAAAACTTAAACCTTCCTTACTTGTTTTACCTATTTAACTATTTCGGTGCAATAAAATTTTGAGCTTAAAAAAAATTTCAATAATAATTCATTCAAGGGTACGAAATGTTGTGTAAAACCCATACTTAGCCCTTCGTTACTTGTTATTAATATATTTCACTTTGATGTAGACCAATTTTAATAATATTTAGTGGTAAGCCACATTTTTTTCTTTAAAATATCCTATATTTTGACCAAACTGTACGGTTTAAAATCAGGAGGAAAGTCGGAATTCATTATATAAGATAGGACAGAGATTGATTGCATTAATTTGGTCATCACTGATGCATACTTGAGAACAATAACTTTCAAGCAATTTTACAAATACTATATATAACTCACATACTAAAAGATTCGTTGTTAAAAAACAAAACATTTAGGAAGGATATGGACGTTGGGATAATTCGTATATATAGTACTATCTGACCCCGCAGACGTTGTCTTGCGTGAAATTATGTGTTTTTAAATTAAAAGAAAGTTGACTCCAGTAATTATCATGTTCCACCAAGTGTAATTGCTGGCATGCTTCTCAAACCGTACCATTCACAGTACGCAAGGCCTCCAATGAAGTTGAACAGCATACATTAATTATTAGCAACCGAAATTAGGAGCAATCGTGGCGTATCGAGTGGATTGTGTAAATTTGTCTTAATGCATTAGTTGAGAGCAAACCTAAATGCCCCTCTACTACTTTGCCTTGCTTTCTGCGTAACCATTTCGTCGACGATGCTTTTCATATATATTATATCAAGGCATTTCCGAATTAAGCAATGTTCTCGCAATCAAATCACTGACGCAAGTTAAGAAAAAACTCGTCAATGTCGATTTTTGTACTCTATTCTGTGGGTTGAAATACACTCTTTGGCCTTCTCCAAATGAACTGCGAGATGCACAACAGTCGGAAAACGTTCATGAATTGCGAAAGTAAGTATTTTACAAAAGGCTTCATTGCAGTTCAAGTATCGACACATTTGACACTCGCTGATCTCAACTTGTTCAAAACTAATAACCGCCTAGTTGATTTCTTTGGTGATGTACGTGCAAACGTATTTGAGCGATTTCACTAAACTGAATATTCAACATTGATATGAGTTTTGTCGCTGCTCTAAATTGAATGGTAAATGTTCTACGATAGTCAACTGTTGAGCGACGCCTACACGGTGGATATCCATCATTTCCATTTTGCGTTTCCGAAAGAAAAGCACGTGAATAGTGTTTCGCGCATTAATTGTTAGACATACAAACCGAAGTGGGATTTTGGTGTCCGCAAAGTCCATAAACCATATCGGTTTATACCACTTCGTATAATTCTGGATTTATCTCTGGATTAGGAATTTCCGCAGAAATGATTGCATCAATTTGATCTGGTGTAATCACCATACACCATCCAAAGAATGTTTGCGTGCGGCAAACCTATTTTTTTGCCACTCAAAAGAGTACATCCAGCATATAACAACACCATATATACATACGTTGCTTCACGATAAAGTCCATCAAACATCGTAGTTGTTGTTTAAAAACCGTGCTGTGACATCGTGACGATCTTGCTGATTGATCGCAATTCAATAATACCGTAATCTATGGCCGTTTTGCATTGCAAACCGATATTAGCGTGACCTCTTCGAGGCATCGTAACAAATTTCAATCTGTGTGTATGAAACACACATAAGGTTTTTACTGAATAATTTTCAAAAATGTTCCTTTTGAATAGCCGGAAAAAAGAAAGCAAACGATCGAAATTGAACGATTCAAATAATTTACAAAAAAAAAAACTGTATGGAAAAGTCTTCTACTTCTTTACTGGCGTAGACACCGCTTACGATTATAGCCGAGTTAACAACAGCGCGCCAGTCGTTTCTTCTTTACCCTACGTGGCGCCAATCGGATATTGCAAGCTTAGCTAAGTCCTGGTCCTTTCAACGGAGTGGGGGTCTTCCTCTTCCTCAGCTTCCCCCGGCGGGTACTGCGTCGAATACTTTCAGAGCTGGAGCTACCTAGCCAAAGTAGCCGCTGTCCTTTAATTCGCTGAACTGTGTCAATGTCATCGTATATCTCATACAACTCATCATTTCATCAAATGCCATATTCGTCGTGGCCAACGCGCAAAGGACCATAAATCTTTCGGAGGGTGGAGTCATGTGTAGAAGTTCACGCAAGTGAGGAAAGTTCTTTGATCGCTATTCAGAGTGGCTAGAAACGATTCTTTTATATATGGCTCAAGCAGCTCACGACTTCCAGTCTTTGACCAAGTATACGTATCCTCTGCGTAGCCTAAGAATATCCATTTGAAGGCGATCTTAAGTGAGAGGCTGGGTTTAAGACTCGCCTCGTAAAAAACACTACCAATGAAAAAGCGTATGGAAAAGTCACTTTTTGGAAATTTACGCTCGTAAGCCGGATAAAAATTAACTTTTTCTAATTTTGTTTTTTACAAACCATCTTCATTGGATTCCCTTCAAAGTAGTTCATGCAACGGTTAAGTCAGCTATAGCGAACAGACAAACTTACTTTTACCAACTTACTTTCATACATACGATAAAGCAAACCGGAATTTTTAATATTGTATATTAGGTATATGGGGTATAAGGTCAACCGATTTTATATTTTTTAATATTTCCGAACACTATTAACACTAAACAGAGTATATATTTCCGAATTCTTAAACAACACACAAATTTTAATAATAAAAATCTCTCAATTGTATAGTTGCTTAAATCTCACGATTAATCACATGGCGATCTTGCAATATCACTGTGCGCACAGAATCAGTAATTACCAGAGCAACAATTGAATTTGAATGTCCATCAAGAAATTTGCCTTGGAGTGGTTTACGATCTCGATTTAATTAACCACACCAATGATAAACGCTGGTACTTGATCGCGCGAAAATGTTTGCGGCTTAATTACATTTTTAGGCCGATATCAATATTTTAAGTTCTGAGTATGTATAAAACCTTTAATCTCGAAATCCCATATTAAGTCTTATGCTATGTTCGGACCGACATTGAAAACATTTTGAAAACACATTTGTATGTTGTGGAACGTAAGTCGTTCGGACCGACAATTTGTGTTTTCGCTGAGTTTTCACTGACAACTATCAATACGGGGATTCTCTTACTCTTTCAAGAAGACACAAAATGCAAAAATCCTATACCGAAATATGCAAGGAGAAGACAGCACTCATTGCGAATCTAGTGATATATGACGGCACGAAAATAAACATGGGTTTTGGTCTGACATATTTTACAGCCATTGCAAATAAATTTTTGGGTGTGTTTGTTGTGCCGTGGTACCAAGAAGAAAATTCTGCAATTGGTGCCCCGTGCAAGGGTTTTGCAAGAACAAGAGAATCCCCTTAACAGTGAGCAGCTGTATTTGTATATGGAATGTAAACAAATATCATGTGACAATTTAGGGCTGGCAAAATATGTCTTCCAAAAAAATCGACTAAAGTAGAGCAGGCACCGATTATTATGAGTGGAATGTAAGTTTTCAAGCAGTTTTCAGCGAAAACTGTGTTTTCGTTTGACAGATTTTACATGGACGAAAACACAAGTTTTCGTGCGAAAACCACTTTTTCCCACGAAAACATGTTTTCGCTGTCGGTCCGAACATAGCATTATTGAGCGATGTGTATGAAAGACTGAAGCCCCCCGTCTGACCCACTGATTAGACTTTATTGCTGCTGAAAATAATACGAGCTGTAGAGCTAAATATGGAAGGTAAAATCTTCTATGAAAGTGTGCAGCTGCTGGCGTAGGCCAATCTTGATATCATTGACCTCAACAACCGACGCGTTAGTTTTGCTTTCTCCAGACTGTATAAGGAACGAGGACAAGACGAAATATCGCCATCGCATTCTCGACTTGTCTCATATGTCACTGTTGGCAGCCATAATTTTGAAGAATTGTCTATGCCATGCTCATCATTTTAATTTGCACCCAGTCTCTCGTACCATCTCGGGTGTAAAATTTAAAGTTTCTGGCATATTTACCTATGCATTTATCACGTTTTTAATATAACTCCATCATTCGTAATATTTTTTTTTCATTGAGTTATAAAATTAATAAGAAATAAAAAATTTTCCCAAAAATAATCAAACTTTACATGTTAATATCTTTCAAACGGTTGGGTTTACGAAATAATTATAACAGACCTGTTTTGTAGAGCATTCAATTTCCTACAAAATCTAAGGGACAAGATATTTTTTCAAGTAAGAAGTTGGAAGCGAGATATAAATTTTTCTATCTGATAATAAGAAAAAATTGAAAACTGTATGTCGGAGGACCATCCCGTTACAATTAAAAACTCATATTTGGAGAGGCTTTCTCAGAGGTGTCTAGGAACCTATTTTTCCGAGTATCAGTCGAAAAAAAAATTTTTTTTTGAATCACCCAAATGTCCTCAAAGTTTTAAATGAGAATTTGAAATATTTTCGAAGCTAGAAGGAAAATAGTGACCGAACGTCTAGCAGATATATGAGCGATTGGGCAGAAAGCGACTACTTTGACGCGCGATTTCTCGGTTTTTCATTTTTACGATTTTTCTTAAGTGGCGGGCAGGATAGAAAAAAAACTAAACTTTGTATGGAATTGGGGCAGAGTTTATTATCTTTGGCATTAAATTATCTTCTAGTTAAACTAAAAAAACTTAGAAATGTCTTGTTTGAACATATTTTTAAACAACAAAAAGTAAAATTTTTTTGGTCAAAAACCGCTTTTTTCAATTTTTAAAAAATTTCTAAAATTTTACATTTTTTTGGAGTGTTTTTAGTTTAATAGAAGTTAAATTATTAAAAAATATGAATCTCTTTGAATTTTTTGTTTCCGATAGAAATTGCGACCTGCATCCTGCCCGCCGTCCGACAAATGCACATGCGAAATGCATCGGGCAATTGCTTCCCAAAGGCGGAGTATCAAAGATTTTGTATCCAAAAAAATTTGTAAATGATGCTTAAATATAAACTATAAACCCTTGAAATTTCGGTTTATTCAATTATTTCTTTCCTTCCCAAAATCCTCAAAAACATCGATTTTTTAAAGCCTCTAAACCAGGCTCCCCCCTTAAGACCTATGCACCTGGAACTAGGAGAAGTCATTCGGTCGAATTCAAGACTATACGAGGAATGACACATGAAATCTATGTGTTAAGTGCTCTAAAATGTAGATGTATCAAACGATCTCTTGCCTCACATTGTAAAGGGTGATTTTTTAAGAGCTTGATAACTTTTTTTTTAAAAAAAACGCATAAAATTTGCAAAATCTCATCGGTTCTTTATTTGAAACGTTAGATTGGTTCATGACATTTACTTTTTGAAGATAATTTCATTTAAATGTTGACCGCGGCTGCGTCTTAGGTGGTCCATTCGGAAAGTCCAATTTTGGGCAACTTTTTCGAGCATTTCGGCCGGAATAGCCCGAATTTCTTCGGAAATGTTGTCTTCCAAAGCTGGAATAGTTGCTGGCTTATTTCTGTAGACTTTAGACTTGACGTAGCCCCACAAAAAATAGTCTAAAGGCGTTAAATCGCATGATCTTGGTGGCCAACTTACGGGTCCATTTCTTGAGATGAATTGTTGTCCGAAGTTTTCCCTCAAAATGGCCATAGAATCGCGAGCTGTGTGGCATGTAGCGCCATCTTGTTGAAACCACATGTCAACCAAGTTCAGTTCTTCCATTTTTGGCAACAAAAAGTTTGTTAGCATCGAACGATAGCGATCGCCATTCACCGTAACGTTGCGTCCAACAGCATCTTTGAAAAAATACGGTCCAATGATTCCACCAGCGTACAAACCACACCAAACAGTGCATTTTTCGGGATGCATGGGCAGTTCTTGAACGGCTTCTGGTTGCTCTTCACCCCAAATGCGGCAATTTTGCTTATTTACGTAGCCATTCAACCAGAAATGAGCCTCATCGCTCATCGGACGTAAAGCGCGAAACACATTTCGAACCGAACACTGATTTTGGTAATAAAATTCAATGATTTGCAAGCGTTGCTCGTTAGCAAGTCTATTCATGATGAAATGTCAAAGCATACTGAGCATCTTTCTCTTTGACACCATGTCTGAAATCCCACGTGATCTGTCAAATACTAATGCATGAAAATCCTAACCTCAAAAAAATCACCCTATAGTTGTGAAGAGTGGCCCAGCCTCTGCGGTTGGTTTTCCTGATGTTTTAACTGGTAAACAAAGGGTTGTGTACAACTCAGAATTTACTGTTCTTGATTTTTCTGCTGGTAGGGTGTGACATGTTCACTTTTTCAAAAAAAAAAAGAAAACCATTTACTTAGAAGTGCGCAAACAACTTTTGTCGGATGTGGCTGCTGTTTACTTCCGGGCTCATACGCGTAAACCTACATCATTCAATTTGGCATGTGTGCCAATCCTTCTAATGCTTTTAGTTGCCTCAATCTCATATTACGATATTTGCGCACAGCATCAATAGATTATATCAAACAGTAGACGAACATGTGTTAACCTGTTTTACCATAAGTAAACTATTTTATTGACATCGATACGGAAAGAGTTTTCGATTAAAAATTTTCATAAACACATTTGGCACCTTAGAAGTATTTTCCTCCATTTCTTTTTGAATAGTTATTTTGTTCGCTTTGTCTTTTTGTATGGTGTACAGGATACATCAGTATTAGTATTCATTGCTCATGCGTTAAATAATATGATTTTTTTTGTATTTGACTTAAAGTTACTGTGCAGAAGGACCCACTCCCTCTTCCAGATATTTTATTTGAATTTTTTTTTTATTAATTTTTTATTCTTAATTGCTAACTTAAAATTTGTCCAAACTTTTAAACAAACCGATAAGATAAAGGCGCGATAATTTTTCTTACTTTTTCCATATTTACGAAAATTTCTTAAAATCTGCTTCAAATTGACTTTTGTTAGTGTGTTTTTGTCTCTAAAATACACGTTTGAACATATTTTGGGGCGTTCTTACCAATTCTTTCACATAAATACTTACAAATGCCCCATTATTTAAATTTCCACAAACTCACTCATTTAGGGATAGATTTCGACAAATATTTTCGATTTTGCGGTTTTAATAGTTTCGAATTTATTAATTCCAGATCGATAGCTCCAAAACTGAAGGTCCAGTTCTTATATATACAAACATACGGATCGTTTATACTTATACTTGTATATGTACTTTATAAGGTCTTTGACGTTTTCTTTTGGGTGTTAAAAACTTCGCAGCAAACTTAATATTCCTGTACAGGATATAAATATGTTTCCTCAAATATACGCGCAAATATTATAATTTCCACTAAATGATCCAATTAAATGTTCTTGATTTCAGTAAGATTGAGAAAATTTAGTTAGCAATTGTTACTAGCACATATTCTGGTATTCCATGCTGTCACTCAGCTTTACATTAATCATTCCCACTAAAATGGTGAAGATAGAAATGTCTTGTACATTGCCTGTATAAAAAGATTTGTTTGAAAATAATTATTTTTATGGAGCAGCTTTCTATAATTTGTCGGTGAAAAATTACGACCTATGATTTATAATTGAGCGAGTGATCGGCTGGTTTCATTCCAAAGGCTAGTCTATTCATTTTGAATTAAAATGTTTTCACAATATCCCATATATAATAGCTTATAATGATCCATCTTATAGAAAGACTTACCATTTTGAAATTTATCTTTTTGTGCTGCTCTTTTGCTATACATTTTACATGTAAAATAAGCAATTTCTTTTACAATATCTTTTTTTATTTATTGAATCTGCTTTTTGCTTTAATAACCTAACAATAAGTTATAAAATCCTAAATCTATTTAAAAACTAGACAAGCTCAAGCAAGTGTTTGAGCTGTTTTGGTGATACGTTGCTCCTTAGTTCGCAAGCATATCACTTCTTTTAAGGCGTGTTTGATCGCAGGAATATACCAAGCCATTAGCCAAAGGGTTTGGGCGATCTCGGAGTTTAGATATACTATATATTTAATTCTGCTGTCGTTCATCAGATATGAAATCTCCCACTTTTACCATAAATTTTCTTTTTTTTTTAAATAAAACTCAAATGTTTTATACAATTCTAAAGGTAGAATGTTTCTAATCTGTATATACATAAATGACGCCCTTTTTCCCTAGGTCACGGCATCACTCGTGAATGGCTGGACCGATTTCACTAGTTCTTTTTTAGTTATATTTGCTATTATTAGGAGAAGGTTTTTATACAAGAAAAAATTAAGAAAGTTGCCTCTGTAATATAAAAATGAATCGTAAAATGTGTTGCTAAACACATAACTCAACAACGCCTGAACCAATTGGCCAATTTTTTTCTTTTATACACATATATGTAAGTAAAAATGAATGTATATATATTAGTAAGGCTAAGGCTCGAGAACGGCTGAACCAATCTTCATGAAATTGTTAGAAGTTTTTCGCTGTGAATCTGGAAAGGTTTAGAAACATAAAAACCTTATACTTTTCATAAGGCAAGTCGAAAAATTGGAAATTTCCAAAAAGTGACTTTTTTCCATACAATTTTTTTTCTTTTGTTTTTCAATATTTTTATTTGTAAATTATTTGAGTCGTTCAATTTCGGTTGGTTGCTTTTTTATTCCGGCTATTTAAAAGAAAAGAAAAATTATTCAATGAAATCCTTATGTGTGTTGTTACGAAGCCACGAAGAGGTCGCGCTAATATCGGTCGGCATTCTGTTTGCCATCAACGTATGGCACACCAAGTCACATGAACGAGTACTCCCAGGATGCAATCGCTGTCAATCAGCAAGTGATCGTTACGATGTTACAGCACCACTTTTCAAACAACATCTACGATGTTTGATGGACTTTATCTTGAAGCAACTTATGTATGTATACATGGTTCAGTCAGATGCTGGATGTACTCTGTTGAGTTGCAAAAACGAGGTTTGCCGCACGCGCACATTCTCCTTTGGATGGTAGATGGTGGTTACACCAGATCCAATTAATGAAATCATTTCTGAGGAAATTTCTGATGCAGAGAAAGATCCAGTATTATACGAATAGGTGAAAACCAATATGGTTCATAGACCTTGCGGACACCACAATCCCACTTCAGTTTGTATGATGGATATCGTCATAGCTCATCGTACGACAATGGCAGAACATTTACCATTCAACTTAGAGGAGTGAATATCGAAGTCGACAACATTTGGATCGTTCCATATTCGCCACCATTGTTAAATTTATATTCATAACTCACGTCAATGTTGAGTGTTGCAGTTTGGTGTAATCGACGCAATTACGTCACCAAAGAAATCAACAAGGCGGTTATTGGCCTTGGATGAGATGAGATCAGCAAGTACAAATGGTCGATACGTGAACTGCAATAAAGCACTTTGTAGGCTATTTACTTTTGCAATTCATGAACGTTTCCAACTGTAGTGCGTTTCGCAGTTCATTTGGAGAATGACCAAAGAGTGTTTTTCAACCCAGAGAATGCAGTACAGCCAACGGAAACACTTCCAACAACAAAATTGACATTGACGAGTTTTTTCCAAACTTGCGTCAGTGATTCGTTTGCGAGAACATTGCTATATTTGGAAATGCCTTGACATTACACATGGAATGCATTGTCGAAGAAATAGTTACGCAGAAAGCAAGGCCAACCATTAGATTAACAACCAGGTGTGTTCTCAACTAATGCATTAGGACGAATTTACATAAGCCATTCGAAAAACGATGATTGCTTATACCTTCGGTTGCTATTGATAAATGTACGTGGTTCAATTTCATTTGGATCATTGCGTACAGTGAATGGTAGAGTGTGTGCAACTTTTTGAGAAGGTTGCCAGCAATTACAATTGCTGGAACATGATAATCAATGGAATCAAAAAGTGGACGATTCGATAGCTACTTCGCATGCCACTGAAGTTCGCACACTTTTCGCGATGATCGTATGACATATCAGCCCTTAAATCCGCAAATTGGAAATAGACAAATTTCGGTTCCAGTGGTTTGTTATCAATTTGACTTGCGTTTTGTCAATTCACTTCATCGAAATATGAACTCATTGCGAATGTTAATGCTAATTATCGTAACTACGATTGCATGAGTGCGCGTCAGTTATACGCGGCGTGTTCCCAAGTTGGAAAGCCATCTTCTCTGTGCATTTACGCACCGGAATAGAAACCAAAAAATGTTGTTTATCAAACTGAGTTTCATTGAAAAAAAATTTAGAAAAATCGAAAATAAATGAGTTTTAACACAACGTAAATTCAACTTTCTTTTTATTTCAAAACACATAATTTCGCGCAGAACAACGCATGCAGGGTCAGCTAGTCTTATATAAATGGCGTTCATGCCACACCTCATCTAACGCCTGAGCCACGTCTAGAAATACAGCTGAACAGTACCCTCTGTGCTCAAATGCTTTACTTATTTCGTTAGTAATTCTATTTACTTGCTTTATCGTGGTATGTTTTTCACGAAACCCGTATTGGTGCGTTGGTATTATATTATTTTCGTGGACGAAAGGAGTCATCTTTTATAGTAACACTTTTTCAAACATTTTAGAAAGACAGGATAGAAGACTGATTGGTCTCTGTGTCTTTCCCAGGTTTATCTATCAAGAAAATATGCGACTTTTTCCATGAATTAGGATAGTATCCGAGATTAGTAATTGCATTGAAGAGCAAAGAGAGCACTTCTACAGCAATATTTGTTAACTCAGTTAGGATTTTTGGGGTGATAATATCATGTCCTGGTGACTTTTTTGTGTTAAGTTCTTTTATTATTCTAATAATGTCGGAAGGTGAAGTCTTAAAAGGCTCGAGTGACTAGTTAAATGTGTTGGGAAAACTGGACAGCTCAAAGTTATTCTTTGGGCAATTAGGTGGAAATAACTTTTCTAGGTGATTTGCAAAACAATTGGTATTTTCCTCGTCACTTTGAGCCCAATTTTCACCCATGTCTCGTATAGGCATGTTGGATTCAGTTGGTGGCTTCATGGACTTTTAGGCTTTCCAAAGGGAATTTTACTTGCTTGAATTTGGACACAGCTTCTTTATATACATTTCAGTGTTAAAAACTTCCTCACGTTTAAGTGCCCTTTTATAATTTACGTATAGCTGATTTTAATTGAAGCTGAGTGAAAGGGGAGCGATTTATCTGCCATTCTCGTCTTGCACGCCCTTTTTCATTTACAAGTTTTTCTATTTCTCTATTAGAGACTTCTCTGAAACCAAGCGGCTTATAGGTTTTGTTTGGTGTTGCTAAGACAGCTGCGCTAGTGATTATATCATAAGAGTTCTCTTATGCTTTCGTCAATATCTCTTCCTGTATTAATTTTGTGCTCAATATTAATGTAGCTACTCACGTATTTTTTATATTTTAGCCAATTCGTTTTGTAAGATGTTAGACCCCACTTTTGATTCAACGAATACACATAGGTTGTTCACATATCTTTATTAGTACAGGAGAGTGGTCAGAAGAAAGGTCAGTGCATGTTTCAACTGTTACGTGCGCTTTATCTATATTTTTGATTACAGCAAAATCAATTAAATCTGGTATTTTGTTACGATCACTAGGCCAAAATGTCGGCTTACCAGGAGATATGAGTCATGTGTAGAAGTTCACGCAAGTGAAGAAAGTTCTCTGATCGCCATTCACTTGGGAGTGGCCAGAAACGATTCTTTTACATATGACTCAAGCAGCTCACGACTTTCGGTCTTTGACCAAGTATCCTCTGGGTAGCCTAAGAACATCCGTTTGAAGGCGAACTAAAGTGAGAAGGCGAAACATCCCCTGCATAGGGTAGTGCGCTGGGTTTGGGACCCGCCATGTAAAAAAACACCCCCAATGAAAAGCGTAAACAGCCTCGGATGAGAGACCCCCCTCTTGATGACGACCACGGCAAACGAAATAAGGACTATGATTTGAGGGCATGCACCTGGAATGTCCGGTCCCTTAATTGGGAAGGTGCCGCTGCCCAGCTGGTAGATGTCCTCGTAAAGATAAAGGCTGACATCACCGCCGTCCAAGAAATGCGATGGACGGGACAAGGACAGAGACGAGTAGGTCCTTGAGACATTTACTACAGTGGCCATAGAAAGGAGCGCAAGTTTGGTGTTGGATTCGTGGTAGGAGAGAGACTCCGTCGCCGAGTACTATCATTCACTCCGGAGAATGAACGTCTAGCCACAATCCGCATCAAAGCGAGGTTCTTCAACATATCGCTGATTTGCGCCCATGCCCCGACGGAAGAGAAGGACGACGTGACCAAAGATTTTATGAGTGCTTGGAGCGCACTTATGAGAGATGCCCCCGCCACGATGTCAAAATCGTGCTTGGCGACTTCAACGCCAGGGTAGGCAAAGAAGGTATCTTTGGCACTACGGTCGGTAAATTCAGCCTCCACGAGGAAACATCCCCAAATGGGTTGAGGCTGATCGACTTCGCCGGGGCCCGAAATATGGTTATCTGTAGTACTAGATTCCAGCATAAGAAGATACATCAAGCCACCTGGCTGTCTCCGGATCGGAAAACCACCAACCAGATCGATCATGTTGTGATAGACGGAAGACACGTTTCCAGTGTTTTAGATGTGCGTGCGCTCCGAGGTCCTAACATCGACTCGGACCACTATATTGTTGCAGCCAAAATTCGCACCCGCCTCTGTGCAGCAAAAAGCGCACGTCAACAAACACAAGGAAGGTTCGACGTCGAGAAGCTGCAATCACAACAGACAGCCGAAGGATTTTCTACTCGGCTTTCACTCTTGCTCTCTGAGAGCACTCGTCAACAACTCGGTATAAGGGAACTGTGGGACGGCATTTCAAACTCCTTACGTACAGCTGCAACCGAAACCATTGGTTTTCGGAAAGTGCAAAGGAACAGCTGGTACCACGAGGAGTGCCGTGTCGCAGCGGAAAGAAAACAGGCTGCCTACCTCGCAACGTTACGATCGACCACAACACGTGCGGGATGGGATAGATACCGAGAGTTGAAGAGGGAAGCGAGACGCATTTGTAGACAGAAAAAGAAAGAGGCCGAAATGCGTGAGTACGAAGAGCTTGATAAGCTGGCCGACAGGGGTAATGCTCAAAAATTCTACGAAAAGATGCGGCGGCTTACAGAAGGTTTCAATACCGGAGCATACTCTTGTAGAACCCCCCAAGGTGATCTAGTCACCGATGCCCAGAGCATATTTAAATTATCGAGGGAACACTTCTCCAGCCTGCTGAATGGCAGTGAACACACAACACCAGGAGAAAACGAACCCGATACCCCAATCGATGACGATGGAGCAGATGTTCCATTGCCCGACCATGAAGAAGTTCGAGTAGCAATTGCCCGCCTGAAAAACAACAAAGCGGCAGGGGCCGACGGATTGCCGGCCGAGCTATTCAAACACGGCGGCGAAGAACTCATAAGGTGCATGCATCAGCTTCTTTGTAAAATATGGTCGGACGAAAGTATGCCCAACGATGGGAATTTAAGTGTGCTATGCCCAATCCATAAAAAGGGAGACCCCACAATCTGCGCCAACTACCGTGAGATAAGCCTCCTCAACACCGCGTATAAGGTTCTATCGAGGGTATTGTGTGAAAGATTAAAGCCCACCGTCAACAAACTGATTGGACCTTATCAGTGTGGCTTTAGACCTGGCAAATCAACAACCGACCAGATATTCACCATGCGCCAAATCTTGGAAAAGACCCGTGAAAGAAGAATCGACACACACCATCTCTTCGTCGATTTCAAAGCTGCTTTCGACAGCACGAAAAGGAGCTGCCTTAATGCCGCGATGTCTGAATTTGGTATCCCCTCAAAACTAATACGGCTGTGTAAACTGACGTTGAGCAACACTCAAAGCTCCGTCAGAATCGGGAAGGACCTCTCGTTCGATACCAAACGAGGTTTCAGACAAGGCGACTCCCTATCGTGTGACTTTTTCAATCTGCTGCTGGAGAAAATTATTCGAGCTGCAGAACTTAATCGAGCAGTTACAATCTTTTACAAGAGTGTACAGCAGCTGGCGTATGCCGATGATATTGATATCACCGGCCTCAACACCCGCGCCGTTATTTCTGCTTTCTCCAGACTGAACAAGAAAGCAACTCATCAACCAAACAGCCGTCGCACTCGCGACTTGGCTCCCACGTCACTGTTGACAGTCATAACTTTGAAGTTGTAGATAATTTCGTCTATTTAGGAACCAGCATTAACACCACCAACAATGCCAGCCTGGAAATCCAACGCAGGATTACTCTTGCCAACAGGTGCTACTTCGGACTGAGTAGGCAATTGAAAAGTAAAGTCCTCTCTCGACGAACAAAAACCAAACTCTATAATTCGCTCATTATTCCCGTCCTGCTATATGGTGCAGAGGCTTGGACGATGACAACAACCGATGAGTCGACGTTGCGAGTTTTCGAGAGAAAAGTTCTGTGAAAGATTTATGGTCCTTTGCGCGTTGGCCACAGCGAATATCGCATTCGATGGAACGATGAGATGTACGAGATATACGACGACATTGACATAGTTCAGCGAATTAAAAGACAGCGGCTACGCTGGCTAGGTCATGTTGTCCGGATGGATGAAAACGCTCCAACTCTGAAAGTATTCGACGCAGTACCCGCCGCGGGAAGCAGAGGAAGACCTCCACTCCGTTGGAAGGACCAAGTGAAGAGGGATCTGGCTTCGCTTGGAATATCCAATTGGCGCCACGTAGCGAAGAGAAGAAACGACTGGCGCGCTGTTGTTGACTCGGCTATAATCGCATAAGCGGTGTCTACGCCAGTAAAGAAGAAGAAGAAGATACGGCTGTCGCCCTGTGTGCTGTGTTTTACATTGTTATCTCCACCTGCTAGAAATCTATAGCCTAGTGTTTCAAAAAAGTTTTTGAATTGGATGTCGGTAATTTTAAACCGAGGTGGTTAGGTTTAAGTCCCCGCAGCGATTTTGTATAGTTATTGTTGTAGCTTGTAATTGCGCTGTGGCATAAGATTCTAATGCGTGGTGATTTAACCGTTTTGTAACCAACGCTGCTGTACCTCCATATGCCTCTCCATTTGGGTGGTTTGTAACATAGAGTCTAAATCCCGGTATAAAGAAATTGTTTTTGTTTGTAAGATGAGTTTCTGATAATAGCATTACATCAATATTTTTTTTATCCAGAAATATAATAAGTTCCAATTTATGTTGGTTAACACCGTTAGTATTCCATAAAAAAATGTTCAAAAAGTTTGCAACATTTGGGTTTGTGATTTGATTATCTCTGGATTCATATTTTGCATTGAAGTCATAAATTGTGTTATACATAGGGTAAGGTTGAAAATCATAGTTTCAATACTTCCATTTGATTGGTTTTGGGGCAATTGCATTTGTGCAGTATTTTAATGAGAAAGAATATTCAACATTTGGTTACGACGTGATTGAATGCCCTGTGACAACTTCGATTTCAAGTCTTTATATACAGGGCAACCCCTGTAGTTAGCATAGTGATTTCTTCCACAACTGCTGCATTTTTTTATTTAAAACCTCTTTTTTAAGAGTACAATCTGTTTATTTTAATTCGAGGCAAAGGAGTATGCAAATACCTCAAAAATGTAGTTTCTGCAATTCTATTACATTTGATATTGCAGGTTGTATATCAGTTTTGCCAATGAAATAGTTCAGTTGTTAAATAACCGTGAAAAGTAAAAATTCAAATGTTTCCTATTCGATTTTTAAATGTAATACTTCGAATAGAATAAATTTATTGTAAAAATGTAAGCGTACACAAAATCAAGAGTTTATTAAAACTGTTTTTTTGGTGCGTAGGGAATACTTTTTTCAGCAAAGCGAGAAGCTCAACAGGATATTAGGTTTCATCTATAGAGAGAAGTTTTTTTTTATAATTTCATATTTATTGTTTTTCTTGTTAAAAAATATAACAAAGTATTGTTATTTTTTTAGTAAACGCGGTATAATCATGTCATGGGAGAGCATATCTTCAAAGGATCTTCTCAGGTAAGCATTCTTCGAATTTTTTGTGACCGTTAATGATTTTTGAAGTGAAACTTTCTAAGGCTCCTTATTAGAATCGTATATTAATTGCAACTAAAGCGCAGGGTTAATTTTTTTTAGATGCCTTCCACCTTTCTGAACATTATAATTCAGTAAAATATTCAGAAAGTTATGGAAGTATAACATGGGAAAAAATGTATATAAATTTACATAGGCATAGAGTTAGGTGTAGTCAGAGACATAAAGAAAGAGCTTCGTATATATTTTTTGCAGTAAATGATGTCATTTTGTATAAACAAAAATTAGTTTCGATTGATTTAACAAAAATAATTATTAATGTGGGGCTTGTACCCACATATATATTAACTTCGTTTTGAAAATGAAATACAGATATTACGGTTTACTGTTATTTAAAACATTTTACAACGTACAAGAATTTTATTAATGAAATAGTTTTTTTTTTCAACTAAAATAAACAAAATAAACAGTTTATCTCGGTAAAATCCTCGCTTTTAATCATCGACGTCACGTGCGTACGGCGTTCTGTGGTCAAGTCTTCAACTCTCGTTGGCATTTTCTGGTTCGGAGTCTATTGTTCGAAACTTCTTGCGAAAAAGGATTTCCGTGCTGCTCAATCCGCATAACTCGGCCATCCTGCATTGTTTTCGACTTCAAAAACGCCGTCGTCTTCATTATGAAAATTTGACCAAGGCTTTGTAAATTCCGCACTAGCCGTCGTTTGATTCGGACCTTCGGCTACTTTAGTAATTTGATATGCACCCACCACCAAACGTGTCCTCTTCACGGAGAGTAAATCGTTTACTGAATATTGATTAGCTTTTGGTTTCTTTTTAAGAGTTCTGATCTTATTTCCTCATCGATAATCCCGTAGTTCAAAAGGTTATGTCAATACTTCTGTTGTATGTGAAATTTATCACTTGTTGAACTCTGTTTGTGAATTTGCACCACTTTGTCGTATCATTCTTGCTTAGTTTTGATAAAACACTAATAAGAACCGTGTTCAGTCGCTCTATTTGACCATTGTGATGGGGTAAGCCTGTGGTTGTTTTAACATGCTTAATGTTCTGCTAATTTCAGCGAATCATTTGCGGTGAAAATAGTTTATAAAGCTTATTGGTTGACTGTAGTTATCGAAGAAAATCTACATGATACGTGTAAAATGGATTCTCCTTTTATGAAGCGGATGCATTTCATCTTATTTTTTACCCAATTTTCTATTTGATACAATTCATGATACACAATTGTCGATATACATTTTTATTTTTTTATCAAGCTTTATAATACAAAATTTCCGACAATTCACACCTTTCGTGTTTTTAACTACAAACTGCCTTTTCGTGAGCGCGCCGAATTACTTCTCTTTGCATGCGAATAATTCGATATCGTAGACTGTTATTAGTTCAAAGTGTGTATCCAGTAAATAGACTCGAAACTTTCTCAGCGCTCCTATTACAGCGAATATCTTTAATTCGTAACTTGAATACTTACGTTCGGCATCAGAAGTCATTTTGCTCATGTAATATTTAAGATGTAATTGTTTGTCACCTGGGAACATTTGCAATATAACACCGCTTTTTCGTTCAGAATTTTCTTGAGTAAATTAAATACAGTTTTTATTGTAGCGATTCATTTGGTACTTCTTATCATATTAAGTCAGATCAAATAATGGGTTGGAAATTAACGCAAACGGTCGGCAATGGGTACTTAACTAAAGCTTCGATTTTGCTTGGAGAAGGTGACATTTCTTGATTTTCAATGACGTAACTCAGAATTTCTACTCCTTTTTTTAATTTACATTTTTTCCAATTAATTGCAAGTCTAAAGTCTTGACATTGATTCCACACTTCTTCTAAATTACGCACAGCATCATTTTCATTCGTAGCTAGTTTAATTTTGCCATCTTTGTTAGGGAGTGCAATTCCCATACGCATAAAATGTCGAAAAATTGCATTTGGACATCTTTGGAAAACACCGGGAGAGTTCGACAAACCAAAAGGAACTTTCAAAAACTGGTACTGCCATGTGTAACGAATGACGTGTATTTGCGGATAAATTACGACACAAAGGCATGGAAAAATCCATTTTTTAAGTCAATTGTGCTAAATATTTTTGCATTTTGCAATTGGTCCAGCAGGCCTTCTATTAAGGGCAATTGAAATTTATCTTTTATAATAACTTTGTTTAATTGTCTATATTCTACAGACAATCCTAAATTACAGGACTACTAAAATCAATTTGAACTTTCACTTGGAACATCTCTTTAAAAATTAAAAAAAAAAAAAAATATTTATATGAACAAAATTTTTTTATTTTAGTTGAGATTAAAAATAAAATTATTTACAAAGTTAAAAACATATAAATTTTTTAATTAAATTTATTAAAGAATTCTTTATTTGGTTTCATATCGTTTGTTCGATTGCGGTGAGGCGGTTCGCTATTCCGGTGTCCATTTCTTGTATGTGTTAAGAATCGCAATTTCGAGGGTCGTAAGTTATTGTAAATTTTATGTAGATGTTATGTAATGACTCACAAACGTTAGCAAATCTTACACTTTTGTGGGGTGATACCTTTCTCTCTTGCCATATCCTAAAATTCACCACCATCTTTTTAAGATTCCAATGCTTTCTTCAACGATACATCTACAAAGAAAAGTTTGTTAATGGGGATTCACAATTTGTTTTTTTTTTGTTTTATCCATTGCTACGATCTCTTAGCTATCTCCGCACTATTTTCTTATCCCCACCACTTTCTCTTGAGCTCAAATAAAAAAAACAAAGTTGAATCCATTTTGATATTTAATTAGATTTGTTAGTTTAATGAAAATTTCGCGACAGTTTTGACAGTTTCACATCCATTGTGACCTAAAAATACGATCCAAAGCAAAGTGGAACTTAAAAACTATTGTGAATTAAAAATACATTACGATCCGTTTGCTATCGTATGTCATAATGCCAATCACCGCATACGATTGACGTATCACGTAATTTTCTCTCGTATGTTTGCCGATCCGTGTACGGATGTAACAATTCGACCCCAGTATTGGAGTTTCATCATGTAAAACAAAATTCGTTTGCACATTTGTTGATTTGCATTTGTTCGGTTTAAATTCGCACACCATATAATGCATTTTCTGTTTCGCTTCCACACTATTTTTCATCGGTATAAAATTTATCTAGTACTGGGTCCACTTTCATCAAAGCATACACGTCTTAAAACTTGTCACAAGGAATTTTTCGAATAGAAAGTCCATCTCGGTTTATTTGTACATATGTATATCTGCTTGCAAGCAGAAATCTTCACGGATCACCATGCCAATATTTATCAATTTTGAAGGCAATACTAAAAAATTTACATCTTAAACTTGATTGTCAATGCTTATGTCAAGGCTTACGTTCACCAAAACCTATTAGAGGAATATGTGACTCTTTTAACACAGGTTCTTGTAGCCAGTTGAAAACATTATCAATAATACTTTTGTTTACAAATAAACAATTCTTTTTTCATAATACTCGTACTGTTTGTGGCTCACAAACGATAGGTATATTTTTTCATTTTTATTTTCTACTTGTGTGCAATCTTTTGAAATATAGCCAAATTTTTTGCATTGGGAATACTTTTAGAATCTTCTACGTCACGAAAATGCATTGAATAACGCGCTTCGGAAAACGATTTTTATGTTTATTACCCTCTTTTGCTCATAGGTTTATCGTCGTTTCTGACTGTCATATTTCTTGTAACTCATTTGCTTGAAACATTTCCCCTTTTGTTCTCGCCGTTGTTGAAATTCAAATGTGATAATACCTGCGCCAACGTCATCAAAGCTGCGCATAATATCACCATCATCATCGTTGTCTTCGGCATCTTCGTCGACACTTTTGTCATCGTCGTTCTCCGCCGCTACGCATAGCAACGTTGCGTTTTACAAATTTTGACATATGTACAGTTTTAAATTATTTGCACTACATGTCAAACCTAATACGTTACAGATTGACAACAAATCTTCAACTCTCAAACTTTATGTAGTTCAATTTCTGTGCATCTGCTTCTGTTCGAAAATGAATTTGTGTAGAGCCGTTATTCGTTCTTTTCGTCTTGGAAAAAACATTAATCTTTGAAGAATCATCTGAAGTCAAAAGAAAAAAAAAATGGTTTTATTAGTATACAGTAATTAACAAAATGGCGGCCCGAAGAATTTTATTTTCAGATTTTCTGGAAAAAATCAATAGTTAAACAAAAATCTTTCCATGTTCTAAGAACACTATAAATTTTATTGGAATATATAGAGCGGTTTTCGAGCTACAGTGATCGCCAGTTCAAAAATATATTTGCTAATTATGAAGTAACTCGAAAAATATTTCTATAAGATATTATAACCATATCCTTTTATTTTTATGTGGTATCAAATGAAAAGAATTTTGAAAATCTTCGATGTTCACATATGGATATACTTATTTTCATTAATTATCCCAATATGCATTCATTTAATTTTTATATTAACGACTCTGGCAGTTTCATTTCTGTCGCACGCATGTCTTTTTTAACCATATTTAATTATGGCTTCTTATATTTCGATCAAATGTAATTAAATAAATCCTCTTGATTAGTATACCGCATAGCCATAATTTATCAGCAACACATTTGCTTGCATCGCCGGATGGTTCACGTTACTTATTGGAAAACTCTAATGGTAAGTAAAGGCAGGGCATAATATGAGCTAACTCAAAAAAACTACTTTATAGATCTGAGTCAATTAGATGAAAGTTTTTCACGACTAGCTGGTTGTGGGTCCAGCCCCGATGGCACATCGCTTTGGGGACGGCATGCCTCTCATAATTCAATTATTAATTGTCTTTTAGTTTGTCAACGTAGTTTAAAACAGTATATGGCACGACGAAAAGTAAACAAAGACATTATATTTGCAAGAAAAAAATCATGCTTAATTATAAAAAATTACAATATTCATAGATTGAAAGAGGTTTGCGCCTTTATGAACAACATAATCAAAATGCTGCGGTACGCATTTGGCGAAGCGCTTTGAAAGCGACTGATCGCCGTGAAGATTGTTTTCAATTACTTGGTTATCTTTATCAGGCTCATATGGATTGGGGTAAATATCGTGAAGCTATAGAATTTGGACATCGGCAATTAGGAATATCTGAAGAGTTGGATTCACCTACAATGCGTGCGGAAACTTATCTAAATTTGGCGAGAGCCCACGAGCGCCTCGGCGGTCTGGAACGTGCTCTCAGCTATGCACGCCATTCCCTGTATAACGAATGTGGGACCCAATGTCGAACTGGAGGGCTTGTGCATTTGACAGTGGCACGCGTTTACTTGGAGATGGGAGGATTTTCGCGTGCACTTGAAGGCTTGCAAGGGGCTCATAAGATAGCCACTTCTATAGGTGATCCATCGCTTGAGTTGCAGGTATATGTGACGCTGTCTGAGCTGTTTGGTCGTCTTCAGGATAATGATAAGAGCGCAACCTATGCTTCTAAAGCTTATGATTTATCGCGTTCATTACAGCTGGGCGATCTCAATTCGTCCCATCATCGCGCTGCATTGTTGCGGATGGCGGCAGCTCTCCGTAAACAAGGCGATCTGGGTGACGCGCATGACTATTGTATGGTGTGTATATTTTGGCGGATCCTGTCAATTCATGACAGTTATTACAATTTACTTCACTCTACTTCAGGAAGCTACTCGCCTTGCGTTAATTTCTGGGGATCAAGCAACGTATACGCGCAGCTTACGAATAATGGGTGATATATATCGCAAGAAATTGGACATGGATGTGAGTTTATATTTAGTTTATATGCAATTTATAAATTTTCTATAAAAGTTGACCTTCAAGCGCGCTTTTCGGCAATATGAACAAGCTATGGGAACTTCAGCTGCACTAGGCGATCGCATGGCACAAATGGAAGCAATGGATGGGGCAGCGCGCTGTTTAGAATCATTGCGGATACAGCAAAAAATTTGTAATTGCCGGCCACTTGAATTTAATACGCGTTTGCTTGAGGTCGCAAGCTCCATTGGCTCCAAGGTATTTTTCATTTTTCTGAAATTATCAATTTCTTTTATATTATAATTCTATGCATCTGGACAGCTTTTGGTGCGTAGAATACGGAGTCGTCTTGCTCTTATCTATCGTGCTTTAGGCGATGAAGAACAGTACAGTACACATTTGCGGCTGGCGAGTCAAACAGATGCAGCGCTTGGGTTGTTTTGTGGTGCATGTGGTGATACTTTTGGCTTAGAGCCGAACTCAATAGAAGCACTACCATGTGCTCATATCTTACATGCACGGTTAGTAATTAATTCGATTATATATATACATATATATATAAGTATATACATACATGTTCTTTAAGAAATTATCATTGCATTGACTTTCAAACGTATTATTTTGTAAAATATTTAGTTGAACCAGTAATAATCTTGGTTCAAGATATTACCTTTTATTTTTATTATTAGTTTTAGCTGCCGATAGGTTTTATTTTCTTCGCCAACTAAAGTTTCGTAAGTTGTGGGCTGTTATACATTCAGAGGCAAATAATTAAATTTTCGCATTACTTTTGCAAAAAATGAAACAATAACAATAAAGGAAGGGCTAAGTTCAGGTGTAACCGAACATTTTATACTCGTCAACCAGAGGATCGGAATCTAAGAAATTTTATATATAGTATACATATACTCTATATAACTCTTATACAATTTGTTATAAAAATGAAAGTTATTAAATGTAGTATATGGGAGTTGGATTAGTATCGACCCGATATTATCCATTAACTACTATCATTACCTCACATCAATCACCAATTATATGAAACAAAGTCAGGCGGATGTTCGAAAATCCTGATATTGGTCATATGGGAGTGGGTCACATTTTCGCCCAATTGATTCTGTTTTAGGCACAATAATACATTGTTATGTTATGCGCAAAACATGTTCTATAATTTTCATTGAGTTAATTCAAATATACCATTGTCTGAAAAGAATTGTCCCTGAATTTCAATTATATACTTCATACATTGAACAATATTTTCGGTCAAAAGTCAATTATAGATATTGGAATTCACATATTCGGTACATAGGGTATTGAAGAGTTTTTGTTGGATTTGGACAATTTTTGGTCAAAAGGTGTCCTACTTTAAGGGAATTATTACTGCAAACGTTTATTACATTATATTGGTTGTCAAAAAAGTCTTGCGGTATTTTTTTTGAATGATTTATTGAAATGGCTTATAACGGTTTGATGACCCATGCCCAGCTCTTAACCGATGCTGCGGCTGCTACTATGCCGGTCTCTTTCGACCAATTCAGCGATTTTATCGCGATTTTCGACGACAGGCCTTCCGGAGCGTGGCGCATCTTCGACCACCTCTACACCAGAACGAAAACGTTGAAACCATCGTTGTGCGGTGGAAATGGAAACTGCATCAGGTCCATAAACTGCACAAATTTTATTGGCGGCTTGAGATGCATTTGTGCCTTGTGTATTTTCCATTTATATTGCTCCATGTTTGCGATGCTATAACTCACGAACGACATAATAGAAACGACAATCAATCAAACACGAGTTAGCGCGTGAAATGAGCTTTCCAAAAAGGTATAGCGTGACCCGATGCGACGAATAAAACTAGAACTACGCGCTTTCAGCGCCAACTAGCGAAAATACCGCAAGACTCTTTTGACAACCTATTATTAATTATTTCCTAATTTGTGTATTGGAAAGTAAAAGAATCAAATGGAATTTTAAATTGTGTTTTATGATTAGGCGTAGTTGTAGTCCAATTTTGCCTATTTTCATACTGTAACATAGGAATGTTAGAAAAATTATACGTACTTAATTTAGCCTAAATCGGTCAGTCGGGTTCCGAGATATGGGATTTCACCAAAAAGTGGGCGATGTCAAGCTCATTGTCCGATTTTCATTTTTATTAATTATTTGCTAATTTGTGTATTGGAAAGTAAAAAAATCAAATGGAATTTTAAATTGTGTTTTATGATAAGGCGTAGTTGTAGTCCAATTTTGCCTATCTTCACACTGTAACATAGGAATGTTAGAAAAATTATACGTACTAAATTTAGCCTAAATCAGTCAGTCGGGTTCCGAGATATGGGATTTCACCAAAAAGTGGGCGGTGTCAAGCTCATTGTCCAATTTTCACACCAGCTCTTATAAAGTCTGCTCATACCATCTCTGGCGTAAAATTAGTTATGGATTTATTTCGCTTTTATTAGTTTTGAACAGTACCGTTATATGTAAGAGTGAGCGGGGTCATCTTCCGATTTCATCCATCATCACACTGTCATTAGGAGTTCTTTTAATATTCGAATAAAGCAAATCTAGTTGTTGTAGCTTTAGTGGTTTAGGAGGTATGTACATTAAACATTTTAGAGGGTGTGACCACGCTCACTTTTTCAAAATTTTTTACACACAGGTGCCCCTTGTTACTGTGATCTTCTGTGCCAATTACAGCTTTATATTTTAATTTAGTGCTTAGACCGATTTCGCTCATCTACGAACTCGAAAAACCTACGTGCCAAGTTTCATCGAGATATCATCAATTTTTACTCAAGTTACAGCTTGCATGGACGGACGGACGGGCAGACAACCGGATTTAAACTTTTCTCGTCACCTTGATCACTTATATACATATATATAATCCTATACCTATCTCGCACAGTTTCAGGTGATACGTACAACCGTTAGGTGAACAAAACTATAATAATCTGTAGCAACAAGTTGCAAGAGTATAAAAATAAAATATTAGGTTTTCAAATATCTCCCTTCCGCCCTTTTGTCTTTTGAATTTCGTGGCTACGTACATAACAAGTGCTACAGAGCTCGTATCTGGTAATACTATAAATCTTTCGAAAAGTCCTGACATAACCTACAAAACGACTCTGTGCATGATTAGTATGGATACTGCGTTCAACAGTTATAGACATGTAAACATGGAGTTAACTAACGCTGAAATTCGCGCTTTTTTAAAGTTTTCCTTCGTTAAAGGCAAATCCGCTAAAGAAACTTTCCGTGAGATTAATGGTATCTTGGGGGATGGTACTCTATCACTTCGAACTGCGGAGGAATGGTTTCGACGATTCAGAGCGGGTAAAAACGACACCATGGATAAGCCAGTCGGCGAGGCATGTGGCATCTCGTGACATCGCCCAGAAGATGGGAGTAAGTCACCAAACCATACTAAATCATCTGCAGAAGGCTGGATACACAAAAAAGCTTGATGTTTGGGTGCCGCATGATTTGACGCAAAAAACCTTCTGAACCGAATCAACGCTTGCGATATGCTGCTGAAACGGAAAAAACTTGACTCATTTTTGAAGCAGATGGTGACTGGCGACGAAAAATGGATAACATACGACAATATCGAGCGAAAACGGTCGTGGTCGAAGGCCGGTGAATCATCTCAAGCAGTGGCAAAGCCGTCATTGACAGGCAGGAAGGTTTTGCTGTGTATTTGGTGGGATTGGAAGGGAATCATCCACTATCAGCTGCTTTCATATGGCCAGACGCTTAATTCTACCATCTACTGCGAACAACTGGACCGCTTGAGGCAGGCGATCGACCAGAAGCCTCCAGAATTGGCCAACAAAAAGGGTGTAGTGTTCCACCAGGACAACGCCAGACCACACACTTCGCTGATGACTCGTCAGAAGCTACGGGAGCTCGGAAGGGAGGTTTTATTGCATTCACCATATAGCCTGGACATAGCGCCAAGTTATTACCACCTGTTCCTGTCCATGGCGAACGCCCTTGTTGGTGTTAAGTTGGACTCAAAAGAGGCTTCTGAAAGGTGGCTGTCCGAGTTTTTCGCTAATAAGGTGGGGCGCTTCTACGAGGGGGGTATTATGAACTTGCCGTCTAGATAGAAACAGATTATTAAACAAAATGGCGCATATTTGAGCTAAATCCGATCACTGTAACCTAATATTTATCCGTTACGTACACATTATGTGAGCTAATAGTGATCAAGCTACTTGTATTGACACCCGAAAAAACATTACATAATCCCTTTCAATTGAACCGAAAAATAGTCTGGAGTTATAATGCATAGAAGTGACATTACTTTTGGACTTTTTCATTGCCTGCCTTTACGTAGGCAGGTAGGAATGCAATCCTTTCAGGCTCAATTTGCCATTTTTATGCACTATCGCCATACCTTTAGGTCTTGCTATCTTGTTTCCTCGTTGCATTCAATCTATTTGTTACTCTCCATACAAGTAGTTATCTCTTTGATGCTTTCTGTAGATAAGCATTCATAGTTGTCAGGTTTATGATAGAGCTAGGCATTCACAGAGAAAGTGTAGAACCGTTTCCTTATTCTTTCTAAGTTTGCAGCTGCGGCAAATATTGTTATAGGACATTCCCATGTTAAACTCATATTCTCGAAATCGTCAATGCCTCGTTATGGTAGCTGTAAGTTAGTATATTTTGGACGTATTTAATAAATCCTTAGTTTTTGTCTAGCCATATTTTGGCCGTATTTGCTTGGCAATCTTGCATTTGGCTACAGATTTTCATCTGTTTTGAGCAATTTTTTAAATTATGTATTGAGCTTCGGTTGCACCCGAACAGCTGCAAACGAAACCATTGCTTTTAGGAAAAGGCAAGAGGACAGCTGGTACGATGAGGACTGCCGTGTCGTACTGGAGAGAAAACAGATTTACTACCTCGCAATGTTACAATCGACCACAATATGTGCGGGATAGGATAGATACCGAGAGTTGAAGAGAGACGCATTTGCAGACAAAAAAAAGAGAGACCGAAATGCATGGGTCCATAGGGATAAATAAGATGGCCGATAGAGGCAATGCTCGAAAATACTAACAGAAAGTTTCAATAGCAAGCATTATTTTCAAGCATTCTCTTTTAGAACCCCCAGAAGTGATATAGTGACTGATGACCATACTAAAATCCAGAAAAAAGGAGACTCCACAATCTGCGCCAACCACGGTGGGATAAGCCTCCTCAGCATCAGACATAAGTTTCTATCGAGCGAATTGTGTGAAGATCTACCCACCTTCAAAAAACTGATTGCACTTTATCAGTTTGGCTTTAGTTATGGAAAATCAACTACTGACCAGATATTCACCCTGCGCCGAATTATGGGAAAAACCCGTGAAAAGAGGATCGACACACACCAGATGTTCGTTAAATTCAAATCTGCTTTTGACAAAACGAAAGGAGCTGCCTTTACGTAGCTATGCCTGGTATTTTAGCACAACTAATACGGCTGTGTAAACTGACGTTGAGCAATGCCAAAAGCGGTAGATAATTTCGTCTATATGGGAACCAGGCACCTTAACGAGATTGCACACAATGCTTCTCATATAATTAATAATTTATTAAGACTTAGTTTAAAAAACATTTGCCAAATATATATTTATGTAGGTAGAAATAAATTTTTAGTGAAATGTAATATTTTAAATCTAACTTTTATTGAATTGAAACAGACAGGACATGTTATTCAAAAAATTTATTATTACAACTTTCTTCCGATTTGTGTTACATGAAAGAATACATAGCTGGTTTGTTATATGTATGTATGTGTACTTAAGAATTAAGTGGAAAGTGTAATTATATTTTCTGCCACTGTTACGTAACATACCATATACATATATTTATTTCCTTTTTATACATATAGTTGCGCTCATGATCTCTTGCGACGGCGAGAAAAGGGTCCCTCTCGTGCTTGTCCAGCATGTAATAAATTATTGAGCTCACGACTTCATCTTTGTGGTAATGAAAGCAGTTGTGGTCCTGGTGGTGGCAGTGGACCCACTAACACATTAAATATGGCTGCTGCTGATGGTTTACTGGCAATCGATACGGTTGATATTATGGCGCCACTTTGTACAGCGAACGGTAGAGTCATACGTAATTCCAATGAAAAGACAATCATCAGTAACGGCTTGACCAGGGCTGCTCCAAATGTTGACAGCACCTCTTTGCTATTGACCACAACTTCGTCACCAAAACCGTTATACCGGAGTAATTTATCATTGGCATCCCTAAGTTTACGTGCTTCTAGTTTAACTATAGATAGCGCTCGAAATGCCACTTCGTCGGTTTAGAAATGATTGCGATATTGTTATGACCAATATAATCTAGAAATAATGAAATATTAAAAAAGTAACAATAAGTTTGTTGTTTGTAAAAGAAATAGCTCAAGATACCATAACATAAGTATCCGTGCTCATAAGCACCTAAGTTGCATAGAAGTCTTTTAAAAGTTGCAGTCAATGTTATTAAAAAAGGGATCCATATTAAAAAAGTTGAAAATTTGTGCAAAATGTAATTCAAAACAATGTACCTACTAGTTGTCATAGAAAAAAGAATGATGTAATGAAAGATTAAAGAAGAAAGTGAGGGAGTTAGAGCTCTTTTATTTGTATTTTAAACCAAGAATAAAAAAGAGAAAGATAGTATGTATATCATCCTTGATCGTATACATAAATGGTGGGCATTTCATATCACAATCAGGGATAAAAGGGTGCCCAACTTATTCCAGAGTCAGAAATTTTCCATTGTAGCCAGATCGGAAAAAATAATAATTTTGGGGAGTTCAAACTAAATCACCCAACATTTATTACGATAAAAAATATTGTATATTCGTTTAATTTATAGAGAAACAGTTTATTATGACTATTTTTATGATTTTATGGTACATTAAAATAACTGACTTTTGAATTTTCAATACAAAATAAAGGGATATGAGCTTAGTATCTATCAATTAATAAATGTTTTCAATGATTTTCCACTGAAAGTTAATAATTTGATGCATAAATTTACACAACATTTACACTTAAATTTTTTTATATTTATTTTTGGTAGAATTTCAGTCTGGTCGTTCCAATCGTTCCAAGTGCGAAACGTCAAAACTTACCCGATCAGTCACCTGCCAAAGGCGAGTCTTTATCGTTGACGACACCAATACCCTGATACATGGAACACATAGACGACGACAAGCGACAGGCAGCATCTGTCAAATATTAAAATACTCAAGTTCTTATGACCACATTTCGCAAAACTAAAAACATTTCTAATTTTGCCGACGACATTGGGCAGCTGAAGTCTAGTTTAAAGTTATTTTACCGGTAGAATACAGAAACTGCTCTGATATATCATTTTTTAACAAATTATTACTTTTTATATATTTTGTGTACAAAAAATTTCACTATGATAAATATTTAAATGCCATTCAAGTGAACGGTTTTAGCACAGCAACAATGAAGTTGTGTACATCAGCTTTTTGATATGTCGCTGGTTTCTTCAAAATGGCCAAGAGTCTGACTTCAAGACGACATTTGCATACAAGAAGATTTTTCTGTGGTGATGAGATGAAATTAACATCGCGCATTGTCGTGCCGCTAAACCGCCAAATGTGCTCTGACCGAGTTCTGTATGATTATGAATGCATTTTTTGTAATGAAAAACATTTTGTGTTTTAGGTTATTTAAAGACAATAAAGTTAAGGTATTTAGGGTCGAACATAATCCAAGAAGTTAAATAAAATCACAGAAGAAGTTATTATATAAGTGAGTGTTCACATCTTATTAGGTCCGCATTAAAAACGCTGAACTAGCAGAAGTAAGGCAAGGAATCCCGTATGGATGAATAAATATTATTGCGTTATAAAATTATGGTATTTCAATTCTGGTGATCTACTACTTGGTTAAATTAACTGATATTCTCTTCATAAATATTTATTATTGACTCTATTTTCAAATACTTCATTTTCTTGAAAGTGGTCAATGTAATTCATATGTATAATTATTTTCTTTATTAACTCTTTCTCTCTCCCTTTCTTTTGAAGTTAGTATTTTGTGTGCTTCCTTTAATGTCTGTCTTAGGCAAACTACTCAACTATAGTTAGTAAAATGTACATTAATTTTAACTCTATGAATAGTTTTAATGGTTTAAAGCTAAATAAATATGAACTAATGTTAAGCGATTAGTACCTTAAAATATTGTTAACAGAATACTAAATAAGTTACCTGTATACAAAACTTAAGAAAAAAAGTTGACAAAGAAATTGAATGAAAATATTTACCTGAAGCAATCCAATCTAACTAATTTATGAGCTACATATCATTGAATTGCCTACAAAACTTTGTTTTAATGATTATTATTGTTTCAACATAGATATTCTATAAAATTTCCAAATATTCAAAAATAATAATTTTAGTTAAAAGCGGATGGGGCATGATCAGGGATTTAGCTGTTATAATTATTGTGTTTCAAACGTGTCGAGGTCAAATAATGATCAATACAATATATAATCCCCACCAAGAAAAACGGAATTAAAAATGGTCATTATGCTTCTAATAACTATGGATTGGATGTTGAATATTTTTATTTATTACATATGGGAAAATCGAACCAGTGCCATGCACAGAAAATATCGGTAAAAACATTAAATTTAGCACACTTTCACTAATAAGAAAGTTTTCATACAGGAACTAAAATTTGATTTTATTTAAAATATTTATTTGTTTTCACTTTATTTTGATTAATATCGAGAAATAATCCAAGTTTTCAATCAGAAATTCTCTTCTAAAATTGTTTTTTCATTGAAAACTCTACTTTAAGCTTAGTATCCAGCTCTCAAGAAATGTAAAAACTTCATATAAAAAACGCTTAAGAAACGGTCAAGAAACATTCCTGCGATAAATTTACTTGTGTTAGTATGCTGCTCTAAAGTAATCTAGTACTAATTTTTAATACTTTTTTTTCAATAAAATGCGAATATCGCAAACCTGGTTTTGCGAACAAAGGTTGGTACGCAGCTCTCAAGTAATTGCTCAAGAACAAAAATACATTATTTCTGAAGTAATATTGACAGCTGGTTACGCATTGTGAATGATCCACATTAGAAGAGCAAGAGAGAATAAACAAAGTAAACAAACTTTGTGCGTATGCATGTATGTATGTATGTGTATGGTAACACAAATATTTTCATTGAGATTTAAGGAATGTTGTTGATGATTGGTTGGTTTAATACAACATTTCAAAATGGAATATACTTTATAATAATGATTTCAACTAATTTAGGATGAATTTGACGATTACTTCGAATTTCCCTCAAGAAACAATTGTTGATTTGATGTTTCTTCGCAAAACCAGGTTTGCCATATTCACATTTTATTGAAAAAAAGTATTAAAAATTAGTACTAGATTTCTTGAGAGCTGCGTACTAGCACAAGTAACTTTATCGCAGGAACGTTTCTGGACCGTTTCTTAAGCGTTTTTTTATATGAAGTTTTTACGTTTCTTGAGAGCTGCGTACTAAGCTCAAACATCAAATCAACAATTGTTTCTTGAAGGAAATTAAAAGTAGTCGTTAAATTCGTCCTAAATTAGGTAAAATCATTTTTATGAAGTATATTTCATTTTGAAATGTTGTATAAAACTTACCAATCGTCAACAACATTCCTTAAATCGCAAGGAAAATATTTATGTTACTACACACATACAAACATACATATTACGCACAAAGTTTGTTTTCTTTGTTTATACTCTCTTGCTCTTCTAACGTGGATCATTCACAATGCGTAACCAGCTGTCAAAACTACTTGAAGAAATAATGTATTTTTTTTTCTTGAGAAATTACTTGAGAGCTGGATACGAACCTTTATGATGCAGTTAAAAAACGAATGCTCGTAATACTGTGGTAGCCTGTTCATACCTTTTTTATTTAATCTACCTGTTATTTCGTAGTAGCAGCATTAGCTTTTCTGAATAGTAGAAAAGTTTATTTTAAAGTAACATTAATACAAATTCTACGTATGATTTTCCCTATATTACGCATATAGAATATAATTAAGCGAGTACAGTTTCCATTCGAAAACAGAAAACTAAGCTTAACATTAACGAGAACATCGCTTAGCTATCGGAGGCAATTGTGTTTTTATCGAATACTTATTAGAAGTAGAAGTGTTAAAATCAGGAAACTACTCAATAGCAGTTGTATACATTATTTTGTGAATTTTATTTGAGTTTAAATACATTTAATATCTTTAAAGAAAATATGTTTTCTATCTAAAAGCAATATTTGTTTAGGAGCATGTCTAGTGCTTTCCAAAATGTAAACTCATGGAAGTTGTTACACTATATAGTATATTTTTTATACCCTCGCAACATATTGCTACACAGTAGTTTCGTTCACCATACGGTTTTTTGTAACACTTAAAGCTAATTGAGATAGATATAGTTAAACAATTATATATTATTGATATTGAGTTGATTAACAGCGAGCCACAAACGAAATGGCGCGTGTGCGGGAACTGTTCTACTAATCATTCTCAACAACTTTGCGTAAGAGAGACCCCTTGTCTCTTATCGTGATGAAACTTTAACTTGTGTTCCTTGAAAAATGGAGTGCTTTGTAGAAATAGTCGAAATCGGACTATGACACCTTAATTCCGAACATGTTGATTAATGCTGCTTTTTACTCAAAATGTCGGTGAAGCCCTGAGAAATGTAATTGAAATTCAGAGATTATTATTTTTTTTGATAATTGTGAGTTTGATTTTAATCCATTTGGTTTCTTTGAACAGTGCATGTTGAATTTATGTGCAATATTTTTATAAGCCGATTCGTAGTCGTTTATGATCCCGTATTGTAGACCGCTGATTGTAGGAGCCCGAGATAATTGCTCCCAAAAGATCAAGTGGGTCATATCCTCCATTAAATATTCGGCGCGATTTGAGCTCGTTTCCTCACTTTCGACAACACGCACAACTGCGAGGGCTCTTCAAATCAATGTTTAATGCTTAAGTGCAATACGAACTAGCTTATACGTCATTTCTTGTCTGTCGAGGAAGCTCTCCGAATAAGTCGATTTTGATATAGAATTTCTTTTAACTTTATAACATTACTTCAACTATACTCATAATATATAACAGTTGTGTAATGTGTTGAGGTTTGAAAAATATAATTTTGAAATGATTAAATTATAAAACTCTGTAAAATCCCGATGAATTTGCATAATATGGTTTACCATTGTCTGTGTTCTCTTCCATGTGGACAACATGACCAAGCCAGCCTAGCCGATGTTTCTTGATTCGCTGAACTATGTCAAAGTCGTGATAAACCTAGTAAAGTCAATGTGCCATCGACTGACGCAATCGCCGTTGCCAATACGCAACGCTTTCTATCGATCACTTCTTAGGTCAACTCATCAGATAATGTATTGCCCATGCCTCTGAACCATATGGAAGGAGCGCAATGATGAGGGACTTGTAGAGTTTGGTATATGTTCGTCGAGAGAGGACTTTACTTTTCAATTGCCTACATCTGTTGGCAAGGTCGATTCTGCGTTGGATTTCAAAGCTGATATTGTTGTT
This sequence comes from Bactrocera zonata, assembly GCA_037783105.1. NCBI lineage: Eukaryota > Metazoa > Arthropoda > Insecta > Diptera > Tephritidae > Bactrocera > Bactrocera zonata. The sequence goes on from JBAWJQ010006683.1 coordinate 2,328,133, forward strand.
AGTGTTGATACTGGCTACAAGATATACGAAATTATCTACGACTTAGAAGTTATGATTATCAACAGTGACGTGCAAGCCAAGTCGTGAATACGATGACTGTTTGTTTGATACTCTTATAGAAGATTGTACCTCCTCTCGTCGGGCATGCTTTCATCCGACCATATATTGTCAAGCTGATGCATGCATCTTGTCAGTCTATCGGCCCCTGCCGCTTTGTTTTTATTCAGACGGGTAATTGTTATTCGTTATTGCCATCATAGTCAGGCAATGGAACATCTATTTCGTCGTCATCGATTGGGAAATCGGGTTTGCTACCTCGAGTTGTTACACCTTCAGTGCCGCTCAACAGGATGAAGAAGTGTTCCTTTCATAATTTCAGTATGTTCTGAATATCAGCCACTAGATCACCACTTTAGAACCCTATAAGAGCAAGCTCCGTTCTTGAAATCAAATATTAATTGTCGTCTCTCTTTGTAGAATTTTTGAGCATTGTCGGTCAGCTTCTCAAGCTATTCATTCCGGTTTCTTTCTTTTTTAGTCTACATACGCGTCCTTGCGAAAACCAATGGTTTCGCTTGCAGCTGTATATAAGAATCTTGCAATGCCCTCATACAGTTCCATTATACTGAGTTGCTGATGAGTGCTCTCAGAGGGCAGAAAATCGAGTACAAAAATGATTCGCTGTTGGTTGTGATAGTAGCTTTCGATGTCATACCTTCCCTGTATTTGTTAATGGGAGTACAGTGCTGCACAGAGGCGGGTGTTGCTCCTCGCTACAACAAGATATAGGTCCGAGTCGATGTTAGGTTCTTACGGCGAAAGAACGTAACGGACATTGGAGAAGTGTCATTCATTTATCACAACATGATCGCTTTGGTTACGAACTTTTCAATCCGGAGACAGCTAAGTAGCTGGATGAATTTTCATGTTGTGCAATCGATTACTACGAACAACCACACTTCGGGTCCCTGCGATATCGATCAGTCTTGACCCATCTTGAAAGGTTTCGCAATGGAGGCTGAATTTTCCCATTGTTGTACCAAATATGCATTCTTTGGCCCTCCTGGCGTTAAAATCGTGTGACAAAATTTTTACAGTGTGGTGAGAGTACATAGTTGTCATAATCGCGCTTCAGCCGCTTATAAAAGTATTATTGGTCATATTGTCCTTCTCTTTCCTCGGGGCGGGACGCAAAATAGTGTGTTGTTGAAAAATCTTTGATCTGTTGCGGATTGTGGGTAGATGCTCATCCGCCGTAGTGATTGCCAGGACACGATGACTGAGTCTTTCTACCGCCACGAATACCACACCGAATGTGCGCTCTTTTATGTGGCCGCTGTAGTAAACGTCACAAGGGCCTACTCGTCTCCGTCCTTGTCCCGTCCACCGCATTTCTTGGACGGCGGTGATGTCAGCCTTTACGAGGACATCAACCAGCGAGCCATCGACACCTTCCCAATTTAGTAACCGGACATTTAAGAGATATGTACTAAAATCACAGTCTTTTTTACGTTTGTGTGGTCGTCATCAAAAGTAGGGTCATTCACCGGGACCCTTGCCTCCATAAGCTACCACATCTTACACAAGGTTTACTTACGTTTCCAGGGTTCGCGTCGAGGACGCAAGAGGAGAAATTGGTTATAGTCCTACAACTGTAACTGTTTACCAAGAGCATAACTATATCAAGTTATATTATTTTAAAATAAATAAACTAATTTCCAAGAGTGACTGCTCTTACAAAAACCTTTCGTCGTTCTTGATTTGGATGGTCGAATTTTTTTCCAATGTCTGACTGCATCTTTATATTTGTAAGTCACTAAATTAAAACTAGTTGTCACATAAAACTCTTGAGTTCGGGTACAAGAAAGTTTCTCTTTTAATACTTGGTTGTTGGTTGGAAAGGTAGGCGCAAGAGCGACAGACTCCAGGCAGTTGCACTTATACCATCATTTTAAGCTTTATATTTAAGGTAGGTGCTCTGTAATAACCCTAACAATATTACAAAGGTCCCTTTTGAGTAGAAGTATAAGGTTTTTGATCTGCCACCCATCCACACTTTCCCTTTAACTTTATGGTAGGCCCAGGTGAAGTAAACCGAGCTATCTACTGAGGGTATATACGAGTAGTGCCTGCTTGCATAACCACTAGAAGGTTTATGGTCTTGTTGGTTAAGGCAGAAGTCTACTTGGTTCTGTTATACCAATGTCCTCAAAGGACGAATTCTAGTCATTTATTTTGAAACTTCCTTCTGAGTATGAATTACTCTAGAAGAAGCCCGCTTCTGTTCCTATTTCATCCTTTCATCAGTCGGTATACATGTAGATTTCGCCAATAGAACTGTCGACCCCAGAACCATTGATTCATTCTTATGTACTGGGGAATGAAAACATTTTGTTTAATTCCTCATTGATATCCTTTTTTCGGTCGCATCGCCAATTGAGTCCGAGTTAATTACCAAACATAATGATATAATGTCCGTAGTGACGCGGCTGGCCGTAAGCATAGCACCATGCTATATTTCGCAATCATATGTATTCGCCTGATATCGAGGATAATCTCCTTACCTCCATAATCTTTGTTCATGTAGTAGCCGGCAGCGCCCAGCAAACTCTATTTTGATAATGTCGTCCTCCACAATACCGCACGTGGGATCGTAAACCCTCCTTTGGGGCAATAGCCCTTTTGCAGCTTCCAAGTTCGAGGGGCATTAGAAGCCCTGTTCTTAATGTGTTCTCTCAAGATTAGTTTTTTATCTAGGATAACTCCAAGATATTTAAAAGAGCTCGATGGTGAAATAGGGGGGAACTCCTTAAAGATTTAATTGCGTTATTTTTGTCCGTCCTGGGAATTTTCTAAGGATTCATAGTTAGGCCGTAACCTTTCGCCCAGTTGGCGGGGATATCAAGGTCCCTTTCTATGTTCCGGTATTAGCAATGGTGATAGCTGAAATCAGTTCAGCCGTACTAGCGTTGTAGAATGCTCCTTCCATATTAATTAATTCCGCTAAGGTGAATTCACTAAAGAGCTTTCGAGTGTCCCAAGAACTTCATGTAGAGCGCTGTCAACCGACGCGTACCGTCTAAATTCAAAACCGTTGGATTGAATTTGTCGATTGATGAGATCGTTGCTGATCCTGCCCATACTTTTTAGTGAAAAGGATGTTAAGCTGATTGGTCTGTCAGATTTTGGCCAGGAGCAGCTTTCCGTTCCTGGTTTCGATATGAAGACAACTTTGTCCTAGTGTCACCAACGCTTGTCACGCTAAACGGACACAGCCATGACGGATGCTTTGAAATACCATTAATACTTGAAAATTATTGGGTCACATTTGGAAGAAAGTATAGAAGCAAGCATTCGTACCCCTTGTATATCTGAATTCCGTTCTATCACGTTTTTCAGCATGTATTCGTACGTAAATACAAACATACGTCCTAACCATGAGCTTTAACAGAAAGATCTTATTTGTTATATGATGGGTAGACTCGTTAACGCCTGTGTTAAATGCGCCAATGAGAGTATTGAAAGGTCGTATAAGATTTCATAATTCCACAAGAATTTTACAATAAAGCCTAACAAAGACAAACTCGTTGTTCTGCAGAAAGAAGTGTCTTTATGAAATGTTTACCAACTGACGACTATATTTCGCCGTGTCGTACGCCAATGGTTTAACATTGATTTATTGCACACCCAGGTTTAACGTTAAAGTTTTTTTTATTACACACTTTATAATTTTCTTTCGCCTGTCATTATGCTACACTTCCGCACTCAACCAGTTTCAACACAAACAAATTGATGTTACTCGTCGAAATTTCTGCGAGTAACCATGCATACCTAAACGGGTGTGCACTTAAGTAAATGTATAAGTAGATACCCAGCAGCTAAATCAACTAGTTATAAAATGCTCAAAGTTTTGTTTTTTTAAGAACTAGAAAACTAGCTATTAGCTTACGGCCAGAAATATACCAGTCATAGCAGTTGAAAAATATACTAACTTTTTCTACCTTCATTAAGCGGAAAAATTACTGGTCAAATAAAATAGCATATTAGAAAATTGTTCTGAAATTTGTATAAGTCGGATGTGTAGCCGAATGCCCGACCAGCTTTACGTGTTGCAAACTGATGTCCGACTAGTTTGTTTCTTTTTCTAGCACTATTTCATTTAAGAAATGTTTGTTGTTTCTCTCTGCATTATTTATATTATATCTGAAAATCACAATTGACTTATTTTAGTACAACAACTTGTGAAAAATAGCATTCCGGTTGGTTGACTAGTTAGACCTGTGGTACCCATTATCACTAAAGCAACTTATAACTATTTGGTTCGACCGCAGGGTGTACATAAACATACAACATACATACATATATATGTATGTATATTATAAACCTAGTTGCTTTTGTAGTTTTGCCTGTCTCCAGTGCTTTCCTAAAGTGTTCGCTGCTCGTGCTGGGGTTGTGCACATGTCGAAGGGTAGTTGGCGAGTAGTAGTTACATAGTATTGAGTACGGCTAAGGGTTGGTGAGCTTTTTCAAGTATGCTGTTTTTGTATTACTACTCGTTATTTAGCTTCTGAAATTTTGCTCTTCGACCCCATCAGAGCGCATGTCAAGTTGCGCGTGCTATCGAAACTCAGTTGGATTTAGACTTACTTTCGAAAATTACCACAGGAACGGAAGGTTTTAGATGTGCGGTCGGTGGCGAAAAATACGAAATAGTTTATAAAATATTGCTCAAAAAAAAAAAAAAAAGAACGGTTGAGAAAAGCAATTTAAAACGTCATCTTTAACTCTTATTGGCGCTTGTATGTTGAAACCCTGTGAATAGTTTATTTGTAGAGAAAGAAGTGTAAAAATTATATAAAAAATAATAATAAAAGGAAAATGATGGACTAATATATATAAATGGCCTTCATCACTGAGTAAATATATATGTATATAATATATTCACTTAAAAAAGTGAAAATACATGCATATACATATGTATGTATATACATATAAGGTATGATATAGAAATTCATATGTGTATTGTGTAAACATGGTTTAAAGGCTAGAAACGTCAAAAGGATGTGTTGCCTCTAATTATTTTCATAAGGGACTTGCATGTTGCGTCTAAAACGATAACCACAGAGTGAGTTTTTCCAATGTTGTGATAACTTTTATCTCATATATTTCAAATGACCGTTTGTAATTGGAAATGTTTCAACATAAACATTGGTCCCTATTTTTCTGCTTCTCACGTTCGTAGATTGTTATTGTGTGCGGTTGAAACTGTGTTTACCTCGGTATATGTCCTGCATAGCAGTAAAAACGTTGTTATTGTCTGTTGCCGTTGTAATTGCCGTAGCCACAACGGTCGTACTGTGCTGTGCGCATGGTTTGCAATCGTTAGAGTCAGCAGTGACCGCCGAAATGCCAACTTTCGTCGATTGGTTCGCCTGTTTACTTACTCCTTCGTACTCGGGAATTTTCACACGCATTTCGATATAAAAGTACACAAAAATGTGACAATACATGCGCGTTTGAATATATCAAGTGGAGAGCTTGTGTTGCAGGAGCAGCAGCAACCTTAAAAGTATGAAAAACAGTTTTCTGACACAAAATAAGCGGCAGAAAGTGTTCCAAAATAAAGACATAAAACCTACTTTGATCTTTGCATAACAGAAAAATTAAGTAAGATACTTGGAATTATATAGTAAAAACTCGTTCAGGTGTAAGCTATATCACCTAAATAGTGAAATTGTATATAAATGCAACGGTAAATTATTAATGTCTAAATAAATTTCGTTTGAATGCAAACATATATACATACACATATGTATGCTTTCGCGTATATTTAAAAAACTGCATATACGCAAGTATGGGTAGGCATACTCAGAATTACACAAAATGTTTAATTGCACACGCAAATGTACAGCCTATGTAATGGCTTTCACCTGACTACATACTTATAAACGAACAACGCACATTAGGTAACACATATGCTCATGTCCGTAAGTGTGAACGTATGTATCCGTTTGTATGCAAATATAAACCGTATATATTTACGCCTTTGATTTCCATATACTGTATGCCAACAAGAAGCAAGAATTCAAAAAAAGATAAATACAATACACAAATAAATAACTACGAAAATGTAAGAAAGATACTATGTACAGGGAACAACAACAATAAAATGTCAAAATGTGTTCTGTTTCTTTTCTTTTTTTGTTATGAAGATAATTTTATGCCATTTAAGATTAAAAAAAATGTCTTCCGAATGGCTACCATGGTTTTCATAACTCCTCAATCCGTTTACGTTTCGTTGACGCTGTGCAGCATTTCTGCTATAGTCCGCTGAATGTTGTCTTCGAGTTTTTCGAGCGTTGCGTAAACCTTTGATTTTCCAAAGAATTATATGTCTGGAGGTATTAAATCGCATCATCTTAGTCATTTGACTTGACCATTTCTCGAAATGGGCCTGGTTTGAGAATATGATTTTTCGATTACAGTAGTCAGTGAGGAACGTCAATTTCCGTAATAATCTTGTACCAAGTGAAACATGACACGATGAAATAGAAAATCCTTCTGAACATACTGACAAAATTTGACAAAAGTTCGTAAACAAAGGTGGTAACCACAAGCTGTCAAAATCACGTCATCTCTATTGATAAACGCTGTATTTATGCACGACATAAGAGTAAAACATGTGTATCAAAGCTATCACCCATTGTGAATTCAGGTATAATCGATAAAACCAACTAACAACAAAACAAATTAATTTTTTTGGAAGTATTACTAGGCCGGAAAATATTTGTTACAAGACACATACGGGTAAAATAGTAAGTGTAATCACCATTGAGTAAAATTAAAAAAAAATGTCCTAACTTTGGTTGCACAGAAACTATAATCTTCTTCTTCTTCTTCTTTACTGGCGTAGACAACGCTTACGCAATTTTAGCCGACTTAACGACAGCGCGCCAGTCGTTTCTTCTTTTCGCTACGTGGCGTCAATTGGATATTCGAAGCGAAGCCAGGTCCTTCTCCACTTGGTCTTTCCAATGGAGTGGAGGTCTTCCTCTTCCTCTGCTTCCCCCGTTGGGTACTGCATCGAATACATTCAGAGCTGAAGTATTTTCGTCCATTCGGACAACATGACCTAGCCAGCGTAGCCGCTGTCTTTTAATTCGCTGAACTAGTCAATGTCGTCGTATATCTCATAAAGCTCATCGTTTCATCGAATGCGATATTCGCCGTGGCCAACGCGCAAAGCACCATAAATCTTTCGCAGAACCTTCCTCTCGAAAACTCGCAACGTCAACTCATAAGTTGTTGTCATCGTCCAAGCCTCTAAACCATACAGCACGACGGGAATTTCGACGAATATATTAGCTGATAAAAATTTCTGAGTCCTTGGAGTCTTGGTTCGCTATATTCTGGATGTTGCCTTTAGGCAGGTGGTAATTAAAAAAAAAACAAGTAATTTTTTTATCGCATTTTATATTCAAATTTTAGTGTGGAAGGAAAAATCATGTTATTTTTAGCAGATTGCAGCATAAATAGACATTGCTTTAACTGCAATAACCAGTGAGGCATAGCATGCATCATTTTTACTCCTCACTCTAACAGTGACCAAATTTATGAAATTGTGTAGATTTTTTAAGTAAGAGTTTGAGTTGCTTTGACAATCAGTTTGAATTTTTGTGCCCATACCACTATGTATGCTGGAATATTTATCTCAGCAAGACATAGTAATATACGAACATAGCTTTCAATTTCTGTCACATTCCATTTAATCTCCGTTCCAGAAATCGTCACAATGAATCTAAGGTTGCGGTGCATTCCTCACTTATTAATCTAATAACATTCCAATATTTTCTCACTTCTCAACCTTGAACTTTGCATATTATTTTTTTTTATTTTTCATTTTCAATTACTCATCCGTCAATTTCTTTGCTAATGTTCATCAATCATACTAATTTCATTCATATTGTTGCCTTTATTAATAATATTATTTACTGTTGCTTTACTGGTACTTTTTGATGCCAGATGTAGCGTCTCGCTCTTACCTACTTCCCTGAACTTTCTACATGTGTTATCGTTAATGATTTCTAAACGGCTGGGATGTGCAGTCAGTAAATTGTGACCTGTGACTAGGCCAACAACCGTCATTCAGTCTTTTCGAGACCGTGTGAGTAGAACCTTGTGAGTTTTCCATCCACTTCCTTGCACATGATCTTAGGGACACAGTATATACAGTAGAAAACCAACAACCGTCATTCAGTCTTTTCGAGACCGTGTGAGTAGAACCTTGTGAGTTTTCCATCCACTTCCTTGCACATGATCTTAGGGGCACAGTATATACAGTAGAAAACCTTTTCGTGGTAGCTTTAGGGGGGGTGAATAGCGGCCATCTTGGATTTTCAGTGGTAGCAACGCAGTGCTGTATAAATTAAGGTAGTAAATACTTAGCAAATTTATTTTATTAAATAACAAAAACTATAAATATTGTTGCTTAATATAAAAGGAAATTAATTATTTATGATATATATTTACAAATAGGTGATTTAAATGCCGTAGTGTGCAATATTTCGCCCATAAAAATATCTTCTTCTTTTCTTTTTGTAGTGAGTTCTTAATAATAAAATGCAGCCCTGTTTTCAGATTTATCGGTGGTGAGTTTTCTTCTGGATGTACATGTTTACATTTGACCGACAGAAGACATAAAAGGTGCTGATTTCCTAAGCTAATCTTCTTTTTTATCTTAAAATTCGCTTATTTTATTAAATTGTTTGTAAAATTGTATTCATATATCTAAATGCGAATTTCACCTAATTTTCTTTTGTAATGGCTAATCAATTTGTATATCTCAAACGAAAGGTTACCGCCCAGGACTGTATCCTCTTGCATGCTAAATTTAAGCAATTCTTGAAGCGTGTTTAGCACTTATTAAAAAAAAAACTTACATAACAAGTAACATCTCTATAAAATTTAAGAAACATGCAAAGTAATTCAAAATAATCACTTAAATGACGCAAAAACTAAAATTACATGATATCTATTAAAATGCTGCCCATCAAACTTTAAAATGTATATGTATGTAGCTTAAATGCTAACACAACACCCTAATTCCCATGAAAGTAGCAAAACAAATTTTACATAACACCCTTTTTCCAGAGTTGAGTATATGTAAGCAAAGGTTTTTTACTGTATATAATGAGTTAGGGATTCTGCAAGACTCTAAGACTTTTCACCTCATCTTGATCCGCCTGCCAGCGTTTTTAGAAATTTTGTTGTTTATCGTTTTCAACGATCTGCTTAGTTCCTGAACTGATTCGGTTATTAAGCGGATGGTAATTTTGGCAATCTCATCACTTATTTCATTTCTTGGAACACCTTTGTTGTGTAGAACCAAATATATGTACATACAGTTATGTGAAAAATAATAAGGACAGAGGTCTGCAGTTAATGCATACAGAAATGTGGGAAAATTAACAGCAAAAAACTAATCAAATTTATTGCGAACAAATTTAAAATAAGTTTTTTTTTACAGTTTTACGCATATTTTGCTATGTTTTGTATTTTATTTGCATATATTTTCAAATTCACGATGTGTACGTGTAACCAATTCAAAAAGCCATAAATTCGGTTTGGAAAATTATTTTTATTTATTTTAAAGTAAAAAATGTGTAAAAATTATCATAAAATCAGGACCAATTCACTTTTGCTTGATATGACCACCTATTGCCTTAACTATGGCCTTGAGACGGTCAAAAAACGAATCGCAAGCTGCCCGAATGTGACTTTCCGGTATTTTGGCCCACTCATAGAAAATGGCTTTCTTCCGCATCTCGAGACTGATGTATTTTTTACTTCGGACCTTGCTCTCCAAAATGGCGCAGAGAGAATGATCCATTGGATTCGCATCTGGTGAATTCGAGAGTCATTGTGTGGTCGTAATGAAGTTCGGAACGTTGTTTTTCAGCCATTCTTGGTTCACCCGCGCTTTGTGCGAAGGTACTGAGTCTTGTTGAAACGTCCATGGTTTGGGACCGAAACGTTTGTTTGCCCACGGCTTCAAAGCAGCCTCCAGAACACTTTCCTGATAATACGTCGTATTTACTTTGACGCCAGGTTCGATAAAATCAATTGGAGAGCGCTCATCTGCGGTGACAGCAGACCAAACTATTATTTGTGGCGGGTGCTGCCTCCTGGTGGCCAACTGCTTCGCTCATTCAAGTCTTATTTGTTGCTGCTTCGGTGTGAGATCATGGGCTTCTTGGAACTTGTAAGGCTTGACCTTGAGCTCAGTTTTCAATATGCGTCGGATGTTGCAGTCGGATATTTTCAGTTCTTTAGCCATTTGATTGGCACTTCGTTGTGGATTTCGCTCAAGTCACTTCTTTACTTTCCGAACCGTCTCACGTGACGTTGCGGTCTTTTGATGACCACCTCCATGGCGTTTTGCAATGCTACCAGTATCATTGTAATGAGTGATGGTGCGATAAACAAAAACTTTATTTACATTAATTATAAAGCAATCACACTATTACGTTTGAATTCCATCGCTGATCACTTTTCAGCATGTGAAAAAAGGAGTGATTTATGATTTTTAAAATTGATCAACACCGCTTTGGCATAGAATCAACTAGGCCGTGTTTTTAAGGTCGTTGTCCTGCATAAATATCCACCTAAGTGGCATATTGTCTTCATCGTACCGTAGCAAAAATTCTTGTAGTATTGCCACATAATCGGGTGCTTTCATAGTCCGCTGTATCCCATGCAACGACCCCAGACCATTGTATGAAAACGATCCCTAAATCATATTGTTTCCGCCAACATATTTAACGGTCTTTATCGTACACATAGGGTTATAGGCAGCATTATTCGGTCTTCTTACATAATGAATACCTCGATTAGAATTAAATAAGTTGACTTTTGTTTCGTCAAACCCGAGAATGTTACGTCATTTTTCTCTAGGCCAAAGGACATGTCCTTCGGCAGACTTAAGCTAATGTTGCACGTCCTTTTTTGACAACATAGGCTCTTCTCTCCTGCTTCGGCTCTTCAGATTTTCCTTTATAAGTACTTTGCGGTTAGTTGATGAATCAACATCAATATTCAAATCCCCTCTTATAAGTTTTGACGAAATGAATGGGTTTTTCTTAACATAGCAAACTATATTTTCTTGACAAACAACGCTATTTTTGACTTCCTGGCTCGTGTTTCAATCTGGGAAACCCATTTTACTGCTTGTTCAAACAGTGTTTTGGAAGCATTCAGTTTACTCGCTACTTTTCTGTAGGAATTTCCTTGTTTTACTAAATATTTAATACGTTCTCGAGTTTTTGGATCGTAGTGCTTATCTTTTCCCATATCGATACAATAAAAAGAAGAACCAGGTTTAAATTGATTGATATTAAAACCAAAAGTATTATTTTTGCCTTATCTCTGCAAAGAAAAACACGTTTCAGTAAAACTATTTTCGTTACTGGTTTTAAATAGCACGCTGTCCTTATTAAATCGCATAACTGCTTGCGAACTTTGTTAAGAACAAAATGGTTTTTTACGAAATGTGTAAAAATACTTTGCATTTGTCTAACGGAATATGTTTTTATAAATAAGGAGTGATCGGGACACGCAACAAACACAAAGACTTTACTTCTCAGAACTAGTTAAATTTATTACAAAACAATTACTAAAATACAAAAAACATGAAAGTAATTAAAAAGAGACGCCATCTACGATGGTTTTTTTTTCCTTTCTCTACGCAGAGTCGTAATTTTTGAGAGGCAAATACGCTCAGAAGCATATTTCTGTGACGTGACACTCGTTTAGCTATGTCGTCTGCATAAGCTATAAGTTTTGGTGCTTTTCCTTCAAATTTTTTCAGAAGCTTATTTGCTACAATGAACCACGAGAGAGACGACAGTACAACCATTTGAGGAGTTGCTGTTCGAATTACTCTCAGCAATCTGGTTTCGTTTCATTCTGCGTTTAGTAGAGCTGTCATCCATGCTATGATGGCGGGTTCCATCCCGGCTGCTACCAGACTATTAACGATAACACCATTGAATACATTATTGAACGTTCCACTTATGTTAAGAAAGGCGCCCAGCTCATATTCCCAATCCTCTAAAACTTTGTCTATATTTAAAGTTAACGAGTGGGCTGCTGTGGCTGCTACCCAACGTGTTGAGCGTTCGATGGTTAGCCGATTACATCTTGTCCCTAATGTAAGCATTTTGAATTATTTCAAGTAAATAAGAAGTTAGTAGTGTCCCTACATCCTGGAAAATGTGTTTTGAGTTGACAGAGTCTTCCAGTGATTTCTCACTGCAACCAGTCCATTCTCCACATTTATTGTGTATTAGTCTAGGGGTAGCAAGGTGATGGGTAATAGTTTCCTAAGCATAGTCAATTTGGTAGTCTTTTTTAATTTGCCGCAGAAGCCCTTCCACGACTCCCTTTTGCTTTGATGAATCTCTTTTTTACATATTGGTTATCTTGACCAGTTTGTAGAGTTCATAAACACTGCGTCTACGTAATCCGAGCTCCTTTTTGAACCAAGGCGTCTTCGAACCTCGCTTTGCATGTGAGGGAGGGCATGCGATGAAATATGTTGTACTGAGAATATTCGTAAGTGTGACGTCACCTTTTCCAGTTCATAGGTTGAACCACATGCTTTGAATGTGGTTAATTTCTTTGTTACTATTTTCTTGTTCAGATTCCTGTTAATGATCTTAGGATTTCGATAAGGCTCACTTTTATTAAGAGCTGTTCATTTTACTTGAAATCTTACGAAAACGAGTATATTCGAAGCAATTTTCAATCTTCAATCTTCAATCTTGATTCTTATACTAGCATATAGTGTTACATCTAGAAGATTATTTGAGGCAGAATCCGTATTAATTGGTTCCTCCGCTCTGTTAGGAAAAGTAAGATTGTTTAGAAGTATAAAGTTTAGTAACGACTCTTCCCTGTTGGTATCGCTGCTCCCACATACCGTGTCGTGCGCATTGGTGTCAGCGTTCAACACCAGGGGTCCGCTGCTAGGGCTTCATCATCGTAAGGCATAGAATTCAAAAGGCAGTGTCTCATTCTTGTCATCATTTACATCCACCCCTGTCAGGCCATATGAGGAGAAATTAATGTTAATATATGAATGTATGTATACTTTTCCTTACCAGTATAACAGTCCTTACCTTGTTTGTTGCACTCGCTATGTGTGTGTAATGTGACAGTGACTTTAGTCCCGATACCATGTTCTCCGAGGCTATCCATGGTTCTTGAATCATCGTAGCCGATCTTCACCGAATTGATAAGGAGCTGGGTAGACTCACAATTTATGCAAGTTTATTTGAAGAACCTTCATTGCATCTCCAGTTCACCTATTCCTGCATATTGGAGCTTCAAAGAGGTATCTACAAGAATCTTGTAGAATCTTACCCAGATCTTTCTCGACCTTTCACTCGTTCATAACGTAAACATAAATATTAACAGTCGGGTTTCGCTTTTTGATGCGAAGGTATACACTATTTCCGCTCCTCGCCATCTTGCAGAACCTATCGTACAACATGTACTCGACCTAACTGTTTAGAGAATGTAGTTCTGACTAAAATCCTCCTTGCCTACAATACCATCCAATCTTCGGTCGACCCATCAGGATTTTTTTTTTGGAGGAGCCGCAGTGCAACCGTTCGAGGTATTCGGAATGGTCAGGATGCGGCTCTGGCCCACTATTTCAAGAACGGTCCCCTCACACAGGCCTTTAAGTTTTACCATCACATATTTTATCTATTGCAGGGAGGGGTCGTCCTTAGATTTGAAGGTTTTGACTCCGTTCAGCCAGTCAGCACCTTCAAAAGTTGCCACAGGCAAAGAGCGCATTTGCACTGATTTCCACCACTCCTGTGTAATTTGCCCCAGGAGGTTGCTCCAGTCAATGAAATCCACGATTAAGTGTTTCTTGGCTACCTCACTGAACAATGCTGCAGCCCAGAAAGTTTGGCTAGCCCCATTGTTTCGCAGTCAGCGGACAGCTTTCTTTTCCCCGCAATCCCTTAATCGATCCGGTTCCCTAGCATTTTATATCTACCTCCTATCATCTCATTAGCAATACAGACATATTTATACCTCCTTGTCCCCAGTTTTCCAGGAAGTGAAGAATGCCTGCCTGCATCGCCCAGGCCTGCTCTAAGAACTAGCTCAGTTGCCAAGCCCAAACGGTGATGGTAAGGACGTCCTTTACAAAATTATTATAAGTACCTCTTCACTTCTTTCAACATTATTATATTTTTAATTTATTTTCCTATTATATCCTTTATTGATATTGTTCACTTAGTTTTGCAATTAAGTGTTTACTTCAATATTTATATGCAACTTTGGATATGAAAAGGTTAAGTACCATATAGTATTTACTTTCTGTTTGTTAAAAATATATTTTAACATTTTTTAACAAAGTTTTATTTAATAAAAACAAAAATATGCAGTTCTTTAGCAATATTAAAAGGAATTAAAAAGCAATAGTACAAAACAAAAATGTGTAATGAGTGAAGAGCAATGTGAGACAATAGGAGACATTTTTAATTAAATTTTTGAATGGCGCACAAAATTATGCAGTAGTTAAGCGAATGTTACTTAACCGGGAATGACTATATTCAGAACCCATTTGGTTGCGAGGGCCTTCGTTGTTTGAAATGGCCTGGCTTGATGTGAAAAAAATTATTGCAATACACAGTTCGTTGGTTAATTTCTCGTTCGTCATTTGGCCGTTTTCCTGTGTAAACCTGATAGTAGTTTGTAGCAGAATCGCAAACCTACCGGTGACTCACTGATCATCATCCTCATGCTCCATTGCAATAAATTTGCTTAGCACTTCCTCGTGATTATGAACTGGACGATGAAATAGCCGATTAACGCTTCTTCCGATAGCCAAGAGAGACACAAATGTCATTCTTACGCATCTGCAGAAATTACAATAATAAATTTATAGTGAACATAACAAAAAAAGTCGTTTTGAATAACATGATAGTATATGACATTATAAAGCTTGCAGTGGTGGCCTGCGTAGACCTTTTATATTACTTTATGAAGTTTTTTTCTAAACCCCTTTTTTCCAAATCTTTTTACCGGTATTGGAAGATATACAACTTTGAAAATCGAATTGTCCTGCGTAGGTCACATCACACAACGGAGGGTTAATTCAAATCATAGAGACGATCCAATTACAGTTATATCACTTTATAATTCTTCGATTATCATAATTTTGTACTAATGGCAAAAATTTGATTCCACCTACACACTGCCAACCTTTCTATAGGGCCAAGGTATGTATGTAGAGCGTGTCCCAAAAATATGGCTGAATTTCCTTGATGCAAAGTTGAACCTCCACCGTTAACAGCTCGCGTGTTGTGGACTTGGTGCAGTAGACCTTTGATTTTAAATAATCCTATAAAAATAAATCTAATGGTGTCTAATGGTCCAAAACGAGAAATGTCTCATGCACCTCGAGGAAAAGAAATAGCATCATTAACAGCCACTGTCTCATTTGGTCCAACTACGCCTCCAGCCCAAAATCCACATTAAGCAGTAGCTGTGGAGACATTTATTTTTCGACAGTCACCAACCCCAAAGCAGCAATAAATCTGCTTTAATTTTTTCATTATTTTTGAAATAAGGTTAAAAATGAAGACGTTTTTCTATCATGTGGAGAGTCACCTGGAATTAAGCTCTCTCGTCATCTTGCCTTTGTACGTCACTATAGACATATCAGTGATGCATTATCACGCTAGCTGTTTAAATCAGGCTAATTCGGTATTAATGAGTTATAGGACAATAATGAAACCATGCGAGAAAATCACCTACCCTACTTTGACAGTTCATTGGATCACATATATTTGACATTTAGCAACTGTATAAATTGGAATAGGCAGATTAGAATCCTACTAAAATAAATTCCAAGGGGGACATTTGTAACCGTAAGTAAAGTTTAAGTTTATTAAATTCTCACAAAACCAGTTGTTTGAATATATTATCATAAAATACACTATCATATAGCATACATAATATCACAAAAAAATTTTAAATTATAACAAAAATTAAAATTTTGAGATATTTGAATATTTTAAATATCCCTTTACCATTTATTTTTATATTCGAATTGTATTTCTTAGGTACTTCCATTCGAACGCTAAGATATGCATAATCAATATTAGTTGTTGTTTTTTAGTTGGTATTTGCTACAAGTAACTACTCTTTCTTAGGTTGTATTTATATTACATTTCCTTAAATATAGTAGAACGTCTCATATATTTCGAACAGATTTCGTCTAATCTTTTTCGGGATTCTTAGCCTATTCAGGAGCCCATGATTTGGTAATGGCTCTCAACAAGTAGGATGAAGTAGTTACGTTATCAATCGAGCACATACAAAAAGAGATGCCAACTCTCCCCTCACTTTAAATTGAGAGTTTAAATCACATACTTGATTTTGACAGTTGATTGGATCAGGTATGTTTGACGTTTATTGGATCGACTGAAACGGATAGATTGATATCCTCAAAAATATATGTGAATAGAGAGGATGGTGTCGCCTCACTAATACAAGTGTAAACTAATGGAAATTAAGTGAAACGCGAAACAGAAATGTATTTGATGAAATGTTTTGTGATATGATACCTAGGAGTATTATTTTCAATTGAAAATGATAAAAAATAATTATTAATTGAGAGCTAACAAGTTTCAATCACTTTACTGAGTGTTGAAATTTCAAAAGTTAATGGTATCAATATTACAATAAAATACATATATGACAAATTTCTCTATACACAGTGTATTTCAAAGTAAACAGGACTTTTTGAATCCCCCTGGTGGCGCCACCTACATATATGTCCAAGCGTATTGTCCACAAAGAATTTGTTCCACCCGGCCAAAACGTTAATGCGGTATTTTACCTTGTAGTTCTGCCCGAATATCGCGAAGATGAAAGTTGGAGTTTGTTGCACGATAATGCGCCGTCTCATCGATCGACGCTTGTGACCGATTATTTGACCAAAAATCAAATTTTAACCATTAACCACTTCCCGTATTCACCTGATATGGGACCGTGCGACTTCTTCCTTTTCGGAAAAATGCATTACCCCATGAAAGGAAAGCGTTATGCAGACGTAGAGGCCATTCAAAAGGCTTGCACCGGCATATTGGTGGCCATACCGGCCAACGAGCTGAAACACTTGTTCGACACTCTTTTGGACCGTGCAAAAAGCTATATTGAAGCAGAAGGAGACTATTTTGAATAAAATAAATTGATTTTGACGAAAAAACCATTTGTTCTGTTTTTTTTTTAAGTCCTGTTTACTTTGGAACACTTCTTGTATACATGTAAAACTGTCAATATCTATTAAATATGTCAATATTCTATTTAATCGTAATAAGTGTTGTGTGTTTTGATTTAAATTCAAAAATTATAATTTTGTCTGATCTGGCTTCAATGCAAAATTTTATATTAGAAACGCTAATTTTGATACTCTATCACACTGTAAAGAGTTGGATATGTCTTTATCTATGGTAAACGAAACAAAATCGTGCACGGTTGTGTCAGTGAAGCAAATATGTTCTGTGCGAAGCAATTAATGATTAAGATTATAGATTTTTTGTTACATATTATTTTAAGCCTTTAAAATAAAAGACATATTTATTTATTTTATTAGCAGTAGAAATTAAAAGAATTCAAATTCTTGTTTAATGAAAGGAGGAAAAAATCTTAAATTGTGAGGTTGAGAGTAATTGAGGTCTTACTGTTATCTCAAAATTTAAGATTATAAGTAATAATAACAACAACGCAGTAAAAGTACAGCAATTTGCGATACATGGATTATACTGATTGTTGCTTCTGAACAGCCGGATTTTTAGGACGCACCATGTGGAACCGGTAGCACATTTTTAAAACCACAACAGAAAATCTCATTCACAATTGCATCGGCAAAGATTGTCGGCTTCTGAAGAGCTAAGTTCAGGTGTACTCGAACATTTTATACTCTCGCAACATGCGAGAATTAAAAAATCGCCATTATTTCCATTCTCCATTCATCCATTCTTTCTGATTTTTATTAAATTCTCTTGCATATGGACCCATATATGCGGTTTAAAGTGAATCGGAAGTTGAAAAATATTTATTTTATTTATATTAGAAGTGTTGACCCGATTCTACGCATTTTTTGCACAAATTGTAACCCGGTTTGGAGTTTGTGAACATAACAATAAATACCTGTGCCCTCAAGAATTTGTGTAATGTTTGACGCTAGCAAATTTATTGATGTTTGATTTGTATACTGTAAAGTGAAAGAATGTTGTTTAAAAGTTTGGTTGAGTCTATCGATTGCTGGTTGCGATAATTAGATAATGTATTTTCCAAAAGCTAAAACCATCATTATTAGTGGAAAAGATGAGATAAAAGATCTTGCAGAAAAAGATATTTAAGCTGACGACACAACGGAAGAGTACGACTTAATAGTAGCTGACAATAAGTCGACAACTAAATGCGATAACACACGCACACACATGTATCGCATTGTACAGTTAAAAACAACCCCGTGTGATGTGCAGTACATACACATATGTTTAATTAGATAAGTAAGACTTCAAAAATAGTATAAACAGTAAGTCTTACAGACATCAAAATAAAGTTAGAATGAATAATTCCCAGCTTGAATAAGGGCTTTATTTTTTTCCCCACCAGTGGTAAGACCTTAAAGATTCTTATTTAAGTTTAAAGTTTGATCATAAAAATCAAACAGTTTGACATTATGAGTCAAACAATTAGAATAATTAAATTAGACTGATTTACTGTTTCTATCAGGCTTACTTCTTTTGTGTTGCTGAAATTTAGACGGATGCTTATAGAGGTTGTAGAATTGCTGGTAGTGGTTTACAAATGTCCTTTCTTCGTTCAAAAATGTTTTCCGTGAATTTGAATAGTTGCGTTGGTGTAAAAAATTATAAATATACTTTTTAGTGTTGCGGGTTCGCCGTTGCAATTATTTAAAAAAAGTATTCCTAGTCTCATTTTCTCTAGGATTGATATAACTACATAAATTTACTACATAATTATTCCGACATATTTCCAAGGACTTAAAATTTTTACAATTTTTTTTTATTCCATAGTTTGTTATTTCGCAATTTAGAGTTGTATTAAAATTGATTTGATGAATTCCTCCACTATTTTTTACAGCACCTATGTCTATTGTTTCACAAATTTAATTTTGCCATTAGTTGCGATTTTTATTTCAGAAAATTCAAGAGCTTCATCTAAATTTGTATATTCTTTGTCTTTTATTTTTCTTGCAATATTTGTTTCTTCATTAGAGAAAATAAACGGATTTATTGTATTGTTTTTTTTTTCAACTGTCAAAATGTCATTTTCTCGGAAAGGCGCTCTATCACGCATTTGATTCGGAGGAAACCAATGAAGCTTCGGGACGATATTTTGGAATAGTTTTTCAATTGATTTAAGCGATTTTTTTTTTCTTTTTAGAAAATTCTTGACGTACTCGTATCTCCCCTCTTAAGCTGTTCCGCTACAGAAACAAAAATTTCAACAGCCAAATTAAGAAATAGGTTAAAGTAGGTTTATTATTTAAATATTGCTTGCTAAGAGTACATAAAATTATATTTTCAATAATAAAGAGTGAGTCTGTTAGATCAAATGTACTGCAATGAGAATTGAATTCGTGACATATGCTGCGGAATGGTTCGATTAAGCTCCATGGTTGAACGAACGGAGACATTATAGTTTATATCACACAACAGAGATGGACCTGGAATCCCTATGTAAATGATTTAAAGTAAAAAGTAAAAATTTTGCTTGAATCTCACAGAAACATACTAAAGTATAGGCCTCATCAAAGATGTACCAAGTTTTCATAATAAGCGGATCTCTAAATGCTTCAGGCCAATGTTTAACAAAACTAAGACATGAAGATTTAAATTGAGTTTGGGGTCCGTAGTTACTCCCAGATCAACGAAACTGCATATTTGCGCCAAACTAAATTTTTGTATTACGTATGAAATAGGGTCTACAGATCCACTGAAGAAGCATAAAACAACCGTTGATACATTTCTGACAAATTCTAAAAAAATAGTTACTGTAGGCAACCTTTACCTTTACAAAAACCGTGCTGAGAACAAGAAATTCGAAAAGTTTAGGTATTGCTGACAACTGTGCTATTTCTCTATAGTTTTCAATGGATGACCTAAATGCACTCTTATGCAAAGGGATTATGAACGACTTTTTCCATATTGATAGAAATAAGCCTTGTTTTAGTGACGTATTAAATAGTTTTGTTAAGGGTTGGTATATAGTAATGTAATCCTCTACTGATAGCGATTTCCGTTCACAGTAACGTGCTGGTCTTAATCATCAAAGGAAGAAGTACAGCTCAATGACGCCGCCGGCCCATAAATTGTACCAAACCATAATTATTTCGGGATGCAATAGTGAGTACGTGCGGATTGCTGCCTGACCAATATCTCATATTTTGCATATTGACGAAGCCATTCAGCCTGAAATGAGTCTCATCGCTGAAGATGATTTTTCGATGAAAATCCAAATCATTTTCAAGTTGTTGCTCAACATAAATCACGAACATACGACGATTTTGGTGATCAAGCGTCAATTCTTGCATCAATTTGATATTGTAATGTAGCCAAAACGACGTCACAGAGATGCCCAACACTTGAGAACGACGTGTGATGGACTAACTAGGGTCTTCCTGATACGCTAGCGGCTGAAATATTCTCCAGACTAAGGGCAAACCTTTGTCTCACTGGCACGCTAACATTTTGTACTTTGATGGCCATCAGAGCCTTCTTCGATTCAGCTTATATATCCTCTATTAAGTCAAAACGGTGTCCTCGGAGTGATCATGTGAATTTGCTGAATAGCCAGAAGTTACGCGAAAGTAAATCAGGCGAATGCGGTGGTTGCGGCATGATATTAGTTGAAAATGTGGCGAAATGATCACGAATAATTAATGCAGTATGAGATGGCACTTCTTTGTTCAATAAATTCAGACATAGTAAAAATCGAAAAATTCGCTTTTAGAGCCTCACAAAACGACGCGTATCTCAAATACTAATGAATATTTTGATGTGAAATATAAGAATCCAAGAGATTGCACTTGAGGTTTCATTTTGAACATGTTCATAAAAATAAATTTCATTGGAAAAAATATCGAATTTTAAGTTATAAAAATGGGAGACACTTAATTCAATATTGAAACTGTAATCTGGCGAAGTTACTTTTCAAACTTGAACCGAAAACAAAGGTTCTGTGTATTGGTATCAAGTAAGATGCATACGATTTCGATATTAGTTTCCAAAGCAGGATGATAAGATTCCTCTGGCAGAACCAAAGGATCACATCGGACAACAGAGAATATTGAAGTGTTATCGGCGCAAGAACTTACCGAACTTGAAATCTCCCAAAACAATCATGGAATCAGTATTATTATCCATGGAGAAAACATTATTTATTAAGGGGGTATTCTACTCTAGACTTTTGAAAAATTCGATTTTTTTTCATATATTTAAAGTTTAGACTTTCAAAAATATGACCTTGGAAGGATTTTTCAAAATTCGACTTATTTTCGGAGATACAGCCGATTTTGTGAGGTGGCGTCCGTGTTCACTCGAATTGTCTCCTAAACTTTAAATGCGTTTTTCTCGAAACTACTATTTTCCACATGGTACCGGCATTATTTCAAGTTCTATGCAACCGATTTACTTGAAATTTTGTGTGAACCTTCGTGTAAAAATTTTTGTTTTCAATATTTTAAAAAAATTCAGGAATTTAAAAAAAAACGTAAAAAATGAGTTTCATTTTCAGGCAGTCGCCATTTTTCAAAAAAATTTTTTTCGTGTTCCCGGACTATAAAAGCATCCTTACTGATTAAGGATTTCTTTAGATTTTTTTTTCAAACCACCAGGAGCGTCAGGATCAATGTCACCAGGATGCGCCATTTTTTTTTTACACCTGTGATTTTTGATTTCTACAGTAGAATACCCCCTTAAGGAAGCATGCATCATATACAGATAAGTTTGGTTGAGGAGTGGAGTTATAAAAATTATATTGATGAGCAGGTTTCAATAATAAAAGGTGATTCAAGAAGTGCAGAAGTCAGTGATTAAGTTAACGAGCAGGTTCCAAAATAAAAGGCGATTCAGGAAGTGCCGGTGTCAGAACTTTACGGTTTAATATTAAGATACAAACTGAACTTAATATTAAACTGTAAAAATATTATTGAACCTAAAATCTGGGCGCTGCTATATCCGGCAAGCCGAATCAGCATACGCAAATCTAAACAAAGTGCATTGCATCATTTTTGCATTTAGAAGTCCGAAAAAGCGAATTTTTCAGACTTTTTCTGAGGAAATGTATTGATTCAAAAATTTGTACCCGTATTCAAGTATTGTAACTGTATCTTAAGACTTAGTATTAGTATTTGTAAAAAATATTATTTCGTAAGGAACATTTTTATAATAAATATTCGGCGAATTATTATTAATCAGCTTTTTGTATTTGGGTTTTCTTGGTTTTCTAGCGACAACCCACTGTTACGTTTATGCTCGAGCAAAGACATAAGATGGCCAGAATGGCCTATCAAGAACCAATGGAAAATTATTAGCGGATATGTCGATCTTAAGAGAATTGTTCTTTTTTCTACTGTTATAAGTTAAGAGTTTAAATGAACAAGTATTTGTACTTCCGCCAATTAACGTGGTGTCGATCCTTTCCACTTGTCCATTAACTTGCTTATTGTATGAAGTAGTGTAAACGAATATTCTTAACTTGTCTGTCTTTATAAATTTTAACGACGCTGAATTTAAATATGTCTCATTATCTATAACTATTATATTATTACCCCGAAGAAAAATGTTTTTTTTTTTTTTTTTGTGTTTCAATATCTTTTTATTTATTGATTCTGCTTTTAAAAGCCTAACAATAAGTTATAAAATCTTAAATCTATTTAAAAACTAGACACGCTCAAGCAAGAGATTGAGCTGTACTGAAATATTGTTTATTTTTACTGCCGGACACATTTTTGGTCTAAGCGAAAATGTATTATGCTTACACTTTTGTTCATTTACCTTCATACGCCAGTTGGCTAGCCATTCTTCGACAAACTTTAAGTGTTCGGCTAATATTCTTGATGCTATTATGTGGCATTTGTTACGGCTCACTATTGCTGTATCGTCCGCAAAAGTTGAAGTTAATACATTGTTAGCTATTGGAAGATCTGCTGTATATATGATGTATAGTGTTGGGCCTAAAACACCAGCCCTTATCTGTCTTTCATCAGATATGAAGTCTCCCACTTTTACCATAAATTTTCTATTTTTTAAATAAGATTCCAATGTTTTATACAATTCTGAAGGTAGA
This sequence comes from Bactrocera zonata, assembly GCA_037783105.1. NCBI lineage: Eukaryota > Metazoa > Arthropoda > Insecta > Diptera > Tephritidae > Bactrocera > Bactrocera zonata. Next base: position 2,351,545 of record JBAWJQ010006683.1, read on the forward strand.
ATATTTTTAATCTTATATAAAAGGCCCTCATGCCATACCTTATCAAACGCCTGAGGCACGTCTAGAAATATAGCTGAACAGTACTCTCTGTGCTCAAATGCTTTTCTTATTTTGTTAGTAATTCTATTTACCTGCTCTATCGTGGTATGTTTTTCACGAAACCCGAATTGGTGCGTTGGTATTATATTATTTTCGTGGAGGAAAGGAGTCATTTTTGATAGTAACACTTTTTCAAATATTTTAGAAAGACAGGGTAGAAGACTGATTGGTCTGTATGAAGACGGTTGTGTTAAGTCTTTCCCAGGTTTGTTTATCAAGATAATCTGCGACTTTTTCCATGAATTAGGATAGTGTCCGAGATTAAGAATTGCATTGAAGAGCAAAGACAGCACTTCTACGGCAATATTTGGTAACTCAATAAGCATTTTTGGGGTAATATTATGTCCTGGTGACTTTTTTGGGTTAAGTTCTTTCATAATTCTAGCAACTTCAGAAGTAGAAGTCCTAATAGATACATGCGACTCGTTTGTGGTATAGGGCAAAGTTGACAATTCAAAGTTGATCTTTGGGCAATTGGGTTGAAATACCTCTTCTAGGTTATTTGCAAAGCAATTTGCCTTATCCTCATCACTACGTGCCCAATTACCATTCAACTGTCTTAGGGGCATGTTGGAATCTACTGGTGGCTTGAAAGACTTTTGGGCTTTCCAAAGGGAGTTTTGCTTACGAGAATTTGGACACAGTGTCTTTACATAATTTTCAGTGTTGTGTTCCTCTTCGCGTTTAAGCGCTTTTTTTAACTTTCGTGCAGCAGATTTCAGTTAAAGCAGAGTTGAAGGGGAGCGATTTAACTGCCATTCCCGCCTAGCTCGCCTTTTCTCATTTACAAGTTTCTCTATTTCATTATTGGTGATCTTTCTAAAACTAACTGGTTTGTTGTTTCTTTTTGGTGTTGCCAATACAGCTGCATTAGTTATTAAATCAGTAATTTCTCTTATATTTTCATCAATGTCTCTTCCTGTATTTATTTTACAACCAATATTGATGTGGGTGCCGATATACTTTCTATATTTCTACCAGTTAGTTTTATGTGTTGTTAGAGAAACTTTTCGCTCAAATAATGGGTTGTGAAAAAAGTCTTGCGGTATTTTTATTGAATCAATTCGTGTGACACCCATACATCGAGCTTTGTTGGTTAGTTTGATGACTACTATGCCGGTCTCTTTCGACCAATTCAGCGATTTTATCGCAATTTTCGACGACAGGTCTTCCGGAGCGAGGCGCATCTTCGACCACCTCTACACCAGAACGAAAACGTTGAAACCATCGTTGTGCGGTGGAAATGGAAACTGTATCGGGTCCATAAACTGCACAAATTTTATTGGCGGCTTGAGATGCATTTTTGGCTTTATCGTAGTAGCACTGTAAAATATGCCGTATTTTCTCTTTTATTAGCGTGTGAAATGAGCTTTCCAAAAAGGTATAGCATGACTCGATGCGACGAATAAAACTAGAACTACGCGCTTTCACCGCCAACTAGCGAAAATTCCGCAAGACTTTTTTGACAACATAATGTCATGGGCTGTTCGTATAACTTTATTAGAACAGGAGAATGATCAGATGATAAGTCTGTACATGTATCAGCTGTCATAAGCGATCTATCTACATTTTTGACTACAGAAAAATCTATTAAGTCTGGTATTTTTCTTCTATCACTGGGCCAGTATGTCATAATAGTGTAGTACAAATGTCGTCCTTTCGGATTAATAACACGTGAGCCCCAATATGTGTGTTTTGCGATTTAATCTTCACCTGCTAGAAATTTTTGATCTAGTGTTGCAAAAAAGTCTTTATATACGATTTCTGTAATTTTAAAACGAGGGGGACAGTATATAGCAGTACGGTTTAAGTCACAACCCCGATTTTTGGGTGAAATTGTTGTAGCTTGCGATTCTATGGCATAGTGGTTTAAACGATTTCTAATCAACACTGCCGTGCCACCATGCGCTTTTCCATCTGGATGATTTGTGACATAGACTCTAAATCCCGGAACATTGAAATTATTTTTATTTGTTAAATGAGTTTCTGATATAAGCATAACATCAATATTCTTTTCAGACAGAAATCTGATAATCTCTAATTTATGTTGGTTAACACCGTTAGCATTCCGCATACAAATATTTAGTAAGCTCATTTTTTACTTAATAAATTTTGCAGCATTTGATTTTGTTATTTTATTAAATCTTGGATCATGTTTTGTATGCTAGGCATAAATTGTGTCATACACTGTGTAAGATTTATAATCATAGTTTCAAAACCTCCATTTGGAGGATTTTGCGGCAGTTGCAATTGCATTTTCACGATATTTGCATAGCTTCCTTGCATATTACTATTGATAGAAGTAATAGTATTTGAACTTTTCTCTAAGGTTGCTATAATTTCATTACGGGGTGTTTGTAACATTTGGTTACGACGTGCTTGAATGCCCTGTGACAACTTCGATTTCAAATCTTTGTATACAGGATAACCCCTGTAGTTAGCAGTGTGATTTCCTCCACAATTGCTGCATTTTTTATTTAATTCTTCTTTATTAAGGGTGCATTTAGAAGTGGGATGTAAATCCCCACATGCCACACAAATACTGTGTAGAGTGCAATATGATTTAGTATGCTCATATTCTTGGCAGTTAGTACATTGTACCGGACCGTTTCTTTTATGTGGTTCTTCCACAGTTACTCTGCGATGCAGCAAATATTTCAGATTGTGTATAGGATGGGTCTCATTTTTTTTAGTTGATTCGAATTCGGCAACAATTCAATTTTAAACATTGGCTGTGGTACTTTGTTTCTATTAAAATTATTTACAACTGTTTTAATTCCAAAACCACATTCTTTCAATGCTTCTTCCCCTTCACTAGAGTCTACGGCGGACTCTATACCCTTGATTACAACAACTAGGTCCTTAGAGCTCTTCAGTTGATACGAATAATAATTTTTGTTTTTATTCGACAAAAATTTAATGAGTTCCATGAAACTTTTTTCAGGGTAGGACTGAATTTTTGTTTCGTCTATATTGCCTTTTTTCAAAGGCACTATGAAAAATGTTAATGCCAACAATTTCACTTAAATTCGCAACAAGAGTATTACTGCTACGCTCGCGCAAATATATTGGAGGTGGTTTGGCATTAACGACTGTGGTGGTACCCTTCGCAAAGTCGTTTGAACCATTGCTTAGTATGGCAAATCTGTTGCCATTTAAAACTTCCGTTTTATTTTTATTTGGATTGACCGCTGATTTAGAAGGACTTAATTTCCTTTTTATATTGACGTAGCCTGTGCCTGTTTGTATAGACGGGCCTTTTTTTGTTGGTACACTCTCACCTTGCTTTGTGATTTTCTTCGTTGCCTGCGCGTTTGCTGGTACCTGCAGGCTGGTTGGTGTCAGGGCATTTGTTGTTGCCCGATTATTGTTTTCGGCTGCTACTGCTGACTGCGTTCTTTGCTTCGATTCCTTTTCAGCTGATCAACGCGATGACTCATCATCGCCGTTACACTTTTTATTGCCAGTAGTTGTGGTTGTTGTTTGGTCGACAGAGCTGAAGTAGACATTTAAGGAATGCCTACGGCCTTGCTGATGAGGCTGCGAAGCATTCATTATTGTTTGTTTAATTTTTTGTTTTCACTTGTTGATTCGTGCACTAATTGTTTATGTTTATTATTATTAATTTGTGTGCACTGTTTTTAATGTTTGTTTACAATTTATAAATTGTTTTTTTGTTTTACCTTTTGCTTGGTTTTATGATTATTTTTATTTTTTTTGCAAAGATTGAATTCACGGAGCGAGTTAAATAACTCGTCCGTACTCTTTGAACACTCTCTTTGATAAAAAGAAAAATGTAACATCTTCTTACGTCTTTTACTGTTCTGTTATTTACGTTTTTTGTTATTTCGTATTTTGTAAATATTTCTAATGCTGTCATAACTATTTTTTTCTGTCAAAAATTTATCAATATGGACTGTATGTCTTGGATATGTTGGTAATTGAGCTTCGGCTAATTTCAGTTGGTTCGGATGTCTCGCGTATTTATTTTTTATACAGACGGTGCAGTTGGAAATTTGCAATTTGGTTCCGTCGAAAATTTGCATTTCATTGTCAGTCGCATTCCTATGAGCTATTATGTGTTTCTTCAATATGACGTTGACCTGTCCTTGTTTGTTGATTAATTACTAAAATGAATGGAATAAACATTTTGATTCATGTTTCTGTACAAGGTATTAAATGATGACAATAGCTTTTATCGATGTGAATTGTGATGAACACAATATTGAAACATTGTTTTTTGTTTGTAAATAGTTCATAATTATACTGTTCAAGGATGGCTTTCCGACACTTCATTTGCTTATTATTGTTTTTTTTTTTTTTTTTGTGATTTATGGCATATGTATGTTGAAGGTCAGTAATAACTTTTATTTACTGTAGAGTAGAGTAATACTCCTTGTCTTGATTAGAGTTTTCGAAGTAAAAGTTATTAGCCTACTATCTTGCAATAGAATAGCTTCTATAGCAAATCGGAAGCGTCGGTTGCTAGTTCAAACTATTTCTCGAAATTTCGATGTGCAAGAACTATAACTTTTACCAAAAGGTATTTTTTATTGAAAATTTCGTTATTTAATTTCTATTTTCATTGAATGTCGTTTAGAGATATTGTTGGGTTCTATTCTTGAAAGCTCCCATTACTGCCGCTATACCGTCGACTATGACAGAGATGCGGGCTAAACTATTGAACCTGGTGGCATAATGGGCTTGGTTGCCAGGGTGAAAGCCTCGCGCGAAGGTTCCATTTACGGTTTCTCTCCAGAACGTTACCTCTAGCGTATCGATGCAGGATGTAACAAAGGCAATGTTAATTTCACAGTCAGCTACATTGTTATTTAACAGTGCAATATACGGCTAGCATGCGGTACGGAAAAAATAGTAGTCTTTTTGCATAACATCTTAGTTCTAGGGAAACTAATTACAAATTTTATTATTTCCTAAAACCTGAACTTTAATTATGCTGAGCAATTCGGTTATTTTAACTCCCGTGAAGCTTTCGCGTCAATAATTGCAGGTTTTATTGTATGGAATTTAGTTATGGTGATTGCAATTATTAAACTTTGAATTTCAAGAGTTGGAAACCCGCAATCGCCCAACCAAAGCCAAAAATTCGTAGATATATAAATGCGTGAAACATAATAAAAATAAACTGAATGAAATAATGTATCGAGATTTTTAATTTGAAGTTGTGCTTGTGAACCACCTTCTCTTTAATGGGCTATACCAGTGTAACGCATGAAAAATTAATCAATTTTCGTGAATTTTTTAAAATAACGTACTCAATCGGATGTTTCGAAGTTTTTTGCACATAATAAAGTATATTTTCAGCAAAATTTTATTTATTTTATTTAATATTGCAAAATAACGGAGGTATATGCTGTCTTCGGAGGGGCAAAAGAAAAGTTCCCCAACTGCTGACATGATTCCGGCCAAATGAATAGCTGAAACAGAAAAATTCAAAAAGGTTGTTTAAGTTGAAGGTATTTTCTATACAATAACTTACGATTTTTGGAAAAAATAAAAAATAGCAAAATGGTGTGCTTTTGAAAAAAAAAATTTTTTTCTTAGGTAAAAATTGGTGTTTTTTATGCCAAATTGACAATTTTCAACCAATCAATAAGATCGTGGGTCATTGTATAGTAAATGTATTCAACAATACTTACTTTTAATTTAAAGTCGATCGGTCAATTTGTCGTTGAGTTATGATGTCAGCAATTTTGAAAAATGTCGTTTCGAAACAAACTCGTTTAAAGTTTCACTTATGTTTGTACCTGCGAGCGGTCGCTCTTTAGAACGCTGCCATCCAAAAAATATTAAGACCTTGTCGATATCACAAAATATTTTTAGATGTACAAAATAATAGAATTTTTTAAAGTGTCACACTGGTATAACCCCTTAATAAGAAGTTCCTATGTAAATCTGCGTTAAAGATTTTTTCAGTATACATTGGCTTGCTCAACTTCTTGCTAGACTTCACTAAAACTTTTCTTCTACTTCGAAGACTCTATTTTGGTGACAGGCGTTGCTACGCACCAATATCCCTGCTTTTTGGCAAAGACCGAATTGTGTCTGAGGTAAATGACGACTCGTTATCGCAGTATATGGTTTTAGCTTAGGGGAAAATATTTACCAATAACTTTTTGAATGTTTACTTATATGTATTCTGTGATCAAATTGAAAGGAGAATTTTTAATTTATAGTTAGAGGGTTTTTCGAATCGATAAATTTTTTTCTGCTGGTAGTGCTCTTAGTGACATCTATGCTAAATTTCACGTAAAAATATACATTAGTATTTGAGATAGGCGTCGTTTTGTGAGGCTCTAAAAGTGAATTTTTTGATTTTTACTATGTCTGAATTTATTGAACAAAGAAGTGCGATAATGCACCATCTCATATTGCATTGGTTATTCGTGATCATTTCGCCACATTCTAAATTAATATCGTGCCGCAACCATCGCATTCACCTGATTTGGCTATTCAGTGAATTCACATGACTACTCCGAGGACACCGTTTTGACTCAATTGAGAATATAAAAGCTGAATCGAAGAAGACTCTGATGGCCAAGTCCAATGAGACTGGAAAGTTCGTTGGCATAAGTGTATTGCAGCGGGAGGGGATTATTTAGAACGAAATGAAATGTACAAAATTCACTTTTCAATTTGATCACAGTAGTTTGATCAATGAAAGTGCGTGATGCTACTGGGTGAATCAGCTTACACTTGGAAAACTTTTCTACTGCTGGTAGGAAATGTTGAAAAAATTTCTACATTTATTATATTTCGCCTTTACAAAAATATGTGCCATAATTTAATGATAGGGAAGGTCGTGCCCAAGTCATCTTGAATAGGTGCCAAAACCGGTCAAGTGTGGCATTTATTACAATTTCTTTTATTTACGTTGGAAGTGTCTTCCAGTCGTTAAAAATGATTTGATGTCGAATCTTTATGGGTCAAACCACGTCAAGTGGTCCATGAAAATTTCGCAAAATCACCAATTTTGAAAATGAGCACTTCATTAAGAAGGGGATAAGACGCATACGAACATTTTTCATTGACTTCACAAAATTTCATCGATTTATCTCTATTAGTTTATGAGAAAATAATTTTACAATTTTATGGTGCACTAAATTTCAATCTTCAATAACTTTAACGAAGAAATAGAATTTTGACGAAAAATTTATATCACGGGGTATGCGTCTTATCCCCTTCCTAATGAACTGCTAACTTTCAAAATTCGTGATTTTGCGAAATTTTCATGAACCACTTGACATGGTTTGACCCTTTTACTTACTAAAACGAATGTTCGTTTTGAGGGTGTGAATGACTCTTCGAATATTATCTGATTTCTGAAGTAATTCAGACGCTTGTCCAGAGTTTCAATCGCATGAGTTAGCGAGATAGCGATCCTTGTCTTATAAAATACTTTAGCGCCACTTTATTCAAAATATTTAGCCCAAACTATGGCTAATAGTTCCCTTTCATTGGTCGTGTAGTTTACCACTTTGAAATAATTGTTATGGGTCCGTGTTCTTCAGATGAAGAGGTATCCGCAGTCAAAACAAATGGTTTTGCATAATCCGGATAATGAAGAATGTCTTCAGAAGCAAGATTATTCCTGAGTTTGGCGAACGTAGCCATTTGAATTCCACCATACAACGCTGTGATATTTTTCGAACGGTATTTGCTAATACTCCCGCTCTCACCTATTAACAGGTTTGTAGCGAAATCTTTGTAAAACTTCTGTAGTAAAAATAGATAAAAGATCTTAATTCAAATAAGTTTCTAGGTTGCTTGAAAACTCTAAATGGCTTAACTTTATCTGGGCTAGTTTTTGTACCCTCTTTTGTGATGACAAATCATAAAAATTTAACACTTTCTTTAGAAAATTGTGACTTTTGCCTTGACATCCTCAAATAAGCGTGGTAAAAGCTCTTTAATACTTGGCCCACATGTTATATGTGGTCTCTTTCCAGTCTTGGTGGAAACTATGACGTCATCGACATAGACATAACAGGTCTTTCCAATCATGTCAAGTGGGCCATCATATATGGCTTGTTGAAAAATGTTAGGGACATTTCACTAACCAAATAATAAATTCGTATTTTCCTCCGTTTAAAGTATGATTTCAACTCGTCATTTTCTGCTAACAATTTGTTGCCATCGAGACTTCAGGTCAAGGGATGCGAAGTACTTAGCCTTTCCAAGGTTTGATAATATTACACTGCTACTCGGAATTTTGTACTTGGCTCTGCGAGAGTTTTGGAATAAAACATTCTGAAATGTACTACCATTCGTTTATTGGGCCCATACGAGGTTGTTATATAGAGGCCTGGAAGTTTTTTAGTAAATCCCACAGTTCTTTTTTCGCGAAATCTGGTTCATTGTAGTCCGTGCGAATGGTGGCGACAACACTGGCATCTACATTGGATCAGCAACCGCTTCCAAGTGTTTTGTCATCATTTGTAAAGGGTGATTTTTTAAGAGCTTGATAACTTTTTTTTTAAAAAAAACGCATAAAATTTGCAAAATCTCATCGGTTCTTTATTTGAAACGTTAGATTGGTTCATGACATTTACTTTTTGAAGATAATTTCATTTAAATGTTGACCGCGGCTGCGTCTTAGGTGGTCCATTCGGAAAGTCCAATTTTGGGCAACTTTTTCGAGCATTTCGGCCGGAATAGCCCGAATTTCTTCGGAAATGTTGTCTTCCAAAGCTGGAATAGTTGCTGGCTTATTTCTGTAGACTTTAGACTTGACGTAGCCCCACAAAAAATAGTCTAAAGGCGTTAAATCGCATGATCTTGGTGGCCAACTTACGGGTCCATTTCTTGAGATGAATTGTTGTCCGAAGTTTTCCCTCAAAATGGCCATAGAATCGCGAGCTGTGTGGCATGTAGCGCCATCTTGTTGAAACCACATGTCAACCAAGTTCAGTTCTTCCATTTTTGGCAACAAAAAGTTTGTTAGCATCGAACGATAGCGATCGCCATTCACCGTAACGTTGCGTCCAACAGCATCTTTGAAAAAATACGGTCCAATGATTCCACCAGCGTACAAACCACACCAAACAGTGCATTTTTCGGGATGCATGGGCAGTTCTTGAACGGCTTCTGGTTGCTCTTCACCCCAAATGCGGCAATTTTGCTTATTTACGTAGCCATTCAACCAGAAATGAGCCTCATCGCTCATCGGACGTAAAGCGCGAAACACATTTCGAACCGAACACTGATTTTGGTAATAAAATTCAATGATTTGCAAGCGTTGCTCGTTAGCAAGTCTATTCATGATGAAATGTCAAAGCATACTGAGCATCTTTCTCTTTGACACCATGTCTGAAATCCCACGTGATCTGTCAAATACTAATGCATGAAAATCCTAACCTCAAAAAAATCACCCGTTAGAAAGTCCGCACAAGCATTATCGCCATATCGATATTTTTAATTTTAGTGAAATTAGCTCATGTACCGAGCTTTTATATGAGAAGCGCGAGATTTCGCTAAAATTTAATGATTGACAATGAACCCTGTCTGAGCGTCGTAAGCTCTTGTTAAAGGAGATGTAATGTGCGCTTGCCCGAGTACATGAAATCCATACTGAAAAATTAAGGTCCGTGATGAAAGATGTCCGCTTTGTGGCATTCCTTCCTTAATGTGTCGATCTGCTCATTCCACCAGTAAACAGGCTTTCTATGGGCGTATTGTTTCTTCCTACTCATAGAAGCGTCGCATGCTTTAATGGCGTGACGCACTAGAGTCTCCGCTTGTCGATTTATGTCTTCCTCAAATGTTGGATGACCATCTAACATGAGTTGGAAGAGTTCAATGTCCATGTGGCGCCGCTTATATTTTTGTACTGTTCGCAAAGTATAGCTACATCGACCTTTTCCTCGTAAACCGTCTGCTTAAGAAGCAGCACTCTCATTTCTTGATGTTTTTACACGCCTCTTGACGTGTTTTTCTTCCTATTTGGTGGTCGATGTTTTCCCTGCCCTTTTTCTTACATGCACTGCATGACGGGTTTTTATTACACGACTTCGCAAAGTGTCCAGTTTCTCCAGACTTCACATATCACTCGCTCCCGTCATCTGGATTGTTGCATGCTTTCGAAAGATGTTCGTATTCAAGGCATCTGAAACACCTCCTGAGGTTTTCGCCCTTATTCTGCACACTACCCAGCCTATTTTTAACTTGTGTGCATCAAGAAGTAGCAAGAGTCTACGCGAGTAGACTTACTACGGCAGTTTGGGTTCCTAGGTATGCCGTTCTGATGCTCTTAATCGAGTTTACATCAAAATTGTTCAACTCGTTTACTTGTGGGCGTATTGCCTCAGTAATGTCCTCTTTCGTTGTGATTTCATCAAGATCACGTATTTCTACAAGCACCTCGTGAGTTAGAGCTTTTGAATGCGCATTTTCTCCCAACACTTTACTTATTTCGGTCTTGAAGACCCCAGTGCTCTTCATCTGGGCCTCTTTCAGTTCTAACAGTATTTGGCCTTTTGCCGTCTTTCTTATCTTGGTCTCATTTTCCCCTAATTTTTGCTACGTATCATTCTTCCTGATAGTCCTGAGGATGTCGCTATATGACATGTCCCCGGTCTTTTCTAATACTATTGCATCGGGTCGGGGTGGCGGCTTATGTAGTGTCTTCTTTAGTTGCTTACGTTTAACCGTGATCCAGCCATCTTGCTTTCCCATTTCTTTCTCCATGCTTCTGACTTCCTTGCTCAGGGGAACTTCCATTTTGTTCAACCATTCCTTATGGCAATGGTGGTATGTGGTGGTTGTCATCACTTGAAAACTACGTCGTGCTTCCTTATTTGCCATGTGCTCCTCCTGAGCACTTGCGTGCAACTTTGTTATCACACTGAGAAGATCTCTCATGATGTTGCTGATAGACCGCTGTGGTGGGCGCATTGTTTCGATCAACTTCTTAATCGCTTCCCCTAGTGCAGCCATACAGTCTCCACGAGGTTGCATCGCTTTTGCCAGGGGAGTGGTGTCGCCCAACGCTGGAGGTGATCCAACCTGTGGTAATTCCTGGGTGTGGGGGCCGTGGGAGGCATTGACGTTGTCATCACGTTTCACATCGATTGCCTTGGATTAGTGGTAGCAATTGGTAAAAATTATTCAAAACAAATCACGTATTTGATCGAAATTTGTTCGTTTTTTTTTTAACAATAACAAATCAAATGAAAACTCAAATAATTAATTTTCCCGTGGGAAAAAAGTGCACATCAGCTGTTTCTTTTACACGTTATTCCTGCGCATATTACATCAGCTGTCCTGTTCTAAGAATTTCCAATTGCAATCAGCTCTGCCATACTGGTGAAATAAAAAAAATCTTATTCAAACTGCATTATCGGCAAAACGACAGGTTTCTAATACTCAGTAGAGAAATCGTTAGAAAATAAAAATGGCTGAACCTCTTCAACCGTCGAGAAACAGTCTCAGTTCATTTAGAGTAAATAAAATAAGAGAATTGGAAAAAACTAACTCACTTATAAATGAGAGGCTTAGAACTTTGGAAGCGATGGGCAATCAGTTACATAAAGATAACATAGAATTAAAAAGAGAAAACGAAGAACTAAATAAAATCTAGTAAAAGCAAGCATGTGAGTGTTGAAGCAAAACCTTCTAGTATGAATGTAGATCAAATATACGAAACCGATGAAGATGGGCTAGCTAAAGAAACTGAGTGGATACACAAAAAGAAGCGCTCTTCAAATAACGGATAAACTAAATGAGAAAGGAAAACTATTTAAATCCTTTAATCAGCGGTTCAACGCTCTTCATCTACAATTTATCGATGAACAGTAACTCTTTGAAAATAATGCTATGGAACGCTAATGGTCTTTCCAAAGTAAAAATGAATTAGAAGTTATTCTACACGACAGAAATATTGATATATAGTATATTTATTATCTAAAACGCATTTTTTTTTTTCAAACTAAAACAATTTCAGATAAATTGCACAATCACCCATTGAATCTTATTGCTCTGTATAGTCCAAGGTACATCAATGGTGGCGACTTTAACGCAAAACACACTCATTGGGGATCTTGTTTAACTACAACCAAAGGTCGAGAACTTCTCAAAGCTACACAAGCAGTTGGATGCAATTTTGTTTCTACAGGAAGACCCACTTTTGGCCTACAGATAGACAGAAATTACCAGACCTTCTTGACTTCTTTATAATCAATAAATATCTATTTTTGTATTAAAGATTACCCAGACCTAAGCTCTGACCACTCCCCAGTTCTACTAACTCTGTATGAAAAGCCATTTATTTCGGCCGCCAAGCCAACGTTATGTAATAAACACACTAATTGGTATAAATTTAAAAGTATAGTGAATAAAGTCGACCCAAAGCTTAAGCACATATCGACTGGTATTAAGTTGGACTATGAGGTTGAAGATTTCTCAAAAATAATTTAAAAGGCTGCGTGGAAGAGCACACCAAATACCCGTGTGAATCTAAGTGGTACCAAATACCCAAAACACATCTCAGAAAGTATCCATAAAAAGCGCAAGCATCGACGAAGATGGCAGAAAACTGGATCCTCTGCTCTCAAAACTGAGCTTAATAAATGTACAGCGAAACTAAGAACTCAAATTAGACAGTTTAAAATTTTTTCCTTCAAAACGTATCTGGCTAAACTCACAGCTGATAAATCCATAGACTATTCACTCTGGAAAGCTGCAAGAAATATTAATAAACAAATAAAACATGTAGCACCATTAAAACTAAACCAAAACGAATGAACAGAAAGCTGCCGTATTTGAAAATATTTGAGAAACACATTTACGCCTAACGATGGGTAAGAGATAAACTGTGAAAACAATTGGTTGGATCCGCACATCAGCATTTCTCCTGTTACTATTAAAGAAATTAAAAATCCTATCGGGAATACAAGACTCAAAAAAGCACCTGGTTACGATGTAATAACTAAAGAAATATTACGCAATTTACCAAATAATTGTATAATGAAACTTGTAAGCATTATAAACAGTACTTTATGCCTAAGATCTGTGCCATCGCTTTGGAGAGTATATGAAGTCATAATGATACCTAAGGCAGGTAAGCCAGTACACGATGTTATATCATATTGACCATTTCGCTGCTGCCAGCTTTATCTAAAATTTTTGCGAATGTACTCATAAATAGGCTCAAACCAATAATCGCTCATAAACTCCTAATACCAACACATCAATTTGGCTTCCGTGACCACCATTCAACAATTGACCAGGTACACCGAATCGCTAATTTCGTTGATAATAAAATTGTCAAAGGAATGTTTGTACGGCGGCCTTTTTGGACGTGTCGCAAGCTTTTGACAAAGTTTGGCATACTGGTCTACTGCTCAAATTGAAATATACATGCTACTCAAAGTGAAATAATTGCTTCATACTTAAAAGACAGATACTTCCGCATTAAACAGGAGGATGCATATTCAAACTTGCAACCGATAGAAGCGGGTGTTCCCCAGGGAAGCGTCCTGGGGCCAATGCTTTATTTGCTTTTTACCGGTGACCTCCCATCTGATTCTGGTTAGATGATAGCGACATTTCCGGATGACACAGCTTTGTTAGCAGCTGGAGAGTCAACTTCAGTATCTAGTCGACGAGTGCAGACAGCAGTCAACGCAATTACTAAGTGGGCATCTAAGTGACGCATAAAATTAAACGAAACCAAATCAATTCATGTCGACTTTACCTTGAAAAAGCCGGCATATTGTCCAATTTATATAAATAACATTCCTATGCCACACCATAACAGTGCTAAGTACCTAGATGCTAAGCTACGCTGGAGAGAGCATGTCAAAGCACGTTAATGAGGAAGCCTCCAGACTCACTGAAACTGCTGGGCGAGAAATCCGGTTGAAACGCAAGAAGCCTTCCCATCTAGTAAGACAACAGTTGCAGCAACTGTATTTCTTAACATTAAGCTTTTAAGTATCTATCCTAATTAATTAGACTAGAATTGTTGTTAGCATTTTATTTTTATGTACTAGATACAATGTAAAATAACGAAGAGAAATGTTTGTGTTATCAGTGCGAAAATGAGCTTCGAACAAAGTAAAGTTTTATCGAAACGTTTCAATTGATGAAACAAGTTTAAGGCGAAGATTGCTTATCCCGTGGCAGAGTGCACGAGTGGTTTCAACATTTTCAAAGTGGTCGTGAGGACATAAAGAACGATCAACATGTGGGCTAATCAAAATTCGTGATCAGCGAAATTCCATCGAAACTGTTCGTGAATTCATCAAAAATCAGACGAAATCATCATTGAAATACATAAAAACTATATTGAACATATCCAAAACATCGACTTATCGCATTTTGACCGAAAATTTGGACTTACAAAAGGTGTGTGCACGGCTTGTTTCGTACAAATTGAGTGGCGACCAAAAATTGCAATCCAATATTCGATTCGACGCTTGTGACCGATTATTTGACCAAAAATTACATTTCAACCATTCCCTGTGGTCCACTCCCCGTAATCACCTGATATGGCAACGTGCGACTTCTTCCTTTTCGGAAAAATGCATTTGCCCATGAAAGGAAAGCGTTGTGTAGATGTAGAGGCCATTCAAAAGGCTTGCAGGGGCATACTGGCGGCCATACCGGCCAACGAGCTAAAACACTTGTTCGACATGCTATTGGGCCGTACAGAAAGCTGTATGGAAGCAGAAGGAGACTATTTTGAATAAAATAAATTGATTTTGCCAAAAAACGCATTTGTTCTGTTTTTTTTTTAAGTCCTGTTTACTTTGAAACACATCTTGCAAACGGGTACACAGTGCTCGCTGTGTAGATCAAATAGAAAGCAGAAAGCGAAGGTCCATCGCAAAACAATAAAATATTTTACTTTTTTTTTAATTGTTTATTTAATTTACTTTAGATTGCAATCATAGCCAGAGATTCAAATTTATTTCAAACATGACGGATATGGAAAAAATTTTCACTTACATAATTAGATTGTGAAGCTTCTTTTTCTTTCTTCCAGTTGGTGGTGGTGATTTCTTATTTGGAATTTGGCGAGGTTAGCGTGAACTACCTTCACTCCATTGGACGCATGTTATCTTTTTTTGTTCACTTGTTCGTAATAGGTGGTAGTAGACTATTATTATTATTGTATTGAGTTGCACCTGGCGGTCGATGGCTATTGTAAGACGTTAATTCCAGTTCCCGTCATAAAGTTCATTTGCTCCGTCCACGACAAAATTCATACTGCATGCATTGCAGTTTGGCATTTTACTTAAAAACTTGTACATTTATCTAATTGAATTTTAAATATACAATTTCTGAGGTTTGAAGTATTAATTCCCTACTTTTAAAGTGTTCATTCTTTCTTTTTGGCGAATACTATTATATCATGGATGTAAACATAGCTGTAGCTATATTTATATTTTGGCAGTGTCATAAAATTTTTGCAGGTATGAGTGACTGCTTTCAATGATTTGATTATGTCGTTGCCTACTATGTCCTATATTTGGTACATAATATGATAGTTTTATTTTTCCTACTGCTGGCCAAAAAATATGTTTAAAGGTGTGGTGCGAAAATTCAATCGTCCCAGCAACTGATTTTACCTATAGATTTTTTCGTTAAAAATTGGGTACCTTATCCGGGTTGATGGAATAAGATTCTTATTAAAGTATAAATCCAAAAATCTTTGTGTCTCCGCGTCTTGTTTTAAATTTGTAACAAAGATGGGGATTATTCCAAAAAATGAATGTAGTAAGAAACGTAGCCATAAATTCTGTGAGGATCTGATACTTCCTGGTAATCGTTTGGGTTTGCTGCTCCCGTACTAGCATAGACATTTCGTTGCCTTTCATTTAGAGAGTGATTGTCTTGGAAGTCACCAGGTCTATTTTGGAAATTAACTTATCTTGAATGTAATGATTGGTCCGCCTCCATAAAGGTCGATGTTTTTGGTGGCAATTTCGGTCTGTTATTAAAATAAGTACCTATACCGAACAAATTAACAAGTAATAAATATATTTTTACTAAGTATATGGAGAGGAAATATTGATCTGATTCTATCCATTTTTAGACATTAAGGTGTCAGGAAACCATTTTCAATAATATATCTTAGGGTGTAAATTTAATGTCTCTGTAGTAATCAATTACACTTTTAGTAGTTTTCAAGATAACAGCCTTAAGAGAGGTAATCTTGGTTACCATCTGATTTCAACTATTTTCGAAGTTTACAAGTATAAAGAGGGGCTGAAAGTTGGATTTAACACCTCTCATCATCTAAATCATATACATATTGAATTCTATATTTAAATTTTACTTACTAACACAAACCGAGAGAAACGAATGGTTTAATAAAATTTAAAAAAAAAAATTGCTTAAATCTTTTCAGACAACAACACTGATGTCGATATAAACGACATAAGAGCTCAAGAGAACTTACAGCTTTGACAGACGACTCCGGATTAATTCAGGAGTTAGTGAAGATAACTCTGTTGCTAACTCCCATTTAATACTCAAAATATTAGAGAGTTAGCTGCTTTTCGTTGGCAAGATTGTTAAAAAGGTCAATTTTAATCTATTATGAATGAAAAACAAGCAACACTTATAGCTGTTTTTAAAATTTTCAATAATAAGACAAGAAGTTTTATGTTATGATGCGATTTTAAAAATAACGTGTTGATATGCTTTTGTAATAAAAAATGGTTTGTAAAAATTGATCTGCGAATATCGGCAATGTTTATTTTCTATCCATTTTCATTGTAATGTTTATGAAAATGACTATCAGCAGTTTACGAGAGTTTCAAACTCGCGTAGCTGTCGTGTGTCACCTACAAGTTTGGATCTGATTAAGTGCGCAGTTAATCCTAATTAACGTTGTCGTATATCAAGGCTATTATAGACTGATTTATTATAATAGTTTAAATCTCAACCGAAAGTTTCTAACATAGGATAGAAAAGAATTACAAAAATTTTGTGTATTGGGATAGGCCATGGCTAACTTACATCAGCACTGTGTCCAAATGAATGGGTGAAAAAAATGGCCGATTGATCCTTTTCGGAAAGAACTTATTTTATACAAAACCATAATATACCATACTTTTGTATTTTTGTGGTGAAAGGAACTCGCGAAGAAACAGCTGAATGTTCCACGTGCGGTTCTCATTAATACAAATGTACGAGTATGTGCATGTCACTACAAAGCACACCAAATATGCCACTTATTTATTTGCATACAAGTGTATCACCCGTGGACATAACCGCAAGGTATATGGTCGCAAAAGCTGCCCTCAGACTCACACTTTGACATCATTCTAGAATACTTGGATCACTGAGTCACGGAGTCCACAAAATATGTTCTATTTGAACATTCTGGTTTGAGTGAAAATATATTGCTGTAATTATTTTTATATAGATTCACAAAGAACTGTACGAATCAGATCCAGTATGTAAGGTTTCAATAAAGGAGCATAGCTCCCGAAAAAATTTCTTTTTAAAAACTACCACGAAAGTAGTAAAAAGCCGAAAATCTAAAAGAAGTCTACGCGAGTGAGCAATACAAACAAAACAAGTATTAAAAAAACGTCAGAAGCCGAATATCAAAAGGCTATGTTGTATAAAACAAAATGTTTGTACGACAAAAGGCACATAGTTTTTTAGCGTTCTTAAAAGGTTATAACTGAAGAGGATAATGGTTATTATAAAAAGAAACAGATAAAATTGTTGTAACAATTATTTCATATTTTTCCCGTTAATAAAAGTTACAAGTTGAAAAATATAGTTGTTAAAAAAAGATTACGGTCAAAGCTAATCCATAATCCCACGTTAGCAAACACATAGCACCTTTGGCCACTCTGGCCTAGCGCTACGAAAGATATCCTGACGTTTTACCAAAACGTTTACCATGGTAAAGGTTTCCCATATGCTAAACAAACTGACATGTCTTGACTTAAGTGAAGAGTCCGTACGGCCTTTGACGAATTCAACGACAAAGCCCTCGACACATTAATTGGCTAAACGACTATTTACTTGGTTCTTTAAGCATGCGTGAGGCGACAACTTCACCTCAAGCCCTTCATCTCTGTAAAAAATTAGACAATGTAGCTTACAGAATGAATCATGAGCATTAACAGCAGAGTCTTTTACTCCGAACTTAGGTATTCTTGATCGCTTAAACAAAACTTCGCACATGATTTTCTCGTCAATTGTTGCCTCAAAAATTCGTATGCCATCCCAATAACTATAATTACACGCAAAATAATATTAATACTAGGCTAATACTGTGCTAGGATTTAGAAATCAATTTAATAGGTATTATATTATCGAAACTCAGACAGTATATTTTTCTGTTAATACTTTGTTGTGGTCCCAAAAATTTATAAAATTAGGACAATACCCTCCTCCATGTTTGAGGAAAAAAAGTTGAAAAAGGCGATCGAAGGTAATCGCAAGGAAAAGGCGTCAGCAGGTGTTTTTGATTGGTAAAACATGGTTTCATGTTGACGACGAACAACGCCCAGAACAGCCATAAACATCAATTGTTAATCAACACGTCAATAAAACAAAGGAATTGAGAATCGACGAATAACAGACAGAGATCTTATAGACATCGTTGGAATATCAAAAGGATCAGTGAAACCCATTTTGAAAGATCATTTGGGCCTAAACAAAGTGAAAACACAATTGGATCCAAAATCACAAAATTTTTTCGCATGTCTGTGCATAATGTCTGTAAAGCAATATTTTCCGACTACCAGGATGTCGTGAAATGAATAACTACTGGCGATGAGTCTTGGATCTATGCTTATACATACGACAAATCGGCCGAATGTATTGGAAAAGGTGTACCGAATCCGTAAAACCACGTGAAAGCAGGATAAAAATAAAAGTTGTGTTGACAGTTTTCTTCGATTATCAAAGTGTGTTGTACTCCGGCAAAACTGTCATCAAGGAAAACTATTTGAGTCCGGAATTTTACTTTTGCAACTCTTTCGAGGATTGGATAAAACGTTGGCATAACTGTATTAGGGCCAAGGGTATTACGTTGAGGGGGATTCCGCAAAGTCAAACCAGATTTTGTAGAATTAATTAGGAATTTTAAAATTCTGAGCAAAGTTTTAATATTTTTCGCTCATAGTAATACATATATGAAGTCATGTGTAAAAGTTTACACAAGTGAAGAAAGTTTTCTGATTGTCTTTCACTTGGGAGTGGCTAGAAACCATTATTTTACATATGACTCAAGCAGCGCACGACGGCCGTCCCTATACCAAGTATGCTCTTGGAAGCCAGAAAACATCCGTTTCAAGGCGAGCTAAAGTGAGAGGGCAAAACATCCCCTCCATAGGGTTGTGCGCTGGGTTTGGGACCCGCCACGTAAAAAACACTATCAAAGAAAAGAAGAAAACAGCCTCGGATGAGTGCCCCCATTTGATGACGACACCTGCAAATTTGTTAAGGATTACGATTTAAAGGCATGTACCTCATATGTCCAGTCCCTTAATTGGGAAGATGCCGCTGCCCAGCTGGTTGATGTCTTTGTTAGAGTGAAGGCTGAAATTAGCGCCGTTCAAGAAATGCGGTGAATAGAACAATTACTGAAGCGAGTGGGTCCTTGTAAAGTTCAAATTCGGTGTGGAATTCGTGGAATGTATATTCGTCAAAATAGTCGGTAAATTCAGCCTCCACAAGGAAACATCCGCCAATGAGTTGAGGCTGATCGACTTCGCCGGGTTATCTGTAGTACTGGTTTCCTGCATAAGAAAATACATCAAGCTCCGCATCGAAAAGTCACCAACCAGATCGATCATGTTCTGATTGACGGCAGATTCGTTTTGAAATTTCTATACGCGCGTATGGCCCGAGGTCCTAACAACGACTCGGACCGTTATTTTGTTGCAGCCAAGATTCCCACCCGCCTCTGTGCGGAAAAAGCGCACGTCAACAAACACAAAAAAGGAGAAGCTGCAATGCAGACAGCCGAGCAATTTTCTACATGACTTGCACTCCTGCTCTCTGAGACCACTCGTCAACAACTCGGTATAAGGGAAGCGTGGGACGGCATTTTAAGCTCCTTACGTACAGCTGCCATTGAAAAAAAAAGAACAGCTGGTATGAGGAGTACCGTGATGAAACGGAAAGAAAACAGGCTGCCTACTTCGCAACGTAACGATCGACTACAACACGTGTGGGATGGGATAGATACCGAGATCTGAAGAGGGAAAAGAGACACATTTTCAGTCAGAACAAGATAGAGGCCGAAATTCGTGATTATGGAGAGCTTGATAAGCTGGCCGAAAGGGGTAATACTCGAAAATTCTACGAAAAAATGGGGCGGCTTACGGATGGTTCCAAGACCGGAGCATACACTTATAGAACCCAAAGAGGTGATCTAGTAACGGATGCCCTGAACATACTAAAATGATGGAGGGAACACTTCTTCAGCCTACTGAATGGCAGCGAAAGCATAACGCCAAAAAAAATGCGAATCCGGTTCTCCAATCGATTGCGATGGAGCAGACATGCCATTGCCGGACCCTGAAGAAGTTCGAATAGCAATTAACCGCTTGAGGAACAACAAAGCGGCGGGGGCCGATGGTTTGCCGGCCGTACTATTCAAGCACGGCGGCGAAGAACTTACATGAAGCATGCATTAGTTTCTTTGTAGAGTTTAAGTGTGTTCTGTCTAATCCAGAAAAAAGGAGACCCCACGATCTGCGCCAACCACCGCGGTACTATAGAGCGCATTGTTTGAAGGATAAAACCCCACCGTCAACAAACTGATTGGACCTTATCAGTGTGGCTTTAGACCTGGAAAATCAACAACCGACTAGGTTTTCATTATACGAAAAATCTTGGAAAAGACCCGTTCACTGCAGAGCTAAGATATATTACCTTTCACCATATATTCTTCTTCTTTACTGACGTAGACACCGCTTACGCGATTATAGTCGAGTTAGCAACAGCATGCCAATCGTTTCTTCTCTTTGCAACGTGGCGGCAGTTGGAGATTCCAAGCGGAGCCTGGTCTTTCTCCACCTGTTCTTTCCAACGGAGTGGAGTGGAGTGGTTTCGATTGCAGCTATACGTATGGAGTTTGAAATGCCGTCCCACAGTTCCCTTATACCGAGTTGTTGACGAGTGCTTCAGAGAGCAGGAGTGCAAGCCGAGGAGAAAATCGTTCGGCGGTCTGTTGTGATTGCAGCTTCTCGACGTCGAACCTTCCTTGTGTTTGTTGGCGTGCGTTTTTTGCTGCACAGAGGCGGGTGCGAATTTTGGCTGCAACAATATAGTGGTCCCAGTCGATGTTAGGACCTCGGAGCGCACGCACATCTAAACCACTAGAGACGTGTCTTCCGTCTATCACAACATGATCGATCTGGTTGGTGGCTTTTCGATCCGGAGACTGCCAGGTAGCTTGATGAATCTTCTTATACTGGAGTCTAGTACTACAGATAACCATATTTCGGGCCCCGGCGAAGTCGATCAGCCTCAACCCATTTGGGGATGTTTCCTCGTGGAGGCTGAATTTACCGACCGTAGTGCCAAAGATACCTTCTTTGCCCACCCTGGCATTAAAGTCGCCAAGCACGATTTTGACATCGTGGCGGAGGCATCTCTCATAAGTGCGCTCCAAGCACTCATAAAAGGCATATTTGGTCACATCGTCCTTCTCTTCCGTCGGGGCGTGGGCGCAAATCAGCGATATGTTGAAGAACCTCGCTTTAATGCGGATTGTGGCTAGACGTTCATTCTCCGAAGTGAATGATAGTACTCGGCGACGGAGTCTCTCTCCCACCACGAATCCAACACCAAACTTGCGCTCCTTTATATGGCCACTGTAGTAAATGTCACAAGGACCTACTCGTCTCTGTCCTTGTCTCGTCCATCGCATTTCTTGGACGGCGGTGATGTCAGCCTTTATTTTCACGAGGACATCAACCAGCTGGGCAGCGGCACCTTCCCAATTAAGGGACCGGACATTCCAGGTGCATGCCCTCAATTCGTAGTCCTTATTTCGCTTTCCATGGTCGTCATCAAAAGGGGGGTCTCTCATCCGAGGCTGATTGTTGGTTTTCATTGGGGGTGTTTTTTTACGTGGCGGGTCCCAAGCCCAGCGCACAACCCTAAGTAGGGGATATTTCACCTTCTCACTTTAACTCGCCTTCAAACGGATGTTCTTAGGCTACCCAGAGGATACTTGGTCAAAGACCGGAAGTCGTGAGCTGCTTGAGTCATATGTAAAAGAATCGTTTCTGGCCACTCCCAAGTGAATGGCGATCAGAGAACTTTCCTCACTTGCGTGAACTTCTACACATGACTCTATCCTCCAAAGAAACTTAACTAACACAAATCGAGAGAACCGAATGGTTTAATAAAATTAAAAAAAAAAAACAAATTGCTTAATTCTTTTTAGACAACAACACTGATGTCGATATAAACGACATAAGAGCTCATTTATAGCATTGACAGACGGTAGCAGTTAATCCAGATTAATTCAGTAGTTAGTGAAAATAACTCCATTGCTAACTCCCATTTAATCCTCAAAATTTTAGAGAGTTAGCGGCATTCCTTGGTAATAATGGCCAATTTTAATCTATTTTGAATGATAAACAGGCAACACTGGCAGCTGTTTTTAAACTTTTCAGTAATAAGACAAGAAGTTTTATGTTATGACGCAGTAATAAAAAACGGTTTTGTAAAAATTGATCGGCGTAAAAGGGCAATGTTTACATTCTATCCATTTTCATTGAAAATATTATGAAAATGACTATCAGCAGTTTACGAGAGTTTCGAACTCACATAGTGTATATACATATAATATATCTATATGGTACATATACAATAGTATTCCGAAAGTTTGGCCGGTCGGACGAAATTCGGAGTGCACTACATCTCGATAATCGAAGAAAACTGTCAACTTAACTTTTATTATTATCCTGCTTTCCAGTGGTTCTTCAGATTCGGCACACCTTTTCCATAGTATTCGACCGATTTACCGCCTGTTTTCGAGTCGTAAACGTAGATTCAAGACTTATCGCCAGTAGTAATATGTGTCACGAGACCCTGGTAGTCGAAAAACACTGTTTCACAGACATTAACATCATCGGCCTCAACACCCGCGCCGTCAGTTCTGCTTTGTCTAGACTGTATAAGGAAGCAAAGCAAATGGGTCTGACAGTGAACAAAAGCCAAACTCTATAAGTAACTCATTATTCCCGTCCTGCTATATAGTGCAGAGGCCCGGACGATGTCAAAAACTTGACGTTGCGAGTTTTCGAGAGAAAGGTTCTGCGAAAGATTTATGTTCCTTTGCGTATTGGCCACGGCGAATATCGCATCCGATGGAACGATGAGCTGCACGAGATTTACGACAACATTGACATAGTTCATGCCGTTCGAATGGACGAAAACACTCCGGTTCTGAAAGTATTCGACGCAGTACCCGCCGGGGGAAGCAGAGGATGAGGAAGACCTCCACTCCGTTGGAAGGACCAAGTGGAGAAAGACCTGGCTTCGCTTGGAATATCAAATTGGCGCCATGTACCGAAAAGAAGAAACGACTGACGCGCTGTTGTTAACTCGGCTATAAAAAGATTGTTTTCAGTGATTCTTCCGATATGCCAACGATGCCTGTGAGATCTCTGGTTGTTATTCATCGATTTTCATTTATTTTCTTGCCGTGTTGATTATCAGTTGATGTTAATGTTAAAGTCCTGTACGAGGTTCGTCGTCAACGCGTTCTCGACCCTCTTTGAAAAATTTGTACCAATCAAAACCACATAATTATCGCTGAACCAAAAGTGTTTGAGTTACAGTTCACTCAAGTGTAGAACAGAAATCATCGAAACCGACTCTGAAGTTTGAAAAATAACGGGTGATTTTTTTGAGGTTAGGATTTTCATGCAGTAGTATTTGACAGATCACGTGGGATGTCAGACATGGTGTCAAAGAGAAAGATGCTCAGTATGCTTTGACATTTCATCATGAATAGACTTACTAACGAGCAACGCTTGCAAATCATTGAATTTTATTACCAAAATCAGTGTTCGGTTCGAAATGTGTTTCGCGTCCGTGTCCGATGAGCGATGAGGCTCATTTCTGGTTGAATGGCTACGTAAATAAGCAAAATTGCCGCATTTGGGGTGAAGAGCAACCAGAAGCCGTTCAAGAACTGCCCATGCATCCCGAAAAATGCACTGTTTGGTGTGGTTTGTACGCTGGTGGAATCATTGGACCGTATTTTTTCAAAGATGCTGTTGGACGCAACGTTACGGTGAATGGCGATCGCTATCGTTCGATGCTAACAAACTTTTTGTTGCCAAAAATGGAAGAACTGAACTTGGTTGACATGTGGTTTCAACAAGATGGCGCTACATGCCACACAGCTCGCGATTCTATGGCCATTTTGAGGGAAAACTTCGGACAACAATTCATCTCAAGAAATGGACCCGTAAGTTGGCCACCAAGATCATGCGATTTAACGCCTTTAGACTATTTTTTGTGGGGCTACGTCAAGTCTAAAGTCTACAGAAATAAGCCAGCAACTATTCCAGCTTTGGAAGACAACATTTCCGAAGAAATTCGGGCTATTCCGGCCGAAATGCTCGAAAAAGTTGCCCAAAATTGGACTTTCCGAATGGACCACCTAAGACGCAGCCGCGGTCAACATTTAAATGAAATTATCTTCAAAAAGTAAATGTCATGAACCAATCTAACGTTTCAAATAAAGAACCGATGAGATTTTGCAAATTTTATGCGTTTTTTTTTTTAAAAAAGTTATCAAGCTCTTAAAAAATCACCCTTTACAACAGCTGTCATTAATTAGTAACGGAAAAAGAGATCCAGAAATCCCTTCAGCATACTGGCCTCTCTTAGACAACTTAGCTACTCGAAATATTGCTGAAACCAAGGGTAGAAGAAGCAATTATAAGGGCAGGGAACCTATTACCCAAATAGTACGGTTTAATGCCGGGACAATTGACAATGCCGTAAGGAGTGTGGAAATGGCGTAAAGAGGATGCAACGAATACAGACGAGTTTTTTACTTGCCACCATTGACGAACAAAAGCCTTCAACCGCGTTCGATGGGAAAACTTGGCCGAAGCATTGGAAAAAAACTTTAAAATACTTAGGTACATATCTTTAAAGGTGGACACCACGAAGCTTAAAGGTCTCGTTAGATGCTACGTTGAGATCAACTCTCGGCCCAGATGTCTGGATCGTTAGTTCCAGTATATTAAGCTTTGATTTGCTTGCCTTACACAATGCCGCGAGAGGTCTTAAATTTGCCACTAAAAAACCTAACTGATATTGCTTGCAAAGAAGGATGTTCCGACTGCAATAGTTATAGAAACAAAAACAAATTAAGTGTATGATTACACTCCGGACTTACCAACTTGGCACAAAATCAACACCCTGTCCAAAATAATTTTCCATCTTAGCAAGTTGAAGGCCAATATCCGAAGACCGAGACAGGAAAAACGGAAGCGTCGAATGTCGACAACACTGAATGCACTCTTGCAGAGCATCAGTTCCAGCTGTCTCTGCCCACAAAGCATAGTTATGAACAGCCTTATCGAAAGAAAATGTGGGCGAGAAACAACAATCAAGTGTTACCACCGCAAAGAAGAAAATAAAGGACGATACCTTGGAACAATGGCAATCGCTGGAAGGAGGGACAGTAGACGGGCGGCCAGGCTAATCAGAAACTTAAAAGAATGGTCCAAAAGGATACATGGTGACATGAAATGTTGTGTTACTGAGATGTTATCTGTACAAAATCATATCAAAGAAATATCTGTATAAAATGACAAAAGTCAAAAAACCGTCCTGTCTTGTTATAGGCTGGTAGGAACGAAAATGAACATATATAATAGGCTACATACTTTGGTCGGCCCATAGTTGCGACAACATCATGACTATCATGCTTCAAAGCGAACTAAACTGGAAGAACATGAAACATTACATAGAACACGTACTACGAATATGGAAAGCCATCATGAAGTAATGCGAAAAGGGTTCTAGGGCGGGTGACCTTCCCGCAAAAAAAAGTATAACCACTCATTTAA
The DNA here is from genome assembly GCA_037783105.1 of Bactrocera zonata. NCBI lineage: Eukaryota > Metazoa > Arthropoda > Insecta > Diptera > Tephritidae > Bactrocera > Bactrocera zonata. The sequence goes on from JBAWJQ010006683.1 coordinate 2,377,698, forward strand.
ATCAGCTCAATGAGTTTATCTTTAAACGCGTTTTTACAAATGATGCGACCACTAACAAAAAATCAAATTTTGAGTAAAATAAACTATTGGAAACATCCCATCTTGTCATTTTTTGGGTTTTTTCGACCTTAGAGGCTGTACAATTCCCTAAGATCGAAAAAACCAAAAACTAATGTCTTCGTGTGGATTTTTGTTTTTGGCCAGAATCACCGCAGCAGTGTAGAAGATTGCTTGTAACACGAAAATTTTAAAATTTTGCCGCTAAAAATGTACTAAATATTCTTAAAATATGTGTTAATGAAGATTTAAAACTTTTAAACAGGGTATATAGTGTTTTGTATTATATAACAAAATCACCTATTTTAGGCTGTTACACTAGGTGTACCCCTTTATTTAATTGAATTTTTCTTTCAGACATGTCTAAAACTATGCAATGTTTTATCGGATGTTGATAGCAGCTGATATTATATGGTTTGTGTGTCTAAGGCATAGGTTACTGAAACGTTGCTTAAGAGATTCATAAATGAAAAACTTACGCAATTCGATTATCAAGATAAGCATGGCGTCGATAAGCGATATTATCGATCAGCAGTCACTCACCAGCCAGCTAGTCGACGAGAACGGTTTGATAACCGCCACTGCATCTTCAGCGTCTGCACGGCGTGTGTCCGATGTTGGCGTGAGCGTGGGTCACGCCTCACTGTCACAAAATTCAGCGCTAGTAGATGAGCATCGCACGCCGTCATCTTCACCCACTTCAGCTCTCTCTGCCCACAATGTCATCGTAGACGATCATAATGTGGTTGCACATACAGTGGTAACAACCAGTGATGGAACCATTACAGATGTAGAAGGTGCTGGCCCGGTCGTAATGGTACGCACAATTATTGATGGCCTTAGTCATAGTCCGGTGCATTCGACGTTTCAAACGTCAACAACAGTTTCCGTTCAAAGTCAACATGAACAACAGTTGAATAGGCAGCATTTAGACAATCATCATCGTCATTTATATCAGCACCAACAGCATCATCAGCTTGTGACATCTCATCATCAACAGCTGTTACAAATTGCAAATGAACATCAAAATCTCCAAGGTCAGCATCACACTCCGCAAAAACAAAAAGATCGTTTACATGATGGCAGCCCTGTGAACTTTGTAGGCTCCGATGTTACTCTTGATGAATTGTCAGTTTGTTCTTCGCCAAACTCTGGCACTGTAACAAATATTATTGGTATCAAACAGGAGGACAAAGTGGTTGTAATAGAGGAGCATGACGAAGGCATTAAGAAAATTGGTAAGCAAAGAGATGAAAATCATTGTAGCGACCGTAGAATCTTAAATGTACCTCTCATTGATGTTGACGTCGGTGTGAGTGGAATCGATGATCTTTCAACGGACGCAGTGGAGGTGACATTAAATCAACATCACCACCAACATGTTCAATTACACCAACAGCAATTGCTGCACCATCACTATGTGAGCGCTGGAGGTAGTAGAAATGGCAGCAGTTCGATATCGCAGAATTCCCATGACAGTTCACATGAACGTCAGCAGTCACATCATGGTCATCAGGTTGGCGTATCAAATAACAACTATAGAAATACGCTTTCTGCACCACAGACAAGTGATCATCAAGCATCGCATCATGAAACTTTGACAGTAATTGTGCAACAACATGAAGATTCCCGCGACTCGGCTTCTCATATGCTTAGTCCAGAGTTAGGCGCTGTAGATGAAAACTCTCTGCAACCGACTTCTTATCAAACTTTGACATCGGTGAATGAGCGCATTTCTCCGCCTAGCTTTAGCCCAACATCTTCATATGCGACATTGACACCGTTGCAACCATTACCACCTATATCAACAATGTCCGATAAGTTTGCTTACGGTGGCCATATAAATGGGGGCGGTGTAAGCGTCGGTGGTAATTGTGTTGGAGGTGGTGCTAGTAGTAATAGCAATTCGTCATCGAGTGGCGTTGGGCCATTTGCAGTAATGCCGCATCAGGGCAGTCTGGGTGGACTTAGTTTAAGCAGCCTTAGTGGAGTACAATCGCCATATTCTTCTTATGATAAGCTACCATCAATAGGTATGTCAATGTCACCACCTCACAATTATGGTACCTCACCATCGCATACTTTATCGGGCATGGTGGTAGCATGTGAATTACATACTGCATCGCCAAGCCCATGTGGTGCCCTCTCTCCACAATCTGCATATAGCCATTCTACTGAATTGCACTCTCCTACGCTGTCGTCTACCTGTAAAACAACTACCGATAGTATTATTACTAACAATGTCTGTGGTAACACCAATCTTACTACTGGGACAACATCTCTTCATATTAACCAGTCTGATTCACGAAAGCATGTTATATGTCTTTCCCAACCTGTAACTATTGGTAGTGGAACGGTGGTTGGAGAAAATGTTGTTGTAACGGATTACGAATCACCATACAGTATACATCAGCGGGATCTCTTGGTGACTTCAACACCATCGTCCTCCTCCACATCCGGTGAACGAAGTTCCCATTTGCAATTACAGCACAGCCCTATTTTGAGTCCACATTCCGTATCAGCTGGTTCAGTATCGTTAAATTCTCCTGGAAGCTGTAGTATGATCAATCAACCTGTCGTAACATTGCCTCCCATAAATGGAGCAATGGCAACTTTATCCGCTGCTTCGCTAGGCAGTAGAGATATCCCTGACATTTCACGGCTGGAACAAGATGCTGTTGCAGTATCTCTTACACCATCGCCTCCGCCAAACGATATGATGGGAACAGCTACAACTCTTCTAACCATCCAACATCCCATGAGTCATGCGCATTCACAACAGCAACATTTAGTCACTCTAACAACACAACAGCACCACATTGGCAAACAGTCACATCCTGTAACCAGCGACTGCAACTTAAATGTTAGCAGCAGTAGCTTGCGTCTCTCCAGTGTAATGGGTGGACAAAATTTGCTTAGCAACAACAATACTTTGTGCAATATGGGACAGCCGCAGCGCCAACTTTCTCAACAGCATTCTCAAAGTGATCAACAACAACAGCACTTACAACTTAATATTCAACATGTAACAACTATTAATAATGGTAGTAACAGTTCGAGTGGATCTAGTGGTTGCAATACAACAGGTGGCGGTGGCAGTACCTGTAGTAGCAGTGGGGGGGCAAGTGGCGGTGCTGGCATTGGAACTGGAGGAAGTGGTGCTCTCACCAGCAGTGCCGATATGGAGGAAATCAATACTAAAGAGCTGGCCCAGCGCATATCTGCAGAATTGAAACGATATAGTATTCCGCAGGCAATATTTGCACAGCGCGTGCTTTGTCGTTCGCAAGGTACACTCTCTGATCTCCTGCGTAACCCCAAGCCTTGGTCAAAACTTAAGTCCGGCCGCGAGACTTTCCGACGTATGTTCAAATGGTTACAAGAACCAGAGTTTCAACGAATGTCAGCGCTACGGATGGCAGCAGCACAGATACCCCAACGCAGCAGCACCAGCAATAATAGCGGCCAAGTGAGCAATTCAACTAGTGTTGGTACTAACAACGTTGTCGTTTCAAATATATCCAATTGTGGTAAATACAAATGAGCCATCCGTATTTCTTAATTTGTTTATTAACTTTGCTTTTAACATTGCAGGTAATGTAAGCGGAAATGGGGTGTGCCGTCGTAAAGAAGAGCCTCATATAGAGCATATGCCCCAACCAAAGAAGCCACGACTGGTATTCACTGATCTGCAGAGACGAACACTTCAAGCAATATTTAAAGTGAGTTTACACTTTTAACATATGAATTGTTGGGCTTTTAATTTTGAATATACAATTGTTTGTGTTATTGTGAATTTATTCTAGGAAACAAAGAGGCCTTCGAAAGAGATGCAAGTAACAATTGCTCGTCAATTGGGATTAGAACCGACCACGGTAGGGAATTTCTTTATGAACGCACGTCGTCGTTCTATGGATAAATGGCGCGATGATGATTCAATAGGTTTAGACACGCATCGTCATAGTACCAGTGGCAACGGAAACAATCGCTTAAGTAATAATAATAGCAATAATAATCACCGCAACCATCATCACCAACAATATCGGCATTCACATCAACATCATCAGTCGCTTTCGCCGAGCAATCAGCATTCATTAGATTTAGATGATGATGCTGAGATGGACTTGGACTTGAGCCATGATGATTTCGACCTAGAAGGTGATCGCGATGATCCAGCTAATCACGATATGTTGTGACACCATACAGAGAAGATAAACAAAGAAGAACAGCAACGACATCATCGACAGCAAGGGAAGAAAAGTCAGCCACTACAGCAGAAACCGCCAAACGAAACAAAACAGCAGCTGAAGAAATGTAAAAACAGAAGCCATCAGCAAATATTTAACAAAAACACATACATAAGCGATATGTCATCATTGCAACATTCACACGACTTGCGTTACAAACGTTATGAGCGTATGCATGCTAGGACGGGTAAAATATCCACTTCAGTTCGGTCCTTTAACTCTACGGTATCAGCAGTACGTTCCGCTGAAATTCTTTTTACCAATAAGAATTTGACTAATCTTAGGACCCAAAGTAAACCATGCATAACAAATGGAACTACAACAGGTATTGTTGTCGAAGATATGTGCGGCATTGAATCGGAAAACACCACCGTTGTTTTAGAGACCAATTTCAGTAATACTTTAGTACGTAATGATGCACTGAATGTGTCCCTGTCAAATTGGGAGTCGAAGAGCCAAGCAGATGAAAATAAAATTATTGGCTTTAAACCGAAATACGCTTATAGAGAACGCAACAATAATGTGCAAAACTGTCACATTTTACCTAGGGAAACTCGAAACAGTTTCGACAAAAATTGTGGTGACAATATCAAAGGTTTCGGTAAGAAACGATTAAGCTTTAAATCTGAAAATTTCTTAAGGCACATTGACACCAAAGAGAGCCACTCAGAAAAAAATGGCATCGATATTGTTCAAAGTAATATTATCGAGGAGGATTCCGATTTTCGGAATGCAACGCAATTCATGACAACGGACCTAGTCGAACACTCAATAAATAGTAGTAGTATGGATCAATTTCTTTTATCATCGGGTGCCGATTCAGATTGCAGTAATGTGGCAAAACGCCTTGCAATTGCTGTTAAGGGTTGTGATGATAGCAGACAAGAAGGAAATGCTAACAACTTCAGAATCAGTGCTGCCGAAATCCATAACGCTAATGAAGTCAAAGGAAGTGGAAATGAAAACGTCAATGGTAATGCGGTCGTTCAGAGCATTGTGAACAAAGTACTAACCGAATTCGTCCTTGAAAATGACGATTCAAGTGAAATACTCATAAGTAGTAGTAACTCGGAGATAGCTGAGCACAATGGAAGAGACTCTGTTGGGTGCTGTATTCTTAATACCAATGAGAAAATACAAAATTTGGTAGAAAAAGCTGTAATATCATACGATCAGCAATTTCAGCTGGCACATAATTCAGATATGGACACTGATTATCGCCAACCGCTGTCGAAAAACTCGGTAAAATATAATCAAGGGAGTGATTATTCACCAATTGCTGAGCGTAACATGCACAACGTTGATGACGAAACCATTATATCTGCACATGGTGTGCTAAAATCTGCTGACCAACAAACAATCGCGGAGATACCGAGTAGTAAGGGTATTTGTATTGAATATAAATTGATGCCAAAATATATGTTGTATATGGAGTCGAAGCAGTCTATAAGTCCAAATCAAGAGCAGCAACATCAAAAGCTGGCCTCGTCGCAACTCATAACTAAGACGAATGCTGAAAATGCTGGCCACGCTTTGTATAATGTTGTAAACAAAAGCGTTGATGTAAAACATGTGCAGAAATTCGAAAGCATAAGTGGCTTAGACGATTCGTTGATACAGGAAAGGGCCCAACGCGGGCAATTGCATTCGCTACGAAACCGCAAGTTAAGCGATAATGAAAACAGCATGGGAACAGGTATACCGATTTGTGTGAGCAACATAAATATGAGCGATTAAGGGCCGAATTCACAGTTATTAGTTAACTGTAAACTAAAATATTATTTATTGGTTAACTAGTACTTAGTTTTCACAGTGTAGAGCTTAGCTAATACTTTTCCTAACGGAAATATGTGGCAGCACCGTCATATTTCTAGATTTCAATGTTAGTATCATTGCTAAAACATATGTTTTCTGTTTACATTTATATTTGAATTTTTTAAAATAGAAAGTTATGGGAAAATACAGCGGACGAATTTAGTCAGAAAAGTGAAACGCACCGCTTAGCGAAAGTTTTTACTCTAACAGCATTCTGCTCATTCCTATTTCTCGGGAAATGAATATATTCATTTCGTTGAAGTGCAATATGATGTGATACTATTCCGACAACTCTTGATACTGTGGCTTGTGAAACGCCAAAGAGAAAAAAGTTTGGGCGATCACTAATTTTATTTTTTGCGACGATCTATACTTATATGTATATATATGCCTGACATATGGCTTAATATTATATTCGCTAAACATTTCAAAAATTAAATTAAAGCAACATCAGCTGTTATTTGACTAGTAGTTAACCAACAGAGATTGGGGCTTTAAGGAATAGTTAAATAAGCATTGTTAATAAAAAGTAGTTGGTTAAGCCGTTGGTATTGGTTAACTTATCACTCTGAATTTGGCCCTAAGTGGATTATTTGAATGAAAATTTGGAGGATCTATAGGTTATGTTGTGTAATATATGGTAGTTAATGGCAGATTATTTCGTTTCAGAAATTGATACAGAGCTTTTTTGCAGAGAATTCCACATATTTGCAAGAGTGAAATATACGTTGGACGAAGAAACCAGTTTTACTCTTGCAACATGTTACTACAGTGTCTAATAGTTTTTTTTATCTTGTATGTATCGCCTAAAACTAATCGAGATGAATATAGGGCTATGTACAGGGTGGCGCAAAAGTAATCCTCCTATCAGAAGATGCTATAAATGTTGCAATTGACCTCTAATGTCAGTTCTGTTTTGACATCTGTACAGTAAACACATGCAACATACACGTAAATAAACAATGGTACCCTAAACTGCTCCAGAACGCGGGTTATTGGTGACTATTTATTTGACCAGTAATCGGTCGGTGACTTTGGCACAACGTGAATTTCGGTGCAGATTTCCTGGCCGTTTGACACCTACTGGTGAAACATTGCGACGTTAAGCCGCTCGCCTCGAAGAGATAGGCACAACACGAGATGCTGTCAGGCGTGGCAGACTCCGGGGTAGCCGTTCTGCAGAGAATATTGCGCTGTTGCCGAGGATGTCATGGAAGCGTCGTCGACATCGACCAGACGATGTGCCACGCAAATGGGTATCAGTCGACGGTGTATACAGCAAATTTTGGTGCAAAATTTGAAGATGTTTCCGTACAAAGTCCAGACGGTGAATCAGCTGTTAGCTGCTGACCGTCAATAGAAGAAGGAAGATGATTTTTCATCAAAAATAATCATAAGTGATGAGACCCATTTCCATCTTAGCCGGTACGTAAATAAGCAAAAAAAATTACAGGCAAAAAACATCGGAAGGTTATTTTTGCGCCATCTATTATATACAAATACATACGTTTTATTAAAAACGACTAAAAATAAAGTAAATCAATAATTAAATGAGTGAGACACATTAAATTTTATATTTGATACGGCATCTCGAGGCCTATTCGACGGAATATGAAAAAACCAGTGCCTATAATTGACTTTCTCAAAATATCGATTGATATATTCCTATCTTTGATCATTGCCGGATGCGATCCCTGCAAGTTGCAAGAGTATAAAATGTGGGTTGCACCCGAACTTAGCCCTTTCTTACTTTCTTTTTTATTAAATTAAAAAAAAAATTAACATATCTTCAATTAAACACTCTACTAAAACTTCAATTTATGGATCAACGCAGAATTTTCAGTTTTAGTCAAATAATCATAAGACATATTACATCTTTCTATCCGATTAACATTTAGGTGTTTCTGCTGATCAACAGTTGAATTTTGGTTTTTATAGTAGGGGGAAGAATCGAAAGCTGCAGTGAGGAACTTTCATTCGCTAAAACTCACCTAATCCGAACTCAAAATTCTTTCATGAAACCACTGGATAAAGTATTAGCTCGTAGGAGTGACAATCCATTTTAAGTGTCCTCTGACGGACGACTAATCTGTTGAAAGGGCCTCACTTTTGTCACTATTAAAGCTGAAGCTTTGCTGATAGCGTTTCATTTCCCAGTGAACTGATACATGAGTGTCGACAAATTTTTGACGTGAAAGCGCCGCTAAGTGTAGTATCAGTCTGTGGGTTAACTTCAGTAGCGTCGGTTGATATAATATGGAAAGCACTCATTAGTCGTATTGCAGAAAACTGTTACACTATGTTTATTATTTCACTTACAATATTACGAAGCTCATAACTTTTGCGATTCGAAATCTTCAGCTGAACGCATATAGCCTTTGTTTGCCACCATTCTTAAAAAACGTTATAGACCTTTTTTTCGCTTTTCATGGTGTCTCTCCAGTTACTCCTTGAATTTAAGTGTTGTGGCTGCGAAGTAATCTTGCATTCTGCTATGGTGAGCCATATGCGTTTTTCACCTTCCTGATAACTTACCACAATGCTTAACTTACCGCATATGTCATCCTTGGCGCTCTTTATACACGCCGAACGAGAATGTGAATTAAGTATGCTGATAGTTTCTGTTCAAAGATATTTACTGCTGCAGACATTCACTATGCCTCTTGCTGAGTATATTTTCCTCCAAGTACAACCAGAGAACTTAAAACATAGAGAAGGTGCAAATTGAATTCTGTATGACGGTTCGATTGCGCGGCTAACAGAGCTGATAGAATCATAGTAGGGAATTCACCATATATTTTGTATCAAATGAACCATTTTTTCCGAAAAATGGTATAAATTATATATTATAAAATTAAATAAAAAGTAATTTTAAATAAATTATTATTTCAAAAATTACATTAATTTCGACTATTAGAAAATGAACTTAAATGTGCTCGTATAAACGCTTCATTTCATTCCATTCATTTCTTAAAAAAAATTAATGACCTTCATGAAATATGCATATTCGCATTATTTCGTTAACATTTCCATATTCGAAGCAATAGAATTTCTATGGCATGTACATACATATGTATATTATTTCTTTGGCGCATTTGTATGTTTGCGAAAGCAAATGCGAGCCACATACATATGTACATACATACATTCATAATAACAAGTGCCGCACGCATCTTTTTGCATCTCCTTTGTCACAACATTGGTAAAAAATCCAAGCTGTGCCGAAAAAATAAACGAATGGCCGCCGATTGTCACCGCTTCCCTTGCCCCTGTAGCAGCTTCGCTTCCAACGTGCGTAAATATGTATGCATGTATACGTATGGGCATGAATACATATCGACGCAGATTTTTGTCACGGAAAAATACTTTAGACAAATATTATAAATCGACAACTCCTATGTTGCCACTTTTCTCACTTCTTTCTTAGAACAAACACCAGAAGATGTTCAATTTATGATTTTTAGCTTTTGCCATAAAATAAAAGGCAAAAATTAAAAATAAATTCCGTCGAGATTCGAACCTACGTGCTCATCGTAACTTTTCAAACGCTTACCACCAACACCACCATCGACACTTGCATCGTGTTATCCTATTATGGTTTGGTTATGCATGAAAGAAATATACAATGGTTCGCCGATTATTACCGCTTTCCTTGCTGCTGGAACAGCATCGCCTACAAACTAGCGTAAATATGTATGCATATGTATGAGCTTGCATACATATCGACGCAAGTTTTTGCGAGCCACGGAAAAATACTTATTTTAGAATTGACAAATATTGTAAATCGACAAGAGCTATATTGCCACTTGTATCACTTCTTTCTCTGAAGAAGCATCAGAAAGTTGTTCAATTTATGATTTTTAGCTTTTGCCATCGTCACGAAAAGACGCTTGTAGGCAAAGACAAGCTCGGGGAGACGTTACGGCCTCTGTTTTTATGAATGAAGCGAGGTCGCTTGTGGCATATGCGCCTGCGTTTATGAATGAAATCGTTTTTGTTGTAAAATTTACTACATTTGGGCTTCGCCCATTCGGCTGCCATATTGACTTGTGATGTTTCTGCTATTTAGATAATTGTTGTTTTTGTAGAACAATGCTTCCATTTTTTGCTGGTGACATATTCACATGTATACGCATATGTTGGTATGCTTGTGCATTATTTGTTCGGAAGTGTATACAAATATATGTACATATAAGTATATATGAATGTATAAACATGCAGATCAATGCGCGCACATGAAATACATACATTGATATGTGATAAATCATGATTTGATTTTCTGCATGCCCTCATGCATACATTTATATGAGTAGATAATAAGATTATGATATGAGCATGTGCAAAGACATAAGATTTATATGATAGAATATGTACATATGTACATAGGTACATATATGTATGTATATTGTTGTGATAAATTGAATTTCTATTAGTAAGAAATATAATACAAAAATATTTATGGTATAGTGTATTATGTAAAAATCAAATTAAATTATTAAATATGCAAATTGACTATAAATATGATTATGCATGCATTCGTACGAAATATCATCTCATATCATAATTATTTTTACATGTCAATATGGAATTGCTGAGTACAAAACGCAAAAGCATACAAAATACATACATACAGATGTATCACATACAAGCGATCCTCTGATTGAAAGCTAAAATGAAGCATGATAATATCACAATGCTGTTGTTGGGAGTTTCATAAGGAGCATGCATACATATACATATTAACCGTGGGATTCTGTAACGTGATACAGTCTCAAGTCTCTAAATTTGAGATTTTGAGTTAGAGACAATTTTTGAGACTTGAGACGATTTTGCTATTCTGTAAGTGACAGTCTCAAAATCTATTACATTTCATCATTCAGAGATGTTTTTACACTTGAATGAAAATAAATATGTCGATAACAAATATTAAAATTTCTATAACATAGTCAAAAACCATAATTATCCACGAAAATAAAAATATTTGTTGACTTTGTTTCATAATATTCAAAATATTTATGTAAAATTGATTTATTTTTAACCTTTTCGTGTTTGAGTTGCTTACAAAATATAAAATAATGACAAATCGATTAATATCTATTATGATCCCTATTCACTATATTCAAAATGGCAGCAAGAGTTCTTTTTAGTTTGTGACCTGCTAACTATCAGGTCTCAAATTTGAATCAGTATTTTGAGACTAACGCTAGAGACTGGTTAGTGAATAGTAACAGTCACAAATTGAGACTTTACCTCAAAATGTCTCAAATAGAGACTAAAGACTGGTTACAGAATCCCGCTATAAGTCTCTTCATATTCTTGGGTATGTGAGACAGAGAACATAATATGTTTTGTACACATTTTTCGCTGTCAAAAATGAAACCAAAAAATATAAACAAACAAAACGAAATTCTTCATTGGGAGTTTCTTCATATTCTCTGCTTGGGCATACATGCTATGGCATCATATGCCGAAAATACATATATTTATTTCTCTTCATCATATTCTCTGTCGAGTATGTGGAGAACTGTTAAAAATCTTAACATTTTACAGCGCGAATTCTGTGCTTGTGAGGTGAATTCCCTACTATAAATCTAACGAATGTTCGCTGTCGAACCTGCACCTTCTCTATGTTTTAAGTTCTCTGGTACAACTAAGGTTCCAGAATAATTCTACATCCTTTGACATAATACTTGTTATGCCCTGAATCTACTGTAGATTTACTTTGCCACGAAGATTGCAACATCCAGTGGAAACGTCGAAAACCTTATAAAATTTATGCAGTCGTTGTACGGAAAATTTTTGAATTTGACGAGATTGGTATGGGTTATTGTCGAATGCAATGATATGTTTGAAGAATTTCTTTAGACCAAAGTACTACAGCATATTGCTGCTATACAAACTGACCGGTCGGAATCAGGATAGAGATCTTCATATGCTCTTTTTTGCTATAAGAAACGCAACTGTGAAAGGTATAGTATTATAGCTCCGGTACAGCCAACGTTTTTAATATTTTTTGTTTGCTAGATACAACTCAATATTTGTTGTAAGAAATTCAATTGGGGTACTCACAACGTGTCAAAGAGCATCGTAAAATCATAAAATCATACATTTTTATGCTAGTGTAAAAAATTTGTTGTTGGATTGCATACTGAAATAAGTTTACGCAAATACAACACTGAACGCTATGTTTTCGGATCGTATAACTTTATGAGACTATGTGAAACTCCTAAATATGTATTTCCATATTTTTTATGGTTTTAGCACGCATTGGGAGATAATAAATAACTATATGTACATGCAAAGCGCGCTCGTAGCAGAGTTGACAAGGCTTAATGAAGAAAGAAGAATAAACTTGCGAAGCAGTTACAACAACATGACAAGTGCAGTTCGATGGCGAAACAATCAGGATATTTCTTATAAGCAAACTTTTTTAGTATGCTGCAAAGCTTGCTTTTAGTGCAAATTTTTATAAGCGTATACTCTAGTATACACATATGTGTATTGAAATTGATTGTATATAGGTGCAGACAATGCTTCTAAATTGTAAGTTTGCATATGTATATGAAAACGTAATTGTAAACCAAAGGGCTTTGATGCGATTTTTCTTTTATACAAATACATACATGTACTTAATAAATAATTGACTTCTTCTAAAACATATACATAAGCAAATTTATAAACAAGCTTACAAAATGTATTTATACAGAAAAGTTTTTATTGAATACACATACATATATGTAGTCATAATGCAAAACTATCTAAAAATGATTCATATGAATCATAAAAACAGGAGTAGTATTAACAACTTAATAAACAAAATTAGAAAAATGCAACATATTTAAAGAATCTTACATAGGACATTTTCAAAAAGCGAAATTAAAAGAAATATATACAGAATGAAGGCATTCGAATAATAATAGCTAATAAGGTGTACAACAAATTCAAAACAAAAAAAATACATATACTATATATTTAAAAAACTTAACATAGGACATGATATAAAAAGCGAAATTAAAACAAATATATTAGTCTCTGGAGGAAGGCATTCGAATAATAATATATAATAAGGTATACAACAAATCCAAAGAAAAAACTATTTAAATAAATTGATGGAATTTTAAGCTAGTCCAATGCAAAAGTCGTCTGTGGAAGAATGCATTAAAATAAAAGACAACTTGCTAAATTCATAGGTTAAGTTATATTTGTATGTGTATATGCAATGAATGAAATATAGTGAATTTCCTGTTAGCGCACAGTGTACTATGTTAAAACACATTCGGTTATTCTTTAATTAAGCAGCTATAGTCAAATCATAGATCCATACATACCTTTCACATTCTTGTATACACACGATTATTCGTAATATTTTCATATAGAGACGAAGTGAAAATACGACGTATCCTAGTGATATATAGGTCCTCTTGCTGCGATGTAAAGCGGATGATCAGTAAATAAATCTTGAAAGCAAAAAATCATTCAGGACGAAAACCGCTGGATAGAGAAGATAAGTAACAAAAAATGAAAGAAAAATAATTTACGGCCTATGTGAGTTCGGGAAGAGAAATGGGAAGAACGCGGTTAAATTTTAAAGTGTTAAAAATGATTTATTTCCACTTCTGATAAAACAAGGTGTCCTATAGAAAAAAGTGATATGGCAAAGATGTGGTTGTAACAAGTTCTATAACTTTTGCACATTTTCACATAGACTGAAAACTGTTGTGAAAAATTCAATTCACCTAAATTCTAGGTTTTTATTTACTTTTATCTTGGACAAAAAAGGTCTTTCTTTCACGAAATTTGTTGTAAATTTACTTTTTTATATGCCATACATATATTGTGTACTTATGGTATAGAAAATATATACTATACTTTACTATGGTAAATTTTGTGGTGAAAAAAGAAATCGTCCGTAATTACCTTTGATTTCATTTTTGTTATTTTGTATTCCTTTTTAAATGGGTTTCAAGCTAAAATTTTTTTCGCATTGTTTCATTTCCAAGAGCTTCTGTACTTAGGGGTCTTTATAAAGCGTTATCGTTATCGCAAAAATGCTAAGTAATTGCGTTTAGCGCATGCGTTCTCCCCTTCGCAATGTCGGCACTATGTATTGCGAAAGCGAGTATGGAACTTGTTCGTTTACGAATTTTTGATTCGTCATCAAACCAGCAAAACGCAACGAACAAAGTTCATGGTGCCTATTCGCAGTTTACATTCCCTACAATAATTTGTGTTATTAGGGACAGATGAAAACCTCAAAGTAATTTCAAAATGAATGAAAAAAGAACATAAAATGGGGAAAAAGAAATATAAATTGGCTGTTAAAAAACTCGAACATCAGAAAGATTGATTTCGAAAAAGAAAATTAAAATTTCCAACATTAGAACTAAAAGCTGCCGTTTACTATGGTAGAAATTGACCGACGCAACCAAAACATATTGAATTTTATATATGTAATTGTTATTCAATGTAATAATGCAGTTTTTTAATGATACTGAAGTCTGATAGAACTAATTTTTTTAATATTCAATTTATTTAAATTATCCAATTTTCCATTTACTATATTTGACATTACTTCCAATCCATATTTACACCTTTTATATTTAAAACATTCACAACAAATTTAAGGGGTTACATGGATTTCTTCGAGCAAAAATCGGCCGATTTTCAATTTTTTTTTACTAAAAAAATTAAATATTTTATTCAACCTTCCGTCAGTTCCTCGGAAAAAAGATGTATCCGCATTGACAGCAAAACTTCTTACAGGATCGATTAAAAGTAAAAGGAAAAATATGTGCACAGTTACAATCATAAACTAGGTATTGGAAAAAAAAAACAAAAAAGTGAATATCGTATTTTTGGCAGTCGTTTTTACACAAAAAAAGGAAATTTTCGTGAAAATCGCTCGATGTTTTTTTAATAGTTTTAATTGAGCAAAAATAAATCTATGTTCAAGATCATCTAACTTTGAAAACATAGTTTCGAAAAGAACAGTTTAAAGTGACTATATGGCTGACTTCAAATCATTGTACTGACAGTTTCAAAATAACATCCCGTACGGAAATGCCGCTACAGTAAATGTGCTCTGCACGAATTTTTTTATGATTATGAACGCATTTTGATGTAACTAATTATATTTTGTGTTTTTTTTTTAACATTTTTCGTTCTTTGTATAAACAAGTACTTTCAGACTTCCTAAATATATCGGACCCAAAAAAATTCACTTTATTGTATTTAAATAACGTGAAACCAAAAATGTAATTCATAATATCATAAAGCATTCACCATGAGAAAAAAATTGTGCAGGACTTATTTCGCTTAGCGACACTCTTTAGTATAATAGCAAAGTACGCCCAGATCTCAGACTTAATGTGCTGAACACATTGAGCGCGACACGACATGGCAGCACGACAGTGAACTGGAAACGGTGTTGTTTTTGTTAAAAGTGAAATTTTTTATGCAAAAAATAAGTAAATAGGTAAATTTATTTGTTTTAAATTATCAATTGTTATTATAAATGATATAATAGAGCTATTTTATGCTTTTATTTGTAAACTAACTTCAGGTTTGTTAGAGCTTTGAATAATTTTACATTTTACTTCACCACCCTACCTCATCTCTCTACTGTCAACTCTACTGTCGTTGGCAAATATAAAAATATATTGAAGTTAGCGAGAGCGACAACTGTCGACCTGCAGTCGTGTAGTCGTGCAGCTGTCAAAATAACTGTGTTCATAAGAACGTGTGCATTTTAATATTTGACAGATGTCGCTTGCAGTCTGTCGCGCTCAATGTGTTCAGCACATGAGTCTCACATTCACTCTGAGCTACCTACAACTGAGTAGCGCTGATCGAAATCAGCTTTGCGCTTGGCTCGGTTGTGAGCGTTCACTCTACAGGCCCGACCAGAGATAAAGAGATGTTTAACTCCTCTCTCACTGGAAGTGAGAGAGCAATTGTTAAACGTCAAAACCTACTGAACTTTGACAGCTAATCGAGTTCAGTAGGTTTTGACGTTTATCAATTGGAAACGGGCGATGGCCAGAATGAAATCTTACCGAAAAAATATGTAAACGGAGGGATTTGTTGCATCGTTCAAGACCACTTATAAAATATGTAAAACAATGAAAATTAAATAAATTTGCAAAATTTAAAGGTATTTGATGAAACGTTTTGTAATTTGAAGCATCATAGTATTATTTTCAATGGAAAATGAATAAAAAAAATTTAATGAATAAGAGCTAACAAGCCTAAGTCCTTGTTTTGGGTATTGAAAGGTCAAAAATCGGTTCTTCTAATGTACTTTAAAAAGATTTAAATAGTTTCTCCATACAATAAATAGCCACTACATAGTAATTTTTATTCGTACTAAATGTTGGGTGTTTTAATTTAAAATGCCCAAAAATTCTTATTTTGTTCGATCTGGCCATAATGGAAAATGTTATAAAAAACGCTTATTTTGAGGCGCTCTCACACTGGAATAAGTTGAACATCCCTTTATTCCTGGGCCCGACGAGACGCTCTTTCGATCCTCATTTTTTATATCCATTTAAGAATGACGTCATATTTTTTCAACAAAAAGAGTAAATTTGCTGACTTTAATTCAGTCAGATGTAGGACCTGATATTCAGTATCTGAAGCCTTGAAAAGTTAAGGTCCGATTTTGACAATTTTTTGACGTTAGGTCGCAAGCCTTAAAATCATTTTGTGTAGAGAAGTTTTTTCGATACTACGCTATTACCTCTCGATGTATGGGTAAAGTGAAAGAAAGAAATGGAAATTAAAATTGGGATATATGGGAAGTAAGAGTGGTTGTAGCCGCATTTCGCACATTTCCATAATTTAATATAAGAAAGTCAAAATAATGTTATTCCCTGAATTATAGGTTTTCGACCAAAGGTGGCTGTTTTCACGCCGATTGTTCTATTCTGATACCGGATTCTATAAAGTCTTTTCGTACTACATTGTATACTAACCTAAACCTGCGGCTCTGCTCGCTCCTTTTTATCAATCCTAAAATTTTTTATTGAATATTTCTGAAGGACATTACATTAGGTTTGCTTACAACTTTTTGTACTATAGATAAAACATTCCTGTTGTTCTGTTGTGTTCTTGTTTTAAGCTGACAAATATATTTGGATAAGTTCGTATCTGTTACTGATAATTATACATTATTATGTGTATATGTCATGATACATATTTTTATGATTATAGCTGATAAGAATTAATAGGGTGGGTCGATTCCGGAAATTTTTCGATTCGGAATTTCTAATACTACGGAAAAGTTGCCTTAGTACTTCCTGATTCCAATGCAACTTTTTGTTTTGAGATCGGATTGCATCTTCAACCCCAACTCCGGCCTTGAAATTTCGGAAATTCGCCTAAAATCGTGAAATTGTCTACCTAGTGCCTGAAATACGCATCTCTTGGAAAAATTTAAAAACAAAAGTTATTTGCCACGTCATTTGCAACCGAATTTTTTCCGAGATACCAGCGAAAATTCGGCGCGCTACAGCGCAGGGTGAAAATCGGCTTGCGGCCACACTTCTTGACGTTGATTTCGCCGAGTGCTATCACTCACATTCATTCACCTACGCCAAAGGACACGTTCGGACTGGTCCCTACACAAATATTTTTTCATCGAGTTTCTTCACTCTTGTCGTTGATTTCGCCGAGTGCTATCACTTATATTCTCTCAAAAGAACACAGAACTCAAAATGTCTGTATTTAAATTTAAGTTTAGACAGAAATGTTCTGTGTTTGGCATATATCCGTACAATCTCTCTGAGTCTCAGTTACCTACTTACCAGGATGTTCTTTTGTGTTATCAGTTTGAAAGATTTCGTATAGGGCGACTCCGAGGCGACAACTATGAACCTAGGAGTAAAGAGGTTACAGAAATAGTTGCAAAAAAGATTGAAAATACTTTCAAAAAGTCATCTATTCCGATAGTTTCACACACCAGAGTTGTACAAATGCCCACCACATACCATAAGAAATTTCTGACTCTTAAGCAAATGTTTTTAAGGAACCCAACAGGTTTGAGCTCTAAAAGAGACGACTTTGTCTCTTCTGCTGGAAAATTATTTGACATCGCTGCTTGTAAATGCATTTATTTTTCTTCTAGCACTTGTCCAAAGGAAAGGAAAGTTCCTATCAATGAACAACCATTTCTCTTGGACCAGAGAACCAGAAGAATTGGTCGCATTGGAAGTGTTGATCCACCTGAAACAAAAAAAGATTACAAAGAAAAATGGACGTAAAGAAAAGCTTTCAAATCGTCATTCAACATCAACACTTACCAGAAAAGTATCAGCTAGAACACGTGACCACTCAGATCAGCCAGACTCTCATACAGACGAAAACAATGTAGTTGCGTCGCACATGGATTCTTCCAAAAACGATGCTGATGATGAATTTCCTCTTCCATCCTCTAAAACTAAACAAAACACACTAGTATAAGAACACACTGCTTTAGCTGTTCAAAGATTTGGAGTAAGTGATAGAGCAGCGGCTTTGATTGTTTCATCTGCTTTTCTGGATGCCAAAAAAGCAGGTTTGATAACAGAGGATCAGGCTAGCTTTGTCACTGACAAATGCAAGATTAGTCGGGCAAAAAAAAGTGTTTGAGTTAAGCTCCAAAACACCGAAAGTATTGACTCTGTATATGGGCTGTATTTTGACGGACGCAAAAACAATACACTTACACAAGTCAGCGAAGGTGAAAAGTACTATCGCGACCCTGTCAAAGAGGAACATATTTCACTTATAGCGCAACCTGGTTGTCATTACTTTGGCCACGTCACCTCTCCTTCCGGGTCAGCTCAGGATGAGACGCAAGCTATATAGCAACATTTACAAGACAATTCAGTTGATGTGGAACATCTAGAAGTTGTCGGTGCTGATGGCACCAACACGAACACAGGTTGGAAAGGTGGAATCATTCGGAAACTAGAATAAAGAATAGGTAGGCCATTACAGTGGATTGTTTGTCTTCTACATTTCAACGAATTTGCATTTCGTGCCCTTTTCGAACACATAGATGGTGTCTCAATGAGTTCAAATATGTACATTCTCTATCGACATAGGTACACTGCGAAGTTACCTATTGTCAAATTTGAAAGTTTTCCATCCTGCCCATTACCTTCTAAGGTTATTAATCCGACCCAACACAGACCAAGCTTATCTCTATAAAATATCAGAAGTTGTTATTTCAGGTCAATGTTCCTCAGACTTAGCGTCGATTCATCCAGGTAACATGTGCAAATAGAATTCTGAGATTATGCATTTCTACTGACAAACCAGCAAAGGAATTAAAGATTTTGGTCAAGTACATACCTACAGTTTACTCACCTTTGTGGTTCTCAATAAGATTCAACAGTTCAAGCAAAGATGGCTCGCGCCATCTCTATGCTGCAATTCAAAGGTCGAGATACTTACCTGCTAAACTGCGCAAGGTTGTCGATTCATCCATTCAACAGAATACTTTCTTTGCTCTTCCAAAAAACATTCTCCTTAGTATGATGACTGACGAACGGATAAAAGTCAGAAAGTTGGCCCTTGACCGTCTTCTGGCAGCCAGAGAAGCAGAGTCTGACACTGTAAATGGAAGGGTTAGATGTAATAAAGTGCCAAAGCTGAATTTCAAAGCTAATAATTATTACGGTATGATTAACTGGAAGACTATTACCTTGACTGTTCCACCAGTTCTTTGTTCAGTTTCTAACGAAGAACTCATAAAAGGGCTCTCGAGAGACACTGCAGAGATATGGAAATTTAGTGAATTCCCGTCAAACTGGTGACAGAGGCATCTTCTAAAGTTATTGGCCCCCAATCTCGTGATCGTTCTATACACTCTACACTGAAATCTAGGCAACAAGTGCCAAAGTTTAGTACAAAATCTGATTTTATCAATAAATTTGACACAGGATCAGACTAAAACAAGCCTGACATATGGTTGGTTGGGTTGGGCTTGGGAGGAACCCGAAGAGCAGCCACCTCCACGCGGTGGATTCTGGGTAACCAATAAGGGGATAGCTGAGAGCTGCAACAATTTTCACCCTGCGCTGTGGCGCGCCGCCTTTTCGTTCATATCTCGGGAATGGTTCGTCCTACGGCCATGATCACATATACCATTTCGGTAGAAAATGACGTGACAAATAACTTGTTTAATACATTTTGCCATTAGATGCGTATTTCAGGCGCTACGTAGACAATTTCACGATTTTAGGCGAATTTCCGAAATTTCAAGGCCGGAGTTGCGGTTGAAGATGCAATCCGATCTCAAAACAAAAAGTTGCATTGGAATCAGGAAGTACTAAGGCAACTTTTCTGCACTATTAGAAATCCCGAATCGAAAAAAGTCCGGAATCGACCCACCCTATTCCTTAACTCTTTCCTCTGATAAAATGAAATGCCCCCATTTCAAAGGCGCTGCGTTTTTGTCGCTATACTTTTATTTTATATACCTTCTCGAAAGCTCGGCGTTCTGTGGCTTCTTGTTTAATCTGGTAACGTTTACATTTCTTTACTGAGGCGTATATAAATAATCTCAACAGGAATTAGGTATTTCTACATTTCTTGTATATTAGAAAACTTATAATTCGATTTTTTATTCCTTGGTCATGGTTAAAATATGTCTTATTATCTCTAAAGTAGTTTAAGGGATGGTATAATTATCTTGCAATTCTTGTTTAAAAATATTTATTCTTACATTATTTTTACACTTCGATACTCTTATAAATTTGTTTTCACATTATACTACTTTTCTTTCAATTTCTAATTTTCCATGTTTGTAAGCTAACGGAATTAAATTGTATAATTTACATTTATTATTAATGATAGGGTTTCAAATATTGTCATTATCGTATTGCAGTACATACAAACGTGGATATAGTTTTGGTGTCATAAAGAGCTCAACTTCTTCTTGGCTCTTTATGTCAACTCTACAGTTAAAAATGAAAACACGGAGCTTCTTTGCTTAGGTCTAATCTTTGACTGAATTTTTCTTTATTTCAATTTGTTGCTTATATTCTAATTTGAAGTGCGTGCAGGCACTTATACATGTGTTTATATTTACTTATAATTATTTACTTACATACATACATACACTTCCATACATACATACATCTGCATGCATGGCAGAAGAATTTGTTTTATCAGCAGAAAATGTGTAAGTAAACTTGATTCGTTTCAAGATAGAGTTCGTGTATGAAGTCTATCTTGAAATGAATATTGCTTATTTATTATTTTTTTCTAGGGAGTGTATGTCAATATGTGACTCCTCCACCCCTGGATTCAATGGTATCCATTTAATGCTGCCTAGTTTTCTTATTATTACTAGTGATTATAAAACATTCTTATGATTGTAAAAGTATAGTTATAATTTCGAGCTTGACATGGGACCAATTATTTTTCTTGTGTTTTCCTCATTTGAAAGAGGTTGAGTTTGTAGCTTTACATTTAAATCCGTATTTTTATTCCTCTTATATATTATACATTTTACTAATATTCCTATTCTTCTTCTTTACTGGCGTAGGCACCGCTTACTTTCAGAGCTGGAGTGTTTTCATCCATCCGGACAACATGACCTAGTCAGCGTAGCCGCTGTCTTTTAATTCGCTGAACTATGTCAATGTCGTCGTATATCTCGTACAGCTCATCGTTCCATCGAATGCGATATTAGCCGTGGCCAACGCGCAAAGGACCATAAATCTTTCGCAGAACTTTTCTCTCGAAAACTCGCAACGTCGACTCATCGGTTGTTGTCATCGTCCAAGCCTCTGCACCATATAGCAGGACGGGAATTATGAGCGACTTATAGAGTTTGGTTTTTGTTCGTCGAGAGAGGACTTTACTTTTCAATTGCCTACTCAGTCCGAAGTAGCACCTGTTGGCAAGAGTAATCCTGCGTTGGATTTCCAGGCTGACATTGTTGGTGGTGTTTACGCTGGTTCCAAGATAGACGAAATTATCTACAACTTCAAAGTTATGACTGTCAACAGTGACGTAGGAGCCAAGTCGCGAGTGCGACGACTGTTTGTTTGATGACAGGAGATATTTCGTCTTGCCCTCGTTCCCTGCCAGACCCATTTGAGTTGCTTCCTTGTTAAGTCTGGAGAAAGCAGAACTAACGGCGCGGGTGTTGAGGCCGATGATACCAATATCATCGGCATACGCCAGCAGTTGTACACTCTTATAAAAGATTGTACCTGCTCGATTCAGTTCTGCAGCTCGAATAATTTTCTCCAGCAGCAGATTGAAAAAGTTGCACGATAGGGAGTCGCCTTGTCTGAAACCTCGTTTGGTATCGAACGGCTCGGAGAGGTCCTTCCCGATCCTGACGGAGCTTTGAGTGTTGCTCAGCGTCAGTTTACACAGCCGTATTAGCTTTGCGGGGATACCAAATTCAGACATCGCGGCATAGAGGCAGCTCCTTTTCGTGCTGTCGAAAGCAGCTTTGAAATCGACGAAGAGGTGGTGTGTGTCGATTCTCCTTTCACGGGTCTTTTCCAAGATTTGGCGCATGGTGAATATCTGGTCGGTGGTTGATTTTCCAGGTCTGAAGCCACACTGATAAGGTCCAATCAGTTTGTCGACGGTGGGCGTTAATCTTTCACACAATACGCTCGACAGAACCTTACATGCGATGTTGAGGAGGCTAATCCCACGGTAATTGGCGCAGATTGTGGGGTCTCCTTTTTTATGGGTTGGGAATAGCACACTTAAATTCCAATCGTTGGGCATGCTTTCGTCCGACCATATTTTACAAAGAAGCTGATGCATGCTCCTTACCAGTTCTTCGCCGCCGTGTTTGAATAGCTCGGCCGGCAATCCGTCGGCCCCTGCCGCTTTGTTGTTCTTCAGGCGGGCAATTGCTATTCGAACCTCTTCATGGTCGGGCAATGGAACGTCTGCTCCATCGTCATCGATTGGGGAATCGGGTTCGCCTTCTCCTGGCGTTGTACGTTCACTGCCGTTCAGCAGGCTGGAGAAGTGTTCCCTCCATAATTTAAGTATGCTTTGGGCATCTGTGACTAGATCATCTTTGGGGGTTCTACAAGAGTATGCTCCGGTCTTGAAACCTTCTGAAAGCCGCCGCATCTTTTCGTAGAATTTTCGAGCATTACCCATGTCGGCCAGCTTATCAAGCTCTTCGTACTCACGCATTTCGGCCTCTTTCTTTTTCCGTCTACAAATGCGTCTCGCTTCCCTCTTCAACTCTCGGTATCTATCCCATCCCGCACGTGTTGTGGTCGATCGTAACGTTGCGAGGTAGACAGCCTGTTTTCTCTCCGCTGCGACACGGCACTCCTCGTCGTACCAGCTGTTCTTTTGCACTTTCCGAAAACCAATGGTTTCGGTTGCAGCTGTACGTAAGGAGTTTGAAATGCCGTCCCACAGTTCCCTTATACCGAGTTGTTGACTAGTGCTCTCAGAGAGCAGGAGTGCAAGCCGAGTAGAAAATCGTTCGGCTGTCTGTTGTGATTGCAGCTTCTCGACGTCGAACCTTCCTTGTGTTTGTTGGCGTGCGTTTTTTGCTGCACAGAGGCGGGTGCGAATCTTGGCTGCAACAATATAGTGGTCCCAGTCGATGTTAGGACCTCGGAGCGCACGCACATCTAAAACACTGGAGACGTGTCTTCCGTCTATCACAACATGATCGATCTGGTTGGTGGTTTTTCGATCCGGAGACAGCCAGGTAGCTTGATGTATCTTCTTATGCTGGAATCTAGTACTACAGATAACCATATTTCGGTCCCCGGCGAAGTCGATCAGCCTCAACCCATTTGGGGATGTTTCCTCGTGGAGGCTGAATTTACCGACCGTAGTGCCAAAGATACCTTCTTTGCCCACCCTGGCGTTGATGTCGCCAAGCACGATTTTGACATCGTGGCGGAGGCATCTCTCATAAGTGCGCTCCAAGCACTCATAAAAGGCATCTTTGGTCACATCGTCCTTCTCTTCCGTCGGGGCGTGGGCGCAAATCAGCGATATGTTGAAGAACCTCGCTTTGATGCGGATTGTAGCTAGACGTTCATTCATAGGAGTGATGATGAATGTTTTCTTTTTTTATTGATATTATTTATTATATTTTCTTTTTGTTTTTTTCCGCGAGTTTGTTTAGTTCTTGTTCGGAAAGTAAGTTATTTATGAAATCAATTGGCCTCTTTTTTGTCGTAGAATGTATGGCATTAATATAAGCAGTTATTGCTTTGAATACTTTTTCTTTCAAATTGTCGTTGTTATTTGCATCAGCATTAAAAAGTCTTAAGTGTTCATTCAAAGTTAAGTGTAATCTTTCAACATCTGCATTTCCTGTTTTATTATAAGTGGTCGTTAGGTGTAGGTTTATTTTATTGTCTTTTAAGAATTGTTTTATTGGTACTGTATTTAATTCATTGTCTGTTACTAAAGTTTCGGTTTGCCTAAATATTGGATTTTTTCCTTTATGGCATTTACAATTGATATCCAAGTTCTGTCCTTTAATGATTTGGCTGTTGCATAGTTTGTTAATTTGTCGATGCTTGTAAGGTACATTATGCCTCTTTGTGGGTACCAAATATCAAAATGAACAATTTCATTATGTTTTTCCGTAATATTTAAACTATGTTTGATAGGATTTCTGTCGAACTTCTCCTTATTGCATATTTCACAATTATTTATGTATTTCTGTATTTCTTTTTGTAATTTGGGGTAGTAGTGTGTTTTTTTCATTTCCTCAAATATTTCATTTATTCCCCTGTGTATATTTTCCAGAAGTTTCTCTTCTATCAATGTTAAGAGTTCTCCTTTGTCTGTTACATCTTTTAAAATTATATTTGATTTCATTATTTGTAGATTTGCATTATTTAAGAAAAATTTTATAAATAACAATTGAATTTGTCATCTGGTCAGTAAATTACTATTAATCTTTTTCCTCTAGGTTCTCTTGCATTATTTTTAAAATGTCGCTTTCAAGTGTTACATTTATTATGTTTCTTATTTTCCTTTGATGTATTATTTTCTTTGTTATTGATTGTCTTTGCGCTCTTTGAGTTATAAGTTGATTTTTATATATATTGATTGCATTTTCTGCTATTTTTATGAAGTTTGTACTATCCGTTTCCGCACTATGTACAGCAGAGCCGCTCAAAATAATGCGCAATTTATTTACCAACGCATACAATCACACATTTGATATCTGCTAGCGTATAATTGTGTGCGTGCGCTTG
Organism: Bactrocera zonata; assembly: GCA_037783105.1. Lineage (NCBI taxonomy): Eukaryota > Metazoa > Arthropoda > Insecta > Diptera > Tephritidae > Bactrocera > Bactrocera zonata. Next base: position 2,403,028 of record JBAWJQ010006683.1, read on the forward strand.
CTTAGTACACTGAGTGAAATCGTGCTATTTGTTTATTTTGTTATTAAAAATTTAGAAAAAAATAAATAATTATGCTTTTTGATAAAAAAAAAGCAATTAAGAACAACAATAATTTTAAGTTAATTTTTTTTAACTTTCCATGATTTTTTCCATATCGACTTCAAGATCGTAAGTTTTGATTCTCATTAAGTCCTCTATATGCTTATTCGAAACTGAATTCCTGTATTTCGAGTGTATTTTTGACGCTGGCAGAATTAGCGTCATAGCGTACATGCTTCGACTGCATTTGCTTGCCTATACTCCGAGTATAGGCATGAAAAATTGCGCATTATTTTGAGCGGCTCTGATGTACAGTATCTATGTCGTCATCATTGAATATTTCATTTAAATTCAATTCTACCATATTATTTTTTTCATAATTTAGCCTGCTTAGACCATCTGCAATTACATTTTCTTTACCTTTAATGTATAAAATATCGAAATCAAATTCATTGAGTTTAATTTTCCACCTTTGTAATTTTGAATTATTTTCCTTTATATTATTTAAACAAACCAATGGACGATGGTCTGTTTTAATGGTGAATCTGCGACCAAAAAGGTATGGGCGAAAATATTTAGTGGCCCACACTATGGCTAACAACTCTTTCTCTATATACATATATAATTTTTCTCATGTCCATTCAAAATACGACTGGCAAATGAAATTGTTTTGTTTTTTTGCATAAGGGCTGCTCCTGGAGCAAAATTACTCGCATCTGCCACAAGAGTAAAAGTTTTTGTGAAATCTGGGTGGATTAAAATGGGGTAATTTTTTATCAACATTTTTAATTTAAAGAAAGAATCTTTGTAATCTTGGTCATTAATGTTTATTTTTGAGCCCTTTTTTAAATATTTTATTAAATGGTATGATATTTTAGAGTAATCTTTAATAAATCTCCTATTGTATCCCGTAATACCTAAAAATGCTTTTATTTCCTTAACGCTTCTTGGAAGTAGAATCTTTTCCATCTTTACCATCTTTTGTAATTAAGTGAGCTAGGAATTTTGTTTCTTGTCTTAGGAAATCGCATTTATTTAATTGGGTCTTTATATTTTTTTCTTTTATTCTCATTCAAATTTTGCATTTTGCTCAATGATTCGAGATGCTCTTTTACGCTTGTAGAAAATACTATCGTCCATGTGCACAATGCAAATTTTGCCGATATATTCTTTTAATATATCATTCACTAGCCTTTGGAAAGTTGGCGGTGCATTTCGCAATCCGAAGGGCATTCTTAGAAATTCGTAATGTCTATTTGCAGTGGAGAACGCCGATTTGTGGATGTCGCGTTCGTCCATTTCAATTTTATGAAAACCTTTGGCTAAGTCGAGAGTTGAAAAATATTGGTATCTTCCCAATGTGTAAAATATATCGTCTATATTTGGAATTGGAAATCTGTCTTCCATGGTTACGCTGTTCAACTTCCTGTAGTCGATCACAAGACGCCATTTTTGTTCATTGGTTGCGTCCAGCTTCTTTGGTACCAGCCAAATAGGGCTGTTGTAAGGACTAGAGGATGCTCTAATTATACCTTGGGTTAACATTTGGTCTATTTGTTTTTCTATTTCCGGTTTGTGTATTTCTGGGTTTCGGTAGATTTTAGAGTAAACCGGAATATCATTTTTGGTTATTATTCTATGTTTTGTTGAACTTGTAAATGTTAAATTATCATCTTCGTTGTAAAATACGCTTTTATATCTTTTTTGTATATTTATATATTTATAAGTTTATACCGTTAAGGTGATTGGTGTCAACGAATTCTGTGACGCATTTATCTTTTAAGTCATTATAGAAGATTTCCACCTCATTGTCTTTATAGCTCATTTCCTTATATATTTCTTCTTCTTTTGTTAGATAAAAAGTTAGTATTGTTTTATTTGTTTTATTTGTTTTTATAATTCTGTTTGGGTAGTCTATTATCGCATTTATCTTCGTTAAGATATTGTTACCAATGAGTCCGTCAAAGTTCTTGTTAAAATTACATTCCAGGAATTGACATATGATTTCTTTTTCATTAAATTCTTTAAATATTGGGAATCTGCCAACTTTCTTAACTTTCGTTTTTCTTCCTATTGCTGTGACTTGCACATCTACTTTCCCTCTTCCATTTCGGGTTACAAACATTTTCGTTGATTAAACTGAACTCTGCTCCAGTGTCAATGATGAAATATAACTTTCTTATGTGTGTATCTATTATTATATAGGGTAATTGTTTTGTGGATCCCACTGAAAATTTGTATTTGCATTGCCAATATCCATAGGTTCTGGTTTATTGCGATTTGATATTGCAGACCGATGATAATTTCCTGATTGGTTGTAATTCTGCGTTTGATTACCGTCTCTTTGTTGATTAAAGTTTCTCTGTGGATTGAAATTTCCCTGTTGGTTATAATTTGTGTTTGTTGTCTGGTATGACATTCTAGTTTGGCTTGATCCGGTGCCACCGTTATAATTATTACCTACATTCCTTGGGACATAGCCACCGTTTTACCTGTTTTGTGGCATATAATTGTTGTAATTGTTATTTTTGTTTGTCTATTATAACTACTATTACAAGTGGCGATATTATTTATATTTTGGTTGGGTTTGGAAAATGTTCTATTGTTAACGTTATCGCTAAAATTAGTCCTATGATAGCTATTTGGGTTAGGATCTTTCCTTCGTTGCCCTAGCGCTGTGAAGCCTTGATGTCTAGCTTCTAATATTATTTTTTATGCCTTTTCTAGGCTATCCGGGTCTCTTGCTATAATTATAGTTTTAGTGGATTCTGGGAGATGTTTCTTAAATGATTTCAGTGCTATCCTATTAACTTCATTCGTTGAGAAATTTAGATCATTATGCGCAAATATTTTATTATGTAGTTTATTCCTAATTTTATTTATTTTAAAATAATAATTTTCTATTGTTGAGTTGAGACTGATGGTTTTCAACTCATCCATAAGTGAGCTGAACTTCTCTTTTCCCCGAAACTACTCACAAGTATTTGTTTAAATGTTTCCCAATCACTAACTTGTCCATATCTGTGAATTATTTCCCTAGTTTTTCCTACGCATCTTCTTTAAGAAAATATAATAAAATTTTTTGATTACCTACATCAAAATTTAGTATTGTGGGTAATATGTCTTCAATTTGCTTAATGAAGTCTGTTAGTTGGTTTGGATCTCGTCCATCGAAGTCTGCAATTCCGTTAATACAGTTCAAAGTGAGTTGAAAAAGTGGTATGATGGATATTTCCCTTTTGAGAAAATTTTATTTCGAGTGAAAATTATATAACAAAAAAAAAGGTTCGTATTTATTTTGATTCAACTTAGTTTTATGTAATAAGTTCCTACTGTGTATTTTAATTGATCTTGTATAGTTTGAGAAGAAATCTAGTCGAGACACATTAGCAATTTTATCATTACAGTTCTAGAGTCATTGTTTTAGTGAAACATTATTATTTGTTTTTGATTTTGCAACACTCTGTATACGTATGTATTTTTCTTACTCTTATTTGTTCTGCTGTTGCTTTTGTTGTAATTGCTGTTACTGCTGCTGCTGTTGCTTTTTAGGTTGCATCCAAACTCAAATAACCGTTACCATTGTATGAATGTTTTTCAGTAAAAATCACACTTTATTAATTTATATATTTTGAAAGCTCGTTATTTGCTGATATTGTTTAAGGTTTTCTTGCTGCGCATTTAACACGATTTAAATGTTTTTATTATATTTTAACAATGTTTTTGTATAGTTCTATTAATGTTTTTCTATAAATATATTATTGTTTTCCAAACTTCTATTAATATTTCCACTTTTTTCTTTGCGCTATTAATACTGTCGCTTTCACTAGCTTCCTAAAAATTGTTTGTTTAAGAGTGCGTAATCAACTCTTTTCCAATTGATTAATTGTGAATTCTTGATTTCCTTATCGCCAGTTATGGTTCACTTACTAACTTCCCAGAATTGTTAGTTTATCCTCGTCGCCAGTTTTGGTGTCATAAAGAGCTCAACTTCTTCTTGGCTCTTTATGTCAACTCTACAGTAAAAAATGAAAACACTGAGCTTCTTTGCTTAGGCCTAATTTTCGACTGCATTTTTCTTTATTTCAATTTGTTGCTTATATTCTAATTTGAAGTGCGCGCAGGCACTTATATATGTGTTTATATCTACTTATATTTACTTATAATTATTTACCTACATACATACACACATCTGCATGCATGCCAGAAGAATTGGTTTTATCAGCAGAAAATGTGTAAGTAAACTTGATTCGTTTCAAGATAGAGTTCGTGTATGAAGTCTATCTTGAAATGAATATTGCTTATTTATTATTTTTTTCTAGGGAGTGTATGTCAATATGATGGAGTCATGTGTAGAAGTTCACGCAAGTGAGGAAAGTTCTCTGATCGCCATTCACTTGGGAGTAGCCAGAAACGATTCTTTTACATATGACTCAAGCAGCTCACGACTTCCGGTCTTTGACCAAGTATCCTCTGGGTAGCCTAAGAACATCCGTTTGAAGGCGAGCTAAAGTGAGAAGGCGAAACATCCCCTGCATAGGGTTGTGCGCTGGGTTTGGGACCCGCCACGTAAAAAAAAACACCCCCAATGAAAAGGAAAAAACAGCCTCGGATGAGAGACCCCCCTTTTGATGACGACCACGGCAAACGAATTAAGGACTATGATTTGAGGGCATGCACCTGGAATGTCCGGTCCCTTAATTGGGAAGGTGCCGCTACCCAGCTGGTAGATGTCCTCGTAAAGGTAAAGGCTGACATCACCGCCGTCCAAGAAATGCGATGGACGGGAAAAGGACAGAGACGAGTAGGTCCTTGTGACATTTACTACAGTGGCCATATAAAGGAGCGCAAGTTTGGTGTTGGATTCGTGGTGGGAGAGGGACTCCGTCGCCGAGTACTATCATTCACTCCTATGAATGAACGTCTAGCTACAATCCGCATCAAAGCGAGGTTCTTCAACATATCGCTGATTTGCGCCCACGCCCCGACGGATGAGAAGGACGATGTGACCAAAGATGCCTTTTATGAGTGCTTGGAGCGCACTTATGAGAGATGCCCCCGCCACGATGTCAAAATCGTGCTTGGCGACTTCAAAGCCAGGGTGGGCAAAGAAGGTATCTTTGGCACTACGGTCGGTAAATTCAGCCTCCACGAGGAAAAATTCCCAAAAGGGTTGAGGCTGATCGACTTCGCCGGGGACCGAAATATGGTTATCTGTAGTACTAGATTCCAGCATAAGAAGATACATCAAGCTACCTGGCTGTCTCCGGATCGAAAAACCACCAACCAGATCGATCATGTTGTGATAGACGGAAGACACGTCTCCAGTGTTTTAGATGTGCGTGCGCTCCGAGGTCCTAACATCGACTGGGACCACTATATTGTTGCAGCCAAGATTCGCACCCGCCTCTGTGCAGCAAAAAATGCACGCCAACAAACACAAGGAAGGTTCGACGTCGAGAAGCTGCAATCACAACAGACAGCCGAACGATTTTCTACTCGGCTTGCACTCCTGCTCTCTGAGAGCACTAGTCAACAACTCGGTATAAGGGAACTGTGGGACGGCATTTCAAACTCCTTACGTACAGCTGCAACCGAAACCATTGATTTTCGGAAAGTGCAAAAGAACAGCTGGTACGACGAGGAGTGCCGTGTCGCAGCGGAGAGAAAACAAGCTGTCTACCTCGCAACGTTACGATCGACCACAACACGTGCGGGATGGGATAGATACCGAGAGTTGAAGAGGGAAGCGAGACGCATTTATAGACGGAAAAAGAAAGAGGCCGAAATGCGTGAGTACGAAGAGCTTGATAAGCTGGCCGACAGGGGTAATGCTCGAAAATTCTACGAAAAGATGCGGCGGCTTTCAGAAGGTTTCAAGACCGGAGCATACTCTTGTAGAACCCCCAAAGATGATCTAGTCACAGATGCCCAAAGCATACTTAAATTATGGAGGGAACACTTCTCCAGCCTGCTGAACGGCAGTGAACGTACAACGCCAGGAGAAGGCGAACCCGATTCCCCAATCGATGACGATGGAGCAGACGTTCCATTGCCCGACCATGAAGAGGTTCGAATAGCAATTGCCCGCCTGAAGAACAACAAAGCGGCAGGGGCCGACGGATTGCCGGCCGAGCTATTCAAACACGGCGGCGAAGAACTGGTAAGGAGCATGCATCAGCTTCTTTGTAAAATATGGTCGGACGAAAGCATGCCCAACGATTGGAATTTAAGTGTGCTATTCCCAACCCATAAAAAAGGAGACCCCACAATCTGCGCCAATTACCGTGGGATTAGCCTCCTCAACATCGCATGTAAGGTTCTGTCGAGCGTATTGTGTGAAAGATTAACGCCCACCGTCGACAAACTGATTGGACCTTATCAGTGTGGCTTCAGACCTGGCAAATCAACCACCGACCAGATATTCACCATGCGCCAAATCTTTGAAAAGACCCGTGAAAGGAGAATCGACACACACCACCTCTTCGTCGATTTCAAAGCTGCTTTCGACAGCACGAAAAGGAGCTGCCTCTATGCCGCGATGTCTGAATTTGGTATCCCCGCAAAACTAATACGGCTGTGTAAACTGACGTTGAGCAACACTCAAAGCTCCGTCAGGATCGGGAAGGACCTCTCCGAGCCGTTCGATACCAAACGAGGTTTCAGACAAGGCGACTCCCTATCGTGCGACTTTTTCAATCTGCTGCTGGAGAAAATTATTCGAGCTGCAGAACTGAATCGAGCAGGTACAATCTTTTATAAGAGTGTACAACTGCTGGCGTATGCCGATGATATTGGTATCATCGGCCTCAACACCCGCGCCGTTAGTTCTGCTTTCTCCAGACTTAACAAGGAAGCAACTCAAATGGGTCTGGCAGTGAACGAGGGCAAGACGAAATATCTCCTGTCATCAAACAAACAGTCGTCGCACTCGCGACTTGGCTCCTACGTCACTGTTGACAGTCATAACTTTGAAGTTGTAGATAATTTCGTCTATTTAGGAACCAGCATTAACACCACCAACAATGTCAGCCTGGAAATCCAACGCAGGATTACTCTTGCCAACAGGTGCTACTTCGGACTGAGTAGGCAATTGAAAAGTAAAGTCCTCTCTCGACGAACAAAAACCAAACTCTATAAGTCGCTCATAATTCCCGTCCTGCTATATGGTGCAGAGGCTTGGACGATGACAACAACCGATGAGTCGACGTTGCGAGTTTTCGAGAGAAAAGTTCTGCGAAAGATTTATGGTCCTTTGCGCGTTGGCCACGGCGAATATCGCATTCGATGGAACGATGAGCTGTACGAGATATACGATGACATTGACATAGTTCAGCGAATTAAAAGACAGCGGCTACGCTGGCTAGGTCATATTGTCCGGATGGATGAAAACGCTCCAGCACTGAAAGTATTCGACGCAGTACCCGCCGCGGGAAGCAGAGGAAGAGGAAGACCTCCACTCCGTTGGAAGGACCAACGTGTAGTAATTATTACCTACATTCCTTGGGACATAGCCACCGTTATACCTGTTTTGTGGCATATAATTGTTGTAATTGTTATTTTTGTTTGTCTATTATAACTACTATTATAAGTGGGGATATTATTTATATTTTGTTTGGGTTTGGAAAATGTTCTATTGTTAACGCTATCGCTAAAATTAGTCCTATGATAGCTATTTGGGTTAGGATCTTTCCTTCGTTGCCCTAGCGCTGTGAAGCCTTGATGTCTAGCTTCTAATATTATTTTTTATGCCTTTTCTAGGCTATCCGGGTCTCTTGCTATAATTATAGTTTTAGTGGGTTCTGGGAGATGTTTCTTAAATGATTTGGAAGGACCAAGTGGAGAAGGACCTGGCTTCGCTTGGAATATCCAATTGGCGCCACGTAGCGAAGAGAAGAAACGACTGGCGCGCTGTTGTTGACTCGGCTATAATCGCATAAGCGGTGTCTACGCCAGTAAAGAAGAAGAAGTATGTCAATATGTGACTATATCCGAATATACTAATATATTTATGACAGGAACATCAAAAATTTCATTTGAAATCAATTCGTGAATATTGTTCAAGTTTAAAGTTCCAGAGTAAAAATTTCCATTTCTAGCAAAATTAATTGTATTTGTAATTGCCTCTAACTCTTTGTGAATTTGTCTGATTACAAATTCTTCTACAACAGATTTCGGATCCAATTTTTCCAATAATTTTTCAGTTAATATTTCTTTTTTTGTTATTGTTTTCGATTAAGTAATTTAAGCCAGTTTTTATTTTAATTAAATCTTCATAGTCTGGTGTTCCTGTGACGAATTTTATAATTGAGCCTAAACAGTTTAGTGAACGTCGTGCCCTGTAGTTTGTGGGTATTAATTGTGATTTTAAAGCCTATATTTTTCTGACAAGAATAGCCTCTTCTTCATTCGGATTTGCATTATACCTGTTCCTCATAATATTTTCGAACAGTGTAAGTATAACACAGTACCACAGCTAATCTGGGGGGTGAGAAGTTAAGAAATTTAATTTAGAATTTAAAAGTCATAAAAAAAACTGGCACATACGAACGCCAAACCCTTTGAGGGTTTTACTATACTGACCTAGTACCATCACCCTGACTTGGAATTTCTCACCCCCCAGACAATAATCCCAAAAATGTTCCACAGTGTAATCGTTAAATGTGTTACATGGTACAAAAATTGTGTGTCTTCAAATAAATAGACAATGTCAGTCAAAACAAATTTGCTATTACTGAGGTCAGTCACTAAACCTGCAAAAGAGGAATATATTGTAAAAAATATTATAATACTGCCGTAAATGAAGTAGCCTGTCTTCGAATGCTGTCCTTTTGGATAATGTGACCTCTCTTTTACAGTATGTTTTTTGTACTTATTGGCACATTAATTCCGCCTGTGTGTTCGGGAATAAAATATATCACCTGACTTATAAGCATCTTTATTGTGTTAATTTAATACTCTTCCTTGATTTTTGAGTAAAATATCTTCTATTTCCGGATACTTTTCCCGATTGAAGAATATGTCTTTCGCTTTGTATTTTGTAGTTGAATGTACAGTTTTATTGTACTCTAGTACCGCGTTAAACAATTCTTAGCCAGGAGCTGTTTTGTTTTTGCTAGCTAAGCTTGTCGAAATTTCGATTAGCGTACTGTGAACCCCAACTTCAACCGTTCGTTTTTGAATGGTGTATTGGCGTCAATGCATGTGTAATTTTCAGTTTGTTACACAGTGCCTTCGCTAAGTTGCCTACGAATACTTTTTAGTTATCAGTCATGAGACGTTTGGCGTTGGGGTACACTTGAGATAATATGTCCTCTATGTACTCATGACATTTTATCAATAGAGCTGATGTATATATTATTGTTCATGTGAAATATATCCATTCGTATGCATTCCCCTACTTTTGTTGGAAGTGTAGTGTTGAGAACAACCAGTAGTCGGATTTATTTGTTGTCTTGATAAAGCGTCTGCTATGACATTTTGGTATCCTGGTTTATAAACAAGTATGGAGCAAATTCTCCAATTAAATTTTTCCACCTTTTTAATTTCGTATTCGGATTCTTGTGTGATATTGAATATATGAGGGACTGATGGTCTGTGTAAATAGTCAAATTTGCTACCCCATATAGATAGTTTCGTAACTTTTGAAGTGACCAGACTATGACTAATAGTTATTTTTTTCTTTTTGATGTAATTCTGTTCAGTATCATTAATTGTTACTGAAAGGAATGCAATTGGTTGTTTATTTTGTAATAGGACTGCCCCAATAGCAAAATTACTTGCATCGGTAATTAAATCAAATGGTTTCGAGAAATCGGGTTGAAAGAGTTATGTTTGTTCTCGAAGTGCTCTTTTCATTTATTGCAGTGCATCCAGTGCTTCCTCGTCTAATTTCATGTCTGCTTTGGCGCTCTGATTTTTTCTTATCATTCCTTGATCTCATTTTAAATTAATAGTTAAGGGTTTAGTGATAGATCTAGCTAATCCTAAAAATGACCTTAGCTCTTTAAGAGTTTTTGCAAGTGAGACATTTTTTATTGTTTCAGTCTTGTTTGGATCCACAGTAATCCTATTATGCTTAATGATGTGGACAAGATACTCGATTGAGTCTTGAAAAAATGTGATTTTTCGTCTGAAATTTTCATATTGGCTTTATTTAGTGCATTTATTATAGTTGAACCTGTTCAATATGTTCTTCGAGTGAGGAAGAAAATATTAATACATCGTCTATATATACATATGCAAATTTACTGATATATTCTCGTAAAATATGGTCTACGCATCGTTGAAAGAATGAGGTGCGTTTTTCAACCCATACGGCATCCTAATAAACTCATACTTTGCTCTATTGACTGCAAAATCGGTATTTTCTCTATCGGATTCTTTTATTAAAATTTCATGGAAACCTGATTCTAAATCAATAGGTTGGCAGTGTGTAAGTGGAATCAAATTTTTGCCACTGCTACAAAATTATGACAATCGAATAATTATAAAGTGCTATAACTATAATAGGATCACGGTCGGGAATGGTATCTATGATTTGAAAATTATCCCTCTACTTTTCCGAAATTTTGGATAGTCATATTTACATCAGGTACTGGATATCTATCTGCGCTACTCTGAGCTTTAATTTTTTGGAAATCAAATACCATTCTCCTTTTTGGCTTTCCTTGTTTGTCAGTGTCTTTTTTGGAACAGTCTATACGGGTGAAAGCCCATAAATTACTTGGTTTAATAATTCCATTTTTAATAACTCGCTAATTTTTATATTCACAAAGTCGTTATCAGCAATGGGATATGGATATTGTTTTGTCCATATTGGATCCTCTGTCTGGGTCCTAATTGTGGTAGTGGAAGGAAGAGTTTCACTTATTTGAACGTTTTTTAGCATTAGTTTCCTAATATCTTCTTCGTATTGAGGATTATTGATAGTAAAATTAATTTTTTGCTCTACGTTATGGGTCACTTCCTTCTGGTACTTTAAACTATAATCAAATAAATTCACTTCTGCTTTAAGAGTTTTAAGTCCCTGTTCTCCTAATATCATATCGAATTCATTTAGCTTATCTATTTTATAATATACTAAATCACATCCATATGTCCTAATCACTTTTTTTGAATTAATTACTGAAAAGCCATGTAAAGTTTTTGTTTTAAAAGAAATAATTTGTATTGACCTACCGATTTTACATTTGTTGCTAATGTAGTTATTACTTGATTGCCGGTTAATCCACATTTTGTTTCCATACAAAGCAACCAGGTTACTCGCCTAAAAAAGTACTCTGTGTCTTAAATTGTCCATCGTAATCTGCTTGTGAGGTTAGATTGATGCGCTGCAGTTTTGGTTGATTGAAGTTTTGCGACGAGACGTTCCTATCCCTCTTAAATGTATTTGGTTGGTAAGGCGGATTCTTTAGTTGTTTGAAATAATGTTTTGATTTCTAGTACCGCTGCGAATTGTCCACTTGCTATTGTTGCGGTTGATTATAATTTCTGGGCTCTGACTTCTAACTCCTCTGTATTCTGTATTGATTATGTTGTCTGTCCTTTCTATGTGAATGAACTTGGCCTTCGTTAAAGCGGGGATTATATTTCCTTTTATCATCATTTTGTTGGAATCTTTGTTGCTCTTTCCCCTTGGGAGGTTAGAATGTACCTCGAATTGGCGATTCACATTGTCGTGGTAAATAGTACTACCTACTGCGAAAGCTGTTTCCAAATTTTTAGGGTTATGACAATAAAATGTCCCACTTGTATATTTGCTAATTAACCCTAAGATGAAGCTCCTTACTGCTTCCTGATTCGCATAGACTTTCATAGAACCACTGTTTAGGTTTTCGGACATCTCAATTTTTTTAATGCCAAATTAAGCGCTTTGCTCACTTTACTGTGGAATTCGGCTACGGATTTCGTTCCTTGTATGATCTTTTTCATTTCCTCTAAAAGGACGTATAGTGGCCTTTGGCCCGTAAACGTGTAATCCAATCTATTTATTGTGGAACAAAAATTCATCTTCGTGTTGTGATTTGTAAGAAAATCTGCTGCTGCTCCTGTTATTTTTGTGCGTACTATACCAAGAACACTTTAGTATCTAGAGTGGTTGGTGAATCCTTTTATTCCATCCATAAAGGTCCATACTTGCAATCTCCAGGATCTATATTGATCTTTGTTTCCATCGAACAGTGGAAGTGCAATTTCCAAGGGGTCGTTAATGTGCAAGCGTATTGCTTCTTGTTGATCGACCGTCGATACTCCTTTGAACTATTGGCTTGGTTCAATCTCTGATAATCGATTTTGCATCTCAATGCTTTGCTGCTGCAAAGTTTGAGTATGTGCGCGCGTAGTTGTGTCATTTTTGATGTCATCGTAACTGCTTCTACGACTGCCGTAGATTTTTGCCCTTATTTAATTCCGGAAATTCTTGATGTGCTCCAGTTTTTAGTGGTTCTTCAGAATACTGTTTTTGTTCCTATTTTTCAGGAACCAGCTGTGTCCTTCTTTAAGACCGTGGATTTTCGTTTCTTAAGCCTTTTATTTCAAAGACTGCCTGGAAAGCAAGTTGATTTGCGATCCCGGTTGAGCCCCCAGTTAAATAATAATAATATTGTGTTTATTATTTTTTATTTGTTAAGATTAATATCTCCACCTTCACGTTTGATGGCAATACTAAGACTTAAGGACATTAGGTTTGCTTACAACTATTTGTACTATCGACAGAACATTCATGCTTTTTTGTTGATAGGAAAGTAAAATGACAATAAACCCCTCCGCTCCATCAACCTTCCCCGCAAGCTTTGACCCATCCGTAAAAAAGCTTACTCCTCCAACATCTTATTCCCACCCATAGCTCCCTCGTCGGTATATAGGCAGAGAAGGAGCCGCCAGAGTTCGATATGGTGACTCCATGATCCAGATGATCCGGTATGCAGCCAAAGTGTGCGAGGATATCCGAGTGTTCAAATACGCGTTCCTTTAAGGACCCAGATTCTCTGAATCTAATAGCGACCTTCGAGACTATACACCTTCCGGCGATGTTCACGGGCGTTATGTTTAAAATAGAATTAAGTGCCATGGTTGGGGTGGACCTTAATGCATCGCAAATGCTGATGCGCAGCCCGTTGAATACTCTCGATTTTCTTTGAAAGTGTGGTCTTACAAAAAGTTCGACAGTCACGATCCTCGAATTTTTTGAGCAGGTTGTTAAGGACTAGGATCCATAGAAGAGGAGAGAGAACTCCAACCTGTGGGGTTCCACTACTCACATTGCGCCGCGCGCGAGCGCTGCCCCATTCCGTTTCTATAACTCTATTGCACAGAAGACTGAGAATGAGGTGCTTGAGGTTGGATTCAATCCCAAGACCGTCAATAGCAGTTACGACTGCCTCACGGCAGGACGTTCTTGAAAGCTTCCTCGATATCAAGGAAGGTCCCAACAGCGAAGTTCTTAACCTCAATGGTTTCCTCAAGCCATGACACGATAGTATGCAGGGCAGTATCCACTGACCTGCCTTTACGATAAGCATTGGGGCGCTCCTGATAGATAGTCTCTCGGAATGCGCCTTCATATATACTAGTCCAGAGTTTGAAGCAAGAAGGAGGAGAGGCTGATGGCCCTTAAATCCTTGGCCGTGACATGCTAGCCCTTGTCAGCCTTCGGGATGAACGTAGCTCTGACTCGCCTCCAGACACCCGGGATGTAACCTAATTTGATGCAGTTCGCACAGATAGGTGCCAACCAGCTGCATAACACCTTAGCAAACTGCTTTAGTTGCGCTGGCATGATACAGTCCGGTCCCGGGGCCTTGATCGGTTTGAACGAATTAATCGCCCATGTCAAGTGTCGCTCATCCAGAAGGTCGGCAAGGCCATGCAGTTATCATGCAACACTCCGAGAGATACCCCCACAGACTACGTTTTGCTCGCGATATGAGCATCAAGGAGCATCTGAAGTGTTTCTTCATTGCTCAGGGCCCACTTCCCATTTGCATCTTTCAGATAACCCAGGGACACTGGGTTTTGCGAGAATACGCTTGAATCTAGAGGACTCGTGACAGCCTTCCATTTTTTCGGAAAAGCTCTTCCACGAGACCTTCTTAGACTTTTTTAACTCGGACTTGTATATTAAAAATTCCATTTTATACAACACCAAGTCATCAGATAACCCACTCTTACGGGCCCTGTTAAATAAACGTCTGTAAGACGCCATGATATCCGAGAGTTCCATATTTCACCATAGAGGTTTCCCTCTGTCCTTCGGTGTTTTCAGTGGACAGGAGCTCTCCAGTGTAGTATTGCACGCCGAGCTGAAGACTTCAATCCACCCATTCACCACATCGGTGGTGGCCAACTATTAATGATTTTATAAGACCCACACGTTTAGTTTTAAATCTTAATTTTCAGTTTGAATTAAAAAAAATAAATATGAAACCAAACAACAGTTTATAATGTCAGTTTTACTTTAAAAAATAAGGATACACCAAAGTAAACAGACGGAAAAGTATCTAAAACATATTCATATTACAATCAATGAGCGTTTGTTTTATGATTTTTAATTGGCAATTTCTATTTAAAGACCAGCAGTAATGACATTACTCAACAAAATTTCAGCTTTATATGTCACATGGAAACTTATATCAAATTTTGAAAGTACTAGGAGCATTAAACAAAAACATATTATTTAAAACAAATATGTATTTTCTAAAAAGTATAAATATAAGCTACATGTTCAAATATCATTGAACATGCATACTTATCAGCAAAGCCGAAATACAATTAAAAATAAATATCTATTTCATATGTATGTGTCGGAGATATTTCACTTATTTCCATTTTCTCGCAGCAAGTTCTGTTCGTCTCTGTGGCACAACACTAACTAACTCGTCACGCATATTCTATGCTACTTCACACTTTTTTGCATATCATAATGCCATCTCTTTTCTACGCCACTACGAATAGATCTTACTCAGCAGTAGAGTATGTTTCTTTCCCTGAGCCGCTGTGCGTTCTGAGAACCGTTAGCGACATCGTGTCGCCATTCAAAACTGTGCATGCATGCACAACGGTCCAACTAACAATTCTATGCCACACATATAGAGTGGGCTAATTTACCATTCTACGACATATGTATGTATGTACATAAACATAGTCATGCATTTACATTCAATGCGCATCCAATAAAAATAAAAATGCGTAGGGACAAAAGTCATAAATTTACAGAAGAGATAACATTAAACACACACACACACATGTATTAAATTGTACACTTGAAAACAACCCCATGTCAAGAAGCAATAAACAATATGCTGCAATACACATATATTTAAATGGAGTTTATATCAAATATTATATATTATAGAAACTTATATCAAATTTTTAATGTACTAGGGGCATTAAACAACAACATGTTATTTAAAACAAACTAACAAATTGGTTTTCTGGTAAGATCAAAACATATATGTATGTTCATTAGGGGTGTCCTTATTTTCAAACATCGGTTTTCTATATATTCCCGGCCAGAAATCGGTTCCTTTATGTATTTAGATAAAACGGTAAAAGTTTGGGGTCAATGCGATAACATTTAGTGGACCCGGAAGCCAGCTGAAAAATTCAATAGGTCAGTATTGGCAAATATCAATATTCATACATTCGCCTTATATTAGACGCAGTTTTTATAGTATATTTAACAAAACATATATGTATGTATACAAAAATAATTTTTGTATTCTTATTCAGAAATAACATTTAAAATAATTGTGATAATTTTGCGTATTTAAAAAAAAGGCATGCAACACAAGCTTGATATTTTGCAAATTTACCGAAATTTGGTTCTACATTTTGAGCGCGCTGTTTGTAGGCAAACAAATTTCCCGAGAAAAAGTGAACTGCGTGGCGACAATAAGTCGTTCAGAAAATAAAATAGTAACTGCTCATAACGGGACATTTCTGCTGTGAAATATTTCCAAAAGCATGCAAGAGGTTCTTGTGCATGTTGTGATTTTAATAAGTAAATATAATTGTAAGCGTTCACAAGCAAGAAATAGCAATTATTTTGAAGAATAATTATTTGGTTTAATAAATACTTTAAAATTGTTTGAATTTCGGTGGGCAGTTGTGTTTAAAGTGTAAAAAGTGAAGTATATAAAATAAACTAGTATGTCTAGTTTAGCAACACGAATGTCAGTTGCCAATTTAAGAAAAGTTAGTTTGATTGGATACACAATGCATAAAATTACAGGTGCAAAACTTCCATCTAATCGGCAGGTTTTAGAAGTTTTGTTTTACAATATGAGATTTGTAGATCTTTCAGCAAAGGAAAGCGCAAAACTTGCTATCAAAGCAGCACAAATATTTTGGCAACAAGCACGAATACCGATAAGAAAAGAAGATAAATGTGTTGAGAAGTTATTGAAACTGTAAGAAAGTTGGAAAGAGAAGAAGAAAAGAGATCCAATTCACAGGAAGGAGTCGTTGATATGTTTGTTGGAAGTTTGGATGATTTATTTGACATGGCCACCGCCAATGCGCTTGAAAAAATGAAGTTAGTAGAAGATAAGAAATTTCTTGAAATGCAACGTCAAAAAAGACGGCCAGGTTGCATGATGGGTGTTGATAAGGTTTTGTACGATCGTGAAGTGCGTGCACAAGAAAGACAGGAGAAAGCAGCATTACGAAAAAGGCGGTATGAAGAACAAAATTCTAAATGTTCTAATATAATCGAGGAAAGCAATGAAAATGATATAGTACTTGTGGAGGCTGGAAATGAAAATGTAGTAATTCCGTTGGAAAAAATTTGTTTGCAAACTGAGTGTAAAAAGCGACGAGGCACTAAAAGTATCATAACACCACGATTGTTAGCAGCATTAGACAATGCCAAAGTGTCAGATGGTATGGCCGTACATATTTTAGTAGCCGCTGCTGAAGCATTGGGTCATTGTGTGGAAGAACTTGTTATTAATCGATCAACAATTCATCGTATGCGTCAACAAAATCGGTCTGCAGAATTCAAAGATATTTCTTCTGAATTTAAAGAAAAGGTGAGTTCCCTATAGTTGACAATGCACTTTTATTAATGTTAATTTACACTTAACAAGGCCAATGCAAATGGAGCACTAGTTGTTCTTTTTGATGGGAAGTTCATGACAGAAATAAAAGGTCGTAGTAAAGTGGAAAGAATTGCTGTTTTAATTAGCTACGATGGAACATCGAAATTTCTTGGAGCATCAAAGATACAGTCGTCGACTGGTGCAAATATTGCTGAAACTGTTTATCAGAGATTAGTCGATTTTTTTTTTTTGTTGAACTTGTTAAAGGCATATCTTATGATACAACTGCTGTCAATACTGGTGTTAAAAATGAAGCCGCAGTCCTTTTGGAAAAAAAACTGCAACGCAATCTCATGCACCTACCATGCCGTCATCATATGTACGAAATTATTTTGCGCAACGTTTTTGAATCAAAGATAATGTCAAACTCAGCTCCAGAAATACTCTTGTTTGAACGATTTGTGAAGGCCTGGCCAAACCTTAAGAAAACCTTGTTTAAAACTAGTGTTGATGATAAATTTGTGGCATCAAAAATAAGCCAAGTGGAACGGGACGCTCTTGTAAGCTTCTTGCAGGACCAATTAAAAAAATCGCATAGCCGCGATGACTACAAAGAAATGCTACAACTTGCTTTAACTTTCCTTGGTGCAGATTGCTTTAATTTATGTGCTCCAGGTGCAACCAGCAACGCACGGTGGATGGCAAAAGCAATCTATTGTCTCAAAATATATTTATTACGTGATCAGTTTAAACGTACAACCAGGGAATTGAGTGGCATCCGCGATATTTGTATTTTCATTGTTAAAATGTACATCAAAAGTTGGTTCGGAAGTACAAATGCGAATTCAGCACCTAATCAAGATCTTTTCTTTATTAAAGACGCTCTAAATTATACAGATACAGATTCAACAATTTCAGAAGCTATTATTAAAAAAATGTCTAACCACTTATGGTACATCGCCGAAGAAACTGTAGCGTTATAATTTTTTGACTTATCAGTTACCCACGCAGAAAAACGTTAAATGATAAAACAATTAAAAAGCAAGGAACCAGTTGTTCATTTAAAAAATAGCCGAAGCCACTCAAAATTGACAGATTTTCGAACTTACGAGCTTAGCGATTTTGTTTCAGAAAAGACAAATTTTTTTTCAATAATTTTGGGTAATCTTCAGCCTTTTTGGGCGTGGATCCATCCCAATGGGAAAATAATTCAGATTTCGAAAATAATTGGACTTTTTGCCACAACTTACAAGTTGTTAATGATCCCGCTGAAAGAGGAATAAAATTTTTGCAAGACTGCAGCAAAATTTTAACGAATGATGAAGAGGAAAAGCAGTTGGTACTCCAAATTGTTGAATCGTATCGCAAAAAATACAAATCATACAAAAAAATTGATTTAATGTAAAATATAAATTTAAATATGTAATATGTATGAAAAAAAATAAAAATGTACAATATTTGCCCATACTGACCTATTAAATTTTTCAGGTGGCTTCCGGGCCAACTAAATGTTATCGTATTGACCCCAAATTTTAACTGTTTACTTTAAATACATAAGGGAACCAAATTCTGGCCGGGAAACTGTAATACAAACATTTTGAAATTCCCCTTACAAGTAAGTCTGTCTCCCACAAGAATTTGTTAGCATTTCTGCGGCCCATCTTCCTTTATAATGCTCTTCTATTACGATAATGTTCTAATAGAACCCTTCGCCTTGATCGTCACCCACAGCTTAAATTCAGATAAGAATCGAGACCATATTTCATCCCAAAATTTTATGTGACATTATAATTTTATTTATTAAGTCTTAGTCATTTTCCAATTTACGTTTTCCTTGAAAATTTGGATAACGTTCACAAAACATTTTCAGGTGAGTTTTTTTCTGATTATTCAGTTTTTCCTCAAAGCTCTTATTCCTTATTAGTTGTCATATTTGTAGATATACAAATACTCTCTCTTAAATTTTTGCCTCGCTGAATTTGGGAAATTTCGTTTTGGACAGGCAGTTCCGGACTATGAAGGATGGGTCTTGTACAAATGAGCATCCTCCCCCAGGCATCCACACCCACACCACACGATCATACCACATCAACTTCACAACATTGACACGCACCTTCATCATACCCACGTCACAAACCATTAAAGCTTATACATTCTACACTACACACCAACCAACCACATCACACCAGCTGATTCCACACACAGAAGAAAAGAAAAGGGGACCAAAAGGACAACTGCAACTCACTTCGCTTTCGACTTTAACAGCGACTTGCACGCGTGGGCGAACACCTCGAACGAGCGTTTTTCTTTAATATCCAGTTTTTCGGCAGTTGAATCTCCAGTTTTCCGGCAATTAAAATCCAGTTTTTCGGCAGTTAAATCTCCAGTTTTCCGGCAATTAATATCCAGTTTTTCGGCAAATAAATCTCCAGTTTTTTCGGCATTTAATATCCAGTTCTTCGGCAGTTAAATCTCCAGGTTTTCGGCAATTAATATCCAGTTTTTCGGCAGTTAATCTCCAGTTTTCCGGCAATTTATATCCAGTTTTTCTGCAGTTCATGGTGTCGGAGTTATAAGCATTTTTCTTACTTATTACTTTTTATAACGTTAACATTCAAATTGTGAAGATCCTGAATCCTCAAATACATACAATATACATATGCGCGCGTATACTCATTTTAAAACCAATTCGTCAATTCGCCAATTTCATTTTTTCACAAAACAAATTTGGTAGTGATCGTGAAGGTGAGTGAGAAAATATAAAAGTATTTGCGGTGCACAGTAAAAACGGTGAGTTAGTGAAGAATCCATGGTCCTTCGAGGCAAAAAGAACGGCACATTGGTGAAACGTTAAAAAAAAAAAAAAAAAAAAAAAAACGCCGCCACAGGAGAATGGTGCAGTGAAATCTGTGTTAATATACCTAAAAACAAAAAAAAAAAATTAAATAAAATAATAATAATTATAATACGGGCGCGAACTCAAAGCTTATAAATAAATAAAACACCCTAAATACAAATAAAACAAGAGAAAACGTTAACGTCGGCTGCACCGAAGCTAATCTTCACAGGGTCTCCGACGCTTCCTTCTGGATGTCACAAGCTGCTTGGTAAACAAACATATACAAGAAAGCGGAACGCCGGCGTAGGAAGGAAATCCCACCTACACACCATTTTTCACCAAATTTCTGAACCCAAACTCCTTGAGGAAAACCAGAGTGAGTGCATCAATTCCACTTTTGATTTAATTTATTATATGTATATATGTATGTAGCGTTGCACAAACGGTCAATATAAAAGAACCGAAAGAAATTAAACCCGGTTTATAAAAACGGTTTGTAAAATTCTAAATCGGCGGCAAATTTAAGTACCGATAGAATCCAATACGGTACATAATATATATGTATATATGTATCCACAGTATATATATACATATATATATATATATATATATATATTTAAATATATTTAACTAAACAAATAATTATTCCTTGCTTTTTAAACTTTCCTTCGTGTATACAATACATACAATTCCCACAGAGAAAAAATTCAATATTTTCAATTTATTTTTAAATTATTCTGGCAATACCGCTCCAGTTCATTAACTGTGAGAGGGACACTTGCCAATTATACGAACAATACCTCTTCAGCTTATTAAGCTGTGAGAGGAATTACTTCCAAAAAGTAAGCAAAAATTTGCAAGAAGAATACAGCATAAAAGGGAATAAGTACAAACATACATATATACATATCCTCAAGCGGATTATATACATTATGTAACTGAAATTGATACATATACATATATACTATATATACATATATATATATATTTATTATACATTAGCGCTTTTGCGCATATTTCTGAACGCGAGTACACAACCGCGAAATATTTCGATATTGCCTCATATTCTCACATGCGTATACCTATAAACATAGGATACAACACAACAAATTAAGAATATACAGAAGCGGTGCGGTGAACCAAAACAACTTTGGGCAAACAAAGTAAATATTTTACATGCTAATTACCTTTGTACATATGTACATACACACACATATCGAAAGTCCAATTTTGGCGATTCCTAGCATTTATCTTGTTCCTTGTCACACAAGAACAAGCATAATTGCACATATTTTATTTAACGCATTCTATATGCACATAAAATCCACACGTATGTACAAAGGATATTGACCTAGTTTCAGTGCGCGCTGCAACAAGGGCATACGAATAAATTCGTGATAACTATTTTTTCGAAAAAAAAAAACGTTGTATAAACGAGATCAATACAAGCGATAAACGTATTATTGTATTCTTTTGCGGAAATAAAAACTCTTATTTTTTGAAAAGAGCTTTCGTTAACATATATATTTTACGCATCCAATTTTCCGGAAATAACAACTCTTATTTATTGAAAAGAGTTTTCGGTAATATCTCTATTATAATAAAATATATATATATATATTTTATTAACTAAAATTTTTGAATGAGTACTGAATCAACGGAATCTAAAGCAGAATTCTTAAGAATTCCGAAAATGACTAATAACGATAAAAGCCCATGTACACCTGCTGAAGCTACACGCTCGAAGCAAGGTGCTACAAAGCAAAAACGGGGGAAAGACATTTCTTATATTAAGTTCATTTCTGAGAGTGACAGCTTGATTAAATACTGCACTCGATTTGCATCTTCACCGATTCAGGACAACTCTGAATCGGTACTAGAAATAAAAAATAAATCTATCGACAATTTTTGGACACGCCTCCAAGCTGCATACGACGCAATAGTAGAAACTGATGATTCAGATCTACCTGAAAATTTCAAATCTTCGGCTTACGCCAAATACGAAAATTGCTTAGACCGCTATGAAAACACAAAAGCAATGATATCAGATCAATTAAAACTTATTAAGTCAATTTCACCTACTCCCCACACTAGAGTAGAGTTACCGTCCTTCTGGGACATGTTTACAGCCGTGTACATAAACCATCCAAAATTATCACAAGCGCAAAAACTGTATCACCTCCGATACAAAACTAAAGGTCAAGCAGGCGTAATAGTCAAGCAGTTCGCATTGAATGACGATAATTTTAATTTAGCTTGGGAAGCTTTAAGACAAAGATACGAAAATGAGAGAATATTAGTTGACAAGCAAGTAACGATACTTATGAACTTGCCTAAAATTCAAAGAGAAACCAGTGAAGAATTCATGAAACTAGAATCCACTGTTTCAAACTGTTTGTCGGTTCTATCGACACAAAATATTCCCACTCACAATTGGGATCCTATTCTGGTAAACATATGTACTGCCGCATTACCAGAAAAATCATTACTTTTATGGGAGCAATCGCTCTCATCAAGAAGAAAATGCCCAACGTGGCAGCAGATGAAAGATTTCTTAACTACACAATACGAAATTGCGGAAAGGGTAGACAAAAAAGTAGTCAGAACTAAAAACGTTCAACAAGACTTAAATCGAAGCTTCAATAAACCCCAAGCCGGAAGCAACAATCATTTAAACAGAAGCTTTTTCAAAGCACAATCGTTCACATCTGAACAAAATAAATTCACGTCATGCGAACTATGTTCTGGAGAGCATAAGTTAAAAGCTTGCGAGAAATTTAAAAAATTGAATGTCAATGAAAGGAACAACTTTGTCAGGTCAAAAAGACTCTGTACAAACTGCTTGTCCTACTCACACATTCTTAATACTTGCGAAAGCAAATTTAATTGCGTATATTGCCACAAAAGGCATCATTCTATGTTACATCTCAATAACTTTCCCAACACATCTCATAGGAGCGCTTTTTCAAAAAAAGCTACGGGTTTAGTTGCAACAGCAACTCCCGAAACAAAACCTCAAGAGACGCCATGTTGTTCAAAGGCATTAAAAACTCAAACGCTACACAGTGAAAATCATAGTAGAGTACTATTACCCACAGCAGTTGTCTCCATCGAACATCGAGGAGAACTGTTCAAACTAAGAGCCCTAATAGACCAAGGATCGCAACGATCATTCATAGCGTCTAGGGCACAAAATAGGCTAAAACTGCCAACAAAACATGCCAACTATGAAATTACGGGAATGGGCGGACGAGTAGTACAAAACTCAAGTAAAATCTGCCCCATTACCCTAATTTCATTCCAAGCGGATAAGCGCATTCAAGCAAATGCTATTGTCTTACCGCAATTAACAAACATGCTTCCAAGCTATCAAATAAATAGCAAGCATTGGGATAAAATTTCACACCTGACACTGGCAGATCCCAACTGCAACACGCCAGCTCAGATAGACATCCTAATAGGCAGCGACCTTATACCGCAAATCATATTAGAAGGTGTTGAAAAAATTTCGAAAACACTACTGGCGCAAAATACCAGTTTCGGATGGGTCCTAAGTGGACTAGTTGCGGAACCAGTCACAGCCATGACAACTCAAGTTGAGGAAATCTCAAACGAGTACCTCAATTCACAATTGAGAAAATTTTGGGAGTTAGAAGAACTCCCCCCCATTCCAATTACAACACCTGAAGATCAGTATTGTGAAGACTTTTACAAAGCCACAACTACTCGATCAAATAATGGTCGGTATGTCGTGCGACTACCAATAAAACAACAATTTCCAGACACACTCGCCTTAGGTCACTCTCGCACCTCTGCAATACAGCAGTTTCTAAGTATGGAGAAAAACCTACTTAGAAAAGGTGAGCTTAAACAAGTTTATGATGGTGTCGTGGAAGAATACCTTCATTTAGATCACATGGAGGAAGTAAGCCCATGTGAAAAAATCATAAGAGGCAAATATTACTCTTTCTACTTGCCACATCATGCAGTAGTAAAGCCTGAGAAGAAAACAACAAAAGTTCGAGTTGTCTTCAATGCATCACGATTCACGAGCTCAGGTAATTCCCCTAAATGATATTCTATTTACGGGACCCACACTCCAACCAGATTTAATGCTCCTCATATTGAACTGGCGTATATACAAATACGTATTCAATGGGGATGTCGAAAAGATGTATCCACAAATACTGGTTCATAAAGATGATCAAGATTTTTAGCGCATTATTTTCCGAAAATCTGCCAATAGTCCACTATGCGACTTTAAATTGAAAACAGTTACCTTTGGCGTAAACTGTGCCCCATATCTAGCCATTCGTACACTACACGAACTGGCAGAAGACACAAAGCAGAATTTCCACTGGCAACAGAAGTCTTAAAAACGCAAACGTATGTAGACGATATCCTGTCTGGAAGCCACAGTCTTCCACAAGCATACGAGACCTTATCACAGGTAATAAGTGCCCTCAATACCGCAGGGTTTCCTTTAAAAAAGATTACAGCCAATCACCCAAATATTTTAAAAAATATTCCTAAAGACCATTTGTTGGATACTAATTTCCTTATATTTGAAAAGGTAAGTACAACAAAAACACTAGGCATCCAATGGAATGCGATATCGGACCAGTTTTTATACACTACTGAGTCCATATCCGCATTATCCGCTATTACAAAACGCCAAATTCTCTCCTCTGTGGCAAAACTTTTTGACCCCGCAGAATGGCTTTCGCCAATTATGATACAAGCGAAAATCCTTATCCAAGAATTATGGCTAGACGGAACCGACTGGGACGAACAAGTGAAACCTCTTCGCTTAGAAAAATTTTCTCAGTTCGCTAATAATTTGAACGACATCTCGAAGGTACAAATTCCACGGTGGGTAAACTATTCCCCCGAATACAAAGTGGAACTACACGGTTTCTGCGACGCCTCTGAAAAGGCATACTGTGCCACTATTTATGTGCGCACACAAAGCGATATTGCAACCACAAGCCACTTACTGGCGGCAAAAGCAAAAGTCGCACCTCTAAAAACGAAAAGTCTACCACGACTTGAACTTTGTGGCGCTCTGCTATTCGCAAAGCTAGCTTCAATGGTACAGACCCACTTAAATATGGCGAAATACAGATTATATTTATGGTCCGATTCCGAGATAGTTCTAGCCTGGTTAGAAAAACCACCACATGCGTGGAAAACTTATATTTCTAACCGAACATCTGAAATACTTGACCTAGTAGGATCAGCCACTTGGCGTCTCGTAGCTGGTGATGACAATCCTGCTGATTTAGGTACAAGAGGATGCAAACCTCTGCATCTCGCCACCTCCACCCTCTGGTGGAATGGCCCGCGATGGTTAACAGAATCTCCCGATTCTTTGCCACAATCGCCCATGCGCAACATACTTGCCCCAGAAAGTCGTAAAATCGACATTTATCATGCAACACTGGATGACACTGACATCCTTGAACGATTTTCATCGTTCCCCCGAGCCCTCCGGGTAGTTGCCTATATGCTCAAGTTTTTAGAGCGGCTTAAGCTTAAAGTTAAAGGAGCAACTTATCTCCATGGCGATAAATTGACGCACCAAGACTTACAAAAAGCAAAGGTCGCTCTTATCGCATCAACCCAAACGCGCTACTTCAGCCGCGATATAGAATTACTAAGAGAATCGAAGCCTATCGATAAAAAGAGCTCACTCTTAGTCCTAAACCCATTTCTAGATTCGAAGGGTTTACTTCGTGCGAATGGTCGGCTTGCTAATTCAAGCCTAACGTACAATGAACGCCACCCTATAATCATACCAGAGAGGTGTCCGTTCGCCACGTTATTTATTAGATATATCCACATACTAATGCTCCATGGCGAACATCGCCTCATGCAACATATGGTCCGCCAAGAGCTGTACATACCCCGACTGAAGCCCCAAATAAAGAAGTGCATTTTCATGTGCAAAATCTGCACTATGCATAAGCAGAAAATGCGATCGCAGATTATGGCAGCACTTCCACCTGAACGCTGCAATTTTGCTCCGCCTTTCACCACAACAAGTGTAGATTTTGCTGGACCTTTTATGATAAAGGCATCCATGCTAAGGCTGTTTTTGTCTGTTTCACGACAAAAGCAGTACACCTTGAGCTATGTACGAATCTGACGACGGAGGTTTTTCTTGCGGCTTTTGCTCGTTTCGTCGGACGACGAGGCTTTCCATCAAAAATCATGAACGATAATGGTAAAACATTTATCGGAGCTCAAAGAGCTACCGAAAAACAGTTTGTGGACTTCACAAAACAAGTCTCACCGGAAATTGTTCAAAAATACGCTCCCCAAGGTATCAATTGGCAGTTTATCCCCCCAATCGCCCCTCACATGGGCGGCTTATGGGAGTCAGCTGTAAAAAGCTTCAAATCTCATTTCAAGAAGCTAGCTGGCAACTATAAATTCAATTATGAAGAGTTCACGACACTCTTAACTAGAATTGAAGCCGTTCTTAACTCACGGCCTCTCGCTGCACTCTCGCAAGATCCCTCAGATTTTACTGCCCTCACGCCAGGGCATTTTCTTAAAGGAGCGCCCATTCTGGCCACACCTGAGCCAGGCGTGGAGTCGCTTTCCTTATTAAACCGTTGGGAAAGAATTAAGATTCTCCACTACGACTTCAGTCGCCGATGGAAAGATTATTATTTAAAGGACCTCCACAGAAGGTACCGATGGAAAATCACAGAAAATGCGCCTAAGCTTGGAGATTGTGTCTTAATTAGTGACGATTGTCTCCCCCCTACTGAATGGCGGCTTGGCCGCATAGAGAAGCTCTTACTACGGCTCCGACGGTCATATTCGCGTAGTCGATCTCCGTACACAATGGGGAACGCTAACTAGACCGTTCGTTAAATTATGCTTTTAGCCAACCGCAGATAAAATCGAAACGTAACCGCAACCAATAAACAAACAAAAAAAAAATTATGTATATGTATATATAGTAGTAAACGCACCCGCTACAAATAAAAAGCCACCAAAAACCCAAACCAAAAGGGAAATGTCGATCCGTACGACGACTTACTTCTGCCACATTACGTGCCACCACCGGCCATATGATTATATACACATATATATGTGATAATTACAATAAAAACCTATTTCTTACTAGGTCAATATGGAAGCCGAGATGCCCACTACTCGGACGCCCACTGTACGTTCGGCCGTGACTGTTCCGCGCCCTAAAGCTACCCCTGTAGCAGCGCCGCGAACAACCATCGTTACCGCAGCCCATCGAGAAGTTCAAACAGCTCAGCGTAGTGACACGCAAGCACGGGTTCCGGAACCAGCACCACTTCAGTGCGCGCTATGTCGCTGCCGACATCGATTGCCACATTGTGGCATATTCAAGGGGATGACATCTCAGCAACGCCAGCAGGTCGCCCAGGCCAGGCCCAGGCAATGCCGGACCCGACGTTGAGCGTCGTCATCCCCCTCGCGGCTGTACTGCCAGCCGACGACTCCCGCGACCGCAATCGCGAAAGCAAGCCTTCCCTTCGGAGGAGTCCCGCGCCTGGCACCGTCATCACCGTACCACCCCGCATCGGAGGCGCCATCTTAGGCCGCAGGCCCATCGTAGGACAGGTCTCAGCAACGTTGTTGCAACACTGCAACAACTTCAGAGGCTACTAGGCTAAATACTCGCCTAGGGGGGCCAGGATGTACAAATGAGCATCCTCCCCCAGGCATCCACACCCACACCACACGATCACACCACATCAACTTCACAACATTGACACGTACCTTCATCATACCCACGTCACAAACCATTAAAGCTTATACATTCCACACTACACACCAACCAACCACATCACACCAGCTGATTCCACACACAGAAGAAATGAAAAGGGAACCAAAAGGACAACTGCAACTCACTTCGCTTTCGACTTTAACAGCGACTTGCACGCGTGGGCGAACACCTCGAACGAGCGTTTTTCTTTAATATCCAGTTTTTCGGCAGTTGAATCTCCAGTTTTTCGGCAATTAATACCCAGTTTTTCGGCAGTTAAATCTCCAGTTTTCCGGCAATTAACATCCAGTTTTTCTGCAGTTCATAGTGTCGGAGTTATAAGCATTTTTCTTACTTATTACTTTTTATAACGTTAACATTCAAATTGTGAAGATCCTGATAAAATACATACAATATACATATGCGTGCGTATACCCATTTTAAAACCAATTCGTCAATTCGCCAATTTCATTTTTTTGCAAAACAAATTTGGTAGTGATCGTGAAGGTGAGTGAGAAAATATAAAAGCATTTGCAGTGCACAGTAAAAACGGTGTGTTAGTGAAGAATCCAGGTCTGTTAGCCGAAGACAAGTTTGGTAGTGTGTTTGGTCTTGGTTGTAATGTTTTAGACAAACTAAAATTATACTCACTTTTATAATCCTTTGGTTTCATCCAAATCATTGGTATAGCAAATGAGTTTTTGTTAGCCCGAATAATAATAAATAATAAGTTATACAACAAATCCAAAGAAAAAACTATTTAACTAAATTGGAGGAATTTTAAGCCAGTCAAATGCAAAAATCGTCTGTGCAAGATTCTTCTTCTTCCACCACAAAAGGGGAGTTTCTCTTTCGAGGCCGTTGGTAATTTTTTATTGTTAGTGTTTTTTACGTGGTGGGCCCACACCCAGCGCACAATCCTATGTAGGTGATGTTTCGCCTTCTCAATTTTTTCTCTCCTTCAAACGGATGTTCATAGGCTAACCAGAGGATACTTGGTCAAAGACCGGAAGTCGTGAGTCATATGTAAAAGAATCCTTTCTGTCCACTCCCAAGTGAATGGCGATCAGAGATCTTTCCTCACTTCTACACGTGACTCCATCCTCCATGTTCAAGATTGCATCAAAATAAAAGGCAACTTGCTAAATTCGTAGGTTAAGTTATATTTGTATGTGTATATGCAATGAATGAAATATAGTGAATTTCCTGTTAGCGCACAGTGTACTATGTTAAAACACATTCGGTTTTTCTTTAATTAAGCAGCTATAGTCAAATCATAGATCCATACATACCTTTCACATTCTTGTATACACACAAATCTTCTTCCTCTTTACTGGCGTAGGCACCGCTTACGCGATTATAGCCGAGTCAACAACAGTGCGCCAGTCGTTTCTTCTCTTCGCTACTTGGCGCCAATTGGATATTCCAAGCGAAGCCAGGTCCTTCTCCACTTGGTCCTTCCAACGGAGTGGAGGTCTTCCTCTTCCTCTGCTTCCCGCGGCGGGTACTGCTTCGAATACTTTCAAAGCTGGAGTGTTTTCATCCATCCGGACAACATGACCTAGCCAGCGTAGCCGCTGTCTTTTAATTCGCTGAACTATGTCAATGTCGTCGTATATCTCATACAGCTCATCGTTCCATCGAATGCGACATTCGCCGTGGCCAACGCGCAAAGGACCATAAATCTTTCGCAGAACTTTTCTCTCGAAAACTCTTAAGGTCGACTCATCGGTTGTTGTCATCGTCCAAGCCTCTGCACCGTATAGCAGGACGGGAATTATGAGCGACTTATAGAGTTTGGCTTTTGTTCGTCGAGAGAGGACTTTACTTTTCAATTGCCTACTCAGTCCAAAGTAGCACCTGTTGGCAAGAGTAATCCTGCGTTGGAATTCCAGGCTGACATTGTTGGTGGTGTTTACGCTGGTTCCAAGATAGACGAAATTATCTACAACTTCAAAGTTATGACTGTCAACAGTGACGTAGGAGCCAAGTCGCGAGTGCGACGACTGTTTGTTTGATGACAAGAGATATTTCGTCTTGCACTCGTTCACTGCCAGACCCATTTCTTTTGCTTCCTTATCCAGTCTGGAGAAAGCAGAACTAACGGCGCGGGTGTTGAGACCGATGATATCAATATCATCGGCATACGCCAGCAGTTGTACACTCTTATAGAAGATGGTACCTTCTCTGTTGAGTTCTGCAGCTCGAATTATTTTCTCCAGAAGCAGGTTGAAGAAGTCGCACGATAGGGAGTCGCCTTGTCTGAAACCTCGTTTGGTATCGAACGGCTTGGAGAGGTCCTTCCCGATCCTGACGGAGCTTTGAGTGTTGCTCAGCGTCAGTTTACACAGCCGTATTAGTTTTGCGGGAATACCAAATTCAGACATCGCGGCATAGAGGCAGCTCCTTTTCGTGCTGTCGAAAGCAGCTTTCAAATCGACGAAGAGGTGGTGTCTGTCAATTCTCCTTTCGCGGGTCTTTTCCAAGATTTGGCGCCTGGTGAATATCTGGTCGGCTGTTGATTTGCCAGGTCTAAAGCCACACTGATAAGGTCCAATCAGTTTGTTGACGGTGGGCTTTAATCTTTCACACAATACGCTCGACAGAACCTTATATGCGATGTTGAGGAGGCTAAGCCCACGGTAGTTGGCGCAGATTGTGGGGTCTCCTTTTTTATGGATTGGGCATAGCACACTTAAATTCCAATCGTTGGGCATGCTTTCGTCCGACCATATTTTACAAAGAAGCTGATGCATGCTCCTTACCAGTTCTTCGCCGCCGTGTTTGAATAGCTCGGCTGGCAATCCGTCGGCCCCTGCCGCTTTGTTGTTCGCATAGAGAAGAAGTGAAAATACCACGTATCCTAGTGATATGAACGGCCACTTGCTACGATGTAAAGCGGATGATCAGTAAATACCAATACATAAAAAATAGTTATAACAAAAATGGACAGAAAAATAATTAACGGCCTATATGAGTAGGGGGTAGAGAAATGTTTGAGTGTTAAAAATGCTTTATTTCGACTTCAAGTTGTCCTATAGAAAAAAATGATATGGCAAAGAAGTGGTTTTAACAAGTTGTATAATTTTTGTATCTGCATTTTGACTTAATTTTATCTCGCACAAAAAAGTTTTTCTTTCACGAAATTCGATGTAAATTTACATTCTTATACACATATTGTGTACTGATGGTATAGAAAATATATACTATACTCTACTATGGGAAATTTGATGGTGAAAAAATATTGTCCGTAATTGCCTTCAATTTCATTTTTGTTATTTTGTATTCCTTTTTGAATAAGTTTTAATCTAATATGATTTGTTTCGCTTTGTCCCATTTTCAAGAGCTTCTGTACTTAGGGGTCTCTATAAAGCGTTATCGTTATCGGGAAAATGCTACGTAATGCGAAAAGTACATTGGGAATTGCGTTTAGCGCATGTGTTTTTCCCTTCGCAATGTCGGCACTATATAGTATATTGCGAAAGCGAGTACGGAACTTGTTCGTTTACGAATTTTTGATTCGTCATCAAACCAGCAAACGCAACGAACAAAGTTCATGGCGCTTATTTGTAGTTTACATTCCCTACAATAATTTGTTTCATTAGTGAGAGAAGGAAACCTTAAAGTTATTTCAAAATGAATGAAAAAAGAACATAAAATGGGGAAAAGGAAATATAAATTGGCTGTTAAAAAACGCGAACATCAAAAAGATAGATTTCGAAAAAACAAAATTAAAATTTCCAACATTAGAACTAAAAGAGTAAATGGCAGACGCAACCAAAACATATTGAATTTTAAGTATGTATTTTTGATTTAATGTAATAATGCGTTTTTTTCTTTTTCAATGATATTGAAGTCTGATAGAACTGATTTTTTTAATATCCAATTTATTTTTATTATCAAATTTTCCATTTACTATATTCGACATTACTTCCAATCCATATTTACACCTTTTATATTAAAAACATTCACAACAAATTTAAGGGGTTACATGGATTTCTTCGAGCAAAAATCGGCCGATTTTCGATTTTCTTTTTACTAAAAATTTAAATGTTTTATTCAACCTTCCGTCAGTTCCTCGGAAAAAAGATGTATCCGCGTTGACAGCAGACCTTCTTACAGGATCGTCTGAAGGTAAAAGGAAAAATATGTGCACAGTTACAATCATAAACTAGGTATTGGAGGAAGAAAAAACGAAAAAGTGAATATGGTATTTTTGGCAGACGTTTTTACAAAAAAAATTACATTTTCGTTAAAATCGCTCGATGTTTATTTTAATAGTTTTAATTGAACAAAAATAATCCTATGTCCAAGATCATCTAACTTTGGAAACATAGTTTCGAAAAAAACGCGTCTACAATTTTAAGTGACTATATGGTTGACTTCAAGCGCGTAGCTTTGCAAAGCGGTATCTCCGAAATCTCGGATCAAGTTGAGAATTTAGAAAAAGAAAAGGATCATAAAAGCATTTCGAGTGTTAATAAAGCATTGCTTTTGGGGAAATACTATTTCAGTTCGAAATAGTACGCATATGCTTAATATTTTCCATTTAAATATTCCTCGCTAGAGAGCTTCGAAAATAAACGCGTCCCACCGCAAACGCAACGTCCCGCAATTTTGAAATCTGCACTATCGACTTTTTCTTTTATACTATGTATTGATATTGATGTGAGATTTTTTTATTGTTTTTAGAAAATGAAGTATTCAAAGTATTCCTACAAACATGAAAACAAACGCTTATTATTTGAAATATATTTTTGCATGTTTAATTGTATTGAATTTTACCATAAAGACATAAGAAAATCAGCCAAATCGGTTCAGCCGTTCTTGAGTTATAAATGGTGTAACTAACACGGCTTATATATATATATATATATATATGTTGTATATTTAAAGATAGATTGTATATAACACATAATTATACTACAGATGTATTCGATGTCCCAAACATTTGAGAGTAGCGAATCAAACAAACCATACCAGATGGTTAAATCCCGTCTTTAGCACTTGGTATGTTACTTTCCGTTCTTGGTGGAGAAATACTTCTATAGGCATCAAAAAATATTTTAATAAAATTGTTATTTAGTTTCTATAAACAATTTATAATAATTTAATTACAGAACCGTTTTTAACCATCTTTATGTCAACTGGTGCGTTAGAGTCCGCTTTCTTTTTCAATTGTCCAGTGGGAGTTTCATGACATTTCATAGATTCAAAATGAAGTTATTGCGTTTTAAGTGTCAGTGTGTTTAAGTTATCGGTGCGAAAATGGGCTTCGAAAAAAGAACCAACATTAAATTTTGCTTTAAAATTAGGAAAACTTTTACCGAAACCGTTTCAATTGTTGAAACAAGTAGATGGCGATGATTGCCTATCCCGTAGCAGAGTGCACGAGTGGTTTCAACATTTTCAAAGTAGTCGTGAGGACATTAATGACGATCCACATGTGGGCGAATCAAAATCCGTGATCCCTGGAAATTCCATCGAAGCTGTGCGTGAATCAGAACTCAGCCGTCACCTTTGCTGCTTTCTCACAGGCTTTCGTGATGTGGGTCCGATAATTTAGCCTCGCGTCAATAATTACACCCAGGTATTTCAACGACTGTTGCGTTGGGATATTGTATCCATCAATGTTGAGCGTAGTCGCCTCTAGTTTTTTCCTGCTCGTTATCAGCACCGCTTCAGTTTTTTGGCTTGCTAACTGGAGCTTTGCTTTTGTTAGCCATTCTTTTATTTTAATCGCCACGTGGTTGCACAGGTACTCTATCTGGCTTATTTCTTTTGCCACTACCGTTACTGCTATATCATCAGCGTACCCGATTATCTGTATTTCTTTGGGCAATGGAAGACGTAGCACCCCGTCATACAAAACATTCCACAGTAGCGGCCCTAGTACAGAGCCTTGTGGAACACCGCCTGTTATAATATAGTTTCTAGGACCTTCTTCTGTGTCGTATAGCAGTAATCTATCGGAGAGGTAGCTGGATATGATCCTCAGCAGGTAGAGTGGTGTCTTCTTCTGTTTCAGGGCTTCCATGATGTGCGGCCAATAGGCCGAGTTGAAGGCATTTTTACGTCGAAGGTCACTACCGCGCAGTATTCCTTGGAGCCATATAACCACCTGGTTCCTTCAATAGCCTTACTTGCGACCTCTGTTACCTTTTTTTATGGCGTCTATTGTTGACCTGTGTCTTCGAAAACCATATTGGTTTTCGGCTAAGCCCGGCGGCTCTCTTTCTAGGTGTTGCTCTAGCCGCACACAGATTATACGCTCCAGTATTTTCCCCATTGTGTCCAGCATACATAGTGGTCGGTAGGAGCCTGGCTCCCCTGCTGGTTTATTTGGCTTTTGTATGAGCACTAGCCGCTGTTTTTTCCAGACCTTAGGGAATACTCCCTCTCGTAAGCATCGTGTATAAACTTCCGTAAACGGGGTGGGTTTATATTTATTCGGGATGCCATCTAGGCCTGATGCTTTACTGTTTGCGAATCTCTCTGCTGCTTCTATGGTTTCTTGGTCAGTGACTAGCGGTGCCTTGTAGCATTTGCGTCGGGAAAAGAGTTTGGACAACCGTCTTTAATAAAGTAGGGAATGTAGGCGCTTGTCCTTTATAGTCTTTAATCTTTGACATGACGATTCTATATGCATCTCCCCACGGGTTTTCATCGACCTTGTTGCAGAGCTCTTTAAAACAACAGGCTTTGCTCTTCTTTATTGCTTTCTTGAGTTCGTTTCGCTTTCGTTTAAAGCGCTCATTTAGTATTGTGAAATCCGCCGTTTGTCGTCCCCTTTGACACTGGCGCCTCGCTTTGTGGCATTCACTTCTTAGAGCTTCAATACCCTCATTCCACCAGTATGCTGGTTTCCTGTATGTGCCTTGTTTTTTCCTACACATAGCGGCGTCGCAAGCTTTGCTCACATATTTAACAAGGCATTCCGCCTTCTTTTCTGTGTCTAAGGCGTTGTTCGGATTGTCATCCAGCATTAGTTTGTTTATATCCTCATCAAGGGTTTCAGTTTTCCAGCCTCTGTTTTGAACCTTTTTGAGACACTTGCATTTGTGCGTTTTGTCAATTTCAAGCAGAAACCAAGTGGTCACTGTGTGTATACAAATCGCTCACTTGCCATGAACACGACCGCACAAGGGAGCTACTAGCAAACGTAATATCGATTACCGAACCGCGGCCGTTTTTTTCAAAGGTATTTCTGTTACCGGTATTCAGCAAGACGATATCCAGTACTGAAAAAGCCTTCAGAAGAGTTTCTCCTCGTCTATTTGTGCATATGCTACCCCACTCCACTGCCCACGCATTGAAGTCACCTGCCACTACGTTCATTGTGGTGTTCGACACTTCCCGTACAAGGTTATCAATTATTATTTCATATTCACCTTGTGCGATGCTTGGCGAAATGTAACAGCTATAGAAGTTTATTTCGCGGATCTTTGCCCGTGTGTAATAGGCTTGTCCTGTTAATGGCTTTTCTTGGAACACGTTTTCTCCACATGCACAAATGGCCGCTTTGCCCGTTAGGTCGGAGGTCCAAGTTGCTGCGCTGACGTTTTTGTATTGTTCGCAGACTATTGCCACGTCGATTTTCTGCTCAAACACTGTATGCGTAAGCAAGTCCTGTGCTGCTTCGCAGTGGTTGAGGTTGAGCTGTAGAACCCTCATATTTTGGCTTTTTTGCACGCTTCTTGGTAGATAGGACATTTCTTGCTACCTATCTGATGGTCAGAGTTCTCCTTTCCTTGTTTTTTACATGCAATGCAAGACGGCTCCTTGTTGCATGTCTTAGCAAAGTGACCTTTTTCCCCACATTTGAGGCAGCACTGAATCCTATCGTCTGGGTTTTTGCAGGTTCTCGCCAGGTGGCCATATTCCAAGCACCGGAAGCATTTTTTAAGGTTCGGCTTTTCCCTAATCCTACACACTACCCATCCTATTTTAATTTTTTTGGCTTCAATAAGTAGCCTAGCCTGTAAGGCGGGGAGGCTTATCACAGCTGTTTGGGTGCCTGAATATGACGCCCTAATGTGTTTGATTGAGCCTTTATCAAAATCCCCTAGTTTTCCTACTTGCGTGCGAATAGCATTGGCAATGTCTTCCTCTTCAGTTATTTCATCCAGATCCCGGATTTTCACAATGGTCCCACTCGTTAGGGTTTTAACTTTGGCTTGATCTCCAAGCACTTTGCCTATTTCGCTGGTGTAGTCTGCAGTGTTTTCCATCTGCGCGCTCTTCAGTTCCATTAAAATTTCCCCTTTGGCCGTCTTTCTAATCCGGTTCACACTTTCTCCCAGTTTCTGCAAGGCATCTTGTTTTTTAACAGCCCTTAGAATATCGCTGTATGTCATGTTGCCGGTTCGCGCAATCACTATCGCGTCAGGCCTAGGTCGGTGCTTATATGCTGCCTTCTTTTTCCTTCTGATTTCCATCCAGCATCTTATTTTTCTGGTATCTGTCCTTTGTTGATTGAGGTTGCCCTATCTCCTATTTCTTCATTATTTTTAACCTTCTTTGGTTCCTCTCCATGGGTGGTTTTATTCTTTTTTGGAGGAGTCTGTCTTTTCGCCTGTTTTTCTTCTCGAGGTCTTTTCGGCGTTATTTCCGTTGTTGCGGGTATATTTAGGATGCTCCGCCTTGCTTCCTTGCTCTTTTGGTACTCCTCTAAGGCTTTTTCATATGTCTTCGTTATGTTGCCAACAAGGTCCCTAATATTATTGTTGATTGTTCGATGCGGTGGGCGCATCATTTCTATCAACTTCTTTATTTCCTCACCAAGCTCACTCATGTGGTCGCCGAGAGGCTTTACCGCCTTCGTCTGCGGCGTGTTATCTTGCAGCGTTGGTGGCGATGATCTTGTTCGCGTTGGTTTTTCTACGCTAAGCATCTTTAGAGGAGATCTGCTAAGTCGCGAAGACCGCTTAAATGGATCTATTTCCATTACTGGTGTTCTTTGGGAGTCAGTTCCTGACACTTTTGGGTTATTCACATCTCCTGCGTTTCCCGCGTCGTTTCCCAGTATGGTAGCATAGATATTACTGCTACTGTTGCTGCCACTTCTGTTGGTTTTTTTTTTTCGTTTGTATTGTTTGTGTTGTTTTTTCTCATGTAAAGTTCCATTCCTTTCTTTTTGTACCAGCGCATCGTGTGTAGGGGGGCGGGCCGAAATAAACAGGAGCGGGTGTACCCTCGGTGGCTATGCACCTACCCCAGTTCCCTGAGGCCTGTTCTTCGCTTTACTGGTCCCGGAAAACACGGACGGACCAGCGCTCGCCCGGGGCAACGCAGACTACTAATCTTGCGCCCACCCTACACTCCTTGACCAGAGCCCGAAGGGGCTGGTTTCTGGTGGACACCACGGCTAACACCTCGGCAGAGCAGGCTCACATCACCCTATCCATCTCAGCAGCAGAGAACTCGCTGAAAAGATTTAAAGGGACTCCCAGTGCGCCGCGATGTACATCGGTCAAAACTTTAGCAGCCGCACCTAACATGGTGAACAGACGCTGACCAGGAAGCCGCTCATTGTGAGTCCGTCGCGCCTGGATTTTTATATTACACAACATGCCCTTGCATGTTGCGGGGGACACATACTTTAAAGTGGCGGTGTCGGTTCGCCCACTGTCGCAGAAGCTTCAACGGTCTTGCTGGCTTTTATACCGCAACCTCCACTCCCACCGCTTCTCGTCGGGGATTGCTTATTCGTTTATACTTACTTCGCAACTAACCTGCTACTACAGACCGTCCGGCTATCCGCGACCTGCCGACCCCCCCGGTCGCTTAAAGCTCAGCGACGGTGACTATTTCCACTGGAAATTTTTAAAGTCCCCACCGGGCCCGAACGTTTGGGCTTACGAAAGGTGTGTGCACTGTTTTTTCCGCACAAATTGACTGACGACCACAAATTGCTCAGAATCCAACATTCGAAGGACATCATTAAAGAGGTCAAAAAGGACAAAAACTTCCTTTACAATATTGCGACTGGTGACGAAACGTGGTGTTTTCACTATGATCCCGAAACGAAACGCCAGAGTGCTGAATGGAAGGCACCGGACGAGCCGAAACCCAAAAAATTGCGCATGGAGAAGTCGAAAGTGAAGACAATGCTGATTTGTTTCTATGATTCCAAGGGTATTGTCAACAAAGAATTTGTTCCACCCGGCCAAAACGTTAATGCGGTATTCAACCTTGGAGTTATGAAGCGTTTGGTGCGCCGTATTCGACGTGTTCGGCCCGAATATCGCGAAGATGAAAGTTGGTGTTTGTTGCACGATAATGCAGCGTTGATTATTTGACCAAAAATCACATTTTAACCATTCCCCACTTCCCGTATTTTTCCTTTTTGGAAAAATACTTTTGCCCATGAAAGGAAAGCTTATGCCAAGACCATTCATAAGGCTTGCGCCGGCATACTGGCGGTCATACCGGCCAACGAGGTAAAACACTCGTTCGACATTCTTTTGCACCATGCAAAAAGCTGTCTTGAAGCAGAAGCAGACTATTCTCAATAAAATAAATTTATTTTGCCGGATTTTTCTAAAGTCCTGTATGCTTTGGAGCACACCTTATAGATATTGGGATCATTTATGATTCGTTAATCCGTATTTTAATTTTGATATTTAGTTGACCACGTGACTCTTTTCATTTGATAAGTCTAATTACTTTTTTATATAAATTAGTTTTTTGATAATATTCCTTACTTGATCGAACCAACTTTACGGTCAATTCTATTTCCAATTAGTGGAGCGCTACCATAAAGATATGCCTATAACCTTAACCATATCTATCAATAGAATTTTGGCTTTCCGCTAAATATAAATATATAATAAATTGTACATTTTCAATGTTTTATTAATAACATATATTTTATCAATTTCTTCGTCACTGCTCATTTTATTTGCTTTGTTTGGCACTTTCGAAGTAAAATCAAAAACTACGAATGAAAATATTAACCGTTTGTGGCTATGGCACCAACATCCGATTACAGTGAATATCGTTACTGTTTTAGACCCTTAAAACATTCAGCTGATTGTCTTTATATAACGTAAAGCACTAAATGTAATTCATAATACAATATCATAAAGCATTCACAATGACAAAAAATTTCGTGCAGAGAGCGTTTCTTTTAACGGCAATAAAAATGTGTGATGTTAATTCATTCTGCACTGCTTAGACAAACATTGCATGTGAATCATAGCTTGAGTTGTACTTTGCACAGCGCATAAAGCCAGCTTTTTATCTAATTTTTGTGAAAGTACACACATGTGAAATGCAATTAAAAAATTTATTCCAAGATTTGTTGTTTTTTTAAATATCCTGCAAATAAAGATGGAAATTAAAAGACTATTTTCGAATGAACCTCTTAAAATAAATAATGACGTGGGCAAGCTTTTTCTGTTAACTCAGACTAAGCGGCCGGTTTATAATATACTATTAAATATTTTAAGTCCGTTTTTAAAAAACCGAAACAAAAAGTTAGTGTACAGGAGCGATTTGTTATTATATTAATATAAGTAAATGGTTATATATATATATATATATATATATATATATATATATATATTTAAGTAATTATGGCCCTATGCCATAAAAATAAAAAGTTAAAATTGTTTAAGATTTGAGTGCGTCTTTATTGAAGTTATACTTCTTATACGACGCCGGAAAAGGTTGCGTTAAATGCAAGTTGCGCAACCTTGCTCAATATGAATCTAACGCAACCTTGCTCCATATGAATGTAACGCAACCTTGTTTGTGAAGATGTTCGAGCAGCAAGCGAAGCGGTGACAATCGGCGGTCGTTTGTTCGTTTCCTTCGGCACAGCTCGGCTTTTCTACCAACAACACAATGTTGCCATGCTTATGCTATTGTTGTTTTTGTCGAACAATGTTTCAATTTTTGGTTCGTGACATATTCACATGTGTGCGCATATGTTTGTTTGTATGCTTGTGCATTATTGAAGCTATACTTCCTTTTTTTTCGTTTGTCTTCCATTTCTTCGAATTCTCAACTATTTTGTGAGACTTTTGGTTGAAATACTCTGCGTTGGCCTTTGAAAAATGAAGACTGTACTTCACAGGATCATTTTTGTAGACAGTATTTATTTACTAATTAATTCGTGTTCTATATAATATTGACGTACTATTTGTAGTATTAGTACACGGTGAATAGTGATTTAAATAAACAATAAAATAAGTGACACGTGATAATACGCGGATTCCAGGTTATGTGATGTAAAGTTTCTCTTGAATATTTCAATTGTCCGTAATAGATGCACCTTGTGCTCTTGAAACTAATATCAATTGGATTGGCAAAAATTTTAATGTTTTGATTTTAAATTGATTTTACAGCAGAAAAAGACAGTGCAGCCCGTGTTTCAAGAGGAGAGAAAACAGCACAATATCATCGTGAATACCGAGCACGAAAGAAAGCAGAGCGGGAAAAGGTGAAATTGGAAACAATAGCTGGTAGTCATTCGAGGAAGAGGAAAACAGCTGCGGAATATCAGAGAGCGCATAAAAAAGATTCCAAGTCTGCTGTTACATCAATCTCTGCGGGAACATCTATAACTACTGATGAATTCAACGCGTGTTGATGGATTACAAAAGAGAGATGGTTACGCTGCATATTCCCTTCCGCAACGAAAAGACAGAACTACTTTCCGAGTCAAAATTCCTTCATTTAGACTTTGCTTTATAAAATGTGCATAATAAATTTATAAAATGTGAATTTAAGTTTTCTAGTTTTCTTACATACAAAATGATATGCATTTCTGAATATCACTAAGAAGTATAACTTCTTCCGCGCGTAGGGACTCTACGCACCTTTTTTGTTAGATGGTGACTTAAGTCCGAATTTATATTTTATCATCCGCAAGAATGGACTTAAATTCTTTCTGTTGAAATGTAAACCAAAACTGCAATAGCAGAAGGAAGATGATTTTTCATCAAAAATAATCATGAGTGATGACACCCATTTCCATCTTAGCCGGTACGAAAATAAGCAAAAAAAATTACAGGTAAAAAACATAGGAAGATTATTTTTGCGCCAACTATTATATACAAGTATATACGTTTTATTAAAAACGACTAAAAATAAAGTAAATCAATGAATGAGACACATTAAATTTTATATTTGATACGGTATCTCGAGGCCTATTCGACCGAATATGAAAAAACCAGCGCCTATAATTGACTCTCTCAAAATATCGGTCCGTGTGTGATATATAATATAATTTTTGAGAGATATAGTATGTCTGCATGTTGACTGCCATGTTAATAGTATGTAGTATTGGCTAAAATAGATAAAATCGATTGATATATTCCAATCTTTGATCATTGCCGGATGCGATCCTTGCAAATTGCAAGAGTATAAAATGTGGGTTGCACCCGAACTTAGTCTTTTCTTACTTTCTGTTTTATTAAATTAAAAAAAAATTACATATCTTCAATTAAACACTCTACTAAAACTTCAATTTTATGAATCAACGCAGAATTTTCAGTTTTAGTCAAATAATCATAAGACATATTACATCTTTTACTATGTTCGGACCGACATTGAAAATATGTTTTCGTGGGAAAAACTGGTTTTCGCACGAAAACTTGTGTTTACGTCCATGTAAAATCTGTTAAACGAAAACACAGTTTTCGCTGAAAACTGCTTGAAAACTTACATTCCACTCAATATAATCGGTGCCTGCTCTAGTTTAATCGATTTTTTTGGAAGACATATTTTGCCGGCCCTAAATTGTCACTTGTTATTTGTTTACATTCCATATACAAATACAGCTGCTCACTGTTAAGGGGATTCTCTTGTTCTTGCGAAACCCTTGCACATTGCACCAATTGCAGAATTTTCTTCTTGGTGCAACGGCACAACAACACGCAAAAATTTATTTGCAATGGCTGTAAAATATGTATGTCAGACCAAAACCCATGTTTATTTTCGTGCCGTCATATATCACTAGATTCAGCAATGGGTGCTCTCTTGGCCTTGCATATTTCGGTATAGGATTTTTGCATTCTGTGTCATCTTGCAAGAGCAAGAGAGTCCCCGTATTGATAGTTGTCAGTGAAAACTCATCGAAAACACACATTGTCGGTCCGAACGACTCACATTCCACAACATACAAACATAACATTTAGGTCTTTCTGCTGATCAGCAGTTGAATTTTGGTTTTTATAGTAGGGGGAGAATCGAAAGCTGCAGTGAGGAACTTTCATTCGCTAAAACTCACCTAATCCGAACTCGAAATTCTTTCATGAAACCACTGGATAAAGTATTAGCTCGTAGGAGTGACAATCCATTTTGTGTCTCCTCTGACGGACGACTAATATGTTGAAAGGGCCTCAGTTTTGTCACTATTAAAGCTGAAGCTTTGCTGATAGCGTTTCATTTCCCAGTGAACTGATACATGAGTGTCGACAAATTTTTGACGTGAAAGCGCCACTAAGTGTAGTATCGGTCTGTGCGTTAACTTCAGTAGCGTCGGTTGATATGATATGGAAAGCACTCATTAGTCGTATTGCAGAAAACTGTTACACTATGTTTATTATTTCACTTACAATATTAAGAAGCTCATAACTTTTGCGATTCGAAATCTTCGGCTGAACGCATACAGCTTTTGTTTGCCACCATTCTTAAAAAACGTTATAGACCTTTTTTCGCTTTTCATGGTGTCTCCCCAGTTACTCCTTGAATTTAAGTGTTGTGGCTGCGAAGTAATCTTGCATTCTGCTATGGTGAGCCATATGCGTTTTTCACCTTCCTGATAACTTACCACAATGCTTAACTTACCGCATATGTCATCATTGGCGCTCTTTATACACGCCGAACGAAAATGGGAATTAAGTATGCTTATAGTTTCTGTTCAAAGTTATTTACTGCTGCAGACATTCACTATCCCTCTTGCTGAGTATATTTTCCCCAAGTACAACTAAGGTTCCAGAATAATTCTACATCCTTTGACATAATACTAGTTATGCCCTGAATCTACTGTAGATTTACTTTGCCACGAAGATTGCAACATCCAGTGGAAACGTTGAAGACCTTATAAAATTTATGCAGTCGTTGTATGGAAAATTTTTGAATTTGACGAGATTGGTATGGGTTATTGTCGAATGCAATGATATGTTCGAAGAATTTCTTTAGACCAAAGTACTACAGCATATTGCTGCTATACAAACTGACCAAACTGACAAACTTCATATGCTCTTTTTTGCTATAAGAAATGCACCTGTGAAAGGTATAGTATTATAGCTCCGGTGCAGCCAACGTTTTTAATATTTTCTGTTTGTTTGATACAACTCAATATTTGTTGTAAGAAATTCAATTGGGGTACTCACAACGTGTCAAAGAGCATCGTAAAATCATAAAATCATACATTTTTATGCTAGTGTAAAAAGTTTGTTGTTGGATTGCATACTAAAATAAGTTTACGCAAATACAACTCTGAACGCTATGTTTTCGGATCGTATAACTTTATGAGACTATGTGAAACTCCTAAATATGTATTTCCATATTTTTTATGGTTTTAGCACGCATTGGGAGATAATAAATAACTATATGTACATGCAAAGCGCGCTCGTAGCAGAGTTGCTTGGAAGGCATTATTACGTCAGGCTGAAGTCGAATAGGGTTGACAAGGCTTACTGAAGAAAGAAGGATAAACTTGCAAAGCAGTTACAACAACATGACAAGTGCAGTTCGACGGCGAAACAAGCAGGATATTTTTAAAAAGCAAACTTTTTTTAGTATGCTGCAAAGCTTGCTTTTAGTGCAAATTTTTATAAGCGTATACTTTAGTATACACATACATATGTGTATTAAAATTGATTGTATATAGGTGCAGACAATGCTTCTAAATTGTAAGTTTGCATATGTATACGATAACGTAATTGTTAACCAAAGGGCTTTGGTGCGATTTTTCTTTTATACAAATACATACATGTACTTAATAAATAATTGACTTCTTCTAAAACATATACATAAGCAAATTTATAAACAAGCTTACAAAATGTATTTATACAGGAAAGTTTTTATTGAATACACATACATAGTATACGTAGTCATAATGCAAAACTATCTAAAAATGATTCATATGAATCATAAAAACAGGAGTAGTATTAACAACTTAATAAATAAAATTAGAAAAATGCAACTTATTTAAAGAATCTTACATAGGACATTTTCAAAAAGCGAAATTAAAAGAAATATATACAGAATGAAGGCATTCGAATAATAATAGCTTATAAGGTGTACAACAAATTCAAAACAAAAAAATACATATACTATATATTTAAAAAACTTAACATAGGACATGATATAAAAAGCGAAAATAAAACAAATATATTAGTCTCTGGAGGAAGGCATTCGAATAATAATATATAATAAGGTATACAACAAATCCAAAGAAAAAACTATTTAAATAAATTGATGGAATTTTAAGCTAGTCAAATGCAAAAATCGTCTGTGGAAGAATGCATTAAAATAAAAGACAACTTGCTAAATTCATAGGTTAAGTTATATTTGTATGTGTATATGCAATGAATGAAATATAGTGAATTTCCTGTTAGCGCACAGTGTACTATGTTAAAACACATTCGGTAATTCGGTAATACCTTACATACATTTTACATTCTTGTATACACACGATTATTCGTAATATTTTCACATAGAGACGAAGTGAAAATACGACGTATCCTAGTGATATGAAGTGCCTCTTGCTGCGATGTAAAGCGGATGATCAGTAAATAAATCTTGAAAGCAAAAAATCATTCAGGACGAAAACCGCTGGATAGAGAA
The DNA here is from genome assembly GCA_037783105.1 of Bactrocera zonata. Classification (NCBI taxonomy): domain Eukaryota; kingdom Metazoa; phylum Arthropoda; class Insecta; order Diptera; family Tephritidae; genus Bactrocera; species Bactrocera zonata. The sequence goes on from JBAWJQ010006683.1 coordinate 2,447,513, forward strand.
GATAAGTAACAAAAAATGAAAGAAAAATAATTTACGGCCTATGTGAGTTCGGGAATAGAAACGAGAAGAACGCGGTTAAATTTTTAAGTGTTAAAAATGATTTATTTCCACTTCTGATAAAACAAAGTGTCCTATAGATAAAAGTGATATGGCAAAGATGTGGTTGTAACAAGTTGTATAACTTTTTCACATTTTCACATAGACTGAAAATTGTTGTGAAAAATTCAATTCACCTAAATTCTAGGTTTTTATTTACTTTTATCTTGGTTTTTCTTTCACGAAATTTGTTGTAAATTTACTTTCTTATGTGCCATACATATATTGTGTACTTATGGTATAGAAAATATATACTATACTCTATTATGGGATATTTTATGTTGAAAAATAAATCGTCCGTAATGACCTTTATTTCATTTTTGTTATTTTGTATTCCTTTTTGAATGGGTTTTAATCTAATATGATTTTTTTCGCTTTGCCCATTTTCAAGAGCTTCTGTACTTAGGGGTCTCTATAAAGCGTTATCGTTATCGCGAAAGTGCTACGTAAGGCGAAAAGCGCATTAGGAATTGCGTTTAGCGCATGCGTTTTTCCCTTCGCAATGTCGGCACTATATAGTATATTGCGAAAGCGAGTATGGAACTTGTTCGTTTACGAATTTTTGATTCGTCATCAAACCAGCAAACGCAACGAACAAAGTTCATGGCGCTTATTTGTAGTTTACATTCCCTACAATAATTTGTTTCATTAGTGAGAGAAGTAAACCTTAAAGTTATTTCAAAATGAATGAAAAAAGAACATAAAATGGGGAAAAGGAAATATAAATTGGCTGTTAAAAACGCGAACATCAAAAAGATAGATTTCGAAAAAACAAAATTAAAATTTCCAACATTAGAACTAAAAGAGTAAATGGCAGAAATTGACCGACGCAACCAAACCATATTGAATTTTAAGTATGTATTTCTGATTTAATGTAATAATGCGTTTTTTTTTCAATGATATTGAAGTCTGATAGAACTGATTTTTTTAATATCCAATTTATTTTTATTATCAAATTTTCCATTTACTATATTCGACATTACTTCCAATCCATATTTACACCTTTTATATTAAAAACATTCACAACAAATTTAAGGGGTTACATGGATTTCTTCGAGCAAAAATCGGCCGATTTTCAATTTTTTTTTTACTAAAAAATTAAATGTTTTATTCAACCTTCCGTCAGTTCTTCGGAAAAAAGATGTATCCGCGTTGACAGCAGACCTTCTTACAGGATCGTCTGAAGGTAAAAGGAAAAATATGTGCACAGTTACAATCATAAACTAGGTATTGGAGGAAGAAAAAACAAAAAAGTGAATATTGTATTTTTGGCAGACGTTTTTACAAAAAAAATTAAATTTTCGTGAAAATCGCTCGATGTTTATTTTAATAGTTTTAATTGAACAAAAATAATTCTATGTTCAAGATCATCTAACTTTGGAAACATAGTTTCGAAAAAAACGCGTCTACAATTTTAAGTGACTATATGGTTGACTTCAAGCGCATAGCTTTGCAAAGCGGTATCTCCGAAATCTCGGATCAAGTTGAGAATTTAGCAAAAAAAATGGATCATAAAAGCATTTCGAGTGTTAATAAAGCATTGCTTTTGGGGGAAATACTATTTCAGTTCGAAATAGTACGCATATGCTTAATATTTTCCATTTAAATATTCCTCGCTAGAGAGCTTCGAAAATAAACGCGTCCCACCGCAAACGCAACGTCCCGCAATTTTGAAATCTGCACTATCGACTTTTTCTTTTATACTATGTATTGATATTGATGTGAGACTTTTTTATTGTTTTTAGGAAATGAAGTATTCAAAGTATTCCTACAAACATGAAAACAAACGCTTGTTATTTGAAATATATTTTTGCATGTTTAATTGTATTGAATTTTAACATAAAGACATAAGAAAATCAGCCAAATCGGTTCAGCCGTTCTTGAGTTATAAATGGTGTAACTAACACGGCTTATATATATATATATATATGTTGTATATTTAAAGATAGATTGTATATAACACATAATTATACTACAGATGTATTCGATGTCCCAAACATTTGAGAGTAGCGAATCAAACAAACCATACCAGATGGTTAAATCCCGTCTTTAGCACTTGGTATGTTACTTTCCGTTCTTGGTGGAGAAATACTTCTATTGGCATCAAAAAATATTTTAATAAAATTGTTATTTAGTTTCTATAAACAATTTATAATAATTTAATTACAGAACCGTTTTCTCGAATGGACGGAGTATTGATTAAATTAACTGAAACCTAACTGAAAGATGGCTTCTAACCAGACGTTGAGTCTTTGAGGAAACAACTTATAGATCAAAAATGCGTTGGTATTTAGTAAAAGAGTTTTCCAAAGTAAACAGGACATTTTGAATCTAGCGCCCCTAAGGGCACCATCTTTATGTCAACTGGTGCGTTAGAGTCCGCTTTCTTTTTCAATTGTCCAGTGGGAATTTCATGACATTTCATAGATTCAAAATGAAGTTATTGCGTTTTAAGTGTCAGTATATTTATGTTATCGGTGCGAAAATGAGCTTCGAAAAAAGAGCCAACATTAAATTTTGCTTTAAAATTAGGAAAACTTTTACCGAAACCGTTTCAATTGTTGAAACAAGTAGATGGCGATGATTGCCTATCCCGTAGCAGAGTGCACGAGTGGTTTCAACATTTTCAAAGTGGTCGTGAGGACATTAATGACGATCCACATGTGGGCGAATCAAAATCCGTGATCCCTGGAAATTCCATCGAAACTGTGCGTGAATCAGAACTCAGCCGAAATCATCGTTGAAATCCATGGAAATGGAATTGAACATCTCAAAGACATCGATTTATCGAATTTTGCCCGAACGTTTGGGCTTACGAAAGGTGTGTGCACTGTTTTTTCCACACAAATTGACTGACGACCAAAAATTGCTCAGAATCCAACATTCGAAGGACATCATTAAAGAGGTCAAAAAGGACAAAAACTTCCTTTACAATATTGCGACTGGTGACGAAACGTGGTGTTTTCACTATGATCCCGAAACGAAACGCCAGAGTGCTGAATGGAAGGCACCGGACGAGCCGAAACCCAAAAAATTGCGCATGGAGAAGTCGAAAGTGAAGACAATGCTGATTTGTTTCTATGATTCCAAGGGTATTGTCAACAAAGAATTTGTTCCACCCGGCCAAAACGTTAATGCGGTATTCAACCTTGGAGTTATGAAGCGTTTGGTGCGCCGTATTCGACGTGTTCGGCCCGAATATCGCGAAGATGAAAGTTGGCGTTTGTTGCACGATAATACAGCGTTTCATCGATCGACGCTTGTGACCGATTATTTGACCAAAAATCACATTTTAATCATTCCCCACTTCCCGTATATTTCTTTTTTGGAAAATTACTTTTGCCCATGAAAGGAAAGCTTATGCCAAGACCATTCAAAAGGCTTGCGCCGGCATACTGGCGGTCATACCGGCCAACGAGGTAAAACACTCGTTCGACATTCTTTTGGACCGTGCAAAAAGCTGTCTTGAAGCAGAAGCAGACTGTTTATTTTGCTAGATTTTTCTAAAGTCCTGTATACTTTGGAACACACCTTATAGATATTGGGATCATTTATGATTCGTTAATCCGTATTTTAATTTTGATATTTAGTTGACCACGTGACTCTTTTCATTTGATAAGGCTAATTACTTTTTTATATAAATTAGTTTTTTGATAATATTCCTAACTTGATCGAACCAACTTTACGGTCAATTCTATTTCCAATTAGTGGAGCGCTACCATAAAGATATGCCTATAACCTTAACTATACCTATCAATAGAATTTTGGCTTTCCGCTAAATATAAATATATAATTAATTGTACATTTTCAATGTTTTATTAATAACATATATTCTATCAATTTCTTCGTCACTGCTCATTTTATTTGCTTTGTTTGGCACTCTCGAAATAAAATCAAAAACTACGAATGAAAATATTAACCTATGCTATGGCACCAACATCCGATTACAGTGAATATCGTTACTGTTTTAGACCCTTAAAACATTCAGCTGATTGTCTTTATATAACGTAAAGCACTAAATGTAATTCATAATACAATATCATAAAGCATTCATAATGACAAAAAATTTCGTGCAGAGAGCGTTTCTTTTAACGGCAATAAAAATGTGTGATGTTAATTCATTCTGCACTGCATAGACAAACATTGCATGTGAATCATAGCTTGAGTTGTACTTTGCACAGCGCATAAAGCCAGTTTTTTATCTAATTTTTGTGAAAGTACACACATGTGAAATGCAATTAAAAAATTTATTCCAAGAATTGTTGTTTTTTAAATATTCTTCGCCTTCAACGAAGAAAGCTGTTAAGAAGGCGTATACGCAGCCGGTCATCCTGCAAATAAAGATGGAAATCAAAAGACTATTTTCGAATGAACCTCTTAAAATAAATAATGACGTGGGCAAGCTTTTTCTGTTAACTCGGACTAAGCGGCCGGTTTATAATATACTATTAAATATTTTAAGTCCGTTTTTAAAAAACCGAAACAAAAAGTTAGTGTACAGGAGCGATTTGTTATTATATTAATATAAGTAAATGGTTACATATATATATATATATATATATATATTTAAGTAATTATGGCCCTATGCCATAAAAATAAAAAGTCAAAATTGTTTAAGATTTGAGTGCGTCTTTATTGAAGTTATACTTCTTATACGACGCCGGAAAAGGTTGCGTTAAATGCAAGTTGCGCAACCTTGCTCAATATGAATCTAACGCAACCTTGCTCCATATGAATATAACGCAACCTTGTCTGCGAAGATGTTCGAGCAGCAAGCGAAGCGGTGACAATCGGCGGTCGTTTGTTCGTTCCTTTCGGAACAGCTCGGCTTTTCTACCAACAACACAATGTTGCCATGCTTATGCTATTGTTGTTTTTGTCGAACAATGTTTCAATTTTTGGTTGGTGACATATTCACATGTGTGCGCATATGTATGTTTGTATGCTTGTGCATTATTGAAGCTATACTTCTTTTTCTTTCGTTTGTCTTTTATTTCTGCGAATTCTCAACTATTTTGTGTGACTTTTGGTTGAAATACTCTGCGTTGGCCTTTGAAAAATGAAGACTGTACTTCACAGGATCATTTCTGTAGACAGTGTTTATTTACTAATTAATTCGTGTTCTATATAATATTGACGTTCTATTTGTAGTATTAGTACACGGTGAATAGTGATTTAAATAAACAATAAAATAAGTGACACGTGATAATACGCGGATTCCAGGTTATGTGATGGTAAATTTCTCTTGAATATTTCAATTGTCCGTAATAGATGCACCTTGTGCATTAAACTTGTGCTCTTGAAACTAATATCAATTGGATTGGCAAAAATTTTAATGTTTTGATTTTAAATTGATTGATCAAGAGGAGAGAAAACAGCACAATATCATCGTGAATACCGAGCACGAAAGAAAGCAGAGCGGGAAAAGGTGAAATTGGAAACAATAGCTGGTAGTCATTCGAGGAAGAGGAAAACAGCTGCGGAATATCAGAGAGCGCATAAAAAAGATTCCAAGTCTGCTGTTACATCAATCTCTGCGGGAACATCTATAACTACTGATGAATTCAACGCGTGTTGATGGATTACAAAAGAGAGATGGTTACGCTGCATATTCCCTTCCGCAACGAAAAGACAGAACTACTTTCCGAGTCAAAATTCCTTCATTTAGACTTTGCTTTATAAAATGTGCATAATAAATTTATGAAATGTGAATTTAAGTTTTCTAGTTTTCTTTCATACAAAATGATATGCATTTCTGAATATCACTAAGAAGTATAACTTCTTCCGCGCGTAGGGACTCTACGCACCTTTTTTGTTAGATGGTGACTTAAGTCCGAATTTATATTTTATCATCCGCAAGAATGGACTTAAATTCTTTCTGTTGAAATGTAAACCAAAACTGCAATAGCAGAAGGAAGATGATTTTTCATCAAAAATAATCATGAGTGATGACACCCATTTCCATCTTAGCCGGTACGAAAATAAGCAAAAAAATTACAGGTAAAAAACATAGGAAGATTATTTTTGCGCCAACTATTATATACAAGTATATACGTTTTATTAAAAACGACTAAAAATAAAGTAAATCAATGAATGAGACACATTAAATTTTATATTTGATACGGTATCTCGAGGCCTATTCGACCGAATATGAAAAAACCAGCGCCTATAATTGACTTTCTCAAAATATCGGTCCGTGTGTGATATATAATATAATTTTTGAGAGATATAGTATGTCTGCATGTTGACTGCCATGTTAATAGTATGTAGTATTGGCTAAAATAGATAAAATCGATTGATATATTCCAATCTTTGATCATTGCCGGATGCGATCCTTGCAAATTGCAAGAGTATAAAATGTGGGTTGCACCCGAACTTAGTCTTTTCTTACTTTCTTTTTTATTAAATTAAAAAAAAATTACATATCTTCAATTAAACACTCTACTAAAACTTCAATTTTATGAATCAACGCAGAATTTTCAGTTTTAGTCAAATAATCATAAGACATATTACATCTTTTACTATGTTCGGACCGACATTGAAAATATGTTTTCGTGGGAAAAACTGGTTTTCGCACGAAAACTTGTGTTTACGTCCATGTAAAATCTGTTAAACGAAAACACAGTTTTCGCTGAAAACTGCTTGAAAACTTACATTCCACTCAATATAATCGGTGCCTGCTCTAGTTTAATCGATTTTTTTGGAAGACATATTTTGCCGGCCCTAAATTGTCACTTGTTATTTGTTTACATTCCATATACAAATACAGCTGCTCACTGTTAAGGGGATTCTCTTGTTCTTGCGAAACCCTTGCACATTGCACCAATTGCAGAATTTTCTTCTTGGTGCAACGGCACAACAACACGCAAAAATTTATTTGCAATGGCTGTAAAATATGTATGTCAGACCAAAACCCATGTTTATTTTCGTGCCGTCATATATCACTAGATTCAGCAATGGGTGCTCTCTTGGCCTTGCATATTTCGGTATAGGATTTTTGCATTCTGTGTCATCTTGCAAGAGCAAGAGAGTCCCCGTATTGATAGTTGTCAGTGAAAACTCATCGAAAACACACATTGTCGGTCCGAACGACTCACATTCCACAACATACAAACATAACATTTAGGTCTTTCTGCTGATCAGCAGTTGAATTTTGGTTTTTATAGTAGGGGGAGAATCGAAAGCTGCAGTGAGGAACTTTCATTCGCTAAAACTCACCTAATCCGAACTCGAAATTCTTTCATGAAACCACTGGATAAAGTATTAGCTCGTAGGAGTGACAATCCATTTGTGTCTCCTCTGACGGACGACTAATATGTTGAAAGGGCCTCAGTTTTGTCACTATTAAAGCTGAAGCTTTGCTGATAGCGTTTCATTTCCCAGTGAACTGATACATGAGAGTCGATAAATTTTTGACGTGAAAGCTCCACTAAGTGTAGTATCGGTCTGTGCGTTAACTTCAGTAGCGTCGGTTGATATGATATGGAAAGCACTCATTAGTCGTATTGCAGAAAACTGTTACACTATGTTTATTATTTCACTTACAATATTAAGAAGCTCATAACTTTTGCGATTCGAAATCTTCGGCTGAACGCATACAGCTTTTGTTTGCCACCATTCTTAAAAAACGTTATAGACCTTTTTTCGCTTTTCATGGTGTCTCCCCAGTTACTCCTTGAATTTAAGTGTTGTGGCTGCGAAGTAATCTTGCATTCTGCTATGGTGAGCCATATGCGTTTTTCACCTTCCTGATAACTTACCACAATGCTTAACTTACCGCATATGTCGTCATTGGCGCTCTTTATACACGCCGAACGAAAATGGGAATTAAGTATGCTTATAGTTTCTGTTCAAAGTTATTTACTGCTGCAGACATTCACTATCCCTCTTGCTGAGTATATTTTCCCCAAGTACAACTAAGGTTCCAGAATAATTCTACATCCTTTGACATAATACTAGTTATGCCCTGAATCTACTGTAGATTTACTTTGCCACGAAGATTGCAACATCCAGTGGAAACGTCGAAGACCTTATAAAATTTATGCAGTCGTTGTATGGAAAATTTTTGAATTTGACGAGATTGGTATGGGTTATTGTCGAATGCAATGATATGTTCGAAGAATTTCTTTAGACCAAAGTACTACAGCATATTGCTGCTATACAAACTGACCGGTCGGAATCAGGATAGAGATCTTCATATGCTCTTTTTTGCTATAGGAAATGCACTTGTGAAAGGTATAGTATTATAGCTCCGGTGCAGCCAACGTTTTTAATATTTTCTGTTTGTTAGATACAACTCAATATTTGTTGTAAGAACTTCAATTGGGGTACTCACAACGTGTCAAAGAGCATCGTAAAATCATAAAATCATACATTTTTATGCTAGTGTAAAAAGTTTATTGTTGGATTGCATACTAAAATAAGTTTACGCAAATACAACTCTGAACGCTATGTTTTCGGATCGTATAACTTTATGAGACTATGTGAAACTCCTAAATATGTATTTCCATATTTTTTATGGTTTTAGCACGCATTGGGAGATAATAAATAACTATATGTACATGCAAAGCGCGCTCGTAGCAGAGTTGCTTGGAAGGCATTATTACGTCAGGCTGAAGTCGAATAGGGTTGACAAGGCTTACTGAAGAAAGAAGGATAAACTTGCAAAGCAGTTACAACAACATGACAAGTGCAGTTCGACGGCAGGATATTTTTAAAAAGCAAACTTTTTTTAGTATGCTGCAAAGCTTGCTTTTAGTGCAAATTTTTATAAGCGTATACTTTAGTATACACATACATATGTGTATTGAAATTGATTGTATATAGGTGCAGACAATGCTTCTAAATTGTAAGTTTGCATATGTATACGATAACGTAATTGTAAACCAAGGGGATTTGATGCGATTTTTCTTTTATACAAATACATACATGTACTTAATAAATAATTGACTTCTTCTAAAACATATACATAAGCAAATTTATAAACAAGCTTACAAAATGTATTTATACAGGAATGTTTTTATTGAATACACATACATAGTATACGTAGTCATAATGCAAAACTATCTAAAAATGATTCATATGAATCATAAAAACAGGAGTAGTATTAACAACTTAATAAATAAAATTAGAAAAATGCAACTTATTTAAAGAATCTTAGATAGGACATTTTCAAAAATCGAAATTAAAAGAAATATATACAGAATGAAGGCATTCGAATAATAATAGCTAATAAGGTGTACAACAAATTCAAAACAAAAAAAATACATATACTATTTATTTAAAAACTTGACATAGGACATGATATAAAAAGCGAAATTAAAACAAATATATTAGTCTCTACAGGAAGGCAATAATAATAATATATAATAAGGTATACAACAAATCCAAAGAAAAAACTATTTAAATAAATTGATGGAATTTTAAGCTAGTCAAATGCAAAAATCGTCTGTGGAAGAATGCATTAAAATAAAAGACAACTTGCTAAATTCATAGGTTAAGTTATATTTGTATGTGTATATGCAATGAATGAAATATAGTGAATTTCCTGTTAGCGCACAGTGTACTATGTTAAAACACATTCGGTAATTCGGTAATACCTTACATACATTTTACATTCTTGTATACACACGATTATTCGTAATATTTTCACACAGAGACGAAGTGAAAATACGACGTATCCTAGTGATCTGAAGTGCCTCTTGCTGCGATGTAAAGCGGATGATTAGTAAATAAATCTTGAAAGCAAAAAATCATTCAGGACGAAAACCGCTGGATAGAGAAGATAAGTAACAAAAAATGAAAGAAAAATAATTTACGGCCTATGTGAGTTCGGGAATAGAAACGAGAAGAACGCGGTTAAATTTTTAAGTGTTAAAAATGATTTATTTCCACTTCTGATAAAACAAAGTGTCCTATAGATAAAAGTGATATGGCAAAGATGTGGTTGTAACAAGTTGTATAACTTTTTCACATTTTCACATAGACTGAAAATTGTTGTGAAAAATTCAATTCACCTAATTTCTAGGTTTTTATTTACTTTTATTTTGCACAAAAAGGTTTTTCTTTCACGAAATTTGTTGTAAATTTACTTTCTTATGTGCCATACATATATTGTGTACTTATGGTATAGAAAATATATACTATACTACTATATTATGGGATATTTTATGTTGAAAAAATAAATCGTCCGTAATTACCTTTAACTTCATTTTTGTTATTTTGTATTCCTTTTTGAATGGGTTTTAATCTAATATGATTTTTTTCGCTTTGTCCCATTTTCAAGAACTTCTGTACTTAGGGTCTCTATAAAGCGTTATCGTTATCGCGAAAATGCTACGTAAGGCGAAAAGCGCATTAGGAATTGCGTTTAGCGCATGCGTTTTTCCCTTCGCAATGTCGGCACTATATAGTATATTGCGAAAGCGAGTATGGAACTTGTTCGTTTACGAATTTTTGATTCGTCATCAAACCAGCAAACGCAACGAACAAAGTTCATGGCGCTTATTTGTAGTTTACATTCCCTACAATAATTTGTTTCATTAGTGAGAGAAGTAAACCTCAAAGTTATTTCAAAATGAATGAAAAAAGAACATAAAATGGGGAAAAGGAAATATAAATTGGCTGTTAAAAAACGCGAACATCAAAAAGATAGATTTCGAAAAAACAAAATTAAAATTTCCAACATTAGAACTAAAAGAGTAAATGGCGGAAATTGACCGACGCAACCAAAACATATTGAATTTTAAGTATGTATTTTTGATTTAATGTAATAATGCGTTTTTTTTCAATGATATTGAAGTCTGATAGAACTGATTTTTTTAATATCCAATTTATTTTTATTATCAAATTTTCCATTTACTATCTTCGACATTACTTCCAATCCATTTTTACACCTTTTATATTTAAAACATTCACAACAAATTTAAGGGGTTACATGGATTTCTTCGAGCAAAAATCGGCCGATTTTCAATTTTTTTTTTTACTAAAAAATTAAATATTTTATTCAACCTTCCGTCAGTTCCTCGGAAAAAAGATGTATCCGCGTTGACAGCAGACCTTCTTACAGGATCGTCTGAAGGTAAAAGGAAAAATATGTGCACAGTTACAATCATAAACTAGGTATTGGAGGAAGAAAAAACAAAAAAGTGAATATATTATTTTTGGCAGACGTTTTTACAAAAAAAATTAAATTTTCGTGAAAATCGCTCGATGTTTATTTTAGTAGTTTTAATTGGACAAAAATAATCCTATGTCCAAGATCATCTAACTTTGGAAACATAGTTTCGAAAAAAACGCGTCTACAATTTTAAGTGACTATATGGTTGACTTCAAGCGCGTAGCTTTGCAAAGCGGTATCTCCGAAATCTCGGATCAAGTTGAGAATTTAGAAAAAAATGGATCATAAAAGCATTTCGAGTGTTAATAAAGCATTGCTTTTGGGGAAATACTATTTCAGTTCGAAATAGTACGCATATGCTTAATATTTTCCATTTAAATATTCCTCGCTAGAGAGATTCGAAAATAAACGCGTCCCACCGCAAACGCAACGTCCCGCAATTTTGAAATCTGCACTATCGACTTTTTCTTTTATACTATGTATTGATAATGATGTGAGACTTTTTTTTTGTTTTTAGGAAATGAAGTATTCAAAGTATTCCTACAAGCATGAAAACAAACGCTTATTATTTGAAATATATTTTTGCATGTTTAATTGTATTGAATTTTAACATAAAGACATAAGAAAATCAGCCAAATCGGTTCAGCCGTTCTTGAGTTATAAATGGTGTAACTAACACGGCTTATATATATATATATATGTTGTATATTTAAAGATAGATTGTATATAACACATAATTATACTGCAGATGTATTCGATGTCCCAAACATTTGAGAGTAGCGAATCAAACAAACCATACCAGATGGTTAAATCCCGTCTTTAGCACTTGGTATGTTACTTTCCGTTCTTGGTGGAGAAATACTTCTATTGGCATCAAAAAATATTTTAATAAAATTGTTATTTAGTTTTTATAAACAATTTATAATAATTTAATTACAGAACCGTTTTCTCGAATGGACGGAGTATTGATTAAATTAACTGAAACCTAACTGAAAGATGGTTTCTAACCAGACGTTCAGAAAACGGTTCTTAGGGTCTTATGCTTTTAAATTCACAGAAAAACTAATCTAAAATATGGAAAACAAAACTTAGAGATATCGGTTACACCATTTACCCTCTCCTAAAAACTCATCTCGATTACTTTTTTGACAGATAGCAGCGCCCAAAGGTAGCAAGTAGAAAATGGCGAATCGGAAACAACTTATAGATAAAAAATGCGTTGGTATTTAGTAAAAAGAGTTTTCCAAAGTAAACAGGACATTTTGAATCTAGCGCCCCTGGGGGCACCATCTTTATGTCAACTGGTGCGTTAGAGTCCGCTTTCTTTTTCAATTGTCCAGTGGGAATTTCATAACATTTCATAGATTCAAAATGAAGTTATTGCGTTTTAAGTGTCAGTATATTTATGTTATCGGTGCGAAAATGAGCTTCGAAAAAAGAGCCAACATTAAATTTTGCTTTAAAATTAGGAAAACTTTTACCGAAACCGTTTCAATTGTTGAAACAAGTAGATGGCGATGATTGCCTATCCCGTAGCAGAGTGCACGAGTGGTTTCAACATTTTCAAAGTGGTCGTGAGGACATTAATGACGATCCACATGTTGGCGAATCAAAATCCGTGATCTCTGGAAATTCCATCGAAACTGTGCGTGAATCAGAACTCAGCCGAAATCATCGTTGAAATCCATGGAAATGGAATTGAACATCTCAAAGACATCGATTTATCGAATTTTGCCCGAACGTTTGGGCTTACGAAAGGTGTGTGCACTGTTTTTTCCGCACAAATTGACTGACGACCAAAAATTGCTCAGAATCCAACATTCGAAGGACATCATTAAAGAGGTCAAAAAGGACAAAAACTTCCTTTACAATATTGCGACTGGTGACGAAACGTGGTGTTTTCACTATGATCCCGAAATGAAACGCCAGAGTGCTGAATGGAAGGCACCGGACGAGCCGAAACCCAAAAAATTGCGCATGGAGAAGTCGAAAGTGAAGACAATGCTGATTTGTTTCTATGATTCCAAGGGTATTGTCAACAAAGAATTTGTTCCACCCGGCCAAAACGTTAATGCGGTATTCAACCTTGGAGTTATGAAGCGTTTGGTGCGCCGTATTCGACGTGTTCGGCCCGAATATCGCGAAGATGAAAGTTGGCGTTTGTTGTACGATAATGCAGCGTTTCATCGATCGACGCTTGTGACCGATTATTTGACCATAAATCACATTTTAACCATTCCCCACTTCCCGTATTTTTCCTTTTTGGAAAAATACTTTTGCCCATGAAAGGAAAGCTTATGCCAAGACCATTCAAAAGGCTTGCGCCGGCATACTGGCGGTCATACCGGCCAACGAGGTAAAACACTCGTTCGACATTCTTTTGGACCGTGCAAAAAGCTGTCTTGAAGCAGAAGCAGACTATTCTCAATAAAATAAATTTATTTTGCCGGATTTTTCTAAAGTCCTGTATACTTTGGAACACACCTTATAGATATTGGGATCATTTATGATTCGTTAATCCGTATTTTAATTTTGATATTTAGTTGACCACGTGACTCTTTTCATTTGATAAGGCTAATTACTTTTTTATATAAATTAGTTTTTTGATAATATTCCTAACTTGATCGAACCAACTTTACGGTCAATTCTATTTCCAATTAGTGGAGCGCTACCATAAAGATATGCCTATAACCTTAACCATACCTATCAATAGAATTTTGGCTTTCCGCTAAATATAAATATATAATAAATTGTACATTTTCAATGTTTTATTAATAACATATATTCTATCAATTTCTTCGTCACTGCTCATTTTATTTGCTTTGTTTGGCACTTTCGAAATAAAATCAAAAACTACGAATGAAAATATTAACCTATGCTATGGCACCAACATCCGATTACAGTGAATATCGTTACTGTTTTAGACCCTTAAAACATTCAGCTGATTGTCTTTATATAACGTAAAGCACTAAATGTAATTCATAATACAATATCATAAAGCATTCACAATGACAAAAAATTTCGTGCAGAGAGCGTTTCTTTTAACGGCAATAAAAATGTGTGATGTTAATTCATTCTGCACTGCATAGACAAACATTGCATGTGAATCATAGCTTGAGTTGTACTTTGCACAGCGCATAAAGCCAGTTTTTTATCTAATTTTTGTGAAAGTACACACATGTGAAATGCAATTAAAAAATTTATTCCAAGATTTGTTGTTTTTTAAATATTCTTCGCCTTCAACGAAGAAAGCTGTTAAGAAGGCGTATACGCAGCCGGTCATCCTGCAAATAAAGATGGAAATCAAAAGACTATTTTCGAATGAACCTCTTAAAATAAATAATGACGTGGGCAAGCTTTTTCTGTTAACTCGGACTAAGCGGCCGGTTTATAATATACTATTAAATATTTTAAGTCCGTTTTTAAAAAACCGAAACAAAAAGTTAGTGTACAGGAGCGATTTGTTATTATATTAATATAAGTAAATGGTTATATATATATATATATATATATATATATTTAAGTAATTATGGCCCTATGCCATAAAAATAAAAAGTCAAAATTGTTTAAGATTTGAGTGCGTCTTTATTGAAGTTATACTTCTTATACGACGCCGGAAAAGGTTGCGTTAAATGCAAGTTGCGCAACCTTGCTCAATATGAATCTAACGCAACCTTGCTCCATATGAATGTAACGCAACCTTGTCTGTGAAGATGTTCGAGCAGCAAGCGAAGCGGTGACAATCGGCGGTCGTTTGTTCGTTTCCTTCGGCACAGCTCGGCTTTTCTACCAACAACACAATGTTGCCATGCTTATGCTATTGTTGTTTTTGTCGAACAATGTTTCAATTTTTGGTTGGAGACATATTCACATGTGTGCGCATATGTATGTTTGTATGCTTGTGCATTATTGAAGCTATACTTCTTTTTCTTTCGTTTGTCTTTTATTTCTGCGAATTCTCAACTATTTTGTGTGACTTTTGGTTGAAATACTCTGCGTTGGCCTTTGAAAAGTGAAGACTGTACTTCACAGGATCATTTCTGTAGACAGTGTTTATTTACTAATTAATTCGTGTTCTATATAATATTGACGTACTATTTGTAGTATTAGTACACGGTGAATAGTGATTTAAATAAACAATAAAATAAGTGACACGTGATAATACGCGGATTCCAGGTTATGTGATGTAAAGTTTCTCTTGAATATTTCAATTGTCCGTAATAGATGCACCATGTGCATTAAACTTGTGCTCTTGAAACTAATATCAATTGGATTGGCAAACATTTTAATGTTTTGATTTTAAATTGATTTTACAGCAGAAAAAGACAGTGCAGCCCGTGTTTCAAGAGGAGAGAAAACAGCACAATATTATCGTGAATACCGAGCACGAAAGAAAGCAGAGCGGGAAAAGGAGAAATTGGAAACAATAGCTGGTAGTCATTAGAGGAAGAGGAAAACAGCTGCGGAATATTAGAGAGCGCATAAAAAAGATTCCAAGTCTGCTGTTCCATCAATCTCTGCGGGAGCATCTATAACTACTGATGAATTCAACGCGTGTTGATGGATTACAAAAGAGAGATGGTTACGCTGCATATTCCCTTCCGCAACGAAAAGACAGAACTACTTTCCGAGTCAAAATTCCTTCATTTAGACTTTGCTTTATAAAATGTGCATAATAAATTTATAAAATGTGAATTTAAGTTTTCTAGTTTTCTTTCATACAAAATAATATGCATTTCTGAATATCACTAAGAAGTATAACTTCTTCCGCGCGTAGGGACTCCACGCACCTTTTTTATTAGATGGTGACGTAAGTCTGAATTTATATCTTATCATCCGCATGAATGGACTTAAATTCTTTCTGTTGAAATGTAAACCAAAACTGCAATAGCGGAAGGAAGATGATTTTTCATCAAAAATAATCATGAGTGATGACACCCATTTCCATCTTAGCCGGTACGAAAATAAGCAAAAAAAATTACAGGTAAAAAACATCGGAAGATTATTTTTCCGCCAACTATTATATACAAGTATATACGTTTTATTAAAAACGACTAAAAATAAAGTAAATCAATGAATGAGACACATTAAATTTTATATTTGATACGGTATCTCGAGGCCTATTCGACCGAATATGAAAAAACCAGCGCCTATAATTGACTTTCTCAAAATATCGGTCCGTGTGTGATATATAATATAATTTTTGAGAGATATAGTATGTCTGCATGTTGACTGCCATGTTAATAGTATGTAGTATTGGCTAAAATAGATAAAATCGATTGATATATTCCAATCATTGA
Organism: Bactrocera zonata; assembly: GCA_037783105.1. Classification (NCBI taxonomy): domain Eukaryota; kingdom Metazoa; phylum Arthropoda; class Insecta; order Diptera; family Tephritidae; genus Bactrocera; species Bactrocera zonata. The sequence continues at coordinate 2,464,028 of JBAWJQ010006683.1, forward strand.
TCATTGCCGGATGCGATCCTTGCAAATTGCAAGAGTATAAAATTTGGGTTGCAACCGAACTTAGCCTTTTCTTACTTTCTTTTTTATTAAATTAAAAAAAATTACATATCTTCAATTAAACACTCTACTAAAACTTCAATTTTATGAATCAACGCAGAATTTTCAGTTTTAGTCAAATAATCATAAGACATATTACATCTTTTACTATGTTCGGACCGACATTGAAAATATGTTTTCGTGGGAAAACTGGTTTTCGCACGAAAACTTGTGTTTACGTCCATGTAAAATCTGTCAAACGAAAACACAGTTTTCGCTGAAAACTGCTTGAAAACTTACATTCCACTCAATATAATCGGTGCCTGCTCTAGTTTAATCGATTTTTTTGGAAGACATATTTTGCCGGCCCTAAATTGTCACTTGTTATTTGTTTACATTCCATATACAAATACAGCTGCTCACTGTTAAGGGGATTCTCTTGTTCTTGCGAAACCCTTGCACAGTGCACCAATTGCAGAATTTTCTTCTTGGTGCAACGGCACAACAACACGCAAAAATTTATTTGCAATGGCTGTAAAATATGTATGTCAGACCATAACCCATGTTTATTTTCGTGCCGTCATATATCACTAGATTCAGCAATGGGTGCTCTCTTGGCCTTGCATATTTCGGTATAGGATTTTTGCATTCTGTGTCATCTTGCAAGAGCAAGAGAGTCCCCGTATTGATAGTTGTCAGTGAAAACTCATCGAAAACACACATTGTCGGTCCGAACGACTCATATTCCACAACATACAAATGTGTTTTCAAAATGTTTTCAATGTCGGTCCGAACATAGTATTTCCATCCCATTAACATTTAGGTGTTTCTGCTGATCAGCAGTTGAATTTTGGTTTTTATAGTAGGGGGAGAATCGAAAGCTGCAGTGAGGAACTTTCATTCGCTAAAACTCACCTAATCCGAACTCAAAATTCTTTCATGAAACCACTGGATAAAGTATTAGCTCGTAGGAGTGACAATCCATTTTGTGTCTCCTCTGACGGACGACTAATATGTTGAAAGGACCTCAGTTTTGTCACTATTAAAGCTGAAGCTTTGCTGATAGCGTTTCATTTCCCAGTGAACTGATACATGAGAGTCGATAAATTTTTGACGTGAAAGCGCCACTAAGTGTAGTATCGGTCTGTGCGTTAACTTCAGTAGCGTCGGTTGATATGATATGGAAAGCACTCATTAGTCGTATTGCAGAAAACTGTTACACTATGTTTATTATTTCACTTACAATATTAAGAAGCTCATAACTTTTGCGATTCGAAATCTTCGGCTGAACGCATACAGCTTTTGTTTGCCACCATTCTTAAAAAACGTTATAGACCTTTTTTCGCTTTTCATGGTGTCTCCCCAGTTACTCCTTGAATTTAAGTGTTGTGGCTGCGAAGTAATCTTGCATTCTGCTATGGTGAGCCATATGCGTTTTTCACCTTCCTGATAACTTACCACAATGCTTAACTTACCGCATATGTCATCATTGGCGCTCTTTATACACGCCGAACGAAAATGGGAATTAAGTATGCTTATAGTTTCTGTTCAAAGTTATTTACTGCTGCAGACATTCACTATCCCTCTTGCTGAGTATACAAGTACAACTAAGGTTCCAGAATAATTCTACATCCTTTGACATAATACTAGTTATGCCCTGAATCTACTGTAGATTTACTTTGCCACGAAGATTGCAACATCCAGTGGAAACGTCGAAGACCTTATAAAATTTATGCAGTCGTTGTATGGAAAATTTTTGAATTTGACGAGATTGGTATGGGTTATTGTCGAATGCAATGATATGTTCGAAGAATTTCTTTAGACCAAAGTACTACAGCATATTGCTGCTATACAAACTGACCGGTCGGAATCAGGATAGAGATCTTCATATGCTCTTTTTTGCTATAGGAAATGCACCTGTGAAAGGTATAGTATTATAGCTCCGGTGCAGCCAACGTTTTAAATATTTTCTGTTTGTTAGATACAACTCAATATTTGTTGTAAGAAATTCAATTGGGGTACTCACAACGTGTCAAAGAGCATCGTAAAATCATAAAATCATACATTTTTATGCTAGTGTAAAAAGTTTGTTGTTGGATTGCATACTAAAATAAGTTTACGCAAATACAACTCAGAACGCTATGTTTTCGGATCGTATAACTTTATGAGACTATGTGAAACTCCTAAATATGTATTTCCTTATTTTTTATGGTTTTAGCACGCATTGGGAGATAATAAATAACTATATGTACATGCAAAGCGCGCTCGTAGCAGAGTTGCTTGGAAGGCATTATTACGTCAGGCTGAAGTCGAATAGGGTTGACAAGGCTTACTGAAGAAAGAAGGATAAACTTGCAAAGCAGTTACAACAACATGACAAGTGCAGTTCGACGGCGAAACAAGCAGGATATTTTTAAAAAGCAAACTTTTTTTAGTATGCTGCAAAGCTTGCTTTTAGTGCAAATTTTTATAAGCGTATACTTTAGTATACACATACATATGTGTATTGAAATTGATTGTATATAGGTGCAGACAATGCTTCTAAATTGTAAGTTTGCATATGTATACGATAACGTAATTGTAAACCAAGGGGATTTGATGCGATTTTTCTTTTATACAAATACATACATGTACTTAATAAATAATTGACTTCTTCTAAAACATATACATAAGCAAATTTATAAACAAGCTTACAAAATGTATTTATACAGGAAAGTTTTTATTGAATACACATACATAGTATACGTAGTCATAATGCAAAACTATCTAAAAATGATTCATATGAATCATAAAAACAGGAGTAGTATTAACAACTTAATAAATAAAATTAGAAAAATGCAACTTATTTAAAGAATCTTAGATAGGACATTTTCAAAAATCGAAATTAAAAGAAATATATACAGAATGAAGGCATTCGAATAATAATAGCTAATAAGGTGTACAACAAATTCAAAACAAAAAAAATACATATACTATTTATTTAAAAACTTGACATAGGACATGATATAAAAAGCGAAATTAAAACAAATATATTAGTCTCTGGAGGAAGGCATTCGAATAATAATATATAATAAGGTATACAACAAATCCAAAGAAAAAACTATTTAAATAAATTGATGGAATTTTAAGCTAGTCAAATGCAAAAATCGTCTGTGGAAGAATGCATTAAAATAAAAGACAACTTGCTAAATTCATAGGTTAAGTTATATTTGTATGTGTATATGCAATGAATGAAATATAGTGAATTTCCTGTTAGCGCACAGTGTACTATGTTAAAACACATTCGGTAATTCGGTAATACCTTACATACATTTTACATTCTTGTATACACACGATTATTCGTAATATTTTCACATAGAGACGAAGAGAAAATACGACGTATCCTAGTGATATGAAGTGCCTCTTGCTGCGATGTAAAGCGGATGATCAGTAAATAAATCTTGAAAGCAAAAAATCAATCAGGACGAAAACCGCTGGATAGAGAAGATAAGTAACAAAAAATTAAAGAAAAATAATTTACGGCCTATGTGAGTTCGGGAAGAGAAATGAGAAGAACGCGGTTAAATTTTTAAGTGTTAAAAATGATTTATTTCCACTTCTGATAAAACAAAGTGTCCTATAGATAAAAGTGATATGGCAAAGATGTGGTTGTAACAAGTTGTATAACTTTTTCACATTTTCACATAGACTGAAAATTGTTGTGAAAAATTCAATTCACCTAAATTCTAGGTTTTTATTTACTTTTACTTACTTTTATTTACCTTTATTTTGCACAAAAAGATTTTTCTTTCACGAAATTTGTTGTAAATTTACTTTCTTATGTGCCATACATATATTGTGTACTTATGGTATAGAAAATATATACTATACTCTATTATGGGATATTTTATGTTGAAAAATAAATCGTCCGTAATTACCTTTATTTCATTTTTGTTATTTTGTATTCCTTTTTGAATGGGTTTTAATCTAATATGATTGTTTTCGCTTTGCCCATTTTCAAGAGCTTCTGTACTTAGGGGTCTCTATAAAGCGTTATCGTTATCGCGAAAGTGCTACGTAAGGCGAAAAGCGCATTAGGAATTGCGTTTAGCGCATGCGTTTTTCCCTTCGCAATGTCGGCACTATATAGTATATTGCGAAAGCGAGTATGGAACTTGTTCGTTTACGAATTTTTGATTCGTCATCAAACCAGCAAACGCAACGAACAAAGTTCATGGCGCTTATTTGTAGTTTACATTCCCTAAAATAATTTGTTTCATTAGTGAGAGAAGGAAACCTCAAAGTTATTTCAAAATGAATGAAAAAAGAACATAAAATGGGGAAAAGGAAATATAAATTGGCTGTTAAAAAACGCGAACATCAAAAAGATAGATTTCGAAAAAACAAAATTAAAATTTCCAACATTAGAACTAAAAGAGTAAATGGCGGAAATTGACCGACGCAACCAAAACATATTGAATTTAATAATGTAATAATGCGTTTTTTTTTCAATGATATTGAAGTCTGATAGAACTGATTTTTTTAATATCCAATTTATTTTTATTATCAAATTTTCCATTTACTATATTCGACATTACTTCCAATCCATATTTACACCTTTTATATTAAAAACATTCACAACAAATTTAAGGGGTTACATGGATTTCTTCGAGCAAAAATCGGCCGATTTTAAATTTTTTTTTTACTAAAAAATTAAATATTTTATTCAACCTTCCGTCAGTTCCTCGGAAAAAAGATGTATCCGCGTTGACAGCAGACCTTCTTACAGGATCGTCTGAAGGTAAAAGGAAAAATATGTGCACAGGTACAATCATAAACTAGGTATTGGAGGAAGAAAAAACAAAAAAGTGAATATTGTATTTTTGGCAGACGTTTTTACAAAAAAAAATTAAATTTTCGTGAAAATCACTCGATGTTTATTTTAATAGTTTTAATTGAACAAAAATAATCCTATGTTCAAGATCATCTAACTTTGGAAACATAGTTTCGAAAAAAACGCGTCTACAATTTTAAGTGACTATATGGTTGACTTCAAGCGCATAGCTTTGCAAAGCGGTATCTCCGAAATCTCGGATCAAGTTGAGAATTTAGCAAAAAAATGGATCATAAAGGCATTTCGAGTGTTAATAAAGCATTGCTTTTGGGGGAAATACTATTTCAGTTCGAAATAGTACGCATATGCTTAATATTTTCCATTTAAATATTCCTCGCTAGAGAGCTTCGAAAATAAACGCGTCCCACCGCAAACGCAACGTCCCGCAATTTTGAAATCTGCACTATCGACTTTTTCTTTTATACTATGTATTGATATTGATGTGAGACTTTTTTATTGTTTTTAGGAAATGAAGTATTCAAAGTATTCCTACAAACATGAAAACAAACGCTTATTATTTGAAATATATTTTTGCATTTTTAATTGTATTGAATTTTAACATAAAGACATAAGAAAATCAGCCAAATCGGTTCAGCCGTTCTTGAGTTATAAATGGTGTAACTAACACGGCTTATATATATATATATGTTGTATATTCAAAGATTGATTGTATATAACACATAATTATACTACAGATGTATTCGATGTCCCAAACATTTGAGAGTAGCGAATCAAACAAACCATACCAGATGGTTAAATCCCGTCTTTAGCACTTGGTATGTTACTTTCCGTTCTTGGTGGAGAAATACTTCTATTGGCATCAAAAAATATTTTAATAAAATTGTTATTTAGTTTCTATAAACAATTTATAATAATTTAATTACAGAACCGTTTTCTCGAATGGACGGAGTATTGATTAAATTAACTGAAACCTAACTGAAAGATGGCTTCTAACCAGACGTTGAGTCTTTGAGGAAACAACTTATAGATCAAAAATGCGTTGGTATTTAGTAAAAAGAGTTTTCCAAAGTAAACAGGACATTTTGAATCTAGCGCCCCTAAGGGCACCATCTTTATGTCAACTGGTGCGTTAGAGTCCGCTTTCTTTTTCAATTGTCCAGTGGGAATTTCATGACATTTCATAGATTCAAAATGAAGTTATTGCGTTTTAAGTGTCAGTATATTTATGTTATCGGTGCGAAAATGAGCTTCGAAAAAAGAGCCAACATTAAATTTTGCTTTAAAATTAGGAAAACTTTTACCGAAACCGTTTCAATTGTTGAAACAAGTAGATGGCGATGATTGCCTATCCCGTAGCAGAGTGCACGAGTGGTTTCAACATTTTCAAAGTGGTCGTGAGGACATTAATGACGATCCACATGTTGGCGAATCAAAATCCGTGATCTCTGGAAATTCCATCGAAACTGTGCGTGAATCAGAACTCAGCCGAAATCATCGTTGAAATCCATGGAAATGGAATTGAACATCTCAAAGACATCGATTTATCGAATTTTGCCCGAACGTTTGGGCTTACGAAAGGTGTGTGCACTGTTTTTTCCGCACAAATTGACTGACGACCAAAAATTGCTCAGAATCCAACATTCGAAGGACATCATTAAAGAGGTCAAAAAGGACAAAAACTTCCTTTACAATATTGCGACTGGTGACGAAACGTGGTGTTTTCACTATGATCCCGAAATGAAACGCCAGAGTGCTGAATGGAAGGCACCGGACGAGCCGAAACCCAAAAAATTGCGCATGGAGAAGTCGAAAGTGAAGACAATGCTGATTTGTTTCTATGATTCCAAGGGTATTGTCAACAAAGAATTTGTTCCACCCGGCCAAAACGTTAATGCGGTATTCAACCTTGGAGTTATGAAGCGTTTGGTGCGCCGTATTCCACGTGTTCGGCCCGAATATCGCGAAGATGAAAGTTGGCGTTTGTTGTACGATAATGCAGCGTTTCATCGATCGACGCTTGTGACCGATTATTTGACCATAAATCACATTTTAACCATTCCCCACTTCCCGTATTTTTCCTTTTTGGAAAAATACTTTTGCCCATGAAAGGAAAGCTTATGCCAAGACCATTCAAAAGGCTTGCGCCGGCATACTGGCGGTCATACCGGCCAACGAGGTAAAACACTCGTTCGACATTCTTTTGGACCGTGCAAAAAGCTGTCTTGAAGCAGAAGCAGACTATTCTCAATAAAATAAATTTATTTTGCCGGATTTTTCTAAAGTCCTGTATACTTTGGAACACACCTTATAGATATTGGGATCATTTATGATTCGTTAATCCGTATTTTAATTTTGATATTTAGTTGACCACGTGACTCTTTTCATTTGATAAGGTTAATTACTTTTTTATATAAATTAGTTTTTTGATAATATTCCTAACTTGATCGAACCAACTTTACGGTCAATTCTATTTCCAATTAGTGGAGCGCTACCATAAAGATATGCCTATAACCTTAACCATACCTATCAATAGAATTTTGGCTTTCCGCTAAATATAAATATATAATAAATTGTACATTTTCAATGTTTTATTAATAACATATATTCTATCAATTTCTTCGTCACTGCTCATTTTATTTGCTTTGTTTGGCACTTTCGAAATAAAATCAAAAACTACGAATGAAAATATTAACCGTTTGTGGCTATGGCACCAACATCCGATTACAGTGAATATCGTTACTGTTTTAGACCCTTAAAACATTCAGCTGATTGTCTTTATATAACGTAAAGCACTAAATGTAATTCATAATACAATATCATAAAGCATTCACAATGACAAAAAATTTCGTGCAGAGAGCGTTTCTTTTAACGGCAATAAAAATGTGTGATGTTAATTCATTCTGCACTGCATAGACAAACATTGCATGTGAATCATAGCTTGAGTTGTACTTTGCACAGCGCATAAAGCCAGTTTTTTATCTAATTTTTGTGAAAGTACACACATGTGAAATGCAATTAAAAAATTTATTCCAAGATTTGTTGTTTTTTAAATATTCTTCGCCTTCAACGAAGAAAGCTGTTAAGAAGGCGTATACGCAGCCGGTCATCCTGCAAATAAAGATGGAAATTAAAAGACTATTTTCGAATGAACCTCTTAAAATAAATAATGCCGTGGGCAAGCTTTTTCTGTTAACTCGGACTAAGCGGCCGGTTTATAATATACTATTAAATATTTTAAGTCCGTTTTTAAAAAACCGAAACAAAAAGTTAGTGTACAGGAGCGATTTGTTAATGTATTAATATAAGTAAATGGTTATATATGTATATATATATATATACTAGCTGTTACCCTGTGCGCTTCGCTACACCTAAATCGATTAAAACTCTTAAGGGTTTTTGCTTTGTGTTTTATTTATTGTTGTAAAACTGTTACTTATTTATAAAACATAATGGTATACAACATTTTTGGTTTTTCCACCTGGCGCGTAAATGAATAAGCACCTTGGTGTTCCCACTCTCGAGCATGCGATGAACAATTGGCCGTGGGAGAAGCACGGTTCCTCCAAATTGACGCCGCACACTTGAAACGTTTGCCCTTGCGATTTGTTGATGGTCATCGCAAAGGCAAGACGTACTGGGAACTGCAAGCGCTTAAATTCAAACGGCATGTCCGTTGGAATCATGGGAATGCGTAGTAAGAGTACAACTTCACCTGCTGTCTTGCCATTTAGTATTGTTGCTTCAATCAAATTTGGCCATAATTTTTTGACTGAAAGTCTTGTGCCAATACACAAAGTCGGTGGCTTCAGATTTCGTAGAAGTATAATGGGTGAACCGACTTTCAGGACCAAACGATACGGTGGCAGACCGGGGGGATCCATAGAATTCAAGAATTCAGTTGGATAGTTGACTACTTCATCTTGATTCAAAACGCTATCAATCGATGTATACTCATATGTTGTAGCTTCTCCTGGCAATTTTTCTTGAATGGCAAAATTGATTTCGTTGACATGTACATTTTTCGGTGCCAATATTGCGCGTTCACTTAAATAATCGTTGCGTTGATAGTGTTGAACAATATTCGGAAATACATTTTCAATCAATTCTTCTTTCGATTGTAAGAGTGTACAAAAGTTGTTCGGCAATGTGATCAAACCGGTATCATCGATTGGTATTTTGCCTTCGCCAATGTCCAACAACTGCTTCGAAAACGCCGCTGCGGATCGATCATTTTGCAATTGGACTCGCATGTTGATGGTAAGAGTCAGCCTTTTAACATGTCTCCACAAAACTGACGATTTTAAACATGCGTTTATTTCGTCGGAAGGAGTTGATCGAGGAATGACTGGCAAAGTTTGCCGAAAATCGCCGGATATAAGACTAATGCTCCGCCAAAAAGTTGTTGCTTTTGGCGTAAATCTTGCATTGTTCTATTGAATGCTTCTAATGACTTTTTGTTAGCCATTGGGCACTCATCCCATAGAACTATTCCAGCTCCTCGCAAAACTTTTGCCATTGCTGAATTCCTCGATATGTTGCACGTTGGTGTTTCAACGACTTGAATGTTCAACGGTAATTTCAACGCAGAATCAAGTAGAGTAGCAGCGATGCCTGACGAAGCAATTTCCAGCGCAATTTTCTACTTTGACCGTATAGTAGCAAGAATCAAAGAGATCAGAAACGTTTTCCCTGTACCACCGGGCGCATCGAGAAAGTAGAATCCACCGGCGTTATTGTCAACCGCTCGTATAATCTTATCATAAGCATTTTTCTGCTGAATATTCAATTTGGTAATGTTAGCTTGTATGAAAGCACGCAATTCATTGGAATCGTATTGTTGTTCACGTTGAAGCTCATGGTCAAGCATATCAATCGCTGAACGATTGGGCGCAGTTATGCCAAGTTGCGCGTATGCCTTATTCGCAATTTTAAGGCACAGATCTTCAACCAATATCAAAGCATCATTATACATTTGTAATGTATATAGCAAGTCTGCATCCGATGCTCGACTACGCGCCAAAATTAATAAGTCCTCGGTCATGCAGTCTTTGCACTTATTCCACAGTTCTTGCGGATTTGACGGAAGGCACGTAGATATTATTATGGCGAATAGTACGCGTATTTGTTTTGGATGAGATGTGAGTGATGCGTCATGAAGTGCGGTGTCCCAATGCATATTATCTTATAAAAAATGCAATCGCTGACATGCTTCACGATATGTCGCACACAACTGACGGTCAACAGTTTTCAAATCATCAAATAATCTTGGTCCGCGGACGTTGACTAATAGCAGACGCAAATAGAACCATTCGGCGTTGTTCAGATGGGTGGTGTAAATGTGTCCTATGGCTTCGGTTTTACGGACATTTGGATAACCGTCAACACGCTCCCTTTGCTTTCGTCGTTGAAATGTTTTCGATGATGGATTCCAAGTGAAATATTGTGGTATTTCGGAATATAGCAATGTTCTTGCAAATTCATCGTTTTCACACAACTCGAAAAAGGTAGTTAGTGATGACCCCGGTGGTCGTGCTGCGCTCTGTTGTACATTGTCTGCAGTGAAATAAACGCGTTGACCATTTTCGAGATGAACTGCCAAATGAAGAACAACGGGATGCCGGTCGTGTATTGGGAACGATAAAATGCGCCATACCGCTTCGTTGCTGCTTATATAACGCTCCATTTGGTATTGCTGAATTTCATCGATTCTCTGATAATCCGAAAACTGCCATATCACTGCCCTTATTTACGTTTTTGCAGATGTATTTGATCGATTTGACAGAGTTGCAATATTCTACATTGATGTGCGCTTCGAAATTTTTTGACAACAATGGTGAATACGGCACGACCCAACGATTATCAACATCAACGTCTTGATTCCGAACATTTATGACCGTTGAATTACCGCCATCTTCAGCGGATAGATGCCGATGTAATGGATATCATTTCATCGTCATTTCCAGTGATTGTAAACTCAACTAAAGCTCTAGGATAGCGCTTTGAACACTTATTATCATCATGCATGGTGACGTTGGATTAATAGCGCCGCAAGGGCCGTGGATCATGTTTTTTGTTACAACATCGAACAGTTGTGGGCCGATTGCAATTTCCGCTGAGATGACTTTATCAATCTGATCTGGTCGTATTTTGCGAACTAACCAAATCAAGATGTGTGCATGCGGTAATCCTCTTTTCTGCCATTGGATCGAGTACATCCAGCATCGAATTTCTCCAAAAACACGAAGTTTCTCAATTAAATCCATCATTGATTTAAGCTTTTCCCTGAATACACATGCTGTTAAGTCGTGACGATCAGTTGTTGATTGACCGGGGAACAAATGGCATTTGATGTCATTCCACTTGGGATTGCACGTGAACGTTATGAACAGATCTGGTCTGCCGTAATGGCGCACATACGACAACGCATCTTGCGCATACTCGTGCATATGGCGCGGACTGCCTATGTATGTGGCTGGCAATATTGTCAGACGTCCAATGCTATTCACATTTGCATCATTCATTACGGCATCTCTCAAATGGATGTACTCTTCAGAACGCAATTTCGCTTGGTTGAATCGAATAAAGTTGACACGTTCGGTCTCGATCTTCGCATACATCTCAACCAAATACTGATGGAAAAGCTTGCGATATTTCAAGATGAAGTTGTCTTCTTGTTTCTGTTTATTAGTAAAAGGCATTTGACAGGACTGCCAATCTTGCGTCAAAACATTATTTCATGAGAATTTGTATAGCCGGGATGTATTTTTTTTTTTTTTTCTTTTGTGCAAAACGTGCAGTGATACACACATTAAATTTCTTATATGCACCCTCCAAACAGACCCCAATCACCCCTGAAAATTTCATTGAAATCGGGCAAGCCGTCTAGGAGGAGTATGCGAACAGGAAGTTTTGCCACTTAATTTTATATATATAGATTTAAGTAATTATGGCCCTATGCCATAAAAATAAAAAGTCAAAATTGTTTAAGATTTGAGTGCGTCTTTATTGAAGTTATACTTCTTATACGACGCCGGAAAAGGTTGCGTTAAATGCAAGTTGCGCAACCTTGCTCAATATGAATCTAACGCAACCTTGCTCCATATGAATACAACGCAACCTTGTCTGCGAAGATGTTCGAGCAGCAAGCGAAGCGGTGACAATCGGCGGTCGTTTGTTCGTTCCTTTCGGAACAGCTCGGCTTTTCTACCAACAACACAATGTTGCCATGCTTATGCTATTGTTGTTTTTGTCGAACAATGTTTCAATTTTTGGTTGGTGACATATTCACATGTGTGCGCATATGTATGTTTGTATGCTTGAGCATTATTGAAGCTATACTTCTTTTTCTTTCGTTTGTCTTCCATTTCTGCGAATTCTCAACTATTTTGTGTGACTTTTGGTTGAAATACTCTGCGTTGGCCTTTGAAAAATGAAGACTGTACTTCACAGGATCATTTCTGTAGACAGTGTTTATTTACTAATTAATTCGTGTTCTATATAATATTGACGTACTATTTGTAGTATTAGTACACGGTGAATAGTGATTTAAATAAACAATAAAATAAGTGACACGTGATAATACGCGGATTCCAGGTTATGTGATGTAAATTTCTCTTGAATATTTCAATTGTCCGTAATAGATGCACCTTGTGCATTAAACTTGTGCTCTTGAAACTAATATCAATTGGATTGGCAAACATTTTAATGTTTTGATTTTAAATTGATTTTACAGCAGAAAAAGACAGTGCAGCCCGTGTTTCAAGAGGAGAGAAAACAGCACAATATTATCGTGAATACCGAGCACGAAAGAAAGCAGAGCGGGAAAAGGAGAAATTGGAAACAATAGCTGGTAGTCATTCGAGGAAGAGGAAAACAGCTGCGGAATATTAGAGAGCGCATAAAAAAGATTCCAAGTCTGCTGTTCCATCAATCTCTGCGGGAGCATCTATAACTACTGATGAATTCAACTCGTGTTGATGGATTACAAAAGAGAGATGGTTACGCTGCATATTCCCTTCCGCAACGAAAAGACAGAACTACTTTCCGAGTCAAAATTCCTTCATTTAGACTTTGCTTTATAAAATGTGCATAATAAATTTATAAAATGTGAATTTAAGTTTTCTAGTTTTTTTCATACAAAATAATATGCATTTCTGAATATCACCAAGAAGTATAACTTCTTCCGCGCGTAGGGACTCCACGCACCTTTTTTGTTCGATGGTGACTTAAGTCTGAATTTATATTTTATCATCCGCAAGAATGGACTTAAATTCTTTCTGTTGAAATGTAAACCAAAACTGCAATAGCGGAAGGAAGATGATTTTTCATCAAAAATAATCATGAGTGATGACACCCATTTCCATCTAAGCCGGTACGAAAATAAGCAAAACAAGAAAAAACGTTAACTTCGGTTCCACCGAAGCTAAATACCCTTCACAGGTGCATTTCTGTTAGTAACTATGTGTCCAGTTTGTAAGGCAGCTATATGTTATAGTTAACCGATCTGAACAATTTCTTCGTAGATTACATTGTTGCTTTAGAAAATAATATATACCAAATTTCGTGAATATATCTTGTCAAATGTGAAAGTTTTCCATACAAGAACTTGATTCCGATCGCTCAGTTTGTATGGTAGCTATATGCTATAGTTAACCGATTTGAACAATTTCTTCGGAGATTACATTGTTGCTTTAGAAAATAATATATACCAAATTTCGTGAATATAGCTGGCCAAATGAGAAAGTTGTCCATACAAGAACTTGATTCCGATCGCTCAGTTTGTTAACCGATCTGAACAATTTTTTCGGATATTACTTTTTTGCCCTAGAAAATAATCTATACCAAATTTGGTGAAGATACATTGTCAAATGCGAAAGTTTTCCATATGAGAACTTGATTCTGATCGTTCAGTTTATATGGCAGCTATATGTTATAGTGGTCCGATATCGGCCGTTCCGACAAATGAGCAGCTTCTTGAAGAGAAAATGATGTTTGCAAAATTTCAAAAGGATATCTTAAAAACTGAGGGACTAGTTCGTATATATACAGACAGACGGACAGACGGACAGACGGACGGACGGACAGACGAACAGACGGACAGACAGACGGACATGGCTAAATCGACTCAGCTCAACATACTGATCATTTATATATATACTTTATAGGGTCTCCGACGCTTCCTTCTGGGTGTTACAAACATCGTGACAAACTTAATATACCCTGTTCAGGGTATAAAAATTACAGGTAAAAAACATCGGAAGATTATTTTTGCGCCAACTATTATATACAAGTATATACGTTTTATTAAAAACGACTAAAAATAAAGTAAATCAATGAATGAGACACATTAAATTTTATATTTGATACGGTATCTCGAGGCCTATTCGACCGAATATGAAAAAACCAGCGCCTATAATTGACTTTCTCAAAATATCGGTCCGTGTTTGATATATAATATAATTTTTGGAGATATAGTATGTCTGCATGTTGACTGCCATGTTAATAGTATGTAGTATAGGCTAAAATAGATAAAATCGATTGATATATTCCAATCTTTGATCATTGCCGGATGCGATCCTTGCAAATTGCAAGAGTATAAAATGTGGGTTGCAACCGAACTTAGTTTTTTCTTACTTTCTTTTTTATTAAATTAAAAAAAATTACATATCTTCAATTAAACACTCTACTAAAACTTCAATTTTATGAATCAACGCAGAATTTTCAGTTTTAGTCAAATAATCATAAGACATATTACATCTTTTACTATGTTCGGACCGACATTGAAAATATGTTTTCGTGGGAAAACTGGTTTTCGCACGAAAACTTGTGTTTTCGTCCATGTAAAATCTGTCAAACGAAAACACAGTTTTCGCTGAAAACTACTTGAAAACTTACATTCCACTCAATATAATCGGTGCCTGCTCTAGTTTAATCGATTTTTTTGGAAGACATATTTTGCCGGCCCTAAATTGTCACTTGATATTTGTTTACATTCCATATACAAATACAGCTGCTCACTGTTAAGGGGATTCTCTTGTTCTTGCGAAACCCTTGCACAGTGCACCAATTGCAGAATTTTCTTCTTGGTGAAACGGCACAACAACACGCAAAAATTTATTTGCAATGGCTGTAAAATATGTATGTCAGACCAAAACCCATGTTTATTTTCGTGCCGTCATATATCACCAGATTCAGCAATGGGTGCTCTCTTGGCCTTGCATATTTCGGTATAGGATTTTTGCATTTTGTGTCATCTTGCAAGAGCAAGAGAGTCCCCGTATTGATAGTTGTCAGTGAAAACTCATCGAAAATACACATTATCGGTCCGAACGACTCACATTCCACAACATGCAAATGTGTTTTCAAAATGTTTTCAATGTCGGTCCGAACATAGTATTTCCATCCCATTAACATTTAGGTGTTTCTGCTGATCAGCAATTGAATTTTGGTTTTTATAGTAGGGGGAGAATCGAAAGCTGCAGTGAGGAACTTTCATTCGCTAAAACTCACCTAATCCGAACTCGAAATTCTTTCATGAAACCACTGGATAAAGTATTAGCTCGTAGGAGTGACAATCCATTTTGTGTCTCCTCTGACGGACGACTAATCTGTTGAAAGGGCCTCAGTTTTGTCACTATTAAAGCTGAAGCTTTGCTGATAGCGTTTCATTTCCCAGTGAACTGATACATGAGAGTCGATAAATTTTTGACGTGAAAGCGCCACTAAGTGTAGTATCGGTCTGTGCGTTAACTTCAGTAGCGTCGGTTGATATGATATGGAAAGCACTCATTAGTCGTATTGCAGAAAACTGTTACACTATGTTTATTATTTCACTTACAATATTAAGAAGCTCATAACTTTTGCGATTCGAAATCTTCGGCTGAACGCATACAGCCTTTGTTTGCCACCATTCTTAAAAAACGTTATAGACCTTTTTTTGCTTTTCGTGGTGTCTCCCCAGTTACTCCTTGAATTTAAGTGTTGTGGCTGCGAAGTAATCTTGCATTTTGCTGTGGTGAGCCATATGCGTTTTTCACCTTCCTGATAACTTACCACAATGCTTAACTTACCGCATATGTCATCATTGGCGCTCTTTATACACGCCGAACGAGAATGGGAATTAAGTATGCTTATAGTTTCTGTTCAAAGTTATTTACTGCTGCAGACATTCACTATCCCTCTTGCTGAGTATACAAGTACAACTAAGGTTCCAGAATAATTCTACATCCTTTGACATAACACTAGTTATGCCCTGAATCTACTGTAGATTTACTTTGCCACGAAGATTGCAACATCCAGTGGAAACGTCGAAGACCTTATAAAATTTATGCAGTCGTTGTATGGAAAATTTTTGAATTTGACGAGATTGGTATGGGTTATTGTCGAATGCAATGATATGTTCGAAGAATTTCTTTAGGCCAAAGTACTACAGCATATTGCTGCTATACAAACTGACCGGTCGGAATCAGGATAGAGATCTTCATATGCTCTTTTTTGCTATAAGAAATGCACCTGTGAAAGGTATAGTATTATAGCTCCGGTGCAGCCAACGTTTTAAATATTTTCTGTTTGTTAGATACAACTCAATATTTGTTGTAAGAAATTCAATTGGGGTACTCACAACGTGTCAAAGAGCATCGTAAAATCATAAAATCATACATTTTTATGCTAGTGTAAAAAGTTTGTTGTTGGATTGCATACTAAAATAAGTTTACGCAAATACAACTCTGAACGCTATGTTTTCGGATCGTATAACTTTATGAGACTATGTGAAACTCCTAAATATGTATTTCCATATTTTTTATGGTTTTAGCACGCATTGGGAGATAATAAATAACTATATGTACATGCAAAGCGCGCTCGTAGCAGAGTTGCTTGGAAGGCATTATTACGTCAGGCTGAAGTCGAATAGGGTTGACAAGGCTTACTGAAGAAAGAAGGATAAACTTGTAAAGCAGTTACAACAACATGACAAGTGCAGTTCGATGGCGAAACAATCAGGATATTTCTTAAAAGCAAACTTTTTTTAGTATGCTGCAAAGCTTGCTTTTAGTCCAAATTTTTATAAGCGTATACTTTAGTATACACATACATATGTGTATTGAAATTGATTGTATATAGGTGCAGACAATGCTTCTAAATTGTAAGTTTGCATATGTATACGATAACGTAATTGTAAACCAAAGGGCTTTGATGCGATTTTTCTTTTATACAAATACATACATGTACTTAATAAATAATTGACTTCTTCTAAAACATATACATAAGCAAATTTATAAACAAGCTTACAAAATGTATTTATACAGGAAAGTTTTTATTGAATACACATACATAGTATATGTAGTCATAATGCAAAACTATCTAAAAATGATTCATATGAATCATAAAAACAGGAGTAGTATTAACAACTTAATAAATAAAATTAGAAAAATGCAACTTATTTAAAGAATCTTACATAGGACATTTTCAAAAATCGAAATTAAAAGAAATATATACAGAATGAAGGCATTCGAATAATAATAGCTAATAAGGTGTACAACAAATTCAAAACAAAAAAATACATATACTATTTATTTAAAAACTTGACATAGGACATGATATAAAAAGCGAAATTAAAACAAATATATTAGTCTCTGGAGGAAGGCATTCGAATAATAATATATAATAAGGTATACAACAAATCCAAAGAAAAAACTATTTAAATAAATTGATGGAATTTTAAGCTAGTCAAATGCAAAAATCGTCTGTGGAAGAATGCATTAAAATAAAAGACAACTTGCTAAATTCATAGGTTAAGTTATATTTGCGTGTGTATATGCAATGAATGAAATATAGTGAATTTCCTGTTAGCGCACAGTGTACTATGTTAAAACACATTCGGTAATTCGGTAATACCTTACATACATTTTACATTCTTGTATACACACGATTATTCGTAATATTTTCACATAGAGACGAAGTGAAAATATGACGTATCCTAGTGATATGAAGTGCCTCTTGCTGCGATGTAAAGCGGATGATCAGTAAATAAATCTTGAAAGCAAAAAATCATTCAGGACGAAAACCGCTGGATAGAGAAGATAAGTAACAAAAAATGAAAGAAAAATAATTTACGGCCTATGTGAGTTCGGGAAGAGAAATGAGAAGAACGCGGTTAAATTTTTAAGTGTTAAAAATGATTTATTTCCACTTCTGATAAAACAAAGTGTCCTATAGATAAAAGTGATATGGCAAAGATGTGGTTGTAACAAGTTGTATAACTTTTTCACATTTTCACATAGACTGAAAATTGTTGTGAAAAATTCAATTCACCTAAATTCTAGGTTTTTATTTACTTTTATCTTGGTTTTTCTTTCACGAAATTTGTTGTAAATTTACTTTCTTATGTGCCATACATATATTGTGTACTTATGGTATAGAAAATATATACTATACTCTATTATGGGATATTTTATGTTGAAAAAATAAATCGTCCGTAATTACCTTTATTTCATTTTTGTTATTTTGTATTCCTTTTTGAATGGGTTTTAATCTAATATGATTGTTTTCGCTTTGTCCCATTTTCAAGAGCTTCTGTACTTAGGGGTCTCTATAAAGCGTTATCGTTATCGCGAAAGTGCTACGTAAGGCGAAAAGCGCATTAGGAATTGCGTTTAGCGCATGCGTTTTTCCCTTCGCAATGTCGGCACTATATAGTATATTGCGAAAGCGAGTATGGAACTTGTTCGTTTACGAATTTTTGATTCGTCATAAAACCAGCAAACGCAACGAACAAAGTTCATGGCGCTTATTTGTAGTTTACATTCCCTAAAATAATTTGTTTCATTAGTGAGAGAAGGAAACCTCAAAGTTATTTCAAAATGAATGAAAAAAGAACATAAAATGGGGAAAAGGAAATATAAATTGGCTGTTAAAAAACGCGAACATCAAAAAGATAGATTTCGAAAAAACAAAATTAAAATTTCCAACATTAGAACTAAAAGAGTAAATGGCGGAAATTGACCGACGCAACCAAAACATATTGAATTTAATAATGTAATAATGCGTTTTTTTTTTCAATGATATTGAAGTCTGATAGAACTGATTTTTTTAATATCCAATTTATTTTTATTATCAAATTTTCCATTTACTATATTCGACATTACTTCCAATCCATATTTACACCTTTTATATTAAAAACATTCACAACAAATTTAAGGGGTTACATGGATTTCTTCGAGCAAAAATCGGCCGATTTTCAATTTTTTTTTTACTAAAAAATTAAATATTTTATTCAACCTTCCGTCAGTTCCTCGGAAAAAAGATGTATCCGCGTTGACAGCAGACCTTCTTACAGGATCGTCTGAAGGTAAAAGGAAAAATATGTGCACAGTTACAATCATAAACTAGGTATTGGAGGAAGAAAAAACAAAAAAGTGAATATGGTATTTTTGGCAGACGTTTTTACAAAAAAAATTAAATTTTCGTTAAAATCGCTCGATGTTTATTTTAATAGTTTTAATTGAACAAAAATAATCCTATGTCCAAGATCATCTAACTTTGGAAACATAGTTTCGAAAAAAATGCGTCTACAATTTTAAGTGACTATATGGTTGACTTCAAGCGCGTAGCTTTGCAAAGCGGTATCTCCGAAATCTCGGATCAAGTTGAGAATTTAGAAAAAGAAAAGGATCATAAAAGCATTTCGAGTATTAATAAAGCATTGCTTTTGGGGAAATACTATTTCAGTTCGAAATAGTACGCATATGCTTAATATTTTCCATTTAAATATTCCTCGCTAGAGAGCTTCGAAAATAAACGCGTCCCACCGCAAACGCAACGTCCCGCAATTTTGAAATCTGCACTATCGACGTTTTCTTTTATACTATGTATTGATATTGATGTGAGATCTTTTTATTGTTTTTAGAAAATGAAGTATTCAAAGTATTCCTACAAACATGAAAACAAACGCTTATTATTTGAAATATATTTTTGCATGTTTAATTGTATTGAATTTTACCATAAAGACATAAGAAAATCAGCCAAATCGGTTCAGCCGTTCTTGAGTTATAAATGGTGTAACTAACACGGCTTATATATATATATATGTTGTATATTTAAAGATAGATTGTATATAACACATAATTATACTACAGATGTATTCGATGTCCCAAACATTTGAGAATCAAACAGACCATACCAGATGGTTAAATCCCGTCTTTAGCACTTGGTATGTTACTTTCCGTTCTTGGTGGAGAAATACTTCCATTGGCATCAAAAAATATTTTAATAAAATTGTTATTTAGTTTCTATAAACAATTTATAATAATTTAATTACAGAACCTTTTTCTCGAATGGACTTTTTAAGTGTCAGTATATTTATGTTATCGGTGCGAAAATGAACTTCGAAAAATGAGCCAACATTAAATTTTGCTTTAAAATTAGGAAAACTTTTACCGAAACCGTTTCAATTGTTGAAACAAGTAGATGGCGATGATTGCCTATCCCGTAGCAGAGTGCACGAGTGGTTTCAACATTTTCAAAGTGGTCGTGAGGACATTAATGACGATCCACATGTGGGCGAATCAAAATCCGTGATCCCTGGAAATTTCATCGAAACTGTGCGTGAATCAGAACTCAGCCGAAATCATCGTTGAAATCCATGGAAATGGAATTAAACATCTCTGTTCACATGAGTTATGAACTGCAACATCTCACATCGCATCACCATACATCACATCACGTCACGTCACAACACCTCATCACACAACAGTTCAGCACACACCACTACACACACACGCATCAAACACAGTACCTGACACCGCTCACTATTACAACACAACAACCACACGATCATTAGCGAGACGACTCGGATTAATTTAATATTCACCACCCAAACCATCAAAAGGGATTGATTCGACCGGCATTATCTTCTTACCGTTTCATCCGTGAAGAAAGAAAGTCGTCCGCGAATTTAAGGTGTATCAGCATTCTTTTTGCATTTTTTCACTTGTGCTACCGCAAAAATCACCGCAATCTCCGTTTAATAAACCGCCAAGTGACGGGAGTGACGTGACACAGCAAGTTCGTCAACCGTGTACCACCGTGGGTTTCGCGAAAACCCAAACAAAATATACATATATTTATATTTACCTAATAAACCTTTTCTAAAGTGTGTGGAAATCAGTGCGTTTTATTTCCCACCTCAGAACTATACTGCAACACGTAAGTATACTAGTGGCATACGTGAACAAATGGTCCTTCGAGCCTTTCAGAAAGGCACCTAAGCAAAATATAAAACAAAAAATTAAAAAAAAAAAAACTTCCTGGTGAAAGTGCGCAAGTGCAGTGAAGCTCAAAATTCAGAAAATAAAATATAACAAAACATTTAAGTGAACATAATATCACAAAGTTAAAGTGAACAAACACATATGTTACAGTGAAGAAAAAAAAAAGGAAACATCTCAGAATCACGGAAAACAGAAAGTAACGTGAAAATATAAGTACATAAAAGAAATTTAAATATAGAAAGTGACGTGCAAAGATACATAAAAGAAATTGAAACATAAAGTGAAAAAAAAAACCTACTAACATCAAAACGGGCGCGGCAATAATACAACAAAGTTTGTCAAACATAAAACCTAAAATCGGAAACGGACGCGAAATAAACCAAAAACCAAAACAACAAAACTAACCCATACTAACATTAAAACCGGGCGCGGTAAAATTACAAAGTGCAACAAACATACAAACATTACTCTAAAATAGCAAACATATGTTAATACACAAATCACAATTACCATAAATTCACGGGAGACTACACCAACAAACAACAAAGTCAAAGAGAGCAAATCATCAGGGACAGCGCTGGACGTACATAAGGGGAGAAGAAAAGAAAAACTGAATAGAGAACAGCAAGAAACAAAGTAAAGGTTCAATGACCCAAAACCCTTGGCGGAAATAAAAGTGAGTCCGTTCCATATTTACTTTGTTATATATAAAAATATCTAAATTCAATTTTTATGCACATATATATGTATGTATGTTAAGGTACAGTTTTGACGGTATTTCGGGACACCGTTAACTGTTCTTAACAGTTCGATATATGTATATCTACAAAAAATAATAACTGCAAAAAAGTACAGTACCCGCTTTTTGCTTAGCTTGTGTCGTTAGGCACCCGATTATAATTTCAAAAAAAAAAAATTTTTCTTAAGTCAAGTATATCTTGCAATAATTCTTGCGATACCCCTTGGGCTATAAATAAAAGCAACAAGCAGGATCGCTCAAACCCTAAGCAAAGGCGGAAGATACTAAAAGAAAACGAAATACATATATACATACATATATAAAAAGGAAAACATACATATATATAAGCATATTCCCCTAAAATTGCAAGTCTTCCGTTTAATATACAGATGTACATATTTACATACATATATGCATACACAATCATATGGTACATACATACATAACATAATTTAGCATAAAGCTAGAACACATAATAATACCAAATAATACCAAACTAACTGCTTGGATGTAAAAATCGCTTAGAGCATTCAAGCAAAGGTAGGTAATAAAAAAAGAAAAAAAAAAGGATAAAGAAATAATAGAGAAAAACAAGGCATTACATTTATGTACATATGTACCTATGCGCCGGTAAACATATGCAACTCCCGTGCGACATACATCAACTAATATACATAATTATAAATATATAAACATACATATATTATTTATTTCAATTTTCTTTTTCTATTTTCTAATAATAGTTCACATTTGAACTACTATTCAACACATATACATACATGATCATTACATAAATATATGTATAAACATATACATATTATATATTTCTATTTTTTCCGCGCGTTTATACATTTATGTGCGATTAGCGAAGTGTTATATGTTACACTTTTATAACATATATACATACATATTTAGCGAATTGATAACTACAAGGGATACGAGAAAAGCTAAACAAAAGCAAACGTATAAAGCATATGCATATGCAAACATATGGTAATAAAACATAGATACATACAAACAATTTTACGTATTTTATTTTTCTTTCGCGTTCTTGATTCGTGCAGATACAATTATACAAAATAAGCGCGAGTGAACTGAAGATACTTTGATACACTTAAAAAAAAAAAATTTTCAGTCACATTAAAAAAAAAAAAAAAAAACAAAAAAAAAAAAAATCGAACTTTTTCAAAAAAAAAAAAAGGAATAAAATCTTTGCGGTAGCGAAACGAAAATTTGATAACATAATATATTTTACAAAATATATATATTTTTTCAAAAATAAATCTTCTAATAACAAAATTTTTAATTTATACTTTTTCTATTTGACTACATTGCTGTATCAATATTAATTTTGAAACAATTATTTATTTGACAAAGCTTTAAGCTAAAAGCTTCAAACTATATTCAAATTAATGCAATCTGACAAATCAAGAGAGGTTAAGCCAAAAACACCTCTATCATTAGAAATTCCTAAAATGGCTGATAAAGATAAGCCACAAGGCACACCTGCAGAAGCTACACGCTCAAAGCAGAGTATAAAACAAAAAAGATCAAAAGATCAGACAATATCTAGATTCATCACTGAAAGTGACAGTTTTATAAGATATTGTACAAGATTCCAAGCTTCCCCTATTACTGACATTACGGAATCAGTTTTAAATATAAAATTAGAAAGTGTAAACAATTTATGGGCACGCCTTCTGGCAGCGTACGATACAGTACTAGATACTGACGACGCAGAACTCCCAGAAAACGCAAAAGCTTCGGCTACAGCCAAGTGTGATAACTGCCGCGATCAGTATGAGTTAACAAAGGGAGTGATAAATGAACAAATAAGTTTAGTAAGGCCAAGCAGAGCCACTACTCCCCCTCCCAGAGTAGTTACAACACCAAAAGAAGACCTAGATAAAGGCATGTATCTAAAGGTACCAGCTTGTGATACTGAAGTTTTCAATGGATGTTATGACCAGTGGCCGTCCTTCCGGGACATGTTCACTGCCGTTTATATAAACCATCCTAAACTTTCACAAGCACAAAAGTTATACCATCTAAGGTACAAAACAAAAGGGGAAGCAGGCAGTATCGTCAAGCGATTCGCTTTAAATGACGAAAATTTTAAGCTGGCTTGGGAAGCACTAGTCGAAAGATACGAAAATGGAAGGGTTATGATAGAAAACCCGATAAAAACATTATTACATCTACCAAAAATTCAAAAAGAAACCAGCCAGGAATTTCAAAATTTATACTCGACAGTGACTAATTGCATATCAGTGTTAAAAACACAAAATATCTCCACAGAATCGTGGGACCCCATCATAGTAACTATTTGTGCAGAAACACTCCCTGATGCTGCGTTACTACGATGGGAACAATCACTTGTGGAAAGAAAAAAATGCCCACATGGGAGCAAATGAAAGCATTCCTCACTGCTCAATACGAGATAGCTGAGCGAATTGACAACAAAAATATAAATCTAAAAAGTCATCAAAATGACTCAAGTAAAAACTTGTTCAAACCTCAAGCCAGCAACAATATGCAATACAATAGACACGTTAATAAAAGTCACACTTTCGTGTCAAACCAAACTAATAAATGGCAACCAGTATGTGAAATTTGTAAAGGAGGTCATTACATAAGATCTTGCGAGAGATTTAAAAAATTATCCGTATCTGACAGAAACAATCTTGTCAGACAAAATAAACTTTGCATCAACTGTCTGTCGAATGCTCATACGACAAAAGACTGTGAAAGCAAATTTAATTGTGTGTACTGTCAACGAAGACATCACTCACTGCTTCATATTACGAACTTTCAAAATATGAAGCAAAATCAATTTCATAAAACCACCTGGTTAGTCACTACAACCAAAAGTGATAATCCCGAAATCTTAAATCCCGAAAAAAGGGAAGAACAACCATGTTGCTCTAAAGCAGCAAAAATTCAAGCGCTTCATTCAGAAGATGAAAGCAAAATACTTTTACCCACTGCGGTCATCACCATAGCACATAAGGGTGATTTATTCAAACTAAGAGCACTAATAGATCAAGGATCTCAAAGATCCTTTATATCATCAAAAGCTCAAAATCGGCTCAAATTGCCAATAAAACATTCAAATTTCCAAATCTCGGGAATGGGCGGAAGAATTATCCAAAATTCGAACAAAATATGCCCAATTACGATAGTATCTCCAAATGCGGATATTAGAATAGATGCGCAAGCCATCGTTCTACCGCAACTTACCAATTTGCTTCCAAGCTATGAAGTAAATAAAATACACTGGGAAAAATGCTCACATCTTAAATTAGCAGATCCCAATTGTCATACCCCATCACAAATCGACATATTATTAGGCAGTGACTTAATACCTCAAATAATTCTTGAAGGTATTGAGAAAATCTCCAATAAATTGTTAGCCCAAAATACAATCTTTGGGTGGATTATAAGTGGCCAAGTCCCTGAAAAAATCAATTCTTTCACCACACAAGTGGAAAACTTTTCAAACGAATTTTTAAATAATCAACTTAAAAAATTTTGGGAAATAGAAGAATTACCCCAAATCACCCAGCTTTCAGAAGAAGACCAGGCATGCGAAGCCTATTACAAATCCACAACAACAAGAAACGAACATGGTCGTTATGTTGTGCGATTACCTTTCAAACCAACTTTCCCAGAAAACATTGCTCTAGGCCACTCTAGAATATCAGCAGTCCAGCAATTTCTAAGCCTGGAAAAAAGCCTGATAAAGAAAAGTGAGCTTAAATCGGCATACGATAATGTGATGGACGAATATCTTGGCCTCAATCATATGGAAGAAGCTGTACCGTATGAAAAAGTATCTAAAGGTAGATATTTATCTTTTTATCTGCCACATCATGGGGTAATAAGACCTGATAAAATTACAACAAAAGTACGAGTGGTTTTCAATGCCTCAAAGTGTACGAGCTCAGGCAAATCACTCAATGATGTACTATACACAGGGCCAACATTACAACCTGATCTCATGTTGCTAATTCTAAATTGGCGCATGTTTAAATACATTTTCAATGGGGATGTAGAGAAAATGTACAGACAAATTCTAGTACATGAAGATGACCAAGATTTCCAGCGTATAGTCTTCCGCAAATCAAGTAATAGTCTAATCAGCGACTATAAACTTAAAACCGTCACCTTTGGCATCAATTGCGCACCCTATTTGGCGATCAGGACACTACATGAAGTGGCAAAAACAAATGCAACAAATTTGCCTTTAGCATCTTCTGTGTTGCAAACACAAACATACGTGGACGACATACTATCAGGTAGCCACAGTCTGTCCTTAGCGTGCGAATCACTATCTCAAGTGATCAAAGCACTAAATTCAGCGGGATTCCCTTAAAGAAAATTACTTCAAATCACCCTGATATAATAAAAGACATTAAAAAATAAGACTTATTAGATACAGACTTCCTTAAATTTGAAAAGGCTAGTACAACTAAAACTCTAGGAATTCAATGGAATGCGATAACAGATCAATTCTCATATACAATTGAGTCAATATCTGCAATGTCCGCCATTACAAAACGCCAAATACTTTCCTCGGTGGCAAAACTTTTCGACCCCGCAGGATGGCTTTCGCCAATAATGATTCAAGCAAAAATCCTCATTCAAGAATTGTGGCAAGACGGCACTGAATGGGATGAACAGGTAAAACCTTTACGTTTAGCGAAATGGGTCCAATTTGCTAACAATTTACATACTATATCTGAAATTCGAATCCCTCGATGGGTAAATTTCACTCCTAACATTAACGCAGAATTACACGGTTTCTGTGATGCCTCTGAAAAGTCGTATTGCGCAACAGTGTACGTACGCACTCAGTACGATAACAAAATATCTTCACACCTCTTGGTAGCCAAAGCCAAAGTTGCACCTTTGAAGACACTCAGTCTGCCACGGCTTGAACTGAATGGTGCTCTTCTGTTAGCAAAATTAATTTCCATAGTCCAAACCAATCTCAAATTAAACGATCATAAAATGTATCTTTGGTCAGATTCAGAGATAGTTTTAGCATGGTTAGAAAAACCACCCTATTGCTGGAAGACCTATTTATCTAACCGAATATCCCAAATTCTAGACTTAGTTGGCCCAGCAAAATGGCAACATGTTGCAAGTGCAGATAACCCAGCGGATCTTGGGACAAGAGGTTGCAAGCCACTGCACCTCACCATCACTACACTCTGGTGGAATGGTCAAACATGGCTAACAGAATCACAAGAATTCTGGCCAAAGTCTCCCGCCCGTGATATAATCCCGCCGGAAAGTCGGAAAATTGAAAATTTTCATATCACTCCAGAAGAGGATGATATTCTCCATCGATTTTCGTCATTTGCTAGAGCACTAAGAGTAGTCGCTTACATGCACAAATTCATTCAAAGACTTAAACTAAAAATGAAAGGAGCACTAAATGATCCTTGCGTACAACTAACGCATTCCGACTTGCAACATGCCAAGGTCAGTCTAATATTATATACACAAACTCGCTATTTCAGCAAAGAGAAATCAAAGTTGCTCGAAAAGCGACCTCTCGAAAAGGGAAGCTCACTTCTCGTATTAAATCCATTCTTGGATTCTAAGGGATTAATAAGGGCAAATGGAAGATTGGCGAACTCCAGCCTTAGTTATAACGAACGACATCCCATCATTATTCCAGAGAAATCCCGTTTTACTTACCTATTTCTAGCATATCTGCACCATCTTACACTGCATGGTGAGCATCGCTTAATGCAACAAATGGTCCGTCAAGAATTTTATATACCGCGACTAAAGCCACAAATCAAAAGGACGATTTTCATGTGTAAACCATGTACCATGTACAAACACAAAATGCGTACGCAGATCATGGCAGCTTTACCACCTGAACGCTGCAACTATGCTCTACCCTTTACCATCACTGGGGTTGATTTTGCTGGACCTTTCCAGATAAAGGCCTCCATGTTAAGGTCTTCTTCATTTAGAAAAGGGTATGTGGCTGTTTTTGTATGTTTTACGACAAAGGCAGTACACCTTGAGCTTGGTTCAGATCTGACTACTGCGGCTTTTCTTGCAGCATTTGCACGCTTTGTCGGACGACGCGGATTTCCTTCAAAAATAATGAGCGATAATGGGAAAAACTTTGTCGGAGCCCAAAGAGCAACCGAGAAGGAGTTTATAAACTTCATGAAAGAAGTCTCCCCTGAAATAGTTAATAAATATGCACCCCAAGGGATCGATTGGCAATTTATACCTCCATGTTCTCCACACATGGGCGGACTTTGGGAATCAGCAGTAAAAAGCTTTAAGTCCCATTTAAAGAAAACGGCTGGTAATCATAAATTCAATTATGAGGAGTTTACTACACTACTCACTCGTATTGAAGCCGTATTAAATTCAAGACCTATATCATCACTCTCGCAAGATCCCTCCGATTTCACAGCTCTTACACCAGGTCATTTCCTCAGAGGAGCTCTTCTTCTCGCCATACCTGAGACAGAAGGAGACTCACTCAGTTTAATAAATCGATGGGAAAGAATCAAGATTCTCCATCACGAATTCAGCCACAGATGGAAGGAAGACTATCTCAAAGATCTCCATAAGAGATATCGCTGGAAAACGACCCAGAAGGAAGCCAAGGAAGGAGAATGCGTAATCATACAGGACGAATGCCTTCCTCCAACAGAATGGCGACTAGGCCGCATTGAAAAGGTTCATCGAGGATCAGATGGTCACATAAGAGTAGTCGATGTGCGAACACAAACCGGCATATTAACTCGACCAGTCACCAAACTGTGTTTTCTTCCAAACAGCGAAGAACACCTTCAAACTAAACCGCAAAATAACTCGCAAAATTAATCGAAAAATAATAAATCAATTCCGCTAATTCGAAATTAACACGCGTTATAATCCGTACACAAACAAAAAATAAATTCAAACAAGCGCGTTGAAGACCAACTTATTATACATATACATATGTATAGATATGTAGCTACAACAACTACATTCTAATATTATAAACAAAATCAATTTAATTACAATTTTATTTTCCCATAGAAATGGACGTAGAGGAGACCCAAACCGCCTCCAACACCGTAAGGTCCGAAATCGCTATACCCAAAGCGTCGGCTGCACCCGTTGCTGCTCCAAGGACCAGGGTTATGCGACCACCGCCATCCGCCGAAGCAGTCAGGGAGATGAGAGAAGAGCAGCTATTGGAGCCACAGGGGCCTCCATGTTGCAGCCTGTGCCATCGCCCACACGCCCTGAAACGATGCTCCATTTTTAAGAGCATGAAGCCCGCTCAACGAAAACAGGTTGCAAGAGCCCATGGGCATTGCATGACCTGCCTGGCAGATGACCACGCCACCATAGAGTGCTGGGCCGACGGCGCCTGTCAATATTGCCAGAGGCCCCATCACACTATATTCCATCGTTTTCCGCGCCGAGCCAATCCGTCGGAAAGTAGCACCAACACACGTACCAGACCACGCAGTGATGCTATCCGGCGTCGACGAAGCAGCCAGTCAACCACAACACGTAGACGGCCATCTCCGCCACGCCACGCTCATCGTCCGCAACAACAACGCTCAACAGGGTTGAGCGCTGTACTAAACACATTGCAACAGCTGCAGAGGCTCCTAGCCGATTAACTCGCCTAGGGGGGCCGGGATGTTCACATGAGTTATGAACTGCAACATCTCACATCGCATCACCACACATCACATCACGTCACGTCACAACACCTCATCACACAACAGTTCAGCACACACCACTACACACACACGCATCAAACACAGTACCTGACACCGCTCACTATTACAACACAACAACCACACGATCATTAGCGAGACGACTCGGATTAATTTAATATTCACCACCCAAACCATCAAAAGGGATTGATTCGACCGGCATTATCTTCTTACCGTTTCATCCGTGAAGAAAGAAAGTCGTCCGCGAATTTAAGGTGTATCAGCATTCTTTTTGCATTTTTTCACTTGTGCTACCGCAAAAATCACCGCAATCTCCGTTTAATAAACCGCCAAGTGACGGGAGTGACGTGACACAGCAAGTTCGTCAACCGTGTACCACCGTGGGTTTCGCGAAAACCCAAACAAAATATACATATATTTATATTTACCTAATAAACCTTTTCTAAAGTGTGTGGAAATCAGTGCGTTTTATTTCCCACCTCAGAACTATACTGCAACACGTAAGTATACTAGTGGCATACGTGAACAATCTCAAAGACATCGATTTATCGAGTTTTGCCCGAACGTTTGGGCTTACGAAAGGTATGTGCACTGTTTTTTCCGTACAAATTGACTGACGACCAAAAATTGCTCAGAATCCAACATTCGAAGAACATCATTAAAGAGGTCAAAAAGGACAGAAACTTCCTTTACAATATTGCGACTGGTGACGACTGGTGGTGTTTTCACTATGATCCCGAAACGAAACGCCAGAGTGCTGAATGGAAGGCACCGGACGAGCCGAAACCCAAAAAATCGCGCATGGAGAAGTCAAAAGTGAAGACAATGCTGATTTGTTTCTATGATTCCAAGAGTATTGTCAACAAAGAATTTGTTCCACCCGGCCAAAACGTTAATGCGGTATTCAACCTTGGAGTTATGAAGCGTTTGGTGCGCCGTATTCGACGTGTTCGGCCCGAATATCGTGAAGATGAAAGTTGGCGTTTGTTGCACGATAATGCAGCGTTTCATCGATCGACGCTTGTGACCGATTATTTGACCAAAAATCACATTTTAACCATTCCCCACTTCCCGTATTCTTCCTTTTTGGAAAAATACTTTTGCCCATGAAAGGAAAGCTTATGCCAAGACCATTCAAAAGGCTTGCGCCGGCATACTGGCGGTCATACCGGCCAACGAGGCAAAACACTCGTTCGACATTCTTTTGGACCGTGCAAAAAGCTGTCTTGAAGCAGAAGCAGACTATTCTCAATAAAATAAATTTATTTTGCCGAATTTTTCTAAAGTCCTGTATACTTTGGAACACACCTTATAGATATTGGGATCATTTATGATTCGTTAATCCGTATTTTAATTTTGATATTTAGTTGACCACGTGACTCTTTTCATTTGATAAGGCTAATTACTTTTTTATATAAATTAGTTTTTTGATAATATTCCTAACTTGATCGAACCAACTTTACGGTCAATTCTATTTCCAATTAGTGGAGCGCCATAAAGGTATGCCTATAACCTTAACCATACCTATCAATAGATCTTTGGCTTTCCGCTAAATATAAATATATAATAAATTGTACATTTTCAATGTTTTATTAATAACATATATTCTATCAATTTCTTCGTCACTGCTCATTTTATTTGCTTTGTTTGGCACTTTCGAAATAAAATCAAAAACTACGAATGAAAATATTAACCGTTTATGGCACCAACATCCGATTACAGTGAATATCGTTACTGTTTTAGACCCTTAAAACATTCAGCTGATTGTCTTCATATAACGTAAAGCACTAAATGTAATTCATAATACAATATCATAAAGCATTCATAATGACAAAAAATTTCGTGCAGAGAGCGTTTCTTTTAACGGCAATAAAAATGTGTGATGTTAATTCATTCTGCACTGCATAGACAAACATTGCATGTGAATCATAGCTTGAGTTGTACTTTGCACAGCACATAAAGCCAGCTTTTTATCTAATTTTTGTGAAAGTACACACATGTGAAATGCAATTAAAAAATTTATTCCAAGATTTGTTGTTTTTTAAATATTCTTCGTTTTTAACGAAGAAAGCTGTTAAGAAGGCGTATACGCCGCCAGTCATCCTGCAAATAAAGATGGAAATTAAAAGACTATTTTCGAATGAACCTTTTAAATAAATAATGACGTGGGCAAGCTTTTTCTGTTAACTCGGACTAAGCGGCCGGTTTATAATATACTATTAAATATTTTAAGTCCGTTTTTAAAAAACCGAAACAAAAAGTTAGTGTACAGGAGCGATTTGTTATTATATTAATATAAGTAAATGGTTATATATGTATATATATATATATATATATATATATATATTTAAGTAATTATGGCCCTATGCCATAAAAATAAAAAGTCAAAATTGTTTAAGATTTGAGTGCGTCTTTATTGAAGTTATACTTCTTATACGACGCCGGAAAAGGTTGCGTTAAATGCAAGTTGCGCAACCTTGCTCAATATGAATCTAACGCAACCTTGCTCCATATGAATGTAACGCTACCTTGTCTGCGAAGATGTTCGAGCAGCAAGCGAAGCGGTGACAATCGGCGGTCGTTTGTTCGTTTCTTTCGGCACAGCTCGGCTTTTCTACCAACAACACAATGTTGCCATGCTTATGCTATTGTTGTTTTTGTCGAACAATGTTTCAATTTTTGGTTGGTGACATATTCACATGTGTGCGCATATGTATGTTTGTATGCTTGTGCATTATTGAAGCTATACTTCTTTTTCTTTCGTTTGTCTTCCATTTCTGCGAATTCTCAACTATTTTGTTTGACTTTTGGTTGAAATACTCTGCGTTGGCCTTTGAAAAATGAAGACTGTACTTCACAGGATCATTTCTGTAGACAGTGTTTATTTACTAATTAATTCGTGTTCTATATAATATTGACGTTCTATTTGTAGTATTAGTACACGGTGAATAGTGATTTAAATAAACAATAAAATAAGTGACACGTGATAATACGCGGATTCCAGGTTATGTGATGGTAAATTGCTCTTGAATATTTCAATTGTCCGTAATAGATGCACCTTGTGCATTAAACTTGTGCTCTTGAAACTAATATCAATTGGCAAAAATTTTAATGTTTTGATTTTAAATTGATTTTACAGCAGAAAAAGACAGTGCAGCCCGTGTTTCAAGAGGAGAGAAAACTGCACAATATTATCGTGAATACCGAGCACGAAAGAAAGCAGAGCGGGAAAAGGTGAAATTGGAAACAATAGCTGGTAGTCATTCGAGGAAGAGGAAAACAGCTGCGGAATATCAGAGAGCGCATAAAAAAGATTCCAAGTCTGCTGTTCCATCAATCTCTGCGGGAGCATCTATAACTACTGATGAATTCAACGCGTGTTGATGGATTACAAAAGAGAGATGGTTACGCTGCATATTCCCTTCCGCAACGAAAAGACAGAACTACTTTCCGAGTCAAAATTCCTTCATTTAGACTTTGCTTTATAAAATGTGCATAATAAATTTATAAAATGTGAATTTAAGTTTTCTAGTTTTCTTTCATACAAAATGATATGCATTTCTGAATATCACTAAGAAGTATAACTTCTTCCGCGCGTAGGGACTCCACGCACCTTTTTTGTTAGATGGTGATTTAAGTCTGAATTTATATTTTATCATCCGCAAGAATGGACTTAAATTCTTTCTGTTGAAATGTAAACCAAAACTGCAATAGCGGAAGGAAGATGATTTTTCATCAAAAATAATCATGAGTGATGACACCCATTTCCATCTTAGCCGGTACGAAAATAAGCAAAAAAAAATTACAGGTAAAAAACATCGGAAGATTATTTTTGCGCCAACTATTATATACAAATATATACGTTTTATTAAAAACGACTAAAAATAAAGTAAATCAATGAATGAGACACATTAAATTTTATATTTGATACGGTATCTCGAGGCCTATTCGACCGAATATGAAAAAACCAGCGCCTATAATTGACTTTCTCAAAATATCGGTCCGTGTGTGATATATAATATAATTTTTGAGAGATATAGTATGTCTGCATGTTGACTGCCATGTTAATAGTATGTAGTATTGGCTAAAATAGATAAAATCGATTGATATATTCCAATCTTTGATCATTGCCGGATGCGATCCTTGCAAATTGCAAGAGTATAAAATGTAGATTGCACCCGAACTTAGTCCTTTCTTACTTTCCTTTTTATTAAATTAAAAAAAGTTACATATCTTCAATTAAACACTCTACTAAAACTTCAATTTTATGAATCAACGCAGAATTTTCAGTTTTAGTCAAATAATCATAAGACATATTACATCTTTTACTATGTTCGGACCGACATTGAAAATATGTTTTCGTGGGAAAAACTGGTTTTCGCACGAAAACTTGTGTTTTCGTCCATCTAGAATCTGTCAAACGAAAACACAGTTTTCGCTGAAAATTACTTGAAAACTTACATTCCACTCAATATAATCGGTGCCTGCTCTAGTTTAATCGATTTTTTTGGAAGACATATTTTGCCGGCCCTAAATTGTCACTTGATATTTATTTACATTCCATATACAAATACAGCTGCTCACTGTTAAGGGGATTCTCTTGTTCTTGCGAAACCCTTACACATTGCAAAAATTGCAGAATTTTCTTCTTGGTGCAACGGCACTCCAACACGCAAAAATTTATTTGCAATAGCTGTAAAATATGTATGTCAGACCAAAACCCATGTTTATTTTCGTGCCGTCATATATCACTAGATTCAGCAATGGGTGCTCTCTTGGCCTTGCATATTTCGGTATAGGATTTTGCATTTTGTGTCATCTTGCAAGAGCAAGAGAATCCCCGTATTGATAGTTGTCAGTGAAAACTAACCGAAAACACACATTGTCGGTCCGAACGACTCACATTCCACTACGTACAAATGTGTTTTCAAAATGTTTTCAATGTCGGTCCGAACATAGTATTTCCATCCCATTAACATTTAGGTGTTTCTGCTAATCAGCAGTTGAATTTTGGTTTTTATAGTAGGGGGAGAATCGAAAGCTGCAGTGAGGAACTTTCATTCGCTAAAACTCACCTAATCCGAACTCGAAATTCTTTCATGAAACCACTGGATAAAGTATTAGCTCGTAGGAGTGACAATCCATTTTGTGTCTCCTCTGACGGACGACTAATCTGTTGAAAGGGCCTCAGTTTTGTCACTATTAAAGCTGAAGCTTTGCTGATAGCGTTTCATTTCCCAGTGAACTGATACATGAGTGTCGACAAATTTTTGACGCGAAAGCGCCACTAAGTGTAGTATCGGTCTGTGCGTTAACTTCAGTAGCGTCGGTTGATATGATATGGAAAGCACTCATTAGTCGTATTGCAGAAAACTGTTACACTATGTTTATTATTTCACTTACAATATTAAGAAGCTCATAACTTTTGCGATTCGAAATCTTCGGCTGAACGCATACAGCCTTTGTTTGCCACCATTCTTAAAAAACGTTAGTTTACTCCTTGAATTTAAGTGTTGTGGCTGCGAAGTAATCTTGCATTCTGCTATGGTGAGCCATATGCGTTTTTCACCTTCCTGATAACTTACCACAATGCTTAGCTTACCGCATATGTCATCATTGGCGCTCTTTATACACGCCGAACGAGAATGAGAATTAAGTATGCTTATAGTTTCTGTTCAAAGTTATTTACTGCTGCAGACATTCACTATCCCTCTTGCTGAGTATATTTTCCCCAAGTACAACTAAGGTTCCAGAATAATTCTACATCCTTTGACATAATACTAGTTATGACCTGAATCTACTATAGATTTACTTTGCCACGAAGATTGCAACATCCAGTGGAAACGTCGAAGACCTTATAAAATTTATGCAGTCGTTGTATGGAAAATTTTTGAATTTGACGTGATTGGTATGGGTTATTGTCGAATGCAATGATATGTTCGAAGAATTTCTTTAGACCAAAGTACTACAGCATATTGCTGCTATACAAACTGACCGGTCGGAATCAGGATAGAGATCTTCATATGCTCTTTTTTGCTATAAGAAATGCACCTGTGAAAGGTATAGTATTATAGCTCCGGTGCAGCCAACGTTTTTAATATTTTCTGTTTGTTAGATACAACTCAATATTTGTTGTAAGAAATTCAATTGGGGTACTCACAACGTGTCAAAGAGCATCGTAAAATCATAAAATCATACATTTTTATGCTAGTGTAAAAAGTTTGTTGTTGGATTGCATACTAAAATAAGTTTACGCAAATACAACTCTGAACGCTATGTTTTCGGATCGTATAACTTTATGAGACTATGTGAAACTCCTAAATATGTATTTCCATATTTTTTATGGTTTTAGCACGCATTGGGAGATAATAAATAACTATATGTACATGCAAAGCGCGCTCGTAGCAGAGTTGCTTGGAAGGCATTATTACGTCAGGCTGAAGTCGAATAGGGTTGACAAGGCTTACTGAAGAAAGAAGGATAAACTTGCAAAGCAGTTACAACAACATGACAAGTGCAGTTCGACGGCAGGATATTTTTAAAAAGCAAACTTTTTGGGAGGATGGAGTCATGTGTAGAAGTTCACGCAAGTGAGGAAAATTCTCTGATCGCCATTCACTTGGGAGTGGCCAGAAACTATTCTTTTACATATGACTCAAGCAGCTCACGACTTCCGGTCTTTGACCAAGTATCCTCTGGGTGGCCTAAGAACATCCGTTTGAAGGCGAGCTAAAGTGAGAAGGCGAAATGTCCCCTACTTAGGGTTGTGCGCTGGGTTTGGGACCCGCCACGTAAAAACCATCCCCAATCAAAAATCGCAAACAGCCTCGGATGAGAGACCCCCCTTTTGATGACGACCACGGCAAACGAAATAAGGACTACGAATTGAGGGCATGCACCTGGAATGTCCGGTCCCTTAATTGGGAAGGTGCCGCTGCCCAGCTGGTAGATGTCCTCGTAAAGATAAAGGCTGACATCACCGCCGTCCAAGAAATGCGATGGACGGGACAAGGACAGAGACGAGTAGGTCCTTGTGACATTTACTACAGTGGCCATATAAAAGAGCGCAAGTTTGGTGTTGGATTCGTGGTGGGAGAGAGACTCCGTCGCCGAGTACTATCATTCACTCCGGAGAATGAACGTCTAGCCACAATCCGCATCAAAGCGAGGTTCTTCAACATATCGCTGATTTGCGCCCACGCCCCGACGGAAGAGAAGGACGATGTGACCAAAGATGCCTTTTATGAGTGCTTGGAGCGCACTTATGAGAGATGTCCCCGCCACGATGTCAAAATCGTGCTTGGCGACTTCAACGCCAGGGTGGGCAAAGAAGGTATCTTTGGCACTACGGTCGGTAAATTCAGCCTCCACGAGGAAACATCCCCAAATGGGTTGAGGCTGATCGACTTCGGCGGGGCCCGAAATATGGTTATCTGTAGTACTAGATTCCAGCATAAGAAGATACATCAAGCTACTTGGCTGTCTCCGGATCGAAAAACCACCAACCAGATTGATCATGTTGTGATAGACGGAAGACACGTCTCCAGTGTTTTAGATGTGCGTGCGCTCCGAGGTCCTAACATCGACTCGGATCACTATATTGTTGCAGCCAAAATTCGCACCCGCCTCTGTGCAGCAAAAAACGCACGCCAACAAACACAAGGAAGGTTCGACGTCGAGAAGCTGCAATCACAACGGACAGCCGAACGATTTTCTACTCGGCTTGCACTCCTGCTCTCTGAGAGCACTCGTCAACAACTCGGTATAAGGGAACTGTGGGACGGCATTTCAAACTCCTTACGTACAGCTGCAACCGAAACCATTGGTTTTCGGAAAGTGCAAAAGAACAGGTGGTACGACGAGGAGTGCCGTGTCGCAGCGGAGAGAAAACAGGCTGCCTACCTCGCAACGTTACGATCGACCACAACACGTGCGGGATGGGATAGATACCGAGAGTTGAAGAGGGAAGCAAGACGCATTTGTAGACAGAAAAAGAAAGAGGCCGAAATGCGTGAGTACGAAGAGCTTGATAAGCTGGCCAACAGGGGTAATGCTCGAAAATTCTACGAAAAGATGCGGCGGCTTACAGAAGGTTTCAAGACCGGAGCATACTCTTGTAGAACCCCCAAAGGTGATCTAGTCACCGATGCCCAAAGCATACTTAAATTATGGAGGGAACACTTCTCCAGCCTGCTGAATGGCAGTGAACGTACAACGCCAGGAGAAGGAGAACCCGATTCCCCAATCGATGATGATGGAGCAGACGTTCCATTGCCCGACCATGAAGAGGTTCGAATAGCAATTGCCCGCCTGAAGAACAACAAAGCGGCAGGGGCCGACGGATTGCCAGCCGAGCTATTCAAACACGGCGGCGAAGAACTGGTAAGGAGCATGCATCAGCTTCTTTGTAAAATATGGTCGGACGAAAGCATGCCCGACGATTGGAATTTAAGTGTGCTATGCCCAATCCATAAAAAAGGAGACCCCACAATCTGCGCCAACTACCGTGGGATTAGCCTCCTCAACATCGCATATAAGGTTCTGTCGAGCGTATTGTGTGAAAGATTAAAGCCCACCGTCAACAAACTGATTGGACCTTATCAGTGTGGCTTTAGACCTGGTAAATCAACAACCGACCAGATATTCACC
This sequence comes from Bactrocera zonata, assembly GCA_037783105.1. NCBI lineage: Eukaryota > Metazoa > Arthropoda > Insecta > Diptera > Tephritidae > Bactrocera > Bactrocera zonata. The sequence goes on from JBAWJQ010006683.1 coordinate 2,502,275, forward strand.
ATGCGCCAAATCTTGGAAAAGACCCGTGAAAGGAGAATCGACACACACCACCTCTTCGTCGATTTCAAAGCTGCTTTCGACAGCACGAAAAGGAGCTGCCTATATGCCGAGATGTCTGAATTTGGTATCCCCGCAAAACTAATACGGCTGTGTAAACTGACGCTGAGCAACACTCAAAGCTCCGTCAGGATCGGGAAGGACCTCTCCGAGCCGTTCGATACCAAACGAGGTTTCAGACAAGGCGACTCCCTATCGTGCGACTTTTTCAACCTGCTTCTGGAGAAAATAATTCGAGCTGCAGAACTCAACAGAGAAGGTACCATCTTCTATAAGAGTGTTCAATTGCTGGCGTATGCCGATGATATTGATATCATCGGCCTCAACACCCGCGCCGTTAGTTCTGCTTTCTCCAGACTGGATAAGGAAGCAAAAGAAATGGGTCTGGCAGTGAACGAGGGCAAGACGAAATATCTCCTGTCATCAAACAAACAGTCGTCGCACTCGCGACTTGGCACTCACGTCACAGTTGACAGTCATAACTTTGAAGTTGTAGATAATTTCGTCTATCTTGGAACCAGCGTAAACACCACCAACAATGTCAGTCTAGAAATCCAACGCAGGATTACTCTTGCCAATAGGTGCTACTTTGGACTGAGTAGGCAATTGAAAAGTAAAGTCCTCTCTCGACGAACAAAAGCCAAACTCTATAAGTCGCTCATAATTCCCGTCCTGCTATACGGTGCCGAGGCTTGGGCGATGACAATAACCGATGAGTCGACCTTAAGAGTTTTCGAGAGAAAAGTTCTGCGAAAGATTTATAGTCCTTTGCGCGTTGGCCACGGCGAATATCGCATTCGATGGAACGATGAGCTGTACGAGATATACGACGACATTGACATAGTTCAGCGAATTAAAAGACAGCGGCTACGCTGGCTAGGTCATGTTGTCCGGATGGATGAAAACACTCCAGCTTTGAAAGTATTCGAAGCAGTACCCGCCGCGGGAAGCAGAGGAAGAGGAAGACCTCCACTCCGTTGGAAGGACCAAGTGGAGAAGGACCTGGCTTCGCTTGGAATATCCAATTGGCGCCAAGTAGCGAAGAGAAGAAGCGACTGGCGCGCTGTTGTTGACTCGGCTATAATCGCGTAAGCGGTGCCTACGCCAGTAAAGAAGAAGAAACTTTTTTTAGTATTCTGCAAAGCTTGCTTCTAGTGCAAATTTTTATAAGCGTATACTCTAGTATACACATACATATGTGTATTGAAATTGATTGTATATAGGTGCAGACAATGCTTCTAAATTGTAAGTTAAATATGTATACGAAAACGTAATTGTAAACCAAAGGGCTTTGATGCGATTTTTCTTTTATACAAATACATACATGTACTTAATAAATAATTGACTTCTTCTAAAACATATACATAAGCAAATTTATAAACAAGCTTACAAAATGTATTTATACAGGAATGTTTTTATTGAATACACATACATAGTATATGTAGTCATAATGCAAAACTATCTAAAAATGATTCATATGAATCATAAAAACAGGAGTAGTATTAACAACTTAATAAATAAAATTAGAAAAATGCAACTTATTTAAAGAATCTTACTTTCGACATTTTCAAAAAGCGAAATTAAAAGAAATATATACAGAATGAAGGCATTCGAATAATAATAGCTAATAAGGTGTACAACAAATTCAAAACAAAAAATACATATACTATTTATTTAAAAACTTAACATAGGACATAATATAAAAAGCGAAATTAAAACAAATATATTAGTCACTGGAGGAAGGCATTCGAATAATAATATATAATAAGGTATACTACAAATCCAAAGAAAAAACTATTTAAATGAATTGATGGAATTTTAAGCTAGTCAAATGCAAAAATCGTCTGTGGAAGAATGCATTAAAATAAAAGACAACTTGCTAAATTCATAGGTTAAGTTATATTTGCGTGTGTATATGCAATGAATGAAATATAGTGAATTTCCTGTTAGCGCACAGTGTACTATGTTAAAACACATTCGGTAATTCGGTAATACCTTACATACATTTTACATTCTTGTATACACACGATTATTCGTAATATTTTCACATAGAGACGAAGTGAAAATATGACGTATCCTAGTGATATGAAGTGCCTCTTGCTGCGATGTAAAGCGGATGATCAGTAAATAAATCTTGAAAGCAAAAAATCATTCAGGACGAAAACCGCTGGATAGAGAAGATAATTAACAAAAAATGAAAGAAAAATAATTTACGGCCTATGTGAGTTCGGGAAGAGAAATGAGAAGAACGCGGTTAAATTTTTAAGTGTTAAAAATGATTTATTTCCACTTCTGATAAAACAAAATGTGCTATAGATAAAGGTGATATGGCAAAGATGTGGTTGTAACAAGTTGTATAACTTTTTCACATTTTCACATAGACTGAAAATTGTTTTGAAAAATTCAATTCACCTAAACTCTAGGTTTTTATTTACTTTTATCTTGCACAAAAAGGTTTTTCTTTCACGAAATTTGTTGTAAATTTACTTTCTTATGTGCCATACATATATTGTGTACTTATGGTATAGAAAATATATACTATACTCTATTATGGGATATTTATGTTGAAAAAATAAATCGTCCGTAATTACCTTTAATTTCATTTTTGTTATTTTGTATTCCTTTTTGAATGGGTTTTAATCTAATATGATTTTTTTCGCTTTGTCCCATTTTCAAGAGCTTCTGTACTTAGGGGTCTCTATAAAGCGTTATCGTTATCGCGAAAATGCTACGTAAGGCGAAAAGCGCATTAGGAATTGCGTTTAGCGCATGCGTTTTTCCCTTCGCAATGTCGGCACTATATAGTATATTGCGAAAGCGAGTATGGAACTTGTTCGTTTACGAATTTTTGATTCGTCATCAAACCAGCAAACGCAATGAACAAAGTTCATGGCGCTTATTTGTAGTTTACATTTCCTACAATAATTTGTTTCATTAGTGAGAGAAGGAAACCTCAAAGTTATTTCAAAATGAATGAAAAAGAACATGAAATGGGGAAAAGGAAATATAAATTGGCTGTTAAAAAACGCGAACATCAAAAAGATAGATTTCGAAAAAACAAAATTAAAATTTCCAACATTAAACTAAAAGAGTAAATGGCAGAAATTGACCGACGCAACCAAAACATATTGAATTATAAGTATGTATTTTTGATTTAATGTAATAATGCGTTTTTTTTTTTCAATGATATTGAAGTCTGATAGAACTGATTTTTTTAATATCCAATTTATTTTTATTATCAAATTTTCCATTTACTATATTCGACATTACTTCCAATCCATATTTACACCTTTTATATTTAAAATATTCACAACAAATTTAAGGGGTTACATGGATTTCTTCGAGCAAAAATCGGCCGATTTTCAATTTTTTTTTTTACTAAAAAATTAAATATTTTATTCAACCTTCCGTCAGTTCCTCGGAAAAAAGATGTATCCGCGTTGACAGCAGACCTTCTTACAGGATCGTCTGAAGGTAAAAGGAAAAATATGTGCACAGTTACAATCATAAACTAGGTATTGGAGGAAGAAAAAACAAAAAAGTGAATATTGCATTTTTGGCAGACGTTTTTACAAAAAAAATTAAATTTTCGTGAAAACCGCTCGATGTTTTTTTTAATAGTTTTAGTTGATGAAAAGTAATTAAAGAAACCATACCAGATGGTTAAAACCCGTCTGTAGCACTTGGTATGTCACTTTCCTTTCTTGATGGAGAAATACTTCTATTGGCATCAAAAAAAGTTTTAATAAAATTGTTATTAATTTTTTTTAAACAATTTATAATAACTTAATTTTAGGACCGTTTTCTCGAATAGACGGAGTATTAAATAAGTTAACTGAAACCTAACTGAAAGATGGCTTCTAACCAGACCTTGAGAAAACGGTTCTTAGGGTCTTATGCTTTTAAATTCACAGAAAAACTAATCTAAAATATGGAAAACAAAACTTAGAGATATCGGTTACACCATTTACCCTCTCCTAAAAACTCATCTCGATTACTTTTTTGACAGATAGCAGCGCCCAAAGGTAGCAAGTAGAAAATGGCGAATCGGAAACAACTTATAGATCAAAAATACGTTGGTATTTAGTACAAGGAGTTTTTCAAAGTGAACAGGACATTTTGAACCTAGCGAACCTGGGAGCGCCTGCTTTATGTCAACTGGTGCGTCAGAGTCCGCTTTCTCTGTCAATTGTCCAGTGGGAATTTCATGATATTTCATAGATTCAAAATGAAGTTATTGCGTTTTAAGTGTCAGTGTGTTTAAGTTATCGGTGCGAAAATGGGCTTCGAAAAAAGAACCAACATTAAATTTTGCTTTAAAATTAGGAAAACTTTTACCGAAACCGTTTCAATTGTTGAAACAAGTAGATGGCGATGATTGCCTATCCCGTAGCAGAGTGCACGAGTGGTTTCAACATTTTCAAAGTAGTCGTGAGGACATTAATGACGATCCACATGTGGGCGAATCAAAATCCGTGATCCCTGGAAATTCCATCGAAACTGTGCTTGAATCAGAACTCAGCCGAAATCATCGTTGAAATCCATGGAAATGGAATTGAACATCTCAAAGACATCGATTTATTGCATTTTGACCGAACGTTTGGGCTTACGAAAGGTGTGTGCACTGTTTGTTCCGCACAAATTGACTGACGACCAAAATTAGGTACTCAAAATCCAACATTCGAAGGATGATTATTTGACCAAAATTTAGCCATTGACCACTACCCGTATTCACCTGATATGAGACCGTGCGACTTCGAAAGCGTTATGCAGACGTACAGGCCATACTGGCGACCATACCGGCCAACGAGCGCAAACACTCGTTGGACATGCTTTTAGACCATGCAAAAAGCTGTATTGAAGCAGAAGGATACTATTTTAATTAAAATAAATTGATTTTGCCGGAAAAAAACATTTGTTCTGTTTTTTCTTAAAGTCCTGTATATTATGGAACACACCTTGTAGATATTGGGATCATTTATGATTCGTTAATTTTTGATATTTAGTTGACCACGTAACTCTTTTCATTTGATAAAGCTAATTACTTATTTTATATATTTTAGTTTTTTAATAAAATTTCTAGCCTGATCGAACCAACTTTACGGGCAATTTTATTTTTAATTATTGGTGCGCCACCATAAAGCCATGGCTATAACGTTAGCCATACCTATCAATAGAATTTAGCTTTCCGCTAAATAAACAGCTGTTTTCTCTTTTTTCATATTTTTGTGTTTCATTTTGTATATTTTTCAAGGTTTTATTAATACTGACACTTTATTTGTTTGCCATTAAAAAATTTATTCCAAGATTTGTTGTTTTATACCCTGAACGGGGTATATTAAGTTTGTCACGAAGTTTGTAACTCCCAGAAGGAAGCGTCGGAGACCCTATAAAGTATATACATATATAAATGATCAGTATGTCGAGCTGAGTCGATTAAGCGTTATCGTTTTGAAATTTTGCAAACATCATTTTCTATTCAAGGAGCTGCTCATTTGTCGGAATGGCCGATATTGGACTACTATAACATATAGCTGCCATATATATTCACGAAATTTGGTATATATTATTTTCTAAAGCAACAATGTAATCTCCGAAGAAATTGTTCAGATCAGTTAACTATAGCATATAGCTGCCATACAAACTGAACGATCGGAATCAAATGCTTGTATGGACAACTTTCACATTTGTCAAGATATATTCACGAAATTTGGTATAGATTATTTTTTAAGCCAACAATATAATCTCCAAAAAAATTGTTCAAAACGGATTACTATAACATATAGCTTCCAAGCTGAACACATAGTTACTAACAGAAATGCACCAGTGAAGGGTATTAAAATTCGGTGCAACCGAAGTTAACGTTTTTTCTTGTTTAAATATTCTTCGCCTTTAACAAAGAAAGCTGTTAAAAAGGCGCAAACGCCGCCGGTTATCCTGCAAATAAAGATGGAAATTTAAATGGCTACTTTCGAATGGACTTTTTAAAATAAATTTTTCTGTTATCTCGGACTAAGCGACCGGTTTATAATGTACTATTAAATATTTTAAGTCCGTTTTTAAAAAACCGAAACAAAAAATTAGTGTACAGAAGCGATTTGTTATTATACTATATTAATATATGTAAATGGTTATATATACATTAGGGTGATTAAAAATTTTTTTTCTTTTTTTTTTCGATTAGTACTCGGAAAAATTCAACCGTTAATATCTTTTAAACGGTTGGGTCTACGAAAAAATCATAGGAAACCCTTTTTGTAGAACATTCAAGCTCCTACAAAACCTAAAGAACAAGATATTTTTTCAAATAGTTCGAAGCGAGATATAAATTTTTCTTTCTGATAATAAGAACCTATTTTTCCGAGTACCAATAAAAAAAATAAAAATTTTTGTTTGAATCACCCTAATATACATACATACATACTATCAGACCCGGCAAAGCGTTGTTGTAGTTAAATTTTTTGTTACATTTCATTGTAATAAACTCTTCACGGAGAGCAGTTAAGGGGGTATGCAATGAAATTATTATGTACGAACGAAGACGGAAACGATAAAGAATCCTCTGGATTGGAATTTGAAAGGGAAAGACTTTTAATACGATTGAACAAAATTTTCATACTAGTGAATTTGGCAAGAATTAATACAAAATAATTAATTTAAAAATAACTTGTTTTTATTTAAATTTATAACAAATAGTTTTAAATCTTTAAGAATAATATTCAATATTTTGAACTATCAATACTTTTAATCTCAATTTTATTTAGCACTAACCATGCACAATATTTTTGGTTAAAAGGTATTTAGCTAACACAAATAGATTCGACGGTTTCCCTACACGTGAACATGCAACATATAACTGCCTATGAGAAAAACATGGATTTTCCAAATCTAAACCACAGAAGGGCATTGTTTGGCCATGAGATTTATTTATCGCCATTGCAAAAGCTAAATGAACTGGAAATTCAGATTGCCTGGTAACAACTGTTTCGGGACTCTATAAAGCCTTTTCGTAATTTCTCGTCAACATTAACATTTATTGCTGCCAAAATAGCCCGTTCACTGAGCTAGTAATTACTCTGTATATTTGGAAAAATAGTCTGAATCAATTCATTTTTTTTCCTGAAAAGCAGTACATAAATTATCTGCCAGTTTTATGCTCTTTCAACACGCTTGCGTCGTTCCTCTCTGCCCGCGCTGTTGAGGTTACATTTTTTCGGTGGCATTCGGCTTAGAACAATAATTTCAAGGGTTAAATATTAAAAAACTCAAAAACATGCTATTATAGCACATTGAAATGAGGAGTGCCAAATAACTTTTAATTGAAGTTGAATAAAAATAATGAAAATTAAAAATATTTGCACAATTATTAAAAACATATGGGGAGCTTCGCGAACTTTTCGAATCGGGTTTTTTCTGTAAGTTGGCAGTACTGTTAGCGACATCTCTGCTAAATTTCACGTCAAAATATTCCTTAGTATTTGAGACATGCGTCGTTTTGTGAGGCTCCAAAAGTCAATTCTTCGATTTTTACTATGTCTAAATTTATTGAACAAAGAAGTGCGATAATGTACCATCTCATACTGCATTAATTATTCGTGATCATTTCGCCACATTTTCAACTAATATCGTGCCGCAACCACCGCATTCGCCTGATTTACCTTCGTGTAACTTCTGGCTATTCAGCAAATTCACATTATCACTCCGAGGACCACGTCTTGACTCAATTGAGGATATAAAAGCTGAATCGGAGAAGCCTCTGAAGTCCATCACGACGGAGGATTTTTCAAACTGCTATGATGACTTGAAAATTCTTTGGCATAGGTGTATTGCAGCGTGAGGGGAATACTTTGAAGAAAATGAAATGGACAAAATTCACCTTTCGCTTTGATCACAGTAGTAAGTTTACCTCTGCTGGCATTGGTAGCTATGACGGCAAAATGATGGAGGTAATACTAAATGATTTCAAACGTTTTAATATTTAATTATTTCAAAGTTTTTTTTTCAGCATTCAATGCTTCGTCAATAACCACATTAACAAATTTTCCACATTTTTTGTACAAGAAGTAGTGTCACCATTAAAGTATAATTTAATGGGACTTTATCTCGGCCCCAGCTGCCCAAAACAAAGCTACCGGTTATCGCGAGCTCGGCAAGTAATACAAAATAGATTTGATATTTTAAGTGCTTTTTGGCGTGTTCTGCGAAAGGTCATAGACTTTTACCCACAGAATTCAGATCTAACAACTGACGGACTAGTTCGATTATATTCAGACGGACAGGCATACGTACGAACAGACCGTCAGACAGACGGACAAGGTTAAATTAAATATCATTCACATACGACTCCCCTGGCTCCGCCTGTATGGCCATGAAATTATCGATGAGCACCTGTATGACTTTCATCTGCTTAACTTGGTTCATATTATTATTATTACATCAACATTAAGCCAAATGATTTCATTTCCTTTTTGAAAAGTATGATTCTTACAAATTTCTTTATATATAATACTAGCTGTTACCCTGTGCGCTTCGCTACACCTAAATCGATTAAAACTCTTAAGGGTTTTTACCTTGTGTTTTATTTATTGTTGAAAAACTGTTACTTATTTATAAAACATTTATAAAACATATTGGTATACGACATTTTTGGTTTTTTCACCTGGCGCGTAAATGAATAAGCACCTTCGTGTTCCCACTCTCGAGCATGCGACGAACAATTGGCCGTGGGAGAAGCACGGTTCCTCCAAATTGACGCCGCACACTTGAAACGTTTGCCCTTGCGATTTGTTGATGGTCATCGCAAAGGCAAGACGTACTGGGAACTGCAAGCGCTTAAATTCAAACGGCATGTCCGTTGGAATCATGGGAATGCGTGGTAAGAGTACAACTTCACCTGCTGCCTTGACATTTAATATTGTTGTTTCAATCAAATTTGGCCACAATTTTTTGACTGAAAGTCTTATGCCATTACACAAAGTCGGTGGCTTCAGATTTCGTAGAAGTATAATGGACCAGGGGATCCAAACAATTCAAGAATTCTGTTGGATAATTGACTACTTCATCTTGATTCAAAACGCTATCAATCGATGTATATGTTCTAGCTTCTCCTGGCAGTTTTTCTTGAATGACAAAATTGATTTCGTTGACGTGTACATTTTTCGATGCCAATATTGCGCGTTCACTTAAATAATCGTTGCGTTGATAGTGTTGAACAATATTCGGAAATACACTTTCAATCAATACTTCCTTCGATTGTGAAAGCGTACAAAATTTGTTCGGCAATGTGATCAAACCGGTATCATCGATTGGTATTTTGCCTCCGCCAATGTCCAACAACTGCTTTGAAAACGCCGCTGCGGATCGATCATTTTGTAATTGGATTGAATTGTCGATGGTAAGAGTCAGCTTTTGAACATGTCTCCACAAAACTGACGATTTTAAACATGCATTTATTTCGTTGGCAGGAGTTGATCAAGGAATGACTGGCAAAGTTTGCCGAAAATCGCCGGATAATAAGACTAATGCTCCGCCAAAAAGTTATTGATTTTGGCGCAAATCTTGCATTGTTCTATTGAATGCTTCTAATGACTTTTTGTTAGCCATTGGACACTCATCCCATAGAACTATTCCAGCTCCTCGCAAAACTTTTGCCATTGCTGAATTCCTCGATATGTTGCACGTTGGTGTTTCAACGACTTGGTTGTTCAACGGTAATTTCAACGCAGAATGTGCTGTTCGGCCGCCGTCAAGTAGAGTAGCAGCGATGCCTGACGAAGCAATTGCCAGCGCAATTTTCTGCTTTGACCGTATAGTAGCAAGAATCAAAGAGATCAGAAACGTTTTCCCTGTACCACCGGGCGCATCGAGAAAGTAGAATCCACCGGCGTTATTGTCAACCGCTCGTATAATCTTATCATAAGCATTTTTCTGCTCAATATTCAATTTGGTAATGTTAGCTTGTATGAAAGCACGCAATTCATTGGTATCGTATTGTTGTTCACGTTGAAGCTCATGGTCAAGCATATCAATCGCTGAACGATTGGGCGCAGTTATGCCAAGTTGCGCGTATGCCTTATTCGCAATTGTAAGGCACAGATCTTCAACCAATATCAAAGCATCATTATACATTTGTAATGTATATAGCAAGTCTGCATCCGATGCTCGATTATTAATAAGTCCTCGGTCATGCAGTCTTTGTACTTATTCCACAGTTCTTGCGGATTTGACGGAAGGCACGTAGATATTATTATGGCGAATAGTACGCGTATTTGTTTTGGATAAGATGTGAGTGATGTGAGTGATGTGTCATGAAGTGCGGTGTCCCAATGCATATCATCTTCTAACAAATGCAATCGCTGACATGCTTCACGATACGTCGCACACAACTGACGGTCAACAGTTTTCAAATCATCAAATGATGGTCCGCGCACGTTGACTAATAGCAGACGCAAACAGAAACATTCGGCGTTGTTCGGAGGGATGGTGTAAATGTGTCCTATGGCATCGGTTTTACGGACATTTGGATAACCGTCAACACGCTCCCTTTGCTTTCGTCGTTGAAATGTTTTCGATGATGGATTCCAAGTGAAATATTGTGGTATTTCGGAATATAGCAATGCTCTTGCAAATTCATCGTTTTCACACAACTCGAAAAAGGTAGTTAGTGTTGACCCCGGTGGTCGTGCTGCGCTCTGTTGTACATTGTCTGCAGTGAAATAAACGCGTTGACCATTTTCGAGATGAACTGCCAAATGAAGAACAACGGGATGCCGGTCGTGTATTGGGAACGATAAAATGCGCCATACCGCTTCGTTGCTGCTTATATAACGCTCCATTTGGTATTGCTGAATTTCATCGATTATCTGATAATCCGAAAACTGCCATATCACTGCCCTTATTTACGTTTTTGCAGATGTATTTGATCGATTTGACAGAGTTGCAATATTCTACATTGATGTGCGCTTCGAAATTTTTTGACAACAATGGTGAATACGGCACGACCCAACGATTATCAACATCAACGTCTTGATTCCGAACATTTATGACCGTTGAATTACCGCCATCTTCAGCGGATCGACGCCGATGTAATGGATATCATTTCATCGTCATTTCCAGTGATTGTAAACTCAACTAAAGCTCTAGGATAGCGCTTTGAACACTTATTATCATCATGCATGGTGACGTTGGATTAACAGCACCGCAAGGGCCATGGATCATGGTTTTTGTTACAACATCGAACAATTGTGGGTCGATTGCAATTTCCGCTGAGATGACTTTATCAATCTGATCTGGTCGTATTTTGCGAACTAACCAAATCAAGATGTGTGCATGCGGTAATCCTCTTCTCTGCCATTCGATCGAGTACATCCAGCATCGAACTTCTCCAAAAACATGAAGTTTCTCAATTAAATCCGTCATTGATTTAAGCTTTACCCTGAATACACGTGCTGTTAAGTCGTGACGATCAGTTGTTGATTGACCGGGGAATAAATGGCATTTGATGTCATTCCACTTAGGATTGCACGTGAACGTTATGAACAGATCCGGTCTGCCGTAATGGCGCACATACGACATCGCATCTTGCGCATACTCGTGCATATGGCGCGGACTGCCGATGTATGTGGCTGGCAATATTGTCAAACGTCCAATGCTATTCACATTTGCATCATTCATTACGGCATCTCTCAAATGGATGTACTCTTCAGAACGCAATTTCGCTTGGTTGAATCGAATAAAGTTGACACGTTCGGTCTCGATCTTCGCATACATGTCAACCAAATACTGATGGAAAAGCTTGCGACATTTCGGGATGTAGTTGTCTTCTTGTTTCTGTTTATTAGTAAAAGGCAATTGATAGGACTGCCAATCTTGCGTCAAAACATTATTTCATGAGAATTTGTCTAGCCGGGATGTATCATTTTTTTATTTTTTTTTGCAAAACGTGCAGTGATACACACATTAAATTTCTTATGTGCACCCTCCAAACAGACCCCAATCACCCCTGAAAATTTCATTGAAATCGGGCAAGCCGCCTAGGAGGAGTATGCGAACAGGAAGTTTTGCCACTTAATTTTATATATATAGATTATAACAGAACTGCTTCTTTAAAACTGTCGTCATCGTCGCTTTTTGCTCACTTTGGTTTCCGTCTTACTAGAATGGATACTTATAACTCCGGCGGTAACTCCTCTGGATCTATCAGCAGCCACGTTTACGGCGAGTTTTGCAAATTTTCAAAATCATATATATACATACATATATTTGATTTGATTTCGATTTCCATAAAATAATAAAAATAAATAATAGTTATAATACATTAAAAATGGGAAAAATATATACGAGCGGTCTTAATATGCGGTTTTTAGTCACGGCCAAGTGTCGCTCATGAGAACCGCTCCGTCGAAAGGGGTTCAATCTTCCGTATTTCCTCGCGAATATTTCACGTAAGGACTTCCACCGCTTTTCTTATTGCTCCTCTAATAAAAGCATTATTTAATCAATTAATAAGAACACAAAAATATATATAAACTTACCAACTGGTTGCTCCTGGTCCTCGGGCGATGTTTTCTCAAGCTGCCTTCTGTATATTTGGCAATTGGTATCTAAGGCACGTTTTATTGTAAAATATTTCACGTGTTCGCACTTCATCAATTAATGGAAAATGAATTCCATTTTGTTTATACTATTACACAAATTAAAAAAAAGATATTTTAAGTAATACAAAATGCAAAATACTTGCGTTAATAAAAAGTTATTGCCGACAAAGTAAAAATGTCGCAACAGGCGAGGTGAGAAAGAAAGAGTAGCGGTGCTCTATCTGAAATGTTACACAGCACAGAAATAAAAATGCAACAGACTTTTATTTAATGTCCTGCGTCTGGGCTTTAAACTATTTCATTTAACGTGTACACTTATGCTCTATCAAACCAGAGATAAAAATAAGCCTACAATATAATCACATAGGTCATTGTACTGACAATGTAATATAATATCCCATGTGGAAATGCCGCTAAAGCAAATGTGCTCTGCACGAAATTCTTTATGATTATGAACGCAATTTGGCGTAACTAATTATATTTTGTGTTTTTTAGAATATTAAATCATAATAAAGTTAAGCTAGTTACGTTCCTAAATATTTCTTTTGAGGATGGAGTCATGTGTAGAAGTTCACGCAAGTCAGGAAAGTTCTCTGATCGCCATTCACTTGGGAGTGGCCAGAAACGATTATTTTTCATATGACTCAAGCAGCTCACGACTTCCGGTCTTTGACCAAGTATCCTCTGGGTGGCCTAAGAACATCCGATTGAAGGCGAGCTAAAGTGAGAAAGCGAAACATCCTCTGCATAGGGTTGTGCGCTGGGTTTGGGACCCGCCACGTAAAAAAACACCCCCAATGAAAAGCGTAAACAGCCTCGGATGAGAGACCCCCCTTTTGATGACGACCATGGCAAACGAAGTAAGGACTACGAATTGAGGGCATGCACCTGGAATGTCCGGTCCCTTAATTGGGAAGGTGCCGCTGCCCAGCTGGTTGATGTTCTCGTGAAAATAAAGGCTAAAAACACCGCCGTCCAAGAAATGCGATGGCCGGGACAAGTACAAAGACAAGTAGGTCCTTATGGCATTTACTACAGTGGCCATATAAAAGAGTGCAAGTTTGGTGTGGGACTCGTGGTGGGAGAGAGACTCCGTCGTCGAGTACTATCATTCACTCCGTTGAATGAACGTCTAGCCACAATCCGTATTATAGCGAGGTTCTTCAACATATCGCTGATTTGCGCCCACGCCCCGACGGAAGAGAAGGACGATGTGACCAAAGATGCCTTTTATGAGTGCTTGGAGCGCATTTATGAGAGATGCCCCCGCCACGATGTCAAAATCGTGCTTGGCGACTTTAACGCCAGGGTGGGCAAAGAAAGTATCTTTGGCACTACTGTCGGTAAATTTAGGCTCCGCGACGAAACATCCCCAAATAGGTTGAAGCTGATCGACTTCGCCGGGGCCCGAAATATGGTTATCTGTGAAACTAGATTCCAGCATAAGAAGATTCATCAAGCTACCTGGCTGTCTCCGGATCGAAAAATTACCAACCAGATCGATCATGTTGTGATAGACGGAGGACACATCTCCAGTGTAGATGCGCGTGTGCTCCGAGGTCCTAACATCGACTCGGACCACTATCTTGTTGCAGCCAAAATTCGCACCCGCCTCTTTGCAGCAAAAAACGCACGCCAACAAACACAAGGAAGGTTCGACATCGAGAGGCTGCAATCACAACAGACAGCCGAACGATTTTCTACTCGGCTTGCACTCCTGTTCTCTGAGAGCACTTGACAACAACTCGGTGCAAAAGAACAGCTGGTACGACGAGAAGTGCCGTGTCGCAGCGGAGAGAAAACAGGCTTCCTACCTCGCACCGTTACGATTGACCACAACACGTGCGGGATGGGATAGATACCGAGAGTTGAAGAGGGAAGCACGAAAAGGAGCTGCCTTTATGCCGCGATGTCTGAATTTGGTATCCCTGCAAAACTAATACGGCTGTGTGAACTGACGCTGAGCAACACTCAAAGCTCCGTCAGGATCGGGAAGGACCTCTCCCAGCCGTTCCATACCAAACGAGGTTTCAGACAAAGCGACTCCCTATCGTGCTCTTCAATCTACTGCTGGAGAAAATTATTCGAGCTGCAGAACTTAATCGAGCAGGTACAATCTCATTGGCCTCAACGCCCGCGCCGCATAAACGCATTTTTCGCTTATACCTTGGTTCTAATTGGTTCGGGTGAATAGGAACACCCTTAGCCACCTTGGTCGGTTTCGAGGCCCATCTAAACCTCTGCCGTACTTTGGGTCCGGCACCCGTCCGCAGTGCGACTCCACATTGGACAAAATGTCCTGCCTGCGTTTAGGTTTAAACCACAGCTACCACGAATCTCTACAAAGGGGCAAACCCAATGAGCAGATTGGAGTTACCTCCAAGGGCTAACTGCTCTCCGTGGTACCAGGTTTGAGTCTTTAGTCTGCGTTTTGTGGCTTTTGCTACTACTAGTTGAGTCCCCATAAACTCAATGCCTGTTGCATTTGTCGCTGTTGCAAATACTATTTTATATTATGTGTTATAATATGAAGCTAAGAATTTGACTTCCAGCTGGAAGGAATCTCGTTAATCCATTCATGCGCGTCACTAATTGGATGACGAGGCATTTGGCTACTTTAAGAGAGTCATAGGTACTCCCGCCGTTTACCCGCGCTTACTTCAATTTCTTCACTTTGACATTCAGAGCACTGGGCAGAAATCACATTGTGTCAACACCCGTTAGGGCCATCACAATGCTTTGTTTTAATTAGACAGTCAGATTCCCCAAGTCCGTGCCTGTTCTTAATTGATTGTTAATTGATAATCATTATAACTTAAAAAGAATACATATCTTAAGATATAATCCCTTAAAAATTTTAGCATGAAAGTTCCACAATTGGCTAAGTAACAACTATCCGGGGAACAAGAACCGAAATTCTCTATTTACCCAGAACGAGTATATAAACCTTGGTATTGCTTCCGAATCAAGACCGACTATCTCAATCTTCAGAGCCAATCCTTATACCGAAGTTACGGATCTAATTTGCCGACTTCCCTTACCTATATTATTCTATCGACTAGAGACTCTTCACCTTGGAGACCAGCTGCGGATATTGGTACGGCCTGTTGAAAAGTTTGCGTAACCCCACCATAAATTTTCAAGGTCCGAGGAGAAAATATCGACACAATAGTAAATGTCATACTCTTCTAGTCTATCTACCATATCTCTCTTCGAAAGACTTTCATGGTAGTACGACTATAAAACAGAAAAGAAAACTCTTCCGATACCTCTCGACGGCTTCTTTATGGTCGTTCCTGTTGCCAGGATGAGCACAAGGCCCATTTTTAATAACAAACGGATACTTAACAGGTTACGGAATTGGAACCGTATTCCCTTTCGTTCAAAATTATTCAAGTGTTTAATTACTATGAAATAAAAAAATTAAATTTCACTTCATTTCATTAAAACTTGAAAATTTTCGGCTTTCGCCTTAAACTTAGGACCGACTTACTCGTGATCAACCACTGTTCACACGTAACCCTTCCTACTTCAGTCCTCCAAGGTCTCATTCGATTATTTGCTATTACCACCAAGATCTGTACCAATAGCGGCTCCATGCAGGCTTACGCCAAACACTTCTAAGCACGCTATTGTACCCTCCTACTCACTAAAGTTTCAAAATTTATAATCCAACCGAAATTGTATTACATGTCATCTACTTTAGCCATAATGTATAGGTATACAACTTAAGCGCCATCCATTTTAAGAGCTAGTTGCTTCGGCAGGTGAGTTGTTACACACTCCTTAGCGGATTACGATTTCCATGTTCACAGTCCTGCTGTTTTAAGCAACCAACGCCTTTCATGGTATCTGCATGAGTTGTTAATTTAGGCACCGTAACATTACGTTCGGTTCATCCCACAGTGCCAGTTCTGCTTACCAAAAGTGGCCCACTGGGCACATTATATCATAACCTCAACCTTCATATCAAGAAAGGTGAGGTTCTTACTCATTTAAAGTTTGAGAATAGGTTAAGGTCGTTTCGACCCTTAAGGCTCTAATCATTCGGTAATATTATTTTACATAATATTTAAATGCACCCGCTATCCTGAGGGAAACTTCGGAGGGAACCAGCTACTAGATGGTTTGATTGGTCTTTCGCCCCTATACTCAATTCTGACAATAGATTTGCACGTCAGAATTGTTTCGGTCTTCCATCAGGGTTTCCCCTGACTTCAACTTGATCAAGTATAGTTCACCATCTTTCGAGTCACAGCACATACGCTCAAGGTACGCTAGAGTCATAGGTATAAATAATAATAAATTATCATTATACATAACTATATGTAACGCCCCGGGATTGAAATAATAGTATAATACACTAAAAATTAATACCATACAGTTTAGTTAATTACGCCATTAGGTTTAATATAACCCAATGACTTGCACATATGTTAGACTCCTTGGTCCGTGTTTCAAGACGGGTCCCGAAGGTATAATCTTTCGCATTGTTAATCATACAAATGCATACAATTAATATTAAAATCAATGATAATAATATTATTGTAAAATTCAAAATAATTTTAGCATTATATATAATAAAATCTATCAACACTTTATCAAATCATTAGTATTTATTCTATGTTAATAAGCTAAAAGCAAATTAATTTAAATAAACTTAAAACCAACGATCTCTTGATAAATACTTTATTATGTTAATAGATTATAATGTCCTTATATGAAAAAATGCACACTATTACTATAATATTTAAAATTAAATACCACACTTATAATGATGAATTTTTCATAATGGATATTCAGGTTCATCGGGCTTAACCTCTAAGCAATAGTACGTGAACTATTTAACTCTCTATTCAGAGTTCTTTTCAACTTTCCCTCACGGTACTTGTTTACTATCGGTCTGATGGTTATATTTAGTTTTAGATGGAGTTTACCACCCACTTAGTGCTGCACTATCAAGCAACACGCCCCTTTGGAAATATCTTTCTCGTAATTATTAACGTTATACGGGCCTGGCACCCTCTATGGGTAAATGGCCTCATTTAAGAAGGACTTAAATCGTTAATTTTTCATACTAGATATTAAAATATTCCATACACTGCATCTCACATTTGCCACATAGACAAAGTGACTTAGTGCTGAACTATTTTTTTTTTCGCTCGCCGCTACTAAGAAAATCCTTGTTAGTTTCTTTTCCTACCCTCATTAATATGCTTAAATTCAGGGGGTAGTCCCATATGAGTTGAGGTTGTATAAAAAAATTATTATTTTTTTGTTTATATCTTTTATTTTTTCGCTATTTTAAAGAAACATATTTTATATTTCGATACCATTTTATAAATGTCTAATAATAAACATAAAATCTTTTCATTCCAATTCAAATTATTAATATATTTATTTCATATTATTAAAATATATTATCACTCAACTCCACTTTTTAAATAAATATATACATTAGGGACTTAAGGTCTAGGCCACAAATAATATATTTTATGCTAGACTGTCCTCTTAATGTATTTATTTAAATATATTTTAAATAATATTATTTTTTTTTTTATTTTGGGAATACTAAGATTCTGATTTATTATAAAATATCGTTCAAATATGAGGTATTCAAGAATATATTGTACATATTTCTTTTTATGCTATTAATATTATGGATTGGAAAATACAATCCAATAATATACCATATGCTTAAATTCTTTTAATTAACTAAAAGAATAAGCAACTAATTTAGCATAGTCTTACAACCCTCAACCATATGTAGTTCAAGCAGCACTTTAAAATGAATTAAAGTACATAACAGCATGGATGGCAATATGCGTTCAAAATGTCGATGTTCATGTGTCCTGCAGTTCACACGATGACGCACAGTTTGCTGCGTTCTTCATCGACCAATGAGCCGAGTGATCCACCGCTTAGAGTAAAATTTTTTTGTGTTTTTTGATTCAAAGTCAAGAGTTTTTAATTTATTGAAAAAATAATAATGATATTTATAACAAATATTTAAAATAAAATTCCAAGACATCTTTCAATAAATTGTAATTTTAAACCCAAACATTTGCAAGCTGTGCATGTCTTAGGTCAACAAAAACAGCAATACCAGTTTTCAGTTATTCTCTTACATGTGCATTTACCAATAATTATTGAATGAAAACTGTCCACAGTATATTTATATATAATACTATGTATTAGGGTGATTCAAAACAATTTTTTTTTGATTGGTACTCGGAAAAATAGGTTCCTAGACACCTCTAAGAAAGCCTCTTCAAATATGAGTTTTTAATTGTAACGGGAAGGTCCTCCAACATACAGTTTTCAATTTTTTCTTATTATCAGATAGAAAAGTTTATATCTCGCTTCTAACTACTTGAAAAAATATCTTGTCCCTTAGATTTTGTAGGAAATTGAATGCTCTACAAAAAAGGTTTTTCGTAAACCCAACCGTTTGAAAAATATTAACATGTAAAGTTTGATTATTTTTGGGAAAATTTTTTATTTCTTATGGATTTTATTACTCAATAAAAAAAACATTATTAATGATGAAACTCATAGGTTTTTGGAGAGGCTTTCTTAGAGGTGTCTAGGAACCTACTTTTCAGAGTACCAAACGCAAAAAAAATTTTTTTTTTTAATCCACCCTAATATGCACTGATGTTTGACGATGAATATCTCGTAAACGCTTAACTTAATCGAAAAATCATTACAGACCATTTTTATGGAGCAGTAAATTTCCTACAAAACTATGAGTTTCATAATTCATAATAATTATTTTTCATTGAGTTATATAAAAAATTTTCCAAAAATAATTAAACTTTAACTGTCAATATCTTATAAACGGTTGGGTTTACGAAAAAATCACATGAGACCTTTTTTGTAGAGCATTCAATTTCCTACAAAATCTAAGGAACAAAATATTTTTCAAGTAGTTGGAAGCGTGATATAAATTGTTCTATCTGATAATAAGAAAAAATAGAAAACTGTATGTAGGAGGACTTCCCGTTACAATTAAAAACTCATATTTGGAGAGGCTTTCTTACAGGTGTCTTGGAACCTATATTTCCGAGTACCAATCGAAAATATAAAATTTTTTTGAATCACCCTACTATGTATATAACATGTATGTATAACAATATATGTATATCAAAAGCCAAAGACGGCATTTTTGGCACTACGGTCGGTAAGCTCGCACTCGCGACTTGGCTCTCACGTCACTCTTGACAGTCATAACTGTGAAGTTGTAGATAATTTCGTATATTTAGGAACCAGTATTAACACCACCAACAATGTCAGCCTAGAAATCCAACGCAGGATAACTCTTGCCAACAGGTGCTACTTCGGACTCAGTAGGCAATTGAGAAGCAAAGTCCTCTCTCGACAAACAAAAACCAAACTCTATAAGTCACTCATAATTCCCGTCCTGCTATATGGTGCAGAGGTTTGGACGATGTCAACAACGGATGAGTCGACGTTGCGAGTTTTCGAGGGAAAAGTTTTGCGAAAGATTTATGGTCCTTTGCGCGTTGGCCACGGCGAATATCGCATTCGATGAAACGATGAGCTGTAGGAGATATACGACGACATTGACATAGTTCAGCGAATTAAAAGACAGCGGCTACGCTGGCTAGGTCATGTTGTCCGGATGGATGAAAACACTCCAGCTTTGAAAGTATTCGAAGCAGTACCCGCCGCGGGAAGCAGAGGAAGAGGAAGACCTCCACTCCGTTGGAAGGACCAAGTGGAGAAGGACCTGGCTTCGCTTGGGATATCCAATTGGCGCCACGTATCGGAAAGAAGAAACGACTGGCGCGCGGTTGTTAACTCGGTGGGGTGGGCATATTAGCCCTCAGTTGAATTTTGCCCGTGCGGGCACGAGTGCACATTTTGAGGGCTAGGTGAGGGGATCATCGCGGGCAAACATGATTACTATAAAGTTATAAAATGTAAGACAAATAAAAAAGAGTATAATGAACATTTCAATTTAGTAATAATTTTTTAATATGTCTTTTTAACAGCATTTTATTTGGTTTATTTGCCATAATAATTTCAACGTTTGGTTTAATCTCATTTGCTGTAGCTACGTGTATTATTGTACACAAATTTAAATCAGATAACTTATTTCTTATTTTATGTTTAATTTCATTATAGAAAAAAATTGTTCACAAGTGTAGGTGCTTCCAAACATAGATATAATTTACACTGGTTTCCCTCGCTGATGACATTTCGGCACATTTAAATTATAATAATTTCAGTTTCTTAACCACTGTTTCTTCAAACGCATATACACAAATGAGTCTTATGAGAGCGCAATGTAAATAATTACCGAACAATCGTTGAATTTCCAACGACTTGGGGTTTTCCCCGTTGAAACGACTCAGCTGATTGCTTTCTCACAACGCTGGCAACCCTGCGTTCGATATACTGTAGTAATTATAAAAATTGTCTTCAATATATTTGAAATTTTCTTAAAATAACTCAAAATCAGAATCGAATGCTATTATTTACAAATATATAAATTAGTTTTAATAGTTTGATCTCAGTTTTGATATTTTATATTATGAAAAAATTATTATTGAAAACTTAGATGTGTACAAAACTACGTATGCGCATTGAGTTATGGCAACATTGTTCGAATGAAAACGAGAACAAAAAGCTTGCCGCTCGTAGCGAAGGGAGAAGATGTTTCTGTCATTAGAGCAGTGATGCCCAAACGCACACTACCAAACCGTGTGCTTGTGTTGGAGTATGAAAGAGCTTGTTGCTACACCCAAAAAAATACAAAACTTTAGTATTAATTAATATAAAAAAAATTTGAAAGTGATTCGACAACTTTTACAAAATTGTGAAATTAATGAAATTTCTTATTAATTTTTTATCAATTACAAAAATAAAGATAATTCACGTGTCAAAAAGAAATTAAAATTCAAAAAATTTTAAATATTGAATTTATGTTGAAGTTTTCACCTAAACGGCTGTATCAAAAAACTAAAAATCAATATTTTCATGGTTTTGAACCAACTTATCTAAATCTTCCCTGCTTTGCCAGCTCTAAAGCAACAGCAAAACTAGCCTTTCGTTGGGCATAACGAACGCTTGAGTTTTCCCCTAGTGAATTGTTAATGAATTGCTCATAAAACGGTGTTTTTAGTTGGCATATAAATAATTCTCTAGAACTGTCCGTTACCGATTCATAAATAGAATGGTTTCCGCTATAATGCCTTTTAACATAGTACTCCCTATTTTGTTTAGTTATGTGTTTACAAACTAAACACTCAGCATTACCGAAAAAGTTTTCGGAAAACAAAAACTTGAGCAATAAAGTCGGCCGCCCGCGGGCTAGGTAAAGCGCTTCACTGCATTAAAGTTTGTATTCTATTTTTGTGCTTAGCCATAATGCCATACCGCGCAAATATATTTTTATTTGATGTTTTCTTATATTTTTGAAAATATGTGTTCTCTTTCTATAGCGCATATTATTATTATAATACATTCCAAAGGCAACTTAGATTTTTAAAATTTAACAAAACAATTATAGAAAAAAATCTCAATTCTTTGAATATTAAGATAAAACAATCAAACTGAAAATATCGCAAATCATATATTTATATAAGCATTTTCATTAAATGGAACTGCAATATGTTTAAACACAATATATATTATGGTTACAAGCATCTTTTCTTTTTTATATATGCAGATATATAGATAGCCTTGCATATGTACGTATAAAAGCCCACAACTTGAGAAAAGTTTTCTCAATTGTAGCTAATATTAATTTCTACAACTGGCATCACCACCATTAACTGTTTTATCACACGTACAGTGGTGTGAGCAAAGTAGGAACAACCATAAGGTGTTGTGAAGTTTTAAAATATGCTGTTTTCTTATTAAATAAAATTGTTTTTAGATACAAGTTTAACATATATATTTTTTTCCTAACAGTGATTAAAATTTCCAGCATGCAAAGGTAAATTAAAACAGATATTAATGCGAATCTCTAAAACGTGCAAATTATGTTTACCTCTTTTTGTTCACACAACTGTACAATTCCGATATGAAGTAAACTTCCGCTCTTAAATTTGTGTACAATGTCAGTATTGCCATGGATAATATGATACGAGACTCTTTGATTCCAGAGAGAGCTGTCAAAACTCGCATTTTTTATAACATTTGCCAATGATGCCACTGCTGAAAAATACTAAATTGGTTATTTAATAAATTATACAAAACACTAAATTAAACACTTTGAAAATGCATACATATATAAATGCTAAAATGCAAAATCATTAATTAATGTACATAAGCATTTATTTTGCCAAAATATGTTCGCACAGTGCAATGAAATTTCATTTCACACTAATTTCTTCAAGTAATTATAGCGATTTTTTTCTGGCATCCCGCCTTTTCTGAAATCAGCTGTTAGAAATTCCCTGATCTCCTTCGCTGTCAAATAATCAGGGAACGCGTTTGGGAGAAAAATGAGAGCCTCGTATCATATTATCCATGGTATTGCCGGAACCATTCTGCGATGAACATTAAGCTGCGGAGGAATGTAATTGATTTTTTTTGCAACTTCTTATGCCCTTCCCTCCGTAAACTGATATTCCCCTCATCTAGCCCCCGTGCGCACTTTGCTAACTTTTCGGGCAAAAATGTGCCCATCCCTGGCGTAAGCGGTGTCTACGCCAATTAAGAAGAAGAAGAAGTCATAATAAAGTTAAGCTAGTTACGTTCCTACATATTTATTTTAATCGAAATATGTTTAAAATTAATAAAAATGGAACATAATATCTTGTTTCATGAAAGAATAAAAACTTAATGAAAGTACATGGTTCTCAGTGGGTATATGTATTTTTACTTTACTCATACAGTCGCTTTTTCCGTAAATTTCGTGAACATGTTTCGTTCTTTGCTTAAACAAGTACTTTTGGACTTCCTAAATACATCGCGCCCAAAAAACTTTACTTTATTGTATTTAAATAACGTAAAATACAAAAAGTAATTCATAATATAATAAAGCATTCACCATCAGAAAAAAATCTGCAGGACACGTTTCGCTTAGCGACACTCTTAAGTATAGTAGCAAAGTACGCCCAGAACTCAGACCTGAGTCTCACATTCAATTCTTAGCTACCTATAATTGAATAGCGCTGATCGAAATCAGCTTTGCGCTTAGCTCGGTTTTGAGCGTTTGCAATCTTTTGATCCTCATTTTTGATCTCCATTGAAGAATGGCGTAATATTTTTTCAACAAAAAGAGTTAGTTTGCTGACTTGCATTCAGAGAGAAATAAATGGAAAATAAAATTGTGATATATGGGAAGTAGGAGTGGTTGTAGCCGCACTTCGCACATTTTCACATGTTAATATAAGAAAGTCAAAATATTGTTATGCATAAAATTTGGTCAGGTACTCCCTGAAGTATAAGATTTCAACCAAAGGTGGTTGTTTTCACGCCGATTGTTGTTTTGATACCGGATTCTATAAAGCCTTTTCGTACAATATCGTATACCAGCCTAAACTCGCGGCCCTGCTCGCTTCTTGTTATCGATCCTACAGTCTTTATTGACTATTTCGGAAGTTCCCTAACACGTTGGCTGCCAATGTATCACCGGTGATCGCAACAAAAAACTACCCCCAGGTGCCAGTGTATCACCGGTGATCACAGCAAAAAACTACTCCCAGTTGCAAAGCAAAAAAATACATGTTGTGCTTTGAGTTACAACGGGAGTTTTTTACCATGAATAAAAGTCATGCTCCCGACGCGTTTGAGAATGTTTTTTTGCTGTGATAACCGGTGAACATTTGCTGTTTTTTTTTAACTGTTATTTATTTTTTGCAATGTTTATCACCGGTGATCACATTGCGAAATGGAAATCAGTGTAAAGCTAGAGTTCATAGCAAACAGTTCAAGTATTCAGTGAGAAAGTGAAGTGAAGTTGTGAAGTTATGAGTTCCGAGGAAATGCGGGAGGTGTTGGAATCAGCAGAAGATTCCAGTGATGGCGGACAAGATTTTAGTCCAGATGAAGAATCGTACATCCCAGATTCCAGCAGTGATACATCGAGTGATGACAGTTTCCTAGAAGACCAAGATGTGAGTTTTAGTAATATCGTAGATGAACATCAGACGGGAACTACGACAGAATGGGATTCGCCTGCCACCGGAGCGACTTTGAAAAATTTTGCTTCGCAATATGATGTCGGCTCGCCATTTGAGTATTATAGAAAGTTTTTGACCGATGATATCTTGGATATTATTGTTGAAGAACAAATAGGAATGCTAATTATGAAATATGTGGGATTAGTACTCGCATCAGCAGTAGGATGAATAAGTGGAAGGATACGAATCGTAACGAGATCATGGAGTTTCTTCAATGGAGGACTATTGGAAAGCAACTACCTTGTTCAAAAATCCATTCGTCCCACACGTTATGGCTCGTAACCGGTTCCAGATCTTGATAAAATGTATTCACTTTGCAGATAACGTTCAGTTGTCTGAAACAGTGTCTAAAACTTTTAAAGTTGACAAACTCTTGCAGCAATCAATTGTAACCTTTAAGCGAAATAAACCAGCTGGAAAAAACCTTGTTATTGATGAAAGTATGATACCTTTCCGTGGTCGTTTACGATTTCGGCAATACCTTCCTGGCAATGCACATAAATATGGCATCAAGGTGTTCAAATTGGCAGATACAAAAGGTTACATATGTATATAATTTGAAACTCTATACTGGAAAATCAGATACAACCACGGGGCTTTCTCTTGCAACGAATATTTGCCTTCAACTGATGGAAGGTTATTTTGGAGAGAACCGTACACTTACGGCCGACAATTCTTATACTTCTATCGAATTGGTCATTGCTCTCTTAAATAGAAAAACGCATCTAGAGGGAACTCTAAGAAAAAACCGGAGAGGTATGCCTTAATTGCGTAGGTCGCTGAAAAGAGGGGATAATGTTACTTTTGAAAGATCTGGAATCGTAGTCGGGTACTGGAGGGATAAAAGAGAAGTTCGTTTCTTGTCCACTGTAAACAACGGATCACTTGTACTTTCAGGTAAAAAGAATGGAGTAATAATGGAGTACAACAAATGCAAACAAGGTTTGTTGAGAGCTTTAAAAATCTGTTTATTTAAATACGTAAATATTTATTGATTCTTTCCCACTTTACGAATAGATTTGTCTGATCAAACGGCTAGTTACTTTAGTCCTCTCCGTAAAACTATTCGCTGGTTTCATAAAGTTGCTGTTGATATTCTTTTAAATACGGCGGTTGTAAATGCATATATTTTGTATAACGAAAGTAATTCCAATATGAAAATATCTGACTTTCGGCAAAATATAATTCTAAATTTAGGTGGAAGAGATAGCGCTCCAATTTCGCGAACACCTCCTCAAATATCTGACTTTCGGCAAAATATAATTCTAAATTTAGGTGGAAGAGATAGCGCTTCAATTTCGCTAACACCTCCTCAAGGCAAGCACGTTTTGACGACATCAGTGGAAGTAACAAAGGACGGAAGGCGAAAGAGATATCGCTGCGGAGGCTCTATTCTGAACTGAAGACTGTAACCTCTTCGTCAGCTGCAAGGAAGAAGGACAAACTTGTATCCACATACTGCGGACAATGTCCTCGGTCTCCATTCTTATGCCTCAATCATTTTCAGCAAATACATTGAATTTATATAATTTTTTTTTTGTTTACAGGAATGAATTGCAGTTTTCTATTTATAATTTAGTATTATTTTTTTAACTTGTGTTTTACTATGAAATTAAATATTTTTTCTTTTAAAATTAACTTACGTCTTTCTTAAAACTTCTTCCGTTAAGGCCCAGCCCCTAAATTCTAGAGGCCTAGGCGTGTATCACCGGTGATACATTGGCACCTGGGAGTAGTTTTTTGCTGTGATCACCGGTGATACACTGGCAGCCAACGTGTTAAATCATAGTACTTATATAAATACATATGATGTAAAAAGATTTTCACAAATATCTTAATCATTGAAATAAATAATACATACAATATGTCACAGTGTCTGCATATTACTGAATCGTGTATCGTTACACATACACATGTTTCTTCTTATAGTGTATAACAGTAAAAGAGTAAATCAGAAGAGGGCGCATCTCATGCGCCATGTCTAATAAAGTCCTGAACACAATGACGGCGACAGACTGCAGCAGCACCACAGTGAACTGAAAATGACGTTGTGCATCCTACTTCATGAACATTTGTAAGAAGGCAGCGACATAACAATGGCCGGCATCTACACAAAACAACACAGCTATCCATTTTGTATGTACACAATTTCGTTGTGGCCATACTAATAACTTTCACTTCAATGAAATTTTAATATTTTGTTCAAAGTGAAATTTTGTATGCAAAAATTAAGTAAATATGTAAATATTTTTGTTTTAAATTATCAATTGTTATTACAAATGATATAATAGAGCTATTTTATGCTTTTATTTGTAAAATAACGTCAAGTTTGTTAGAGCAGTGAATAATTTTACATTTTACATATTAGTGGCATCACCACTCTGCCTCATCTCTCTAACTTCAATTCAACTCTTCTGTCGTCCTTCTGTCGTTGACAAATATAGGAATATATTGAAGTTAGCGAGAGCCACAACCGTCGGCATGCAGTCGTGTAGTCGCACAGCTGTCAAAATAACTGTGCCCATAAGAACGTGTGTATTTTAATATTTAACAGATGTCGTTTGCAGTCTGTCGCCGTCATTGTGTTCAGCACACAATGTGTACATTTTTTGTTCATTATGCATCGAATGTAATTGTAGCAATCGACGGTTAAAACCCAGATAATAGTACAACAAAGAAAACACAAATTCTATTGTTGCCGTTTAACTATTGCATAGTTCTGTGCAATGCTTCGGAAATACATACATATTTGTGAGCTATTATGCACTCACGTCAAATTACGATTTTGCTTTTTTTGTTCAGTAACAACTAACAGTTGGGATTATACATATGTATGTAAACAAAAATTACTGCACCCTTTCAGTAGCTCTTTGATGTATTTTTTTAATAAAAAATATTCAAATGATTCTTACATAAAAATTGAACATATGAATTTAATTTGAAATATATTTTTTATATATGAATTGTTTTAAGTTTTAAAATAACACAATAATAGTAGCTTGTGCCCGTCCCGATGTGCCAAACTATATCCTGGCAAATTTTTAATCAAATAGGTTCAGCCGCTCTTGAATTATAAATATATACATAGTACGTTGCAAAATCGGTGGTATGACCTTCTAAAGCACTAAAGGAATACCTGTGCGAATTATCACGTCTTTCCGTGCTGTGGTTCATAACGAAATAGCATTTATATACAAGATAAAATTTAAAGTCTTCGACGCTTTTACTTTCGTTATATCGCATTTTTATTGGGGGTTTAAAGGTACTGGACGTAGTTGTCATTTGATTAACATACCTTTTGTAGTTTGCGAGATATGCGCTGGCCCACTTTGTAAATACTTAAGTTGTGCCCAAATAAAATCTTAGCTGAGCATTGTTGCTGACTGAGTAGTCGTTTGCCTTTCACAGTCAATGCTTAATTTCTATAAAGTTTTATTATGATACTAGCTGTACCCGCAGGCCTTGTCCTCCGTGAAATTATGTGATTTGAAATGAAGAGATAGTTGAATTTACGTTGTGCTAAAAATAATTTATTTTGGATTTTCCACTTTTTTCCAATATAATGCAGCTTGATAAACAACATTTTTTGGTTTCTTTTCCGGTGCGTAAATGTACAGAGAAGATTGTTTTCGAATTCGTGAATACGTCACGTATAACTGGTCGTGTGAAAAACATGGCATTTCCACATTTATGCAACACACTTCTAGCGACTATCCTTGTGTCCTGTTGATTGGCACCGCAAATAGAATTTTCACCGGGAACTGAATAACCTTTCCCGATCCTCAACGAACAATCTCTGAAAATTTCATCAAGTTTAGTGCAGTCGTTCTCGAGCCTTAGCGTTACTGACAAACAAATATTAAATAAAAGGGCTGTTTTTAGAGGTTTTCCGGTAACTATTCGCCGTAAAATTTATCTTTGAATTTCAACGAACATTTAAAAAAAATTGACCAAATTGGTCAAGGCGTTGTTGAGTTATGCGCTTGGCAACACATTTTGTGATTCATTTATGTATTATAGATAAGGCAACATTATGGGCAACATATGTTCTAAAAATCTCATCCATAAAATACTTAACATACTTTCAGATACTCCAAAAAGAAAATACTCCAAAAAGAAATGTATACTCGTACATAACCGGGCATTAAACTCAAATGGCCTATTCATGCTTCGAAATTACAGTTTTGTATCTTAATTTGTGACTTATGTAGCTATGATAATGGAATTTTCTGGGTGAGTCAATAGTTTGATATCACCCATATGCAGTATGAATCGCACTTGCGTACCTGGGAATAAATGTGCCAAGTTTCATCAAGATATCTAAATTTTTACTCAAGGCCGCCGATTTGACGGTTACTTGAAATTCAGATCGTCCTGTCATCATGGTCATTTATATATACATATATACATATGTATATCTTTATATATGTGTATATATATAATGGGTTGTCAAAAAAGTCTTGCGGTATTTTTATTGAATCAATTAGTGTGGCACCCATACATCGAGCTTCTTAGTGACTCCAAGCTTCTTCAAATGGTTTATAACGGTTTGATGACTACTATGCCGGTCACTTTCGACCAATTCAGCGATTTTATCGCAATTTTCGATGATAGTCCTACCGGAGCGTGGCGCATCTTCGACCACCTCTACACCAGAACGAAAACGTTGAAACCATCGTTATGCGGTGGAAATGGAAACTGTATCGGGTCCATAAACTGTACAAATTTTATTGGCGGCTTGAGATGCATTTTTGCCTTTATCAAAGTAGTACTGTAAAATATGCCGTATTTTCTCTTATTTTGCTCCATGTTTGCGACGCTATAACTCACGAACGACCTAAAAGAAACGACAATCAGTCAAACACGTGTTAGACCGTGAAATGAGCTTTCCAAAAAAGTATAGCGTGACCCGATGCGACGAATAAAACTAGAACTACGCGCTTTCAGCGCCAACTAGCGAAAATACCGCAAGACTTTTTGACAACCAATATATATAGATTTTATATCGATTAGTTTGGAGTTATTTTAAGTAATCATTACTTTCCCTGGGTAATATGTTCAAATATCATTGAACAGGCATACTTATTAGCAAAGCCGAAATACAATTGAAAATAAATATCTATTTTCAAACATACATACATGTATACAAATTAGTTCCCGTATCGCGGGAATTTGTAAAAAAATATATTTTCTTTCTGCCAACGTGCAGAGAAAATGAAACTCGTGGTGTCGACTGGATTGCCGGAGACAAAATCTAATCTTTATTTACAAGTTACTCTTATTTATACATTTATTTATTATTTACTTAAAGTTATTGAAAGAAAGAGTCAAATTATATTAATTTCATATTCAGCATTTATAAGAATTGTTATTCTAATGTGAACGGTATATCGAATTCTATTTAAATTTATGAGGCCACCCAACTACAAAGTGTAAAGATTCAATATTGTTTACAGATATAGTCAAGTGGCTGTGTGGAGGCTGTCATTAACTTCCCCCTTCCTAAGATGAATCGTCCCCGATTCACTATTATTTTGAGTTAATTTATGTATTTGATCTAAAAGAGCATTATATGTGACTTCTTGCAATTGCACATTTTCTATTGGTTTGGGAATTTCGCGAGATTTTTTTAATTTTAATATTATGTAAGTTAAGAAAAGTATTCCCAAGATTAAAATTATATACCAAAAATATGAATGGACTGTGATATGCTTATTCCGCTCTGCTAAAATGTTTATATTATCTAATTTTAACAGTTTATTAGTTGTTTCAATATATTCTAAAATTTCAAAATTATTGATATCGTTATTTTTCAGATAATTCCAGATTTTTGTTTGTATATTTTCATAAGTTTGATTATTAATTACTGTATTATTTTCAAATGTAATTAAATATGTTCCAGTTAGTGTTTGATTGTCTACAATATTTTTTCCTGAAATTAATATTGCTCCTGGTTTTATTTCTTCTATTTTCAAATTTTTCTCTTTTAGTATCTTACATTTTCCTTATTTTTTATTTAATATTTCTGACAAACATGTACTTTTTTTATTTAATTTGCAATATGTTTTTGTAATTTCAGTTTTACAATTTTGTATATTAAAAAAATTATTATTACAATATGTTATGTTCTGATCAATTATAAGCTTACCATTTAATTGAGCTATGGCTCTTACATCGTAGTACTTACATGTTAGTTCTATTTTAGGATATTTAATATAAATTATTATTATGTTTCCTTTTTGGGCTATTTTAAATTTAGAGATGTCCATTAAATCTGTTATTGTCATAATACTGTGTTGGTAATATGTTATGTTTTTCAATTCATCATAATGTAAAATTGTTGGATTTAAAATTCCAATTTTACCAAAAGTTCATGTATTTATTAAATTTTGTAGTTCATGTATAATATATTGGTTTCGTTTTCTTATTATTTTCCTGTTTATGGTATCGCCTTTAATATTATTTATTGTTTCAGTTAATTCTGTTATTATTTTAAAAATTTCTGAATTTGTTGTAAATTGCTTATTGTTACTTATTATCAGTTCGTCCAATTTATTATTAATTTTTACAATGTCGTCATGGTCTGGTGTACCAGCTATCCATTTCCAAAGAGTTCCTAATTCATTTATACTCCTTTTTTGCCGAAAATTAGTTTGTTTTAATTGTTCTAATAAAGTTTTTATTATCAAAATTACAGATTCTGTTTCCTGTGTAATAATTCCTAAGCTATCGTGATTTTGTTCGTTAATACTGTAAAAATTTTAATTTTCGTCTGCTATTATATTTTCAAAATAAGATAAATTAGTAATGTGGAATAGGTCCCCGTATTCTTCATAAATGGAAACATCTCCATTTTCGATAAGTACGTAGTCTTGTCGAGTATAGTCTATAACATCAGCGGTTGCCGAACTGATTAGTGCAGTCAAAATTAAAATGATCATATTGGAAACCTATAAAATTATGATTTTATATTATCTTTATGAATAATTCTATTTCTATTATTTATAATTATGTTATTCCCTAAGTTTTCTTTAACTTGTTGTTTCTTATACCTAGGTTGTAATTTATTTCTCTCTCCTATTATTTTTTCATAAATAATTTGTCCAGGATGATATTGCTTATCTGTTCTATGTTTATTATGAAACGTTAGCATTTTCCCCTGTGCTTGCTTTAAAGTGGTTAGTAAGTTTTCATGGTTTACCCTATTATAAAGTACTTCATTTGGTTTAAAATTCGTTACTGAATGAATTGTTGTATTGTATTGTTGCGCTGCTCTAAGTACTGTTTCTAAATTACTGACAATATTGTATTCTTCTTTTATACATCTGGCTATTTCGATTATCGTTGATGAACTCTTTCAACTTGTCCATTAGTTGTGCTATGACGTGGATCGCAAAAGTAAATTTCAATATTTAACCTTTGCATTAAGGATTTAAATGTTGGTGTGGTAAAGCTTGGTTCATTATCTAAAGTAATTTGTTTTACATCTGTGAAGGTTTGAAGTAATTCTAAAACCTTTTCTTCGATATTTGACTTGTCTTCTATATGTTTTAATATTAAAAATTTTGAATAAGCGTCTACACATGTGATAAATTTTAGTTTCTGTGCGTAAAAAATGTCTAAATGGAGCTGCTCTCCTTCTTTCTCTGGAATTGGGGCTTTACCTATTGGTATTTTCTTAGGATGGCGATCATATTTATTTTTATTGCATATTATACAATTTCGAATGTATTCTTTCATTCTTTTCCTCATTTCGGGCCAATAATACAATTTCTCTATTTGTTTAAGATTTTCATTATAGCTTCGATGAGCTCTATTATGGGTTTGTTCTATTAATCCGGACTGATCTTCTCTATTAATAATATCCATTGGAAAAAGTTTGGTAAATACAAATTTGTTTTGAAAAGTTTGTTTCAGAGCTTCTTGGATTTCGTGCAAGTCTTCAACAGTGCAGTGAATCGCTGTCACTAACTTTGGTTGAATATATTCTTTCAAAATAGTCATTAAATTTTCTACTGTGTCATACTCTATTAAATGCCTTTTATTCCCAAAGGTTTCGATTACCTCATGAATAGTGAACCTATTTTTACTTACTATAATTTGCTGTTTAAACTGATTTAATGGTTTTTGTGTTTCTGTATTTGATTGCTTTCGCTACTCTGTGCCGAGTGCTCTGAATCTTCCGATTCGTTTGATAAATGGTTTAACTGAAGACGGGAAAGTGCGTCTGCTACTATATTGGTTTTACCGGGTTGGTACACAAATTTAGGAGAGAATTCTTCTATAATTGCGTGCCATCTTTTCATTTTTGGATTCGGGTTACGGGATGATAAAGCAAATGTTAATGGTTGATGATCAGTATGTATTTCCAAATTGGTTACACCGTAGAGATAATTTCGTAGATTTTTTAGTGCCCAAACAATGGCATAAAGCTCCTTCTCATTAGTTGCGTAATTTCTTTCAGTTTTATTAAGAGTTTTTGAAATGAAGGTAATTGGTTTACCTCCTTGTGATAGTACCGCACCCATTGCAAAGTTAGATGCATCGGTAGTTAATACAAATATTTTTGAGTAATCGGGTTGTGTTAATTCCATTTCTGAAGCCAAATGATTCTTTAATTTATTTAATGCAGATATTCCTTCCTCATTTAGAGTTATTTCAAATTTTTTTGATTTATTTTCAGAAATCCTACCATTTTCTCCTGATAGATATTTTGTCAGAGGTTTTGCTATCGCTGCATAGTCTTTAACAAATTTACGATAATATCCTGCAAGCCCTAAGAAACCTCTTAATTCACGCAAACTTCTTGGTATTGGATAATTTAATATTAATTTTATTACATAACCTAAAAACTCTATTTCTTTCTCAAAAAATTTTGATTTTTCTAATGAAATTTTCATATTAGCTTCTTTTAAAATTTGCGTAATTGTTTCCAAATCTTTTAAGTGTTGAGTTATATTTTCCGAAAAAACAATTATATCATCCATATAATATGTCATCCATTGCCCTTTGAAAAATTCTAGGAGCATTTTTTAAACCAAAAGGCATCCTCAAAAATTCATATTTCCCATTATTAACGGAAAAAGCTGTTTTCTCAATATCATTCTTTGACATTATAATTTGATGAAATCCTGATTCTAGATCGATGCTTGAAAAATATTCTGCCTTGCCTAAATTAGACAATATTACGTTAGTATCTGGAATAGGGTAACGATCGGAAATTGTATGCTCGTTTAGCTTTTTGTAATCAATTACCATTCTAAGTTTTGGTGTTCCATTCTCATTTGTACCTTTTTTTGGTACCACCCAAATAGGTGAATTATACGGACTTTTACTCGGTCTTATGATATTTTCATTAATCAATTTTTTTATTTCTTCATTAATAAACGAATTTACAGATAAGGGATATGGATATTGTCTGCTCCATATCGGATCCTCATTTTTCATTCTTATTTCTGCTTTTATTTTTGTCATGAAGGGAAAGTTTGTATTGATACTTGAATGCATTTGAGCAATTTTTTCTTTTATATGTGTTTTAAGATCCTGCAATTCTTCATCCTGATTTTCATTGTTTGAACTTTCGAAATTCTTTACCGAATAATAATTATCATTATCACCATCCGTTTCTGAGCCACTTTCACCCAATATTGAATAGTAATCGTTCATGTTGCCGGTAAATTCATCGGCTAGCATTGTAGAACTTTCCTGTTCCACAATAATTTTTTTATTTAATTTGCCGGTATTATCATCGGCTGGCGTTGTAGAACTTCTTTGTTCCACAATAAATTTTTTATTGAATTTGCCGGTATTATCATCGGCTGGCGTTGTAGGACTTTTTCGTTCCACAATATTTTTGCATAATTATTACTTCTACTTTGCTGGTATAAATCTTCAGCTGGCGTTGTAGAGCTTTCCTACTCCACAGTATTTATTTGTTTACATTTGCCGGTATTTCCGTCGGCTGTCGCTTTAGAAGTCCTTGCTTCCAAAGTAATTTCATCCTCCTTAACGATCTTTAAATTATCCTTACTTTTCTGATGCTCATATTCGCATCCTAAGCTAAATATATCCTCCTCTTTTTCATTATTTATTATTAACTTCTTTTTTTCCAAGTTAATCACCGCATTAATGTCCTTCAAAAATTTGTATCCTATTAATAGGTCTGCTTCCAAATTTTCGATTTCGTTGAATATTTGTTTTTTACCGAATAATGTAATAATGGGATAATAGCGTATTATCGAAAATCCATTTATTGTTTTTACTCTCTTTTGTATGTCCAATTTGTTGTGTTTGTATTTATTTTATTATTCAAATTAATTATTCATTACAATTACATAAGTATAAAAATAGACTACTATACAATACCGAGTATAAGTAAATGCACGTCTGTACTCGACGGTAGCGCAATCCAGAAGAAGGAAGTTGCGTTTTACAAAGTCTTACAAACTGACAGGGTTTACAACTATTAACACTGAAATCCAGTGTTGTACATTTTTAAGTTCATATCACATCCCCCCTCTTAATTATAGACTAATTTATTTATTTCTAAAATCAGGAGCTGTGAAACGAGTAACCAGTTGTCGCGATCGGTTGCTTCTACGAATCGGATTGCTTGAATTCTGATCTTCTGCAACTTTTTCCTCTAATTGCGATGGTGCGCTGTTTTGGTCATTAAAATGAGGTATTTGTGTGGATGTATCTGGTTGTATGTTTAACTTGTCTTGCAACATAACCGGTGCTG
This sequence comes from Bactrocera zonata, assembly GCA_037783105.1. Taxonomy (NCBI): domain Eukaryota; kingdom Metazoa; phylum Arthropoda; class Insecta; order Diptera; family Tephritidae; genus Bactrocera; species Bactrocera zonata. The sequence continues at coordinate 2,537,830 of JBAWJQ010006683.1, forward strand.
AATGTGTGAATGTCGATTCAGGTACAGATATCCATTGATCTGGGAGTATTATGCTGGGTGTTTTATTATTACCTTCCGCGTTTAATCTTGGTTTGAGTTGGTTAATATGACGTCTTATGGTACCTATGTTTGACTTTACCAAAAACATCATTTTTCCAATCGGATGAATTATATTCCCTTTGATCCACTTTTCTCCTTTCGCGAAGTTTCTAGCGTATACTAGTTCATTAGGTTGAAATTTGTATTTGTCTACGACCTTAGATTTTGATTGTGCTGGTGTCTCAAAAAGTTGAGTTAACATAGTACGAACTGAACGACCATGGAGAAGTTCAGCAGGTGTTTTACCATTGGAATTAGGAGTAAAACGATAGGTAGTTAAAAATTTGACTACGGCGCATCTGATGGATAGACCTTCGTTGATATTTTTTCGAACTGCGGTTTTAAATGTTTGGACAAAACGCTCCGCAAGTCCGTTAGATGCTGGATGAAACGGTGCAGTTGTTATGTGCGTAATACCATGTAACTTGCAAAATTGTTGAAATGCGTCGGATGTTAGCTGAGGTCCATTATCACTAACCAGTGTGTTAGGTAAACCTTCTATGGCAAAAATTGATTTTAAAGAATGTATAGTATTATCTGTTGTAGTTGACGATAACTGAGTTACGAATGGAAATTGCGAATAAGCGTCTATGCATATAAGCCACATAGAATCGAAAATAGGGCCTGCGAAGTCGATGTGAACACGTTCCCATGGTGCTTTCGCTTCTGGCCAACTAAGATATTGACGTATAGGAGCTGGATTGCCAACTTTACAAATTTCACATTGACGTGTCATTTTCGCTATGTCGTCATCGATGTTTGGCCACCAAACGTGATGTCGTGCTAATTGCTTCATTCTTACGGTTCCCCAATGTCCATCATGTAAGAGTTCTAGAATATTTTGCTGTAATGATTTTGGAATAACAATACGTTTTACGTTTGCGTGTAAGCAGAGAAGATTTTGGTGAAGAGTTAAAGCTAATCTCCGATGAAAATACGGTCTAACTTCGTTATCACTTGGCGATAGTTGTGTAGGCCAACCTGCTTTAACAAAATGTTTAACTTTACGTAGTATTTCATCTCGTTCAGTGTGCTTACGAATAATATTAGCATTTATTGGTAATTGTATGTGTGTAACATTGTAGCATGCTTCGGATGTATCAAATTGAATATCGGTACTTACAGGTAAACGAGAGAGTGCATCCGCATTACCATGTGCGTGTGTATTACGATACTTTATATCGAATTGATATGCCATAAGTATGATGGCCCAACGTTGAATACGGTGCGAAGTCATTTGTGGTAGATGCTTGCTTGGATTGAAAATATTTATGAGAGGTTTATGGTCTGTGATTAGCAAAAACTTTCTCCCATATAAGTATTGGTGGAACTTCTTAACTCCGAACACTATTGCTAAACCTTCTTTTTCAATTTGACTATATTTAAGTTGATGCTTATCCATAGTTTTAGATGCAAATGCTATTGGACGTTCATTTCCGTCAGGATAAATGTGCGAAAGAACGGCGCCAATGCCAAAAGATGAAGCGTCGGTTGCTAGCGTAATTGGTAATTGTTCATTGAAGTGTGCTAACTGCGTAGCATTTATTATATGTAATTTAAGAGCTTTAAAAGCTTGCTGCTGCTCTGAGCCCCATGTAAAATGTACATTTTTGCGGCGTAGCTTATTTAGTGGTGCGGCTAACTGAGAAAAATTTGGAATAAAATTGCAATAGTAATTCACTTTACCTATAAAAGCTTCTAGTTGCGTTATATTCATAGGTGGTTTCAGTTGCTTAACTGCTTGAATGCCTGAATAGTCCGGAAGGATTCCCCTAGCGCTTACTCTTCTACCCAAGTACTCAATTTCTTCCTTCAAAAAGAAACATTTTTCCTTTTTGCACTTGATACCATTGTCTTCGAGAATTTTGATTACTTGTTCTACTCGATTTACATGTTCTTGCAATGACGGTGCGGTTATAATAATGTCATCCAAATAATTTCCACATCCTTCTATACCGTTGAGTAGTTGTTCGAGATAACGCTGAAAAATTGCGGGTGCGCTGGCAATACCATATGGAAGTCGTTGATATTGGAACAATCCTAAAGGTGTATTGACTACCATTACTTGTTTGGAATCTTCATCCAACTCCATCTGTAAATAAGCATCTTTTAAATCTAATTTCGAAAAATATGTACCATGTCGTATTGTATGTAATAGCGACTCTCGTGTTGGCAATGGATATTGCTCAATATCTAATTGTGAATTAATTGTTACTTTAAAATCACCGCATATTCTTACCGACCCATCTGGTTTTGGTGCTAAGACGATTGGTGACGCCCAGTTACTAAATTTAACTGGTTTCCAAATTCCGGTATTAATAAGCCTATCTGCTTCCTCGCGGAATTTTGACATTTGCGCAAACGGTATTTGCCTGCTTTTATAAAATTTTGGTATGGCAGTGGTCTGCATACGTATACTTGCTTTAAAATGTTTTATCACGCCAGCATTTGTATTGTCAAATACTGTTTCGTATTTATTGCATAAATCTTCAATTTGTTTGAGGTATTCACCTTTATCAACTACATTATCAATTTGCGTGATTTCAAAACCGAATTCTTTGAATAAATCTAGCCCAAATAGATTATTAGCATTTTCTACATTTGCAACTATTACAGCAATGCTCTTTTGCTTATTTCCACACTTTGTTTTAGTGTGCAACTCACCTAATATTGGAATAGGCTGATGACCAAATGCATATAATGTTTTTGTACACTTCTGTAATTTCGGTCTATTCAATATGTTATACGTCTTTAAATTGATTATTGAAACGGTTGCGCCCGAATCTAATTGAAACTGTATTATTTTGTTAAAAATTTCTAAATTTATACACTTTTTATTCGCTTTAACTTCTATTATGCCATTTACAATATTCACTGCATCCAATGTACTAACATATTGTTCATTTTCTGGTTTGTTTTGATTCCATTTTCGCTCTGGAATCGTTGTGCTTTTTCTAATACTTTTGCTCTGATTTGACATGCAAACTGCGGCAATGTGTCCCTCTTTGGCACATTTATTACATATCGCTTTGCGAAATCTACATTGTTCCCTATTGTGCGAAATGCCACAACCCGCACACGACTTCAATTTCACTTGTTTCATTACGTTAGCATTTATGTTCTGTTCTCTTCTCATTTGATCTTTACTTGTTTTTTTCCAATTTTTGCGTGTCTGCATTGTATTCACCTGCATGGTGGATGAACTCGTATTCTCTTTGATGGTTGCTACTGTCTTTGTTGTTGTCTCGTATGTTTCAGCTATTAGGAGTACGTCTTCTAATGATGGTTGTAATTTTTGAAGAGCGGCTGCGCGGACTTGATCGTATGGTGTGTTCAGTATGATTTGATCGCGAATCATTTCATCTACAAAATTTGCGGAACAGTTCGTGGCGGAACAATTAAATTTACATTCCCTTGCAATTCCACGAAGTTCGGCAACCCATTCACGGTGCGTTTGCGTATGCTTCATTTCTCGCTTAAAAAAATCATAACGAGCTGCGACTACATGACGTTTCGACTGGAAATGTTCCGTTAATTTGGCTGTCAACTGAGTGTATGTTTGCGATTGCAGGGTTGCAACGCCGAATAAATTCTTTAAAAGTTCGAACAATTCCATACCGACCCATGATAGAAAAAACGATTTTTGCTTGTCTGGACTGCTTACCGAATACGCCATAAAATGTTGAGAAAGTTGCTCCAGGTAGGATTCCCAATTCTGATGGTCTTTATTAAATGCGTGGAACGGTGGAACCACTGTTGCTTCTTTTATACGATTAGGATTGTCAGCGTTGAACATGGACTGCTCAATTGATTGCATCCACTGTTTCTGCTGTTCGAGCAATGATGCTGCGAATCTTTGTTGCTGCTGCACTAGCTCTTGTATAAGGCTGTCGTTTGTCATTTTTGACGATTTTACACTACGCCACTTTGTTTTTTCATTAAAATATGTTTAGATGATGAATTTAAATCCTCGTCGCCAATAAATGTTGTGTTTGTATTTATTTTATTATTCAAATTAATTATTCATTACAATTACATAAGTATAAAAATAGACTACTATACAATACCGAGTATAAGTAAATGCACGTCTGTACTCGACGGTAGCGCAATCCAGAAGAAGGAAGTTGCGTTTTACAAAGTCTTACAAACTGACAGGGTTTACAACTATTAACACTGAAATCCAGTGTTGTACATTTTTAAGTTCATATCACAATTTATTTTTATTTTTGTATATTCCTGATTTAATATAGCAACTAGTTGCTCCCGTATCTATTAATATTTTAAAATTTTGACCAGTAACCCTGTCATCTAGAAAAATATATGGCAGAGTTAATTTTGGCCTAAAAAATGACTTTCATTCATGTTGTTTATCTTCTGGGTTTTCTCCTGTGGGCGAAAGCTATAATTGCTTTCCCTTGGTCGTTTTATTCCTTGGATGTTTTTATTTGAAATATACCTAGTTGGTTGGTCCATATTGGCTTGATGGCTTGTACTGGTCAATGGTTTTCCAAAATTTTGGTATTTATGGCTATTGTTTAGTTGGGGCTTTGGGTAATTTTCCCTTCGGTATGATCTAGACATAGATGGATCTATATCCATTGGTTCTGGTTTTGGCATGTTGCTCCTCTGATGAAATCGTAAATTATTACTTGGATAAAACTGTTTAACTCTTGTCCTTTCATTTGCAAAATTTTGTGCAAATCGAGCTCTCTGATTATTGGACTCTAATTCCTGAGCTTTGGCCAATGCGTCGGGCAAATCTTCCGGACAGAGGGAAAATATAATATCTCTTAATGGAGCGTTAAGCCTATCTATTCTATTCTTTTTATTCAATTCTTTTGGTATTGGTACGGCTCCTCCATAAGTTATAATGGTTTTATTAATCATCAACGTTAGTTTTTTGTTAACTAAATTATAATATTCAATGACCGTCATTGAGCCTTGTCGTAGAACACTCATTTCTTGTTCTATGATATGTATTGGACGTTAGTCCGAATATGCAAAATCGAGACGCGCAATTATCGCGTCAAAATTTAACACAGTACCATGGTTGGTTAATGTGTCATTTACTTCTAGTGTAATTTTGTTACGCAAAATCGTAAGGGCTGCGAAGTACTTTCGGCTACCTCTTACATATAAGCTCATAACGTTATGTGCGGCTTCGCGCCAGCTAACATAAGCGTTTATCCTTCCTGAGAATTCTGGTAAGGATTTTATAACATCTAGTGACTCATGACACTGAATGTTGTCATTTATTATTTCCGTCTGAAAATCTGTTACTCTGTGTGTTTCAATTTCAACTTGATTTTTTAATCTGTCAATTTCTTGCCTTATTGTAATATTGCTTTCCGCAATTAGGCGCGTAATTAAATCTACCGTTAATCCTGCCTCATTAGTCATGATTAATTATTATTATTTTTTTAGTTTAGAGAAAGAACTTTATTATTATTTTATACTTGTATAATCTCTTCTAGGAAGAGATGCTCTTCTATTCTGGAGGGTCCTTTTATGTAGGATTCGCAGAATTGACCTAAGTTATGGGGGTCTTTTTTATTTTGTTATGTGGCTGGTCGAGCCTTAATTTATATTTTTATTTTATCGCAGTTAATTGCAGAGTTTTTTTTATTTATTTTAAGCTGGAAGGTCCCCCCGAAGGTGGTGAATCGCAGCTTTAATTTATTTTATTATTGGTTGCACAAACTAGAAATTATGTTTTATTTTTTTCTGGGGCACTTTTTCTCTTCGTGATCCCCACCGCAATTTTTACAATAGTATAATCTAATATACTTAGGTTTAATTTGGGTGTTCCCCATAAATATTTATATATATATATATATAATTTATAATTTTAACATATTTATTTTAATTTTAACTTACTAATATGTATATTCCGTCGCTGCAAATTAATTCCCGCTGATGATGCTGATAATAGTTGCTTTAGATACAGTAAGCTGGTCAATTCCATGAAAAATCGCACTAGGCTCGTTGTTGAAGCTAAGGGGGGTCATATGTATATTTGACGATGAGTGGTCTCCCTCCAAAATCCCTTTATTTTCTTGCTGTTCTCTGCTTCTGTTGCTTTTGTTGCCGCTATTTATTGTTCTTGTTGTTTTATAATTATTTCTGCTACTGTTGTTGCCTCCGTTACTTAGTTGTTTTTGAGTTCTTGCTTTGTTTTTGTTGTTAGTGTTCTTAAGCACTTGCTTTGTTCTTGTTGTTTTTAGCTTTGCTTTATCTGGTATTAGTTCTTTTAATTTACCCTCTTTTTGTATTTGTTGGTGCGTGTTATCACTTTGAATATGTTTTTATTTTCACTTAAAATCTGGCTTTATAATTCATCAATTTTTAACTGAGATAAACAAGCAAAACGATCCGTTATTTGAACTTTTTATTTGTAGTAGACACTTTTTTTTGAATTCACGCCCCACGTTGGGCGCCAATTAATTCCCGTATCGCGGGAATTTGTAAAAAAATATATTTTCTTTCTGCCAACGCGCAGAGAAAATGAAACTCGTGGTGTCGACTGGATTGCCGGAGACAAAATCTAATCTTTATTTACAAGTTACTCTTATTTATACATTTACTTATTATTTACTTAAAGTAATTGAAAGAGAGAGTCAAATTACATTAATTTCATATTCAGCATTAATAAGAATGGTTATTCTAATGTGAACGGAAAAAGTATATCGAATTCTGTTTAAATTTATGAGGCCACCCAACTACAAAGTGTAAAGATTCAATATTGTTTACAGTTATAGTCAAGTGGCTGTGTGGAGGCTGTCATTAACTTACATATGTATGTACAATTTAATACATGCGTGTGTGTGTTTAATGTTATCTCTTCTGTAAAAGTCATTAATTTACAGAAGAGATAGCATTAAACACACACACACGCATATATTAAATTGTACACTTGAAAACAACCCCATGTCAAGCAGCAACCCTGCCAACATTTTCTATCGCAAAAGTCACTTATAAGTGACTTCAAGAAGTTACAATTCAGCGTCTGCGATACATTTTTTTCATCGTAGAAGTCACTTCCTTATTGAGAAGTTGTTCCCCGCGGACGTTACTTTCAGAAGTTACGTATTAGTGACTTGTAGAAGTTACGTATTAGTGACTTGTGGAAGTTAAAATTTTCGTTTTTAAATTGAAAAAAAGTGATAGTAAAAACCGTAAGTAATAACCCGTAAGAAAAATACTGTAAGATCGCTAGATCGCCTACTTTTAGGTCTTGCAAAATAATTAGGCATGAAAATCTGTAACATTATTGTGTATGCAAATTAGTTTTGAGTGAAGTGCGGAACACATAGAGCGCGACAGACTGCAAACTACATCTGTCAAATATTAAAATACAGACGTTCTTATGGACACTGTTATTTTGACAGCTGCACGACTACACGGCTGCAGGCCGACAGTTGTCGTTCCCGCTAACTTTAATATTTCCTATATTTGCCAACGGCAGTAGGACGACAGTAGAGTTGACAGTAGAATGGAAGATAGAAAGAGGAGGTAGAGTGGTGATGTCACTAATATGTAAAATGTAAAATTATTCACAGGTCTAATAAACTTGACGTTATTTTACAAATAAAAGCATAAAATAGCTCTATTATAGCTCTATTATATCATTTATAATAACAATTGATAATTTAAAACAAAAAAATATTTACCAATTTTTACTTATTTTTTGCATAAAAAAAATTTCACTTTGAACAAAATATTAAAATTTCATTGAAGTGAAAGGTATTGGCAGAGAACGTATAATATAGAAAAGGTTCATGGTGTGCCGATTGTCATCACGTTCCTCTTTTTGGAGGGGTTGAGTTTTCTATTAGTGGATTTCACCACAAAAATATTATTAGCGGATTTCACCAATATTTAATATAAGAGAGTCAAAAATAGCAGAATTGAGCATTTTCAGTGTTAAATGAGAAAAATAATGATAATTTTAATGTTTAGAAATGTACGCTTACAGATTCGCATATTTACAATGCACAAGCGCTGTATATAATTTATAGATATTCTCCATATATTTGATAACAAAGTTCATGTGTATATATGTATGTATGTATGTGCAATTTGACCTATTGAATGATAAATTCCATTAAAGCTGTTGGAATTTATAATAAAGTCATATTTCCATTATTACCTAGTATGTACTTACGTACATACTTATATTGGGCATTTTTTTTGGTAACATTTTGAAGACCAAGCCGACGCACATATTTGCATATGGATGTAATTATGTGTACATATAAACAAATTTTTAAAAACCATACCCTTAATGATAAAATTTTTTTTTTGATAAAATCGCGTTTTGATAAAATCTTAAAAGTCATATTCATATAATTATGTACATGTAAACAGATTTAAAAAAAAAAAACCGTACGCATAAAGTTCACATATTCACCTATGTATGTAATTTTGTGTTCATGTAAACAAATTTGAAAGAATCATTCGCATAATGTTTGTAAATTTGTCTACCACACAACATGTAAATATATACACCCATTGTTTCATACAAAATCTCCGTTGTCACGGACAACCAAAAAAATAAACGAATGGCCCCGGATTGACATCGCTTTCCTTGCCGCTGTACAGCTCCGCCTAAAAACCAGAGTAAATATGTATGTACGTTTGTACGTGAGCTTGCATACATATCGACGCAGCTGCGTAAAAATATTTCAGAATTACAAAATATTTTTCACATTCCTTGACAAATACAGTCAATACTTGTTATGTGCCACAATCAAAGATGCAGATATTTGTAGTTAGTTAAAAATAACTGCAGCAAGATATAATATAAGCTGTCAAGAGTGATGAGGGAGGTATTTGATTTTCATTTAAGCGGAGTACTACTTAACCGGGATTGACTGTACACATGAATCAGAGGAATATTGAATATTTTCTTTAAAATATTTCTTGAATTGAAAATCGACAAATAATCTATGTTGTCAATTTTATTCTAATATATTTTAATACTTATTTTTGCGGGGTTGACACTTTTTCCTTCTCATACATTTCAGAAATATATTCAATTTATGATTTTTAGCTTTTGAAATCGTCGCGAAAAGACGCTTGTAGACAAGGCATGCTCGGGGAGATGTAATGGCGTCTGCTTTTATAAATGAATCGAATATGCTTTTTGAAAGTACGTTTGCGTTCATGAATGAAAATTTTGTTGTTGTGTAATTTACTATAAATTTTGACGTCGGCAATTTGGCTGCCATATTGGTTTCTGATGCTTTTTCAAACGATTGTTGTTTTTGTAGAACAATATTTGTAATTTTTGCGGGTGACATATCCACATGTGAACGCATGTAAGTATGTATGTTGTGCATGCATTGTTTGTGTGAGAATGTCATACGCACATACATACATACGTGTGTACGTAAATACAGGGAAGCGCGCGCTTTTTATATTTCTGATAAAAGATAATATCTTGATTTGAAATTGATTTGTTCTTGCATACATATCTGCACGATAGATGCGTCTGAAAGTTTTAAATGATAAGAGGTGTGATTTACATATATTATTATTGTAATATATTGTTTGTAGGATATTACGATAATATTTCATATATATAGATTATATACATGTATGTATATGAAATTATATAATATTATCAAAGATAAGAAATATTTAAAAAGTAGCTTTTATTTAGACATTAACTACAAATAATATCATGAAATTAACATAATTTAATAATAGTGTTATCAATTTTGCATGAATTAACAAAAATTCGCAAAATTATATTCAAATCAATTGATATGATAGCATGTAAACGTATAAAAATATAAGCCGAAAGGCCAACAGGCGTCTGTAAAAGCAATGTGTATTTCTGAGCGTAATTTTCATTGAATTCTCTGCTCTGTTCACTCATTTCTGTTAAAGTTTCTCCTGCCCAGCCAAAAGTGGTGAAATCCACTAATAGAAAATTCATGGCTCTTGACAATTCACACGCTTGTCCGTAGGTTAACCTTCTCTATATTATACGTTCTCTGGTATTAGTATGGCCACAACGATATTGTGTACATGCAAAATGGACAGCTGTGTTGTCTTGTGTACATGCCGGCCATGCTGTCGCAGTCATTGTGTTCACCACTATTTATTATCCGAAGGAACTTCGTTCCTACCTGGTGTCCCACGACAGCACATTTCTTGTTTTTTGTACTCTGTCTCGGGCGTGAAGTATGTGCTGTTGACACACTTTATTTATATCCATATCGGTCGAGTTCGAATATTTGGAATGAAAGGCATCTATAGGAAAATAGAATTAATGGATTTCTTTATAGTTATAGTTTTCTGTGAAATATTACTTTTTATTAGTGCAAATGTTGGAAAGCGTTGGATACTGGGTTTGTCATTTGTTCCACGCCAAGTTAAATTAACGGCCATAGCATCCGATATAATGGATTTCAATGCCATTCTTAGGAATGAAGTGAAAGCCTTTCCTCCAACTCTATATATGATATTTTTCTAAAATTAAATATGTTCCAAATATACAAATTTATTCATAATTATGGGCATTTAGTATAAGAAAATCGACCTACCAGCTGATATGTTATTTTGTCGTTCAACAGCAGCTTCGTGTCAAAATCAATAAAGTCCTTGACATCCATGAAAGGCAAGGAAGGTATTAGAGACGTATCATCCTTCTCAAGCATATTTCTTTGCTGCTTGACTTCGGTTTTTAACGCAACGACTTCTTCCGTCAAAGTTTTTATTATTTTTGTATTAGTTTCTTCGAATTTTTCAAATTTTGTTTGCAAAGAACGTAACTCTTGCAAGATCGTTTGTATGGTTCCTTGATCTGAAGATGCAGCTGTTGTGCTTACTAGAAAATTAAACATTTACCATTCGATATATTCGTCAGTGGGATGTATTGTACTTGGGTATAGCCATCACTCAAAAATGTAAAAGTATCATCTATAAAGTTTAAAATATTTATTTAACTTTAAATAAATTCAATACATACTTAATATCTTACCTGTATTAGGAGCATTATTAGACGCCATTTTAATAGAAATGGAAATACAGCGAAAGTACTGTCATCACTTTGCAAAACAATAGCTTTATTTGAAATATCCTCTATGGTAAAGTTTATTTTATTTTTCAAAGTAATTACTTCGATTTTATAAATTTTAAAATGTTCTGAGCTTAGAGGCTGTGAGAATAGTGGTTTTAAATTTGTTATAGTGTGTCCTTCAAATCTAGGCAAATTATTGTGTGGTGTTATTTTAGCAATTTTAACAATATCATCTCCCACATAGCAAAAATTGTTTGGTCTTTAACAAATTTACGATAATATCCTGCAAGCCTTAAGAAACCTCTTAATTCACGCAAACTTCTTGGTATTGGATAATTTAATATTAATTTTATTTTATTTGGGTCTGTTTTGATAACATTCTGAGCTACTACATAACCTAAAAACTCTATTTCTTTCTCAAAAAATTTTGATTTTTCTAATGAAATTTTCATATTAGCTTCTTTTAAAATTTGCGTAATTGTTTCCAAATCTTTTAAGTGTTGAGTTATAGTTTCCGAAAAAACAATTATATCATCCATATAATATGTCATCCATTGCCCTTTGAAAAATTCTAGGAGCATTTTTTAAACCAAAAGGCCTCCTCAAAAATTCATATTTCCCATTATTAACGGAAAAAGCTGTTTTCTCAATATCATTCTTTGACATTATAATTTGATGAAATCCTGATTCTAGATCGATGCTTGAAAAATATTCTGCCTTGCCTAAATTAGACAATATTACGTTAGTATCTGGAATAGGGTAACGATCGGAAATTGTATGCTCGTTTAGCTTTTTGTAATCAATTACCATTCTAAGTTTTGGTGTTCCATTCTCATTTGTACCTTTTTTTGGTACCACCCAAATAGGTGAATTATACGGACTTTTACTCGGTCTTATGATATTTTCATTAAACAATTTTTTTATTTCTTCATTAATAAACGAATTTACAGATAAGGGATATGGATATTGTCTGCTCCATATCGGATCCTCATTTTTCATTCTTATTTCTGCTTTTATTTTTGTCATGAAGGGAAAGTTTGTATTGATACTTGAATGCATTTGAGCAATTTTTTCTTTTATATGTGTTTTAAGATCCTGCAATTCTTCATCCTGATTTTCATTGTTTGAACTTTCGAAATTCTTTACCGAATAATAATTATCATTATCACCATCCGTTTCTGAGCCACTTTCACCCAATATTGAATAGTAATCGTTCATGTTGCCGGTAAATTCATCGGCTAGCATTGTAGAACTTTCCTGTTCCACAATAATTTTTTTATTTAATTTGCCGGTATTATCATCGGCTGGCGTTGTAGAACTTCTTTGTTCCACAATAAATTTTTTATTGAATTTGCCGGTATTATCATCGGCTGGCGTTGTAGGACTTTTTCGTTCCACAATATTTTTGCATAATTATTACTTCTACTTTGCTGGTATAAATCTTCAGCTGGCGTTGTAGAGCTTTCCTGCTCCACAGTATTTATTTGTTTACATTTGCCGGTATTTCCGTCGGCTGGCGCTTTAGAAGTCCTTGCTTCCAAAGTAATTTCATCCTCCTTAACGATCTTTAAATTATCCTTACTTTTCTGATGCTCATATTCGCATCCTAAGCTAAATATGTCCTCCTCTTTTTCATTATTTATTATTAACTTCTTTTTTTCCAAGTTAATCACCGCATTAATGTCCTTCAAAAATTTGTATCCTATTAATAGGTCTGCTTCCAAATTTTCGATTTCGTAGAATATTTGTTTTTTACCGAATAATGTAATAATGGGATAATAGCGTATTATCGAAAATCCATTTATTGTTTTTACTCTCTTTTGTATGTCCAATTTATTTTTATTTTTGTATATTCCTGATTTAATATAGCAACTAGTTGCTTCCGTATCTGTTAATATTTTAAAATTTTGACCAGTAACCCTGTCATCTAGAAAAATATATGGCAGAGTTAATTTTGGCCTAAAAAATGACTTTCATTCATGTTGTTTATCTTCTGGGTTTTCTCCTGTGGGTGAAAGCTATAATTGCTTTCCCTTGGTTGTTTTATTCCTTGGATGTTTTTATTTGAAATATACCTATTTGGTTGGTCCATATTGGCTTGATGGCTTGTACTGGTCAATGGTTTTCCAAAATTTTGGTATTTATGGCTATTGTTTAGTTGGGGCTTTGGGTAATTTTCCCTTCGGTATGATCTAGACATAGATGGATCTATATCCATTGGTTCTGGTTTTGGCATGTTGCTCCTCTGATGAAATCGTAAATTATTACTTGGATAAAACTGTTTAACTCTTGTCCTTTCATTTGCAAAATTTTGTGCAAATCGAGCTCTCTGATTATTGGACTCTAATTCCTGAGCTTTGGCCAATGCGTCGGGCAAATCTTCCGGACAGAGGGAAAATATAATATCTCTTAATGGAGCGTTAAGCCTATCTATTCTATTCTTTTTATTCAATTCTTTTGGTATTGGTACGGCTCCTCCATAAGTTATAATGGTTTTATTAATCATCAACGTTAGTTTTTTGTTAACTAAATTATAATATTCAATGACCGTCATTGAGCCTTGTCGTAGAACACTCATTTCTTGTTCTATGATATGTATTGGACGTTAGTCCGAATATGCAAAATCGAGACGCGCAATTATCGCGTCAAAATTTAACACAGTACCATGGTTGGTTAATGTGTCATTTACTTCTAGTGTAATTTTGTTACGCAAAATCGTAAGGGCTGCGAAGTACTTTCGGCTACCTCTTACATATAAGCTCATAACGTTATGTGCGGCTTCGCGCCAGCTAACATAAGCGTTTATCCTTCCTGAGAATTCTGGTAAGGATTTTATAACATCTAGTGACTCATGACACTGAATGTTGTCATTTATTATTTCCGTCTGAAAATCTGTTACTCTGTGTGTTTCAATTTCAACTTGATTTTTTAATCTGTCAATTTCTTGCCTTATTGTAATATTGCTTTCCGCAATTAGGCGCGTAATTAAATCTACCGTTAATCCTGCCTCATTAGTCATGATTAATTATTATTATTTTTTTAGTTTGGAGAAAGAACTTTATTATTATTTTATACTTGTATAATCTCTTCTAGGAAGAGATGCTCTTCTATTCTGGAGGGTCCTTTTATGTAGGATTCGCAGAATTGACCTAAGTTATGGGGGTCTTTTTTATTTTGTTATGTGGCTGGTCGAGCCTTAATTTATATTTTTATTTTATCGCAGTTAATTGCAGAGTTTTTTTTATTTATTTTAAGCTGGAGGGTCCCCCCGAAGGTGGTGAATCGCAGCTTTAATTTATTTTATTATTGGTTGCACAAACTAGAAATTATGTTTTATTTTTTTCTGGGGCACTTTTTCTCTTCGTGATCCCCACCGCAATTTTTACAATAGTATAATCTAATATACTTAGGTTTAATTTGGGTGTTCCCCATAAATATTTATATATATATATATATATAATTTATAATTTTAACATATTTATTTTAATTTTAACTTACTAATATGTATATTCCGTCGCTGCAAATTAATTCCCGCTGATGATGCTGATAATAGTTGCTTTAGATACAGTAAGCTGGTCAATTCCATGAAAAATCGCACTAGGCTCGTTGTTGAAGCTAAGGGGGGTCATATGTATATTTGACGATGAGTGGTCTCCCTCCAAAATCCCTTTATTTTCTTGCTGTTCCCTGCTTCTGTTGCTTTTGTTGCCGCTATTTATTGTTCTTGTTGTTTTATAATTATTACTGCTACTGTTGTTGCCTCCGTTACTTAGTTGTTTTTGAGTTCTTGGTTTGTTTTTGTTGTTAGTGTTCTTAAGCACTTGCTTTGTTCTTGTTGTTTTTAGCTTTGCTTTATCTGGTATTAGTTCTTTTAATTGACCCTCTTTTTGTATTTGTTGGTGCGTGTTATCACTTTGAATATGTTTTTATTTTCACTTAAAATCTGGCTTTATAATTCATCAATTTTTAACTGAGATAAACAAGCAAAACGATCCGTTATTTGAACTTTTTATTTGTAGTAGGCACTTTTTTTTGAATTCAAGCCCCACGTTGGGCGCCAATTAATTCCCGTATCGCGGGAATTTGTAAAAAAATATATTTTCTTTCTGCCAACGCGCAGAGAAAATGAAACTCGTGGTGTCGACTGGATTGCCGGAGACAAAATCTAATCTTTATTTACAAGTTACTCTTATTTATACATTTACTTATTATTTACTTAAAGTTATTGAAAGAGATGTCAAGCAGCAACCCTGCCAACATTTTCTATCGCAAAAGTCACTTATAAGTGACTTCAAGAAGTTACAATTCAGCGTCTGCGATACATTTTTTTCATCGTAGAAGTCACTTCCTTATTGAGAAGTTGTTCCCCGCGGACGTTACTTTCAGAAGTTACGTATTAGTGACTTGTAGAAGTTACGTATTAGTGACTTGTGGAAGTTAAAATTTTCGTTTTTAATTGAAAAAAAGTGATAGTAAAAACCGTAAGAAATAACCCGTAAGAAAAAGACTGTAAGATCGCTAGATCGCCTACTTTTAGGTCTTGCAAAATAATTAGGCATGAAAATCTGTAACATTATTGTGTATGCAAATTAGTTTTGAGTGAAGTGCGGAACACATAGAGCGCGACAGACTGCAAACTACTTCTGTCAAATATTAAAATACAGACGTTCTTATGGACACTGTTATTTTGACAGCTGCACGACTACACGGCTGCAGGCCGACAGTTGTCGTTCCCGCTAACTTGAATATTTCCTATATTTGCCAACGGCAGTAGGACGACAGTAGAATGGAAGAAGGAAAGAGGAGGTAGAGTGGTGATGTCACTATTATGTAAAATGTAAAATTATTCACAGGTCTAATAAACTTGACGTTATTTTACAAATAAAAGCATAAAATAGCTCTATTATAGCTCTATTATATCATTTGTAATAACAATTGATAATTTAAAACAAAAACATATTTACCAATTTTTACTTATTTTTTGCATAAAAAAAATTTCACTTTGAACAAAATATTAAAATTTCATTGAAGTGAAAGGTATTGGCAGAGAACGTATAATATAGAAAAGGTTCATGGTGTGCCGATTGTCATCACGTTCCTCTTTTTGGAGGGGTTGAGTTTTCTATTAGTGGATTTCACCACAAAAATATTATTAGCGGATTTCACCAATATTTAACATAAGAGAGTCAAAAATAGCAGAATTGAGCATTTTCAGTGTTAAATGAGAAAAATAATGATAATTTTAATGTTTAGAAATGTACGCTTACAGATTCGCATATTTACAATGCACAAGCGACTGTATATAATTTATAGATATTCTCCATATATTTGATAACAAAGTTCATGTGTATATATGTATGTATGTATGTGCAATTTGACCTATTGAATGATAAATTCCATTAAATCTGTTGGAATTTATAATAAAGTCATATTTCCATTATTACCTAGTATGTACTTACGTACATATATTGGGCATTTTTTTTGGTAACATTTTGAAGACCAAGCCGACGCACATATTTGCATATGGATGTAATTATGTGTATATATAAACAGATTTTTAAAAACCCGTAATGATAAAATTTTTTTTGATAAAATCCCGTTTTGATAAAATCTTAAAAGTCATATGCATATAATTATGTACATGTAAACAGATTTAAAAAAAAACCGTACGCATAAAGTTCACATATTCACCTATGTATGTAATTTTGTGTTCATGTAAACAAATTTGAAAGAATCATTCGCATAATGTTTGTAAATTTGTCTACCACACAACATGTAAATATATACACCCATTGTTTCATACAAAATCTCCGTTGTCACGGACAACCAAAAAAATAAACGAATGGCCGCCGATTGTCATCGCTTTCCTTGCCGCTGTACAGCTCCGCCTAAAAACCAGAGTAAATATGTATGTACGTTTGTACGTGAGCTTGCATACATATCGACGCAGCTGCGTAAAAATATTTCAGAATTACAAAATATTTTTCACATTCCTTGACAAATACAGTCAATACTTGTTATGTGCCACAATCAAAGATGCAGATATTTGTAGTTAGTTAAAAACAACTGCAGCAAGATATAATATAAGCTGTCAAGAGTGATGAGGGAGGTATTTGATTTTCATTTAAGCGGAGTACTACTTAACCGGGATTGACTGTACACATGAATCAGAGGAATATTGAATATTTTCTTTAAAATATTTCTTGAATTGAAAATCGACAAATAATCTATGTTGTCAATTTTATTCTAATATATTTTAATACTTATTTTTGCGGGGTTGACACTTTTTCCTTCTCATACATTTCAGAAATATATTCAATTTATGATTTTTAGCTTTTGAAATCGTCGCGAAAAGACGCTTGTAGACAAGGCATGCTCGGGGAGATGTAATGGCGTCTGCTTTTATAAATGAATCGAATATGCTTTTTGAAAGTACGTTTGCGTTCATGAATGAAAATTTTGTTGTTGTGTAATTTACTATAAATTTTAACGTCGGCAATTTGGCTGCCATATTGGTTTCTGATGCTTTTTCAAACGATTGTTGTTTTTGTAGAACAATATTTGTAATTTTTGCGGGTGACATATCCACACATGAACGCATATAAGTATGTATGTTGTGCATGCATTGTTTGTGTGGGAATGTCATACGCACATATTTACATTTGTACTCATATTGTAAGTATGTATGATGATTTTTGATGCTATTGTTGTTTTTCCAGAAGAATGTTTGTATTTTTTGATTTACATACATGCGTACGCATCTTTTATTTGTGTGAGAATGTCATACGCACATACATACATACGTGTGTACGTAAATACAGGGAAGCGCGCGCTTTTTATATTTCTGATAAATGATAATATCTTGATTTGAAATTGATTTGTTCTTGCATATTTATCTGCACGATAGATGCGTCTGAAAGTTTTAAAGGATAAGAGGTGTGATTTACATATATTATTATAATATATTGTTTGTAGGATATTACGATAATATTTCATATATGTATATAGATTATATACATGTATGTATATGATATTATATAATATTATCAAAGATAAGAAATATTTAAAAAGTAGCTTTTATTTGGACATTAACTACAAATAATATCATGAAATTAACATAATTTAATAATAGTGTTATCAATTTTGCATGAATTAACAAAAATTCGCAAAATTATATTCAAATCAATTGATATGATAGCATGTAAACGTATAAAAATATAAGCCGGAAGGCCAACAGGCGTCTGTAAAAGCAATGTGTATTTCTGAGCGTAATTTTCATTGAATTCTCTGCTCTGTTCACTCATTTCTGTTAAAGTTTCTCCTGCCCAGCCAAAAGTGGTGAAATCCACTAATAGAAAATTCATGGCTCTTGACAGTTCACACGCTTGTCCGTAGTTGAACCTTCTCTATATTATACGTTCTCTGGTATTAGTATGGCCACAACGATATTGTGTACATGCAAAATGGACAGCTGTGTTGTCTTGTGTACATGCCGGCCATGCTGTCGCAGTCATTGTGTTCACCACTATTTATTATCCGAAGGAACTTCGTTCCTACCTGGTGTCCCACGACAGCACATTTCTTGTTTTTTGTACTCTGTCTCGGGCGTGAAGTATGTGCTGTTGACACACTTTATTTATATCCATATCGGTCGAGTTCGAATATTTGAAATGAAAGGCATCTATAGGAAAATAGAATTAATGGATTTCTTTATAGTTATAGTTTAATTAACGGCCATAGCATCCGATATAATGGATTTCAATGCCATTCTTAGGAATGAAGTGAAAGCCTTTCCTCCAACTCTATATATGATATTTTTCTAAAATTAAATATGTTCCAAATATACAAATTTATTCATAATTATGGGCATTTAGTATAAGAAAATCGACCTACCAGCTGATATGTTATTTTGTCGTTCAACAGCAGCTTCGTGTCAAAATCAATAAAGTCCTTGACATCCATGAAAGGCAAGGAAGGTATTAGAGACGTATCATCCTTCTCAAGCATATTTCTTTGCTGCTTGACTTCGGTTTTTAACGCAACGACTTCTTCCGTCAAAGTTTTTATTATTTTTGTATTAGTTTCTTCGAATTTTTCAAATTTTGTTTGCAAAGAACGTAACTCTTGCAAGATCGTTTGTATGGTTCCTTGATCTGAAGATGCAGCTGTTGTGCTTACTAGAAAATTAAACATTTACCATTCGATATATTCGTCAGTGGGATGTATTGTACTTGGGTATAGCCATCACTCAAAAATGTAAAAGTATCATCTATAAAGTTTAAAATATTTATTTAACTTTAAATAAATTCAATACATACTTAATATCTTACCTGTATTAGGAGCATTATTAGACGCCATTTTAATAGAAATGGAAATACAGCGAAAGTACTGTCATCACTTTGCAAAACAATAGCTTTATTTGAAATATCCTCTATGGTAAAGTTTATTTTATTTTTCAAAGTAATTACTTCGATTTTATAAATTTTAAAATGTTCTGAGCTTAGGGGCTGTGAGAATAGTGGTTTTAAATTTGTTATAGTGTGTCCTTCAAATCTAGGCAAATTATTGTGTGGTGTTATTTTAGCAATTTTAACAATATCATCTCCCACAAAAATTGTTTGGTTTTTCAATTGAAAAGTAAAAGTCAGAAGTTTGCACATGAAAATAAACATCCTCACTAATATTCGTTCGGCTGAACTGTATGTACACTTGTTGTTTTTTCAACTGCTTTTAAAGTAAAACTAGTTTCTACTTGCCTATTGTATAATTGGGCGGACACAGTACTTGCTTTCTTAACTTGCTTCTTCAATTTTTGTAGATGATTTTCAAATCTGAAAGCGCTTATACTTTCCAAGCTTTCAAACTTCTTTGCATCTTCATGAATGTGAAGCAGGTTATGAAAATTGCAAGTTAAGAAAGTTAGGTCATATAGGGAGGTAACATCTTTAACAAAGCTAAAGAGCAGATTTTGAGCACATGTACAAATCTTTCTTGAGATAAAACCTATTTGATGAACCATATCAATTGGAAGTTTTTCAATCATTGTTCCATCCTGTTGGTTGTGATGCTCTGGCTGAAACCCATTCCTGAACGAAGTATCATTTCGTAAGGAGGAACATTCAATATTGGGAAATATAAGCCGATGTTTGAACATTTCTCCTTTTTACAAACACCTCGTACATGAATAGAAACCAGTGTGACCTTTAATCCCCAACACAAACGATCTTGCTGGTGCATCCATTACGAAACATCTAGGTTTTATTGTAAAAAACTTGTTTTTGTATTGAAATCCACTTCCAATTAAATTATGAAGCTCATCTATGAACTCTGATAAAAACTCATCTGAGTTTTTTGGTTTAGAATAGCCTTCGTATACGCCTACTAAAAGCACTTCACGATATCCAGGGACATTACATAAAATAGGCCAAACTTGTTTATTTGAACTTTTGCACAATGGTAGTCCATCAATATTAAAATCTAGTTCAATAATCTCTGAAGGGTAATCGTTTACTAATAAAAAGTCTGTGAGGGCGTCTTCTATGCCATAATGACTGTAGAAACCCTCTCCCATACTGCGAGGGGTAACCTCCTTTGTTCTCGTAATATTTGCAACAAGTCATTAAAGCACTATTGCAAATATTTTTTTCAATCGCCCATTTTCGTAACTTTTCTGTTAAATTCATTTCCTCAGTTTTACTTATTTCTTCTCTAAAATCCTCAAACTCACTTGAGCTATCACTTGACAAAAAAACACTATCATTACATTTATTAACATTGCTCGAAACACTGGGTTCACAACTTTCTTTTGAACTTTCTTTACAATGACCTTCATCGACATTTATTTTTTGGAACGAAGTTCCTTACGGCAAGCTTGCAGAAGCAGAGAACTTAAAAGTATAGAGAAGGTGCAGGTTCGACAGCGAACATTCGTTAGATTTATAGTAGGGAATTCACCTCACAAGCACAGAATTTGCGCTGTGAAATGTTAACATTTTTAACAGTTCCCCACATACTCAAACAGAGAGTATGAAGAGAAAAAATGTATGTATTTACGGCATATGATGACATTGCATATATGGCCATATAAATATATGTATGCATGCCCACGAAGATATTCGTTTTGCTTGTTTATATTTTATTCCATTTTTAACAGCGAAAAATGTGTACAAAACATATTATGTTCTCTGCCTCACATACCCAAGAATATGAAGAGACATAAATATATGTATGTATGAATATGAATATGAAGTCATAAACATGCTCCTTATGATTTCCCAACAACAGCATTGTAATACTTTCAGGCTTAAATTTTTGCTTTCAACTTGGGAATCGCGATGTATGCAAATATGTATGCTTTTGCGTTTTGCCGTCGGCAATTGAATATTGACATGTAAACATAATTATGATATGAGTATAATTTTGTATGAATGCATGCATAGTAATATTTATAGTCAATTTGGACTTGCATATTTAATAATTTTCCTTGATTTTTACATAATATACTATACTAATAAATATTTTTGTATTATATTTCCTACTAATAGAAATAAAATTTATCACATCAGTATATATGTACATACATATGTACATACATCGTATTATCTTATGTCTCTGCACATGCTCATATCGTAATCTTATTATCTGCTTATATAAATGTATGCATGTGCGCATTCAGAAAATCAAATTATGATTTTATCACTTATCAATATATGTATTAAATGTGCGCGCATTGATCTGCATGTTCATACATTCATATATACTTATACATATGTACATATATTTGTATATATTGCCGAACAAATAATGCACAAGCGTCCAAACACACATATGCGTACACATGTGAATATGTCACCAACAAAAAATGGAAGTATTGTTCTAAAAAAACAACAATTGTCTAAATCAGTGGTCGGCATGAGAGGATCTGTCACTGTGTTGGTTAGCACGAAAAAAAGAAGTAGCCCAGTGAGAAATTGGAACTAAAATTAAGCAATTTTTATTATTAATTAATAGTATAATGAAAATTAACAAATTGTCTTTTGAGGATATATTCCCTATTATCTTTAAAAGACTTGGAACATAAAAGGCATTTAGAATCATAAAATATTTCTCGCAGGGCATATTTTGTTTTGCGCTATGGTCTTGCGTGATGTTAATTCGTTGATGGCTCGACAACGACTGAACGATAGAGCGCAAGCGTACGTGTGAAGTTAAGGCCTAACTATAGGCCTAACTATAATGTGCATACGCTAGCTTAAGCCAACGTAAGCAACTGTCCGAATGCACACAAATTGTATGTTGCAACTATAATGTACTTAACATCAAGTTTAGTTAAGTTTTATCAAATGTCAAAGGAAAATGCGAAACTCATCCCAATTTCCGTACGGAATCAGCTGTTTCGCTTTTTGTCAACTGATTCACCATTTTGAATTTGAAAACGAAAAGAAAGAAGAGTTTTTGTGAACCGATAAAATCATTTTAAATTTGAATATGGAGGACGACGAATGCTTTATCCAAACTTTAATAGATAGTGTTGAAAAAAAAGGAAATGTTTGTGCGACAAAAGAGATGCCTTTTATTTTAATCGTATAAATAAAGAAAAGGCATGGAAAGCAATCGCAGGACTATGCGGCAAAAGTGGTATGTATTAACACTGTTATAGAAATATATGTATATTTTTGTATTAAATATATTTTATGTTTGTTTCAATTAAAAGATCTAGAATGCAAACATAGATGGAAGCTACTCCGGGAGCGCTTCTGCAAGGAGATAAAAAGCTTAGAAGCTCCATCAGGTAGCGGAATGAGCTACTTAGAGGAATGGCGTTTTTTAAAACCCTTGATGTTTCTGAAAGACTCCGTCACACCGCGTCGGTAGGTACTTTGTATAAATTTTAATGTTTTTAAATATAACTTTTTCATTGTACAGCACTCGTGATAATGCAGAACCAAATACAGACTCAGTCTTGGATTCATCAATGAGTGATAGTTTTAATGAAATTTCATCGCCACCTCGAAAGAAAAATAAAAATCTCAACTTAGACAGTCTCTACCAGAAACTTGGCGCAACAATGGAGAACTTAGAAAAGCAGATGGCGGCGCCGGCTGACAGATGTGAAACTGATGAGGCCTTTATTACGACGGTTTTGTGTCTGATGCGAGACCTGCCAGTGTCGGTCAAAGACGGTTTCCAAGAAAAAATGATATTGGAATTATATAGCTTACGTCGCGAAAATAGGCAAACATGAAATTGAAAAATTAATTTCCTTATTTTTTAAAAGGCTTGGAGCATTGATTTTTTTTAGTATACTTTATATTTTTTATAACAAATATATTTATTTTAAAAAGATGCATAAATGCATGTACCTGAACTCTTTTGAGTAATTTAATAAAAACAATTGAATGAATTTAATTAAACCCCATTTAGTTTTATTAAAAAAAAAATAAACAAGTTCGAAATGATGTTAGATATGTGATTTTAGAATATGTTTTAAAAAGTGTTAAAACAAACTGCATAAGTTATTTCTAATTTCCAAAGAAGTTCTTCCACCGTAATGATGCGAATTGGAAGATTGCATAATCGATGGGATATTACTTTCAACTTCTCTACGCCATAAACCGTCATAAAAATCACCATTAGAGTCCTCCCAATCAGCATAGTTGCTTGTAATATACGAAGATGCATTTTCATTATTAAACATAATAAAATTATGTAAGGCAACGCACGCCAAAACAATTTTTTCTGCATTTTCCGGAAATAAATGTAATGTTGTTAGTAAAACTCGCCAACGCGCTACTAGTATTCCAAAAGAGTTTTCAATTGTGCGACGAGCTCTTGATAACCTTTTATTAAACACCTCTTTTTCATTTGGTAGCATTCCCCCAGGGTATGGGCGCATTAAATTTATCCCTAAAGGAAAGTCAGCATCACCAACGAAGAAGTGTGGAGTTTTTAGTTGCGTATTTGGTAAGTTTTTCGCTGGAGGGATGGGAAGTTTGTGATTTAGCAACCTGTTTCCCAATCGACTCACTTGAAAAATGCCTTTACATGTAAAGAGAAACAATAATATTAATTAAAAAAAAAAAACAAATGCACAAATATAAAAGTTCTCACCACCATCACTCTGACTTCCATATGCACCAATATCTATATAGGTAAACCGATATCGTGCATCACACACTGCTAACAACACAATAGAAAAAAATTTCTTGTAGCAGTAAAATTGACTACCACTTTTAGGTGGGCATCGAATAGCAATATGCTTCCCATCAATGGATCCAACACAGTTGGGCATATTCCACAGTTCCCAGAAGTCTTCAGAAATTTTCTTGAAATCTTCTTCATTAGGCTCAGATACATAAACAGCGCCTAACTTCGTCCAAAGGACTTCAGCTGTCTCCAGAATAATGCGCCTAACCGTTTCCTTCCCCAGTTGAAATGACCATGCCAACGATTGAAACGAAGTTCCTTGTGATAAATATCTTTAAGAAAAATAAAAAAGAATAAGACATAATAAAAATATATTAAAATGAACAAACTTACTGTAATGTCACAGCTAATCGACATTCCGGTTGCACAGGCTCCTTCAACGAATTCTTTTTTAAAAAGGGCTCAACAAGAGTAAGCAAAAGGCCATAGACTTGTGGCGTCATTCGCGTGTATATAAAAAAATCAGTGTGGTCAATCCTCTTCATTTCCAGGAATCGTACAAAAAAATCATCCTTCTTCCCCTTTCTGTTTACCGAACTCTTTTATTTGTAATTTCACTAATTTCTGTCAATATGCTTATTGCGTCTAAAACCGAATTAAGAATTTTAATTGTTTTTAAATATTTTAATTTTCTGTTCATTTTTGCAAAATTCAAACGAAACAAGACCAAAACACAAATTGCTTATTGAGACTTTCTTCTTCTGCATGTAAGTTTCGTTTGAATTTTGCAAAAATGAACAGAAAATTAAAATATTTAAAAACAATTAAAATTCTTAATTCGGTTTTAGACGCAATAAGCATATTGACAGAAATTAGTGAAATTACAAATAAAAGAGTTCGGTCGTGTTCAGTGAGGGAAATAAACAGAAAGGGGAAGAAGGATGATTTTTTTGTACGATTCCTGGAAATGAAGAGGATTGACCACACTGATTTTTTTATATACACGCGAATGACGCCACAAGTCTATGGCCTTTTGCTTACTCTTGTTGAGCCCTTTTTAAAAAAGAATTCGTTGAAGGAGCCTGTGCAACCGGAATGTCGATTAGCTGTGACATTACAGTAAGTTTGTTCATTTTAATATATTTTTATTATGTCTTATTCTTTTTTATTTTTCTTAAAGATATTTATCACAAGGAACTTCGTTTCAATCGTTGGCATGGTCATTTCAACTGGGGAAGGAAACGGTTAGGCGCATTATTCTGGAGACAGCTGAAGTCCTTTGGACGAAGTTAGGCGCTGTTTATGTATCTGAGCCTAATGAAGAAGATTTCAAGAAAATTTCTGAAGACTTCTGGGAACTGTGGAATATGCCCAACTGTGTTGGATCCATTGATGGGAAGCATATCGCTATTCGATGCCCACCTAAAAGTGGTAGTCAATTTTACTGCTACAAGAAATTTTTTTCTATTGTGTTGTTAGCAGTGTGTGATGCACGATATCGGTTTACCTATATAGATATTGGTGCATATGGAAGTCAGAGTGATGGTGGTGAGAACTTTTATATTTGTGCATTTGTTTTTTTTTTTTTAATTAATATTATTGTTTCTCTTTACATGTAAAGGCATTTTTCAAGTGTGTCGATTGGGAAAGAGGTTGCTAAATCACAAACTTCCCATCCCTCCAGCGAAAAACTTACCAAATACGCAACTAAAAACTCCACACTTCTTCGTTGGTGATGCTGCCTTTCCTTTAGGGATAAATTTAATGCGCCCATACCCTGGGGGAATGCTACCAAATGAAAAAGAGGTGTTTAATAAAAGGTTATCAAGAGCTCGTCGCACAATTGAAAACTCTTTTGGAATACTAGTAGCGCGTTGGCGAGTTTTACTAACAACATTACATTTATTTCCGGAAAATGCAGAAAAAATTGTTTTGGCGTGCGTTGCCTTACATAATTTTATTATGTTTAATAATGAAAATGCATCTTCGTATATTACAAGCAACTATGCTGATTGGGAAGACTCTAATGGTGATTTTTATGACGGTTTATGGCGTAGAGAAGTTGAAAGTAATATCCCATCGATTATGCAATCTTCCAATTCGCATCATTACGGTGGAAGAACTTCTTTGGAAATTAGAAATAACTTATGCAGTTTTTTTAACACTTTTTAAAATATATTCTAAAATCACATATCTAACATCATTTCGAACTTGTTTATTTCTTTTTTAATAAAACTAAATGGGGTTTAATTAAATTCATTCAATTGTTTTTATTAAATTACTCAAAGGAGTTCAGGTACATGCATTTTATGCATCTTTTTAAAATAAATATATTTGTTATAAAAAATAATAAGTATACTAAAAAAAATCAATGCTCCAAGCTTTTTAAAAAATAAGGAAATTAATTTTTTAATTTCATGTTTGCCTATTTTCGCGACGTAAGCTATATAATTTCAATATCATTTTTTCTTGGAAACCGTCTTTGACCGACACTGGCAGGTCTCGCATCAGACACAAAACCGTCGTAATAAAGGCCTCATCAGTTTCACATCTGTCAGCCGGCGCCGCCATCTGCTTTTCTAAGTTCTCCATTGTTGCGCCAAGTTTCTGGTAGAGACTGTCTAAGTTGAGATTTTTATTTTTCTTTCGAGGTGGCGATGAAATTTCATTAAAACTATCACTCATTGATGAATCCAAGACTGAGTCTGTATTTGGTTCTGCATTATCACGAGTGCTGTACAATGAAAAAGTTATATTTAAAAACATTAAAATTTATACAAAGTACCTACCGACGCGGTGTGACGGAGTCTTTCAGAAACATCAAGGGTTTTAAAAAACGCCATTCCTCTAAGTAGCTCATTCCGCTACCTGATGGAGCTTCTAATCTTTTTATCTCCTTGCAGAAGCGCTCCCGGAGTAGCTTCCATTTATGTTTGCATTCTAGATCTTTTAATTGAAACAAACATAAAATATATTTAATACAAAAATATACATATATTTCTATAACAGTGTTAATACATACCACTTTTGCCGCATAGTCCTGCGATTGCTTTCCATGCCTTTTCTTTATTTATACGATTAAAATAAAAGGCATCTCTTTTGTCGCACAAACATTTCCTTTTTTTCAACACTATCTATTAAAGTTTGGATAAAGCATTCGTCGTCCTCCATATTCAAATTTAAAATGATTTTATCGGTTCACAAAAACTCTTCTTTCTTTTCGTTTTCAAATTCAAAATGGTGAATCAGTTGACAAAAAGCGAAACAGCTGATTCCGTACGGAAAATGCGATGAGTTTCGCATTTTCCTTAAGCAAATGACATTTGATAAAACTTAACGAAACTTGATGTTAAGTACATTATAGTTGCAACATACAATTTGTGTGCATTCGGACAGTTGCTTACGTCGGCTTAAGCTAGCGTATGCACATTATAGTTAGGCCTTTAGTTTGCAAAATTTTGCTATGAAATGCCGACCACTGGTCTAAATAGCAGAAGCATCACAAGTCAATATGGCAGCCGAATTGACAAAGCCCAAATGAAGTAAATTTTACAACAAAAACGATTTCATTCATAAACGCAGGCGCATATGCCACAAGCGACCTCGCTTCATTTATAAAAACGGGCGCTCTAACATCTCCCCGAGCATGCCTTTGCCTAGAAGCGTTTTTTCGTGACGATGGCAAAAGCTAAAAATCATAAATTGAACAACTTTCTGATGCTTCTTCACAGAAAGAAGCCAGAAATGTGGCAATATAGCTCTTGTCGATTTACAATATTTGTCAATTCTAAAATAAGTATTTTCCGTGGCTCGCAAAAATTTGCGTCGATATGTATGCAAGCTCATACATCTGCATACATATGTACGCTAGTTTGTTGGCCAAGCTGTTCCAGCAGCAAGGAAAGAGGTAACAATCGGCGATCCATTGTATACATATTTCTTTCATGCATAACCAAACCATAATTAGGACAGCACGATATACGTGTCAATGGTGGTGTTGGTGGTAAGCGTTTGAAAAGTTATGATGAACACGTAGGTTAGAATCTCGGTAGAAATTATTTTTAATTTTTGCCTTTTATTTTATGGCAAAAGCTAAAAATCATAAATTGAACATCTTCTGGTGTTTGTTCTAAGAAAGAAGTGAGAAAAGTGGCAACATAGGAGTTGTCGATTTACAATATTTGTCTAAAATATTTTTCCGTGACAAAAATCTGCGTCGATATGTATTCATGCTCATACGTATACATCCATACATACTTACGCACGTTGGTTGGCGAAGCTGCTACAGGGGCAAGGGAGCGGTGACAATTGGCGGCCATTCCTTTTTTTTGTCGGCACAGCTTGGATTTTTTACCAATGTTGTCACAAAGGAGATGCGTGCGGCACTTGTTATTATGAATGTAGGTATGTACATATGTATGTGGCTCGCATTTGCTTTTGTAAACATACAAATGAGCCAAAGAAACAATATAAGTATGTACATATGTATATGCCATAGAAATTCTATTGGTACAAATATGGAAATGATAACGAAATAATGCGAATATGCATATTTCATGAAGGTCATCAATTTTCTTTGGAGAAATCAAGTTCATTTTGCACATCTTCACTTTGTAATAGTCGAAATAAATACTAATTTATTTAAAAATTAAAAAATAAAATTAAAGAGAAATAAAATTAAAATTATTTTTACCTAATTTTTCCCGATTTTGTAAAAAAACTTAAAATTTTTACCATTTTTTGGAAAAAAATGGTTCATTTGATACAAAATAATCACGCATATGTGACAATGGTTCATATAATACAATATAAGCATGCATATGTGACATAGAGAATACTTTGTTACATTCTCTGTGTGACTTTGTATATTTTTTCTCAAAACAGTTCTCTTTATAAATTCTCGCATGTATTTAGTCATTTTACATATATTTCTGCCAGAGAACGGGCTCAATTCTACTAAATAGCAGCGAATATGGTGAATTCCCTACTATCATTCTATCAGCTCTGTTAGCCGCGCAATCGAACAATCATACAGATTTCGATTTGCACCTTCTCTATACTTTTAAGTTCTCTGGCAGAAGATAGGATTTTGCTGCGGGAGCTAACTGAAAAAAAAAGTGATAGTAAAAACCGTAAGAAATAACCCGTAAGATCGCTAGTTATAGCCTACTTTTAGGTCTTGCTCTATTATAGCTCTATTATATCATTTGTAATAACAATTGATAATTTAAAACAAAAAAATATTTACCAATTTTTACTTATTTTTTGCATAAAAAAAAATTTCACTTTGAACAAAATATTAAAATTTCATTGAAGTGAAAGGTATTAGTATGGCCACAACGATATTGTGTACATGCAAAATGGACAGCTGTGTTGTCTTGTGTACATGCCGACCATGCTGCACTAAATACGTTTATGGGGAGTTGAATTGTTGCATATTTTTTGGCGCAGGCTTTGAGGAAATAACCCGTAAGAAAAAGACTGTAAGATCGCTAGTTATAGCCTACCTTTAGGTTTTGCTAAATAATTAGGCATGAAAATCTGTAACATTATTGTGTATGCAAATTAGTTTTGAGTGAAGTGCGGAACACATAGAGCGCGACAGACTGCAAACTACATCTGTCAAATATTAAAATACAGACGTTCTTATGGACACTGTTATTTTGACAGCTGCACGACTACACGACTGCAGGCCGACAGTTGTCGTTCCCGCTAACTTGAATATTTCCTATATTTGCCAACGGCAGTAGGACGACAGTAGAGTTGACAGTAGAATGGAAGATAGAAAGAGGAGATAGAGTGGTGATGTCACTAATATGTAAAATATAAAATTATTCACAGCTTTAACAAACTTGACGTTATTTTACAAATAAAAGCATAAAATAGCTCTATTATATCATTTGTAATAACAATTGATAGTTTAAAACATAAAAATATTAACCAATTTTTATTTAGATATAATTTGAATTATTTTTTTATTTTACGTAATTCATTATTTCTTAAAATACTAAATTTTCTTAATACTTATCTGTACTTAAATAACAACTAATCAGCGAAATTTGAGAGAAAAATCAGGACAACCTACATAAAATAAAATTAAACACAATTTTTTTTTGCAAATTGTATCGATTCTACATTATCCGAAGGAACTTCGTTCCTGCTTGGTGTCCCACGACAGCGCATTTCTTGTTTAACTTTATTACTGCCGCTATATGTGCTCTCATTAATATTGCATATTAATTTAGATGCTTCTCTTTTATTTTTCAATTTAATAGCCTTTACAGACAATTCACTCATTTTATTTATATTTTCAATAATATTTCAAATTAAAACACCACGAAACAAATAATTTTACTAGTTCCAAAAACAATATCACACTTTAGCACTGACCACAAACTGCAGAAGACACAAAACCAATGAACCAGATGTCAACAACTTCTTTTTCTATTCTGTTGTTTTCATCTAATTTCATAACGGGGCAACAATATTTAATTTAACGTCTGGAAGTGACTTAAAAGTGACGCATTTGGCGTTTGACACGTGAACGCGACAACTATCCTTATTTTAACGTACGGAAGTGACTAAAGCGTGACGTATTTGGCGTTGGCGATAAAAGACACTTCCAAATGTTGGCAGGGAATAAACAATATGCTACAATACATACAAACATACACACACATATATATATTTAAATATTTAAGGTGTTTTTAAAAATTGTATTTAAGCAAGGAAAATACCAAATAAAAACCGGAATGAAAGATTTCTCACTTGATATAAGACGTTTCATTTCCAGCCACCAGTGGAAAAGAATGACAAATCCTTGTTGAGTTTAAACTCTACATTTAGAGAAATTTTTGCTGAATATAGAAAAAATACTTATGATTTTCCGCGAATGGATTCTTGAAGGTCTTTTTTAAATGTCCCACAAGAAGCATTCCTGGGGTCCATCTTTCTTTATAGCGCTCTTCTTTTAAGATAATGTTCTAACAGAACCCTTCGCCTTGATCGTCACCCACAGCTTAAATCCAGAAAAGAATCGAGAGCATATTTCATCTTAAAGTTTTATGTGAGTTTATAATTTTATTTATTAAGTGTTAGTCATTTTCCGATTTATGTTTTCCTTGAAATTTTAGATAACGTTCACAACATCTCCAGGTGAGTTTTTCCTGATTATTCAGTTTTTCTTCAAAGCTCTTATTCTTTATTAGTTGTCATATTTGTAGATATACAAATACTCTCTCTTAATTTTTGCCTCGGTGAGTTTACGAAATTTCTCTTTCAGATATATTAGGTTGTCAAAAAAGTCTTGCGGTATTTTCGCTAGTTGGCGCAGAAAGCGCGTAGTTCTAGTTTTATTCGTCGCATCGGGTCATGCTATACTTTTTGGAAAGCTCATTTCACGCGCTAACACGTGAGTTACGTTTTCTGTTGACGGAACAAAAAATGTTTTTAATGAATAAAAAACCTTCACCGTACTGTGCGGTTTGCCGTCCGGTTCTTTATTAAATTATTATTTCATTCTTAAATTATGCTTAGCGTAATTTACTTAGGGCCGTTGTGCTGATTCGATATTTCATTATTACATTTTTACTGTCAACGACCCGGCATAACTTAAGTAATCAATTTAATATTTAGGTAATACGATACCACGAACGTTTATTCATGTATATATATAAATATGTGTTTGTATATACACGATCATGGTACCGTATTTGGTTATGTTATTTTGCAACTTTTGCATATATGCATTTATAGTTGCAAAATACACATATTTACAATTATTATTTATTTTGGGAGTGGTGGAATCATCTGATGACGTAACTCCCCCAACGTTACTGTTAGAACTCTCCTGAGTTCTTGTATTTACAATTTTTATTTTAGTTCTTTTCTTTTTTACCATTCTTGTAATGATTACTATTATTATCCTTACTATAAGTATTAATGTTAGGTTGATACCATATGATACATTTTTATTGTATTTCATTCCTCAATTTCTTTTACATTTTCAATATTCAATAATGCGATATCATTAAATGTCAATTTTGGTGTGTATGATACACAATGGTATGAATATGCTCTGTTTTATTATTTTTATATTCTTGTTGCAAAATTTCTATATTACAATTTAACACTTTAATTACATATTTATTATTTAGTGCGATTCTTCAATCATCGCTGTTTTGTTTCATTACATCGTTATGTGCATTTCTTATTATTACTGTATCATCGTTTATTGCCTGTATTGTGGTTTTGTTATTGTATATAAATTCACATGTATTTGAAAATATACAGCTTTTATACTTTTTATTTCGTTACACAGAAATTTTTTTGTTGTCAATATTTAACTACCCTATGTTTTCTTTAATCTGGTCGGCCTATTTCTGTTATTTTGTGTGTATTTGTAATATGTGAAATTGTACTTATTTCAATGACTATTTCTATGTCTTCCGTTTCTATAATTGTTTTCTATTATTGGTGTGATTTGCAAGTGAGCTGACACCAATGTTATAATTACTGAAAAAAAACACAATTGTGCCCGTCATCTGTGAAAATAAAATTATTATTTTATAACCTTTTTTTTTAAGTGTTATTATACCCTTTAAATGCCCTTAAACTAAGTGTATCTTCATCCCTTTCGTTAGAGTTTTCAATATTTGCCAATTTCATTGGTCTTTTAATATTCGTCGGATGAACGTTCTGTAGTGGGTTAATTCAGTAATACGGTTGATCTTTATGCCGTACTCTTTTGTAGTTTTTTATTGGACCTTCTTCTCTTGTTTCTATATAGTCTTCCCTTTCTTTGTTCCTTTAACATATACCGTTTCTTTTGAACGTTTCCATTCGCATCTTCAAAACGTTGGAAGGCACTTCATCTCTTGCCATTCGGGGTGTGCATTAGGGTGGGTCGATTCCAGACTTTTTTCGATTCGGGATTTCTAATAGTGCGGAAAAGTTGCCTTAGCACTTCCTGATTCCAATGCAACTTTATGTTTTGAGATCGGATTGCATCTTCAACCCCAACTCCGGCCTTGAAATTTCGGAAATTTCGCCTAAAACCGCGAAATTGTCTACCTAGCGCCTGAAATACGCATCTCATGGCAAAATATATAAAACGAAAGTTATTTGTCACGTCATTTGCTACCGAAATGGTATATGTGATCATGGCCGTGGGACGAACCGTTCCCGAGATACGAGCGAAAATTCGGCGCGCCGCAGCGCAAGGTGAAAATCGGCTTGCGGCCACACTTCTTGACGTTGATTTCGCCGAGTGCTATCACTTATATTCTCTCAACAGAACATAGAACTCAAAATGTCTGTATCTAAATTTAAATTTAGACAGAAATGTCTTGTGTTTGGCATATATCCGTACAATCTCTATGAGTCCCAGTTACCTACTTACCAGGATGTTCTTTTGTTTTATCAGTTTGAAAGATTTCGTATAGAACGACTCCGAGGCGACAACTATGAACCTAGGAGTAAAGAGATTACAGAAATAGTTGCAAAAAAGGTTGAAAATATTTTTAAAAAGTCATCTATTCCGATAGTTTCACACACCAGAGTTGTACAAATGCTCACCACATACCACAAGAAATTTCTGACTCTTAAACAAATGTTTTTAAGGAACCCAACAGGTTTGAGCTCTAAAAGAGACGACTTTGTCTCTTCTGCCGGAAAATTATTTGACATCTCTGCTTGTAAATGCATCTTGCACTTGTCCAAAGGAAAGGAAAGTTCCTATCAGTGAACAACCATTTCTTTTGGACCAGAGAACCAGAAGAATTGGTCGCATTGGAAGTGTTGATCTACCTGAAACAAAAAAGATTACAAACAAAAATGAACGTAAAGAAAAGCTTTCAAAACGTCATTCAACATCAACACTTACCAGAAAAGTATCAGCTAGAACACGTGACCACTCAGATCAGCCAGACTCTCATACAGACGACAACAATGTAGTTGCGTCGCACATGGATTCTTCCGAAAACGATGCTGATGATGAATTTCCTCTTCCATCCTCCAAAACCAAACAAAACACACTAGTATAAGAACACACTGCTTTAGCTGCCCAAAGATTTGGAGTAAGTGATAGAGCAGCGGCCTTGATTATTTCATCTGCTTTTCTGGATGCCAAAAAAGCAGGTTTGATAACAGAGAATCAGGCTAGCTTTGTCACTGACAAATGCAAGATTTGGCGGGGACAAAAACGTGTTTGAGTTAAGCTCCAAAATACCGAAAGTATTGACTCTGTATATGGGCTGTATTTTGACGGCCGCAAAGACAATACACTTACACAAGTCCAGAACTTCCATTTCGTGCTCTTTTCAAACACATAGATGGTGTCTCAAAGAGTCCAAATACATGCTCTGGCGACATAGGTAAACTGCTCCCTGATTGTGAGAAGTTGCCTGTTGTCAAATTTGAAAGTTTTCCATGCTGTCAATTACCTTCTGAGGTTATTAATCCGACCCAACTTAGCACAGACCAAGCTTATCTCTATAAAATATCAGAAGCTGTTATTTCCGGTCAATGTTCCTCAGATTTAGCGTCGATGCATCCAGGTAAGATGTGCAAATCTCCCTGGCTCACCTATGCAAATAGAATTCTTTGATTATACATTTCTACTGACAAACCAACAAAGGAAATAAATAAAGATTTTGGTCAAGTACATACTTACACTTTACTCACCTTTCTGGTTCTCAACAAGATTCAACAGTTCAATCAGAGATGGCTCGCGCCATCTCTATGCTGCAATTCAGAGGTCGAGATACTTACCTGCTAAACTGCGCAAGGTTGTCGATTCATCCATTCAACAGAATGCTTTCTTTGCTCTTCCAGAAAACATTCTCCTTAGTATGATGACTGACGAACGGATAGAAGTCAGAAAGTTGGCCCTTGACTGTCTTCTGGCAGCCAGAGAAGCAGAGTATTACACTGTAAATGGAAGGGTTAGATGTAATAAAGTGCCAAAGCTGAATTTCAAAGCTAATAATTATTGCGATATGATTAACTGGAAGACTATTACCTTGACTGTTCCACTAGTTCTTTGTTCAGTTTTTAACGAAGAACTCATAAAAGGGCTGTCGGGAGACACTGCAGAGGTATGGAAATTTAGTGAATTCCCCTCTCCCACCGTGGCGGTCGAGAGAACCGTCAAACTGGTGACAGAGGCATCTTCTAAAGTTATTGGCCCCCAATCTCGTGATCGTTTTATACGCTCTACACTGAAATCTAGGCAACAAGTGCCAAAGTTTAGTACAAAATCTGATTTTATCAATAAATTTGACGCAGATTCAGACTAAAACAAGCCTGACATATGGTTGGTTGGCTGAGTTGGGCTTGGGAGGAACCCGAAGAGCAGCCACCTCCACGCGGTGGGTTCTGAGTGACCAATACAGGTTAGCTGAGAGCTGCAACAATTTTCACCTTGCGCTGTAGGGCGCCGAACTTTCGCTCGTATCTCGGGAACGGTTCGTCCTACGGCCATGATCACATATACCATTTCGGTAGAAAATGACGTGATAAATAACTTTTGTTTTATACATTTTGCCATGAGATGCGTATTTCAGGCGCTAGGTAGACAATTTCACGGTTTTAAGCGAATTTCCGAAATTTCAAGGCCGGAGTTGGGGTTGAAGATGCAATCCGATCTCAAAACAAAAAAGTGCATTGGAATCAGGAAGTACTAAGGCAACTTTTCCGCACTATTAGAAATCCCGAATCGAAAAAAGTCCGAAATCGACCTACCCTAGTGTACAGTCCTCCAAGGCATCAAATCCAATTTGAAGAGTACCAACACTTAATAAACAGACACAGATAAAGATTCATAATAGGTGGATATTTCAACGCAAAGAACACGCACTGGGGTTCAAGGCTTACGAGTACAAAGGGGAGAGAACTCTATAAAGCACTGCAGTCAACCGGTAGTTACGCATTCTCGACGAACTTACCATCATATTGGCCATCAGATAATCAAAAGATTCCACCTGATAGATTTTTTTATTGTAGGCAAAATATCTCGGAACTATTTGTCGATCAATCAAGGTTATGACCTTAACTCGGATCACTCCCCAATCTATTTAAGTTATTGTGAAACCGTCATCTTTGAAGACAAAACGGCGGCTTGTATAAATAACCGTACAGATTGGGATTATTTTAGAACGATCATGGAATGTTACGAAAGTAAATATGACTCTATGTTAAATACAGCCTAGTTGTTATCTGAAATTTTACACTTTGCAACAAGTATACAACACGCAGCTTCTAAAAGTACACCGGAATTAAAGAAAATTGCTGTATACTCTCAATATCAACAGATAAATTAAAGAGAAAACTACGACGTAAGTGGCATCAAACTCATTGCCCAGCCGATAAATCTATTTTAAATAAAGTCTCTAATGATCTTAATCGGAAAATTAAGAGGTTTAAAAATGAAAATTTCACAAAATATATTCGGTCCCTAAGCAATGAAAAAAATTCCGACTACTCTCTTTGGAAAACCTGTAAAAGACTACAAACACCAGAAACTCAAGTGTGTCCCATTAAAATAAATGCTGATAGCTGGGCCAGAGACGATTCAAAGAAGGCAGAAGTATTTTCAGATTATTAAGCCAAAATATTCACGCCATATGAAACACACGTACATTGTCCTACTGCTTCTAGTCAAGAAAGCGAAGAAACCTCAAGTTGCACAAGTAGTGAGCTAAGTGAGGAAATCAAAAATCTGGAAAACAAAAAATCCTCCGGTTACGACCCGATTACTGCCGAGGTCCCAAAACAGCTTCCTCAAATCTTCTTCTTCTTCTTTACTGGCGTAGGCACCGCTTACGCGATTATAGCCGAGTCAACAACTGCGCGCCAGTCGTTTCTTCTCTTCGCTACTTGGCGCCAATTGGATATTCCAAGCGAAGCCAGGTCCTTCTCCACTTGGTCCTTCCAACGGAGTGGAGGTCTTCCTCTTCCTCTGCTTCCCGCGGCGGGTACTGCGTCGAATACTTTCAGAGCTGGAGTGTTTTCATCCATCCGGACAACATGACCTAGCCAGCGTAGCCGCTGTCTTTTAATTCGCTGAACTATGTCAATGTCGTCGTATATCTCATACAGCTCATCGTTCCATCGAATGCGATATTCGCCGTGGCCAACGCGCAAAGGACCATAAATCTTTCGCAGAACTTTTCTCTCGAAAACTCTTAAGGTCGACTCATCGGTTGTTGTCATCGTCCAAGCCTCTGCACCGTATAGCAGGACGGGAATTATGAGCGACTTATAGAGTTTGGCTTTTGTTCGTCGAGAGAGGACTTTACTTTTCAATTGCCTACTCAGTCCAAAGTAGCACCTGTTGGCAAGAGTAATCCTGCGTTGGATTTCCAGGCTGACATTGTTGGTGGTGTTTACGCTGGTTCCAAGATAGACGAAATTATCTACAACTTCAAAGTTATGACTGTCAACAGTGACGTGAGTGCCAAGTCGCGAGGGCGACGACTGTTTGTTTGATGACAGGAGATATTTCGTCTTGCCCTCGTTCACTGCCAGACCCATTTGCGTTGCTTCCTTATCCAGTCTGGAGAAAGCAGAACTAACGGCGCGGGTGTTGAGACCGATGATATCAATATCATCGGCATACGCCAGCAGTTGTACACTCTTATAGAAGATGGTACCTTCTCTGTTGAGTTCTGCAGCTCGAATTATTTTCTCTAGAAGCAGGTTGAAAAAGTCGCACGATAGGGAATCGCCTTGTCTGAAACCTCGTTTGGTATCGAACGGCTCGGAGAGGTCCTTCCCCATCCTGATGGAGCTTTGAGTGTTGCTCAGCGTCAGTTTACACAGTCGTATTAGTTTTGCGGGGATACCAAATTCAGACATTGCGGCATAGAGGCAGCTCCTTTTCGTGCTGTCGAAAGCAGCTGTGAAATTGACGAAGAGGTGGTGTGTGTCGATTCTCCTTTCACGGGTCTTTTCCAAGATTTGGCGCATGGTGAATATCTGGTCGGTGGTTGATTTACCAGGTCTAAAGCCACACTGATAAGGTCCAATCAGTTTGTTGACGGTGGGCTTTAATCTTTCACACAATACGCTCGACAGAACCTTATATGCGATGTTGAAGAGGCTAATACCACGGTAGTTGGCGCAGATTGTGGGGTCTCCTTTTTTATGGATTGGGAATAGCACACTTAAATTCCAATCGTTGGGCATGCTTTCGTCCGACCATATATTACAAAGAAGCTGATGCATGCTCCTTACCAGTTCTTCGCCGCCGTGTTTAAATAGCTCGGCTGGCAATCCGTCGGCCCCTGCCGCTTTGTTGTTCTTCAGGCGGGCAATTGCTATTCGAACCTCTTCATGGTCGGGCAATGGAACGTCTGCTCCATCGTCATCGATTGGGGAATCGGGTTCGCCTTCTCCTGGCGTTGTGTGTTCACTGCCATTCAGCAGGCTGGAGAAGTGTTCCCTCCATAATTTAAGTATGCTTTGGGCATCGGTGACTAGATCACCTTTGGGGGTTCTACAAGAGTATGCTCCGGTCTTGAAACCTTCTGTAAGCCGCCGCATCTTTTCGTAGAATTTTCGAGCATTACCCCTGTCGGCCAGCTTATCAAGCTCTTCGTACTCACGCATTTCGGCCTCTTTCTTTTTCTGTCTACAAATGCGTCTTGCTTCCCTCTTCAACTCTCGGTATCTATCCCATCCCGCACGTGTTGTGGTCGATCGTAACGTTGCGAGGTAGGCAGCCTGATTTCTCTCCGCTGCGACACGGCACTCCTTGTCGTACCAGCTGTTCTTTTGCACTTTCCGAAAACCAATGGTTTCGGTTGCAGCTGTACGTAAGGAGTTTGAGATGCCGTCCCACAGTTCCCTTATACCGAGTTGTTGACGAGTGCTCTCAGAGAGCAGGAGTGCAAGCCGAGTAGAAAATCGTTCGGCTGTCCGTTGTGATTGCAGCCTCTCGACGTCGAACCTTCCTTGTGTTTGTTGGCGTGCGTTTTTTGCTGCACAGAGGCGGGTGCGAATTTTGGCTGCAACAATATAGTGATCCGAGTCGATGTTAGGACCTCGGAGCGCACGCACATCTAAACCACTGGAGACGTGTCTTCCGTCTATCACAACATGATCGATCTGGTTGGTGGTTTTTCGATCCGGGGACAGCCAGGTAGCTTGATGTATCTTCTTATGCTGGAATCTAGCACTACAGATAACCATATTTCGGGCCCCGGCGAAGTCGATCAGCCTCAACCCATTTGGGGATGTTTCCTCGTGGAGGCTGAATTTACCGACCGTAGTGCATTTTCATTTCTAATTCTTTCGCGATCGACAACACACAAAAAACATTCATTTTTATATAACGTTTGTATGGGAAAATGAAAAGGGCTGTTTTAGGGGTTTCCTGGCAATTATTCGAATTTTTCTCGCCGTAAAACACATCTTTGAACTTCAACGAACATTTGAAAAAAGAATTGGCCAAATTGGTCCAGGCGTTGTTGAGTTATGCGCTTAGCAACACATTTTGCGATTAATTTTTATATATACGACTAGACAAGCTCAAGCAAGTGATTGATATATATTTAACTCTGCTATCTTCTACTTCTTTCTTTACCATAGGAATACCAAGGCCTGTAAGAATATTTTCATTACGCATGTACCACGGAGAACACGTAATTATTCTAACCACTTTCGATTGGAACCTTTGAATTATTTCAATATTAGTTGCAAAGGTCGTAAAAGAACTATGTTGGTTAGGCTTAGTTTGGAGTTTTTATTTAAAAGCCAATTTAAATTTGCAGCTTTATCTTCATGCAAGTTATTTTAATAGATATATGTTTTCTCCACGTAAGTCTCTAGGTGAGTACCAAGACAAGTTACTTCATTCGCTTGGGGTACTTAATATTATTCATTTTTATTGCAGGACTCATTTTTGGTCTTAGCGAAAACTTAACATACTTACACTTTTCTTCATTTACATGTATACGCCTGTTGGCTAGCCATTCTTCGATAGACCTTAAGTGCTCGGTTTATATTCTTGATGTTATTATGTGGCATTTGTTACAGCTCATTAAAGCTATGTCTTCCGCAAAAGTTGATGTTAATACATTATTAACTGTTGCAAGATTTGCTATATATGTTGTACATAGTAAGGTCTAAAACATTGCCCTGTGGCACACCAGCGCTTATCTGTCGTTCATCAGATATGAAATCTCCCACTTTTACCATTAATTTTATATTTTTTAAATAAGACTCCAATGTTTCATACAATTCTAAAGGTAGAATTTTTTTAATATTATATGAAAGGTCTTCATGCCACACCTTATCAAACGCCAGAGTTACATCTAGAAATATAGCTGAACTCTCTGTGCTCAAATGCTTTACTTATTTCGTTAGTAATTCTATTTACTTGCTTTATCGTGCTATGTTTTTCACGAAATCCGAACTGGTGCGTTGGTATTATATTATTTTCGTGGACGAAAGAAGTCGTTTTTGATAGTAACACTTTTTCAAATATTTTAGAAAGACAGGGTAGAAGACTGGTTGGTCTGTATGAAGACGGCCGTGTTAAGTCTTTCCCAGGTTTATCTATCAAGAAAATCTGCGACTTTTTCCATGAATTAGGATAGTATCCGAGATAAATAATTGCATTGAAGAGCAAAGAGAGCACTTCTGCAGCAATATTTGGTAACTCAATTAGGATTTTTGGGGTAATATTATCATGTCCTGGTGACTTTTTTGTGTTAAGTTCTTTTATTATTCTAATAATTTCGGAAGCTGAAGTCTTAAAAGACTCGAGTGACTCGTTAAATTTGTTGGGCAAGCTAGATAGCTCAAAATTATTCTTTGGGCAAATACCTTTTCTAGGTGATTTGCAAAACGATTGGCTTTTTCCTCGTGTTTGGCATGTTGGAGTCAGTTGGTGGCTTCAAGGACTTTTAGGCTTTCCAAAGGGAATTTTGCTTTCTTGAATTTGGACACAGCTTCTTTATATACATTTCAGTGTTGAATTCTTCCTTACGCTTAAGCCTTTTTTTAATTTACGTACAGCTGACTTTAATTGAAATTGAGTGGAAGGGGAGCGATTTATCTGCCATTCTCGTCAAGCGGCTTATAGCTTTTTTTGGTGTTACTAAGAAAGCTGCGTTAGTTATTATATCATTGAGTTCTCTTATGCTTTCGTCAATATCTCTTCCTGTATTTATTTTGTGCTCAATATTAATGTCGCTACTCACGTATTTTTTATATTTTAGCCATTTCGTTTTGTAAGATGTTCTACCCCACTTTTGGATCAACGAATATGCATAGGTTGGTCACATATCTTTATTAGTACAGGAGAGTGATTAGAAGATAGATCAGTGCATGTATCAACTGTTATGTGCGATTTATCTATATTTTTGATTACAGCAAAATTAATTAAATCTGGTGTTTTGTTACAATCACCAATATGTTGGCTTACCAGGAGATATTATGTCAAGGTAATTGTGCCTATTTATAATTGTGATACAGCTGTCGTCCTTTCTGATTAATTAGTCGTGAGCCCCAATACGTGTGTTTTGCATTGTAATCTTCAACTGATAGAAATCTATGGCCTAATGTTCCAAAAAAGTCTTTAAATTGGGTGTCTGTAATTTTAAACCGAGGTGGGCAGTATATGGCAGTCAGGTTTAAGTCCCCGCAGCGATTTTTTATAGTTATTGCTGTAGCTTGTAATTGGGTTCTGGCATAAGGTTCTAATGCGAGGTGATTTAACCGTTTTCTAATCACACTGTTCCTCCATGTGCCTTTCCATCTGGGTGGTTCGTAACATAGAGTCTAAATCCCGGTATAAAGAAATTGTTTTTGTTCGAAAGATGAGTTTCTGACAATAGCATTACATCATCAAGTTCCAGTTTATGTTGGTTAACACCGTTACCATTCCATAAAAAAATATTCAATACACTCATTTTTTACTTAAAAAAGTTTGCCAGTTTTGGGATTTGATTATCTCTTCAATCATATTCATTAGTAGGAATATTCAACATTTGGTTACGACGTGCTTGAATGCCCTGCGACATCTTTAGTTTCAAATCTTTATGTGCAGGGTAACCCCTGTAGTTAGCAGTGTGATTTCCTCCACAATTGCTGCATTTTTTATTTAAATCCTCTTTATTAAGAGTACATTTTGACGTAGGATGTAGATCACCACACACCACACAGACACTGCGTAGAGTGCAATATGCTTTCATGTGTCCATACTCTTGGCAGTTTGTACATTGTACTGGACCATTTCTCTTATGTGGTTCTTCAACGGTGATTCTGCGATGGAGCAGATATTTTAAATTGTAAATCGGGTGTATTTCATTTTTTTTAATTGGTTACAATTGGCATCAGTTCTATTTTGAACATTGGTTGTGGGACTTTGTTCCTGTTTAAAATATTTACTACTGATTTGATGCTAAAACCACCTTCTTCAAGTGCTTCTTTCACATCGTTAGAGTCGACCGAAGACTCTATACCTTTTTGACAGCAACTAGGCCTTTTGAGCTCTTCAGTTGGCATGAATAGTAATTCTTGTTCTCATTTGATAAAAATTTAACGATTTCCATGAAACTTTTTTCAGTGTAGGACTGAATTTTTGTTTCATCTATATTGCCTTTTTTCAAAGGCGCTATATGGAAATTGTTAGTACCTACAATTTCACTTAATTTCGCAACAAGAGTATTACTGCTACGCTTGCGCAAGTATATTGGAGGTGGTTTGGCATTAACGACTGTGGGGTACCCTTCGCATCGCCGTCTGAACCATTGCTTAGTATGGATTTCTGAATTTTTACCATTTGGCATGCCTGGTTGAATTTTTTTGGTATTGACGGCCGATTTAACTGGACTTAATTGCATTTTTACGTTAATATAGCGATCAATACCAGCCTTTGGCTTGGTCACACGGCATACTAGTTGCTGTTAGCGCATTAGTTCTTGCCCGATTGCAGTTCTCTGCTGCTTCTGCTGACTGCGCTTGCTTAGTTGCCCTTTCAGCTGATCGCTATGATTATGGGTCATCGTCGTTAGTATTGTCTTTGCCAGGAGTTGCTGTTATTTACTTGATAAAGCTAAAGTAGGCATTTAAAGAATGCCTACGGTCTTGCTGGTGAGGCTGAGCACCACTCATTTTTGTTTTTACTTTTGGTTTCGTGCACAATTTGTTTATGTTTAATAATAATTGTGTGCACTGTTTGCTATTTGTTTGTTTTTTATTTAATCAATTTGTTGTTTTTTAATTTTTGCTTGTTTGCTTTTCTAAACACTGTATTCACGGACCGAATTAAAGACCCGTCCGTACACCTTGAACATTATGTATAATAACGTAAAGTTCAAATCATGTTTGTTACAAAACTACAGCCCTATTCTCATGCCCTCACAAAAATCACCACACTCACTATAGTGAGGTTTCTCACTTAGGTTATCTTATGCTGGCGAAAATTCAAAAGCTCAAATGCTCACTATTATCACAAATATCTGTGAGGTGTGAAAGCAGCCATCATAATATAAAACATCTGTGTTTGTTTTGTTTTACATCAATATTCGACATTTTTTAAAAAATA
Source organism: Bactrocera zonata (assembly GCA_037783105.1). Taxonomy (NCBI): domain Eukaryota; kingdom Metazoa; phylum Arthropoda; class Insecta; order Diptera; family Tephritidae; genus Bactrocera; species Bactrocera zonata. Next base: position 2,581,659 of record JBAWJQ010006683.1, read on the forward strand.
TTTGAGTATTATAACTAGCATGGAGGAAGTGTTCTTTGTGTATGCGGCAATTGTTGAGGAGGAGGAATCGGGGGGTAGGAGGAAAATTTTGAAGGGTTTACGAGACAAAAGCGATCCCTTTACTATGCAAGACACAACATTTATAAATATATTTCGATTCCCAAAATCACTTTGTAAAGTACTTATAGGTGAATTGGTGCCGCATGATGGGCAGAAGTCGAGTATATTTTTTGATCTGCGTTTCCTGGCGTTTGTATTTTTACGGGCCTGGCTCTTACCGAAAATGCGTTGGTAATAGTTATATGCTCTCTATGAGTCAGTCCTCTGTGTCTAGAGCTCTGCACTTTTTTCGAAATTAATTGTGGATGTTAAGGACAGTGAAATTTATTTCCCTTCAAGCGCGCAGGATGTTTCAGATACAAAGAAGGGGTAAGATAAATAAATAAAAATATATATAAATAAGTAAATACACTTTTTCTTAAATATTTTACACGAAATTTGAAATCAAGGACACAATCGGCGCAATCGATTGTACCCATATTGGAATTGTTTCACCCTCAAGTACAGACGCTACTACTCCTCTCTCACTTTTCATGTACCGGAAAGGATTTTACAGCCTTAATGTAGAAGTAGTACGTAATGTTCTATATTATACAAACTATTTACCAGTCTTTCTATTAATACATATGTATATATTTGCATTTTTGGCAGGTTTGTGATCATCGACTTCTGTTCACTGCTGTCAACGTGAGATATCCCGGGTCTTGTCATGATTCTGGTATTTGGACCACATCCCCAACACGTATGCACCTCACAAGTACCTACAACACGCAAAGTGATTCGTGGTTGGGGCCATGGCTGTTAACGCCAGTCGCTGAACCTTCAAATGCAAGGGAAGAGTGTTACAATAAGTTGCACGCCAAAGCACGTAATACCATTGAGAGAGCCTTTGGTGTTTTGAAGTCACGATTTCGGTGCCTCTCAAAACACCGCATTCTTCATTACAGCCCTGAAAAAGCGTCTTTGATTATTTACGCGTGTACAATTCTTCACAACATTTTACTGAAGCATGGTGTGGCTGCAGACCTTGGCTTCGAAGAAGTTTTAGAAGAATCACAAGACACCGAAATTGTTTTCGAAAACCCCAATTTTAGGGAGGGTGCTAAAGTAAGAGAACGTTATATCATGTCTTTATAATATACATACATATGTATGTATATATTTCCAGTGGCGTTACGTACTATAAATATAAGTATATACATATATGTATGTAAGTTACTTACTGTCTCTGTACATTTTTCTTCCTCTAAGAATGAATAAAGAGACATCCACATATGTTTAAATAATTCATTTTATTTTATTTCATTTTTTTTATTTTTTTACATTTTTATTATTTCTTATTTAATTTTTCAGACAATTTAGCCATAACCTCTGACAGCGAAGTCAGTGCTTGTGTATTTTGGTTCAGCACCCCTGTCATCTGCACATTTTGCTCTACAATTTTCCTTTGTAGAGCAATGGCCTCCTACTTTCGCTTTTCTCGATCCTCCATTTTTTTTTAGCACTGCTCCAAGTATCTTCGCTGCAGTCAATTTTTCAGAAGGGATGTAAGAAGGCGATGGTATAGGAGAAGATAAGATGGGAAGAGATAAGGAATCTGGAGGTGATGGTGAGAAAGAAAAATTTATAGAAAGGACAGGAAAAGCTGGAGCAGGCGATGCGACTATTGGTGAGGGTGCAGGAGCAGGCGATGCGACTGTTGGTGAGGGCGCTGGAGCAGGCGATGTGACTATTGGTGTTGGCGAGGAAGCTGGAGCTTGAGCTGTATTTAAATGCAACGGCAAAACCTGTAAGTATAAAACGGACCAATTATTGCCTCATGTAATAATAAAATATATAGTCCGACAAATATTAAATTAAAATATTACCTGGTGACCCAAAGTCGCAACACCCGGCAATCCATCCACCGCTGCTGCCCCAAAAGTTGTAATTGCTTGCTCCTCGAATTCAGTCATTCCATTTATCGGAGGGCCTCCACCAGTCGCTTGCACATGTGCCTTCAGTTTGCGCGCTCGCGATCGCAACTGATGTTTCCAATGCATCAAGGACTATGGAAACATATTTTAATAATGTGAAACATACACAAGCATTTATGAACTTACCTCCCTCCACTTGGCTGCCGACCGAGTTGGACCTCTTAAGGCATTTAAATTATCTTTGCAGCCCTTGAGGGTTGGTCGGAGTTAGCTTCCCCCGTTGCAACTCAGGATGCTGCTTGCAAAACATTATGTAATGTTCCAGCTGCTCCTGAGTTGTCCTTTCCGTTTTTGTACGACTAGGAATATATGAAATTATTATATATATATAAATATTTAAAATTTGCAAAATTACTTACATATGCTGATTATGATTGTCCATTTCTGTTTGCTTATTTTTATTAAAACAGCTGTTTGACAGCAAAAAGCTTTTTACCTCACGTGGTGACTTTTTTAAGCTTTTTTCTTATGAGGTTTGAGCAAGAATAGCCTCACAAAATATGCCTCATAAGAAATCTCTCAAATTTTTCCTCTCAACTCAGTTGGGAGGTTTTTTCAGAATAGGGCTGTTAGGCACAATGTATTTGTCTCTGTTGGGTTGACAAAAATTTGGTTTGCGCTATTTAATTACATATACATACATACATACATTTACTTACTCAAAAAAAGAAGTGCAATAAAAAATTGTGTGTGTGCGATTCACACCCGATAGAAGTGAAACTTCAGTAAATCGACAAAAGAATGAGATAAATATATATAACAAGGGTAGGATAATTACAAAGTTGAATTGTGTAAAAATGAAAGTATTTTGATTAATTTTAAAAGATATTTTATATTTTATTTAACATATGTTGCATAATCTATTGCTCAAGTTCCATATTTTCGGTTTCCACAAATGATACAAGAGGCTTATGATAACTAAAATACGATACAAATATTTTAGTTTCAATTTGATTGATATGTCTTTGGAATACTGCACCTATTACCGTTTTTGATCTCGTAGTTGATGGAGTGCGACTGTTATACATTTTTTAATTAAATGTTGTATCGAGAAACTCAATCAAAGGAAGCGCTGTGTCTAATGCAAAATTTATGTTAAAATCCCCATTTAAAATCACTGGAATTTTATCATAATTCTTTTTGAGAACTCGCGATGCCTCTGGGATATATTTGATCAAATTTTCATGTGTAAATTCAATAACTGATTTTATTGATTGGTTGGGAGAGATGTAAATTGCTACAATCAGAACTGAATCTCCCTGGTCATTTCTAATTTCACAGGCACATATTTCTCCAACTTTCAAAAATTGAACAGACAATGATTCCAGCTGTTGTGCACTGAGATCCATTCGTGGCGTAACAACACGGGCTCCATCATTTACGTTGTGATAGATTGCTACTCCGCCTGCCCTTGTACGTGGTCTTTTGTAATTAACAACAATGTTAAAATTAGGAATGTCTACAATATCTTCATTATTTTAATTTCAATTAAGTTTTAATTTTTTTTTTACAATTTATTTTACAATTCAAATATATTTATCCGCCTTAAAATTGTTTTTTTTTTTTCTATAAATCTAAATATTAAATCATTTTGTTAATTTAAGAATTATTAAATATAAGTTTAAATTAAATTAAATTTTCTTTCATATTTTAAATCATGAATTATAAATTAAGTACATGTTTTTAAATTAAATTTTTAAGTTTTTTCATTTAAATTATTATTAAATTGTGAATAAAAGTATGTATAGCCCCTATTTGCACCTTTTACGAATGCCGCACTAAATACGCTTTATTATAAAAAAAAACTCACATAAATGTCGAGCTTACAATGCATTTAATTTGCAGACGAAGTTATTCGGTTTACAATAAAATATGCAAAAGCAAATGTACTGGTACACCAATCCAAATCGGTGGCCCGCAGGATCAACGGCGATCAAACGAGGTGACGTGCAGAATCGTAATGCAATCCCAGTATGGATGTTGGTCAAGGATGTTGTAGCCGGACGGTGACGATGTCGAAGTTTTATGCAATCTTAAAATGCAGCGTGCGGGTTAAGTGTCGATAAACGAATGTGTGTGCGCAGTGCTTAAACGAATAGCATGTCCCATCCCGTTGTCCATCCTTTTTGTTGAGTGGGTACAGGTGTGGTGAGTTGTGTTGGTGTGGTGTGGTGATGTAAGTGTATGGTGCCATCTGCTGTGGTGTATTGGGCTGTCTTGCTAGGGTGCGCCAGTTTTTCCCAGGTAGAGTGGGGTATACATGAGGGGAGATGCTTAAGTCATTTAAACAAATTGATTTTTTTTTTAATTATTTAAAATTAAATGATGAAAGTTAGTATTAATTATTGGTACTTACAATCATTATTTACTAAATTTTATCCCGTTGGGACACTATTTTGTTGCTGAGAGTGATCTAAAACAGGAAAAAATAAATAAGGTTGTACACGTTGTGTATTGAGGTTATATACATATACATATATAATCCATGTTCAGTATAAAATAAAAATCAAATTTAGTTATTGAAAAACATTGAAATATTAATTTATACTTACAGCAGGAATATTTACACTTGCCATTTATTGCATCAGTCACATTAACACTTATATTTGAACATCTATTTTGATTGTTCAATTATTGTTTTTTACGTGTACGAAACTCGCGACTACGTTCTGTTGAACTTTTTCCTGAAGTTTTTTTTACTTTAATTTTATTTTCATTTTTTTTTGCGTCGGTATTGACGACACATTTCGGCATTCGTTTTCGGCATCATATAAAACTTATTATTTAGCATAAGATATAAAAATACTCACAAACACATAGTTATTTAATAATAATAACACACCACGCTGACATCTTACTAAAAAGCTGTAATACGCAGCCGCATACAGTGTACAGTAGCTCACGTATATAGTTTTCACATACACTAATGCTATGTTCGGACCGACAGCGAAAACATGTTTTCGTGGGAAAAAGTGGTTTTCGCACGAAAACTTGTGTTTTCGTCCATGTAAAATCTGTCAAACGAAAACACAGTTTTCGCTGAAAACTGCTTGAAAACTTACATTCCACTCATAATAATCGGTGTCTGCTCTAGTTTTATCGATTTTTTTGCCGGCCCTAAATTGTCACTTGATATTTGCTTACATTCCATATACAAATACAGCTGCTCACTGTTAAGGGTTTTGCAAAACCCTTGCACGGTGCACCAATTGCACAATTGTCTTCTTGGTGACACGGCACAACAAACACACGCAAAAATTTATTTGCAATGGCTGTAAAATATGTCAGACCAAAACCCATGTATATCTTCGTGCCGTCATATATCACTAGATTTGCAATGGGTGCTCTCTTGGCCTTGCATATTTCGGTGTAGGATTTTTGCATTTTGCGTCATCTTGAAAGAGCAAGAGAATCCCCGTATTGATAGTTGTCAGTGAAAACTCATCGAAAACACACATTGTCGGTCCGAACGACTTACATTCCACAACATACAAATGTGTTTTCAAAATGTTTTCAATGTCGGTCCGAACCAGAGAGCTTAAAGCATAGAGAAGGTGCAGGATCGACAGCGAACATTTGTTAGATTTATGGTAAGGAATTCACCTCACAACCACAGAATTCACTGTGTGAAATGTTAACATTTTTAACAGTTCTCCACATACTCAACAGAGAAAATGAAGAGAAATAAATATATGTATGTATTTTCGGCGTATGATGACGTGGCATGTATGTCCAAGCAGAGACATAAATATATACATATATATGTATGCTCATTATGATACTCCCAACAACAGCATTGTGATATTTTCAAGCTTCAATTTTTGCTTTCAATCAGGAAATCGCTTGTTTGTGCTTTTGTGTTTTGCCCTCAGCAATTCCATATTGACATGTAAAAATAATTATGATATGAGTATAATTTTGTATGAATGCATACATAATAATATTTATAGTCAATTTGGACTTCCATATTTAATAATTTTATTTGATTTTTACATAATATAGTATACCGTAAATATTTTTGTATTATATTTCTTACTAATAGAAGATAAATTTATCTCAACAATATATACATATGTATGTATGCACATCTTCTATTATATTAATCTTATGTCTCTGCACATGCTCAAACTTAGGTTGCTATATATATTTCTGGACTAGGCAACACTAAGTGTCGCCAGGTGCAATCTGACATTTCCATTGGAAAGTTTGACATTTTTTAGCATAACATCACTCAAAACGTTTTGTCATTTAATCGTGAATTGTTTTATTTACAGGGAATTAAAAAATTCATCTCGGCCAAAAAATGCAATTAACTCGTGAACATTTTCGTGCGATCAGTTTTCACAACTTTCGACGTGGATTATCACGACAAGAGTGTATCGATGAACTAAAATCTTTGTATGGCTATGAAGCACCATCCTATAGCACTGTGAAAAACTGTTACAACGAATTCAATCGTGGCCGACGCTCGCTCAAAGACGAATTCCGTGAAGGTCGTCCAAAAACAGCCGTTGTGCCAGAAAACATCGATGCCGTACGTGAACTGATAATGCAAGACCGTCATGTAACATACCCTCAGATAGAGGCATGCCTATGCATTTCTCCCACCAGCATACATTCGATATTGCATGAACACCTGGCCGTAGAAAAGGTTTGTTCTCGTTGGATCCCGCACAATTTGACAATCGCTCAAAAAAGGGCTCGTGTGGATTGGTGTAAAGAAATGCTGAAAAAATACAATCGCGGTGCTTCAAAAGACGTTTATAAGATCGTCACAGGTGACGAATCATGGATCTATGCGTATGAGCCCGAAACAAAAACAGCAATCGACCGAGTGGGTCTTCCAAGACAAGCCAAATCCAACGAAAAAAAAAAAAACATTTTCGTTGATAAATATGCCTATTTTCATTATTAGGCCAGAATTATATATAGCAGCCCTCGTATTATAATCTTATTATATGCTCATATAAATGTATGTATACGCATGAGCGCATTCAGAAATTCAAATAATGATTTTATTACCCATCAATGTATTACATGTGCGCGAGTTAAGGAAGATATTCATTATAATAGTAACAAACATCAAAACAACCTTTTGTTTCAGTAAACAGAATGCAAACAACCTTGAGTTGGAATAATTGAAATGCACTATCACTACAACAAACAATCCTAAACAAACAAGTATCAAAGCAACATTGAATACCACAATAACCTTATCTTTAAACAAAGCAATTGTATCTAAGGAAGCAACATATTAGGTTGTCAAAAAAGTCTTGCGGTATTTTCGCTAGTTGGCGCTGAAAGCGCGTAGTTCTAGTTTTATTAGTCGCATCGGGTCATGCTATACCTTTTTGAAAAGTTCATTTCACGCGCTAATACGTGTTTGATTTATTGTCGTTTCTTTTAAGTCCTTCGTGAGTTATAGCGTCGCAAACATGGAACAAAATAAAGAGAAAATGCGGCATATTTTACAGTACTACTACGATAAAGGCAAAAATGCATCTCAAGCCGCCAATAAAATTTGTGCAGTTTTCACCGCACAACGATGGTTTCAACGTTTTCGTTCTGGTGTAGAGATGGTCGAAGATGCGCCACGCTCCGGAAGGCCTGTCGTCGAAAATTGCGATAAAATCGCTGAATTGGTCGAAAGAGACCGGCATAGCAGTCATCAAACCGTTATAAACCATTTGAAGAAGCTTGGAGTCACTAAAAAGCTCGATGTGTGGGTGCCACACTAATTGATTCAATAAAAATACCGCAAGACTTTTTTGACAACCCATTATATGTAAACAAACCTAAACAAATAATAGGGGTATTCAGACCGAACTTGTTAATCTGGTAGTTCGTTAGTTGACAATTCGTTAAAACACTTAACTATGAACATACTTTTTGCTGTACATCAGTAGTGGGTGTAAATTTTTTTTCTAAACAGCTGATTCAATTGTAGTAGACTGCAATTGTATTTTTTCGCGATGAATTAAGTTAACTTTTGAGGCAACAACGCAAACAAACCAGCTGAGTAATGTTACCAAGTAACGAAACAACTATCATGCTTGCCAGTCGGGTACTTCGTTACTCGATAAAACGATAATCTGTTAATTTTACAAAAACAAAACTCACGTAAAAAACTACCGAGTAACGACTAACGAATTAACAAAGCTGGTCTGAATGCCCCTAATATAATCTGTATCTTAACAAACTTCAACTAGTAATAAGTAAACATACTAGTTATTATAAATAGAAGTAAGAAACATGTAAGAAGTTAGTCTTAAGAGTATAAATAAAGAGTACACATTTCGGTGCAGCTCAAAATATATTCGTTTGACTAATTTTTACTCAATTTAAAAATTAACTGGGGGCTCAACCGGAATGCAAATTTATTTGCAATTCAAAAAGCCTGATTTTATTCCGAAAGGAATAAATCAAACAATTCCACCGGAAGTAGGACATCCAGCAATAAATGCCTGAAAAAAGTGCAGAAAAAAATGGCAATGGATATAAGTAAAAGTCCTGTAACAGCGGACAATACTTCCAGAATGAATCAATAGCAGATCCTGAAAAAACGGACAGCGGCGAATTCATCAAGATTCACAATACACCCTGAAACAGCGGACAACGTTGAATCCTGGAAAAGATAATACAAAAAATACCACATTCCCACCAAGAGGAGACACCAGCATCACTACATACCAAAATAAAGGATGAAAAAAGAGTAAACAAATATCAACAAAGAAATCTTTGGGATCAATCTCAACAACGACAACCTCCATCACTCCCAATGGACTTGGATCGACTTTGTCAAAGAAAAAAATCAGAAATTGTTAAATGACGGAATAACACAGGCAATAATTCCAAAAAAAGGCACCGAAAACAATGCAAGCCAAAAAGGAAAATTTTTGGTGAATTCTGAATAGCGTTTTAAAACTAACTAAAAGAAAACAACATATGAAAAACGAAAAAATAATTAAGTATATAATATATAAAGGTATTAATTATAAAAATAAAAAATTAATCAAACACATACGAAAAGTGAAAATTTCCACAAACACTGCCAATACTTCCAAAAAAAGAGGCACCGAAAACAAGGCATGCCAAAAAAGGAAAATTTTTGTTGAATTCTAGAAAATTGAAGCTAATTAAAATCTAAATTATAAGAGAAAAGAAAGCATCATTAGAAACAGGGGGATGTAGGGCAGGTCGCCTCCAAGCTGGTGCATCCTGGGTGACGTTAAATGACCTGCGACTTTCACGGCCTTACAACTCCCTGGACGATTTTTGGCTTTGAACTGGTTTTAGAGAAACTTTTGTATTGGATTTGGTAGAACCCTGGGCTGGTGGTGGTGGCATTCTGACACCAGAGTATGATGAGGTGACACTCATCAGAAATGGCTAACTGGCTAATGTCGCAACCGCCCCCGTCCCGTTAAAACCATGGCAGGCCTCAGAGTACGTTCCCTCCCCAGAGGTCGCACGAGGGAGAAACCTCCCTTGGTAAGAAGCCGCGAACGGGAAAGGCGAAAGCTAAAGGCGCTGGGACTACAGTACCTGGAGTGCTTGATCTCAGTAGGGAGGACGGTGCCATCTCTCATGATGAATGGAAGAGGGTAGCGGCGGCTATCTTGTCGGTCTTCCTAAGGGTGGTCAAGAAAAGCCCTGGGCCACCCCCAAAATGTGTGTGTGCCGGTTGGCACCAAGGGCTGCACAAGCTCACAAGCTGTGCTGACGAGAGATCGGCCATCTTGTATAAGAAGGCAGTCCCTCAGGTGGGGGGAAGTTTGGAAAGGAGCCAGACTGGAGGCCGTGGCCAAAGAGGATCTTCCTCTTCGTCCTAGGGCTCGCGTTTGGCTGCTGGCCGAACCTTCCTCTGCGAGTGAGATTGAGGAAACCCTTAAATATTGCAATCCCTCACTTCCAAGTCAGGACTGGAAAGTGTTAAGGCTAGAGAAAACCGATTAACCGTATGGGCAAGCGCTGATAATGCTAAACACGGAATCCATCGGTCTTCTCAGTAAAACAAAGGGTGCCATTAGCCATGGTTTCGAAATGGTAGTGCTGAAATTACTTCCATCAGATGCCAGAGCTGATGGCACCCAAGCTGCGGCGGCGGTGGATGTAGAGAAGGGTGTTGATGGTCAAACGATCGTGGAAATCGACCCGACAGAGGGCGCTGACGGTCTCTCGGATGTGGCGAGTACTGGGGCGGTTCGGCGATCGGCGATCGGCGACTCCGTCTTCAGCTTCGAAGAACTGTTTGAGGAGGTGCGGGTCGATGACGACTTGGGCGCTGAATAAACGCTCCTGGAGGAAAGTCTGAAGGATGAAATTCCTCCAGATTAACCTCCAGCATGCGAAGGCGGTCTCCACCGACGAAGCCGATGTCGTCCTGATCCGGGAACCGTGGCTGACCGGTAACGGGATTTCTGGATTGAGGACAAAGAGCCATAGGCTCCTGACGGCCAAGAATGCAGGTAGGAACAGAGCCTGTATGCTGATAAGGAATGAACTAACGGTATTTCTTTTACCTAATTTCAGCAACGCTGACGTAGTGACAGCGAGACTGGAGTGTGACACCGGAGATTTCTGGCTTATTTCCGCATGCATGCCACACGATGATGTGGTGGAGCCACCTCTCTTACTGCTGAGGAGGACCTTAGCCGAAGCGTTTAAGACTGGCACTGGCGTCGTCTTCGGTTCCGACGCTAACTCGCGACACCAAATCTGGGGTAGCTCGGATACTAATAATAGAGGTGAGTCACTTTTTGATTTCATTATTAGCGAAAATCTTCGCATTTGTAACAGAGCAAACTCTCCTACCTTCGTGACCGGAGGTAGGGAGGAGGTTCTTGAACCACCCTAACCTCACAAGGGATTGCCCCGCTGGTCCCGAATTGGAGGGTTCTCGACGATCACTCCTTTTCAGATCACAGGTACATCGAGTTTAGTTTAGTCGGAGAAGGTCCGTCTAGGAAATCTTTCAAAAAACCCGAGGAACACGGATTGGAAAGATTACCGCAGGAGGCTTCGGCAACCTCTCTGTCGCGCACCGGGAGTGAACTCGTGGGCCACTAACGTTGTGGTGGAGGAGTGGGTTAAAGTCTTTAGCTCGGCGTGCAATGCTTCGCTGCAGAGGTCCTGTCCACTGAAATCACCGAAAGGCAAAGGGAAACCTCTATGGTGGACTACGGAGCCCTCAGACATTAGGGCGTCATGTAGACGTTTATTCAACAGGGCCCGCAAAAGTGGGTTATCTTGTGATTGGGCTTTGTATAAAGCAGGACTTTCTATTTACAAGTCCGCGTTAAGAAAGGCTAAGAGGACCTCGTGGAAGAGCTTCTGTGGAAAACTGGAAGGCTGTCACGAGTGCTTTAGATACAGGCGTATTCTCGCAAAAACCCCAGTGTCTCCGGGGTATCTCAAGGACGCAAATGGGAAGTGGGCCCTCAGAAGTGAAGAAACACTTCAGATGCTTCTCGACGCTCACTTCCCGAGCAACATGTCCTCTGTGAGGGGATCTCTCGGGGTACCGCATGACGATTGTGCGGCCTTTGTCGGCATTCTGGATGACCGAGATTTGACGTGGGCGATTAACTCGTTGAAACCATTTAAGTCCCCGGGACCAGACGGCATCATACCAGCGCAGCTTCAACAGGCTGTTAAGGTGTCATGCAGCTGGTTAGCACCTATCTATGCGAACTGCATCAGATTAGGTTACATCCCGGGGGCCTGGAGACGAGTCAAGTTTTCGTTTATTCCGAAGGCTGGCAGGGGCTCCCATGACACGGCCAAGGATTTCAGGCTAATCAGCCTCTCCTCCTTCCTGCTAAAGACTCTGGAGAGACTGATGGACTGGTATATAAGGAGGCGCATTCCGAGAAACTACCGGTCAGGAGCTCAACGTGCTTATCGTAAAGGAAGGTCAGTAGATACTGCCTTGCATACTATCGTGTCATGGCTCGAGGAAGCCATTGAAGCCAAGGACTTCGCTGCTTGGACCTTTCTTGATATCGAGAGAGCTTTCAACAATGTCCTGCCTGAGGAAGTAGTAGCTGCTCTTGACGGGCTTGGGGTTGAATCGAACCTCAAGCAACTCATTCTCAGTCTTCTGTGCGACAGAGTGATCGAAACAGAATGGGGCAGCGCGCATGCGAGGCGAAGTGTGAGTAGGGGAACACCACAAGTTGGGGTTCTCTCTCCTCTTCTATGAATCCTAGGCGTTGACGAGTTGTCGGGTGATTTCCTATGCAGACGATGTAGCACTTTTGGTCAAAGGAAAGTTCCTTAGCAGTGTAGTGTATTCCAGTCTGAGCTCGCAGCCATCAAGGTAGCAGCAGATTTGCTGCTACGGAGTGCATCCACCTTCAGAGAAGTGACCATTCACTCAGACAGTAGAGGGGCAATACTAGCCTTGAACTCATTCACAGTGCGTTCAAGGTTGGTCGAAGAATGTCTAATGTCGCTATCTCTAGCAGCTAGAGTTTTTGTGATTAGACTGGTATGTGTGCCGGGCCACAGCGGAGTTGCAGGTAATTGCAAAGCTGATGAGTTAGCAAGGAAAGGCACCCTAGAGTCATTATCGGTAGAATGGGAACGGGTCGGTGCTCCTGTATCTTCGTGTGTTCTACTACTAGATAGCTGGGCCACGCGAATGCTAGTCCAACGCTAGGCCAGCATCGGTACTTGTTCGGTTGCAAAGGCCTTCTGGCCCAGGATAGATCGCAGGACATCTAATGATCTTTTGGACCTCAGAAAGGCTAACCTCTCATTATTAGTGGGACTCTTAACAGGCCACTGTCCTATTGGCTTCCATGTGATAAGAATGGGTATCTTACCGGATACTGACTGTAGAAGCTGTTTGGAAGAGGATGCGGTAGAAACAAGCCAGAACTTCCTGCTTGACTGTCCCGCGTTTGGGAGGTCAAGACTTGAGGTTCACATCCAGCTCTCAAGTAATTGCTCAAGAAAAAAAAAATACATTATTTCTGAAGTAACTTTGACAACTGGTTACGTATTGTGAATGATCCATATCAGAAGAGCAAGAGAGAATAAACAAAGAAAACAAACTTTGTGCGTATTATGTATGCAGTAACATAAATATTTTGATTGCTATTTAAGGAATGTTGTTGATAATTGGTAAGTTTTATACAACATTTTAAAATGAAATATACTTCATAATAATGATTTTAACGATTTACTTTGAATTTCTTTCAAGAAGCAATTGTTGATTTCATGTTTCTTCGCAAAACCAGGTTTGCCATATTCACATTTTATTGAAAAAATGTATTAAAAATTTGTACTAGATTTCCTTAGAGCTGCATACTAGCAGAAGTAAATTTATCGCAGGAAAGTTACTTGACCGTTTCTTAAGCGTTTTTTATATGAAGTTTTTACATTTCTTGAGAGCTGGATACTAAGCTTTAGACACTTGGGGGCGCATACCTTTGGACATCCCACCGAACTGGCGGATGTTGAAGTTGAGCGTCTCTGTAACTATGTATTGGCTACAAAGCGCTTCGCCGATCTGTAAGTCCGAACACGGGAGTTCTTTTTCAATGGCATCACAAAGGACTACATTATTAGTCTACGTGTAATCTTTGATCAGCCATCTAACCTAACCTAACCTAACCTATCATTAGAAACATTCAAAAATAATAATTTACTAATATAGAAACGTAGCAACGAAGCAACTCAAGTGGGTCTGGCAGTGAACGAGGGCAAGGCGAAATATCTCCTGTCATCAAACAAACAGTCGTCGCACTCGCGACTTGGCTCCCACGTCACTGTTGACAGTCATAACTTTGAAGTTGTAGATAATTTCGTATATTTAGGAACCAGCATTAACACCACCAACAATGTCAGCCTGGAAATCCAACGCAGGATTACTCTTGCCAACAGGTGCTACTTCGGACTGAGTAGGCAATTGAAAAGTAAAGTCCTCTCTCGACGAACAAAAGCCAAACTCTATAAGTCGCTCATAATTTCCGTCCTGCTATATGGTGCAGAGGCTTGGACGATGACAACAAACGATGAGTCGACGTTGAGAGTTTTCGAGAGAAAAGTTCTGCGAAAGATTTATGGTGCTTTGCGCATTGGTCACGGCGAATATCGCATTCGATGGAACGATGAGCTGTACGAGATATACGACGACATTGACATAATTCAGCGAATTAAAAGACAGCGGCTACGCTGACTAGGTCATGTTGTCCGGATGGATTAAAACACTCCAGCTCTGAAAGTATTCGACGCAGTACCCACCGGGGAAAGCAAAGGAAGAGGAAGACCTCCACTCCGTTGGAAAGACCAAGTGGAGAGGGACCTGGCTTCGCTTGGAATATCCAATTGCCGCCACGTAGCGAAGAGAAGAAACGACTGGCGCGCTGTTGTTGACTCGGCTATAATCGCATAAGCGGTGTCTACGCCAGTAAAGAAGAAGAAGAAGTAACAAACATCAAAACAACCTTTTGTTTCAGTAAACCTAATGCAGAAACAACCTTGAGTTGGAACAATTGAAATGCACTATCACTACAACAAACAATCCTGAACAAACAACTATCAAAACAACATTGAGTTTTAATGCCACAATCTAAGCAAACAATATATTAGTATGTAAACAAACCTAAACAAATAATATAATCTGTATCTTAACACACTGTCAACTAGTAATAAGTAATCATACCAGTTAGTATAAACATTGAGTTTGAGTACCACAACAAAATCATCTTAAAACAAAGCAATTGTATCAGTTAACTTATTTTAAGTTATATTGTAATTTTTTATTTTAACACGTTTTGTAAAAACTATACAATCATAAGTAATATAAAAAATACTTTTTTAATTTTAATTTCCAAGTTGGTGGAGCGATGTCCAACCATCTTAAAGAACAGCCGAATTAAAAGTGAAACTTAAATCTAAGCTTATGCTATCACCAACTTAATATTCTAAGCGCCGGCAGAGCGAGACATCGGCAGCGACGCATATTGTTAGTGGCGTGCTAGTAGTGTTATTAAAATCCGTAATATTGGTTTGGCGCTCTTTTAGTGGGTAGCGGTACAGTGGCGTGATGCGTTTGCCAAATTGTGTACCTGCATTCCTTAGCATTCTTAAGCTCACATGGTACGGTACACTGTTTAGCAAAATATTTATTTTGTTAACTTATCTAAGCAAGCTATATATATGTAAACAAACCTAAACAAATAATACATATAATCCGTATCTTAACAAACTATCAACTAGTAATAAGTAAACATACTAGTTGGTATAAATAGAAGTAAGAACCATGTTATAAGTTAGTCTTAAGAGTATAAATAAAGAGTACACATTTCGGTGCAGTTCAAAATACATTCTTTTGACTCATTTTTACTTATGGTAAAAATTAACTCACGCATTGATCTACATCAGTGTTGTCCAACGTGACTGTGTGCACGTTATGCTTGTGTTGGTTATTATAGCGCCAACTGATCGCAAAATTCTGCTTTGCTTGCCTACGAAGTTGAATACAGAAGCACAATCGTGCTTTCACAGACACTTGTCGCGACATGTTGGTGTGAGGTATCTGGAACTGTCCGTGCGCTATTGTGCGCATAGGCCGTGGACAACGCTGCTTTATACTTAAATGTTCATATATTTGTATACATTGCCGAATAAATAATTCACAAGCATACAAACATACATATGCGTACACATGTGAATATGTCACCAACAAAATATTTAAACATTGTTCTACAAAAACAATTGTCTAAATAGCAGATGATGCTCACAAGTCAATATGGCAGCCAAATTGGCGAAGCACAAATATAGTAAATTTTACAACAAAAACGATTTCATTCATAAAGGCAGGCACAAATTCCACAAGCGACCTCGCTTCATTTGTAAAAACAGACGCCGTAACATCTCCCCGAGCATGCCTTTGCCAGCAAGCGTCTTTTCGCGACGATGGCAAAAGCTAAAAAATCATAAATTGAACATCTTTCTGATGTTTGTTCTAAGAACGAAGTGAGATTTACAATATTTGTCAATTCTAAAATATTTTTCCGTGGCTCGTAAAAATCAGCGTCGATATGTATGCAAGCTCATACAAAAACATACATACAACGCTAGCTTGTTGGCGAAGCTGTTCGAGCAGCAGGGGCAGCGGTAACAATCGGCGATCGTTTGTTAGTTTCTTTCGGCACCGCTCGAATTTTCTACCAACAACACAACGTTGTGGCGCTTTGTCGTCGCGTCATTATTTAAGTTAATAAATTAATTCTTATTAAAGTAACGAATATATTTTAAATTACAATTTTTGATAGCTTTCTAAATATCAAAAATAATTATTCATATTATCCTATCAATTATGGCAATTGAAAAATTGGCGAGAACATGCCACATATAGTTGTCCGTGGGAAAAGCATGGTGTTTCCAAATCTAAGCCACATACAGACAATGTCTGGCCTTGTGACTTATTGATCGTCATAGCGAATGCCAATCTAATGGGGAATTGAGTGCGTTCAATTGGCACATCTGTAGTAATCATACTTGCCATTCAAGATGATGGCTTCAATGACGTTTTTCATTAATTTTTTAATGACTAACCGTGTGCCATTACAAAGCCGTGGTGGGTTTAAATTGCGAAGCAGAATAATCGGAGATCCAACCTTCAATTGTAAATGATGTGGTGGCATGGCTGGCAAATCCAATGAATTTAAAAACTCAATGGGATAATTCACAGTCTCGTTGGTATCGCAAACTGCATCAATAGATTTGTATGACACCAAGTCCCCAGGCAACAACTGTTGAATCTTTAAATTTAATCCATTGACGTCCACATTTTTAGCTGCCAAAATCGCTCTTTCTGCCAGCCACTTACGATTTGCATATTGTGTGTGTACGTCGGGAAATATGTGATCGATGAGAGTATTTTGCGAGTCAGATGATTGTGCAGAAGTCCGTCTGTAATTTGATGCATCCAGCATTTTCATGTACATCAACTTTCCCATCACCAATATCTAACAGTTGTTTAGAGAAATTTTCGGCGGATGGATCCTGAAGGATATGAACGCGCATGTTCACCGTCAGTTGTACTTTTTCAACATTACGCCATAGTCGCGATGATTTTAAGCAAGCATTAATTTCATCAGCGTACGTTGAACGTGGAATAACGGGAAGTGTTTGTCTAAAATCACCAGAAAGGAGTAACAAAGTGCCGCCAAATAATTTATCATTGTTTTTTATATCCTTTAATGCCCTATCTAATGCCTCAAGCGAATGTTTGTGTGCCATAGTGCATTCATCCCAAATAATAATTTTACATTGTTTCAGCACTATGGCCATAGACGATTGTTTTTTTATGTTGCACACTGCATCTGGATTATTTTGAATGTTCAACGGCAGCTTAAATGCTGAATGAGCTGTTCTGCCTCCATCTAATAAAGTTGCTGCAATGCCAGAAGATGCAACGGCCAATGCGATGTCATTTTTTGATCGTATCTCGATCAGAAGTAACGAAATAAGGAATGTTTTGCCAGTTCCACCTGGTGCATCCAAAAAACAGAATCCTCCTTTTCCTGCCGATACTGCCAGCATGATGCGGTCGTAAATAATTTTTTGTTCATCATTTAGTAGTGGAACATTGCGACTAACAATGCCATTTCTACAGTATCGTACTGTAGTTCACGATTGATATCTGTGTTGAGTAAATCAGATGCAAATTCGCAATAGCAATGCAAAGATCCTCGATAGCTATCAATGCTTCATTGTACATTGCATTACTAATGATATCGTTAGATCATTGCACCTTGTACAATGTCGATACAATATATCATTAGTCATTGAATCTTTGTGATTATCCCACAACATTTGTGCTCGAGCCGGGAAACATGTAGTCAGTACTATAGCAAATAGTAGACGAATTTGTGATCCTGTGCAGTTTAATGTTGCTTCAGCAAGCGTACTGTCCCAATGATTGTCGTCTTCTAGCAAGTCTATAGCAAGGCATGCATCTTTATTTAGTATTATTATTTATTTTTTATTTTCCGCACGGACCATGAATCATGTTTGCAGTAACAATATCAAAAAGTAATTGATCAGTAGACGGATCTGGAATCTCTGCAGAAATCAAACTGTCGATGTTTTCTGCACGTATTTTGTCGACCAACCAAATTAAAATGTGAGCATGAGGTAATCCACGCTTTTGCCATTCAACTGAATACATCCAACAACGTGTGGAGCCAAATACATGCAATTTTGTAATAAAGTTTATTAAAGACTTTAATTTTTGTTTAAACACACGTGCTGTAATATCACGACGATTTATTGCATTTTGTCCTGGTAATAGCAACGATGTAATTTCCTGCCATTTTGGATTACATGTAAAAGTGATGAAAAGACACGGTCGGCCATATTCACGCACGAAAGTCATGGCATCCTGAATGTATTCTTGCATGTGACGTGGACTACCTACGTACGATGATGGTAAGATAACAGAGTTACCGATTTCGGCAGTGTCAGAAAAAAAATTTTTAATTTTCTTCGCGGAAAGTTAAAAAAATTTAGGGGTGGACCACCCTTAACATTTAGGAGGATGAAAAATAGATGTTGTCCGATTCTCCCCCCTGGTCGATATGCACGCTAAGTTTCACGAAAATCGGTCGAGCGGTTTCAGAGGAGTTCAATAACGTACACCGTGACACGAGAATTTTATATATCAGATGTACATATATTTTGCCGTCGGCTATTGCACTCTTCTCGTTAAAGTAAAATTATGTGGTATATACTCGTAGTATGCAATATAAATATATGTACACCCGCATTTACATATTCAAATACGAATAACGTATGGTAACAAAAGTTGTTAACGAACAGCACGTCAGAAGGCAAATACGAAATTGAAAAGGTGACACAATAGGAAAAAGCAAAACCCTGCAAACATTTTATTTATCGGTTTTTTCAAAAACTTTATCGGAAATTTAATAATTTGCAAAAATAATAATTTTCGGACACCAATTTAAAAATTTTAAAATAAGTCCAAGGAGTGTTTTTTAAATTTTTTTCTGACTCTACGATATTATATTATTAAACGCCTCTCATTTAACTATGGAAATGAAAGATTTTAAAATAACTGAAATTTCTCAAACGTTTTTGAGAATTGAAGTTTTTTGGGATGCGTGTTTATTTGATATTTCAAATAGTTCACTTCACAAAAATTTACCAATTGCCTGTACCTAGAATCTGGACTTTTCGAAAATTGCGACAGCGAAATAGCGAAAAAAAGAAAAATGCGTGCGATTTAATGGCGGTCTAATAACAATTAAAATCTTTATTCCAGTTAATATTTTACTTATCCTAAAACTTAAGCTAACGGGATAAAACAGATGGAATGTTAGTATGTATGTATGTACCGGAAGGAGGAGAGTGTAATTCATTTCGTTAACTTATGGTAATAGATTAAGGTGAGTATATTTAACATTATTAGGGTAAGTACTTTTACACAATGAAAATAAAACTTTACAATTCAAATATAATGTGTATTTCAAAAGATGTGTTTAATTTTAACTTCATGTTTTGTTCATTTTAGGTTTGAACATATATAAGTCGCTTGACGCAACACTGGCCATCTTAACAGGATCAGCATCCTTTAACATCCATGGTAATGCGAGTTTATGAATGGGGCGCTTAATGGTGCCCGCCTTGGTTGCCACGTCTACCAGTCGTACCTTGCCGTCTTGGCCTTCGACGGTTGCGACGACGCGTCCGATTACCCACTGCTGCGGCGGCACGTTGTCCTCGTGGACGAGGACGAGGTCGTTGTGCTGGAGATTGCGTGAGGAGTGCAGCCACTTGTTGCATTCCTGAAGGCCCGTCATGTATGTTTTGGACCACTGTCGCCAAAACTGTTGCTTGAGAGAGCAAACAAGTTGCCATCTCTCGCAGCAACGAATTGGGTCCACTGACACCTGCTCTGGAGGTAATGCTCGCAGGGAGCACCCTATCAGCAGATGCACTGGGGTTAGTGTCTCGCCGTCATTGGTGTCCTGGCTCAACGGTGTTAGGGGTCGAGAATTGAGAACTGCCTCTGCTTCGGAGTATTGACAGCTCCTCTGTCGTGAGTAGAGCGTTGACGAGTGCGCGAACGACCAGATGCTTGGCGGATTTCAACGCCACCTCTCTTAATCCGCCGAAGTGCGGCGCCCTGGGTGGTATAAAGCCTAAGCTGAATCCTTCTTCGGTGGCGAATCCCATTAGATCTGGGGCTTGCGCTAGAAAGACCTCTTTCAGATCGCGCAGCCTGCGGTCGGCGCCGACAAAGTTGGTTGCCTTGTCGCTGAATATTTTCTGTGGCATCCCTCGGCGACCAATGAACCTTTTGAGGGCGAAAATAAAAGAATTAATATATAGGTCCGAGTTTTAAATGTACTGCTTTAGAAGTGAAGCAAACGAAAACTGCGATGTAAGTTTTTACGAGTGGTCGACCACGTATTTTTTAAGTTGTATATATGGGACCACAAAAACCTACGCCACATATCAGAAAGGGTCGTAACGCTCGAAATCTTTCTACTGGCAAATTTCACATTCTTTGGGTTTGCAACTTCGGCATGTAATGAAAGCAGTGTGTACAATTTCTTACGGTTCTACTGCAAGCTTCTCCAGCATTAATTGGCCATATGCATTCTCGAAGAAGCGCAATCAAAACTTTTGCCCCAGCGTGGTGATTTCGAAAGTGCAGGAACCGTAAGTAAGTGATGCGAATTTTTATTCAGTAATAATGGGAATTTGGTATCGCATGGGAGAGGTGTATTTATTAGGCGACCTCCTACTCGGATTAATTTAAAGGAAAGCGACACATCCAAGTACTCTTGCAAGAACGGGTTGAGTTTTTGCAAGTTTGCCAAACTCAAACTCAAACTAAACTCAGAATGTTGAATCACCTGAAAAATTTAAAAAAAACTCAAGTTTAATTCGTCTGCAGTCAGAGCTCTTCCCACAGTAGGCATTTTTGGTCGTCTGATCCATCGTAATAAATATGCGAACACACGAAGCAACTTTTGATGAGATTTTCAATCAGCTCCAATATAGTGTTATCTTTCACATTTGCAGAAAATGTGACAGCATTTTTCTTCTTCCCTTAGTCTTCGTTTTCTAGGGAAAGCTCGAAGTGAGCTTTAATTGGCCATACAGCGGGGTCTTCTAGGAGGAACTGTGGACCGCCAAACCATATAGAATTATTCAATTGCGTTACAACCCTGAGACACTTGATCCGCCGGATTTTATTTTGTTGGCACATGTCGCCAATGTACATTGTCAGTCAATTCCTGGATTTCGGACACCGTCGATGGCTTTGAAATTCTGCCAGCTAGTGTCGAGGCGCAATGGAATCGACTCATCCCAGTATAGTTTTTGAATCCAAAGCTATTGCTATAAGATTTTTGCTTTAGTAACTAGTGGGGCCAATAATCCCAGAGGATCGAAAAGGCGAGCGGAGACTGACAATATGTTCCATTTAGTGGCTCGCAGATCATTAAAGGTGGCATCCAAAACAAATCGAAACAAATCTTCTTTAGGCAACCAATGGGTTCCTAGTGTTTCAGTTGAATTTTTGTCATTGAAGCTTAATGACTTTTCAGTGCAATCACTGTCGAAAAATTTAGGGTGGTTCGAAAACCACGTCGTTAAGGTGAATCCTGCCGAGTTTAATATTTTAATTATTATTTTTTTACATCTACAGACTCAAAATTTTCAGATCCTGTCAATAAGCCACCGATATAAAAGTCTTTTTCAATGGCCAATGAACCGAGTGGGTATTTAGTTGTATTAGCATCGCTGAACATTTGTAAACACCAAGTTGCGAAAAATGGTGCAGGCGCCGTGCCGTAAGTGACGACGTTGAGTCGAAAAATTTGAATATGTTCTGAGGGGTGTTCCATACAATAAGCTTCATGTGCGATTATTTGGCGGTACATTTTAGTAATGACTGCCGTTAAAGCGTACTTATGTAAACGAAAACGAAGAAGAGTTGAGTACAATTCTTCTTGGATGGTTGGGCCTACCATAGACAGTTCATTCAATGAAATTTGAGATGAAGTACGACTCGAAGCGTCAAAAACAACACGTAATTTGGTTGTTGTGCTTTCGGGTCTCAAAACGCATTGAAGCGGAATGAAATAGTGTGGCTCACTCGGGATCTTATTGTTTGTTGGGCTCATGAGACCTAGCGCTTTGTATTCATTCATAAAGTCCAGATACATTTTACGAAGTTTTGGATCTTCAGTGTTCTTCTCTCCAGGGCCTGAAACCGCCGAGCTGCGGTTTCATAAGAGTGACCGAGTAACTTACGGTCAGCTTTAAATGGCATTCTGACTTGAAGCCGTCCTGAAGGCAATACTTGAGTTGTTTTCGCGAAAAATTTTTCACACTCTTTTTGCTCTTGTGTGAATTTGATGCCATTTGTTTCTGAAGATAATTCTTCTACAGCCAAAAACTTTTGGACCACCGAATTAATTGATGTTAAGTCATATTTAGATTGGCATAATGTGCTAGTTGCAGAAGGAGGAGCACTCAGATTGCTGGCATATTTGTCAGACACGACCCACCATAAAAGGGTTTTCTGTAGCGTTGGTTGATTAGGGCCACTTTTAATTTGGCCTACCGTTAACAGATCGAAAAAGGTTTCTGCACCCAATAAGATATCAATCTTTTTTGATTTATGGAATTCTGGATCCGCCAATTTAATATTGTGCGGAATTTTCCAGCCATTAACATTTATGTTATGGTCTGGATGATTAGCCGAAATGCAACGCATTATCCAGAATTCCGCTGAAAATTCGTAATTATTTACCCGGGACTTAACAAACGCGCTTAATTTTGTCCCCACTTTCGTATTGGAATTTCCAATTCCTTTTATGTTTAACGTTTTGTGTTGGCGACGAATCCGCAACTGTTGTGTCAAGTCCTCCATCATAAAGTTGACTTGGGAGCCTGAGTCCAGTAACGTTCTCGCAGGCAGGTATTCACCATAACTGGTCCTCACTTGAATAACAGCTGTCGCCAAGATTACGCGATCGCTGTATACATGGCATGTGTGGTTGATGGTTGCGGATGAGTTGCAGCGGGGAAGGTAACCAAGTACTCTTGCAACAGTTTGTGATGCGATCGATTGCATACACGACATCGATCCGCTCTGCACTTGGATACAGTATGCACCTTACGCAAGCAATTTATGCATAAGGGTACACATTTCACAAACTTGAACTTCTGTTGTACCGGAAGCGCTTTGAAAGTGGGGCAGGCAGTTAAAGGGTGTTTCTTTGACTTGCATTTTTGACAAGTTGGCTGCTTTGCCTCTGCAGCAACTAAAGCTGGGCCCGAATCGCGGCAGCGGTGAGCGAGCAAGTAATCGTATCGAATGAAATTTCATAACGTGTCGAGTGTGCGGATCGTCGCACTCGATGCGAAACGAATAGAAATTATATGAAATAACTTCCCTGGTGTAGCTCTAAATGACATTTTCGAATAACGAAACAAAACAAAAGAAAGAAATATTTGAATTGGAATTGAATGTAAATATTCAAATTTATTATACGTTTATATATAAATTTATTAAATTTAGTTTTTGCAGGCAAAAAAATTAACCCTAACGTGTTTTTTATTCAAGTTCATCCGACTCAGATGAAGAATATTAGCAAATGGCCATAAGGTCCAGGATTCGTGACAAAAGTAATCCCATGGCTTTACCTGAAGCAGCGTAAGAACATTTTTAATTACATTGTTTAACTTGGTATAGATTTTATTATTTTAAATCATTTGCAGCTTCAGAAAGCGGTTTAGACTGACCAAAGACGCATTTACATTCACCCTATCGGAAATAGAATTTAACGGGCATTTGCCAACCGCAGTACCACCAATTCTTCAATTAGCAGCGACTTTGTCCCTTTTGGCGAGTGGAGGCTATCAACACTCAGTTGGAAACGACTTTTTAATTGGAATGTGTCAAAGCACAACATGTAAAATTGTAGGGGACGTAGTTAGTGAAATGGAAACAAAACTTTGTCCACATTTCATTAAGTTTTCGCCAAACCGTTTATCTAAGTGCACAGAATACTTTGTTGAGAAATATAAAGTTCCAGGAGGTATGTTGTCGACTAAATAAAGATGCTAAAAATAAATATACAAATGTTTAGTTATCGGATGTATTGATGGTACACATTTTGGCCTTCAAAAACCAACTGTGAATGAACATATGTTTTTCAACAGAAAAGGATACCACAGTCTTATTTCAATGATAGTAAGTCGCATATACACATGGATGTACTCATAAATACATATATGGATTTGTAGACTACATACTTACGAATATGTATGTATGTACATACATGTATTTGCAGATTTGTGATTACGAACATCGAATTTTAACTCTTGATTCAAAATATGGTGGAGCCGCTGACGATTCCTTTGTATTGAAGCATTCTGCGCAGAGGAGATTTTTGGAAGAAGCATACATATATTCAAAACAATATGAGAAATGTCTGGCTTTTGGGTAATATATGCACTTATACAGCTGTAAAATATATTTATAAACATATCTACGTATTTTCCTAATTAACAGGAGATTCTGGATATCCTTTGGAACCATGGTATTTGACACCATTTAGAAACCCCGAAGTTGGCTCGTGCCAAGCACGGTTTAATGAAATCCATGCAAAAGCACGCTGTATTGTTGAACGAACCATTGGTATACTGAAAGGCCGGTGAAAAATTCTTAGTAATGATAAAAGAAGTCGGTATAGTCCTGAAAAGATGGCAAAGTTCGGCAATGTATGTGCAGCGTTGCATAACATCTGCATACAATTTGAAAATTCAACATATTGTAGATATTTTGTAAACGAAAATAATGATACAGAAATAGATACCAGAAATGAGACTCAATTAACTAACATTGGTCATAAAATTAGAGATCACATTATGTTGTCTTTAGATAATAATTGAATTAAACGTTCGAACAACATTTAAATTCATATTTTATTTTAACAAATATATTTTCAATAAAGAACTTGGAAATAACATATCTTATATATTGGTATTTATTTATGGATTTTTCTCTTTAAAATATCAAGCTCATGAGTTTTAATCTGCAACTCTACAGCTTTTATTTTCATATCTGCAGCATGTGCCTCTTCTTTTATTTGGAGAGATCTCTCTTTTAGCGCAAGTAGTTTCTCAAGATTTTTATTTATTTGCGCTTGCGTTACTTCATATGCGCATAAATTGCATTTTAAAAGAGGAAGCTTTTCACTTTCGACAGTGGGTTTCACTTTACATGATTTTGTCGCACTGCCACTGGTGGATGGAATCGGATCTTCTCCTTCCTCGTTATTTACAATCATTTCGACCAACTAATTTAGTCCTTCTTCGGGCTCTACATTTCCAAAAGATTTTACTACGGTTAACCCTTCTACAGCAACATCTATCCCCGTAGCTTGGAGGAGTTGCTCTTCTGCTGCAGTTAATAGCTTTTGGCTTTGTTGAAAGAAATTTTTTTTTACGTTGTGCTTCTGATCAGCAAATACCTATTTTTGTATTTTATTATTATTTTAATCATCTCTTATTTTACTTATCTTACTTTTCGCCAAGATTTAGCATCTTTCATCGTTGGCCCGGCAGCGTTCAGTTTTAAAGTCAATGCCTCCCATAGCTTATTTGCTGCAACTTTGCCTTGCTCACAATTAGGCAAAATATTTTTTGCCAAGTTCTGATGCTGTAGCATAAAGTCACTCATCAAATTTTTTGACGCATATTTATTTTGGTTACATTGGTCCTTAAATTATTAGTTATAATTATATTACATGTTAAATAAACTAAATAAATGAAAAATAACTTACATTTTACCCCTCAGATTATTTTTAGCGGATATATTAAAATTTTTTTTATTTAATTTGTGCTATAACGTTTCTCAAATAGCTAACGAATGAAATTTCGATTCTTCCGTACAAACAAGAAATCGTTATCGAATGAGAAAATTTCAAGTTTCGAAAGTGCCTATTCGATAGCTACAACGATCCGAAAATAAAAATTATTCATAAATTTCGCTCGTTAACGTGTGCCGCGATTCAGGCCTTGGACGATGACAACAACTGATAAGTCGATGTTGCGAGTTTTCAAGAGAAAGGTTCTGCGGAAGATGGTTCTTTGCGCGTTGGCCACGGCGAATATCGCATTCGATGGAGCGATGGACTGTATGAAAGACAGTGACTACGCTGGCTAGGTCATGTTGTCCGAATGGTCGAAAACACTCCAGCTCTGAAAGTATTCGACGCAGTACCCGCCGGGGGAAGCAGAGGAAGAGGAAGACCTCCACCAGGTGGAAAAGCACCTGGCTTCGCTTGGAATATCCAATTGGCGCCACATACCGAAAAGAAGAAACGACTGGCGTCGGCTATAATCGCGTAAGCGGTGTCTACACCAGTAAAAAGAAGAAATGAGAAATGGTTGGTAACGATTTATTGCTTAACCCTTTCAGACCTGACACTAAACTACTGAATTTTTTTCCCCCATTTTTAGAACATACAGTCTTTATGTGATATAAAAACATATTCGCCATCTAAATTTTTGTGTTTCAATTTCTTTCTAGGGTTTCGAGGGCCCGCACATTTGATGCATCTCGGTCTGATTTCGTTTGAAATAAACAAACCCACACATGCTAACTATTTAAACTTTTTATTTATTTTTTAGTGTGATAAATAGTGAAACAATTCTTTTTCTTATTTAAGCATAAATATACATCGCACTTGGTGCATTGCGTGCACGAACGTGACTTACACTCTTTTCGACGGCACATACGGGCTGATTTTAGGTCAGATTCTTCTGGCCAGTGATTGATACCATCTAGCCGCTTTTCAGGGTATGGTTGGTCTGCTGGACCGTATCGTTTAGAAGGTGGAGTTCGTTTTAGTTTGATCAGCTACCAAAGCTTCTGCTAGCGCAAGCCGAAAACTTAACAAATAGTGTATAGCCTTTGGTGGCATTCTAATTTCCCGACAAAAATTACGACACTCCATCCAAGCATTGCAACACGCTAAGTCAATGAAATGAATAATTACCTTTGGTGTCCACTTTCGGGTTTTAAAAGATGTACGCTTCCATTTGTTGGTCGCAAATGTCCACACAACCCATTAACTTATTGTAGTGCTGGACTATATTTGGACGAGCAACTTGGATGATTTTTTTTTTTTTTGCACCAACGACGAACGTCATCCACTGGACTGCAGCCAAATGCGGTTGAGGCCAGTAAAACTGACTTTGAGTCCTTCCATTGTACAACGACAATTTTGCTATTTGGATTACAAAATGCCTCCATATCTCCTCTTTTCATTTTTTTGTCGTTGGTCAAACTGACACATTTTATGCGGTTTCGCATAATTGTTCCAGTTCCGTAAATTCCATTTTCCAGAAGCTTTTCTAACAGCGGTAAAGTAGTCAGGTATCTGTCAAAAAATACTTTTGACCCTTCTGGTAAGGTTTGTGTCAGACGCAAAACAAATGCGGGACTGATTCCAATATTTTCCTCCAGTAGAGGTGTTGTCTTGCCCTGACAAATCTCGAAATCGAGAACAAGTCCATCTGATGTGGTCAATACTTCGTTTTTCGGACAACGACCAGTAAAGGGTATCATTTGTTCGTCTATGGAATATGCTCCCCCCCCTTTTTTTTCTTGGAATTTTCAAACAGGCATTTCGTACTGCATCAATAATTGGTTGCACTCTCCAAAAAATATTGAGTCTTCTTTGGGTTTCAGGAACGTCGCTTGGAAAAACGACGTGGAATGCTTCTCTTAACTTAAAAAATCTGTCGCGAGTCATTGTTTCCGCTACCAGTGGAATTTTAAATTTGTTCTGCCAATACATTCGAATTCTAGAAAAGTGAATGCAACCCATTGCAATGTGGATTCCAAAAAAGTTTTTGATTTCCTTATTAGTGCAATTAACCGCATTTTCGAAAAATACGTTATCAAAATATTTAGCGAAGTATTCTAGAGGTGTCGGCGTATCTACCGCATAGTCTTGCAAAATCAAATCGTATCCAAAGTGAAATTCAAAGTATTTGAAGGAAACTTACTACAATTTTTCAACTTACAACTTCCTCTGCAACAGGCATATCGATAATTGGTTGGCAAAAAGGTTTCCTTCTCCAAATCGGCGGACGATTTGAACTCTGTAACAGTGTCTATCAGAAGGTGCATCTAAAAATCACACCATCATACTAACCGGTTCAATATTTTCATCGTGACCTAACTCAGGAAGCACCGCACCTACGTTTCCTTCAATATCTGCTTCTTCCTCGCCTTCACTATCCGTAATAATTCATAATTTTTGTCTCGTTCTTCATCATCGCTGCTAAAATCGCCCCTGAGGCCTCTAGCACTGCCAAAATATCATCATCTGTAAGCATTTCTTTGAAATGAACTGCAAGAAAAAGCACTTGTGTTTAGTTACTTAAGACCTGATACGCACAATTGACGCACTTGTTGAAAAGTACGGCTAAAACATACTTACTTTGCATTGAATCACTCCTATTCATTTTAAATATTAGAACTTACTATTTTTTTAGTTATAATATGCACTCTTCACTATTTTTTCACTAATAATATTTTAATAATATTAAATACAACTTACTGCCGCAGCTCTCTTTGAAAAAATCGAAATACGACTTAAGAATTTCATCACCACGGTAACGGTAAACCGAATAGCGAAACAGTTCAAAAAGAAAAAGTACACAATAATCAGCACAATCGATGCATTTCGGACTTTTAACATACGTGCATAAATAGTAGAGATATTAACATTGAAACTTGACCGCACAATTGATGCATCACGGTTTGAAAGGGTTAAAGGAAAAGCCAAAAACCTGCATTCAACATTAAAGGAAGCGAAGCAGATTTTTACGCTAGCGGTGGATGGATTAATTAAAAACTGTATACAATCTTTGAGAAAGTGCTTAGAGTCGCGTCAGAGAAGAAACGCTAGCTAATTGTATGCCGTTTGCGGTTTTAAAAGAAAAATGGGAAACCATAGTTTAACTCCTTACAAATTGTATAAGTTATTGCGAATTTGTCGCGTTTTAAAAAATTTAGAGTGAATATACACTACTAACCATTCCTGAATGGAACGTGGATATTCAGGTAAATAATGCAGATGACGATAATGATAATGAGGGCAGTTTAGACGAAGACTACGTTTGAAGGATACGGGAGAAAATCAAACCAAATGAAGAAGTTAAAATATTCAATAAAGCGCTGCAGTGGGCTAGCGTCGATCAAAACGATGTGAGTGAACTGTGAGACCTACGGGAGAAAGCTGTATTTCAGTTATTAGAAAAACAGAATTTAAATGTGTAAACATGCATATGTCGAAGAAGACTCATTTATTTCCATTTTCAACACGCAGCATGTTCTGTTCGTCTAGGTGGCGCAACATTAACTAAACTCGCCACGCACATTCTATGCTACTTCACACTTTTTTGCATATCATAATGCCATCTCTTTTCTACGCCCCTACGAACAGACCTTACTCAGCAGCAGAGTATGTTTCTTTCCCTGAGCCGCTGTGCGTTCTGAGAACCGTAAGCGACATCGTGTCGCCATTCAAAAATGTACATGCATGCACAATGGTCCAACTAACCATTCTATGCCACACATATACAGTGGGTTAATTTACCATTCTACGACACGGCCTTTCTGACAAATCACACGTCCTCGTGTGTTAGATCTTGGCTAAATGAGATAAGCCGCCCCCCTAATGCCACTACACGAAAACACCACCACCACCAATACACCACACACAGCACCTACATTCCACAGGACGCACACATCAACACACGCGAGAGGACATCCACACACGCAAACACATACCACACTGGTGAAAAGGGTCATCTAAAAAGTTTAAGATCAGTCTCGTTTTGATCTACGAACGGAGCATATGCATCGCTGTTTGACCTCGCGCCTTTTCGGTCGTCTTACGCCAGAATAGTTCCGCATATTTATAAAATAAAATCACCTCCTACAATTTCGTAAAATATCAAATCAGAATATTGTAATTACTGTAGTTAAAAATTGTAATTATTAAAAGGTCTAAGGAAACCCAAAATGAATAATAAAATGTTAAAGAAGTGGACGTGGTAAGTGTCAAAAGACAAAAGTGAAGTGAGCATCTACTTAAACAGTGCTGCTTTAAACATTGGTCCTTCGAGCCGCAAAGAAAGGCACTATTTGAAAAAAAAAAAAGATTCAAGCGGCAAAATAATTAAAGTGATATACATAAAAAATTAAAGGTGCGGTGACATATATACACATATTAATTTACATATACAAAAAAATGTTTTCTTTTTCAAGAAAAAATATATAAAAAAAGATGCGGTGACAGATACATATATGTATATAATATTTACACATTAAAAAAAAAAAACAAATTCAAGGAAAAAATACGTTATAAAAAGAAAAAGTGGTGCATTCACATATACATACATATACAACATATAAACCAAAAATTTCAAAAAAAAAGTATATATATAATAATATAATTGCGGTATACATATACAATATAAAAAATAAAAAATAGTTTGAAAAACGGACACGAAGCGGTTCCGTGTTGTGGTAACAAAATCAAAAAAATACAATAACAACAAAACTTAACTCCGTGTGTGCAGTTATATAAAAAAAAAGCAAAAAGTAACATATGTATAAATACATGTACATAATACAGTGTTTAAAACCAAAAACCAAACAAAAATATGCGGAAAATCGGGCGCGAAATATTATTTATCAAAACAGCAACATCCACACGGGCGCGAAGCTCAATACATGAATAAAACAAAATCTTTGTGAAAATCAAACATTAATAAACATAAAACAAAAAATTAAAAAAAAAAAATTTAATTAAAAATAAAAACAAACGAAGGAAAGCCAAGCAACGAGAGGAAAATCCACAACCACGGAACAAGCACCAAAAAGGAAAGAAAACGGACAGGAAGCAGATTGTACGCAGTGGCATAAAGCCCTCAAAGTCCCTTGAAGCGGCACAAAGTGAGTGTATCAACTCCATTTATTATTTTAAATCATTTGAACTTATTTGCATATATGTATGTTGAAAGTTACAGTTGATCTCTATAAAAATTGTATACGATCCTGTAAATTTTAATAGAACGGTTGCTACCAAACTGTTCCAACTTACGGTTGGGTTCTGGGAAACCGAAAACAGTTTGGTACATTACATATGTACATACATCCAAATATATGTATGAACAGTATATAGTATAATATATATATATATATATTATATATTATAACGGGTGATTTTTTTGAGGTTAGGATTTTCATGCAGTAGTATTTGACAGATCACGTGGGATGTCAGACATGGTGTCAAAGAGAAAGATGCTCAGTATGCTTTGACATTTCATCATGAATAGACTTACTAACGAGCAACGCTTGCAAATCATTGAATTTTATTACCAAAATCAGTGTTCGGTTCGAAATGTGTTTCGCGTCCGTGTCCGATGAGCGATGAGGCTCATTTCTGGTTGAATGGCTACGTAAATAAGCAAAATTGCCGCATTTGGGGTGAAGAGCAACCAGAAGCCGTTCAAGAACTGCCCATGCATCCCGAAAAATGCACTGTTTGGTGTGGTTTGTACGCTGGTGGAATCATTGGACCGTATTTTTTCAAAGATGCTGTTGGACGCAACGTTACGGTGAATGGCGATCGCTATCGTTCGATGCTAACAAACTTTTTGTTGCCAAAAATGGAAGAACTGAACTTGGTTGACATGTGGTTTCAACAAGATGGCGCTACATGCCACACAGCTCGCGATTCTATGGCCATTTTGAGGGAAAACTTCGGACAACAATTCATCTCAAGAAATGGACCCGTAAGTTGGCCACCAAGATCATGCGATTTAACGCCTTTAGACTATTTTTTGTGAAGCTACGTCAAGTCTAAAGTCTACAGAAATAAGCCAGCAACTATTCCAGCTTTGGAAGACAACATTTCCGAAGAAATTCGGGCTATTCCGGCCGAAATGCTCGAAAAAGTTGCCCAAAATTGGACTTTCCGAATGGACCACCTAAGACGCAGCCGCGGTCAACATTTAAATGAAATTA
The DNA here is from genome assembly GCA_037783105.1 of Bactrocera zonata. Lineage (NCBI taxonomy): Eukaryota > Metazoa > Arthropoda > Insecta > Diptera > Tephritidae > Bactrocera > Bactrocera zonata. The sequence continues at coordinate 2,613,813 of JBAWJQ010006683.1, forward strand.
TCTTCAAAAAGTAAATGTCATGAACCAATCTAACGTTTCAAATAAAGAACCGATGAGATTTTGCAAATTTTATGCGTTTTTTTTTTTAAAAAAGTTATTAAGCTCTTAAATAATCACCCTTTATATATACTGGCATATACACATCTGATAAAAGGCCTACTTATGCTTACATTTGTGTACCTAAACCCACAACACTAAAAATCAAAACGAAAAAAAAAATTTCAAGTATTCACTTGACAAAATTTTCCGGCAATATCCCTTATACTCAAAACAGTATAAGCAGGATTGCGCAAAAAGTAAGCTAGGGCAATTGCGAAATTTAAAAAGAGAAAAGAAAAATAACAAAACCAAACATACATATATGCCAATAGTCACCACTTTCATATGTACATACCTTACATACCGGAAAAAGTGAGAAACAAAACTAATGCGACATACACCCACATGTATGTATGTATAAACACTAAAATCTATATATATAAAAGAAAGTTGATGTTAGTTACACCATTTATAGCTCAAGAACGGCTGAACAGATTTGGCTGAAAATTGGTGGAGAGGTAGCTTAGAACCAGGGTAAGGACATAGGATACCTTTTATCTCTTTATGTCAAAATTTAATACAACTCATAAATACAAAAATTATATTTCAAATCATAAGCATGTGTTCAAAATTCATGTTTGTAGGAATATTTCATTTCTTCAAAAAAAAAAAATAAAAATAAATAAATAATAAAAACAACCTCATATATTATATATATATATATAAGAAAGTTGTTGTTAGTTACACCATTTATAACTCAAGAAAGGCTGAACCGATTTGGCTGAAAACATAATAATTTCAAAATTCATGATTGTAGGAATTCTTTGAATATATGCGTACCATTTTAAACAGATTCTTCTTCAAAAATAATGCAATTGCTAAGTATTTGGAATAGTAGAAAAGAAACCAAATATGTACCAAATATACCACGTGCATCCCAAAATACTGATGTCATAACCTTTCCAGCCGCCTTTTTCGTCTTTCCACGCCTGAGAACCGGTTGCTCATGTGTAGTTCACTAGAATGACTGTCGATTGGACTCCAGTGGGAAATGATGGAGCTATGTTTTTTATCACCGACTCAAAAATTCGGCTTTATTTCGTAATTTTTTTTGGATTATGAATATGTGGGGCACCCGCTTTGCACAGAGCTTTCGCCTCTTTAAGCTTAGCAAATATCTTTTCATCGGTGGATTTCCCTGAGCCCAAATTCAACAGTATTTTCATCCAAAAAGCAATGATTTATTAACACACGAAATGCTCTATGATCCATTTTTTTGTAAACTAACACAAGTTGTTTCACAGAAATGCTATATCTTATTAACTAATAATTATAATCCAACTAATAGAAATCATATAGATAGTAGTGGTAGTATTATCTATGTATCAGCCACAGTGAAGCGTGGACGGGTCCTCTAGTTTTACATATTAACAAAAGTGCATACCTGCACTTCACCGATTTTCTATTCCCGCGTTATCCGTACGGCAAATAATATACGCACATACATACGGCATATAATTTGCCTATGCCGGTATATACAACGTACGTAGGGTACAAAATTAAATTAAAATTTCACAAAATTTACAAAATTTGAAAAAAATGAAACGATAAATGCGAAATTTTAATTTATTAAAAATTTTAAAATTTACTAATTAAAAAAAAAATTAACGGTCAAAATACACAAAAAATTTTAAGAGTCGGTAGAAAGGAAAAGCAAATACATAAGTATTGCCATTTTCAAGTGTTCACACATACATACTTATATTCAAAGACAAAATCGGCACATGTCCAGCAATACCCCTTGTTCTTGTTAAAGCACAAGCAAGCAGGATTGCAAACAAAACAAAAAAATAAATTTTAGCATCTTACGTATGCACATAAACACGCACATATTGTGCAAACTTATATACAAAGGTCATCAACCTTTTTCTCCTTTTTGCATTATCGCTCGTAGACGCAAGTATTTGCTAACGAGTACGAAACATTAAATAAAATAAAAACAAGAACAAACTAGTGGCTAAATACATAAGCACCGGGAATAAGTAAAACGAAATACGAGTTATTTGATACATTGCGTATACAACAGAAAAAAAACTTTTTATCTTAAAGATTTCACGCGTACCTGGGCAATTTCTGGACACATCCAAATCTGACGAATCAGATCTACCTGAAAATTTCAAATCTTCAGCATACTCCAAATATGAAAACTGCTTAGACCAGTACGAAGAGACGAAAGCTATGATCTCCAATCAATTGAAATTAATTAAAGCAATTGCACCTACTCCACAACCGAGAGTAGAGCTGACACAAGTTCAAAGCCAAGAGGCGAGTTCAGGCATCCACCTCAAGGTGCCCGCATGTGGCACTGAAATATTTCATGGTGGTTATGAACAATGGCCGTCCTTCCGGGACATATTCACAACCGTTTACATAAACTACCCAAAATTATCTAATGCACGAAAATTGTATCACCTCCGATACAAAACAAAAGGTCAAGCAGGGGTATTAGTCAAACAGTTCGCTCTTAATGACGAAAATTTCATTTATGCTTGGGAAGCTCTAAAAGCTCGTTACGAGAACGAAAGAACATTAGTCGAAAAACAAGTCACAATATTAATGAATTTACCAAAAATTCAGAAAGAAACAAGTGAAGAATTTATAAAACTTCAATCTACTGTTTCAAATTGCTTGTCGGTTCTAGCGACGCAGAATATTCCCACCGACAATTGGGACCCCATTCTGGTAAACATATAAACATCCGCATTACCAGAAAAATCGTTACTTTTGTGGGAGCAATCGCTCTCATCACGAAGAAAGTGCCCAACGTGGCAAGAAATGAATGATTTCTTAACTACCCAATATGAAATTGCGGAGAGGGTAGATAAAAAAATGGTCAGAACTAAAAACGTTCAACACGACCTAAATCGAAGCTTCATTAGACCCCAAGCGAGTAACAACAACAACTTAAATCGTAGTTTTTTCAAAACACAAGCGTTCACATCCGAACAAAATAAACATACGTCATGCGAACTGTGTAAAGGAGGGCACAGGCTGAAATCTTGCGAGAAATTTAAAAAACTAAACATTAACGAAAGAAACAATTTCGTAAGAACAAAAAAACTTTGTACCAACTGTTTGTTACATGCGCATGCTCTCAAAGATTGCGAAATCAAATTTAATTGCGTTTATTGCCATAAACGACATAATTCAATGCTTCACATTACAAATTTTCTAGCTTCGCTCAAAATAACGCCAATGTGAAAAGAGCTGCGGGATTAGTTGCAACAGCAAATCCCGACTTACTAAATTCAGAAAATTGCCAAGAAACACCATGCTGCTCAAAGGCTTTAAAAACTCAGACGTTACACAGGGAAAACCAAAGCAGTGTATTATTACCCACAGCAGTGGTCTCCATCGAGCACCGAGGAGAACTGTTTAAACTTAGGGCCTTAATAGACCAAGGATCTCAACGATCTTTTGTAGCGTCAAGGGCACAAAGTAGGCTACAACTGCCAACAAAACTAGCTAATTTTGAAATTACGGGAATGGGCGGAAGAGTAGTACAAAACTCAAGCAAAATCCGCCCCAAGCGGATAAGCGCATACAAGCAGAAGCTATTGTCTTACCGCAACTAACAAACATGCTTCCAAGCTATCATATAAATAGGAAGCATTGGCAAAATGTTTCATACCTTAAGTTAGCAGACCCCAACTGCAACACTCCCGCTCAAATAGATATTCTATTAGGCAGCGATCTCATACCACAAATTATTCTCGAAGGTATTGAGAAAATTACAAAAACACTTCTGGCGCAAAACACCATTTTCGGATGGGTCCTAAGCGGACTAGTTGCGGAACCAGTCACAACAATGACAACTCAAGTTGAGGAAATCTCAAACGAGTACCTCAATACTCAACTGAATAAATTTTGGGAGTTAGAAGAACTTCCCCCCATATCAATCACAACCCCAGAAGATCGATATTGTGAGGATTTTTACAAATCCACAACTACTCGATTAGATAATGGCCGGTACGTCGTACGACTACCACTAAAGCCAGAATTTCCCCACACACTCGCCTTAAGTCACTCTCGTACCTCTGCTATCCAACAGATTTAAGTATGGAAAAAAACCTACTTAAAAAAGGCGGGCTAAAACCAGAATACGATAGGGTTTTAGAAGAATATCTCCATTTAGACCACATGGAGGAAGTCAGCCCTGGCGAAAAAATTATAGCAGGTAAATACTTTTCATTTTACCTGCCACATCATGCCATAATAAAGCCAGACAAAAGAACCACAAAGGTAAGAGTTGTCTTTAATGCATCAAAATCATCAAGTTCGGGAATTCCCTAAATGACATTTTTTTTACGGGACCCACGCTTCAGCCAGATTTAATGCTCCTCATACTAAATTGGCGTATGTACAAACACGTTTTCAATGGGTATGTTGAGAAAATGTATCGACAAATAGTCGTACATGAAGGTGATCAAGATTTTCAGCGAATTATTTTCCGAAAATCTCCCAATAGTCCACTACGCGACTTTAAATTAAAAACAGTTACCTTTGGCGTAAACTGTGCCCCATACCTCGCCATTCGTACACTTCACGAACTGGCAGAAGACACAAAGTCAGAATTTCCTCTGGCAACACAAGTGTTGAAGACACAAACGTATGTCGACGACATTCTATCTGGAAGCCACAATCTTCCACAGGCATACGAGTCACTAGCACAAGTGACACAAGCGCTCAATACAGCAAGGTTTCCGTTGAAAAAGATAACGGCGAACCACCCTAATATTTTAAAGGACATACCTAAAGAAAATCTATTAGACACTAATTTCCTTAAATTCGAAAAGGAAAGCACAACAAAAACTTTGGGGATACAATGGAATGCGATATCTGACCAGTTTTCATACACTAATGAGTCAATATCCGCATTATCAGCTATAACAAAGAGTCAAATTTTATCCTCGGTGGCAAAACTTTTCGACCCCGCAGGATGGCTTTTGCCAATTATGATACAAGCAAAAATTCTAATACAAGAATTGTGGCTAGACAGAACTGACTGGGATGAACAAGTGAAACCACTTCGTTTAGAAAAGTGGTCCCAGTTCGCGGGTGATCTGAATGATATCTCACAGATACAAATCCCACGATGGATAAATTATGCCCCAGAGCACAAAGTCGAACTACATGGCTTCTGTGATGCCTCTGAAAAGGCATATTGTGCCACCATCTAAGTGCACACACAATCTGACACAGCGACCACCAGTCACCTACTGGTAGCCAAAGCAAAGGTGGCTCCGTTAGAAACAATAAGTCTGCCACGACTGGAACTATGTGGTGCGCTACTAGTAGCCAAACTAGTGTCCATGGTGCAAACGCATCTAAATATGACCAAATATAAATTTTATCTCTGGTCTGATTCCGAAATTGTATTAGCCTGGTTAGAAAAACCTCCACATGCATGGAAGACGTATATTTCCAATCGAACGTCTCAAATCCTTGACCTAGTGGGATCAGCCACTTGGCGACACGTGGGCAGTGCTGACAATCCTGCTGACCTAGGTACAAGGGTGTGCAAGCCTCTGCATCTTGCAACCTCCACTCTTTGGTGGAATGGCCCTCGATGGTTAATAGAATCCCCCGATTCCTGGCCACGATCGCCCATTCGCAATATAATTGCCCCCGAAAGTCGAAAAATCGACTATTTTCACACGACATTGGATGATACTGACATCCTTGAGCGATTTTCATCATAATCTCGAGCCCTCAGGGTAATCACTTACATGCTCAACTTCATAGAGCGACTCAAACTTAGAATTAAGGGAATACGCACAGTATATCCCCAAGGCGATACATTGACGCACCTAGACCTAGAAAAGGCAAAGGTCGCTCTTATCACTTATACTCATTCGCGCCACTTCAGCTGCGAGATGTCACTACTAAGAGAATCGAAGCCGATTGGCAAAAAGAGCTCACTCTTAGTACTAAATCCATTTCTGGATACGAAAGGTCTGCTTCGATCTAATGGTCGGCTTGATAACTCATGCCTGACATATAACGAACGCCATCCGCTAATAATAACAGAGAAGTCTCGACTTGCAACATTGCTACTCAAGTATATACATATACTAATGTTGCACGCGGAACATCGGCTTATGCAATATATAATCTGCCAAGAGTTCAATATTCCCCGGCTTAAGCCTCAAATAAAAAAGTGCATTTTCATGTGCAAGATCTGCACTATGCATAAACAGAAGATGAGGACGCAGATTATGGCAGCACTTCCACTGGAACGCTGCAACTTCGCTCTGCCTTTCACTATCACAGGTGTTGATTTTGCTGGGCCTTTTCAGATAAAGGCGTCCATGCTAAGGTCTCCTACCCTAATGAAAGGCTACGTGGCTGTCTTTGTCTGTTTTACGACAAAAGCAGTCCACCTCGAGCTATGTACTAATCTGACAAAAGAGGCTTTTCTCTCGGCATTTGCTCGCTTCGTCGGACGACGCGGTTTTCCGTCCTTTATCGGAGCTCAAAGAGCCACAGAAAAACAGTTTGTGGACTTTATTAAACAAGTCTCCCTGAGATTGTACAAAAGTACGCTCCCCAAGGCATTAATTGGCAATTCATCCCCCCAAGAGCTCCTTGGGGGTTTATGGGAATCAGTTGTAAAAAGCTTCAAATCCCACTTAAAAAAGGTAGCTGCAAACTACAAATTTAATTACGAAGAATTTACAACACTATTAATTCGCATTGAAGCCGTTCTCAATTCATGGTCACTAACAACACTCTCGCAAGATCCCTCAGATCTCACAGCCCTAACACAAGGACACTTTCTCAAAGGAGCACTCATTCTGGCCACACCTGAGCCAGGCGTGGAGTCGCTATCCTTATTAAATCGATGGGAGAGAATTAATATTCTCCATCATAATTTCAGTCGCAGATGGAAAGAAGACTATTTAAAGGACCTCCACAAGAGGTATCGATGGAAAACATCAGAAAATGTGCCAAAGCTTGGAGACTGTGTACTGATTAACAACGATTGTCTCCCACCTACCGAGTGGCTACTTGGCCGTACAGAACAGCTCCATTATGGCTCAGACGGTCACATCCGGGTCGTTGATCTCCGTACTCAAAGCGGAATACTCACCAGACCGCTGATTAAATTATGCTTTCTACCAACCGCGGATAATAACGAAAACCCGATACTAAACAATCCGAACATAATGCCGAAACACAAATGAAAATAAATCAATAAAATCGCAACCCGCAACCAACCGTTAACAATAACAATAAAAATTTTAAAGAAAAAATGGTCGATCAATACGACGACCCAGTCATGCCACATAACGTGGCACAATCGCACATTCCATTTATATACTACCATGTATATTCAAATACAATTTTTTACAGAGATCAAGGTGGACGAGGACATGCCTACAATCCCAACACCAACTGTTCGGTCGGCAACCAACGGGGCACGTACTGGGCCTACTCCTCCACTCCGCCCAACCAATGCGACTGTATTGACTGCCGCTTCTGGTAGTGGCTCACGAGCAGCCCCATCAACGCCATCCGCTACAGTCGAACCGCGTCGCATCCGATGCCCGCTATATCGCCGGAAACATCGACTCCAGCATTGTGGGCTCTTTAAGGAGCTAACACCGACACAACGCCAGCGGGATGCCCAGGCACATGAGCACTGCCTCAGCAGGAGTGTGTTTCTGCCGATTTATGCCACACGTGTGCCAGACCACGTCACACACAGGACCACACGACGCGTTGTAGGTCGGCCAGCTGCCCCAAGCACGGGTAGATCAATGAAAGGAAACCGGACGGTACGACGCCGAACTACTGCAGCCCGGCCTGCGTCCCATCAATGACGTTCGCACCACGTTGCGCCAACCAGGCGTCGTCCAAAAGCGCCACAGCATCGCCCCGCTACTGGACTCAGCAACGTAGTGGCAACTCTCCAGCAACTTCAAAGATTGCTAGGCTGAATATTCGTCTAGGGGGGCCGGGATGGCTAAATGAGACAAGCCGGCCCCCCCTAATGCCACTACACGAATACACCACCACCACCAATACACCACACACAGAACCTACATTCCACAGGACCCACACATCAACACTACCCACACGTTAGAGGACATCCACACACGCAAACACATACCACACTGGTGAAAAGGGTCATCTAAAAAGTTTAAGATCAGTCTCGTTTTGATCTACAAACGGAGCATATGCATCGCCGCTTGACCTTGCGCCTTTTCGGTCGTCTTACGCCAGAATAGTTCCGCACATTTGTAAAATAAAATCACCTCCTACAATTTCGTAAAATATCAAATCAAAATAATGTAATTACTGTAGTTAAAAATTTTTTAGTTAAAGAAGTGAACGTGGTGCTGCTTTAAACAGATCTAGAACAAGATTTTCTCAGTTATCGTCAAATTTTATTAACTATTTACTTCATTTACTTTTATTTATATAAAGTCTAAATTTTTATACAAAACAATCAAATTGGTTTCACAATACCATCACATAAACTTTTTCATAACATTTTCTTTTAAATCAAACCTAACAATTCTTCTTTTCTATAATTCCAATTTTGATGTGTAATTATTCTTACCGATCTCCGCCACAACAAATCCTTCTGTTATGATGCGATCATCACTGACCCCCGCCACAGCATGTCTTTCTACTATGGTGCGGTCAATTGACCCCCGCCATAACAATTCCATCTGTTATTGTGCGGTCTCTACATCCACTCTTGGAATTCTAACGCAACTGCTGTGCCTTTTTATCTCTATTTCTCCTTTGAGAGTCAGATGCATCTCCTCTGGAGTCATCTAATTCTTCATCAATTTCTTTACTTGATTCTCTATTGGGCAATGCCCTCAAAAACTCATGTGCATACTTATAAGTTCTTTTGCTTATTAAAGACTTTAAAACATACCTATAGCCATCTAGTTGTTCGATTATTTCGAACGGACCTTTAAATTTTGGATCAAGCTTAGTTTGGTGACGCTCTTCGTTTTTTAGTAACACATGGTCTCCAACATTATATTTTATTATCTTTGTTTTATTCTTATCATATCTAAGTTTGTCATAACGAGCATTAGCCTCCATATTTTCCTTGGCTTGTTTTCTTATAGACCCTCTATCAATTACATTATCCTCTTCTTCACCTATTGGTAACAAACAAAGAGGTCTAGATTCTCTACCAATTAGTATTTCAAATGGACTGAACTTTGTGACTCGATTGGCGATGCAATTCATTGCCAATTGTACTTCTGTTAAATCATCTTGCCACGACCTATGACTGGTTTCAACTGCTGTCAACATACTCTTAAGTGTGCTGATTATACGCTCTACCTGGCCATTTGCCCTACTCGCGCCTGTAGCAATTAAGTGTAGCTCAATCTTTTGGGAGGAACAAAATTTACGGAATCCTGAGCTTGCAAAATTACGTCCCTGATCCGCTATAATGCGTGTAGGTACACCAAATAAGCACACGACGGCTTTAACAGCTTTGATTGAACATTCAGTATCAATATTTAAGGTGTGATGTAAGTAAACAAATTTCGTGAACGCGTCTACCTAGGCAATTACGTATTCCCTTAGGTCATTCTTTCCACTTATCTATCTGTTATGTCTATATGCACTGTGTGCCACGGGATGTCTACCTTAGGAATCGAATGTAATTCAGATTGAATTTTTCCAACTGGTGGCTTAGCTAATTAGCAAGTAATGCAATTTTCAATAAATCTACGAACGTACTTTGACATATTTTCAAACCAATAAAATCAATAGACTTTGTCCAATGTTTTCTCCCAACCTAGACAAATAATAGATTCAGGAAAGTGATTAATCACTGCCCATCTAAATACCCTAGGGATTACAGGCAAACATTTAGCCTTACCATTTCGTTGTATCTTTCTATATAAAACTCCTTTCCTTAATTCATAGGTTTTTAATAAATGTTCTGGCAATTCATTATTTTTGAACTTAGCTAATATATCTACTACAGGATCACGTTGTTGTTCAGAAATCAACCAGTTGTCAGTTACCTCGGTCAAATTAATGCGTTTTTCTGGAATTTTATTCTGATCATTATTTTTATCGGACACTGGATTCCGAGATAAACAATCTACATGCGCCATACGATCACCCTTCCTATATTCTATGTTAAAGTCAAACGATTGTAAAAATGCCCACCACCTATGTAACCTCGGCGTTAAATCTAGCTTTGTGCGACTAGCCTTTAAGGGATTACAATCCGTATATACGACAAATTTACGTCCCTGCAAGTAGTGGCGGAAGTGTGTGATACCATTGACTATTGCGAGCGTTTCTAACTCGTACGAATGATATTTTGACTCAGCAGGGGATGTGCATTTACTATAATATTCTACCACATGGAGTTTGTCATTAATTTTATGCAACAATATAGCACCATAGCCAATCGAACTTGTATTGGTGTGCAATTCGATTGCATGTTTCGGGTCGAATATAGTCAACACAGGTGCCTGCGTCAATACTGTTATACATAATTTTAGTCCTTGTTTTCTCATGTTGCTGTTGCCAAAAAATCAACATTTTTCTTTGACGTGAGTTGATACAAAGGCTTAAGCGTTTCCGAGAATTTTGGAACGAACTGTCTAAAATACGAAGCCAATCCTATGAATTGTCACAATTGCGACACAGATTGTGGATTTGGTAAAGCTAACAATGCTTTTACTTTATGTGCCTTTGGCCTAATTTCTCCGTTACTTATTTCAAAACCTAGGTACTCTATACGAGTTTTAAGAAATAAGCACCTAGTTATATTAAATGAAAATCCCGCTTTACTCAATGTTTCTAATACGATATGCAATCGTTCTAAAGCTTCTTCTTTAGTTTCGGCTATAACCAACACGTCATCAATATAAACGACAGCGCATGATTGTGCCAGTGATCCCAATGCTCTATTATGGTCCTCTGCCAACAGCTTAAAAACATGGTCAAAAACTCGTACTGACCCCCTGGAGTCACAAACGCGGTTCGTTCAATTGAATTTTCGTGTACTGGAATTTGGTAGAAACTAGACTTCTGCATGAATGTACCCATATCTAACTTGACAGACCTGTACAGTAGTATAGTGTTCTTAAAAATACTGCACTCATTCTTTGCTGTACAGTATACCTCTTAGGGCAGAAGTAGGTAGCACAGCATTTTTCTTGTCCTCACTTAGAGTGAGAACAGTATATGGTTGTACTCCTTGTGGGTGAGTACTACATTTGTCATTTTTTTAATACGCTGTACATTAAGCGAAATTATAAGGACAGCTTGCCTGTGCTATTATACAACTGTGCAGATGAGTTCAGTATTTTTCAACACGTACACAAACATGGATGCTAAAGAAAACGACGGCCGTGCAATGAACGCGCAAGAAAATGTAAGTTTTTGTTGCAAAAAATTATATTATATACAAATCTATTTTGTAACTAGAAATATCTGTTGTTTTATAGGTTTGTGATTGTCTTTTGTATATTTGTGGTAATATAGTGCACGAGCCCCAGGCAAAAACAGTGATTGTCGAATATATGTATTTATGTAAATGTTAATTATTGCATATATTGAAATTAAATTGTTTGAAATCAGACTTTACCCTTGGACAGATCAAGTGAGTCTCCATTTAAGGAGTACGCTGCGATTATAAAATCAAAATTATTAGCTGGTGAGCTTAAACCTACCGTTTCTCGTGGTCGGAACAAGGTGTGGGAGACCTTTTCTCGAGTAATTGATAAAAACGGCATAGAGACGACTGATGCAGTAGTGTGCAACACTTGTAAAAATGTGTATAAATTTGACAAAAGCACATCTAATTTGGTCAAACACAAGTGCTACATAATGGCCAATAGCCGTAAGCGCAGTCTTCCTGCCGTTGATGTTAATATTGAAACAAAAAAGAAATGCATCAAACCAACAACGGAGTGGATAGTAAAGAATGGTCGATCATTCCATATAATTGCGGATTCAAGATTAAAAAACTTGGCCCAGTTTTTTATTTCTCTTTGTGCGAAACTGGGAGAAAATGTAAATATTGAGTCAGTACTGCCGCATCCCACAAGTATATCGCGAAACATCGGTGCGCTCTACGATTTTCATTTTAATGAATTGAAATCCGAGATTCAAGAGCACAGAAAATATGGATATAGTATCACTTCGGATATATGGACGGACGACTTCTTCAAAGAATCCTATATATCACTGACGATGCATTACGTCAAAGAAGGCACACTTAAAAACCGTCTGCTAGCAGTAAAATCAATGGGTAGAATCTCGTATACTGGTAAGAATCATAAAATGTTATTGGTTATATTGGAATCTGTGTTTTATATCAAAATTTTTTTAGGCAATGAAATTCAAAAAAAAATTAATAGAATTTTATGCGACTTTGGATGTGATTTGCTGATGGACGATCCAATCATTGTTACTGACCGAGGAGCCAATATGAAAGCCGCTTTCAACGAACTGAGCACATTACACTGTGTAAACCACTTGGTTCACAATGTGATTGGCAAAGTTGTCAATGAGGTATCGGAATTGCTGGATTTAGTAAACCGTTGCAGGAATCTTGTTAAGTATTTTAAAAAATCTGATCAAAACACGACGCTGACAACAACTTTAAAAGGATTTTTAATCTTCTTAAGTCGGTTGAGTTAAACTGGATGGAAATTTCGCAGATTTTGATGGAAAAAAAGAAATATCTAGATATCTTCAAGATATCATAATGACATTAGCGGACTGGTGAAACTTCTTGCTCCTTTTGAAGCTTGTTCGAAAAAGCTGGAGGGTAGCAATTATCCAACATTGCATTTGACTATTCCACACATTAATAACCTAAAAAAATAGCCACTCCGAAAGACAACGACATCGAAATTGTACAAAAATGCAAGTTTTCACTTCTAAAATATTTAGATTCCATAGTTCTTGCTAATTTAAAAAAATTTCATAACATTGCCCTATTTTTATTTCCACCCACAAATAAATTGACAAAATTCACAGATTTAGAAAAGGAACAGGTTGTCAAAGACATTGAAGAAATGATGATTATATCCTATATTCAAGATGAAATTCAAACGTATAAAAATATTAATAAAGCTTGCAGTGAGGATTTTGATGTTCTGCAGTGGTGGTCAATTAACAAAGACCGTTTTCCGTTGCTCTACCAAATTAACTGCAAGATATTAGCAGCTCCGGCGAGCTGAAAGAGTTTTTTCTGTAGCAAAAAATTTAATCAGCGAAAAACGCTCAAAACTTGCCACCACTGAAGACTTGGTCATCAAAATAATGTTTCTCCATTCCAATATTAATGAATTAAATATAGAATCTTTTGAAGCATAAAATAATTAATATAATTACTTTGAATTAAAATATTAATAGTTGCTAAGCTCTATGTTTTATAATAAACACATTTTCAATGAAAAAATAAAACCAATATTTGTTTATCTTATTCTTACATATGACATACCAGTCTTGAAGTTTCTCTCACTGTACAGTAAGTAAACTGCACACCAAAACACTGTACAGTGCGTAAACTGCACACCAATTTTGCTGTACTCATTAACAGCTGTACAACTATGAAGTGAGTGGAAACACTGCCTGTCAATACAGTCAATATTTCACTATTCACTCACACTCAAATATACTGTGCAGAAAAAGAAGTGTACCCACTTCTAGAATAAGTAATTCATTTGCCGTTATGGGTGCATTCATGCAGAAGTCTAGTAGAAACCACTAGCTATATCTAAGCACGAGAAATATTTTGCATCGCCAAGTCAGGCAATCTGGTCTGCGATAACACAGTACAACAGCTAATCTAGGGGGTGAGAAATTCCAAGTCATGGTGATGGTACTAGGTCAGTATAGTAAAACCCTCAAAGGGTTTGCCGTTCGTATGTGTCAGTTTTTTTATGACCTTTTAAATTTTAAATTTAAAAAAAAACTGATACATACGAACGCCAAACCCTTTGAGGGTTTTACTATACTGACCTAGTGCCATCACCCTGACTTGGAATTTCTCACCCCCCAGACAATAATCCCAAAAATGTTCCACAGTGTAAGAGGCGAAGGATACCTATCAGCAATGGTATTATCATTTAACATCCTATAGTCCAAACAAAGACGATCAGTGCCATTTTTCTTTTTTACTAACATCATTGGGCTGGCGAAAGGTGAGCAACTTCGACGGATAATATTTGCTTTTAAGAACTCATCGATTTTACAACGCACCAGGTTTTTTTCTTCCTCGCCTAGCCTATAGGGACGTCAATGCACTGTGTTTTGTGGATCTATTAACTTAATTTCCAACAGTCCTGTCGAGACTCGAGTTTTTGGTATTCCGCTAATAAACCAGTCAGAGTAGCATTTTAGGATATTTGTTAAGACAATTTTATCGGAATCAACTAAATCTGTATCAGAACTTATAATGTGAGGATATCAGTTAAAGTCACCATATCTGTCATTTTCTTTTTATAAATTTGAAATTTGTCAGCGTCTATCATTACGCCAAAGCCTTGGCTAAGGATCTCTCGACCAACTAACACATCGTATTTCAAATACTTGTCTAAAATTACATGTAACAAAATCTCAAAGCAGTATTGATCAATATTTATATTACATAAAACGTGTTGAGTGCTATAAATTGCATCGTTATTTATGCCATTGAGTTTTACAACATTATTAACTTGTTTCCCTTTAAATTTATGGACTACACTTTCCTTGACTAGCGAGCACTCTGCACCAGAATCAAAGCAAAATGGAACAGACTTACCGGATGCCTTTATTGTTCCAGAGGGTGGAGCTACTGCGCAGATATCCACACGCTTCTCAGAAATTCTTTCATATCCACCTGATCGGCCTTTAGGACATGCGGTTGCAAAGTGCCCAATTTCGTCGCATTTGAAGCATTTGACACCAGGTCGATCTTTCACACCCGTCGTATTTGTGCTGTTGTAGGTTTTGCCTTTTTTCTGGCCCTTCTGCAAACGTGCCCGACATTCGGCAGATTTATGCCCAACCTTTTCGCAGTAATTGCATTTCACCAGGGACGGAAATTTGAACTTTTTACGATCCAAGCCAGTTGCATCGTCTTCCATGCTGCGCTTAATGAAGGAGTGTGCCTGCAGCTGTTGTTGTAGCTCATTGCGAGTTCTTACATTGGTGGTAAAAATCCAGCGCGCTAACTTGCCCCATGTGAGCCAAAATTACAGACACAGCTATTTCTTCTAACTCCTTGGCTTTCCATTTAGACATAAGCATCGTGACAATACAGCTGCCGTATTCAGCAAAGCCTTCTTCTGGTTTCGGTCGACCATTCAATACTTTGAGAACCATGCCAGCAAAAGTTTCAATTCCAACAAAACGCTGAAGAAACAGTTCCACTGTGATGCGGTGCCTTCTATTGCCTTACTTAGTGCTATCACCATATTGCTACCTTGGAGAACGCTCCACTCCAGCAACGTCAGGGTTATATTTTGGTAGTGTAATGTGTGACGCTTTACGATCGGATTGCGGCGCCTTTGGATTTTGCATGCTTTTAAGTGTTTCCATCAGGTTGCGATTTTGCAGTTCCAACGCTAACAAATATGGATTAGTAGGCAAAGCAGATCCCACTTCTGATGTCGGAAAAGACTCATTTATTTCCATTTTCAACACGCAGCAAGTTCTGTTCGTCTTGATGGCGCAACATTAACTAAACTCGCCACGCACATCCTAAGTTACTTCACATTTTTTTACAAATCATAATGCCATCTCTTTTCTACGCCCCTACGAACAGACCTTACTCAGCAGCAGAGTATGTTTCTTTTCTTGAGCCGCTGTGCGTTCTGAGAACCATTAGCGACATCGTGTCGCCATTCAAAAATGTACATGCATGCACAATGGTCCAACTAACCATTCTACACACATACACTGTGGGCTAATTTACCATTCTACGACACATACATAAATTTATAATTTTTGGGTATTCGAAAGCGTTTACATTTTGCAAATGCGAACTGTCTTGGTTTTAATTAGTTCACGTTTTCGAGCGCGCGCTGTGTGTAAAAGTTTTTTACGCAAAAATTATGCCAGTTTTGTAAATACCATACATAAATCTTAGCCAAAAAACTGAACGTAAGAAGGAAAATTCACTTTGTTAGTATACATATGTGTGTGTGTGTGTATTAGTTGCCAATACTTAAATGCTAATACAAAATAATTACTAAAAACTTGTAAAAAAATGGCGTAAGAAGGAAAATTTAGCTTGTAATATATATGTATATATATATATAAGCTCATATTTAAAAATTAATCCGAAATAATTACCGAAAGTTTATAAAAATACGAAGAAAAGTTAAAACTATAACAGTTTTAATCAATTAATAACGAAACAAATAAAAAATAGCAAGTGGCGAGATAACCGATGTACTAGTTTTCAGTAAGCCATATAATAACAACAGCCAAACAAACAATTTTTAGTAACAGTTGGCAAAACAATTAAATAGCCATAGAAAAGGACGCTGTTAACCCAAAAGCAATAGACAGTTTTCCAAAATAGTTCGCAAGGAAGAAAATATATGGATCATTTGCGCAAAAGTAATAAGAGTGAGAGAGTAAGCTATTCACACCGACGTGTAGTGAAAAAGGAGAAATAACTACTTTTTTCGCGAGGTTAGAACATAATTAATCTATCGGATAACGAATAACCTATCGGTAACCAGTCTGCTAACTTATACCCGTTTTGTAGAGCAGTGTGAAAAGGTTAAAAGCCACAAAGGTATAAGGTATATTCAAAAGTAAATAAATATGTCCATTAAAAATAAAAATTTAATACATATGTACATTTTTTCAAAATCTTAAATGCAGAATTTTTCGTTTGAATAAGGTCTATTTTAAAAGTAAACAAAATGCAACACGAAATTTGTGTTAAAGGAAAAATTGAAACTGATTGATATAAATATTTCGTCAAAATTCTGTTAAAGTTATTGAAGGTTGAAATTTAGAGCATGACAAAATTGTAAAATTATTTTCTCATAAACCATTTGAGATAAATCGATGAAATTTTGCGAAGTCAAAGAAAAATGGTCTTTGTTTTAAATAACAATATTTTACATATTTTTTTGTTAAACAGTTAAAATTTTTCAGGTGTTCTTCGCTCTAAAAAAACTGAAAAGTATGTGACAGAACGCGGAAAATATTCACCTTTAATAATCTGCAAAAAAATTTTTGTTCATTCATACCATTCCAAAGATATTGAATTTTTTGTCCCCTTAGCTCTCTTAAAACGTATGGCACAACCATCGGAGATTTTTCGAAATTTTCATGGACCACTTGACGTAGTTTGACTCAACTACAAGTGGTTGCGCCAATATAACAAATAAAGAAAAAGAAAAGATTGTAATAGAAAGTAAGACCTAGCTTAAGTAAAATTTCCAAATAAACTGGCAGAAGAATTTTGGCTGTTAACCCAACAAGTCTTGTTTTTCTCATCGTGATTCACTAAACACGAAGTTTAGTGAAAATTCAGTTAATATAAGTAAACCGAAGTTTACTAAAAATTCAATTAATATAACTAAACCGAAGTTTAGTGAAAATTCAATTGATACAACTCGTGTTGGGAGTGGGATGTGCTAGCAGCGTACATTTAGTAGGTCTTCCTTACAGGCTTCGTAATGTTTTATATTTTTTTGGTCCGTACGAGAGGTGAGTGATCATTGTGCTTGTTACCAGGAGTCATGTTAAATAATAGTGCTTGATGTTGAAGAGGATTTTGCAAAAAAGTCTATAAATATTTACAATGGCGAGGAAACGTTTTAGGTCTTTCGCAGGAGTTGGAAGTTTAAGATCTGTGACAGTCTTTACATGATTTGGTAATGGTTCTATGCCGTCTTGGGTGATAAGATGTCCAAGGAATTCGAGTTTCGGTACTCCGAGTATCGACTTTGCGATGTTTATTGTCAAATTGTGATCTCGCAATCGTTGAAATACGTTTTGAAGGTCTTTACGGTGCTCCTCCGTCGATGTAGAAGCTATACAGTATCATCCAGGTAGACGAAAGTATTATCTATGCCGCGAGGGCCTTCATTGATGACCCTTTGAAATGTCATGTGTGTGAACTCGTACAGTCCGAAAGGTATTGTAACGGCCGTTTTGCATACGTCTTCTTCATAAATACGGATTTGGTGAAAAGCTTGAAGTCGTGGAGAAATGGAATTAGGTACCTGTCCGGTACAGTGACAGCATTCAAGGCACGGTAATCCCCACTCGGTCTCCAGGAACCAGGTGATAACCGCCTTGGTCTGCTAAATACCGGTTGTCCGGACATAATGATCGGGTGGAAATCTACAGTAGGATTTTGTTGAAACTTCTAGATCTAGATCTAGGCCGAGATCGATGTCCACGGTTGCCTATAACTTGGTCGAATCGTTGTTTGAGCGAAGCTATTTCGGCTCTCAGATCTTCGTCGGTAGATTTTTGTACGGTGCACAATTCGCTGCAGTCTCCTTGGCGCAATTTAATGGACTCCGTAATGGAATCGCGGATTTTCAACTTGCGTATATTTAGGTAACCGAGTGATCCATAAGTCGTGAAGAATGTTCTCGCTTAACGTGATTCCCACGGCGCGCTTCATTTCATTGTAAACGTCGCTTGGGTGCCGTTCGCCCGGGAGCATCTCGCGAAGTACACGCTGCAGGTGTCGCTGCTGGCTTTCAGTAAAATTTTCCAACAGTTTTGTCCGAATATAGCCATATTTATTGGTGCACGCAGCAGCATCAACTGTGGTGCGCAGTTCCATTAACTTTGAAGGTGGGACGGTTGCCAAAAATTAAATTTTATTATGTCAGCCACGATACCCGCTGCATCGAACTAAAAGTTTAAAGAGTAAAAATATGCCTTAACATTACTTATCTTCTAGCATCTGGGGCAACGGTAGTCGTGGTACAAAATGTTGTTCTGTAGCATTTTCTAAGATGTTCAATTGACTTTCGACGAGACTCTTGATAAAAAATGAGAGATATTAATAATTAAAAAAGTAAAAATATTCGGGGTCACCAATGTAGAGCGTTCGTGTTGGTACGTCCTTATACGACGAAGTTCCAAGAAGAAAGAGACCGATCTTCGAATTTTTTTTTTGACATAAAAGGAAAAGAAAGTCATGCATAGCAAAATGTCAAAGTAGCAGTTGAGTTGCCATGCTTAATACAATTATAATTAACTCCGAAATGAGTGGCGGTACAGCCATATATATATATATATAGTATAATGTTTATTTTATTACAGATAATAATAAAACATTGCGCACCACGAAGGAGCGAATTGAGTGATATTAGGTTGTCAAATATCTCCCTTCCGCCTTTATGTTCTTTATTCAATGCTTTATAAAAGGTGTTACACTGATCGGATTTAGTTCGAATATGCACCTTTTCGTTCGATAATCTGTTTCCATCTAGACGGCGACTTCATAATACCACCCTTTAGCGGATTTGCCTTTGACGAAGGAAACCTTTAAAATAGCGCGAGTGTCCATGTTTACACGTCTATAACTGTTGAACGCAATATCCAAACTAATCATATATAGCGTCGTTTTATAGGTTATGTCAAGACCTTTCGAAAATTTATAGCATTGCCTGATTCGAAATATTTTCCAAATTAATACTTAAATTATGTTAGTTTCTACCCTGAAATTTAATTACATAAAAACGACCCTCCGTGGCCAAAACGGGTGGAGAAACTGTGGTCAGAGTTTTCTTTGTAACGAAACGCCTTAAAAAGCCCAACCTGAATCTCCATCCAAAGGATAGAGGTAATTTTTATCTTAGAATTTGCAAATTGTACATGTAAACATATTTATGCACATATGCCCTTTGATTTATATAATCTCTGTCATTGGAAAAACCAGGTCCGGTCACGGGCCAGGAAAATCAAGACTCACAGGTTGGTGACAGGTGGCGGTCCCTATTCAAATGTTGAACGATTGGTACAGAAGTAAGTAACCAAATTTGCTAGTATGCAGAATTTAAAATAAGCTTTTATTTTGTTTTGAAATTAGGAAGAAATTTTTTTCGATTCCACTTCAACCCGATCATACCTAGTTACGCTTAGGGTGTTATTTTGGGTGTGTTACTTAATAAAGATCGCTCCTATACGAAAACAGGAGCTAAAATAATTTTTTTTTTTTAAAAACCCAAGTGTTATTAATTGCCGTCCAACGTGGGGCACACACTTAAAACGAATTCAGTGAATACAATCCTTACGCGTGTGGCCTTAAAATAAAGGAAACAATGTACTTTAAAGTTAAACAATTATCCTATATAAGGGAACTATATAAATTACTAAATAAAAAAGGAAAATATAATAATAAATAAAAATGGCAAACGCTGAATTACAAGCCTTGCAAGGAGTAGTTGTAGAGTTACAGAGAGACTTATCAATTTATAAGAGTCTGCTCCCATTATCGAAGCCTGAAAGAGGTGAAGATTTGTGCGCATATATAAATCCTACAGATGTAGATTTAAACATTTTTAAAACTATAAACACATTTAATGAAGATCCATTAAAAATAACACTAAAACAAACTTTGACAACATTATAGACACATTAAACATGTTCTATGTCGATCAAAGACCTTCGTACATTTTGGAGGAAGAAATGATGTGAATTCGAAAGAGACACCTACCACTCCACGAATATTATGATCAGATTTACCAGGCTTTGAACGTAATACTGTCAAAGCTTCAAATGACTCATAAAAACGAATTTGTGATAGGAGCATTAAATCATGAAGCTCAATCAAAAGCTATCAGGGCATACATATATCTCTGGACTAAGGAGTGCATTCATCAAGAACGCTCTGTACTCAAGATCCTGTACGTAATTTTTAGAAGCACAAGACATAGCCCGGGACTATGCAGCACGACGTAAGACACCAGCACTTAGAGTATGTACCCAGAATGCCACAGCCTGTACAAAACACACAAAGAAATATGTACAGTCAGCAACAAAGATAAAATCAAGTATCACGAGTCAATCCCATGGATCCTGATTCATCGACACGTTTCCGTCTACCAACGCGACAGAGCTACATGCTTCAAAATTTTAATCAACAAATTACGTCACCACACACAAATACAATCCATTTAAGCAACACAAGCATTTGGAAATCGTTTCAAGAAGAACAGAGACGGCACTGGTCAAAACGTACACACTAAAGCGCAACGTGTAAACCAGACGAACAATATGGGCAACGAGATACAATCATTATTTAACGAGCCAAGCAATAATTATACAGAAGAAGAACAGAGAACATTTTTTTACTAAGGCATCAGGACCTACCGATTCTACAAAGAACAGCACCAAATGCTATCCCCGTGTTTATATTAATAGATTCAGGTGCAACAAGTAGTTATGTTAAAAAAGATTACCCGTATGCAAAAAGCTTTTTATTTGAAAAATATTTAAATACAACTACTTTGCATGGTAGCTCTGTTATAACTCATAAACGTAAAACTAATTCGCTAAGATTTGATTTAGAATTCTTAGAAATCGATAAACTTAAAGATTCCGAAATATTACTTGGCGAAGATTCACTAAGGAAAATGAAAGCCAAGATAGATCTATTCAAATACTTCATAGTATTTACTAAAGTATCAAACCACTCTAAAAGTGCAGTAGTAATTTACACATTAGGAGAAAAACAATTTGATGATCAAGTAAAGAATTAAATGAAAAATAATTACGAAAATAAGAGTTTACCACAATAAAGGCAGAAATTAGAACAGAAACCAGCGATCCTGTTTTGGTAAGGAAGTATTTCTACCCATATGCAGATCAGTATTTTTTAAAAAAAAGAAATAAATGAACTTTTATCTAACGGTATAATTAAGGAAAGCAAAAGCCCCTATAATGTTCTCATATAGACAGTTTCAAAGCTTAATAAAATAACGATAGCTGATAGCTACCCCATACCAGATATAAATATGACTCTACAGAGCTTAGGATAAACAAGATACTTCACGACGTTAGATTTAGAGTCAGAGTTTCACCAATTATTAATTAGGGAAGAAGACAGAGAAAAAACGGCCTTCTCATTAAAGGAATAAATGGAGCCAAATATGAATTCCTTAGATTCCCCTTTGGATTAAGGAATGCACCATCTACATTCCAAAAATGCGTGGACAATATACTCAGACCACATATCGGTAAATGTGCATATGTCTATATACATAGATGACGTCCTGATATACTCGACCACACCCGAAGAGCATATGAGGGACATAACTAATATAGTACAAACACTGCACAATGCCAATATGAAAATATCTGAAGAAAAGTCAAAGTTCTTCCAACCCAAACAGAAGTTTTGGTTCACGTGATAAAAAATGGTAAAATTACGGTAGATCCTGCAAAAGTAGAAGTCATTGACAAATAGAGAATACCGGAAATTTTTTTGCTCTTTTGTAGGTTTAGCTTCATATTATAGGAAATTTGTCGAAAATTTTGCACATGTCCGCAAACCTCTAACCATATATCTCAAAGGAGAAAACGGAAATATATTATATCTTAAAACAAAAGCTCTTACATAAAAATTAAATTAGAAGAAATGTTTTAGAG
The DNA here is from genome assembly GCA_037783105.1 of Bactrocera zonata. Lineage (NCBI taxonomy): Eukaryota > Metazoa > Arthropoda > Insecta > Diptera > Tephritidae > Bactrocera > Bactrocera zonata. The sequence continues at coordinate 2,636,490 of JBAWJQ010006683.1, forward strand.
GTTATTTAACCTATTAAAGAAAAATTAAAGGAAAAGACTGAACTATACCAACCAGACTTTAATAAAGGTATTAACCTAACCACGGATGCGAGCAATTACGCAATCAATAGGAGCAGTGCTCAGTCAGGGAAAACACCCAGCAGCTATTATATCTCGTACATTAGCGAGTACAGAACAAAATTATTCAACCAACGAAAAAGAAATGCTAGCCATCGTTTGGACTTTACAGCAATTACGTATGCATTTATACGGCATTGCTGATCTAACAATTTACACAGATCACCAACCACTAATATTTTGCATATCCGAGAAAAATCCAAATACCAAAAAAGATGGAAAAATTTAATAGAAGAGTATGGTGCAAAATTTAAATATAAACCAGGACCCGAAAATATCGTAGCAGATGCACTTTCCCGACAAATATACTTCACAATACATCATAATGCAAAATCACTCTTTAACTCGTTTAAAACACAAATCGAACTAATTCAAAGTAACGAAAATTTTCTAGAAACAACGGTTGGGTTTACGAAAAAATCATATGAGATCTTTTTTTAGGGCATTAAATTTCCTACAAAATATAAGGAACAAGATACTTTTTCAAGTAGTTGGAAGCGAGATATAAATTTTTCTATCTGGTTATAAGAAAAAACTGAAAACTGCATGTAGGAGGACCTTCCCGTTACAATTAAAAACTCATATTTGGAGAGGCTTTCTTAGAGGTGTCTAGGAACCTATTTTTCCGAGTACCAATTGAAAAAAAAAATTTGTTTGAATCACCCTTAACCACACCCTTTTACTAATCATGAGAGATTCACGATTAAATTTTCCACCAAAAAATATTTAATAGAGACAATAAAAAAGGTGATGAAACCAAACAGAATGACCGCATTCCATACAGATATAAAAACTTGGTACGACGTGCGTACACTAATAAAAAACACATTTGATACATAAAAAAGTATACCCAAAAAGACATTACAGATAACACAAGCAGAGAAAACATTTTACAATTCACTTATAACAGAGCTCATCGCAACGCAAAGAACAACTACAAAGAGAAACGGAAGCCTGTTACGGGCCGACTCTAAAAAAAGACATAGAAAAACTGGTAAAACTATGTACAAACTGTACAAAAACAAATATGAAAGAAAACCACTCAAACATGTTATTGGTAAAACACCTACACAAAACCTAGCTGGTAGATCTATACAAATGGATATATTCCATATACGTAGCGTTTAATTCCTCTCCTGCATCTCATCTCTCCTGTTTCCTACAAAAATAATTCGGTGCCGCAGCAATGTATCAATTGGTTTCGCAAAGAAAAAATTAATTGCAAAAAGTACGAAAACCCCATGTTATTTAAATGGGGAATAAATCGTCGTTGCGGCACGGGTTATTATCAATATTATGAGCTCATATGGGTTTCATATTTATTTTAGGGCATTTACTAAAAATTTTGAGGGCGCTGCAGACTCAAAAATAAATTTTGGAAATAACGGACACCCTACTCTATATAGCAAGAATCTATGATACATTTATAATCTATATATAAAAAAGAATCGCAAAATGTGTTGCTACGGGCATAACTCAACAAAGCCTGGACCAATTTGGCAATTTTTTTTTTTAATGTCCTTTGAAATAGAGATATGGTTTTTACGGCCAGAAAAATTCCAATAATTGCCGGAAACCCGTAAAAACAGCCCTTTTTTCCCCATACAAACTGATAAATGTTTGTTTGTTAGTAACGCTAAGGCTCGAAAACGGCTTAACCAATATTGATGCAATTTTCAAAGGTTGTTCGCTGTGGATCGGAGAAGGTGTAGAAATACAGAAAAACCTATGCTTTTCGTGAGGAAAAGTCGGAAAATCGGAGTATTCCAAAAAGTAAATTTTTTTTCATTCACAATTTTTTTTTTTTTTTTTTTTTTGTTTTTCAATTATTTGAATCGTTCAATTTCGGTCGCTTGCTTTCTTTATTCCGGTTATTCAAAAGAAAAATTATTCAGTGAAAACGTTATGTGTCTTTCATACATACAAAGTGATCAAATACAGATTGAAATTTTTTACGATGCCGCGAACAGATCACGGTAATATCTATCGGGGTTCTTTTTGGCATCAACATACAGTGGCAGCCCAAGTCATATTCAATTTAGAAGAGTGCATCGTACTATATTCACCACCATTGTCTAGCCGTGCGATTCTGTACCGTGATCAAGTCTCTAAATTTGAGATTTTAAGTTGGAGACAACTTTTGAGACTTGAGACAATTTTGCTATTCTGTAAGTGACAATCTCAAAATCTATTACATTTAATTATTCAGAGATGTTTTTACTCTTGAATGAAAATAAATATGTCGATAACAAATATTAAAATTTCTATAACATAGTCAAAAACCATAATTATCCATGAAAATAAAAATATATGTTGACTTTGTTTCATAATATTTAAGAAATTTATGTAAAATTGATTTATTTTTAACCTTTTCGTGTTTGAGTTGCTTATAAAATATAAAAAAAAAATGATAATCGATTAATATCTATTATGATATCTATTCAGTATATTCAAAATGGCAGCAAGACTTCTTTTTAACTTGTGACCTGCAGGTCTCAAATTTAAGTCAATATTTTGAGACTAACGCTAGAGACTGGTCAGTGAATAGTAACAGTCGCAAATTAAGACTATACCTCAAAATGTCTCAAATAGAGACTAGAGACTGGTTACGGAATCCCGTTATAAGTCACATTCAAAACTCATATTAATATTGAGTATTGCAGTTTGGTGAAATCGATAAAATACGTTTGTAAGTACGTCACATGGCGGCTTATACGTGAACTGCAATAAAGCGCTTTGTAGAATATTTACATCTGCAATTCATGAACTTTTCCGACTCAATAGATGGACATCCAGGTGTGTTCCCAACTAATACATTAGGACGAATTTACAAAATCCACCCGAAAAACGACGATGACTTCTACCTTCGGTTGCTATTGATTAATGTACATGGTTCAACTTCATTTTAGTCATTGCGGAGTGTGAATGGTACGGCGTGTGTAAATTTTTGAGAAGCAAGCCATCAATTACTATTGCTGGAACATGATTATCACTGGAATCAAACGATGGACGATGCGATAGCTACTTCGCATGCAACTGAAGTTCGCACACTTTTTGCGATGCTTATTTCAATATGTCAGCCTTCAAATCCGTGTCAATAACAAAACAAAACTAACGTTGCCCAAGGCATTTTGCATCGTGTTCGCTATGAATTGGAAATGGGCCAATTCCAGTTGATGCTACCGATGGTTTGATATCAATTCTAACTGTGGCTTATCAATTCACATAAGATGAACTCATCACGAATGTTTATCCGAACATTGCCCAAGTTATCGTAACTACGATTGCTTGAGTGCACTCGCAATTTTAGCTGCCAAAAATACTGAAGTAGTAGACTTAGACTGGAAGATTCAAAGTCAAATTCCGAGGGACTTGCGCTCATACAAATCGATCGATCGTCTTGACAATGAAAACGACGCCGTGAATTATCCAGTGGAATTTTTAAATTCTTTGGAGAGGCTTGGTATGCCACCGCACCATTTGTATCTCAAAAATGGATCTGTCGTTATTATGTTTCGCAATCTCCATGCGCCAAAACTGTGTAATGGAACCCGACTGATTGTGACGCAGCTATCGAATACAAGGGGGCAGAATGATTGATTCTACGAATTCCTTCCAGTTCTAACGATTTGTCACTTCAGTTCAAACGTATTTCGTTTTCAGTGAAAATTGCATTTGAGATGATAGTCGTATAGTGTGTGGCATAAATTTGGAAATGCTATGTTTTTCCCACGGCCGGCTATATGTATGTGGTGTGTTCACGAGTTGGAAAACCATCTTCTCTGTACATTTACGCAACGGAACCGAAACCAAAATATGTTGTTTATCAAGCTACGTTATATTGAAAAAAAAATTTAGAAAAATCGAAAAAAATGATTTTCAACAATTAATTTTTGTTTTCATTTCAAAACACATAATTTCACACAGGACAACGGCTGCGGAGTCAGCTAGTTATATATAAATATCCATTAATAACAAAGCAATGTGAAACTTATGATGCAACTCCAATAAAATACCACCACGGTAAATTAGTCTTAGAACCATATGTTGCAAAATAAGAAAACAAATATATGTATATCAATAACAAAATGTTGAAATAATATAAGCACATATATATGCCAACAAATAGAAAACAATAATTGTACAATATCAATATTAGAAAATAGAGTAAGTAATGTAAAGTGAAAGAAGAAAATAATAAACCTTTATATCAAATAAGCCAGGGTAACATTTTAATTGAAGGTAAACACATTGTAAACAATAAAACATATAAAGGTACAAATGGGCAATAAAAGATATCACAATCAAAAAGAAGAAATTAATGAATACTGTAAAGAAGCTTTTTGCTGCCCCTGCCTCTTGTAACTTGCTGAGGTACACCACCAAGCCCGGCTCTTTCTGCCGGCGCTCGCGTAGACTTCGATAACAATGCGTGTGCGCTGACGCTCCTGTGCTACGACAACCACGTTCGAATACTTCTGTCGGCGCTCGTGTATGCTCCGGTGACGATGTCCTGCGGCGTGCGTTGACGCTTGTGCTACGATGACCTCGCCCGGCTATTTATTTGTTGAGTTTAATATCTCAAACTTCGTTTGACGGCAATACTAAGACTAAAGGTCATTAAGTTTGCTAACAACTATTTTTACTATCGACAGAACCTTCATAATGTTCTGTTGTATTCTTATTTTAAGCTGATAAATACATTTGGATAAGCTCAAATCTGTTACTGATAATTACAATACATTATGTTTAAATGTCATGATACATGTTTTTATGTTTATACGAGGTTTGACAATTAACAATGAGACTGATTTTGCGCTTGTGATAAACCTGTGACCTTGAAATTACCTTTTTCTTTTTCCGGCATCCCTCCCATCTCCATTGATATATGTACCATCGCTCTAGATTGTTCAGTTCGCCTGCTGCGTCAAGTTGAGCAGACTGTGTTTATAGTGCTCATCACGAAATTGGAAAAACGAAATCAAGAGCAACGCCTCGCGATGAAATTTAACGCCAGATTGGCGAAACAGCTTCGGATACGTACGCTAAAATTGTAAGAGTGTATGGTGATAGTGTTCTTAGTCGTGCCCAGGTTTTTTGATGGCACAAAGAGTTTAGGCAGGGGCGTGAAAGCGTGGAAGACGAGGCGCGGAGTGGGAGACCAGCCGAGGTGCGGACTGACGTGAATGCGCAGCGTGTTCGCGCATTAACTCGTGAAGATCGGGGTTTAACAATTCAAATGTGGGCCTCGGAACTGAGTATGAACCGTGAAACAGTCAGACAAATTTTAACCGACGATTTTGGGATGAAAAAGTTGGAAAAAGTAACTGGATCCTTCATCACGACAACGCGCCGTGCCACACCGCCCTCAGCGTGTCCCAGTATTTGGCCTCTAATAGGATCGTCGTGTTGCAACAGCCGCCTTATTCGCCCGACATGTTACCCTGTGACTTTTTTTGTTTCCTAAAACAAAATCGGTGGTCAAAGGAACCCATTTTGAGTAGATTACGGACATCCAGGCGGCCGTGACGAGGGTACTCGCGGACATCCCAGTCAAAGCGTTCCAAAAATGTTACGAAGCATAGTAAACGCGCTGGAATCGCTGTATAGCTGACCAAGGGGACTACTTTGAAGGGGATGGCAGAGTTGTAGAATAATTTCCAAATATATGGTTTTTATGGAACCAGTCTCATTACTTAATTATCATACCTCGTAGCTGATGAGAATTTGTTTATATATTTGTTTTCGTGAGTATGATAACTTTCCCCTCTGTTAAAATGAAATGTTCTCATTGCAAAGGCGCTGTGTTTGAAGTCGCTGTACTTCCATTTCATATTCCTGATCGAAAGCTCGGCTTCTTGTTTTATGGTAACATTTACATGCCATTCCTGAGCCGTACATAAATATTCCTAATATTATTACTAAAAGAATAGCATAGCTTAAAAATTGTAAAAGGCGTTCCTCAACAGGAATTAGGTATTTGCACATTTCTTGCATATTAGAAAATTTATAATTCGATTTTGATTTTAATATTTTCATAATTTTGATTTGTTCATTTTGATGACCATGTATTATATTTTTTATTTCTTGGTCATGGTTAAAATATGTCTTATTATCTAAAGTAGTGCTAATATTAAACTGAATTAATTTTGTACCTGTAATATTTTGGCCGTTCCATATATGGTTTCCGTTAATTATACTATTTCCGTGATCTAATATTAATAATGGCACATTGTTTTCTTGAACAATATTACAATATGCTTTGTCCTTATTTAGTAAAGGGATGGTACAATTATCTTGCAATTCATGTTTACAAATATTTATTCCTACATTATTTTTACTATTTTTCTTTCAATTTGTTTGTAGGCTAAGGGAATTTAATAATATAATTTACATTTATTATTAATGATTAATGATGATTCCTGTACATACAATCTTAGATATCCGAATATTCCAATATATTTATGACAGGAACATCAAAAATTTCATTTGAAATCAATTCGTGAATATTGTTCAAGTTTAAAGTTCCAGAGTAAAAATTTCCATTTCTAGCAAAATTAATTGTATTTGTAATTGCCTCTAACTCTTTGTGAATTTCTCTGATTACAAATTCTTCTACAACAGATTTCGGATCAAATTTTTCTAGTAATTTTTCAGTTAATCTTCCCTTGTTTGTTATTGTTTTCGATTAAGTAATTCAAGCCAGTTCTTATTTCAATTGAATCGTCATGGTCTGGTGTCCCTGTGACGAATTCTATAATTGAGCTTAAAAAGTTTAGTGAACGTCGTGCTCTGTAGTTTGTGGGTATTAATTGTGATTTTAAAGACTCTATTTTTCTGACAAGAATAGCCTCTTCTTCATTGGGATTTGCATTATACCTGTTCCTCATAATATTTTCGTACGGTGTAAGTACGTTAAATGTGTACAAATATTGTGTGTCTTCAAATAAATACACAATGTCTGTCTCATTCAAAACAAAATTGCTATTACTGAGGTCAGTCACTAAACTTGCAAAAGAGGAGTAAATTGTAAATAATATCATAATACCGCCGTACATGCTGTAGCCTGTCTTCGAATGCTGTTCTTATGGGTAATTAGAATGGTTGCACCGCGATCTTCTTTTACAGTATTTTTGATTATATTTATTGGCATTTTTATTTCGTCTCTCCGTTCGGGAATAAAATATATCACTTTTATACCGATTTTTGAGTAAAATATCTTCTATTTCCGGATACTTTTCCCGATTGAAGAATACGTCTTCCGGTTTGTATGCTGTAGTTGTCGCCAGGAGATGTTTTATTAGCGCTAGCTAAGCTTGTAGAAATTTCGATTAACGTACTATGAACCCGTTCAACTTGATCGTTCGTTGTTGAACGGTGTATTGGAGTCAATGCATGTGTAATTTGAAGTTTGTTATACATCAGAGCCGCTCAAAATAATGCGCAATTTTTCATGCCTATACTCGGAGTATAGGCAAGCAAATGCAGTCGAAGCATGTACGCTATGAGGCTAATTCTGCCAGCGTCAAAATACACTCGAAATACAGGAATTCAGTTTCGAATAAGCATATAGAGGACTTAATGAGAATCAAAACTTACGATCTTGAAGTCGATATGGAAAAAATCATGGAAAGTTAAAAAAAATTAACTTAAAATTATTGTTGTTCTTAATTGCTTTTTTTTTTATCAAAAACATAATTATGAATTTTTTTCTAAATTTTTAATAACAATATAAACAAATAGCACGATTTTACTCAGTGTACTAAGCAAGCGCACGCACACAATCATACGCTAGCAGATATCAAATGTGTGATTGTATGCGTTGGTAAATAAATTGCGCATTATTTTGAGCGGCTCTGTTATACATTGCCTTCGCTACATTGCTACGAACACATTTTCAATATCAGTCATAAGATGTTGAGGTGCAATTGAGGTACTATTTCCTCTATGTACTCATAACAAATTAGTTTGTTTTCCAGTTTTCCTAAGTAACAATATTTTGAGTGCTTATCAATAGAGCTTTTGTTGGAATTGCAGTTTTTCCTATAGGTTGTTTGTTTGGATGTCTTTCATACTTGTGTTGTAAACAAATTTCACATTTTATTGTTTCTGTTTTACACATTTCCTTCACGTTAGGCCAAGAATGTGTAAGTGAAATTTCTTGTGTGTAAATAATTGCGGTGAGCACGACTGTGTGTCTTTACTACTAGTTCCTTTTGCTCGTCTATGTTTATAACATCTATCAATAGATTTGGTGATATTACAAATGTGCAAATAGAAAATTAGCAATAATGTCATCTTTGATATGAAATAATATTTCCTCGTATATTTTTAACGCGTTCGTGACGGTTGGTCTTGCAACTTCTTTTAATTTTTCTATTAAGTTATTCTTCCCTTTGTAGTTAATTGTATGACATACTCTATTTAGAAAAATTGTTTTCGTTGATACGCCTACATTTTTTGAATGCAATGGTTGTGTCGGGGTATGTCGACGTATGGGGCCGATTACGATTAATTAAAAGATAATTAGTTTCAGTTTTAACGTTACAAATTTCGAGTTTAATACAATTCAGAGTATATACATATATATATAAATATGTGTATGTGTAACCAATAATGGTTAAGTGGGTTATTTGGAAATATAAATGTATAATTCTATGTTAATTTATTAACTTATTATAAACCTGTTTCGATTTATTGTTGATTCCCTCGCTGTAGATGTGGTGTGGATTCCTTCTGTAACTCCAACGATGTTTGTGAGGATTTTTGTGTTGTATTCGTAATACTTTATATGGCAATTTTGTTTAATTCCACTTGGTATACTTATGTTCTCTGTGTTCGCTGGTATAATATTCCTTTTTATTTTTGTTTTCACTGTGTGTCACTTATATTTCACTTCTATGTATATCGCTTATATGTTCGCTGCTGTTGACGGGATAATAATAAGCCTTAAGGCAAAAAACGCGGGAAAATTATTTTTCTTTTTGTGTCTCCTTCTTCGCCTGTTGCGTGAAGTTGGGGCGGTTGATATTCCTCTGCATCAAGTGTTGAGGTATGTAATTGGCAGTTTTAATTTTTTAACGAGTTCGGCCGCTATATTTGTAATTTTGAGGGTAGGGTTTAAAATGGCTCGAACTTTATACCATTCGCCATCGCATCTTAATCGAATCTTCAGTGTAGGTAATAGGGTCTGCTTAGCCAGTAAGGATGGTAATCGGGTCTCTAGCGCAAGTGGATGTTTCTCAGCAGTATTTGCATCGTTGGCCGGGTATAGCCTCGGATGTCCGTGTAGGGATGAGTGATGTTTCCCATGACAAATGGAACATCGATTTTTGCTTGTACATCCTTCCGTCTTATGCGACCTGGCTAAGCAATTAACGCAGTAGTGGTGTTTTATTACTGCTTCGTATTTCTTATTTATGATGTATGCCGAGTATGTAGCGCAAGTCACTAGACGGTGGTCCTTTTTGCATATTCCGCAGGCGACATGACGATGTGACGTGGGTTTTCTGTGATGTGAGATCATTTTTCGGGTTGTGCGATCATCACATTCCTTTTCCTCACGAATAGTGGGAAGGGTTGACTTGAAACGCCGCATGCGTCGTGACATCGTTTCGTCTTCCGAAATCGGTGTAATGCTACGGGTTGCGCTACGGGACCGGATGGTAATGGTCGAGCTCATACGACGAGGTTTGGGTGAGTTGGTGATTGTTGGGGCCATTTCACTAAAAAAGAAGAGAAAACTTGTATTTTATTCTGTGTTTAATATCACAATTTTTGTGATGGGGCGGGTTATTGTGCCTTGAGCAGTTCGGATTTCAACCACTCGTGTTTTATTGTCAAAGCCGGGGAAGACCTTTTGGATTCGACCGAGCTTCCATTCGTTGGGTGAAATATTTTCGTTTCTTATAACGACTAAGTCGTTAACTTCAACATTACGTTGTGGATATTTCCATTTGTATCGTTTGTGTAGCTCCTTAAGGTACTCTTCCTTCCATCTCTTGCAAATGTGCTGGTAGAGTATTTTTAGTTTCTGCCATCTGTTAACGATGCTTAAGTTTGCATCCTCTAAATTGGGTTCGGCAGGGGTTAACAATGGGGTACCTATAAGGAAGTGTCCTGGAGTTAGAGGTTCCAAGTTTGATGAGTCATCGCTTATGGGGCTTATTGGCCGAGAGTTTAAAGAACTTTCAATGCGGGTTAAGAGGGTAGCAAATTCTTCAAACGTGAATTTTTGTAGTTTTGCGATCTTTTTTAGGTGGGTTTTTAGACTTTTTACGCCTGCTTCCCACAATCCACCCATATGTGGAGCTCCTGGTGGGTTGAAGTGCCATGAGATATTTTGATGGCTATGGAGAGATGTAATTTGAGTTCGAAGTGTCTATCATAATTCACGCCGATCTTTCATTAGCAACTGTGAAGCTCCTATAAAGTTTGTTCCGTTGTCGGAATAAAGATTGGCGGGACATCCACGCCTCGAGAAGAAACGGGAGAATGCTGCTAGGAAGGCTTGCGTAGTGAGATCGCTTACGGGTTCCAGATGTATTGCTTTAGTTGAGAAGCATACAAATACACATATATATCCTTTGGTGATTAGACATGCTCTCCCAGTGTAGTTTTTGATGTCATAGGGTCCAGCAAAGTCGATACCAGTGGCAGCAAACGGCCGGGTTAGGATGGTTCGCTCATTTGGAAGAGCTGCCATTATGTAGGTTTGTTGAGCCTCGTTGTGTATGATGCACGTTTTGCATTGATGAATTATTGTTTTAATCAGCATCTTTGCTTTGGGTATCCAGAATTCTGTCCTTAGGAGTCGGAGAACTAGCTGATTTCCGCCGTGTAACGTTGCTAAATGGGTAAATTGAGTTAGTAATTTTGTTATACGACTATTATAGGGTAATAAGATAGGATGGCGCTCATTATATGATAGCGCTGCGGAATTGGTTAATCTTCCGTCACTTCGCATAACTCCTTTAGGGTCAATGAATGGATTTAAAGTCAATAATGAACTTTTCTTATGTATTTGGGTTTTACGGGTCAATGCATCATATTCTTCTCGGAAATGTGTTTTTTGGGTGTGAATAATTAACTTCATTCGGGTTGTTTTGAACTCTTCCGGGGTTATTTCGTGGTTTGCGTAATCAGTTTTTCGTCTCCTTGGTGAGGCATTTGCGCAAAACCGGAATAGGTAAGGATAACGCGAATAGCTCTGGGGAATGAGGAAAACCTTTCGAGTATATCCTCTTCGGTGGTTATCGCAAACGTCTTAACGAGTTTGAATTCCACGGTAGTGTTGTATGTTTTCTCCGATGTTGGAAAATGCTCGTTTTCATGTTGTAGCCATTGGGGTCCATGCCACCAGAGGTTGTAATTAAATAGATCGGTGGGTGTACATCCTCGGCTTGCTAAGTCTGCGGGATTGTCTTGGCTTTCCACATGGTTCCAATTTTCGACTCCTACTTTCTCGGTGATTGCAGCTACTTGATGAGAAACGAAAATGGTCCATGAACAGGGTGGTTTGTTTAACCAGGCAAGAACTATGGTTGAGTCAGTCCAAAAATAATTTTTATATTAGGTTAGGTGAAGTTGGGATAGAGTAGAGTTAACAAGGTTAGCTAGTAGAACCGCTCCGCAGAGTTCCAATCTGGGTAGGGATACGGTTTTAATGGGAGCAACTCTTGTTTTTGAGACTAAGAGAGTTGTCCATATTTTGTCTCCAACTGAAACCCTTATATAAAGTGTCGCGGCATATGCTTTTTCTGAAGCATCAGAGAAACCGTGGAATTCAATGGTGGCTGTTGGGTTAAAATGGGTCCACCTGGGTATTTCAATTTTGTTTATGTTGTCGTAATCCTTTACGAAGCTGTTCCATCGATGAAGGGTGAGGGGTTTCAGGCTTTCATCTTAGTCAGTTTTATCCAGCCATATTTGTTGCATAATTATTTTTGCCGTGATTACTATTGGACTAAGCCAACCGGCTGGGTCAAACAATTTTGCTATGGCTGATAAAACTTCACGTTTGGTGTATGCGGGTTTTTTCTCCAGTGGGTTGACGAGGAAAAAAAATGAATCCTTTTTGGAGTTCCATCGAATGCCCAGGGTTTTGGTGTTCTCGGGTTCCGAAAGGTTGAGTGTTTCCGTCTCTAAAAGGTGATCCTGTGGAAGTCTTTTCAGAATGTGTGGGTCATTGGAGGTCCACTTTCGCAGAGCGAATCCTGGGGTCTTCAGAGCGGAAATGAGTTCATCTCGTGCTGACCTTGCCGTGGTCAGGTCATGTGTTCCAGCTAAAACATCGTCTACATACATTTCCTGGCGAAGTATTTTGGCTGCTAATGGGTGGGTTTCTTCAACATCATCGGCTGGCTTCATGAGGGTACGGATCGCTAAATACGGCGCACAATTTATGCCGAACGTGACTGTTTGCAATTCGAAGTCTTCTTTTGTGTCTTCCGGGGACTTCCTAAATAATATCCTTTGGAACCGAGTGCGTTTAGCGTCTACGAGTATTTGCCGGTACATTGTCTGAATATCCGCATTAAAAACGAATTGGAAGAGTCGCCAATTTGTGATCAGAATGACAAGGTCTTTCTGTAAAGTAGCTTTTGTGATTTGACGTGGGGCAAGATGCATTAAATACCACACGCAATTTCGTGGTTATACGATCGGGTTTAATGACTGCGTGGTGTGGTAAGTAATATTGGGTCGCTTTACCAGAAGGATCATATTCTACTTTCTTCATTTGTCCGAGTTCCAAATATTCCATAATCGCTTTGTCATATTCTGCCTTCACTTCGGGTTTTTTAAGTAAAGCTCGTTCATTTCGGAGGAATTGGGCCAACGCTATATGTCTAGAGTATCCGATATCAATATTGTCGGGTTCTTTGAAGGGTAGGGTTACTATATAGCGCCCATTTGGATTACGACGGGTAGTTTTTTGGAAAATTTCCTCACAAATTTGATCTGATTTGGAAACTACGGATTCCTTTGGGATTTCCTCCATCTCCCAAAAACATGTGAGTAGATTCTCAGGGTTCACTTTATTGTGAAATGAAACTATGGTGGAATTTTGGGAGGGTTGGGTTATGGGTCCGGACAATATCCATCCGAATTCTGTCTGGGTTTGTGAAATTGAGTGTCGGCTAATGTGAATCCAAGATTTTTAAGACACTGCTTTGGATCTATGGGGTATGAGGGTAAATTATCAGTTAGGCTATTTAGTATAAATGCCTGTGCAGATAGCTTATAATTTGTGTTTAAGGGTGAGCAAAGCGTGATTTCACAAATACTCGTTGGTGTTGCTGAAACTGCATTGTTTAGTCCGGTCACTTGGCTGATGCAGAGTGGGTGGGTATATCCAAACTTCTTTGAAGTCTTCGAGATATAAATGTGGCTTCCGATCCTGAATCAATAAGAGCTCTCGCGGAATATCGTTGGCCATTATGTTCTATTTGAACCATTGCAGTACCGAGTAATATCTGCTTCCTACTTGGGTTGGGTGGGTCTTGGGTTGATGATATAGTGGACTGTATAGTTGTAGTGTAGGCTTGCCAATTTGTATTTGTGCTTTGGGTGGGTAATGCGGTACTTGAAGCGTTTTCAGGGCTCGAACTAGTGACGTTTGGCATTTCCGGAGTTGATTCAGGTCGAAAGCTGGATTCTCTGTGTATCAGGGTATTGTGTTTTTTGTGACACTTACGACACGAGAATTTACTCACACAGTTCTTGTAGCTATGTGAAATGGCCAAGCAGTTATAGCAATAACCATTGCGAGAAATTTGGGACATTCTCGAATAGGGTGCTGCTTTTTGCAGAGCTTACAGCTTTCTGTATCTATATTATATTGAGTAAAGTTGAAACTATTATTCCTTTGGGTGTTAGAGGGTCTAGCAATTGGCGCTTCAGCCACGTTTGCATGAAAAGTGTTATATTTCTTTTCATCTGTTCTTTTAACTGTACCGGTGTGGAATGGGGGTAATTTTGCTACTGAAGCTTTGAAATTTCCAACAGATTCGAGGGTTTTGTATTTGTGGGTTAAAAAACTGTCGAAATTTGACCACGTCGGAATATCTGAATTATCAGCTAGGGTATATTCAAAGGTTTCGAGAGTTTGTTTAGGTAATTTTGAACTACAAAGATATATTAATATCGGATCCCAACTTTGTGTGTCAATCTCGAGGTTGTTTAAATTAGTTAAGACGTTATTAACCGAACGTTGTAAGCTTTTTATAGCACAACCTGTTTCCTGAGTTACTTGGGGTAGGTTAAAAAGGGTCTTTAATTGGGTGTTTACCTGCAACCTCTTATTTTCGTATTGGTCGACTAAATTTTTCCAGGCAAGTATGAAACCATCATTTCTTAAGGGTGCGTTTTGAATAACCTCTCTTGCTTCTCCTCGGGTCTTCTGAGTAAGGTGAAAGAGTCTTTCAACGTTACTAATCCTTGGGTTACGGATATACAGGGCTGTAAACATATCCCGAAAGGTGGGCCAAGTTGTGTAATCTCCGTAAAAGATGTCGGTGTCGCATGGTGGAAGGTGAACTGCAGGAGTGAAATCCATCATTGTGGCTTCTGAAGTCCTTTCCTTAAGGAGTTGGGTTGACACTTGTGTTTTACGCGCATCTACATCTTCGTTGATGGAAGCTAAGCAAGAGAGGTACATTCGATAACTTTTTTGATATTTTTCTTCCACTTTAAAGAAATCGATGGTTTCATGACTTTCGCGGAAAATTCTTCTGATCGCATCGTATGAGTGCTTTGCTTTTTCATAGAGCGAATTTAGTTCGACCCTTTTAATTTCTAGGGTATAGACCGAATCATCTTCACTCTGGGTCTGAAGATGGTCTTCCACAAATTCAATCAAATCTGTTGTTGTGATTTTGAAATCTTCCATTTCCATTTTTGGGTAAAATATGTTTGATTTTTGGGTTAAATGAGAAAAATGAGTCGCGTAGGGTTACGAAAATGTAAGAAAACAAATTTTAAAAACTTTTTGTATAGTGCTTTATTTATTTTAAAAATTTCAAATTAATTTTCTTGCTTTTATCTCGACGGTGTCCGATTGTTAATATTGATGAGAAATTATAAAATTTCCGATGAATCGCAGAAAAAAATCGATATATAAAAAATTTGCAGGGTTTTGCACTTTTTCCTACTGGGTCACCTTTTTAATTCCCTACTGGGCATTTGTCTTTTGACGTGCTGTTCGCTAACAATTTTTGTCACCAACAAATATAAACGAATGGGTGCGCTATTCGTATGTAAGTATGTAATGGCGGGTGTATATTTATTTATATATATAATTTGAGTTCAACGAGAAGAATGCAATAGCCGACGGCAAAATGTATGCATACGTTTTATTTTTGCACTTCTTCTTTTGGGTATGTATGTATGTATAATTAAATAGTGCAAATAAAATTTTTGTCAACCCAATAAAACAAATAAATTATGCTTAAGTGTGCTTAAGGACACAATTAGGAAATTGGGTATTATTTTTTAACAAATATGATTTGCACTTTATATTATTGTATAGAAAAAAATAAAAAATATGGGCCGCACTTACAGTTTTTCCCCTTTATTAATTTCGGATCTTTTTTTTTTTTTTTTTTTTGCTTGATGGGTGTTTGGTGCTTCAGCGTATAGAGTTTTTGTTTCTTGGGTGCACTCTTTTAAAACTTTGGGTTTGTGGAATTCCAACGATGATATTGTTGTTAAAATTCCCACGAAGACTTTTTCTTTTAATTATCCGGCTCGGAAGGACCAAAAATGTCGGGGTATGTCGACGTATGGGGCCGATTACGATTAATTAAAAGATAATTAGTTTCAGTTTTAACGTTACAAATTTCGAGTTTAATACAATTCAGAGTATATACATATATATATAAATATGTGTATGTGTAACCAATAATGGTTAAGTGGGTTATTTGGAAATATAAATGTATAATTCTATGTTAATTTATTAACTTATTATAAACCTGTTTCGATTTATTGTTGATTCCCTCGCTGTAGATGTGGTGTGGATTCCTTCTGTAACTCCAACGATGTTTGTGAGGATTTTTGTGTTGTATTCGTAATACTTTATATGGCAATTTTGTTTAATTCCACTTGGTATACTTATGTTCTCTGTGTTCGCTGGTATAATATTCCTTTTTATTTTTGTTTTCACTGTGTGTCACTTATATTTCACTTCTATGTATATCGCTTATATGTTCGCTGCTGTTGACGGGATAATAATAAGCCTTAAGGCAAAAAACGCGGGAAAATTATTTTTCTTTTTGTGTCTCCTTCTTCGCCTGTTGCGTGAAGTTGGGGCGGTTGATATTCCTCTGCATTACGCCTCTATTACTTTATGCAATTTGTGGGAGTAATGCAGAGGAGTATTTGTTTGGATTAAACAGGTTGCTTTACCCTTTTGAAATGTTCTATAGGTGAACTTTCTGCCGTGAGTTGAGAGCAATCAGTAGTCGCATTTATTTGTTGTCTTGGTAAAGCGTCTGCTATAACATTTTGGTATCCTGGTTTAAAAACAAGTTTTGCTCCATATTCTTCAATTAAATTTTTCCCTCTTTTTAATTTCGTATTCGGATTCTCGTCTGACATTGAATGTAGGAGGGACTGAAGGTCTGTGTAAATAGTCAAATTTGCTACCCCATATAGATAGTTTCGTAACTTTTGAAATGACCAGACTATGGCTAATAGTTCCTTTTCATTTGTGCTGTAATTCTGTTCAGTATCATTTAATGTTATTGAAAGGAAGGCAATTGGTTGTTTATTTTGAGATAGGACTGCCCCAATAGCAAAATTACTTGCATCAGTAATTAAATCAAATGGTTTCGAGAAATCGGGTTGAAAGAGTTATGTTTGTTCTCGAAGTGCTCTTTTCATTTATTGCAGTGCATGATGTGGACAAGATACTCGACTAAGTCTTGAAAAAAATGTGACTTTTCGTCTGAAATTTTCATATTGGCTTTATGTAGTGCATTTATTATAGTTGAAGCGTGTTCAATATGTTCTTCGGGTGAGGAAGGGAATATTAATGCATCGTCTTTATATACATATGCAAATTTACCAAGATATTCTCGTAAAATATCGTCTACGCATTGTTGAAAGATTGATCCCAAACGACATCCTAACAAACTCATACTTTGCTCTTTTGACTGCAAAATCGGTCTTTTCTCTATCGGACTCCTTTATTAAAATTTCATGGAATCCTGATTCTAAATATAAAGTTGAAAATATTTTTTCTTTTTCTATTTTTTGGATAGTCATATTTATATCAGGTGTTGGATATCTATCTTTGATTGTCTGAAAATTATTTTATTGAAAATCAACGGACTTTTTCCTTTTTGGCTTTCTTTGTTCGCCTTTTTTTGGAACAGTCCATATGGGTGAATTATATGGGCTTTTACTTGGTTTAAAAGTTCAATTTTTTAATAACTCGCTTATTTCTGTATTCACAAAATCGTTATCCGCATATTGGATCCTCTGTCTGGGTCCTAATTGTTGTAGTGAAAGGAAGAGTTTCACTTATTTGAACGTTTTTTAGCATTAGTTTCCTAATATCCTCTTCGTATTGAGGGTTATTAATAGCAAAATTAATTTTTTGCTCGACGTTATGGGTCACTTGCTTCTGGTACTTTAAACTATAATCAGATGAATTCACTTCTGCTTTAAGAGTTCTAAGTCCCTGTTCTGCTAATATCATATCGAATTCATTTAGCTTATCTATTTCATAATATAAATACTAAATCATATCCATATGTCCCAATCACTTTTTTGAATAAATGACTTTTCACCATGTAAAGTTTTTGATTTAAAATAAATAATTTGTATTGACTTACCGATTTAACATTTGTTGCTAATATAATCATTAGTGGATCCTGTGTACTGTGTAACGGGTCTGCCAGTTAATCCACATTTTGTTTCCATTCAAAGCTACCCGTTTACTCGCCTAAAAAGTACTCAGTGTCTCAAAATGTCCATCGTAGTCTACTTTTGCGGTTTGATTGATGCGCTGCAATTTTGGTTGATTGAAGTTTTGTGGCGAGACGTTCCTATCCCTTTTAAATGGATTTAGTTGGTAAGGCGGACTCTTTTGTTGGTTAAAATAATATGTTGATTTCTGGTACTGCTGCGAATGGTCCACTTCCATTGGTTGTGGTACAAGTTGTAGTTGCGTTTGATTATAATTTCTAGGCTCTAATTTCTAACTCCCCTGTATTCTGTATTGATGTTGTTATCGGCCCTCTCTATGTGAATGAACTTGGCCTTTTATCATCAGGTTGCTGGAATCTTTGTTGCTCGTTCCCCCTTGGGAGGTTAGAATGTACCTCGAATTGAAGATTCGCATTGTCGTGGTACTAGCTACTGCGAAAGCTGTTTCCAAATTTTTAGGGTAATAACAATACAATGTCCCACTTGTATATTTGCTATTTAACCCTAGGATGAAGGTCCTTACTGCTTCCTGATTCGCATGGTGTTTCATAGATTCGCTGTTTTGGTTTTAGGACATCTCAATTTTTTATAATGCCAAATTAAGCGCTTTGCTCACTTTACTGTGGAATTCGGCTACGGTTTATTTATGGAGCAAAAATTTATCTTCGTGTTGTGGTTTGTAAGAAAATCTGCTGCTGCTCCTGTTTTTTTTGTGCGTACTATACCAAGGGCACTTTAGTATCTAGAGTGGTTGGTGAACCCTTTTATACCATCCATAAAGGTCCATACTTGCGATCTCCAGGATCTATATTGATCTTTGTTTCCATTGAACAGTGGAAGTGCAATTTCCATGGGGTCGTTAATGTGCAAGCGTATTGCTTTTTGTTGATCGACCGTCGATACTCCTTTAAACTATTGGCTTGGTTCAATCCCTGATAGTCGATTCAGCATCTCAATGCTTTGCTGCTGCAAAGTATGAGTATGTGCGCGCGTAGTTGTGTCATTTCAGATGTCATCGTAACTGCTGTTAATTTTCTACGACTGCCGTAGATTTTTGCCCTTCTTTCCTTCCGAAAATTCTTGATGTGCTCCAGTTTTTAGTGGTTCCTCAGAATTCTGTGTTTGTTCCAATTTTTCAGGAACCAGCTGTGTCTTTCCTGAAGACCGTAGATTTTGATTTTTGAAGTCTTTGGGATGTAGAGCAGGTCGCCTCCATGCTGGTGCGTCCTGGGTAACACTAAAAGGCCTGTGGCCTTCACGTCCTTATAATTTCTAGACGACTTTTTGACATCGAACTGGTTTTAGAGTAGGAAAACTTAGGTAGAACCCTGGGCTGGTGGTGGCGGTATTCTGGCACCTAAGTATGATGGGGTGACACCCATCAGAAATGGCTGTCGGGCTAATGTCGCAACTGCCTCCGTCCCGTTAAACCCCTGGCAGAGCTCAAAGTATGTTCGAAACTGTCGCTGAGTAGCTGCAGCGATAAGACTAAGACCTCTGAAGGAGTCTCCTCATCAGGCGGCAGGATGGGGGGAGCAGGCACAAGCCCGCTGGCTAAAGAGTTAGAGAAGGGTGGCCTTCGTTCACGGCGGAATCGCTAGCACTAGCGGAGGAATTATGAAGGGATCCACAGGGGGCATTAGCAGGAGAGTTTTAGCTAGAAAGCTAAAGTCGGGCCATCGGTTGGTGGCGAAAATCGTAGAGCGCTACGGTGGTAAGCATGTTGGTCAGGTAACCGTTAAAAACGCTGGTGCAAGAGTACTTGGTGTGCTCGACTGCAACAGGGAGGACGGTGCTATCTCCCACGAAGGGTGGACGATAGTAACTGCGGCTATCTCATCAGTCATCCTCAAGGTGGTTAAGGGAAACCCTGAGCCACCCCCAAATTGTGTAAGTGCCGGTTGGCACCATGGTCTGCGCAAGCTGACAAGATGCGGAGTCCATCGGTCCTTTCAGCAAAATCAAGGGAGCCATTAGTTATGGGTTCGAAATGGTAGTGCTGAAGGTACTCCCAACGGATACCAGGGCTGATAGCACCCAAGCTGCAGATGCAGGGGAGAAGGCGGACGGCGTTAGCGATGGTCAAACGACCATGAAAAACGCCCAAACCTCTCAGACGTGGCGGGTTTTGGAGGATCGTCGATAGGCGATTCCGTCTTCAGCCTAGAGCAATTGTTTGAGGAGGTGAGGTTCGATCACGACATGGGCGCTGAACTGGCGCTCCTAGAGGAGAGTCTGAAGAATGATATTCCTCCAGATTAACCTCCAACACGCAAAGGTGGCCTCCGCCAATCTACTGTTTCGTCTGGAGCAAGACGAAGCCGATGTCTTCTGATCCAGGAACCGTGGCTAACTGGTAACGGGATTTATGGATTGAGGACAAAGAGCCATAAGCTGCTGGCGACCAAGGATGCAGGTAGAAATATAGCCTGTATGCTTGTCAGAAATTAATTTACGGCATTTCTTTTACCTAATTTTAGTAACGTTGACGTAGTGACAGCAAAACTGGAGTGCGATACCGAAAATGTCTGGCTTTTCTCCGCGTATATGCCTTACGACGATGAGGTGGAGCCGCCTCCCGTATTGCTAAGAAGGACCTTGGCTGAAACGTCCCGGAATGGTGCCGGCGTCGTCATCAAATCGGATGCCAACTCGCGACATTCGATCTGGGGTAGCTCGGATAGAAATAAAAGAGGTGAGTCGCATTTTGATTTTATTGTTAGCGAAAACCTTCGCATCTGAAAGAGGGGAAATTCTCCAAATTTTTGGACCGCATGCAGGGAGGAGGTTCTTGACTTCACCCTAGCCTCTCACGTGATTGCCCCGCTGATCTCAAACCGGAGGATCTTCGATGATCACTCCTTTTCTGATCACAGGTATATCGGGTTTAGTCTAGTCGGAGAAGGTCCGCCTAGGAAATCATTCAAAAATCCCAGGAACACGGACTGGGAAGGCTACCTCAGGAGG
Organism: Bactrocera zonata; assembly: GCA_037783105.1. Classification (NCBI taxonomy): domain Eukaryota; kingdom Metazoa; phylum Arthropoda; class Insecta; order Diptera; family Tephritidae; genus Bactrocera; species Bactrocera zonata. The sequence goes on from JBAWJQ010006683.1 coordinate 2,657,505, forward strand.
CTTTGGCAAATTCTTCCACGCGGACCGGGGGTGGACGCGTTGGTCACCGCCGATGTGGTGGATGGATGGGTCTAAGTCTTCATTTCGGCATGCAATACTGCACTGGAGAGCTCATGTCCACTGAAAAAACCGAGGTGCAGAGGGAAACCTCAATTGTGGACTATGGAGCTCTCGGAAATTAGGGCGTCCTGCAGACTTAAATAAGCGAGAGCGCCCGTAGGAGTGGGATATCTGACGACTATAAAACAGGACTTTCGATATACAAATCCGAGTCAAGAAAGGCTAAGAGGATTTCGTGGAAGAACTTCTCCAAAAAAGCGGAGGGCTGTCACGAGTCCTCTAGATTCAGGCGTATTCTCGCAAAACCCAGTGACTCAGGCTTAACTCAAGGATACAAATGGGAGTGGCCCGGGGCAGTGAAGATACACTTCAGATGCTCCTTGATGTTCACATCCCGAGCAAAATGTAGTCTGTGGGGTATATCTCGAAGTGTTACATGATGGCTGCACGGCCTTTGTCGACCTTCTGGCATGGGCGATTAATTCGTTCAAACCGATCAAGTCCCCGGGACCGGACGGAATCATACCAGCGCAGCTGCAGTAGGCTGTTAAGGTGTCATACAGCTGATTGCTACCGATCTATGCGAACTGCATCAGATTAAGTTATATCCCGGGGGCCTGGAGACGAGTCAAAGTTACGTTCATCCCGAAGGCTGTCAAGGGCCAAGTATTTCAGGCCCATCAGCCTCTCCTCCTTTTTGCTTAAAGCCTTGGAGAGACTGATGGACTAGTATTTAAGGAGGGGCATTCCGAGAGACTATCTATCAAGAGCGCAACGTGAGTATCGTGAAGGCAGGTCGGTGGACACTGCCCTGCACACTATCGTGTCGTGGCGTGAGGAAGCCATTGAGGCAAAAGATTTCGCTGTTGGGACCTTCCTCAATATTGAGGGAGCTTTCAGCAATGTCTTGCCGCAGGCAGTCATAACTGCTCTAGACGGTCTTGGGGTTGAATTGAACCTCAAGCACCTCATCTTCAGTCTTCTCTGCGACAGAGTGGTCGAAACAGAATGAGCCAGTGCGCGCGACTATCGAGGAGAGAGCCAAAAAGGCATCGATTGCCCTATATTGCTGAAGAGGAGCTATTGGCAAAAGGTGGGGTCTCTCACCGAAGGTAGTCCTCTGACTCTATGACACCAAAGTAAAGCCCATAATATTCTATGGAGTCTTTATGTGGTGGAGGGCTATAAGGAATACCACACTTGCTAAGAAACTCGACAGCGTAAAACGGGCTGCGCTCATCAGCATGTGCGGTGCATTAAGGTCCATCCCAACTATGGCACTTAATGCAATTGTGAACATAACGCCCGTGGACATTTCCGGGAGGTGTATGGTCGTAAAAGTGGCTATTAGGCTCAGGGAATCTGGGTTCCCAAATGAGCGTGTATTTGAACACTCAGATATCCCCACAAGCTTCGACTGCATATCGGATCATCTGGATCATGGAATCGCCATATCTAATTCCAGCGGTTCCTTCTCTGCCCAAATACCGAAGAGGGAGTTATGGGTGGGAAGAAGCCGTTGCAGGAGAGGGGCAGTAAGCTTATTTAGGGATGGGCCAAAGCTAGAGGATAAGGTTGGTGGAGGGGTTTACTGTCGGGAGCTCTCTATCAACTCCAGTTTCAGACTTCCCGGCCATTGCAGTGTCTTCCAGGCTAAGGTTGCAGCCATCAAGGTAGCAGCATGTTTGCTGCTCCGGAGAGTGTCCACTTTCATAGAAGTGACCATTCACTCAGATAGCATAGTGGCGATACTAGCCCTGAACTCATTCAGGGTTGGTTGAGGAGTGTCTGGCGTCACTCTCTCTTGCGGCGACAGTATTTGTTAAAAGACTTGTATGGGTGCCGGGCCACAGCGGAATAGCAGGTAACTGCAAAGCTGATGAGCTAGCAACGAAAGGCATCCCAGAGTCGTTATCGGTGGAATGGGAACGTGTCCTCTTGTGTTCTACTACTGGATAGTTGGGCCTAGCCAATGCTTGGTCAATGCTGAGCCAGCATTGGTACTTGCGAGTTATGTGTACACTATCATCCCAACCAGACACTACAAAACAAAACATTGTAAATTGGACGAAATAAAAGATTAAAGAAAAACAAGTAAACATTACAAAAAATAAGATAACAAGTAGAGATAAAGAACATAATGCAAATGCATACAAACATTTTTTGGTCCTTATGTTTGACTGTAATGATAACCCAGACATTATCGGGTAAACCACACAATCATGCTTGTTTGCATTCAATAGAAAATAAGATTACATTTAACAAATATTGTATTTCATAAGAAAATAAAAACAAAGAAATAGATTATGAAAATTGTAATCACTTTAGTAGTTGTATAAGCAGAACATAATGTGAAAAAGAAATAGAATAAAATATAATGTCACGGAAGTAACATCGTCGGCATATTTTTTCCTCCGCTCGGACAAAACTAAAACTGGCGCAGTCGGTAAAAAAAACTGCAAAGTTGGGCGATACTAAAAACTGAAGTTTTTAAAGTATCGTAAGCTTTAGCAACAGGAAGCAAATCCTAAGATTAGCTCCCATTTTAAAGATCTCTTATATATATATAAATATATAAATTAAGTTTCTGGAACGTCGGAGAGTGACTCCGAGGATTACAATTTGTGAAGACGAAGAATAGCTTCATCACCATCAACATTACCAGGAAAAGTGGAATTAAAGATTAATGCCCCACACACAGAAGACGCAGAGAGAGCGATGTGCACCATACAAAGCAACAACAACGAGTTCAGTTGTATTAAAAGAGGATACATCAGCAATGAATCCAGGCGAGCAGCAACCACTTCAGATGACAGGATCGCAAATTTTAAAGGAAGCTTCAAGAATCATGGACTTTGACGGCAAAGATTTATTATCGTTCATCAGGGAAGTTGACATGATCCTTCCTTTATTCAACCCCAACCCATCAAAGTTGGAATTTGCAACGCAGCGACACGTCAAAACAAAAATTAAAAGAGAAGCAGCAAGTGTCATCCGGCCTTTGGGACCTACACCAACATGGCAGTAAATGCGAGAAGAACTCATAAAGAATTTTGGAGTAAAGGAGTCGTACCACACCCTTTACAATCAGGCGATTGTACTACGAAACTATAACGTAAGTCAATATTTTCAAAATTTAAAGATATTTTAGGTAAACTAAAGTTAAAACATGAAATCGATAGGATAAAGCATATAGAATTTTTTCCAATTAACAACGAAAGTTTAATTCTAAACACATTTTTAAATGGAATACACCCCAACTTAAGCAGTGTAGTGATTAGTAGAAATATAAGCACCATTAGAGAGGCTTTTAGCGTTCTTCAAGAGACAGGTTTGCTAATACAATTTGATAAAAGACAACACAATTATCAAAGAAATAACTATAGAAATTTTTCAAATAGAAATTCTTTGGCTCACAATTTTGGCAATTTCAATAATAAACAGTATATGCGAAATTCCAATAATTTTCAATTTGGACAAAATCAGCAGAGAGAATTTCGTAACAATTCTAACGAAAATGACAATTATCAACAATCTAACTTTGGACAAAGTAGACAAAATAATTCTGAGAAATTTAGCTTTGGACAAAATAGGCAAAATAATTCTCAACAATCTAGAAAATATAATTCAGTCCAAAGGTGACAAAACCCCCCCGAACCGATGGAAATAGATCACGTTCAAGAACAAGCAAATTTTCGGTTGCCAGCCCAAAACAATCGTTACCGATAATAGAAGTGACCATAAAAAATTCAAAAATTAAATGTCTTATTGACACAGGGTCTACAACATCATTATTGAAATATAATGTGTTAAAAGATTATGAATGCATTGAGCTTGATAAACCAATACACTTTAGCACCATTAAGGAAAAATTTTCCCTAAATAAAGAGTTAGTCACCCCAACCCCAAACGAATTCAATGAAAAAAGTTATATACATTGGAAACTAACCAACATAGAAAATAATAACTTTGATGCTATTAATATTTTAAAACCTATTAAAGCATTAATTAATTTAGAAAAGGAGTATGTAGAAACAAACGGCAACAAAATTAAATTTATAAACTCATGCCCTTACAATTACGAAGTTATTAACCCAAATCACCCTGGGGTTGCCATATGGCAACGCGCGATAGTCTTGCTTAATATGTCCACAAAATTCCAAAGAATGCAGATACCGTTATCTGCTAGCACGTGGCTGTTGCGTAATTGATCGCGCTTTCGGCAGCATTCATTTGCTCGTCAGTTATATTTGGTTCGTGGTCGTGAGTGCATTGAAAAGAGTACACAAAATGTGGAGTGGGGAAAAACGAGAAATGAAAAAGTAAGTATATCTAAGATATCGAAGATTCGCGCGGTCGGGCTATGATAGTTGTGTGTTTGTGTAGTGATTGGAATATAAAATAACTCTCAATGATTTTTTTCTAAAAAAATTATACTTGAATGCGTTTTTTTTTTGCATTTTTCTTTGCATGTGTCCATATGGCAACGCCAGGCAGGTTAGGCCACTGGTATATCTAACGTTGCAAGAAGCTTTGGATTTTTTTAAAGGAATTGTGTTCTGATGATGAAAACAATGTTCCTACTAATATCCAGGCACTCTACATCGAGCCATCTTATCAGGATGGGGATGTAAGTGGGGAAGATGATGGCGAGGATGAAGGTGGAGTTCCAGACAATGAATGCCCAGCACAACTTAAAGCCGGATGTGAAATTGTATTTGAAAATAGTACGCGAATGAAAACTAACGATTGTAATCTAGAGGATGTCGATGACGAGGAACCTTATGACGGTACTTTAGACAATTGTTTGCCGAGCTCGTCCAAGAAAATTTGTCGCCCAATTCAATCAAATACTGGAGTACCACTTCCACCAGCTAACAAAGACAGCAAATATACTTGGCAAACCGCTAATTCATTACCAGTCCTTCCCATATTCCCTGAAACAAATTTCGAAGATTGTCGGGATCTTAGACCTCATTAACTTTTTGAGAAATTTTTCAGCGATGACTTGCTTGAACATATATGCAAATATTCGAATTTGTACGCTACGCATCATCAGAAACGATACGAAGAACTTACTATAGATGGTAATGACGATGTAATCTCTATTTTGATTTTATGATATATTTAACACTAAATTTTTCAGAGTTACGTGTGTTCATCGCAATTTGGTAGTAACTGGCTACACTTCTACAGGAGCCTTTCGAGACATGTGGAGCTGGGATGATGACGTTCAAAACGTTATGGTCTTCAATGCTATGCGAAGGAACCGCTTTGAGGAAATCAACTACATATATGCTGCACTTCGAGTCCGCATTGCAGGAACCGTCTGCTAGTTCTGATAGGTTTGACACTCTTTGGAAACTACGCCCACTGACTGACCATATAAAGGCCAAAATGACTGAAAACTTTCACCCAGAACAAAATCTCTCATATGACGAAAGTATGATTGCATTTTTCGGTCGCCATGGATGTAAACAGTTCATAAAAGGAAAACCAATTCGTTTCGGATACAAAGCTTGGTCTCTTTGCACTCCTAGAGGATATATGCTCAATTTTGAAATATACCAAAGTAAGAATCCGAGGGTGAATCTTAAATATGAAGAACGCTTTGGCACTTGCGCAGCTCCACTCTTGTGTATGATTGACGAATTTTCGGAAGAGGTGCAAGAACTTCCGTTATCCTTTTACTTTGACAATCTTTTCACGGGAATACCATTGATGATTTATTTGAAAAAAAGAGGTTTCCAGGCTACCGGTACAATTCGAGAAAACCGAATTCCAAAAAGTTGTCCTATTCCACATAAGAAGGATTTGCGTAAACAGCAAAGAGGATATCACGAAAGCGTGGAAATCAAAGAAGAGTAAATTTATATGACTAAATGGGTAGATAACTCGATAGTCTGCCTTGCATCGACATGTTTTAGTGGCGAACCAAAATCCACAGCATTTCGCTACAGTAGAGAATTGCGTAGGAAAATACCAGTTCCACGTCCGTGCGTTGTAACTCAATACAACAAATTTATGTCGGGTGTGAATCGATTTGACCAAAATGTTGCAGGCCACCGCACAAGCTTTAGAGGAAAAAAATGGCGGCATTCCATTTTTACTTGGCTTGTTGATGCAAGCTTGCATAACAACTATCTTCTTTATAGATCCGCTGATGAAAATAAGTCATTTAAAGATTTTAAGAGAGAAGTAGCCATTTACTACTGCAAGCACTACGGCGTCGAACTGAAAAAGTTCCAAAAAACCTCAAATAAACGAACTGAATCCGTAACGAATATCCTGCGCTATGACAGGACTGATAACCTTGTGGTTCCAATTGGAAATAAGAGGCGATGTGCAAGTGATGTATGCAAGTCCATCGTGCGAACAGCCTGCAAAAAATGCGATGTTGGACTTTGTTTGCCTTGCTTCGAAGCATATCATACAAAAATGTGAAAAACCAGGATTTTTCAATACAATTTTGTATCTCAATGATTTATAATAAAGTGAATTGAAAATTTTTGTTTTGAAGTTCGATTTTTGGGGGTTGCGGAATGATTTTCTACATATATGTAAACCAGTGGCCTAGCTTACCTAGCATTGCTATATGGCAACAGGACATTTCAAGGACCATGGGTCCAGGACATAAAATCTAATGCTACAGCTCTTTTAGTTTACCCAAAAGGATACCGCAAAAAAAATCTTTTCAAAATTCCACAAAAAATTTACGTAGGGTGATTCGGGTTAGTATACTTACAGAATGTAAAGAGAATTTGCATACATTCTAAAAGCAAATAGCGACTAATTTTTCCAAGAAGGTAAAAACCTTCCTCATACTC